>CM031242.1:367704897-369097397 GCA_018340775.1 Taxus wallichiana var. yunnanensis | reverse complement strand
TACGATACCAATTGAATATCTTAAAGATTTTATGAGTTCTAGGTAAACAACACACATTTGGAACCCTCATCTATAATATCTCATGTAACTTGTATGTTTATGACCTTAAACAAATATGAAAAGAGGAGGGGTTGTATGATTGAAATACAAGTTTTTTTAGATCATATATTTGATGGTAAAGTGAATATATAAATATTTATTTGTGGTTAGATGATTTTGAATAAAGAGATCTTCACATTTTTAGAGTATGCTCTTATCCAAACCATGAAAATAGGATTCTTTTCCCAAAGTTATTTGTGAGGGAATATTCATGTCAAAGAGGAATTAAATGAAATGATTACAATTTTTAGGAGAAGTATATATGATTTATAAGGGTACTTTTCTTGAAAGGTTAGAAAGTTATGTGATTGGATCCCATTCCTCCAATTTGGACTATGAAAATATTGATTGAACCTTATGAGTCACACTCATATCAGGTTTAAAGAGGAAGAGAGCTTGGGTTGGTATGATTTTTATGTTATTTCTCATAATTTATGGAATTTTCCATGTAGGATGGATGATGTACCTTAAGAAATGGAATCAACCCTACATAAATAGAGTTTTTATGTTATCGTGTATGGTAGGTTTGATGGAATTTTGCTGCATAAGTGTTTTCGTTGATGTAAAAATCATTAATGAAAAAGTGGATGATGGTGTAGGGTAAGATAATTATCAGAGTGATGATGACATGGATATTTGGGTGTGTTCTTGTTTTCACGGTGTTGTTTGGTGAGGATGGTTTGTTATAGTAAGCACATTCGGGGGACCTAGTTATCCTAGGTGACGTTGCATGGTGATTGAAGATTCTTGGTTTATTGAGAAGAATTTTAGCATAATGGATAGCATGTTTGGAGAGTTCTATGGAACTCATATGAGCTTCGGGGTATAGATACATGTTGGTGATCATGATTCAAATGCTCATTTAGAGCAGGTGTGAATTCTAGGAGGTATGAGATTGGGGTATGGAGATGTATGAGTTCATGGATGCATGTATGAAGGTGTATCATGTGTATGAGGTATGTTTGCATCATTTTTATTGTTTTCATGATGATTTATTATGCTATTTTAGTTCATCCCAACTTTTACAAAGGCAAAACCCTAAGGGGTATCTATGCAATTCTCAGTGGATGCAAATATTAAGAGAGAATCATGAGGTTATTTTGATTGGACATGATATTAGTGTGTTTCCTTGTGATGTGGGAAAAATTTCAGGTTTCCATGATGTGAATTTTTGTAATATATGAGGTTTTTGGTGAAACAGGGTCAAGAACTAGTGCAATTCCATCTCAAATTTGAACTTCTGATGCTCACCTTGAATTGTGTAATTTGCATGAGACTTTATGGATTTCATGGATGTATCTAAATTGAGTCTAAAAGGATTTATGAAAATAATTAGGTCATTTAATAGTCACTTTTTATAATGAATGTTAAAAAGGTAAAAAACTTTTATGAATTTGAAAACCTAGCTTGAAAGTAGTTTGAGAGACTTGCTTCCTAATTGGACATAATTTATTTCTAGTGCATGGATTATGATTATAACATGTATATTAATCCTTCATATTTTGAGAAAGGTATGGTAGATTTTATGGTGATGAGTGGACCCCACTCAAATAGGTCAGTTTCTGAAGAATTTTATTTTTAGAAAAGGTTGTCCAAAGGATTTGTAAATTAAATTGACACTGTGTGATGTATGCGAATTTTTATTTAAGTAAAAATAGGTTTTATGTCATGGTTATGCATCTACATAGTCAAGTATGCTTCATTTAGGTTGACTAGTCAAAGGGCAGTTTTGAGGCAGTAAAAAGTAGTCTTCAGTAAAATGGGAATAATAGGAGCTACATGTGGAGTTAGGAGGTGATTCAAGTTGTGTTGGAAATATTATTTATATATATTTATAGTGATATATGGTTTTCCTTATGTATAATATTTTTTATATGGTTTCTAGGTCAATTTGTGGATAAAAATATTTTTGTATCTAGAATAGAACTACCTTTGCTAAAGAATTAAGTTGGTTGGAGCATCGATGGATTAGGTGATTCTTGATATAACCTGTAATGTGAAGAGGGATGAATTTTTCATCTAATGAATCAATTTGGATGTCTTGAAAGTGTCAAAAAGGTGTTAACCAGTTTCTCTTTGAAAATAGCTTTTGGGCAAATGTTTATGTAGTTTGAACCAATTGTATTTTCATGACTTATAACTTTATTAGAAGTTTTCTAAAGATTATACCATTTAAATTAAGTGGTAACATGCTAGAGTTGAGTTTATTTTAAGATTATTTGAGGTCCAAAGTCAGAATCAAGGTCCCGAAGGGTGCTAGAAACAGGGTTTTGAGAAGTATAAGAAGCAACGGTCCCATTTAATGAAATAATCGATTGGTTGATAAAAAAATATGACCATGTATTAGGATAATTACTAAAAATATTTTGTGTGTTAGGAGAATTTTGGCATTCCAATGCATGGGTTTTGGTGATTTTTGGTGCATGGAAGAAGGGTTTTTTGCTAGGTGACCCATATGGGTCACTTGTAGCTGTTATGAAAAGTATATGGGATTTTTTTATGATGTATTGGTCACACAAAAGTAGGGAATTTTTTTGAATTTTAAATGTGAAGGAGCTTATATAAGCATTTTTAGGTGTGTTTTGTAGTTAGTTGAGTGTGGGTATTGTGTGTGAAAGAAGTACGACCTAGGTGAGATAATTTTACAAATGTTGAAGCCTGAATTGATATCGATAAAGTTTGTGACAAGTTTGAATTTATGGAAATCATGTGTTCAAGATTTTGAATCCTTGAGAAGTGAAGAAAGAGCTAGATTGTGCAAGTTTGAAGACTTAAGGTTTGAGAAAGAGTTTGGAAGAGTTTGGAGTTGAATCTTTGGATAAATATCAATTGTGGTATCAAAGCATGTATGCATTAGTCATACTTCATCATTTTTTTTTAGATGTGTCATATTGATGTAAGTCTCTTGTTATGTGTAATAACAACAAGGGTTTAGGGGTTGGTGTTCCTTGTGGGATTCGTGCCTCACTAAATAAATCGATTGTGATGTGTAATATTCATGTGAGTCTTTGTTGTGTTTAATATCGAGAAAAGGTTTCAATTGGTTTTCTTCCCTTTAAAGGTTTCCTACTTACATCTTGTGTCTTGGTTTTGTTTCTCTTACTCATGATTAATTATATGTATGTTATATGTTTTTGTGCACACATTAATGGATAAATACATTGATCAATGGTTTATGTGACTAATCTGAAATTGAAATTAAATCGTAGGGACCGATTCACCCCCTTGTCATTAGTCCATTGTGCTTCCAACAATGGGTATCAAAGTAGCCCTTTTAGGAGAAGTTTGACAACTTAAAAGGAGATCCTTGAAGCATAAAGATGGCAAGAAAAACAATTGTTAGTAAGGAACCAATTTTTGATGGTGTAAATTATTATTTTTAGAGATTGAGGATGAAGACCTTTGTAGACACCATAAAATCACTCACTTGTTCCCAATACTATCCCAATACATCTTGTTATTCACCCATTTGTGATTAATTGATTAAATTGATTAAATCATACACATTACACCCTTTGGATTAATTAAATTAATCCCTAGTACCCCCTTGTGCTAAGTTAATTATCATTTATTAATTATTATTTTTTAATTAATTAGTGTGGCACATCCTAGTCAACTACACTTCTAGAATCCTAGAAAGGTGGGGGCAATTCAATTGCACATACAACCACCTTTCCAGATGTAACTTTTGTAATTAATTCATTTATCGCCCTAAACTTCTCAAAAATACTACAACCTCCTCATATGTTATTTTTAGCATGTAAATTCAACCCATTTTAACCAAATTCCGACTACTTTTTCCTCTATAAAATGCAGGCCTACTCTCTATCAAACCCTCTTGGATTCACATCACACGTACTCTATCAAATTACATTCCACTATCTGCATATTATAAGCTCCCTAAACCCGCTTGTAGAAATTGCATCCCTACTTTGGTGGTAACTCAAGAGCACCCACAATTGTATAATTTTACACATATTAAAGATCTCACAACCTCCTTGAGATTTACTCAGGAAAGTTACAAGAAGGCTTGATTTTATCGTTTGGGTATCTTTAATTTAGAGTTAGTTTTTCACAGTTTACATTTTGGCATGCCAGTGATACTCGCACCCCTTATTATTTATATTTTGTGTTTCCTATTTTTAGTTCTACTAAATCCATGGTTTTCATATCCCTTACGAGTGTTTATAGGTGTTCATAAGCAACATACCATTTAATCTTGTTTATAGGTGTTCATCTTGTTTCTAGGTGTTTTAGGAATTAATATTCCTTTTTGTCTAGTTTGGTGTTTTACTTGTTTTCTCGGTTTTTGAGAAAGGAAATACAAAATTTATTACTTTTTAAACTTATTTTGACTTCTTCTATAAGTCCTCCTTTTTCAAAATCACAAAAATACATTTTGGTGTAAAAATTATAGTATTTGTAGTTGTAAGTGTTTCTTCTAGTTTTTTCATTTTTGCTCTTGATCTACTTTTTACGATAAATTTTTCTTGGTTTTCAATCCATCATTATTTGTTTTCCCTTCTCATATTACAACACCTACACACAAAAAAAGCAAATATTAGATTTTATTTTTAAAAATTAGCAAAAAAAAAAAAGAATCAAATTTCTGTAAAACAATAATAAGAAATCGTAGAACAAAATAAATTAAAATTAAATTAAAAAAGCATAGTTTTAATCTAACCCCAACCCCATCCACCCATCCCTCCCCATTTCTCGGCCATCTCGAATGAGCTCCCCTAATATCCCCCTAACTCTCCCCAACGACCTATCCTCACCTCCCCGAACCATCTCCCTCACTTCTCCCCTGCCGGTGAGCTTAGCTCACGAGCCTCTTTCCCAACTCCCAAAACCCACCCATCTCACCACACCCATCCCGACCCCTTTAACTTCCCACCCACCTGTATTTCCTCCCCATGACTCGTTCATGTCATTTAACCCATAGAATCCTACCGCCTAAACCCCTCACCTCGCTAATATATTATTAGCTCGATACCCTCCCAATCCCATTTCAATGAGACCAACCCAGTTGACTCCCCACCATAGTCCTAACTCCCTGCGATCTAACTACCCATCCACCGCAGCGGTGATCCCAGCCGCGATCCCATCCCTACCTAGGCTCTTTCCCGAGCTACATTTGATCCCTTCCTCGCTACTAACATCAATCCTCTCCTCTTGATAGGGCTCGCATGGGCCCGAACTCCCTTCCTACAACCACGCATCTTACATTCTTGACTCTGCAATCACCCCACCACTAGTACCAATGTCGCAACGCAAAAGCCTCATGCCATACAACTAACACACTTTATTATTTTATTTTATGGTTTTCATTCTTGGTTTTCATGAGTTGTGTTTTCTTTTATTTTGTGTATTTTACTATTTTGAACTATATTTTAGCCATGGTATACTATATTTTAATATGTCCAACTTTAGTTATGTTTATTTTACAACCTTCATTACCAATGTTCCTTCCCTTTAAACATTCACTTTAGCTTCTTATAATTTTATGGTATTATTTTTCAATTAATTTATTTTCTAATTCATTTAGTTAAGCACTTCTTTTCATAGCTTAATTTCATTTCATTTTAAATATCTTATTTTTTAATTACATCAATTAGTCTAATTACTTTATATTAATCCTTTTCAATTCCATTAATACCTTTATTTATTTTTGTCCATTTTACTAACTACACTAATTTTGCATCTCAATTTTTTCGCAGGCTAGCAGCGTTTTTAACTCCAATTCATTTTTTCTCATCGAGACTTTTTTCAACATTTACTAAAGCATCGTGCCCCTTTTTAACCGGATGCCACTTTTCACTCACATTTTCAGTCCTTTTCTTCCAATTAGACTCATTGTACAAGTTTCTCATATAGGGTTCACCTTGTTATTTTTTTAAACCAATTTTGCACATGTTTAATCACTCATTTATATTCACTAATGCTTTCTAACGTGTTTTGCATGCTTTTATTGACGTTTTTTTTTTCTATTTTTGTAAGATTAAATCACTATGCAATCACACATATGCTCTTCCTTGCACTTTTATAAGCGATCTTGGGATTCATAAATGTGACCATTTCTTATTTTATTTTTGGTACATTAACACTTGTCTCTTAATCAAATATTGTTTGCACATATGCTCTTTCCTTGCACTTTCTAATTAATCTAGGAAATAATAAATGTGAACTTTCTTCTATTGTATTGTCTTCTACCTACTTTCAGTGAGCTTTCTAATCATTGCTTGCAGGACCCACTCTCACGAAGGTTGTTTAAACACTTACAAACTACTAATCTGCGGGTTGAATTTTGTCGTGCGCTTTAAACTACTAATTCTTGTGTGCGAGGAATTCATACAAACAAGATAAAATGGACATTTTATACACACTTTATTTGCAAGTTTGGATAAGGGTTAAAACCCATCTGCATAACTATGGGAAGTGCCTTGGCATAAGCTATAAAAATATTTTGAGGATTACCACAGGAACCCCAAAGTAGTCGGCACCTTGAGGGAAGTCACTAATGAAACATGTCCCATCCCAAATGACCAAGTAAATCCTTGTGGTTTAGAGTCACGAATATCCAGTAGTGGTGACCCTAATGTGATTCATTCTGAGCAATATCTTTTCTCAGGGTTTAAAATGGGGTAAATTAAAGCCAACAACTAGCAATAACACCATGTTCGCTCGAGTATAATGTTGACACCTAGTTGAGTGAACCACCTAGGAAGCCATGCCTTATCCAAGCCAATCTAAGGTAGAGGCCAAAAATTTCACTACATCATTTTTCATTTTTCTCGCATGTTACACACTTTTGTTTCACTTTCTTCATTCATGTTTTCTCTCTCATCCACCTTTGTCTCTTTGTAAACATGTCTAAGTCTTGGGTTATGGACATCCATATCCGCACTTAAGCACTTTCATTCTTCTTCACTAAGTCTTAACATCATGATACTCACTTTATTGCAGTCAAGCACCCTCTTGATCACCTCGGTCTTTCATTGTTATAAGTCTTAAGTTTATAATTATCTTGTTGAAATCTAAGAATTCCAAACTCTTACATCGTCGCATTTCACATTTACTTTGTGGACTTGTTGAAATTTTCACTCTCATCATCTTACATCATTGCATTGCAAATTCACTTTGTTGAATTGATGACATTATTCCATCTCGCTTACATCACTCTTACATCATGACACTTTGTAATCACTTTATTGCATTGACGACATCCTCATCACATCACTTCTCTTTAAAGCATCTACTTTTCTTTGATTTGAGATCACTAATCCATCACTATCCCCTCATCTATTATCTCCACTTTTGTGAGATTTATACATTTTCATTTTCATTACTTCACTTCTTGTGATGACATTCAATTTTTGATTATTTTTTTGCCCCCTTTCTTTGTTGTGTCTCCTCTCTTAACATGCTTTTGTTAAGATTTGGCATTTTTTATCATCATTTAAGTCTCCCCTTTTAACATACACCTTGTGAAAAGTCGAACGAACTCATCATCTTTCCTAATTCTCTTAAGTTAACACATATTTGTTATGAGTTGAGAATATTTCATTATATTGTAAGTATCCTCTTGTCGCACTTACTTTGTCACAAGTTGAGCACACTAACTTCTTTCTTATCTCCCATCTTTACACTCACTTTTGTAAAGGGTCGTAAAATATTTCCAACTTCTTCACATTAATTAACATTCATTTTTTTATGAATCATCTACAATAACCTTTCATTCCACTTTCCACCTTAACATCACTCATTTTTCTAAGTATTGTGAAATCCCCCCTTTGTCGCTTTTCTTTATACTCGTCATGTTAGGAGTTAAACTTTTCACATCTCTTTACCACTCTTATCATTCATTTTGAATAAGATTTGACGCGTTCACCTCATCAAGTATCTCTTCCTTTAACATTCATTTTTTTAACGAGTGACAAATATTTGACATTGTGATTATAGTCCTTTTCAATGAAAATAAATTCTTTCCATATTAGCTCGGATAAAGACGAAAAATACTAACTTAAAATATTTCTATTGATGCCACTTTATGACAAAACAAATACCAATTCCTTCTTCACCTCCTCACAATGGGAGAAATATTTCCCTTAGACTTTGGTGAGGATGAATCGAAATCCTTAAAAACACAACCTAAATCCGAGAGTCCACCATTCAAGTCAAAAAAAAATGATGACGAAGGAACAAGTAAAACAAATGATGATAATAAAGGAAAATCTAATGCTTCATCCTCTAATCCCAACAAAGCCTTAATCAAACCAAAGTGTAATGGAAAAATAATTAGATCTCCTATCCTCTACAAATCACTATAAACAATACCAAAGGTATCGAACACACGAAGAAAAGTGACGAAACCTTCAAAAATCATTCGAGACTAATAGAGAGAATAAAAATAACATGAATGATAAACCACCATTCATCCCACAAAACAATTCACCGCCAATTATGCAAAAACACAAACACTATTTGGTGTATGCAAAAACAACGCAAACAATTCAATTTTGATGAATTATGTCCATGCCCTTTTTTACATGGAAATATTAAACATACCCTTCCCATGTTCTTTCAAGATTCCTAAATTTGAAAAATACTAGGGAAAAA
Source organism: Taxus wallichiana var. yunnanensis (assembly GCA_018340775.1). Lineage (NCBI taxonomy): Eukaryota > Viridiplantae > Streptophyta > Pinopsida > Cupressales > Taxaceae > Taxus > Taxus wallichiana. The sequence goes on along the minus strand of CM031242.1, from coordinate 369,088,679 downwards.
GTGATCCTAAAGAGCATGTCAAGAAATTTTCCAAGGCATGCCAAGAGGTGGATTACAATGAAATATTTCTCTTGTGCCTTTTTCCTAAGAGTTTAGGAAGACAAGCTTTGTATTGGTTATTACACATTCCATATGGATTTATTTCTACCTTCATAGACCTTTCTGAGAATTTCATCAAACACTTCTCTTTCAATCTTGATTCAAAAATAACCATGATGGATTTTTTTAATGCCAAACAATGACAAAATGAAATCTTTACACAATTATTATAACGATGGCGAGGAATCACTAGTCATTTCCCATGTCCAATCCCTAAGAAACAGATGGTTATTATCTTCTTCCCTAACCTTAATGACAATTTTTCCTTTCATATGTAGATGTATTGCCTCAACAGCTTTGAGGAAGTTATCAAAAAGGAAACTCAAATCGAAAAATACCTCATTTATAAAGGCTTGATCAAGTCTCATTATAAAGAAAATGGGAACAATCATTGTTAGATTTAGCAGGGGAAATGCAATCCACATATCACATATCCACCATTAATTCAAAATATTATAGAGTATGGTATGCAATGATTAGATAAAGAAATAACTTTAAATAGATTGCAAATAAAAGAGTTTAATGAACTAGAGCTGAAAGCAAATAATATATAAGAACAAGAATACATTACACCAAATTTAAGTGGAGAAACCTGAAGAAAAACTCCACTGTAAAAGCACTATCTTTTATTATGAATATGATATAATTTTAACTAGCACTTCCACTTCGCTCCTTAGCTATTTCACACTTCTACAAATCTATATCTCTTTCTTGTTCAATATCTAAATCATTCGGTCAACTAAACCATCCTATATACGAGATCACAATTTTTGATATGATCCTACATAGCCATTGTAGACACAATCCAAAGAGGGATCACCCAATAAATTGGGTGGGTGAATCGATTAGATCACTTTACAAGTCGACCTCTTCACTTGATCGGGGATATTTTTTAGTGTCAAAAGTTCCCTAAAATTTCTTAGACCATTCCAGTGTAGTAGATCCTTTAGATATATTTCTGATGACTATAAGAACGTGAAAAACAGACACTTTGAGCTCAAGTTATGTCCGGTCAAAGTTTAGTCAACAGGAAAGTCAACTTTGGTCAACAAGTCAACAAGTGGACCAATGGCAAGGTGACACGTGGTAATTGGCGACAAGGCAAAATTGATAATCTTATAACTTTTTAAAAATCAGTTCCATGGTATAGAGATCGTCGTAAGTTTTCTGACGCATTTTGAACAAACCAAATCTTAGTTCAGACGCGAAAGATATGCATAGTCAAAGTTGTGGTTAAATGATGACATGGCACATTGTGACGTGGACAAATGGCATATTATGGGCTTGAAACTTGGCAGGTATTTAGTGACTTTGGATTTATAATAATAATAATAATATTTTATTTAATCCATTCCACGGTAATAAGCCTAATCTCATGGAATAAGGAGGATTTTGTGGACAAAAAGCTATTTAAAGGCTTATCCTATCCTTTTCCCACCAAATGTGGGGTCAATGGCTAAATTGGGTGCCTAAACCTATGGAAGGGGGATTTGAACCCAACACCTCATCTAAAAAGATAAGCGGCCTTACCAACCCACCACTCTCTTGTAAGTGGTATAAATAAAGCTCACTTGTATTTGTAATGAAGAAGTGCCAGGTCTGTGTCAAGCCAATAAGCAGGTAATTTTGGAAAAATGTAATTTTGAGGAACTTCCACTCAAAACCAGATCTCGAGTTATATATGAAAGTTGCTCAGAATTTTGAGAAGATCACAATCATGTGATCATTTATCCAATTTGGAGCTTTTGTGATAGATTTATTTTCTATTAAAGTCACATGAAGGTGTAGAACTAAAGGGAGACACTGCTGCAAGTGGATCAGGAAGGTGAAGACATACGCTGAGCTCCATTAACGCCCTTCGAAGGTCTGAAACATATTTTTTTAGGTTTTGATTCATTATTGGTTAATGTAAAGGTTATTGTATTTACATATTTAACATTATTAATGGATCGGTTTACCACGAACCGGGGACGTAGGAATTTTGAACCCCGTAAACAATCTAGTGTTGTGTTCTAGTTTTTATTTTCAGTTTATGATATTTTCAAGTAATTTAAATTCAGAATATGAATATGGATGCAACTATAATTAGAATTGATAAAATTGGAAAAATCAATTAAATCTGAAACAATGATTTTTGGGGCTTCGATCAAACAGTGAAATTTTGAGTAAAATTGCAAACTTAATTTCAGTTTGAATTCAGTCTTAAATCATATTTTTAATCAATAATTTGGATTATTAAGACCTCTTAAATTGATTAGATTTTACGATCCTTTAAAACAATTAAAAATTGTTAGATTCAAACACCCGTTTTCGGATTGATTTTGGTATCAGAGAAGTTAGATTGTCGGATTAACTTCTAATTGTGTTTGAAAATTTGTCTTTAGTTTCAGTTTTTCAGCAAGTGTGTGAGACATTTTAGGGCTTGTTAATCTTCTTTTGCAAGTTTATAGTTTTGGAAGTACAGGTTATGTTTACAGGAATAGGGAATCATGGGCAAGTCATCTAAACACGAGCAACTGGATGAGATTGAAGCCATTAACTGACAACTCCAGAAGAAAACTCTTTCCTGAGAGTAATTTTTATTCCTTGGAAGAGGAAATAGTGCGGTTAAAATCTGAGCCACAATCCTCTATAACCAAGAAAGAGGAGTATGTCAATGAGATGCTTGCACAAAGTAAGAAGTTGATGGGATTTGTTAAAGAGTTGCAGGAAGAAATACGGACCAAGGATGCCCTCTTGGCAAAGCTACAACAAGGTGAACACAAGAAGGAAATGCCTTCCAAATCAGATGCAGGTACTATGACAGAAAAATGCACTGTAAGTTGTCCACATGAAAATACTTCCTCTCATTTAGTTTCAGATATTCCTTTGGGTCAGTTTGAAAACACACTAAGGGAATTGGGTCTAAACTAATGGTTAAAATGGGATATAACGGAAAAGGCCTTGGTAAAAATGAACAAGGTGATGCTAACCCAATACAGGTAGAGGATCAGCCTCGGTTTACAGGTTTGGGTTATTCTAGTGGGAAAATGGAAATTGGAGAAAGTTCCAAAGTAGTTGAAGGAAGACAAGCTTCCAAATGTACCAAGGATCTACGCCTCTAGAATTATAGGATTCCGCCATTAGGAGGAACAATGAAAGGTGTAAGAAAACATGTAAACGAGGTAATGAAATTCCACCTCCTCCCACTTACACTAAAAATAACACTAAGGGGAAATTAAATCCTAAGACTTCTAAAACACTCTTTCAGTTTGAAAAATATAGCTTTGGTAGACAAAAGTATGGTTTTCCTTGCACATTTTGTGAAGGTACTAATCATTCTGTAGCATATTGTTAGAAGAGGAAAAATATGATAAAGAAGTTAATGCCTTTTATGAATGATAAGGTAGGTGCTAAAGACCAATCTCTCCCTGGTAAGGCGAGAAATGAAAAGAAAAAGTTATCTCCCTAAACAGAGGAAGCATTCTCCTAGATAGAGTTCAAGGAATGGAAAAATGGGTAAGACTCCTAAAAACAGGGAAGTTAAATTTTTTTCCCATTGTAAAAGGAATGATCATGATGTTAAGATGTGTTAGTATGTTCCTTCAATGCAACATTGGAAATTTGTTAAAAAGGAAAATAATGTCAAACCAAAATTTGTTGATCTAACTCATGTAAATGCTCATTCTGGTACTGGGGAAGTAAAACCACCTAAACAGAGAAATCCAAGTAATTGGATGGGTAAAACATTCCTCAACTTTATGTTTACATAGCATTAACTGGTGATAGTATGCAAACATTTTCAAAGCTATATTTTAGGGATTTAATCCTATGTTTATATTCATCTTTGAAATAATTTGGAAGCATTCGTAAAGAATATTTGAGTGATAGGTTCATCATACTCATATTCATATTCTCACATTTTGGTTGTTTATTCCATTTCTAAAAATAGTATGCATGGATATGGGCATCATCAGAATGTTTATTTCAAAACTTGCAGTTTTATAGTGTTTTCATTCGTGAAAATATTATGGATGCTTATAAGACCCATTCGGGCACCTATTTGATATTGTAATAAATAGACAAACTTGTTGTATCCACATGTGTTATTTGCACTAATTTATAAGACCCTTATTTTGGGAAAATTTGATTTTTGTAACTATTAGATGTGGTTGCAATTAGGGTGTAAATTTATTACACTAACAAACTGGTTTGCAAAGGTACCAGGTGATCATTTTGTAAATTATGGTAGTTCACCAATTTGGGTAAGCATACAATTTATAATCTATCCCTTTACAGTTTAGTGTATGGATAGAATATTTACATATTCACGTTGATTCAGATTTTGACTATAGCCATTTTGGGCGTTGATGGTTTAATGATTCTGGATAGTGAATATTTGCAGTTGTAATCAACATAATCACAAAGTGTCAGTTGAACACTAGCTTCCGTTATAGATGGGTGTTATTATCTGACTTATTATTTGTGATGGCGATACAATGTTTTGGGAAGATTCACGTGGATTCAGTTGTTGACTATAGCTATTTTTGGGTGTTGATAGTCTATTTTATTCGGATAGTGAATACTTATAGTTGTTACAGTTTCAGATGGACAATGGGCACTAGCCTAATTGCAGGCAATTTAGATGTCTGGTATACTAATCTATGTTATGAAATTGTAATTTAAGTAATCGGTCGTATCACAAAGTGACAGTTGAACACTAGCTTTCTGTAATAGAATGGGTGTTATTATCTGGTCAATTATTTGTGATGGCATTATAGTGGGGTATGACAGTTCACAGTTGTGCGTAGAGTTGACAGGGTTGCAGCGTTTCAGTTGAACACTAGCTTAATTGGGTGTTATTATTTGATTAGTTATGTGACTAGCTAATCAACTATTTGCATTTATTTTAACCTATAATGTTATTTTGGGTTCTTTTATGTGTTTGTGTAATGCAGGAAGAGATAACATTATTTGAGGGTTGATAAACAACTTTTTGTGGACAAAAAGCCTTCTCAGTAGGGAGGAGTGATCAGGGGATATTTTTAGTGTCAAAAGTTCCCTAAAGTTTCCTATACCATTCCATTGTAGTAGAGCCTTTATATATCTTTCTGAAGATTGTAAGAACATGAAAAATGGACACTCTGAGCTCAAGTTATGTCCATCAAAGTTTAGTCAACAGGGAAGTCAACTTCGGTCAACAAGTCAACAAGTAGACCAATGGCAAGGTGACACGTGGAAATTGGCGACAAAGAAAAATTGATGATCTTGTAATTTTTTAAAAATCAGTTCCATGGTATAGAGCTCATCACAATTTTTCGACGATTTTGAACGGACCAAATCTGAGTTCGTATGCAAAAGATATGCATAGTCAAAGTTGTGGTCAAATGATGACATGGCACACTGTGACGTGGACAAATGGCATATTATGGGCATGACACTTAGAAATTTTTAGTGGCTTTGGATTTAAAATAATAATAATAATATTTTATTTAATCCATTCCATGGGAATAAGCCTAATCCCATGGGATAAGGAGGATTTTGTGGACAAAAAGCTATTTAAAGGCTTATCCTATCCTTTTCCCACCAAATGTGGGGTCAATGGCTAAATTGGGTGCCTAAACCTATGGAAGGGGATTTGAACCCAACACCTCATCTAAAAAGATAAGTGGCCTTACCAACCCACCACTCTCTTGTAAGTGGTATAAATAAAGCGCACTTGTATTTGTAATGAAGAAGTGTCAGGTCTGTGTCAAGCCAATAAGCAGGCAATTTTGGAAAAATATAATTTTGAGGCACTTCCACTCAAAACCAGATCTTGAGTTATATATGAAAGTTTTTCATAATTTTGAGACAATTACATCCGATTTGTAGCTTTTGTGATGTGATTTATTTCTTTGTTAAAGTCACACAAAGGTGTAGAACCAAAGGAGAGACACTCGCCGCAAGTGGATCGAAAGGTGAAGGACATAGGTGAGCTCCATTAATGCCCTCTCAAGGTCTGAAAAAAAAATTACATGTTTTTATTCATTATTGGTTAATGTAAAGGTTATTGTATTTACATATTTAACATTATTAATGGATCGGTTCACCACGAACTCGGGGACGTAGGAATTTCGAACCCCGTAAACAATCTGGTGTTGTGTTCTAATTTTTATTTTCAGTTTCTGATATTTGCAAGTAATTTAAATTCAGAATACGAATATGGATGCAACTATAATTAGAATTGATAAAATTGGAAAAATTAATTAAATCTAAAACAATGATTTTTGGGGCTTCGATCAAACAGTGAAATTTTGAGTAAAATTGTAAACTTAATCAAAGTTTTAATCAATAATTTGGAGTATTAAGACCTCTTAAATTGATTAGATTTTACAATCCTTTGAAACAATTAAAAAAATTTAGATTCAAACACTCGTTTTCGGATTATCACTCTTTGAGTGTGACAGACTTCACACATTAAAGTTTGATTAAGACAAACTTTAATCATTTTAGACGTGCCCAAGTGGCTAATCCCACTTGACATTATCACCCCAACACTCCCCCTTAATTTTAAGGAGAAGATAATCGAAATGCCAAGTTTCCACCCATGAATCAACAAAAGTGATTCAGGCTTAGTATGCCAATGAGGGAAATCTACATATCTTCCCAAACAAAGATTCATAAGACCAATGCTTTATAATATGAAGACTTACATCAGACTATGGATCCTTTTATAAGCTAAGGCATACCCATGACTAAATATTCACTGGGATTTACAAGTAACTTCACAAAATAGTGACACATTTACTTATTACAATTGGAGGAAGTATTGGAAGTTTGAACAGACCGTTAAGAGGTGGAATTTTCATGTGCACTCCCCCTCAAGGGAAAATCTGAAAGGCCCAACAAGGAATGAAACTTACAAAACTTGACAGAACACAATAGTTTTGTGAAGATATCTACAACCTCATCTTTAGTTAAATAGAACTAGTGATCAATATCACCATTAATGACTTTTTCTCTGATGAAAGGCATGTGGAATTCAATATGATTTGTCCTTTGATGTTGAACTGAATTCTTTTCTAGAAAAATGTAACTCTGATTGTCACATAGAAGATTAGTACTCCCTTTTACATTCATGTATAACTCAACCAACAACCTTTTCAGCCACATAGCTTCTTTAGAAAATTCCATGGCACTCCTATACTATGCCTCAGTGGAAGAGATAGACACTGTTGGTTTTTTTGCTACTCCAAGTGATGGAACTTACACCAAGATTGAAAATATATCTAGAAGTAGACTTCCTATCTACAACATCACTAACATGATCAAAATCACAATAACCAAATAATTGTGCATCATTAGAAGAAGAATAAACAAGACCAAAATTGATTGTGCCTTTAATATATTTCAAAAAAAACAAAATCCATTTTCCAATGATCCTCATAAGGTTCTTGCATAAATCTTGACACTACTCCTACTGCATAAGAAATATCAGGTCTAGTAATAGTCAAATAGATCAAACTACCAACTAGTTTCCTATACAGAGTAGGATCAAATTTAGCACAAGCTGGTTTAGAATCAAACTTAACACCAACTTCAATAGGAATGGCAGCATGCCTACAATAAACCATGTTAAATATCTTAAGTATATTAACAACATATTGAGATTGAGATGCAACAATAAGGTTATGATCTTGAATGATAATCATGCCAAGAAAATGATTTAATAAACCTAAATCATTCATTTCAAAATATTGTTTTAATCTAAGTTTGATTTTTACAATTAGAATTTTATCACTGCTAGTGATCAAAAGATCATCAACATACAAGACAATACTGATAATATGATTTTTATCAAACTTGACAAATAAATCATTATCAGAAAAGTAGTTAGTAAAGCTAAGGTCTTGAAAAAAATAGTTAAGTTTAGAATAACAAGCTCTAGGAGCTTGTTTAAGACTATACAAATACTTTTTAAGCTTAGGACATAAAGTTCCTTGTCATGAGCCTTAAAGCCTTGATGATGACTAATTTAGATTTATTCATGTAATTCACCATTTAAAAATCATTTTTAACATCCATTTTATGAATCTCCCAACTATATTGGGAAGCCAATGCAAGAAGAAATCTTACAATGCTAATCTTAGCAATAGGAGTAAAATTATCAACATAGTCAATACCTAGTTTCTGAGTGAAACCATGAGCTACTAGCCTTTCTTTGAACTTTTTAATCTCTCCTAGAGAGTTATATTTAATTTTGAATAACCACCTAGATCCTACAATGCTTCTTTTAGAAGGAGGAGGGACTAATTCCCAAGTGTCATTTTTGATTAAAGCATTGTATTCATCCTTCATAGCTTGAATCCATCTATCATATTGAGATGATTCTTCAAAGGATTTTGGTTCTACCTCATAATGGGTCATCAAGGCATGATAGGTATGTTGACTTCTAGTTAGTTTTCTAAGATTATCAAGCTGAGAGTTTTGAACAATATTTTTATCCCATCTAGGAATCTTAGGTTGCAAGACATGTTGGGATGACTCCCCCTCAATCTCCATCATATCTAGATCAGGATAATCAGCCTCTTGAACTTCTATTTCCATAATGTTAGTAGGAGGATTATCGGGATCTATCTCTAGAGTAGTAGAGGAGGGTTTATTAGAATCAGCAAAGAAATTTCTTTCTAAGACTTGAACATTTATGTTTTCAATAATGTCATGCTTGAATGGGTCATAGAATCTCAATCATTTAGTTCTACAACCATAGCCAACAAAAATACAAGAAAAGGAGGTTGGATCAAGCTTCTTCCTTTTAGCTTTTGGAATGAAGATGGAAGCAGGAATGTCAAATATTCTTAGGTGAGAGATATTTGGTTTTGCTTTGTCCATACTTCATGAGGTAGCTTGATGAAGAGGTTTTGTAGGTATTCTATTTAAAATATAGATAGTAGTGTTCATAGCTTCAACCCATAAAAACTTAGGCACATTGGAAGCATGAATCATAGTCCTAGCCATTTCTAAGACAGTCATATTCTTTCTTTCAACAATTCCATTTTGTTGAGGGGAATAGGGAGTGATTAATTCTCTTTGAATCCCACATGACACACAAAACTCATCAAACTTTTTCTGACATATTCACCTCCATTATCAGTCCTAATTCTCCTAATTTTCATATTATAAGTAGTTTCAACTAGAGATTTAAATTCTTGAAATTTAGATAAGACATCAGACTTCTTAATGAAATAAGACCAAGTCATTCTAGAATAATCATCAATAAAACAAAAACATACAAATCACCACTGAGAAAAGGAACCTCAAGTGGACCTCTTACATCACTATGGATTAGTTTTAATAACTGAGAGGAATTTGGATCATGATGTTTATGAAATGGTTGAGCATGTTGCTTACCACGTAGGAAAATTTCACAAGTTTCATATTCTGATTTTATCTTAGGAAGACCAACAACAAGATTTATTCTAGACATATCATACAAACTTTTGAAATTTACATGACCAAGTCTTTCATGCCATAGTTGAATATCATTCCTAAAAGAGGAAGCAAAACAAGACTCGAAGACAAAACCATCAAAGATATACAAGCCATTCTTCTGGATCCCAGAAGCAATGACATTTTTAAACTGATCTTTGACATACCATTTTTCTTATATATAAAAATTATATTTTTATTTAGTTATCTGAGAGCAAGACAAAAGATTCTTTTTCAGTTTAGGGACATACAAGACATTCCTAATTAAACCATTTGATAACTTAACATTTCCACAACCTTCAGCTCTAATGATGATTTATCTCCTAGATAGATATTCTCTTCACATTTGACCATATCTAAAAGGATATTAGGGATGCAAGTCATGTTCTGGAGGCACCATTGTCAAGAATCCATTCATGGTCATTTGAAGTTGAGAGGGCTGTATATAGGGAAATAGACTTCTTATCTACATTTTCTTGCATTTTTCTTTTGATTTTTCTTGAAAATATTAGGCTTGTTGTTCTTAACATTCTTGACTAATTTATTAGTTTTTACTCTACAATTAGAGTCTTTGTGTCCAATTTTCCACATTTATTACAAGTTCCATTAAATTTGACTTTGAATGGCTGATTGCTTTTAACAGATTTAGTCTTAGGATTAGTTTTAAATATGGATTTAATACTAGATTTCTTATTTGGATTGAAATGTCTAGTATGAGAGGGCCTATGAGAAGGCTTATGATTTTGAGAGAATAGATCTTGAGAAGTAGTCTCTTTTGAATCAAAGTTCTCCATGACTCTCTCTTCTTGAATCAACAAAGAAGACAAAGTGTCTAGATCAGGCAAATCATTCTCATTTTGATACTTAGAATTGAGGATTGAGATGTAATGTCTGAAATTTTCATGAATATTGATTTGAATTATGAAATATAGTAGCTTGTCTTGAAACAATTCACAATGCAACCATCTAGTTGAGCTTTAATGTTTTTAATTTTAGCTAGATAGTTTACAATTTTCTCATCCCCTTTCATGGGTGTTGTAAACAATTATAGAACAATCTTAATGATCTTAGACATCCTACTTCCTTCATGCATGGTCTCTAATTTCTTCCATGCAACTTAAGGTGATTATAAATGGCATATATGCATCAATAATGCATCTCTAATGCTTTGCAATAGGATGTATAAAGCTTCTTGAGATCTTTGAGAAAAGGAGCTAATATTTTTAGGGGTAGCTTGTCTTCCTATGGGATGGTTTTCAATACAATTCACTAGATCCCAGAGCTTTCTAGCCATAAAACATGCTTTTAAATGCACTTTCCAGATGTTATAGTTAGTTGAATTCAAGAGTTGAGACTTATCCATTGAAAAAACAATAGAACTAGCCATTTTAGATGCTCAAACGGTAAATAAAGACAAATATAGCTAGAAAATGACTCAAAGAAGCTAAATAAAGACAAAGAACTAGCTACAGATATTTTAAGTTGTTATATGACAACAAACAACCCAAATTTGATCAAAAAATAACTTGAATTGGTCAAGTTCTGGATCAATTTAATAGAGCTAGGTCGTGTTTCAGCTACAGACCGTTTTAATAGGCAAATTAGCTAATTAATTAATTATGAGCTTAAGATCATAACACAGTTCATGAAATCTTCAAAAATAGCTACATTTGATCTAAAAATTTCTTAAATTGGTCGATTAAGATCAAATTTTAATGTAATGTAGTCGGTGCCAAGTTATAGGAGCTCGATGAGTTCTTTAGAAACTCGTCTCGGTGAACTAAATGAAGAGCTATATGAGCTCGATCGATCCAGTGGTCGAGTAGCTCAACAAGTTATTTAGCAACTCATCGTGTCGAGGTAAAAGAAAGAGATACATGAGCTCAAAATGATCTTAATTACTAAGTAAAATAAGTTTTAAAAACATCTCAGATGGGGGTTGACACGTGGCATATATCAACAATACCAAGTGAGGCATGTGTTAGCTTCAAAATAGATCCTTGGGTGGATGCGATGATTTTTATCAATAAAGTTAAATCCTCTTCGAGTCTAAAACCAATTCAAAAAAAATGTGACAAAAGACAAATAGACACGCATCAAAAAACTATAACAAGTCTGACAAAAATATGTGTCACATTTTAATTAGATCACATTTCACAAATGCAACTAATAAGACAGACAATGAAAATTAATTAAAATACAGAATCGTATACACATGTCTTTAATTAATTGGATCGCATTTCACATTCTGACATAATGTGATAGAAAAGTCAAATTCAAACAAGCCACTTGTCGAAGAATTAATGGCTTTAAACAATTTATAAACCAAACTTGAAATAAATTTTGGGTTTGGGAAAAAATAAGACAAGTGTCACGATTCAAAATGTAAAAAAAATTAAAGATCGACACTTAAAGAATGACACTGCAAAGATCGAAACAATTAGAATACTTGTCATAGAACAATTGGATCATGTTTCACAAGTCTAAAAAGTCTTACAAGTGCGAAAATAAATAATATGTGCCGATTCTTAATTATCTTAGGATTCACATTTCACGGACTTAAAAAAATCCACGGAATGAAGAAAGTTTTAGAAGTCGCGGTACAAAGAAAAATTAATAAACCCAGTAAAACAAAGGAATTTGAAACCCGTGATACACATAAAATTAATGAGGCATGTGTTATTTTTCAAATAACTCACACTCTCTTAAGAATTGACAAATATATACATTTCCAAAAGTAACTAGATCACACTTCGCAATGCAATAAAAAATACTAAGTCAAACAAGATATGTGGAGCCTTTTAAATGGCTTACATTTCGTAAAATCGACAAATGAAAAATGTGGAGCAATTCTATTGTTCTTCCCTTCACAAATGTCGAAACAAGTTAAAAGAATATTGACAATGTGGAATACGGAGCCACTTGGAGCAATTTTATTGGCTCAAGTTTCATAAATGTCAGAAATAGCTAATCTAAGTCTAACAACACAAAGACATGCGTAAAGCCCTTCGGCTCATGGATTTTAACGATAATAAGATAAACTATATTCTGAAAACACGAATCAAGATGGAGAAATTTGATTGGCTCAAGCTTCATAAAAACTGACAAATGCAATGTAAGATGGATCAATATGATTGGATTGGGCTTCATCAAAAAGAAGCCAAATAAGTCTGTTAGGATTAAGCTAGATGGCACAAAATATTGGCCCAAGCCTCACAAAGACATAAAGATGTCATATTGAAGCCATTTGGTACTCTAAGAGTGTGTATGACTTTGCAAACACAAGTAATATTATTGGCCCAAACTTCACAAAAACAAAAAATACCTAAAATACAAAACGATTGGCCAAAGCTTCACAGAGGAAAAATTGTGAAAAATAAATATTTTTACTACTAAAATAGACTTAAAAAGCCCCAAATAAATTGGATCTAACTAAATATTTTGGATCCACATTAAAAATGGTTGTAATGGCTATTTAAAGTGGGAAAACTAGAAAAATAGCTCACAGACAAAGATTCAAGCCATAAATGGCTAAAACAAAAGAAGAGGAAAAGATCTAAGCAAACATGAGCTTAAACACAATCTAAACAACCATTTAGCCCATATTTAATCAATATTTCAAGCAATATTAGGTGGAAATTGGAATTTTAAACCTGGTTAGCTTGAACATTGTGGAACTTTTGGGTCTCGTAGATCCGTCAATAAACTTAAAGTTTCTTCACCCTTTCAAGTCAAAAGACTTCTAGATCGATCCTGCACATGCACAATCATGATGCTTTGATACCATGTTAGATTTAGTAGGGGAAATATAATCCACAGATCATAGATCCACCATTAATGCCAAAGATTATAGATTATGGTCTGTAGTCGATTAGACAAAGAAATAACTTGAAATAGATTGCAAATAACAGAGTTTAATGAACTAGATCGAAAGAAAATAATAAACAAGAACAAGAACACATTACACCAGATTTAAGTGGAGAAACCTAAAGGAAAAACTCCATTGTAAAAGCACTATCTTTTATTATGAATCTGATACAATTTTACCCAAGCACTTCCACTTCGCTCCTTAGCTATTTCACAATTCTATAGAGCTATATCTCTTTCTTGTTCAATATATAAATCATCCGGTTAATCGAACCATCCTATATACAACTCGCATTATTTGATACAATCATGTATATCCATTATAGACACAATCCCAAGAGGGATCACCTAATAAATTGGGTGGGTGAATCATTTAGATCACTTTACTAGTCAGACCTCTTCACTCTTTGAGTGTGAAAGAATTCACACATTAAAGTTTGATTGAAACAAACCGTAATGATAATCATATTAGGGCATGCCCAAGTGGTTAATCCCACTTGAGATTATCACCCCAACAATCATAATAGTCATAATCACAAAAATAACCCTAGCACGTATCGCGATAAACCTAGGTATATCAATCGCAACCCTAACAATGTCAATGATAGTGTCACATATAATCACAATGTATACAAATTACAAAATAAGCAATCGAAACATATTAAGTCTAAACCATCTATCACCATTCCAAAAAGAGAAACATTTCCTCCTCCTCATGATTACAATCGAAGACAATATATGTCTTTGGGGGAATCTCTTTCAAGCATCTTAAAATAGCTGGAAAGTGCTAATATGGTCACTTATCCTATCATGCAACCCTTCCCTAAAGGTGAACCTAAGACAAGTTGGTATAAACCTAATACATATTGTGATTTTCATCACATTGATGTTCATCAAATAAAAAATGAAAACAACTTTGCAATTACATCCAAGACCTTATTGACAATGGAGACATAGTGGCTAGAGACCTACCACCTAACCATGATGCAAAGGGTAAATATCATGAACATGGAGAATCCTCAAACAATGTTAATTATAAATCCATCATTTCATGTATTGATGACACTACTCCATGCACCATTGAACGTCAGTTTACACCTCTAGAGAGAGTCTATCTAGTTCCTTTCAACAATTAGTAAAGGCTAATATGATCAAGAATTCACCTACGAGATACATTTCTAATGGGGAACCCAATATTACATCGTACAATGTATTGGAATGTTTTGCATACCATAGAATTCATGGCCATTCTACTAATAAGTATACACCTCTTCATCATTATGTCTAATACTTAATTGACAATGTAAAAATTTCCATAGAGCTTGACAACAAAGCTCTCGCAACCAATGGCGTATCCATTTCCACTTCAAATGAAGAGTTGAATTTTTCCCCAATTTTATACATACTAACATTCCACGAGATCATGATGAAGGTCAAGAATCTCTCCCTTCAAACTAATCTATTTATTCTTTAAATTTTCTTCCTTTAGTCCAAACAGACATTGAACCTGTTTTGTACAATCTTCTAACATAAAATGAGAGCTTGAATTTTCTCCAAGAGTATATTTCAACCCTTGACATAACAGAAGAGGGTCCATCATCAAGCACAATTGAGCTTGATTCCATTCTTCCCATTCCAAATCCTATGCATGACATATCTAGTTTTATTTTCAAAATATAACCACAACAAGCTTGGACACTTGCAACTATATAGCCTTCGATGTCCATTATACCTCAAACAACTAATCTTGTGTAGGTGTATCATTAAATATCATTCCTACCTATAAATAAATATGCATGAGTAGAATCTATAAGGTATATATACCTGAAATATCCTCATACAACCTTTTCACGCTTTAATTTCCAATCTTTTGTCAAATCAACTAATTCACAGCTTAGAAGGATAACCATTGACCATCTTCTTTCTACAACATGTAAAGAACCATGGGTATACATCTAAAGATCCATCATTTTTCCTCTCTATTTCATTCACAGTGCATATGAATCTCAACATATTCGCCATGTCAACAATCTTCTTCTAACATCACATAGATCTTTTGATCTCATCGAAAACTAATCTAATCACACATCCTTTGAATTGGATCCTGTTTGCCCAATTCTAGTACTTCAGGACCCATCAAATCATTTGATTTCCTCCTTTGAGTTGGACCTTGTCTATCCAAGTCTTGTATTTCAATACTTATCGAATCTTGATTCCCTCCTTTGACTTTGACCTTGTCCGCCCAAGTCTTGTATTGCATGACTTATCAAATATTTGGATTTCCTCCTTTGACTTGGACCTTTTCCGCCCAAGTCTTATATTTTCAGACTTATCAAATCTTTTGATTACTCTCTTAACTTGTATTTCATCGATACAAGTCTTATATCTTAGGACTATTCAACTTTAATAAAGATGGACATATTTCTTGTTGATTCCATTTCAACTCCTCATCCACCAAAATTTAGAAAAATTAAAAAGCATAAAAAGAGAATAACACTTTGTATTAAAGTAATGTTTTCCAATTAGAAATGAAAAAGTGTGTATAAATAATGTTAAGCATTCCATCTACTCACAGATATCTTAATCATACTATTATCATATATTTTCCTTCTTCACCTATTACAACACAAGTTAACATTGTTCCTCTTGGGCATTGTGTGTCTCATCTTGGTCATGGTTTCTACCATTTCATATCTTTTACCTATGGTTTTGTCTTGAAGCTTACTAATGGAAACTCCTTCTTTGAAATAATCTCTCTCATTAACTGAAATTACTAAACTTCTTTACCTCGGTCCTTTTTACTTCCCATCTCAATCTACGATGTTGAACACTTGTGTCTTACTAGTTGCATGAGGATAAGAATTGGGGGCATAATGTTCCTTTCGAACAAGCACACCATCAACATACAAGGAAAATCCAATTAATCTAAAAATACAAAAAAACTGTAAAATCATTACACCTTTCGTCCTTCATAGTCTTTGGTGATAATCTCATACTTCTTAGTAGCAATATGAGACTAGGAATGGAAAAATCCCTTACTCGCCTATATTTTTTCTTTGGTGTTGAGCCCTTGCCTTTTACTGATGGCATCGTGTAACATGTAGGGGGTCATTCACAAAAATTAATCAAAAAATAAATCCTTTACGAAATCTAAATCAAAGTTCTTAATCAAAAAAATCCATAGAAGTAATGTATTTGTTCATGTTAAAGCAAGAAAACAATTCCTTCAACCGGATTTTTTCCAATCAGTAGGCCATTTACGTATCTAAGTCGAGTCAAAACCTTTAAAGTGGAATAATCTTGGAATCATTTAGATAATCTTGACTAGAGATGAGTTACATTTTTCTCACATGGATCATTGTTGCACCGTATGTCCTCACATCCATTATCGTCAGTTCCATATCACTATTCATCTCATTTTCACGTCCTTCTTGGATCTCAGTGATGAGCCCTTACATATTCCTAGTTACTCAGAGCCACAAGTGGAGTGAAACACCCTATCATTTTACCAACTACATTTCGCCAATGGAATGAAATGATTCTAATTATTTTTACCTACTTTCAAGTAGAACATCTTTTTACTAAGTTGTAAAATATCCCAAACATTCAAAAATGTCTTGAAAAAAACCAAAAAGAATATAAAATTATTCAAAACCAATTTTTTTTTAAACTGTCACAATCAAAACATTCAGATAATGTTTACTAACTTTTAACAACTAGATAACACCGTTCAACAATTTTGCTATTTGATTGGTGCTCCTCATGATCATTCCAGATCATATTTTGATAATCATCTTTATTACCCATAGTGTAAATCTGTATGTCAAGTAATCATTTACCCTTTTGAAATATAAATTTTCTTAGGGCACGCTTGGATTTTACATTTTAATCTAATACAGATCAAACTTCAATGGGATTTGACAAGAGTATCTTTTGAAGTATCTAAGTATCACTCTGCTCTTCGAGCTGATTCAATCCTCTCACATGCTAAGCTATCACTTGGGGAATTCAAAATTTTCTATTTCTTCACTGTGGAATGCATTCAGAGTGTCATTAGACATTGTTTTTGCATGTTCTATTGTACTGTTGTAGTTTGTCAACATTGTGATGATGCTTTTACTTCTTTCAATTTTTTATTTTGTTGTAATTTGTTTACCTTTATTGTAGACCAAGTACAATAAATTTACTCTCATCTTAGTTCATATATAACTATGGTGTAGTTCCATCTTGTTCATATTGGGTTTGTTTGCAATGCTTGTTTTGTGTTTTCTTGTCATTTACACGTGTTGTGTTTTCCTCCTGGTTTATTTAAGACATGAAATGTTTTTTTTTTTGTTGTGTTTTCATGTTTTTTTGCATTTGTATTTCAAAATTTTCAAACCTTACAAAATCCAAAAAAATCAAATATTTCAAAAATCAAAAATTTCAAAAAAAAAAAAAAAAATTACAAAATTTTCGAATAAACATTCACTTATCACAAAAATTCTACAATTGGAAAACCCTTGAAGTGAATTTTTCAACATCTCAACACAATATTAATAAATTCATACCTTTATCTACTACCCTAGTGATCATTCCAATTTTACAAATATCACTTTCTTCCCTATGCATGATATGCTAACTTTGCTCAGGAAAGTCACAAAATTATTTTTCCTTCATGATATAACTTTGCCTATGGAAATTTATTTTCGATCATTTTCAAAATGTATCCAACAAGAGTTTCATAAGGATTCGAGTTAACTCCACTTTTCTATTCGATCCTATTCCCACTTGGGAGCATTTGCATCTACTTAATCATCATTGTGGCACACATTAGGGGCATAGGTGATTGTCTTCTTTTTCAGCTTTGGGTTGCATTGTTGATGTTTAATTTTTGGACCACTTGTAAGTAGTGTGATTATATCTTGGGTTCTTTATAACCATGATGTAAACACCTAATTTTTATATTTTTTTTTTTTTTCCTTTTTATCTTTTCTTTGTTGTGTGTGTTTGTTTACATGAATTTTGGTTAACCGTCGTGATTCCTTCATAATCATGGTCACAACTCTATTGGGTTAAAAATAAAATAAAATTACTCTAAATTTATAGTCCAAATGATGTTCATGCTATGAGTACAATCATTACCATCCTTATTCCAATCCTTTGTTTTCTTCCTATTAAGTAGTCATCCACCAAATTTGTGCATCATACACCCACTTGAGGGGGCATTCCTTTACTATCCTACTTGTTGGGGCATCTTAATTATTCATTTCTTTACTCGTTACTCTACATAATTTTACTATCTTTAAAGAAATATTACTTTGCAACAACACTTTAAAGAGGGGAAAATGTAGACACCCTAAAATAACTCACTTGTTCACAATATTATCCTAGTACATCATGTTATTCACCCATTTATGATTAATTTATTAAATCATACACATTGCACCCTTTGGATTAATTAAATTAATCCCTAGTACCCTTGTGCTAAGTTAATTATCATTTATTAATTAATTAATTAGCGTGTGCACATCCTAGTCAACTACACTTCTAGAATCCTAGAAAGGTGGGGAAAATTCAATTGCACATACAACCACCTTCTCGGATGTAACTTCTCCAACTAATTTGTTTACTACCCCTAAACTTCCTAGAACTATTGTAACCTCCTCAGATGTTATTTTTAGCATGTGCATTCAACCCATTTCAACCAACTTCCAACTACTTCGCCTCTATAAAATGTAATCCTACTCTCTATCAAACCCTCTTGGATTCATAGTACACCTACTCTGACAAATTGCATTCCAATATCTGCATATTGGAAGCTCCCTAAATATTCTCGTAGAATTGCATCCCCACTTTGAGGTCACTCAAGAGCACCCAAAATTCTATAAGGTTACACAACTTAAAGATCTCACAACCTACTTGAGGGTTTTTCGGAAATCTATAGGAATTTTTGTTGTTATTGTTTTTGTATCTTCCATTTAGAGTTAGTTTTTCACAGTTTAAAACCTTTATCATGGCTCAAGGATTTGATTTTTGGGATGTTGTGGAGCATGGTTATACCCCCTTCCGCCACCGCTCCAACTACTCGAGGTAGAAAATAAGGCATATGAAAACAATTCTAATTCCTTTAATGCTATCATAAATGGTCTTGGAGAATATAAGTTTGGAAAGTTAATGCATTGCAAGTCAGCAAAATAGGCATGGGAAAAACTTTAAGTATTGTATGAAGGTGACTCAAAGGTAAAAATTGCTAAACTTAAAACCTTTAGAAATTAGTTTGAGAGTCTTAAGATGAATGATAATGAATCTATTGTTGCATATATTCTTAGAGTGGATAAGGTTTTCAATAGCATGAAAGGGTTAGGAGATGATGTGAAAGAAGAAGTTGTTGTTCAAAAGGTTTTGAGGTCACTAACTCCTAGATTTGACTCTAAAGTATCTACTATTGAAGAGGCAAAGGACATAACTACTTTGAAGTTGGATGAGTTGCATGGTACCTTGACTGCTTATGAAATGAGGATAGGTGATTCTAAATCAGCCAAGAAAGAGGTTGCATTCAAATCTGAAATGAAGACTAAAAGCAAGAAGGTGAAGGATGATGATGCTACTCTTGAAATTGAAGATGAAGAGCTCTTTGTTATGATGGCTAGAATATTGAAGCTTGGATTTAGTAAGTACAAAGGTAAGATTCCTTATAAATGTTTAAAATGTGATAAGATAAGACATTTTGTTGTTAATTTTCCTCATAAGAACAAGCAAGAAGATCATGATGAACATGAGTATAATAGTAACTATGAAAACAAGAACAAAAATTATGATAAGAGAAATAAAATATTTAATAATTTTATTACAAAAAGAAGAAAAAAAAATTTACAAAGGAATATGATCGTTGGTCTAATGCTAGTAGTGGTTTTTCATATTCTGAATCTGAATCAGATCATGATGATATAGGAAATGAGGCATTGTTTATGACTAATGATGCTACGATGATTTCGGTAAAGGTTTTCACTATTAAGAGAGTTTATTTCAGATTATTGCAGCTACTCTAGTGAAGATGACGAGGATGTTAAAGATAAATTTGAGGGAATTAAAAGAAAGCTAAAACATGTCAAGAAAGATAACAAGATTCTAAGTCTTCAATTCAAAGAGTATGAAAATCTTATGCACAAGCTAGAAGAACAATACAAGTCTAAATCTACCAAGAAAAATGATTCAATCAGATTGTTAAAAGAAAAGGTAAGGTATCTTGTTTCAAGTTTTCAAGATAAAGAAAATTTGTACTCAAAATTTGAAGAATATATAGAGTTTCTAAGGGCTAAGTTGTTATAGGTTAGAAATAATACTATGTCCTTTCATAAATTTTAGAAAATTGCAAATGATCTAGATGATTTAATTGGAAAACAAAGATCAACAGATGATAAAATTGGTTTGGGTTTCAAAGAGGATTCTAAAGGCAAGAAAGTGAAGTAAGAAGACATTGTTTATAACAAGAAATAAGGTGAACAAAGAATCAAGGAAGATAAGAATATGACTCTCATCAAAGGTAATGTGAAATCAAGTCCAATTAGGCAACCTAATTCCTCAAGGTATGAAATAAATTTCAATGGATATTGTTATAATTGTAATGCATTTGGTCATAGAGCTAAACAATTTATAAGATATCCTAAATACTATCATCCTTTGAGAGATAATGAAATTGAATATGCAAATAATTTTATATGTTATAATTTCAATGAACAAGGTCATGTTACTAGATTTTTCTTGAATGATTCACCTAGACATGTTGATGGTTTCAAGAGGAAGAACAAAATTGTATGTTACAACTGTAATAGAGTTGGTCATATTACAAAAAACTTCTATCAAGGATATTCAAGTCAAGATAGGATATTTCAAGGTTATATAGTACAAGGAAGTGTCCTTTAAAGACCTAGGATGTATGAAAATGGTCCAAGAAGGAATTGGGAACCAAGAAGAGACCATAATACTTCAATAAGAGTCAAGATCCTGATGGAAGGATAGGTATAACTTAGAGACAAGATCAGAAGAGAGAGGAAGGAGTTTTCTAGGTGTCTAAGAGGGCTTACGACCTCTTCAAGACCTTATTTTAGGTCTCCATGGTGATCATATATCTCCACTATGATTCTTGGAGGTATATTAGTACAAATGAAGCATTCAAGTGAGGGGGAGTTATTTTGGTCAGTATATGTGTCTCCTCTTTATTGATAAGGTATGTCACTTCATGTTCCTATGTATGGTATTATGAGTTCATATGGTTGTTCATGTGATATTTGTCTTGGTCTCAGTGTCTCATATGGGGTATGACTGTGTTTACAAGCTTGAATTTGCATTGTCATGATCTATTGTTAGTCCGAGTTAACTCGTATGTGCAAGAGTCTTGTTGAGGTCACATAAGTGAATTGGTTATGTCATGTCATTTATGAAAGGTCCTCTCTCAGTCTAAATTTTTTATTGTTAGTGATGAATGTGTCTATGGAATATGATGTTTCATGATATCTAGTCTGAGCCATAATGGTTTATGTAAAGAGAATTATTCTTGAAGTCTAACGATATCAAGCAAAATATTTGAGTCTCCATGTATTGTGAATCTCTCTAGGGTCTAAGAATGTCTAAATGTTCATGAGTTAAGTCAGATGGTTTTGTGTCATATTTTGTAGTATAAAGTTCAATCTATGCTCAATATCAAAATTCAGTAATCTCTGTCCCTATGAAGAAACCTAAGATGATTTTGAAGCCGGGTGGACATAACTAGGATAATTATCAGAAGTATGAAGTTTAAGGACTATATAAAGACAAGGAAAAGGTCATTATGAGTGTAAGTAAAGGCTTGAAGGTTGTAGAAGGAAAAATAATGGTTTCAATGCCTCCTATACACTATGTCAAGTGTTCAAGAGGATTACTATGTCTTCTAAGGACTAAGGATTGCATTTAAGTCTATGTCTGATGTCTCAAATTCCAAAAGGTTGTTCATAGAGGATGTATAAGATTTTTCAGAGCTAGGATGATGGTATATAAGATTCAAAAATGTTGACTTACAAGTCCATCATAGGAGATGATAATATAAAGCTAGATACTACATGTTTTAAGCATTTTGAGGCTTCTCGTGCCCAACATAAAGAGTAAAAGGTTAGATGTAAGCTTGGAAATGTAGATATGACTATTAAAAACTATAAATAATGCACCTATAGGACTTTGAATGGTGATTTTATCTTGATAGCTCTGGGGAAACCATATGTACATGCTTCTCAATGACTATGAAATCAGCATGAGTGCAAATTTTTTTCTGCAAGGTCTAAATATGAGTAGGAATCGATTAAATTAATGTTATAGAAATGGATGAATTCTATGGAGTGAGAGGATATAAGGGTTTACATGGTGTTATAAGGTGTGAATACAGTGTTTTGGGTCCATTCTGAGATTATAAAATCAAATTCTATGTATTTTTGGAGCTACTCTACCCTAATTGTGTTCCTAAGGTGTTTGTATATGAGCAAAGATGAATGGAATGTGATATTTGAATGATAAAATGGTGGAATTTAAGGCTAAATTTTAGTACATGTAATCTAGACAAGGTGGTATAAAGGATTGAATTAATTTGAGGTTTAATTATGTCTAGATTCTTGGGAATCTACGACAATGTTCAAATGACTGTGTTAATTGCTAGAAAGGCATAATTGAGAAGAAGTACTTTTGCAATCTAGGGATGTTCCTTTTGGTATGTGTCTTCAAGGATTATGGATGTGATTATATTATCAAATGGGTATTCAAATCAGGATATATATCCTCATAAATTTATGTTCAACAAAAGTTTGATATAATTCTCATTGTTTCATGGGCTACTAAACTATGTGTAAGCTTTTGGTGATGAAGATAAAATATTGTGAGATCTTAATGATTCTCTAAGCTTTATGATTTTTTGGAATAGCATGAAATACTTGATTAATTGTAAGTAGATGTTGTAAGGTGAAATAGTGTGATAACTTTATTGTATGGGACCTTCAAAGCATCAAGACTGTGTTCAAGATTGAATGATTGAGCACAAGATTGTATTTGACTACTTGATGTCCCCTATGATAACCTAATGTATTGTATTAATACAATGAACTCATGAAGGTATCCTTATTATGTGTAAAGATATGTCATAAGGTTGAAAGGAAAAAATGTTTGCATCTATGAACTCTTGGAGCTTCTAAACTTTATATGAGTATATACCGCACTGTAATAAATATTTATTAATCATGAGCTCCTACATGTAAGAAAGGTTGTTCTCATCATTCTTGGATGGGTCTGAGGGTCAAGAAATGTTTGTAAGATCTTAATAAATCATATAGATGTTTTTAAGAATGATAAGATGTTCACAGGTATGGATTATCTTGGTTTTTGCTCTTGTTATGAATCTTATGCAAAAAAATAAAAGCTACGGGTACATTACCCATGAAAGAGAAAGAGTATGTGGCTTTCTCAAGAATAAAGTGAGTTAAAGAGATCTTGATTTTATCTATTTTATCTAAAAGAGTGATAAAGAGTTGTGGATCATGATGCCTAGTCTAGTGATTTTGAGGTGTAATATGACTATGTTGAGCAAGTAAAATTTATGCTACACCTTACTACACATATTGTATATGTGAAGGAAAAGTATGAAGATATTCTCATATATATTATTATTTAATTGGGAAAATGATCTTTGACTTGTTCTTGTGTTGTTGGTAAGAAGAAGTACATAGTTGACTTGGCATATGAAGAGGTTTCTTGGTATAGAGAGTACAATGCTACAATGATCCATGTGATTGCATCTATAGGAGGATTGATATGTATGAGCCTATCAAGACAAGGAATACATATTATTATTCCATGAAAATGATTAAGTGAGATCATAAAATAAGAAGAGTCAGTGCCAAAATGTTAATTTTATCCTTGGTGATGAGTTGGTAGTTTGAGGATAGTCAGTGCCAAAATGATAAGAAAAGTTTCTCCTACATGTATATCTTTTGCTCAAGTGTCAAAATATATCTAGGACAAGGAGAAAGTGCAATTACTTATAGATAGTAATATGAAGGTATTAAGGAATTTTTGGTATATATTGATTGTCATCTCATTAAAACAAAAAAATTGACTCTTGAATGCATGTTGTCATCCAATTATGACTCATTGTCAGTTGAAATGGAGCTTTAGGACTGAGAAAAAGTGTCTCAAGGTGTTTTTTTGGCAATAAATCAAGGTAATAAGTTTAATTTTGTGCTTTTCTACTAGAGATGGTTGTATTAAGTCTAGGGGAGTTGTAAATTACATGTTAAAGGTGTGGATGATGTTTTAGGACATGTCAAAGTTGCATCTAAAAAGCTACCGAAGATTTACTTCAAGGCTCTCGGTCCTAGTGTGATATGGAGAGCAAGAGATTGCATTGACATGATAGTTTTATGCATAGAAAAGCTAGTGTATGCTCAAGAAAGAAGGTATGGTGAATTTATATGTTCATTTATGACATTGTTGGCATGATCTCAGTATGTATGGTTTAGGTAGTGCTCTACTACAATGGATTCATGAAAGCTAAAATAGGCTTGAGGTGAGAAATGATAGTTTTTACATGAGTCAAAGGTGGATGATGATGTCTTGGCACAAAATCAAGGTAATATGATGCTTCTCCATGATTTATTGACATGCTTAGTTGATGTATATGCTATTCCAGGGGAGCTTAGTGTCTTCATGCTTGAAAAGAGGCCAAAAATCAAGTTGGAATGAATTCTCAATGTTTTGAGCTTGTTTAAGATATTTGGTTGATGTTTCTAACCAAAGCATGATAATACGAATCTAATAAATATGAAGAACATGTTGTTATAGGTAGGTATTCCTTTTCATTGATGTAAGAAGGGGGATAAGTTCATGTAGTTTTCCATCAATGACAAAGGGGAGATTGTTAGCATGTTGTTGCATAGGTTTTTTCATTGATGCAAAACATCATTAATGATAAATTGGGTGATCATGTAGGGTAATACAATGCTCAGAGTGCTGATGAAATTGATATTCAGGTGTGTTCTTGGTTGCACAGGTTGTTTCAATGAGGATGGCTTGTTCTAGCAAGCCCATTCAGGTGACCTAGCTAGCCTAGGTGATGTTGCATGGTGATTGGAGCTTATTGGTTACTTTAGAATCATGTTATAATTATGGATATAATTTTTGGAGAGTTTTTGGGCACTCATATGAGATTCAAAGTGTAGATACAGGTTGGTGATCATGATTCGATGCTCATTTGGAGATGATATGGATGCTAAGAGTTATGAGCTTGAGGTATGGAGTTGTATGACTTCATGGATTCATGTAGATAGGTTTATCATGATGTATCAGGTATTTTGGATCAATTTGAGTATTTTCATGATGAGTTATTGTGTTCTTTCAGTTGACCCTAACTTCTATAATGTAAAACCCTAAGGGGTAGCTATGAAAGTTTCATTTTTATAAATATAGAGAGGTAATAATGACATTATGATGATTGGATATGTTATTAGGGTGTGTCCTTGTGCTTTGGGAAAAAAATTAGGTTTTAATGATGTGAATTTTGTAAGATATGAGGTTTTTGGTGAAACAAGGTCAAGAACTAGTGCAATTCTAGTTCAAATTGGAACTTCGATGCTCACCTTGAATTTTGTGCTTTGCATGGGAATTTTTGGATTTTAGGGATGTTTATAAATTGATTCTAGAAGGTTTCAAAATAATAATTATGTCATTTAATTTTCACATTTTTATGAACGAATGTTAAGAAGGTAAACAACTTGTTATGAGTTTGAAACCCTAACTTGAAAGCGGTTTGAGAGATTTTCTTCCTAAGTGGATAGAATTTATTCCTAGTGTGAGGATTAAGATTGGAAAATGTAGATGGATTATTCATATTTCCAAAAATTTATGGTATAGGTTATGGTGATGAGTGGACCCCACTCAAACAGGTCAGTTTATGAAGAAGTTTATTTTGGGACAAGGTTGTCCAAAGGAGTTGTAAACTAAATTTACATTTTGTTATTTATGTGAGTTTTTATTGAATGAAAAATATTTTTAAGGTATGGTGATGCAAATACATGTTCAAGTATGCTTCATTTAGGTTGACTAGTCAAAGGGCAGTTTTGAGGAAGTTTTTAGTAAAATGGGAATAACATGAGCTATCGATGGATCTAGAAGTGATTAAAGTTGTTATAGAAATAAGATTCAGATATATTTCAAATGATATATGTTTTTCATCATGATTTAGATTTTTATATGGTTTATAGGTCAATTTGTGGAAAAAAATATTTTTGGTGATCCATGATATTGAATAATTGAGTTGGTTGGAGCATGAGATGGATTGGGTGATGATTGATATCACCTGAATGTGAAGAGGGATGAATTTTGAATCCAATTAATCCATTTTTATGTCTTGAAAGTGTTAGGAAGGGTGTTAACCAATTACTCTTTGAAAATAGCTTTTTGGGCAACATGATTTGGTGAAGGCAAAAGTTGATGTAGTTTTAACCAGTGATTGTTTCATAACTTATAACTTTATTATAAGTGTTATAAAGGTTCTTAAATTTCCATTTAGTGGTCATGTTCCATATTTGAGTTGATTTGAAGAGGTCTTGAGGTCCAAAGTCAGAATTAGGGTCTTGAAGGGTGCTGGAAATAGGTGTTTTGAGAAGTATAAGAAGCAGTGGTCCCATTTAATGAAATAATATGATTGGTTGATGAAAATTATGACCATTTATGATGTTTAAATTTTATTTTAAACATGTGTGATGATTTTAAAATCATGACTAAAAATAGTTTTTGTGTTAGGAGAATTTTGGCATTCCAATGCATGGGTTTTGGTGATTTTTGGTGCATGAAAGAAGGGTTTTTGCTAGGCTGGCCAATATGGGTCACTTATAGTTGTTATGAAATTTATATGTGATGTTTTTATGATTTATTGGTCACACAAAAGGAGGGAAAATGTTTTGTTTTTAATTTTAAATGTGAAGGAGCTTATAAAAGCATTGTTTTGGGTGCTTTTTGGAGTTAGTTGAGTGTGTGTATGGTGTGTGCAAGAAGTGTGACCTAGGTGAGATATTTTTCAAGTTTTGAAGCATGAATTGAGATCAGATCAAGTGTTTTATAGGTTGAATATTGATGGAAAACATGTGTGCAATAGTTTGAATCATTGAGAAGTGAAGAAAGAGCTAGATTGTGTAAGTTTGAAGACCTAGGATTTAAGCAAGGGTTTGGAGCTTAATATTTAGATCACTATCAGATGTGGTATCATCATGTATTAAGTGTTCATACTTCATAAAAATCTTGTGTGATGTGTCATATTCATGCAAGCCCCGTGTTGTGTGTAATATCAACAAGTGTTTAGGGGTTAGTGCTCCTTATGGGGTTGGTGCCTCACTAAAGAAATCTCTTTTGTTGTGTAATATTCACTTGAGTATTTTTTGTGTGTAATATAGTAAAAAAATTAGTGGGTTTTCTTCCCTTTGAGTTTTTCCCACTTACATTTTGTGTCTTGGTGTTGTTTCTCTTGCTCATGATTAATTGTATGAATGTTATATGTTGTTGTTCACACATTAATGGATGAATAAATTGATCAATGGTTTATGTGAGTGATATGAAATTAAAATTAAATTGTAAGGAATGATTCACCCTCCCTTATAATTCCATTGTTCTTTCAACAAGGTTTTTAAATATATGATGTCATATATGCAAAGTTTAGTGATGGTTGATGAGATTTATATGGATAGGATTTTCATATTTTATTATTTTACAAGGTTTATCTAAGAAAGTATCACATGTGGGATAGTACCAAATATTCCTATATGTCTAATGTTTTTAATAGATATATGTGGTATCATTATTGTCAATAACTCATTCTATCCCTTGCTATTTCAATATTAGTATTGTATGTATTTTTGATGATATTAGTGGAAGAGGTTGTGTTCAGAGATGTTTTTAATTTTATACTTAAATTAATGAAGTGAAATAATAAAAACAAAATCAACCTCAGAAGACGCGGGGTTTATCGATACCCGTAGAGATAGATGTTATAGCTTATGGATGAAAGCTCCTTCATTCTTTTTCCGATGGAGGAACACTTAGGTCATGACACTAAGAAGAATATGTGATTAGATAGATATATGGTGGATTTCCCAAAAAAGTTCAGTCCCTAGAAGTCAATGGAATTCCTTGCAAGGATGTCAATCCATGTTCAATAAATTAATCTGATAATGATAAGATAAAATGATAAAATAGGAAATTTTAACCAACAATGCAAAGGCAAAGTGATTGATGCGGTCCAAGACTATATAATGGTCTGATGGTGATGCCTAATCCAACGGGAGTCTAGGAATCATAGAATGGCTCAAAGGAACAAGGATGTGAATAGTTGTGTACTCACAAAGGTGAGAAATATGATAGATTTTATTTAGATTATTGATTAAATGTTAAAGATGGACCAAAGGGGCTTGATATGATTGGATAGACACTTGAAGGGCCTTGTGGTAATAGATTATGTGATCTAGATGTCTGAAAAGAAATCTTAGGGGTGAAAATACTTTTTAAACAGAATCACTTGGTGGTTGGGGATATCGCTAATGATTGGGGAATCATCAGTGATTCCGTGAGTAAGCTTGGGGGATCGTCAAGGATTCAGTGGAATCACCAAAGTGATTGCTTTGAAAATGTACAAAGTTAATAATGGACGAATGTGGGACTCAAAAGGAATGATAAAAAGGTTTATTTAAGCTTGGATATGATGCATAGTAATGTAATGAAGCAAGGGAAGCCAAGTGCTTACCTTGCATAAATTGATGAATAGAAATCAGAAGATGATATTACTTGAGAAAGGAATATTGTGGATGTAATAAGACTATTGATTTTATTCCTAGGCATATGGATGACCTTTGTAGGTGGAAGAAGAGATTATTGGTGCCTTGAACATAGTTTAGATGATATTTGACTTTGTAAGAGGGATTTGGTACAAGTAAAATGTAATATGATGTCCTAAGGTCATGTCCACCTACAAGCTAACCTCAAAGATGCCCTGGAGCCCGTTTATATAGAGTTGTTAACAACCAAGTAGAATTACATGCGATTCACCAAATCACTAGCGACACTGAGTTTCATGGGAAAAGGGTTGAAACTGCCTCCCAAATCAAGGTTTTTTTGTTTTATCAAAGGATATATGTTGGAAAATGGTTATATGGGTCAAGGGGATTATAAAATGGTTGAGAAGTTTGTGATCTTTTTTTGTTTTATCTTATTTTTGTTTATAAGTGGTTTTGGGTGGTTTTAAGAGGAGTAAAATAGGATTTTACAACTATAGAATAATATTTATGGGGAGTAAACATAATGGTGAGATTTAAGACTTAGGATAAGGATTTAATGATAAAATGGTAATGATGGATTTAATGTATAATTTGATAGTTGTGTGATAATGAAGGGGTGTTAGTGGATGTAGACACAAGGATTAGCGGTGTTAATTTTAGGTGTCTACATTTTGCCCATTTTGTTGAGTGGTTTTGAGACAAGCCACGAGACAAAAACAAGATGTGATAGATGAATGATGCATAATTATATGATGAGGTGTTCCCCCTCAAATTAGGGATTGATGAACTAAAAGGGAATTGATCATGAGTTAGAAATATATAAATGGAAAAAGGATGAAAGATGAGAGATGAGAAAAGTATGCCCTAAGACGAGGTATAGAAATAATATAGGTTTCATCATAAAATCAAGTGATAGGGGAACCAAAGGGTTCATGTCCTATAGATATATGATTTAATGACAGAAAGAGAAAATAAAAAGGATGTTTTGACAAGGTTAAAGGACTAAAAATTGATGTTGCCAAAAAGGTGGGCTTACAAGGCCAAGAAGTCAAGTGATATGGGAACCAAAGGGTTCATGTCCTATATACATATGACTTAACGATGTAAAATATGATGGTTTGATGAGGTCAAGGGACCAAAAATTATGTTTCCATAAAGGTGGGCTTATAAGGACAAGAATTCAAGTGATAGGGCAATGAAAGGGTTTATGTCCTATAGAGATATGACTTAATGGTGATGGGGGTGAAATGATTATTTGGTGAGGTCAGAATACCATAATTTTATGCTACCACAAATGTGGGCTTATAAGGCCTAGATGGGGGTCTTAACAGGTGATTAGAGGTGTAAAACTTGAGGAGACATCCGGTTGAAAAATGTCGATTTGATTGAATAGATGTGATGTTTTTGATGCAATGATGTAATGCTTTGAGACATGCTAAGGATTGTGTGGATATTGATAGATGTTGATATGATGATAGATATATTGATAGATGTCGATGTGGTAAGGTTGACAAGCTGTTAAAGTTATGTTTTAGATATGATGTGTTATTTGATATTGATTTTAAAGTGATCTTAATGTTTGTCAAAACCATGGTTAAGAATGAAACATGGATTGATTGCTTTGTATTGGATTTGATACATATGTGATGGGAAACAACAAAGTGAAGGATCTTGCACTTTTGGCCTTTATAACAAATGTTAACAGATGACTAACAATGGGTAGTCACACATAGGATCTTAGATATAGAGATGAAGTGATAAGATGTACCTTCCTAGGACATGAGAAGGGGTTTAACATGTGTAGGTTATGTAAGGGGAGTAAGGTTCTCCTTTCAATAGTTTCATAGAGAAATGCCCCAGCTATACATTTTATTGACTTTTGGATGTAAAATGATTGACGCTGGAAGTTTTATTTTGATGGGAAAGTTGATCGATACGGGAAGATTTCCTAGGATGCATTTTATATTTGACTTTTTGAAGGTTGGTCGATGTGGGAAGCCTTTTTACATGGGTAGCCATCCTTTGAGGGAGTGGTCTACTATTTTAACTTTTGATTTTTGATTTTTTATTTTTGACTTTTACAGTAGCCATCCTTCGAGGGATCGGTCTATGATTTTGATGAGTAGCTGTCCTTCAAGGGATTAGTCTACTTTTATATGATTTTGATATTTTGAATATATATCCTTCGAGGGATAAGTCTATTGTTTTTGATAAGATGCATCTATAGATATTTTTACTTTTGTTTGAGATGAGGGAAAGACGCTAATATATTGTTTCAAGGAGGGGGAAGAAATGTGTACATGAGCTACACATGTGTTCGCATGACATGTCTTCGGTTGGAATACAAGGTGGATGAATGTAATGATTACGGTGGTTCCCGCTAAGGAGTAATTTGTTCATGTGAAATATATGATGAACAAAGTCATAGTGCTCATCTTTAAGGTGTTTGAGGATAGTGATAGAAAGAACCACATGATTTCAAATCATTATGATGATAAAATGACTAGCTAATGATGGAATAATATCTTTGATGTGAATACTATCATGATGGTTAATGTGTTAATAGTAGAAAGGCCGTAAGTGCAAATCATTTAGAGGTTTACACATACTATATGGATTGATCCGAGTTAAGGTAAAATTACCATGTTTACTCATTTCCAAAGTAGTGAAATTTTGATTAGATTAATAGGATAGGTTTGATGAAGATGTGTTAGGGGGAGGTTTATAAGGTGAGACTTTTGATGTCTTAATAGAGAGGAGTCCCTCTTGCATGAACTTGTGGATAGATATGCCATGTGTTGAAAGGAACGAAAAATTTCATATTAGGATGATGTAAGTTTTGATCTTGATTGGTTGAGTATATAGTAAATAAAGCAGCCCTTGACAAAGGATCCATTGAAAATTTGGATGGAGTATGAGAGGAAAATTGATGAGGAGGGGCAGATGACAAATATTTTTATTTTACATTTTCTTCATGTATGATGATTCCAGATTCACCTAGGTAATTGAACCATATTGATTTGAGACAAGGGACATTCAATAGAAGGTGATGAGAATACATATGAGAAATATTTGTCAAGATCTAATTAAGGATTACCCCTTGTCTTGCAGATTTCGGGTGAGGACACCATCGAGTGACTTGGGTGTAGATGTTAACGAGGTTAAAGGACCTTTAAGGGAAGGAGTGGACATTAACGAGATTGAGAAAACTTTTATGGAAGGTGCTGCCAAGATGTCTGAAAAAGGTTTGATAATATGAGATTGAGGATGTCCCCTTATCCTACAAATGCTAGTGAGGACACTGTCAATGAATTGGGTGTAGATGTTGATGAGGTTGAAGGACCTTTAATGGAATGTGCTAATGATATGTCTTATAAAGGTTTGATTATATGAGATTAAGGATGTCCCTCTTTTCTTGCATATGTTTGTGAGGACACCGATAAGGGTGGAGGTTTAGGTGATATCGATGATGTCCTAAGATGGTCCTCTTCGGGAGAAGATCATCGAAAAAAGAAGATTGATTGGATTATGGCTTTAATCGCTTTTACAACTCTCCATGTTAAGACCTAAGATTTTATAGTAGGCATGTGTTTTGTTTTGTTCATACCTGGAAGGTTTATGAGAATGTGGATTGGATGTTTTGATGGGTGGTAATGTGATAAGAGAAGCTTGCATGAGCCTATCAAGGATGTCAACATAAGTCCATGTTATCCATTTTCCCTTCCGGGAGAAATGGACAATGGGGTGTAACTAGACTGGGAAATGGAATAGGACATTCAAAAGAAAAATATGGGGTTACAAGTCAAAGTTTATGTTTAAGGAACATCTAGGAGTGTTTCAGGAGTTGGAAATCAATTGAGGATTTTTTTCCTCTTTTGGGTTTTGACCCTTAAGGTTCAACTTAAAAGGGAAGAAAATGGGACATGTGGGCCCACATCCGATTAAAATAGGAAAAATTACCAGAATGTACAACATGCCCTATGATTTTTTCTCATCCTCCAGAGGCCTCCCAAATCAGAAAATTTGAAGAAAATCCAAAAATTCTCGTCAGGGTGAAATGTTGCAAAATAGCCCCATAAGGAGGGACCGAGCCAAAAATGGCTCACCGAGTAGCTCACCAAGATACTCAAAGAGCTGGTTAAGTTTACGAGATGTGAAGGGAGTGTGGGGACCCAAAGCACATAACCAAGCTTGGAATGATCCAATGTTAAGTTATGAAAGTAAAAGGGAAGTTGAGCTCATGTTGGTGGCTTCATGTGTTTCAAAAAGAAAAGAGCTTGGCGGGAGCCTATACATTATAAGTAAAGCCAATTCGGGCCATGCATTTGGGATTTCATAGATAGTGGGAGCTAAGGAAAATATCGGGAGCTCGGTGACATCGATGGTAAGCTTGCAGAAGGCAAAGGATCTTAGGTGGGGCACTTGACCCACGATGCACGGAATGTAGAGGGAACCATTTCAGGTTAACCAATGCGATTATGAGTCAATTTTGGGATCTCAGAATAGGTCAAACTAAGATTGAAGATGAAGCCACCCATGAGTGAAAAATATCTTGACATTGAGCTTAG
The DNA here is from genome assembly GCA_018340775.1 of Taxus wallichiana var. yunnanensis. NCBI lineage: Eukaryota > Viridiplantae > Streptophyta > Pinopsida > Cupressales > Taxaceae > Taxus > Taxus wallichiana. The sequence goes on along the minus strand of CM031242.1, from coordinate 369,054,877 downwards.
GGCGGTCAACACATGATATCTTGAGCTATGGATGAGCTCGTTAGGAGCTCAACACGGGGTAATTGAGTCAAGTTGGCCTTGGAACATAAAGTGTGTCAGAAATGTGATCAAGCCTATAGCGTGGGTGGTGAGATGAAAAGGAGCTCAGTGTGAGCTTATTCGGAAGGTTAATTGGGCATTGGCTCACCGGCTGACGTAGGAATACCTCAGTACATTGAGATATGCACGGATCTTGCAGAGGCTAGGTGTTGAGTAAACTCGAATGTGTAAGAAGAGAGGAGATGAAAAGTTCATAGAGGCACAAACTCGATGGAAAAAATAAATGGATCGGGAAAATGTGAGGAGGCGGCAGGAGGAGGATCCCACAGCTTTGCAAGATTTAGAAGGCTAAGCTCGGATAAGAGCTCGACGTGTAAAGGAATGACATGAGCCTAAGCTTGATAGTGGGGAGGCATCGCGGAGGTAGCCTATGGAACAAAGAACGATCCAGGATGAGGCCTTTTGGGATTAGCGAAATATCAAGCCACCACAAGGTTGAGGTTGTACAGGGTGTAAACAAATAATTTACAGACCACGAGGGGAGTTGAGCTCAAATGATGTGCAAAGGCCAAACCATGTCAGCTATAGAAAATATGTCGTTGGCTAAGTCCTAATCAAAGGAGAGTAACGTGGGAGCTCGGTTCATCAACAAAGCTAAGTCAACTAGTGTGGGAGTTGATGGATCTACAAAGAGGAGCTCGGAGATGAAGAAGTGTGCTAAGGAAGTGGAAGAATGAGTAAGTCACTCTCATTGAAATGGTGAGGAGTTTAGAAACCAACATCAAAGAAAATAGAAACCTCGGTCGAATTCTGAGTCATTTTTGGATCGGAATTTGGAGATCATGGATTCAGAGGTTGGGAGAGCAGAAGTCTTAAAATTTAGACTTCGAGAAATTAGAAATTCAGATTTTTACGTGGCTCAATGGATCAACAAAGTGTTTAGGTGCAAATGGGAGGAAATTATAAAACCTTTGGGTTCCAAAGTCTTAAATTCAGACTTCAAAACTTCGTAATTTTTAGAAATAAGGGGCCTGAGATGGATGAATAGTAACACGAGTTTGGGGGCTCAAAACCTATAACTCCGAAGTCAAGGACGGGCTAGAAAGTGTGTTATAGAATGGTCGATACATGCAAGGTGGTTGGTGGGAGATAAAACCAAGGTGAGTAGGTGGATAACCACGTGGGAGTGGCTTAGATAAGAACTCGATCAATGTGAAGGAAGAAGCCTGTAAACTAGGAAATGCGAGGGGAAATTTGAAATGAATACAAACTTAGTCAAAGCATTCAATGTGGATATAAAAGGTGTGACATCTTTTTGATAACCAAGGAAACAAAGGAGTGTTGGGAACGAGGTGTTAAGTACCACTAAACAATGTGGAGTGGGAGGTGTTAGGAGTTGAAGCAATAGAAAATAACTCACTCGCAATAAAAATAGAACTTGGGGATCCAAATGAGCTCACATAATATGAAAATGGAGGATTTTATTCTTATCTTGCCGATCCGGCTCGCCAATGCAAAGTCATACACAAGCCTAAAAACACTAAAACCCCCTCATGGGAAGTGTCATATCTTAAGCTAGAAATGTCATATTTTCACAAAATCACAACCAACGGAAAGCTAAGAGAAATAACTACATAATTAAGAAATGAAAATGGTTTTGAAACCCTAAAATCATGAGACTCCCCAAACCTAAAATGTCATATCAAAAGCACCGGTGTCCATTTTTAGCAAAAAAACTAGTCATTGGAATCATAGAGAGAAACCCTATAGCTTGGAGGCATCCAAAGAGGAATTTAAAAGGTTCTAGATCTTCAAAAATGGTGAACAATGTAAAATTTTTGGGGTGGGTGAAAGAGCATTAATGGAGGTATGGGAAACAATTCTTCAACACGAGACTAAGTGCATAAGGCACGGAAAACTCAACGGACACCATACCGGGTGATGCAAGTAGGAATGGGGTCACATAAGCATTGGAATTTGAATTTCTTCTCCTCTCTATTGAATTTCCTCTACGAATTGTAAAGGGGTTACAAAAATGAAAAATTGTGTCATTTTTACTCCTCTACACCCCTCTTATCCTTTCCTTCAAACTATCATGTTGTGAATTTCTTGGGGCTTAAGGCCTTCACACTAAAAATTGTAATGGCACTCTTGCCTCTCCCTACTACAATGTACTATGTAAATTCATATGGAAAAATAAAACTATGTCTATGTTAATCTTTCTAGCCTCTCATGGTTTTTTTGTTTTCATCTTGCCTCTCATTGCTATCAGGTGTGTGCAAACTAATGTTTCCATTGCAGGGTTTTGGTGTTGTTATGTTTGTTTGGGAATGGTGTAATGTGTGTAATTTGGTATGTGGTGCATGACCACCCTCTCCAAGTGCATTCTTCTCCATTTTACAGGGTGGTTGTGAATATCTCTAGTAACCTCATTTTCTTGGTGTATCACCACTCTTAGTGTAGGTTTTATTTCATGCAATCTCTCTCCTTGTCTCCTTGGAAGTTTAGTTTAGGTGTAGGTTGTCTATTTTATTTCATTAGGAGTAGTTGTGGCATGTAGGATTAGGAAGAGGAATTGGCCTTCTCTAGAGGGTTATCTCAAGTTTGTAAGTCCCACAACTTGAGGGATAACCCCATGTTTGGCAAATTACACTAAATGCCCCATTCACAACTTGGTCATTTCAAGGGTACCGTGATTTTTCCATAATAGTTTTGGCATAGCCGAGTGGGATAGGCGGTGAAATATCTACATTTCACATATCTTAGCCAATGTGAAGCCAAGTTCAAAGACAAGTCAATTTCAGAATTTCCCTCACACTTTGAGTTTGAAAGCTCTGATTTTAGATTTGAAGTTCTACTATAGGTTTAAAGTTTCAAAATCATTTTTAAGGGTTTCACATATGCAAAATGGGCTCAAATTTTCACAAAATATAGATCGGAGGTTGAAGATCAAAATGGTATTCTAAAAAATCTAGAATTTAACATTTTTTTTTTGAGATTTTTTTGCATTTTAGAATTTTGGGTTTTAATTTCAAACCTTTTGAGATTTTGGACTTTTCCAAATTTCAAAATTTTGGACTTCTCTCGAATTTCAAATTTTGGATTTTTGAGGTTTTGGATTTTTAAGGTTTTCAAACTTTAGACTTTTCATATTTCAGAATTTTAGGGATTTCAAAATTTTGGGTTTTTTCAATTTTGAAATTCGTAGTCTCATTTGTGCATTTTGGATTTCAAACATTTAGGAGTTTGTAGCATTTCAAGATTTCAAAATTTTCCAAATAGGGCTAGGTTCCAAAATTTTGTATTTATGAGATCGATTCACACTAAACTAGTTCAACCCCACAACCATTTTTGGGCCCTTCAAGGTGTGCATGCAGGTATTCATCTCATTTCATCAAGTTTTTTTGTGCTCTTTGTGGAATCACTACCTTTGGAGGCATGTGCAAAGCACAACTGGTGACTCCATTTGATCAAAAAGAAACTCTCTGAGTTGTAGACTTTCCATTATTTTCCACCCATTTCCATCCATTTTCCCTTCCACACCTCTTCATTTTCTTCCATTCCATGAATTCTTGCAATCATGGATTCATTTGCATCATGGCATTATCATCCGAGAGACAACAGCCCTATCACCAATCAACCTCCAAATTTGCAAAATTCATTTCCATGGTACTATCAACCCCCTCCGGATTCATACTATGATGAAAATTAGAAGTGGGCATATCCATACAAGTAGAATGTAAATTAGTTTGGCTATTCACTAAACTATGAGTAAGGGTATGTAGATTTTGAAGGATATATTACACCTGGGGATCTTGTGTTGTAGCTAAAGATTGAGAAATTAAAGGTAGGTATAACGCAAGCTTGGGATACACATCAAGAGAAAGCATTTAAGATTGGATTCAGGGTCCCTTGTCCATGGGAAGGCCCTATTCCAAGCTATTTCAGCCCACAAGAGAAACTTGGCTACGTGATTGAGATGTTGCCCCAACTTGAAGAATGGATTAAGGACATTGAATATTATGCAATTCAATCCTATCTATGGGATATCCCTGCATTACCATCCCAAATTCCTTTTCCTTTGCCCTAATTAGCATCATTTCAACTAGGACTAGATTTTTAAAGTTTCCCACCGTCTGCCCCCATTATGGAACTCACTTCTTCATCTTCCACTCTCCTATCTCATTTTGAGTTTTCTTCCATTTTCCCTTCTAAACCCAATTCCCTCTACAGAGAAAAATTTGATGCCTCTCTCTCCACCACAAGCAATGATAGTATCAGTTAAACCCCAACCCACCCCCTCCTCTAGCATTCCCTAGTCCACATTGGGAAGAATCTAAAAAAACTAGTCAAGAAGCACAACAAAGGGAGGATCCTAATAGGGAGGAAATGAATCAATTTTTGAAAAGTTGGGCTACTAAGATTGGAATAGAAAAAATTACTCTATTGGTTAAACATATGGAGGAAGTCAAGGTTGGAGAAGAACATGTGATGAAATCCGAGGTTGTAGTAGTGGAAGAAAACAAGAACAAGTGGAAGAATATCGGTAATCTTTTTTTCTCAAGCACAATTTTCATGAGGGCACTCTAACTTCAGAGATTATTGATCTTTCACCGGCTACAAAATCAGAAAAGGATGAAAGAGAAGCTCCAAGTACAAAAGAAGAGGATCCTCATGCTATGGAGGAAGATCATACAAATTCGTGAGGAATCGTGCACAAAGTAGGATATGCAGAAAATTCAATCCCTTCTCCCACTTCATCCTCTTTGGATTCTAGTTTTAGGGATAAATTTGAACTCTCAAAAAAATTGGAGGATGAAGATGACCATGGCAAAAAAAATTACAAATCCAAAAAACACCAAGGAGGAGAACAAGCCAATTTTGGAGATTCCAAAGGAGGAAGAGATCATAGAGATTATTTTGCTCCCTTTTGGGGATGAAAATTTAGGTCTCCCTCTTCCTCTATCTTTTTATAAAAATAGCTTGACTAAGGAATTAATTACATGGAAGAATCTTGAAGACCCCGTTATCCATAACAACTCTCAAGAGAAACAAGTGGAGGAGTTTAGAATTTCAAACTTCGTGTTGAAAAAAAGAAGGTGGATGTACGGGGCATCCTTGCCTCCAAGGGGGAAGGAGGAATTCCAAAGTCCAAATAGTGAGCATCCTAGTGTGAAGTAGAATTCAACCACTTGCAATCGAGATAACAATGTTCCAATCAAAGCTGCAAAGCAATCTTGAAGAGTTGCATGCCATAGAATATTTTCTTATTTCGCAGAAGGGGACACACAGGAGCAACTCGTATCTCATAAGAGTCCTCTTGGGACAGAATTAGAGGAAGTGAATCTTCTAAGTTTCCTCTAAAGCAAGTGGGCAAAGAAGGAAAAGAGCAGGAAAGTGTCATCTCTTTCATACCATTCACTAAGGTGAAACATCAATTGTCTATAAATGTGCAAAAGGAAGAAAATCCACTTACAGATAAATCACCTTTTCTAATAAAGTATACATAAGGAATTTCTTATTCAGATTAGAACTCGAGTAGCGAACACATCCAAAGTGTGTCAATACATACCCTATCGAGATACCTATCTTCATTGGGGCTAGAATCATAGTTTCCACGACTAATAATGTTCACCTCTCGAATGTGAGGACAAGTTTCATCATACTAAGGATCAGCTACATCGATCTGACCAACACCTCCAAGAGCCCCATGTATATAATTGTGATCAGGTATTTTTCTTGTTTTTCAATTGATGCCTTGATGAGACGGGTGGAAGATAAGGTCTATGTCATTTTTTCACTCATGACCATGGCCATGTTCATTATTAAATCATTTGCATGGCCATAATTTCGAGAAAAGAAACTATTTTTCCCTACTAGTGTCAAGTTTTGTTTGAGGTCTCTTACTTCTCTGGTTAGTGTAGGGTAGGAGTAGGTTTGTTTCTAGAAGAATAAGTGCTCTTGCACACTCTTCATGTCTTGTTTGAGCATGTATGATTTTCCATTTTATATATAGTTTTGTTCATATTTTCTCGATTCAAAGTGCACTATATTTCAAAGAGGCCTCCCGTGGGACCATGTGATAGGAAGAAGCTCATGCTTAGAGGGAACCACTACAATTTTTAAATAATTCCAAATATAGAGAAAATAAATCAGTTAAGAACTGGTTTTACTCATTTTCCTTCTCTTGTTCCTTCATATCAATCGTTGAGATTATAGAACCATTACAAGATTGAGGAATTGGTCCAATGGAAATTGTTGCATTACAGGTAGCATGATTCACAACAAAAATAGGCCTAAGTTTTAGTAGAATCCCTAGTCATTCAAAGTTTCCCCATGATTAGAAGCATAAGATCGACCAAAATCCCTTTTGAGTGTGTTTCGGTTGAAGATCTTGAGGATTTGTAGAGAAGTTTTAATCTTAAATAGTTTCCCAAGCAACCATTTGGAAAGGAGAAAATCAGAACTTAGCAAGTGTCTTACTCAAAACTCGTAATTTGCTATGCATGCCAAACAATCATTGATTTCAATGTGCTTTATAGTTGGAAAAATAAAGTTTCGAGATAGGTTCGGAAAGTATCATCCTTCATTCCATAGGCCAAGATTACAGAGAAGAAAAAGGGCAAGAATTATAGGTTCAAACAATTTTCCACTCTCACAAGTCTAACTTCAAAATTATTTTTATTAAGATTAAGAGTACAATCAATGAAAAAATTTAGGATCAGTAATAAACTAGGTGGTTTCGAAAGTAAAATTCAAAGTACAGATCAATGTTGGGCTATCATTTGTGACTCCATGCCCAATGGAGGCTTCAGGTGATTGGTATAGAACATCTAGCAGACAGATGTCCCCACGAATCACCAAAATTGTTATCCATTTTTCCTCTCTAGGTAAAATGGACAATGCGATGTAATGGACCTGCACCGGAACAAGACCTTCACAAAGTAAAAACCTAGGGTTTTAGGTCAAATTTTGTGTTCAAGGAACATCTTGAAGTATTTCGAGAGTTGGAAATCAATTAAGGAATTTTTCCTCTTCTGGGTTTTAACCCTTAAGGGTTAACTTAAATGGGAAGAAAAGTGGGCCCTACGGGCCCACAAAAATGGACAGGATGGAAAATCAGCCCTATGATGTTTTTCTTAGCCTCCAGAGGCCTCCTGAATCAAAAAAATTCAAAAATTCTAAAGACGGGGTGAAAATTTAAAAACTAGCCCCACAAGGAGGGACCAAGCCAAAAATTGCTTGCCAAGCTACTCGGTGAGTGGTTGAGTTACAAGATGTGAAGGGAGCATGGGGAATTCAAGCTCATCACTAAGCTCAAATTGATCTAATGTCAAGTTATGTAGGTAAAGGGAATCCAATCTCGTGTTGGTGGCTCATGTGTTTTAGGAATAGCTCAGTGGGATTTCCTATGCATTTAAAGTAAAAACAACTTCGGCCATGCATTTGGGATTTAATCGATAGTGAGAGGCCAAGGAAAATATCGGGAGCTCAGTGACATCAATTGCAAGATCTCAGAAGGCCAAGGATCTTAGATGGGGCACTTAGCCCACAATGCACAAGAATGTAAAGGGAACCATTATAGGGTCAACCAATGCAAGTGTGGGTTAATGTCTAGGAGCTCAGTATAGGACGAGATAAGATTGAAGGTAGAGCTAGTCATGAGTGAAAAATATCTCGGCATCGAGCTCAATGGGGTCGGTGCATGGGACCAAGATATGGACGAGCTCGTTAGAGCGAACGTGGGGGTGATTGAGCCGAGTCAACCTTAGAAGAAATGGTGTGTCAAGTGAGGTGATTGAGCCCATAGTGTGGGGTGGTGAACTGATGAGGATCTCGGTGCAAGCTCAATCGAAGGTGACTCAAACATTGGCTCATTGTCTCAACATGGGAGTACTATTATCTAAATAACTCTCTCTAGTTATTTCGATAACATACATATTCCGGCTCAAATATCTTCATGCAAGTGGCACGTACCTCGCAGTATACTTGGCACATTCACTTGGTCACTGTTTCCTTGAGCTCCCTTACGCACTTCCCCTTCTCCCCTTTCCATTTTCCTTTTCCTCTTTGTTCCACTCTTACCTTACACTTCTACACATTTTCCTTCTTCCTAGAAAGTTATTCATCTTGTGTGCGCACCTGCACTTGCTTCAATCAACTAAGTATTTTTCCCTCTCACGCACCTTGCACATTACTTTGTAATAGTTACACCTTCACCATACATTTTCCAGTCACCATTTTTCCCCATTTCCTCCATGTGCATTGTGATTATGCATTCCTTCCTTCTGTCATCCTCTCACGCCTCATTCTTTCATGCGCATACCTTTGTGCCCTCCTCTGTGCCTCTCCAAGCCACATCATTCTTTGACATGCTTGAGTGTGCCACACACAACTAATCAAAGCACACCAACAGTGTGTCAAATCCTTATAGTAAATCAATGAGTGACATGTGGCAGAAATGATAATTATATTTTCACGCGTTAGTCATCATTTCATCCAATCCACATGCACCACATGTCTTGCATCCATTAACAACTCTAAAAACTTTTGACAGCCATATATTTTGATACAAATTTCCGATCGGTGTACCCATAGTCTTAATCGATAGCTTCTGATGTAGGCTACAGTTCTAGATATTCAAATTCCTATTCTTGGTGGATCTAGTAAGTGAGAAATGGGAAAACATCTTTCTCAACATTGATGAGCAGATCTGATTGCTCCAACCACTCAATTTGATCTGATCTACCTTCCTTCCTTCTCCAATATGCCAAAAAGACTTGGGGAAACATATTTAATAGTTTTGTAGGTGGATTTGTAGGCATTAAATGCTTCTCATTGGTGGTTGTATCTCAAATTCAGGTTTTTCCCTCCTTCTCCTCTCTTTTCATCGATTCATCTATAAATGTAAGAGTTGGGTTCATTGTTAATGTTAGACACTTTGGATCCTTACACATTTTTTAAGGACTTCATATTTCTGTATTTTGAGTCACATACCTCTACATCTGGCTCATGCATGTGGATATTAGCCTCTTTCACCATCAGAATAACAGATTTTGTACATTTGTAAATAATGGAAGCATCATTTTATGACTATTCTTTGTCCTAAGTGTGTTTTTATTCTTTCTTCATGTCTTTCTTTTACATTGTGTAATTTATGTGTCACTCCACCTCCCTTACATCACCATTTGCTAGTTATGTTTCATGAAAATTGATTGTGTAAATGTGTTTTGGTGTGTGGTATGTGTGTCTAGCCTCCCTTGATTCCTTTCCCTTCATTTTCACTCGAGAAAAGATAGTGTTATTTCCTCTTTTCTGGTTTTATCACCTTCCTTAGATTAGTTTTCCATTTTATTATCCTTCTATCCTTGGTCCCTTAGCATTGTCAGCTTAGTTTTCCCTTTCAGCATTAGGAGTAATGATAGTAGTAGAAATAGATAGAGGAACCGACCTTCTCTGGAGATCCATCTCAAGTGCACAAGGTACCTTAACTTGGAGATGGTTCCATTATTTTCTCAAATGACTCGGTTCTTCTAGATCTATGACACGGGTGCAAGTTTAACAACCAAAATTTTTCGGCATGCCCAAAGTGGGACCAAAAGTGAAAGCTTAAATTTTTTATTGCTAAGTTTTGGTGTGTGAACTTAGTATTTCCATCCTTTAGAGGCTTATTTTAATAAACATGCCACTCCCAACATTTCTAGAGCTCTTGTTTTGTAGTCCTAGGTTCCTTTTATGAGAATATTACATACTGACATATATCACCGCAATTTGAAGGATCCTTTGAGAACCTCTAGCTTTTGTCAAGAAGCACATGGAATAGATATATCATGTGTGCATCCCCATCTCTAGCATGCCACATGCACTCTACTCCTCCTAAAAATAGATAAGTGCACCTTATCATGGTGCTTCAAACTCCTCCTCTAAGGAATTTTTTCAGTTTCACTAGTGGAAGCCCACTCAATCTCAATGCCAAGAACGATATGTTAGCAACCGCACTCAAGAGTATTCCATACTTCACAAGAGAAAATCAAGTCACCCCTATTCAACACATTCAATATGTGGCCAATGCATTCTTTTTCTATTTTCTTACACATGATGATGTTGTTCTTGGGTTTCTTGTAACCTCTTTCAAGGGTAAAGCACTCCAATGGTAATGTGTCCTAAGACTTGCATCTATTACTACCTTGGATGAGCTTGGAACAACTATATGTAATTACTTTGAAGATAAATCAAATCATCTATCACTGGTGGAGAAACTAACTACAACAAAGTGCATGCCCAATGAGAAGATGATTGATTTCAACATCATATTCCAGAAGACTTGGGACATAATTCCTCAAGTGGTAAGGCCTACATCCCAACATGTTTTCTTGTACTATATAAGGGATTTGAATAGTGACATTTCAGTCATAATTCAATCCATGGGAGGTAGAACCTTACCTATTGCATACAACATTACAATAAGGGAAGAAAATAGTCTCATTTAGGTTGGTAAGTTAGCGCCTAGGCCTCCTGCGCCCTTATTCCTAGAGATGTCCAGCGCGCTAAGCCTTCTATTGCTCCAATTCTATTGCAGAACGTGCAACTAGTTACATCTACATATTACTCCCCAATGTAGCAAAAAGAAGATGAAGAAATAAAGGCCCTGATTAAGAACTTTTCAAATAAATTAATTTCTCTTGAAAATTAGCAGGCGCAAGCCTACAGAGGTAATTCTAATCGGTGAAAATCCAAAGCAATCAACCTTGGTAGAATCAGTATGGGAATCAAAGTTACGGGTAGAACCAAAAACATGATAGATGGCACGCTAATACACACTTTCCTTTACAATTTATTCCTCCTACACAACCCCTTCCAAAGACCTCCAAGACAAGTCAAGAACTTGTCCCAGTCTAGAAAAACATGGCGCAGAGTCTGAATGGTGTTTTCCTTGCAATATGTCTCATATTCAATATCATTATTCCAATGTTGTGCGTGCTTAAGCTTATATTATCTAGAATGCTTCCAATTGTGAACCTTCAACAAGCGCACTTGAAATAGATAGCCTAGAAAGGCCAGAAGCTCCTCTAGAGGAAAATCTGATGTTCTTTAGCAATGAAGAATTCTATGCAATCAACCAAGCTATAGATGAAGAAAATATACCGCACGCCCAAGTTACAAAAACACAAGATACAAAAGGAGAATGCTAGAGCCTAACATGCGGGTGACAATTCTAGCAACACAGACATCCCTCAAAATAAGAAAGATACAACTAAGGCATCCAAGAGTAAAATTACATAAGTTCCAACATGTGAGGTTCAGTGCAAAGATCCTCCGTAGTAGTGCACACCCCTCCTTTAATAGGTCAAGCCTTTCGCGCTACCTAAGTGTAAGATGAATAACATGGAGAGAATCCTGGTAAGTTTATTGATGGTCAAAAAAATCACATATAGAATGTATGACTTCAATATTTATAGATATTACACAGTCATGTACATACAAAATAAGGATTTGCAACTATGCTATAAATATAATCCCATATACAGAAAACTCCAAGTATATAGTTTCAACTATATAACGATTTATAATAATGAAAAATACTTATACGAGAATATTATTCCCAATTACAAATAATAAATGGTTATTAACAACTTACCTTTAATTAGTAATTAACTAAGGTAAATGCATAATTAACCTAGGTAAATTAAGTTTTACCTAATATTCCCCCTTAATTTTGCATTGCCTCAAGGGATGAGAAGAGGAACTTGGTTTTTGTTTACTCTATTTGCAAGGATGTGTCATTTGAGTAAAGGATTGTGCCTTTGTATTGAATGTGTTTGGTGATGGCCCAACTCGGTAGTAGGGATCAACACATCAATGATTGGAGGTGTCCTTTCTTCTTGAAATACCTAGAACAACACACAACTCGATTGGAATATATTGATCCACTGTTAATGTGACCTTTGGCGTGGGATTCTACACAACAATGGACTTGGTTATGGATTTAGCGGTGGCTCAATCACGTTTGGCTTGGTTCGTCCACTACAATTTTGTGTGGTCGGTGGACTCAAAACACGACAAGATCAATGCAACAATGTATATCAACTTGGTCGTTACCTTTGCAATGAGCAATACCAAACTGCCAATAAAAAATTAGTTACTTAAGGCAGGGAAGATGCAATGGAAATGGTTTGGTAGGATCTCAAATGCAACTTGGTCCTCCAATGCAACTCGATCCATGGGTGGCTCTTAAATTGCTTAGTTTGATCAAATTCATAGCTCACTGGGTAACCCACCAATCAACTTGTTCAAGAAATCATTGGATATCCCGATCAGGGTGCAATGAACAGAACCCTCCAAATACAAAAATATGCTAACTATAGCAATGACTATATTGCTTCTCTAAATATTTTGAGTATGATTAGCTTCCAAGGAAAAATATTCTGGTACATGGGGCACCAAGACAAAAAAATTGCTTTACCTTTACTGGAGATCAAACAGGAGGTTGTGGGACTACAGGAGGCCCGAGAAGTTCTTTGGAGGTAGCACCAGCTCTCCAATGAAGCAAATTTCTTCTCCAATATTTTTCTTCCTCTGCAACCTCTCTTCAACCTTGTTAGGAGCTTCAACCTACTTTGGTACCAAATGTAAGTGAAGAATAGGGATGGAAGCCTAGTAATTTTATTGATGATCAACCAAATCACATACAAAATGTATGAGTGCAATATTTATAGATATTACATGGTCATGTACATACAAAAAAAGGAGTTACAACTACGCAAAAATATAATCCCATGTACATAAAAGTCCAAGTATATAGTTTCAAATATATAACAATTTATAATAATGACAAAAGACTTATTCAGAATACTATTCCCAATTATGAATAATAAATGGTTATTAAAAACTTACCTTTAATTAATAATTAACTAAGGTAAATGCATAATTAACCTAGGTAAACTAAGTTTTACCTAACAATAAGGTTCCTGCCTCTCGTACTTGAGCAACCAAGAAATGATGTTGTTGTTCCTCAAATGCGCAAGTCAGTGGGGTTTCCATTCAGTATTGTGGACTATATGAATAAGAAAAACATAAATGTCACAATGTGGGATTTCTTGACTATTTCATCCCAATGTGACTTGTTGCATGAAGCTATGGCCCAACTTCCATGCGATGATCTAGCTATTCACAAACCACGCACTTTTGTTAATAGTTGTCAGGAAGAGGAGAAGCAAGTAATTAATGTTGCTAAAATCCCATCCTTCTATATGTATTTGATCATAGGAAAACATCTTATCCATAAATGTATGATTGACTCATGTGCTAGTACTTCTGTCATGCCTAATAATATTGTTGGAAAAGGGATTCTTGCAACTTGATGGTTCAATTGTCACTACCTTAGGAATCATTATGGATCTAGAGTTAACTCTCCATTCATGTCCAAGTCTAACAATAACTCAAGATGTGTCAATCATTGATCTACCCCCTTTACTTTCCTTATGCTTATTAAGATATTTTATCGCTAAAGTGGGTGGTTACTTGTCTTCTGATTGGTCTCATATATTACTCAAGACAAGGTATGGTACCCGATTTACCATACAAGTTTGAGCCGCTTTTTTCCTATTATGTAGAGTCATGTGTCCTATCCCCTCTCCAAGATAAATTTTTAATCTAAGAAGAAAAATATTCAATTTCTCGAAGAGAAACCTCTTCCACCTTCTATTCCCAATCTAGTACTTGATGAGTGGGTAGAGAGGCACCATAAATTTGACCCATATAGTGAAGAGCTATAAGCTTCAAACCGGGTTTAGTACTTACTTGCATTCTTGAAGAAGGTTTTTGCTACCATGTGCACTCAAGAAAAGTGAAGAGAACCCTGGTATGTGGAAATTATACTTTGTTGGATCTAGAAGAAGAAACAATGTGGGAGCAGAAGTTGTTCTCATTTCCCCTAAGGATGAGAAATTATTCTTTGCGCATAGGTTGCAATTCACATGCTCCAACAATATGGTAGAATATGAGGTGCTAGTGCATGGTTTGCTTATTGCTGAAAAGAAGAAGATTAAGGCATTGTAGATGATTTTGGAAATGGAATTTGTTATCCACCAACTCACCAAAAAGTGGATGAAAAAGAATAAGCTCCTAAAAGCTTATAAACATAGGGTTTGGGACCTCCTTAAGAAATTTGATGCTCTAAATCTGTAGGTGGTGCCATGCAAAATGAATAAGGAAGCTGATCAAATGGTCACGCTTGGTTTGTAGTTATCTCCTACTAAGGAATTTGTCAAAGGAAACACTCAACACATTAAGATGGTGATTAGACCATCCATTCTAGATAACAATACCAGTTGGTAAGTGTTTGTGAAAGTTGATGCAATGACATCCTATATTTTTTCCTATGGCTCTCAAAAAGGCCTTGTAATCCATCCTTGGTAAGATTAAATTTTTAGGAATTTTATTCCTAACTTTGCAGACTAGTTCGGCGCATCATCTTGATGCTCTAAAAGGAAATAAATTTCATATGGACAAAAAAAGGAAAATAAAGCTTCAACAAGATCAAGCAAAAAATTCCTTACGCACTAACACTCATTAACCCAAATTACTCAAAGGATTTTATCCTTTATGCTTATGGTGCTAATGTGAGTGTTGTTGTTGTCCTAACATAAGAAAATGAACAAGGGCTAGAACAACCAGTGGCTTTCTTCATCCAGATTAAAATATTATGAATTAAAATACAATCACATGGAGAAGTAGGTCTTTTCCATCATGCGTGTGCTCAATAAATTCAAGAGTATGCTCACCAAAAATCACATCAATGTGTTAGTTTCTCACTCTTGTGTTTGAGACTTCATCATGGGAGCTAAAATCGGTGAGAAGAGAGCAAGATGGGTGACTAAAATCATGGAGTATGATGTGATAATTAAATCCACAAAACTAGTAAGAGGTAGCGCGGCCTGTAAGTAGCTTGCTGAGGATGCACACAATGAATTTGAGACTTCATTTTTCCTTGATAAATCTCTCACACATGTATAACTTGAGTAGAATACAGATCCTAGTATGCACAACTAGATGAAGGACATGATCACATTCCTTTCCAAGGGCACATACCATCTTAGATAAAACAAGGAAAAGAGAAGACATCCGAGGTTACAATTTATTCCTTATGTTTTGATTTATTGACTTCCCTTTAATAAAAATTTTGATGGAAAGATGTTAAGGTGTATCAATGGCATGTATAATGAAAAAGTGCTAACGGAATTTCACGATGGATTCTCTGGTGGAAACTTATCTACCAAAACTACAACAATGAAGATCATAATGACAGTATCATTTTTCCTATTATATTTGCAAATGCACATGAGTGGGTCATAAAATTAAAGTAATGTGATTTCTTTGCAAGAAAGAATAGACTGGATGTGTTTCCTCCGACTAATCCAAGTGGACCAGCCTTTTACGTAATGGGGTCTCGACTTCATAGGCATGATCCATCTACCTTCAAACATTGGACACAAATGGGTATTGATAGCTATAAAATACTTCACTAGAAGGACGAGATCTTTGTCGTGCTCAAGGAACCAACCGAGTCGGTCATCTTTGACTTTTTCAAGGGTATAGTCATGAGGTTTGGCATTCTTGAAACCATTATCTCTAATAATTTAAAAGCCTTCCTTTACACTAAAATCATTGATTAGGCTCTAAATTTGGGCATCTATCTGAAGACTTCTTCCAACTATTAACCTCGGGAAATGGTTTAAGAGAGTCGACAAACAAGAACTTGATCAGGATCATGAAGTGCACAATGAACATCAACCAAAGATAGTGGCATACAAAGGTCTCGTGCATGCTCTGGGAAGATAGAATCATAGTTTAAAAAGTAATAGGTACTTCTCCTTACAAGATTTTCTATGACAAGGAGGCTACTCTTCCTTTGACGCTTGATTTGAACTCATTAGCGCTTTCCCAACAGTTGGAGTTTGAAGGCAGACCATAGAGAAATCAGAATGGCATAGTTGGTTAATCTTAAAGAATTAAGGAACTCTGCCATGATCAAGCTAGAACAACATCAACAAGTAACAAATAAATGGTTTGATAGAAAGGCTAGGCCTCAAGCTTTCAAAGTTTGGGACTTGGTTTTGAAATGGGATGCTGACAGAGCTAAACTAGGGCACCATTCAAATTTTGAT
The DNA here is from genome assembly GCA_018340775.1 of Taxus wallichiana var. yunnanensis. Taxonomy (NCBI): domain Eukaryota; kingdom Viridiplantae; phylum Streptophyta; class Pinopsida; order Cupressales; family Taxaceae; genus Taxus; species Taxus wallichiana. Next base: position 369,038,672 of record CM031242.1, on the reverse strand, counting down.
GCACTTTGGAGTGGCCCATATATCATCAATTCATGCAAGGAGGATAACTCTTTCAAGTTAACTCATCTTGATGGAGGCGTGCTATAAATCCCAATAAATGGGATCTATCTCAAACCCTTCCATTAAGTTTGTTGCCTCCTTTTCTATATATTAGAGCATTTTCCGTTCCTCTAAGTGCGTTGCATGCACATTGTTTTTTATACATAAGTCCTTTCTTCTCATGTGCTTCTTTTGCACACTCTTCTTTTTTCTTCCAAGGTGTCGATCTTCTTTCAATAGTTTGCAGGATTTGGAATAGAGTCAAGAGATGATCCTTCAAGTGAATTCTTCGGGAGTAGTTTTTCAAAGTTGAAGATCATAATTTCATGATTACATAGCAAACTCCATGCCCAATGGATGCTACAGGATACTGATCTCCTTTATCTAGTAGGTAGATGGCCCCAAAAGTCACAAAACAATTATCCAAATAAATCTCCTAGTTATTTGGACAACTTACATACATATTATGGCTCAGAGATCTTCATTCCAAGTGGTGTGCACCTCAATTGTCTCCTTTGCACATTCACTTGGTCACTATTTCCTCACACGCCCTGACACACTTCCCCTTCTCCCCTTTCCATTTTCCTTTTCCTCTTTGTTCTACTCTTACCTTGCTTGCATATTCTGTGCATTCACCTTATTCCTAGCAAGATATTCATCCTGCATGCACACCTTGCACTTACTTCAATTAGCTAATTCCCTGGCCCTCTTGAGTGCCCTTCCCATTAATTTGTAAAAGCTGAACCTTGACCATACATTTTCCACTCACCTGTTTTGCCCCATTTCCTCCATGCTCATTACGATTATGCACGCCTTCCTTCTATCATCTTCTTGCGCCTTGTTATTCTACGCGCATACCTTTGTGCCCTCCTCTCGCACCTCTCTATGCCACACCATTCTTTGACACACTTGAGTGTGCCAAATGCAACCAATAAAAGTGTGCCAATAAGGCACCGAATTCTTACTGATAAATAAATGAGTGACATGTGGCAGAAACAACAAGAAGATTTGCACAGTTTTCTATCCTTTCATCCAATCTACATGCACTATGTGTCTTGTGTGTGTAGATGACTCGGAATACTTCGAAATCAATATATTTCACTATAGATCATTTATTGGCACATTCCTACTCACAATTGATAGCTTCTAACGTAGGCTACAAAGTGATAGATATTCAAATTTGAATTCTTGTAGGATCCGGTAGGTGAGAAATGGGAAAATGTCTTTCTTGGCATTGATGAGCAGATCGATTGCTCCAATTACTCGATTTGATCCAATCTACCTTCCCTCCTTATAAAACATGCCAAAAAAACTTGAGGAAAGATATTTAATAGTTGCACGTGGATTAATAGGCATTAAATGCTTCTTATTTGTGGTTATATTTCAAATTTGGATTTTCTCTCCTTTTTCTCCTCTCCTTCCATCGATTCATCTATAAATGTAAGAGTTAGGCTCATTATTAATTTTGGAAACTTTAGATCCTTACGTATTTTTCAAAGGACTTCATATTTCTATATTTTGAGTTGCGAGACCTCTATATCTCTGCTCGTGTATGTGGATATCATCCTCTTTCAACATTGCAATAGTTCTGCATTTCTAAAAATAATGAAGCATCATTTTATGGCTATTCTTTATCCTGAGCATGTTTATATTCTTTATTCTTTCCTTTATTTTACATTTTGTGCTTGCTATGTCACTCTACATCCCTTTCATCACCATTTCTTAATTGTGTTTCATGAAAATTTATTGTGTAAATCCATGTTGGTCTGTGTTATGTGATTTTGTCCTCCCTTAACGCTTTTCCCTTCATTTTCACTCAAAACATATAGTGTTCTTCCCTCTTTTTTGGTACTATAACCTTCCTTAGATTAGTTTTCCATTCTATTATCCTTCTGTCTCTTGTCCCTAGGCATTGTCGCTTAGTTTTTCATTTCAGCATTATGAAAAGTAGTAGCAGAGAAATAGATAAAGGAACCGACCTTCTTTAGAGATACATATCAAGCGCACAAGGTCCCAAAACTTGGATACGGTTCCATTATTATCTCAAATGAATTAGTTTTTCCATATCCAAGACACGGGTGCAATTTGAGAACCAAAATTACCTTAGTGCATTGAGCTATATACGAAGCTTGTAGGAAGGTTAGAAAATGGAGGCTAGGTGTTCGGGAAACTCGAATGTGTAAGCGGAGAGGAGATGAAAAGTTCATAGAGGCACAAGATCGACAAAAGAAGTAAATAGATTAGGATAATGCAAGGGGGAGGAGGAGGATCCCACAAGATTTTCAAGATTTAGAAGGCCGAGCTCAATATAAGAGCTTGGTGTGTAGATAAATGAAATGAGACTGAGCGTGGTGATGGGAGGCATTACAGAGGAAGCTCATGTAGAATGGAGAAAAAGATAGATCTGATCCCTTTTGGGCTTAGTGAAATAATGAGCCACCACCAAAGTTGAGGTTATAGGGGGCACAAACAAAGAACTTTCAAGCCATGAGTTGACTCAAGCTCAAATGATGCGCACGGGCCAAGCCACGTTAGCTAAAGAAAAGATGCCATTGGTTAAGGTGAGTCGAGGAAAGTAACATGGGAGCTTAACATGTGAATGAAGCAAAGTCAACCAACATGGCAGTTTCTTGATCTATGAAGAGGATCTCGGCGATGAATATGAGTGCCAAGGAAGTGGTAGAATGAGGAAGTCAAGCTTGTTGAAATGGCAAGGAGTTGAGAAACTAGCGTCAAAGAAAACAAAAATCTTGGTCAAAATTTGGAGTCATTTTTAGATCAGAATTTCGAGAGATGATGGTTTAGAGGATGGGAGATCCTACTGTCTTAAAATTCAGACTTTGGGAAATAAAAAATTCATATTTTTTATGCAGCTTGACGGATAAATGTAGTGTCTAGGTGTGAATGGGTGGAAATTCTAAAACATTTGGGTTCTAAAGTCTAAAATTCAAACTTGAACTTCGCAATTTTGGAGAAATAAGGGGCCTAGGTGCATGGATAGTAACATGAGTTTGGGGGCTGTAAAACCCCAAAATTCCAAATTCAAGGAAGGGTTGTAAACCCTTTCGGTGAACGCACATATCCATGTAAGGTAGTCAATGTGAGATAGAAATGAGGTAAGTAGTTAGGTAACCACGTGGGAGTGGCTCGGTGAAGAACTCGGTCAATGTGAAGGGGAAGCATGTAAACCAAGAAATGCGAGGGTAACTTCCAAATGAATACCGTTTGGTCTAATCATTCAACGTAGAGATGAAAGGCATGAGTTCTCGATGATAACCAAGGAAACGAAGAAAGAGTGTTGGGAATGGGGTATTAAGTGGCCACCAAATAATGTGGAGTGGGAGGTGCTAGGAGTCAGCAAAGAGAAAATAAAACACCCGCATGCAAACCAAAACTTGGGGATCCAAACTATCCCATAGAAGATAAAAATGCAGGATCTCAATTCCTATCTCGCCAAGCTAGGTCGGCAATGCAAATTCATACACAAGCCTAAAAATACTAAACCCCCTCATGGGAAGTGCCATATCTTGAGCTAGAAATGTCATATTTTCACAAAATGATAGCAAATGGAAAGATAAAAGCAAGGCCTACATAATGAAGACATGAAAAATGGATTTTTAGAGGTTTTGAAATCCCGAAATCATATAGACTCCCCAAACCTAAAATTTCATATCTCACGCACTGGGTGTCCATTTTTAGCAAAAACTAGCCGTTGGAATCATGGAGAGAAACCCTACAGCATGGAGGCATCCAAAGTGGAATTTTGGAGGTTTTTTACCTCCCTGAAAATGGTGAAAAGTGTACATTTTTGGGGGTAGGTGAAAGAGAAATAATGGAGGTATGGGAAACATTTCTTCAAAGATGGGGCCAAGTGCACAAGGATGGGCTACCTCAAGGGAGAGCATATTATTGATGTAACCAAGAATGAGGTCACATAAGCATTAGAATTCAAATTTCTTCTCCCTCTCTCTTGAATTTCCTTTATAAATTGTAAAGGGGTTGCAATAAATGAAAAATTTGGTCATTTTTCCTCCTTTGCACCCCTATTCTCCTTTCCTTCAGCTAGGTTATTGTGAATTTCTTAGGGCTTAAGGCCTTCACACTAAAAATTGTAATGGAACTCTTACCTCTCCCTATTACAATGTACTATGTAAATTCATATGGAGCAATAAAAATATGTCTTGTGTTAATCTTTCTAGCCTCTCATGGTTTGTTGTTTTCATCTTTCCTCTCATTGCTATCAGGTGTTCTGTGCAAACTAATGTTTCCATTACAGGGTTTTGGTGTTTTTGTGTTGTTTGGGAATGGTGTAATGTGTGTAATTTTTTTGTGGTGCATGACCACCCTCTCCAAATGCATTCTTATCCATTTTGCACTTTGTTGGGAATATGTCTAGCAACCTCCTTTTCTTGGTGTATCACCACTCTTAGTGTAGGTTTTATTTCATGTAATCTCTCTCCATATCTCCTTGGAATTTTAGTTTAGGGGTAGGTAGTCCATTTTCTTACATTAGGAGTAGTTGTCATAGGTAGGATTAGGAAGAGGAACCAACCTTCTCTGGAGGGTTATCTCAAGTTCACAAGTCCCACAGCTTGAGGGATACCGTGTTTGGAAAATTACACCGGATGCCCAATTAAAAACTTTTTCATTCGGAGGGTACAAAGTGATTTTTCCATAATAGTACCTTTTAGAGGGTTTGGATTAATGAATTTTTATTTTGATTTTGATTTACGAGAATTTTTAGTAGGACGCGTCTTATTATATATGGGGTGGATTCATAAATGTCGTATGGTGTTGAAACATCATACAAACATTGTGAGGTTGATAAGAAACATGGTATGATGTGAAATTTATATAATTGGATGATGGATGAGGTCCCAAAATGGACAAGGAGGGATGGATTATGGATGAGATAGGGTATAGGTGTGTGGTGTGATATTGAGATAAAGGATGGGGTCCTAAAATTTATGGTGAGGGTGAGACTGTAGATTTGATAGATTTGAATTGTGACAAAGGATGAGGTCCCAAAATGGATGGTAAGGTTAAGACCTTAGATGATGTGTGTTTTGATTTTGTAATATTGATTTTTTGGTAAAGGAGTGGATTTTACAATAGATGATGAGGATGAGGTCGTGGATGTGATAGGTTTCAATTTTGTAACATTTTTTTAGATAGAGGAGAGGGTATCACGTTAGATGACAAGGGTGAGGCCATGGATGTGATGGTATTTGATTGTATAGTGTTTGATTCAAGACAGGGCTCTATACTATATGGTAATCGAGTATCTGGAGATAGGATTGGGCCCAATCGGATGAGGAAGATGTTGTTTCGAGACATGATTTAGGTGGGTTATATTTATGTGAGCTGTCCAATTCTTTTATTAGTTTAAAAAGTGGTTGGATGTTGAGATATTTGATTATGAATGCCTCCTTAGTAATGGTCTCCAAGGTAGAGTCTAAGGGTTGTAAGGAGGTAATGGATGATTGGACAATGGACATAGGCAATATCGATGTGTGAGGATCATCGAAAAGAGGATTTAGGGATTCTGAGTTTTCAAGAGGAAGCATTGGTGATGAATGGGTCTCCTCATGGGGAAGATCATATGTAATAGTGTTGATGACATGACTTAAGGGATGTGCAATATCTATATGGACTGATCTATTGAGGGTGTTTGGTCAAGAAGACAAGTAAAGGCATCATGCATGATAGTCTCATTGGGTTCATAGGAAGACCTAGGAGAATCAGATGGGACATGTGTAGATTGAGGATCGAGATAGGATTCTTCAAGGGCCTGTATTTCTAATTTCCTGGCCATGGTGAAGACTTCATCAAAGGTCTATACTGTGTGGATTTGTAGGGTAGATGAGATGTGATGGACACATGATCAAGTAAACAACTCAATCAATTCTAATTAAGGCAGTGAGAAGGTCAATTGATTGATCACTCGCCACCTTATGAAAAATTCAACAATGGATTCATTTTCAAATTGTTTGATGGTAGAAAGATCAGAAATGGTGATTTTGCAAGTAACATTTATAGTGAAGTGATTGAGAAATAACATGGCTAGATGAGTGAAAGAGAGAAAAGAGTGTTGAGGGAGGGAGTTGTACAAATCTAAGGCAGGTCCTGTCAGTGACATAGGAAAGGTTATAAGAAGGAGATCTTGATCATGGATAATGAGATAATAGGCATGTCTAAAGGATAGTATGTGTTGCTGAGGATCCTCTTAGCCATAAAACATGGTAAATTCAGACAATTTCCAATGTAGAGAATAGGGCTTATATGATACTAACATATGGATGGGTTCATTACAAACCTGATCATAAGTGAGGACATGTTTTTATCCCATAGTGGCGACTTTGAATTGTCTAATTTGTTTAACAGATCTTTACGAGACCTTTTTAGGATTAGATGTGAAGGAATGAACGTGTGAGTTTGGATGATCATGTGATAGATTTTGTTGATGAAAATGTGGAGTAATATGGTTTTTTTGTAGATGGGCTTGATGTGGAGGTTGATAAGGGGTAGCTTGAGGGTATATTGTTTGGGTAGATGTGTATGGATGTTGGATATGCTATTGTTGTTGGATGAGAGGGGTTGATTGGACTTGAGTAGGTATGTATGTATAGGTTTGGGATGTTTGAGGTATTGAGAAAGGTATTGAAGTTGAGATAGGTTGATTGGATAAAAGATGGGGGATGTTAAGATTTTGATGAGATTGTGATGAAGGAGGGGATGTGGAAAGGATTGATTGATGGGATACACTTGCATGGGCTGAGGAGCGATAGTTTGGAAATAGTCTGGACATAAAGGATAGTCATAGGGTTGTTGGATGGGGTTATTGTAGGGTTGTAGGATTGGATGAAAGGTAGAGGTTCCATGGGGAAAAAATATGGTCTAGATGACTCTAGAAAAATGTTAGAGATAAGTGAAGTTGAGTGAGACATGATAGGTTGATGAGATTGATAAGGATTAGATCCTGTGTAGGGGATGTTTTGAAATTTATTGGGATGAAAAGATGTAGAGATAGTGGATGAAGATGATTGTAAAAATGAAGCATAAGGGGTAAAATAATATGTTGATGTAGAGGGTTGATCCATATTAAATGATAGTTAACTAATGATGATAAAAAAATCCCTAAGAGAGATACAAATGTAATAGAAAATTCAAGCAGAAGAATTTTAATTATCTTAATTATAATTTATATGTGGAGGAAGAGGATCAGAGGAAACCTAATGATATGGTCTTTTTAAGGCTGCTTTCATGAATGTTAAAGGTTGGAGTCCTCGATATACCCAAAGGTACGTGAGGCCCAAATTTATGATGGTGCCAATACAGGGCCTAGTATTGGGGCCTACCCCTCACTTCATGATCCTACAATGATAAGGGATTCAGGTGCTTAGCCAATATGCCGAAAACCAGTTGTTTATACTCGGTCAAAACACTCAGTTGGTTTCCCTATTAGGTGATGAAATTCTAATATTTATCACCTGGGTAAGAGTGTTTAATACGATTTTAATATTTGACGTGATTTGGTTGTGTGTGTGAGGGATAATTAAGTGAATGCAATAAATTAACCTTTCTAAATAATCTATATATGATCAGGAAGGATGAAAAGGTTTGTTTTAAACCCAAAAGAAATGATTGATTTTGATGAGGATAGACTGCAAAATGCGATGAAAATTTTGAAAAGAAAGGGAAAGGAATCACCTTATAAATGATTCCTTTTTAATTATTTTTTAAAATTATTTTCAATTTTAAAGCAAAGTAAAACCAACAAGCAAGAGCCTTCAAAATCGAAACTTGCAAAAATGTTAGCAAAGACTAGAAAACAATAAGAAAAATGAGGTTAGAGGTTGATCGACCGAGTAATTAGAAAGCCACAGATATCATCGTGATTGGAAAGAATCATTGGTGATTCACCCAAACGTTGGTGATTTAACCAGATTGGTGGTGATTACTAAAATGTAATAAAAATGATTTAAATGAAAGAAAAGGGGTCTAAGGTCCCACCGGTAAAAGTGCTGAATGTTTAGATATGTTTTTAATTTTCTACTTAAATTAATGAAGTGAAATAATAAAAAAATGACCTCAGAAGATGCAAGGTTTAGCGATACCCATAGAGATGGATGTTATAGCTGATGGATGAAAGCTACTTCCTTCTTTTGCTTGTGAGCAACCTACAGACATGACACTAAGAATAATATTGGATTAGATAGATGTATGGTGGATTTCCTAGAAAAGGCCATTCCCTATAAGTCAATGGAATTTCATGCAATTATTTCAATCTGTGTTCAAGAAATTAATCTGATAATGATAAGATAAAATGATAAAATAGACAATATAACCAACAATGCAAAGGTAAAGGGACTGATGTGGTCCAAGGATATATGATGGTTTGATGGTGATACCTGATCCAAAGGGAGTCTAGGAATCACAAAATGGCTCAAAGGAGAAAGGATGTGAATAGTTGTGTACTCACAAAGGTGAGAAAGATGATAGATTTGATTTGGATTATTGATGAAATGTTAAAGATGGCCCAAAGGGACTTGATATGATTGGATAGACACTTGAAGGGAATTTTGCTAATAGATTATGTCATTTGGATTTCTAAAAATAAAGCTTAGGGGTCAAAATACATTTTTAATAGGAATTATTGGTGATCGGGAAATCACCAATGATTAGGGGAATCATTAGTGATTCTATAAGCAAGCCTAGGGGGAATCGTCAAAAATTTACTGAGAATTACCAGTGATTCTGGAAATCATCAATTATTTCTATGAAAATGTATAGGTTGATAATGGATGAATGTGGGACTTGAAATGAATACTAAAATGGTTTATTTAATCTTGGATATGATGCATAGTAATGTAATGAAGCAAGGTAATCCACTTACCTTGTATAAATTGATGAACATAAATCATAAGATGATATTACTTGAGAGAGGAAGATTGTGGATGCAAGAATACTAATGAGTTTATTCCTTAGTGTATGGATGAACTTCGTAGTTGGAAGAAGAGTTTGTTGGTGCCTTGAATTTTTTGAGATGATGTATGACTCTGTAATAGGGCTATGGTAGAAGGAAAATACAATATGATGTCCTAAGGTCACGTACACATGCAAGATAACCTCAAACAGAGGCCTGGAGCTCATTTATATAGAGTTACTAACAACAAGATAGAATCATTGGTGATTCACCCAAACGCTAGCAACCCGTGTTTTATGGGAGGGTTGAATTTTACTTCTTGTTACTAGTTCAAGGAGTTTCCTCAGTCTTAAAATTATTCAGGGTTTTTAAAGATGTCAATATATTTATTAGTCTTATGGATGGAATTATGATGATTGTGTCATTGGGTAATATCCTCGTACTTTTATTCCCTCATTATTTATTTACGAAAACATGATGTCATGAGTTAAGTCATGTCCAATAAGGCATGCATAATCCAAGGCTCTAATTTCTTTAAATGTTTCAAGAGAATGGACATAATTGGAATAAACAAGTAAAATAGAATCTCATTGTAACATGGAGGAAGATTTTTGGAGAGGTCTATAGCTTTTCAAAATGTCCTAGGTAGAACCATCATAATTATTTAATAGTCGAGCATATTAACAATCCTTCCGAGAAGATAATGAGCAAGGGAAAGAACCTCCTTTAGGTTGATAATATGTAGAATTAATGTTGTGGATGGTTTCATGGTAAGCATTGCTAAGGTTAGGAGTTTGTATGAATTTTTCATTCGTAATATTACAGTTCCAAATTCATATGAGTACTTGAAAAAAATTAGAATGCTATGAAGGCTGATATTTTCAAATCCATGTATAAGATAGTGTTTTATTTTATATTTGTCAATTTATTTCTCCATAGTGGATTGAGAGAAGGACCTAACCTTGTATTAAAGGTGAGATTATAAGTAAAAAGAAAAATCTAAAAATATTGTCATCATATAAAATATGTTCATATTTATTGCATAAATTTTTCCATTTTTGATAATGATTAATTCATTTCATTCTTATATTTCTTATAATTGGAAATTATATTAATATTTTTTGGGCAAGTCATGAGTGTGAAATTCCATAACTAAGCATTGACTAATCCCCAAGTTTTAAAATAGAGTTAGAGGAAATAGTATGGTACCAATACAAATAATTTCTAGTAAGTTTATCATCCAAGAGCTCAGTAGTAGCATAAGAATTAGCCTTGATCTTTTCCTTGTATACATTTCCAAAGGATTTAATGTTAATAGTAGGTTTGTTTTCCCTATCATATGAGATGGATGGAAATATGCCTCCAATGTCAATGGTGGATATATAGGGATCTAAAGGTTCCTTCTAAATGGATTGAAGAACTATTTATTATTATAGGTGGTTGTGTAAATGGAATCATATTAGGACCAATAAAAATAGGTGGGTGGGATATTAATTTTTCACTCTACTAAATATGTTGAGGTGAATTGTTCATGTAAGAAAGGGTAGATTTTATTTACATAAATTGATTTTTGGTAAAAAAATTGTTGATTCATTTTCTTGATGATTTATAAAGTTATTTGAGTTGGATCCAAAAGGGATATTTGTTTGATTGTTATTATTAGTTTTAATGGGATTATTTTGAGAAGGTGCACTAGTTTCATCACTTTCCATGGTTGAAGAAGAGGGATGAGTATAATATGTAAATACTAGGTAAATCATACTCGCTTACCCTATTAGTTGAAGGGGATCCCAAGTGGAATTTTATTCCTCCAAGTGTTGTTATATGAGGTTCTCTAAAAAATTAGGGATTTTTTGGATTATTTTTTTCATAGTAGGTGCAAAGTATATGTTATATAATTTATCACCCTCGACAAATTCTTCCTCTTGGAGAGGTTGGTTCAAATAGGATCTAGTGGTATATTTATTTTGTGCATTGAGTAAAATATTCCTCATGTGAGTACCTCCCACATTGAAATAAATATAAAAAATATTTTCTTTAGGAAGATATTTTCAAATAGTACCTTAAAATTTAAATAGATGATCCATTGTATAAGGTTTTTAGAAAAGAGCACAATTGAGATAGCAGAGAAATTTGAGATATTTTTAGTTGATATTAGAGGATATGAAATAGGTAAATAATTTGAATATAAATCAATCAATATTAGAGTAATATTTATTTCAAATTCACTAGAATTTATGTGGGCTAAAAAGGTGCATATATTATCATCTTTCTCTTCTCGTATTATAGATTACAAAATGGAAAGGGGCATTATGGGGCCTATGAAAAAGCCAAGAATACTAACCAAGAGGTACAATACCCATGGATCTAGAATATGATAATCCACTATCTACCAAAATCATGGGATTCAAAATCCTAGTTATTTCATAGGGTATGGATTATTTCTAGTATCATAATTGTTTGAATATCACTAAGATCTTATAGTGCACATAGAGAGAAATCAATACTAGATTTGTAAACATTTATTGTAAGAGATCATCATGTTTTAAATACCAAAGGGAAAATGTAAGAAAAGTGCTTAAATATAATAATGTCATAGACAAGAATATGATACTCTATCCTATTATGTGTACATGATACATCAATTAATCAATCAAATCAGAATAATACATAAAAGGGGGAAACAAATTATAGATACTCACCTTTATGAATACACCATTAGTGCATTATCCCCCAGTGTTAGTAACACCTTATAAGAGATTTGATGTGGGGGTAACAATATGGATAGAATTAATACCTAATTAAACCACACTTGGGGACTCCAAATACTTGGTAGACCTTGTTGGTGTATTTCCTATTCTTGAGTCTCCTAGACCCAATGCTCTAAAGATAGTCCTCTCGAGTGTAATAAAAACTAATTCATAAACATGTAATACATTAATATTAGGTTGGAGAGCACAAGTACAGATATATGATGATGTTGTGAGATATTATCTTAAATAAAACTTATAAATAAGTATCATGATTATTCATTAAATGTTCTTATAGCCAATTGCATTGAACATAGTTGACGTAGTTAAAAATGAGGAAATACAACCGTATAATATTGACCATGCTTGATGGCATTAGATATGGTAATAAAAATCATGGGGTCATAAGATAGGGCTTCGTATGTGGAGGAATTAAATGGGAGATTATAAAAGGTGATTTATAGAGATATTAAATTTTTGTAAGTAGATATGCACATGATTATAATAAGAGAGTAAGGTGATGTCATAGGAGTTTATAAAATGATGACTATGAGATGTAAAGGATAAGATGTCTAAGGTATCAAGCACTACACACCAAATATCTCTCACAAATTCCACTAACCATCCCAACCATTTATGATCATTCCCACTTTTGATAATGTCTCATATTAGATCACTTTAGAGAGTTAATGCACCAAGGGTGCCTGTAAAGAGAAAAATTAAAAAGAGTAAAAAAATAAAGTGTATATAGTTTGTAATTTAAATTTTTAAAGTTATATACTAAAACACTTTACTATGAAAATCATACACATACACCTGATAGGTTATATTAAACCTTTCCCTAATTGTTTAATTTTTAAGAAAGACAAAACTTTTTACCCCTATTCTAAGTGAGTACTGAGATTTGTAAACATCATGGGACTTGTAAATTCATACCAAGTGAGTGGTGATATGGTACTAACTTTATAACCTTTCATTTAACTTATGTTCTTACTTAATAGACTTACATATAACTTATATACTAACTTAATATCATTATTAATAGCTTGTATGTTAAATGAATAACCCTATCAATAACATAGATATATTATTGTAAATGAAGAAAATAATGGAAGAACTTGCTCAATAGAAACAAAGCTTACACATAGAGGAAAGACAGCGGAGTGTCTTGGCATGCTCATAAATGAATAGTAAAAGAGTACATATAGGGTGTTGAGTAACCCTAGTGCATGACACACATGTAAACCCTAAACCTAACCCATGTGAGATGACCCTCCAATATGAGAGGAGGACACATAGGATAACTCACACTAACACCCCCTTCATCAAAGCTGGGGTAGTGGCTATGATGAGTCAGACGGAAAAGAGAAGACACTCCTAAACAACTAAGAAAGATGTGTCAATGGGGCCCGGCAACTAAAGGCCTGATAAGGTGCCCATATACAAACACAATCTTCCTAGAAGAAGAAGAAGAAAAAAGAAGGACTACATAGCCCAAAGAAGATGAGCAAGTATGCAGAAGACCTCACCCCAAGAAGAGACCGTAAGTGAAGAAACTTCATCTCAGTGAAGGGCTTGGTAAATAAATCTGCAATCTGATCAGCTGTCTGAATGTACTGAATGTCGATGATACCATCATGAATAAGCTCTCGTATGAAGTGCATATGGATCTCAATGTGCTTCATCCATGCTGATGTTAAACTAGATTTCTACAAATAGAGATAGTGCTCGTGTTATCACAGTAGATAATGGTAGGCCACCGAAAGTGGATGCCAAACTCTGTCAGAATACCCTGTAGCCAAATAGCTTCTGTGGCAGCATTAACTGCTCCTCTGTATTCTGCCTCTATAGATGATATTGCAATTGCATTCTGCTTCTTGCTAGACCAACTAATAGGACCCGAACCAAGAGAGAAACTATAGCTAGAAGTAGATTTTCGATGATCTAAGTCACCGGCCCAATCAGAATCTGTGAACCCAATCAAGTCAATATCTACCCCTCCATGATAGTGAATGCCATCAAGTATAAGTGCCATGAACATAATGAAGGATCCATTTAGCTACTTTCAATGCAGCTCATGTGGCTCCTGCATGAATCTGGACATGATCCCAACAACATACGATAAATCCGGTCGAGTGTGAGTCAAGTAAATCAAGCTCCCCACCAACTGTCGATAAAGAGTACCATCAACCAAGGGAGTAGAGAAATCTGAAACCAACTTAACCCCAGAAAGAAAAGGAGTAGGAGAAGACTTGCAATCGGACATCTAAAAATGAGCTAGCAAATCAAGAGCATACTTAGGTTGTGAAATCAAGATTCCCGAGTCAGATTGTGAAATCTGGATCCCAAGGAAGTAATGAAGCAGACCTAAGTCAGTCATGGAAAACTTGTTGGCCAAGGTGATCTTCACAGAATCAATAATAGAGGAAGAGTTGCCTGTGATCAACAAGTCATCAACATATAGAACAAGAATGAGTATGGAGTCATCTTGCATTGTAGAATATAAACATTTGGATCAGAGTGACACCTAGTAAACCCTGATGTAAGTAAAAAGGAGTCCATCTTGGCATACCAAGCCCGAGGGGCTTGTTTAAGGCCATAAAGAGACTTCTTTAACTTACAAATGAGGGAGGGATCTTGGACATAACCCGAGAGGTTGTTCCATATAGATCTCTTCCTCTAGGTCACCATGAAGGAAGGCACTCTTAACATCCATTTGATGGACTTTCCATCTATTCGTTGTGGCAATGGCTAGGGTTAGTCGAATAGAAGTCATCTTCGCAACCAGAGCAAAGGTTTCAGTATAATCAACCCTAGCTATCTGGGAGAAACCCTTAGCTACTAATCATGCTTTAAAATTTTTGACGTCTCCATCTACTCCATACTTTGTTCGGAACACCCACTTACACCGAATGATTTTTCTTCCTTTCGGAAGAGTGGTGAGATCCCAAGTATCATTCTTCATGAGAGAGGAATACTCCTCATCCATGGTAGAATCCCACTCAGAATACCAGAAGCCTCCCTGGAAAGACTGTGGATCAGAAGTAGAGGTGAAGAAAGAGTGGGGTCCAATGAAATCTGAGTGAGTACGTCTCATATCCAAAGTATCTCCAACTAAATCTCCAACACTTTGCAAATTTTTCCTAGCCCAAAGAGGACCAGGAGGATCAGGCTCAGAGTTGGAAGATTCTTCACTTGAGTGAGAAGGGACATAGTCCTCATCATCACTACTATCAGAATTAGAAGACTCAAAGGTCTGATGGTCGGGAGGATCAGGAAGAGGAGCACACTCAACAATATCATCATCTGATGAGTCAGAATCGAATCATGAGCTGAAGAACCTCAATAGGTGGAGAAGTAGAAGTCAAAGAAGACTCATCAAACTTAACACTTCTCTCAATATATAAAACTCATGAGAAGTAGGATTCATCAATCGATATCCCTTCACGCCATCAGGATACCCTATAAAGATACAAGGTTTGGATTGTGGTTCCAAGGCCTTGCATTTCTTCTTGGGAATCCGAGCCATAGCCTTGGATCCAAAGACTCGAAAGTGCTCAACATCAGGCTTGCATCCAAACCAGGCTTCAAAGGGTGTCATCCCTCTTACTGCCTTGTGTGGAACATGGTTCTGAATGTAATTTTCACAATTCACTGCTTCGGCCCAATACTGTGGAGGAAGAGACTTGAGTGAATCATACAAGTGGCCATCTCCTTAAGAGTATGGTTCTTTCTTTTTGTGACTCCATTCTGCGAAGGGCTATAAGCAACTATATGCTGCAAAGAGATCCCTTTAGAAGTACAAAAATCCATGAACCTATTGTTTACATATTCACCTCCATTATCGGTTTGAAGAACCTTGATAGACCATTCCGCCTGTTTCTCAGCAAGAGCCTTAAAGTCCTTGAAAATGTTCAAAGACTTCAGACTTAAGCTTAAGAAAATATACCCAAGTATATCGTGAATAGTCATCAATGAAGGTTAGCACATAAAGAGCTCTAGTAAATGAAGGAGAAGGAAATGGACCAGAAACATCGTTGTGAACAAGATCCAAAGGATGAGTGGCTCTCTAGGATTTTCCTTTGTCAAAGTTCTTTTTAGGATGCTTTCCAAGGGTACAACCCTCACAAAGACCCTTAGAAAACTTGACACGAGGCAACCCGTTGACCATTTCATTTTGGCTCAATTGTTCAAGGTAGCGATAATTTAGATGTCCAAAATGCTCATGCCATAGCTTACTAACCTCATTTGCATGAGTGAGCAAGGCAGTGGGCGTAGAATCAGAAGTAAAGTGGGAAAAGGTATATAACCGTGAATGGTGATCAACCTTTCCCTCAGCCACTGTAGTGTCATTGTTAAGCTCATGAATAATCACCGAGTTAGGACCAAATTCCACTCGCATTCCTTCACCAAGGTGAGTAATTTGGTAAACCGATAGGAGATTGGTAGAGAGATCAGGAACACTCAACACTTGGTTAAATGTTCCCCATCCATCTCTACCGATCCACTACCGAAACCGACACTGTCGTGTCATTACCCATCGTGATTTGGGACATTCCACAAGGTTGATGTTGGAAAACTCAACATGTGAAGAACCCATGTGGTGCGAGGCACCGGAATCTATAATCCATGTCGATGAAGGAGCAACTCTAGCTACAAGGGCCTTTCCTTTCTTCTTATCATTTTTAGCACCTTTTGCAAAGCAGAAGACTCGGCCTTTGAGCACTTTGTTTTATGGATTCAGGAACACTTATTTTATTCTTCTCAAGTAAATGAGATAAGTGATCAATTTGTTTTCCAAAAATAGTGTTGCTCGTCATGACTAGACTTCTTGCAATAGGAACACAAAACTTGCTTTTTTGTGCCTTAGGCTTAGAAGTCGAAGTGTTTGTGTCATTTTTAGGTTTGGTCTTGGTTTCTTTCTTAGGTTGATCCTTTGTTTCTTTCTTCTTTTAGTCTTCTTTCCCTTGCTAGTACTTGCTACAAGGGCATGTGACTTGGACTTGAGAGACCCCATTTGAATGAGTTTGTCCTGTTCTCGAATGAGTTGGGATGAAAAATAGTCAAAGGAGGGCATAGTCCAAGTATCACCCAAAGTAGCTTTTGTAGCATAGAAAGTTGACACGAAGACAGAATATTCGGGACCTAGCTTAGAGAGAATCGACAAGATCAGTTGAGAATATTTCTTCTCTACTTGACATCCTTTTAACAACAATCTAATGTGGACAAATTTTGAGAAGAAAGCTTGTAGGTTTTCAAAGTCACTAGGATTTAACCCTAGTAGTTCGTTTTCCAACTCATGCGCTCTCATGTCATCTAGTTGTCCAAACATCGCATCCAACATTTTCCACACAGATTTAGGTGTTTCGGATGCCTCAATGTGGAAGAGCAAGTCAGGAGAAATAGACATGCAAAGAAGACCTAAAGCTTCATCACTATGGTTTAACCACTTAGATTTTTAGGTTCATTGTCATCTGGTTCAGTCTCAGTTCCCATGGTGATGCGGAATAACCCTTTACCCCTTAGTTTCATTATTATTTTCGATCTCCATTCGAAAAATTTGAATGGCGTAAGCAAAGGAATTGAAAGTGCATCCATAGTGAGAGAGAGAGAAAAGAAATGTAGAAAAGAAACACAACCACCCAGGACAATAACAACCCCCCTACTTTCGGCACTTTATAGTTTAGTGCGTTGATTACAATCGGGTCCATGCGTGTGGTTTGAAACACTTGGTAACTCATCTTGCAATAGCGTAATAACGCACAAGAGAGGAGACCACAATAGTGTTTCGTGGAGCAACAAATAGGACACCGTAAACAAGCACAAGCAAAAAACAAGGAAGGAGGTGAAAGCCAATCCTGGTTGTGAGAAAAAGTGTCTCACGTCGCAAATGAAAACCCCCTTGCTGCAGACTGTGGTGGACGCGCTCACTAGTCGCAAGCAATAATAAGGGTAAAATACAATGTTTTTAAATGAACTCAAAATGAGTTCGAGATCTTGTAAATGAAAAAAAAAATGCGCGGAAGGAAAAAGTGCTCAGTGACCGCACACTTGAGCACATGATTAGTAAAAAAATCGACAATAACATTAAAAAAATTTACCATTTGGAAACGTCCAATTTAGCTAATTTTAGAGCTATTTGGAGTTTTAAAAAAAAATGATAAAAACGTTAAAAATTTTTAAAGAAAAAATTATATATTTATCTAATCGTAAAATTAAATTAATAAAACAATAAAAAAACTAGATTTAATTAATTAAATCTAATTAATTACGATTTAATTAATTAAGATCTAAAAATCCTAATTAAATTAAAAAAAAAAAATACTTTCCTTTTTTAAATAATTTAAAAAAAAATTTTAAAAAAATTAATAAAAAAAAAAAAATTTTTTTTAAAAAAAAAAGAATTTTTTTTTAAAAAAAAAAGCTTTTGTTTTTTTAAAAAAAGAAAGTATTTTTTAAAAAAGCTTTTAAAAAAATACTTACCAAATAGGAAACTTTTTTTAAAAGGCTTATTTAAAATTTTAAAATTAGAAAGTTTTTAAAAAAAAATACTTAAAAAAAAAAAACTTACCAAAAAAAAAAAAAAACTTACCATTTTTGTTACCAAAAAAATGACCACGTAGGCATAAAAATTAGGAGGAGACACGGCCACTAAATGTGGGAGACTGTCGCATGCTTTGGAAGGAAGGACAGGAGGTGGTTGGAAGCACCATTGGGAGTAGGTTGGGAGCACCATTGGGAGGTTCTTGTTAGGAGAAAACCATTGGGAGAAGCGTGAAGGATATCACAACAAAAACCAGAGCACAAAGAAAACAAGAACAATATCCCACGCAGACATTTAAACCTTGCAAAGAGAAATCATTGAGCAAAAAAGGAGAAAAAAAAAAAAGAGACGTTTAAACCATACAAAAATGCATGAGCACATCTATGTTCACATTTCAAACAATGCATGAGCCACGAGATTAGGAAAACAAAAAATCAAAAAAAAAAATGTGTACAACTACCCAATCGCAATGAGCCAAAGATCCACCAACATAGGCCAAAGAGGAAAAAGGCTCAAGACAGAGCCCAAAACCCACACAAAATGAACTCAGAAAATGCCAAGAACATGATTTTTTTACCAAAAAATGCAAAAAACAAAAACACAAAAAAAAAAAAAAAAAAGAGATCTAAAAAAAATTTAAAATAAAAAAATTGAAAAAACCTAGAAAAAAATTTTATTTTGGATTGAAAACAAGTAAATTTAGCTCCACTAAATAACTAAATGTAGCTACAAAACCCCGAAATACTCAAGGATGATGACTCCGCACATGCACGAAGAAACAAAAAAACGACAACTTTCAAGAGAAAACTTGTTAAAATATGTTAGCAAGGCAAAAAAATAAAATAAATGATGAAAAAAAACTTGCACGAGGAGTAAAAAAACAAAACCAAGAGTAATCACAACTAAAAAATAACGAGTGCACGTTTACCCGATCTCAGCTCTGATACCATGAAAAGAGTTTGTGAGAATCGAATCGGAAACGATGCACCATGAAGTAGTTACACTCCAACGGAATCGTGATAGCTCCAAGCATAATCGCAAGGAAGAATCGATCAATAATGGAAGAACTTGCTCAATGAAACAAAGCTTGCACATAGAGGAAAGACAACGGAGTGTCTTGGCATGCTCATAAATGAATAGTAAAGGTACATATAGGGTGCTGAGTAACCCTAGTGCATGACACACATGTAAACCCTAAACCTAACCCTAAACCTAACCCATGTGAGATGACCCTCCAATATGAGAAAGAATAAACTAGACAAATCATGAATAGTATGATTTTGATAAATTGGCATGCATGAGATATCATTGATATAGGATAAGGAAGAATGCAGTAAAATATTTAAGTATATGTGGATAACTTTAAAATTCTAAATTAAATAATTAATCTAAAACACATCATTAAAATTTGTATATGTATGTTAGCATGATGCATGACAGAAACAAAGTTTCCTTTAATACACATGACATTACATGATGACATACACCACAACATGAGTACACATGACTTTATTTTACTTATCCCAAATATTTTAATGACACTTGATGACATTTTTCAAAAATGTTGAAACAACCACACCATATAATTTGAGATCAACATCACCATTGAGGACAATTTCAACTTGATCTTCGAGTATGATAGAATTGGATATCGATATCAACATTGAGGATTTTTTCCTGAACTAAATTCATATGAATTATGACATGCTTCATTTATTGATGTTGAATTGGATTTTTCTCAAGGGATATAAAAATTTGGTTGTCTCATTTAATTGGAGTGCTTTCTTTGACATCTTAATGGATCTCTTCCAAAAGTATTTTCAGCCACATGGACTCTTTAGTTTCTTCCATAGCACTTCTATACTTTTCTTCAAGTACAAGATATAGACATTATTTGTTACTTCTTGTTGCTCCAATTTATAACACTTATACGAAACTTGAAAACATAAGCAGACATATATTTTGTATCTATTACACCACAAACATGGTCAAAATCACAATAAACATGTAAATTAGCATCATTAGTATAAGAATAATATAAGCCATAATTGATTACACATTTAATAATTTAAATATTATTTTAAACATAATTTAATGATCCTCATATGGATCCTACATAAATATATAATAAATACCTACCACATAAGAAATATTAGGCCTAATAATTGTTAGATAGATTGAGCGCCAACAAGTTGCATGTATAATGCCATATTTGTTTTGGCACATACAAGTTTTAGATTAAGTTTTATGACAAATTCAATAGGAATGTAAGTAGGTTTAAAATCAATAATGTTAAATATATTAATAAAAAATTATCATTTTGAGATTGAGAAACTACTATATAGTTCGATCTTGGAAAATAGCCATGCCTAGAAAGTGATGAAGCAGGCCTAGATCAATCATCTCAAAATATTGTTTTAACTTAGATTTAATTTTAAAAATTAAACTAGTGTGACTTATAGTAATAATAAGATCATTGGAATGTGACTTAAATCATCAAAGGTGATTTGATGTGTGTTATAAATGCCCTCAAGGATAACAGTAAATGTTTATGGAAGCTTAACAATTTGATCATGGAGGCACGTGCCATTCTAGCATCATTCAATCAAGTGCTCATTCAACACACTTATCGTGCTGGGAATAAGTTGGCGGATGCGTTAGCCAAAAAAGGTATTGTCGTGGTGGATTTAGAAACATAGATTGGGACACGTACTCCCTAGGGTCAGGTTAACAATCTCATTAATGAAGACACAAAGTAGGAGGCAGTGTCATGATGAAACCATTAGCTTGCATGCTTGGGTCTTCGAAAGGACTTTTCTTTTTTAGAAAAATAGCATTTCCCAATTCATTCATTTTTTCTCAATTTCTTTCAACTTAATTTTGGGGTCTGCATGAATGAAGATGATTATAGTGGAGGCCACATGGGGGGGAGACATGGTATGTATGGATCCCTCTACCTTTCTTCACCTCAAAAATGACACGGTTCTGTGGAAGATGTTGCATAAAGGAGGTTTTACCAAGTACATCCATAGGATTAAAGGTAACGACCCTGCCTTGTATGTGGATTTTAGGATTTCCTGGATTGATGGTGGTTTTTTTAGAGGGGTTCAAATTGATGTTTCTGAGAATTCCATTGTTGAGATTACTAAGTTAAAAACTGATGGCCTAAAAATTGTAAAGACAAAAACCGGAAAAAACATGAAATAGCTACCTTTTTTGAAGTCGAGGAAAACATAATAAACTATGATGATGGAATTACTCGCACCTTCCTGCTAGATAGATGGGCTGATATCTGCCTAGTGGCTATGAAATATTTGACCCTCGAAGAAAAATTTTGAAAAAAATTACTCACCACTTGTCCATCCTCAATTTCATGTATCAGTCATTTCTCTTAACCATTGAGGATTTTAAGAAAAAGAAAGTGGAAATACCCCTCCACTAAGGCCTCATTCTCCTGATGGTTCAAAGAAGAAAACTTGTCATCCCTATTCAAGTCAATGACAAAGAATCTAACCAGAAACCCTTTCTTCCCACCTCATTAAAATTAGAAAAAGAACGCTATTGATCGATCCCGATAAGGGTATTGTGGATGCCTTGTGTAATCTCAAGAAGGGGATTACGAATTTGGGTGAAATTTATACCAAAAGGGACTAGGATTTTGTTGACTAGGAGGTTAGATTGATGGGGGTAGAGTCCATTATTGATACCATTCTCACCGTCAACAAAAACCTCATACATGAGCTGAAAGATTGCCATCAAAGGATTGAAACTCAAAACAGGACCATTAGGGGCATCCAATCTGATTATGTAATGCAAGAGCAAAAAATTTCCTACTGCAGGATCAGGTTGCTATTGAGGAGGGAAAAAACAAAATGAATCTTATGTTGAGTTCTTGAGACGGTGATGAGTCGAAACCGGTGACAACTCGGGTATGGTTATGAGTCTAATCAGGGAAAGGATCAAGAGGAAGAGCATGCTGATACCTAGACCGAGAAAAAGGAATTCAATTATCCAAAGTGGGTCATCATTAAAGTGGCTAGAAGGAGAGATGGTGGTACGAGTACCAAGACCTGTATCAGGGCTACATAAAACTAATTGTGATCTCATTGTTTCCCTTTGCTTTCTTTTTTTTTTTTGTGCTAGTTGTGCCAAAGGTGAAAACAAAAAACTTGTTTTAATATGCAAACTTCTTTAGTTTGGCCTAGTTTTGTGGGGGCTTGTTGTCAAGTGTTTTTGACTCTGCCTCCATGGCTCTATTTTTTTTTTTACTTATAAAATTTCTTTTCTATGTATGGGTTTTTTTGGTCCCCAGTTTAAAACCAAACCTTTTTATCTTATCTAAAAAATAAGATCATCAAAATATAAAATAACTAAAACTATAAATTATTGTCTTCGCTTTTACAAATAAATCAATATCAAAAGAAAAATTAGAAAAACCAATATTTTTGAAGAAATTATTAATTTAGAGTATCAAGCTATAGGATTCTTTTTTAGGTCATACGGATATTTATTTAATTTAAAACACAATGTTTCTTACTAATTTATTCAAGTCCTTTAAAGAAAAATAGTTTCACTTGAGTTCATATAATTCTTCTAATTTTGATAGTGATCATGATTGTTAAACATTTTCCCTTTATTTTAAAAAAATATCACATTCTTTTAACAATATTTCTTTTTGTGTCCAAATTTGACACATTTGTTGCAAGTTCCATTAAATTTCATTTGAATTTTTTTAACATTTTTAAATTATTTCCACTTATAGATGATTTGAAATTAGGTTTTACATTCTAACTTCCACTATTTTTATGAAAAAAATCCTCTAATTCTAGGAGAGAAGGGCTTAAGTGGAATTCTCTTTTGAAGAAAAATTGTTCATTACCTCTTCTTCCTAGATGATAGGAGCATATAAGGTGTTCAAATCAGAATATTAATTTCATTTTTATATTTCGATTTTAATATAGATATGAATTTCCTAAATTTCTAATGGATAGTCACTTGAATTATGAAATACAAGAGTTTCTTTTATATTAGGTTTAGATTACAACCATCCAACAAGGATTTGATGTTTTTACCTTTGTTAGATAGTTTACAATATTCTCATCTCCTTTCACAGGAGTGGTCATAAGTTTCAATATGAGTTTTATGATTTTGGAGAGTCGAGTTCCTTTTTGCATGGATTCAAGTTTTTTCTAGGCTTCACTAGGAGATTCTTCATGTCTAATACAAAGTAGGAATCATCATTGACACTTCTCAAGATGATGTACATGGTCTCTTGGGATTTTTTCGAAAATGTTTTAGGTTTTTAGTAGTAGAATGCCTACTTTGGTAGATTGTTTTTCTATTCCATTTACCATATTTTGAAGATTCGATCCATAAACTCATCTTTTAGTCTAATTTTCTAAATATGTAATTTTATTTTTATTGGTAAACAAGGGTTGAAGAGTCCATTTCCCTTTGTTTCACTTTTATAATCACCAAAGCGACAACCTGTTTGGGACACATCCAAGGGTTCCAGATCCCTGAGACCACACAAACTTTTGATGAAATGCTATAACCCACAAACTACACATTGTGCCAACCTTCGGGCATTACCCACAATCAAAATCACCTCTTACATCACATAATCCACCTACATGATCCATCGCCGAATACTCATAGTCAAAACCAGCCTATAATTCCTTAGGGGAATCAAACCTGGTGGGCATAGAAACATCCAAATCACCTAACCAAATCACCCCACTTCATTGGAATAATTTTCTAAATATGTAATCAATACCATTAAACAACTAAGATTTATCTAAACTGAAATTGCTTGATGAAGTCATATCTAAATTTATCGAAAAAAATAAAATTACAATTTTTCTACGCTTTAGAATAATCTTCAAACTTTACATAACTTAGAATTGATTTTTTGAAAATAAAAACAATTATTTAGGGCCTAGAAAGATTTTTTTTTGTGAGATATAAAAATTATTGATCATAACAATAATTTTTCCGAAATTTTAAAACTCAATTTAGGTATAAATTTTTATGTGATTTTATAATCCAAAAATAGATCCCAGATAGTTTATTTTTGAAAAATAATAATAAATAGCTACTTTTTAAAAATATTATGATTAACAAATATTTTTAAATTCCTTCTTTAAACAATCTAAGAAAAATAGTGTGGTTAGCGGTTTTGAACTCGTAACCTTGTAATATAATTGCAAGTTTTGATAAGAAAAAATAGGGTTGTCACTTGAGCTTCAACTTTAACCATTCATATATAGGATAACCTATTTATCTTTTAATTAAGGAACAAATTCCTTTTCTAAATAGAATGAGAGAGGGTGGGGGTCGAACCCCTTGGCTCTATTTCCCTAAGAGCCTTGTTACGCCTAGAAAGTCATGTGAGATATCTAAATTCATCGATTAAGGTTTAGGACTAATCACTATTTAAGCTTTAAAAATAAAGCTAACTTCGTTTGTAAAAAAATAAGGAAGGACTTGGCTTTAATTTTTTTTTAAAATTATATTCTTTTAAAAAATCCACTTAGGAGAGAAAAGTCAAACTTTGAGATACGAAATGGGTAGTGTTTGATCATACATTTTGTGAATGAAACATGATTATTTCCTAGTGAAGAGAGGAAATGGTTTAAAGATAAAAACATAGCCGCCACCTACAAAACAAAGAATTATTACCACAGCGTGTGAGAAGGAACACAGTCAAGGAAATAGTGAAATAGATAAGTATTTAAGGGGCGATCACGAATTGTAAGAGATTTGCAAGGTCTAATATAATAAAAACTAGTAGGCCAAGATCAATAAAACACATTTAGTTCAAGTAGCACAGGGAGATATTGGATGAACTGATTGAAGAAATTTTTAATGAGCTCGTAGTTTTAGAAGAGGTCAAAAATTAAATAAGTCTAGATTTGATGCACTTTCGAACTTACATATTGAACTCACCATAGAGACTGTAGGGCTCCAAGTGATGGTTTGATACTACTTAATTTGGTTAGAGTAAGGTTATTTCTAGTATAAATCCAACCTGTACTAAAAATCAAGTATTAAAAATCATTTGATAGTGAGCCTACCCACGAGTACCGAGCTAATTTAATTCATTTGGGAGTGAGCCTACCCACAAGTAGTAAAAATCAAGTATTAATTTTAAATTTTTTTTATAAAAAGTTGTACATATATATTTTTATTTTAATATGTTCTTGTAACTTTTTAAAAGTTTTCAGGTTTCTCTTATAAATATAAATATTTTGTAAGTTTGTTGTATTTTCTAAGCTTGTATAGTTTTTGAAAATGTAATATAGTTTTCTTTATTTTCTTAAATTTTGTATCAATTTGTAAAATAATGAAATTGAAGGATTTTTTCATACATATAAATAAAAGAAATTTTTTGGAGTATTGTAATTAAATTTTGTACAAGATTTTGTCTTTCATCTCAAAAATGTTGCAGAGATAGAGTCCTTCAATTATTTTTATCTTTTTCTTTTCAATGTCTTCATTTAACTACGGGCCAACATCAATTAAATATAGAAATCTTAAAATTTAAGACCTACACAATTAATATTCACTACCTACACATAAATCAAAAATATTTAGGATGTGAATCAAGTTCGAGCTCCAGATTCAGTGGACAACCCGAAAAGGAAACTTTAGTTGATCATGTGTTGAGTGGGTTAAACCCCTTTGTTTTTTTCCCTTTCGGTTTTCTCCTCTAATATGTAGTTGTTTTTTTGGTGATTCTTTAAAAAATGCTTTTATGTTAGTGAGGTTGTGAGTGCCTCACCCCTTATTGGGATATTATTCTTGTCAATCTATTTTGTCCTTTTGGGGCCCTTGTTGGTTTTTGGGTTACTCTCTCGCCATAGTTGTTTTTTGGTATATCCATGTACTATGAGTTTTTTGGTCCCTCCAAAAGCAAATAGTTACCTAATCTAAAAAAATACAAAAATAAAACCAAAATTATAATATTATTAAAACTATGATAATTTTTAATTAGATACATAGAATATAATATTTGTAAAATACATTAAATGAATGATGAAATATAGAAATTAAAAATAACACAAAGATAACATAATTTATCGTGGGGGGATAACTTTGTGGGAAAACCCAACCAAGAATAGCACTTCCATTTTATTATAGATAAGTTTTCAAGAAGAATGAGTTAGAATGATGGCCTATACTTTATGAACGAAGTTTAAGAAGCTAAGGAGGTTCCAAACCCTCCTAAAACCCTCATTTCAAAGCGATGGAGAATAACTGAAGATTTAGGTCATGAAATCTCTTGGGAAAGCTGATGTGATGATTTTGGCATGTAGAAGACTCCTTCTAATTCATTTTGGTGGTGGTCTCATTCTCCAAGTCAATTGGTAAGGTAATGAAATGTGCTTGTTTTGAATAAATTTACATGTATAGTCATGTGATGAAGGTTTCATGGTGAAAAGTATGATGTGGGAGAAATATTGGGATGTGCCCCAAGTTTCCATGAAGAGTTTTAGGTATGGTATTTGCATAAATTTTGTGAAATAGGTCAACCAAGATAGCCTACTTCTTAAGGACTAGAAAATCCAAAACTAGTCAAGTTAAACTGAAGGGATGATGATGCAAATGCAAGTTGTTGAAGAAATTTGTGAGCATGGACAGTTGATATATTTACAATACAATATTTTTATCCCTTGACTTGATATGTTGAAGTGTTTTTGTTCCTGATTTCAAATGGTCAAAACTTCCTTTTTAGGCTTGTTTAGTAGGTCAGAGAAATGGAGGTGTAAATGAGATTTTATCCACATAACCCCTGAATGTGAATGCTTGAATTTTAATTATAGGACCTTGGTGATGTGTTACAATCATTATGTTTTCATGAAAATATGTTTTTAACTGGTAGAAGCCCTCAAATACAAGACTTGTTTTTGTGGTCTGAAACCCAGTTAAAGTTGTCTTAGAAATTCATGCATATTGAATCCTTACACCTTGAAATGAAGATTTATAGTAAGAATAAAATATTAAAAAGGTCTATATATTTATATAAATGTATGGTATGATCCATTAATAGGTTCTTAAATTAAGTTATACCTCATTTTGTGAGGACTAATTTTCTAGGTCTGTAACTCCATTAGGACCTTGTCCAAATCAATCTTTCATGGAGAGAATGAAGGTGTTTGAGCTGCCCAATTTTTTTAAGGTGAAGGATAGGTCCATAAAAAATATTCCAAGAATCAATAATATTTTACATTGTATAATTTTTTGTTGATGAAGCATTCTTGTGACTGGTTTTTTAAGATGTCATGTATGTGCACACCTGCTTGAGCATATGAGCTTTAATGGAGTCTTGAAGAAGAAATGGAAATTTATGGAGGTCACCAAGGAGTTATAAGGATGTGAGAAGACTATTTTAATGTGCACACAAGCTCATAACACTTTTCATGAGTTAAATTTTCTAAAAGATAAAGGAATTTATGTTGGGAAGAAGAAGACAAACTGAACTTGATAGTTAGAAAGTCATATGTCAGTCTAAAAATGGTACCTTTTCAACTACTCTAGAGGTGTGGCGAGCTAAGGATATTTTTCTAAGTCACCTTAGGTATCAATATTTTCATACCAAGAACAATAAAGGTCATAAGTTTTAACCGATGCGTTGTAGATGTAATGATGTCATAGTTGGCAGTTTTGATGATGTCATTCTCCACCATTGGTATGAGTTGAAGAGACAAGTATGTGAAGGGTCAGAAGGAAAATATGAATATGATGTAATTATATTGTAAATTAATTCCTAAGTGTATAATAAAAATTCTTTTTAATGCCTAATTGAGAGTGTGTAGGTGCTGATGAAAAAGTGAGAATAACCCTTGTGTATATGATCAAGTGTGAGTGACTTGAAGACTGAATTATGAGAGAAGAAGGAGCTGAATAAGTGATCACAATTTTTTGTGTTATAAAAACAAATGAAATTGATAAAAACCATGTTATAATTCTAATTTTTGTTTAGCAAATATGGAGTTGAAGCTTCCATGTAAGTTGTAGCTTGTAGAAGGTTAGTGGGTGCTTGATTGAATTCTTGGGAGTTGTTGCTTCCATGCAAGTAGGAGCTTACTAAATATCAATTTGGTTTTTGGTTAAATTTTGAGTAGTAGCTTCAATTTTACTGGGTTCTCAGTAAATTTGAAATCCTTGTAATATATTATGGGACAATTGTCAAGTAGTGCATTGATTTCAGTGGGTTTTTCTCCCTTTAAGGGTTTCCACATTAATCATGGTGTTCATGTGTGGTTGTTTATTGTTTTCTCATGTTTGAGTTTGTTTGTTTCACATGATTAAGGTTGACTAATATTTAATGGTGTGTTATTATTTTAAATTGGTTTCAAAAGTTTAAGAATCATTGATTTACCCATCCTCTCTCAGTGTTTGTGTTTCCAACAAGTTGATAGCTAATATGTCCTTAATTTTGAATTTGATATTGTTTTCTTGAAGTGAATATGAGTTAAATTATGGTACATACATAATAAATAGAAATAGATCATGTAATAAAAATGTCTCATTACAATTAAATAAATGTTTATAGAAAACTAAATTACAATAGATATATCCACATTATGTCACATAACACATTGGTTATAAATCACATATCGCAAGGTATAATTCAATACAAGGACTCATATATCTCTTCTATTTTAAATTTATAAGATTGAAAACTATATGCCTTGAAAAATATTTAGTGTGATATGCTCCTAGGTATTATGATTAATGAGAGGTTGTGAAGAATGTGTGTGTTAATGGCAATGTATAGTTGATATTTCTTGTAATTAACTCATGTATTGAAGTTAAATATCAACTACATAGATAAATAGGATTTTTAAGTATTAATAACAATAGTATTTGAATCTATGTTATGATAATGCAATTCATGTGAAGGTCCTAATTTTGGATTTCATAATATTTGAATATTTTTGGATTTTTTAATCGGTGCATACAGTAAACAATATTAAAAGTAAGACACAAAGGTCCTATATTTAAAAACTATGATATAGAATATTGGGTGGGTTCGGGACGAATACAATTCGTTTTAAAATCACATCAAACCCATGAAATGTGGTGCATTATTAGGATACATGTATATAGTAGAAAGTCATATCATATTACATAACCAAGGGGATACTCATAGGAAGGTCACATATCAAGTAGTGAATGTATCATATACCATAATATGGAAGTAAATGATATGTTTGAATCATTTTCATAATATTAGAAATATTTGTCTATTGTATAGTAACCTAAGGGCGAAATGCTAGTAGTGTGCTTGCGATTAGGTTATGGGTTCGCTAACAATAAAATTAACTCCTCATTTCTACTTTTTTCTATACAAATGCACTAGTATCATTTATGGTACATACTAAAAATGTGTTGTAAAAGTACCTAATGTCATAAAAATAGGTGGCATAGGATGATTTTGAATAAGAAGTGATGGTCGATGTCAATTTATGAAAAGTTGTTATTGATACATGTTGTGAAATCCAAATAGGTTTCTAAGGTTTCCTATTTCATATGGTGATATTGGTTTATGTTATATAGGTAATTATAATTTTTGGATAAGATATTTGTAGTTCCTATCATTAAATTTCATTTTGCATTATATATGTTTCATAAATCTTTGGAAATTTGTACAAATACATATTATCTTGTGCTTCTTGGTTAAATATTTACATTGTTGGTAGACAATGTTAATAATGAAGTAGTTACCACCTAATGTTCAACCTTTAATGGTAATATACTACCCTCATACAATTCCTACTATTGGTCATGAAAACTATCAATTACATGTGTTGTATTTTGGTTTTGAATAATATCTTTTGGAAGAGTGAGAAGCATTATATTACATGTGTGTTCACTATATTTTTATCCATAACATTACTCAAAACTGCACATGTATCAATAGGGTTACTAGTGGTTGAATTTATATTGGGATCATCCTTTCTCTATATTACAAAATCATGAATGGATAAGGGCATGTCAGCATTAACATCATGAAGTACATGTGTTTGAATGTGGTCATAGATAACTAAAGTATCATTAGGTAAATCATTACTCTTTATTGTAAAATCATACATGGTTAATGGATCATAAGTAATTACATCATGTATTGGCTATGTCTCATTGTAATCATGAGTAATTAAAGTCTTGATAAGAAAATAATTACTTTATATTGCAATATCCTGAATGCATAAAGGATATTTAGAAATAATATCATGGATTGTATATGTCATAATGTGGTCAAATATAACTAAAGGTTCATTGGGATAATCATAACTCTATACTACATGGTCATGAACGGGTAAGGAATCATCAACACTAATTTTTTAGATTATATTTATTTTTATATGGTTACATATAACTAAAGTCTCATTAGAAAATTCATTACTCTATTTCATAAGATCATGAATGGGACAAGATCATCAACAATAAAAACATAGACCAAATCTATCTCAATATGATTAAGGGTGTTTAAATTTCCATTAGGAACAATATCACATGGTATGGATTCAATGTTAAGAACATCCAAAGAAGTTTTATCAAATATATTTTTATTATGTGATATAAAGGATGACTAATTTTTCCATATGGCTAAGGATGAGGAACTTCATTATCTCTAAGCATGTTTTAATACACCACCCTAATGATGTACCTATCAATAATAATTTGGATCATATGTTTTAATATTATATACTTGTTGGTATAATTTCAAAAGAAATGATGGTAACCAAAATATGCCTCAATGTCAAAGTTTGGATGAGTCTTAATGGGTTATAAAAGTGGAGATAGAAATATAAGCCCATATTCTATAAATTCTTGTAAAATTAATTTAGGGGTTCTTCCAAGCATGAAAATTATTTCCATTGATGAGATAAATGAGTTAATGTTACTTGGTGTTGTAAATATATCAAGTTCTTAATTTAGTCAAACAATTGGTGTATTTTGAGGTCATGAGTTTACTAAGGGTTTGTACAAGGAATTGGTTGAACCTCTTACACTAATCGTGCCTTAATTTTATCCATATATTTGGAATACAATTCATTAATCTTGGTGTTTTTTACATTGTATGGTTTTGGAGGGATTCAAAACCATAGAATGAAAACTATCAAATCTGAAATTTGAAACCCTAAGGGTAAATAATAAAAGCATAGATTACGTAAGTTGGATAACTAGGTTCACAAAATTGTGATAGGAAATTACAATTTCAATATTCTCTAGCCTAATTACAAAAATTAATTATTTAAAACCAAGAAATAAGGGTTGTAAACAATCCTAAATAGTTCTAAATATTATTTAGATTTGATAATTAACCTTATGCTAGTAAAATATGCCAAAGGATAATGAGGGTTGAGAAATGACATGCGATACTATGTTTAGAAGGTTGACACACAAATTATAATATGCATAGAGGTGGATTAGGTTGTCATCAATCTTTCCAAAATACATTAGATGATGTGTAAATGATCTAGACAACTTTATGGGGATTATATAGTACCATATTTGAACCTATCCTAGGTGCAATGAACATTTCCTAAGTTTTTTTCACTTACTCTTTAGCCTTTATGGATTTATTTGTGCATCACCTATTTTTTTATGTGACTAAATTTATGTAATGGTTTTGTTTAAAACATATTTTGGACTCTTATTTCTTAATACCCTATATTTTTGATTTGACCTTAAAAATAGGTTATTGTACCTTGGTGCCTAGCTATCTCACCAAACATCATCAATACGATGAACATTTTGTTACATATAACTACTCCAAATAGTGATCAAGCCATATATATTTATCCCAACTCTTATGATGAGACATGTGTGAAATAAAAATATAGATGGATCCCATTATACAGTACTCACACTTGTAAATACAATTTTATACTTCATATTTAGATCACAGTTGATCTAGGAAGTAATATGTATATCTTTAAAAATTCAATAGATTTTTGTTATGATAATTATCTAAAGAATTTGATGCTTCAATGATCTCTTTTTTCTTCTTAGAGTGAGTATGATGGATGGTCCCTAGATAACCCTAATACCTTAAGTGGATGTCTTTATATAGGTGACCTTTCTAATGATTTATCTTCTAACCAACCCAAAATTCTCACCTAGATCAATGACACAAAGTGCACAAATAATAATATGACCATTATAATCTAGTAGGACTAGTTCATGACATGTGGATATTACTAGGAACAATACTATCTAAACCTTATGAGCCTATCTTGTGATGAAATAACTTTAAAAGAGATAAGGGTGTCTAAAAACATTAAATAATAGACTTCGGTGTTTTTTAAGGGCTGAACTAGAGAAGGTGGTCATCTAGTGGATATAACTAGTAGTTATAGAATAGGATTGTGCTCTAAAGTTTACCAAGCAACATGTAAATAGGATATATATTAGGATGAGTGAATATTTTCATATTTCCATGTTCTTGGACCAAATATTGGGTACTACAACACCTTACGTTTCTCTTTAGGTTTTATGGGACTAATTTAGTCTTTCCTTATAGGAAATCCAAACCTAGCCTAATCCTACTTTATCACCCTATTTATAGATTTTACAAACCTAATATATTATTCATTTATATGCCATATGGACTTGACATGATCTTAGTTTTTGACCATTCCATAGGCTATATGGACCTTACCTAGTCATTTTTCTCAAAACTTGGGCTATCACCTACTTATTACCATTTTATAGGATATCGCATCTAACCTAGTCCTATTATCCCGACATGTCATAGTACCCACTTATTACCTTCCATGGGTTATCTAAAATTCACCTAGTATAATTATCTATAATTTTCCTACTACCCTCCTATGATCTCTCATTATATATTATTTATGCTTATTATTTTATTGAAAAATACTGGTGTTTTTATTCAATATTGTATCATTTTGTTTTATTAAGTAGCTATGTGCCCTCCATTGTTGAAAATTATTTTCACCATACATCAAGATTTATAGGATGGTATGTTCATCCAAGTATATTCATTTGCTTGAGTTCTCATTTATTACTTCATTTACAATCATTTCAGCATATTACAATATGGTGACACTCAATATTATTTGGTTATGGCATATGTATAGACATTAATTTTTATTACTAACAATTAATATTTGTAGGTTGTTGGTTCATTAATATCATATAGTACATGCCTTAAAAAATCATAAGAAGTTGGGTTTATTTTGGATGGAAGTACCTCGTAAGAGTTTATCATGTCACTTTCTATGGAGGGTATGATCCTTATTACTACCAATTATGACTACCTTATATCCTCAATACTACCACCATTATATCATCTTTCTATAGCACCTTAAAATATTTTTTTAATCGCCTTCTTACCCCCAAGTGTTTTCTCTAGCTCCATTATCTCTCCTCTACCTTATTTTTCATGGAATGTTTGTAGGTGACAATGTCGACCATGATCAAGTTTAGTCTAGTAGACACCTTTTTCTAACCAAACACATTGACTATGTTTGATTCCATCACCTAATTTATACTACGAATTAAAGTTGTGTTCCCTATTTAAAGGCATAAGTAATTTCATTTCTCAAAATATATCATCACATAGTATATTTTATATGCACTTGTAAATATTTCCTTAATCGTTAAGATGTATTAGATTCTATTAGATCTTATATGGGATTTTATCATTAGTGAATTGTATTAATATGAACAAAAATAATAGGATCTACACTAATGAGATATACCTTAGTCTTTAGAATCCCCAATTTTTTACTCTACTTAGGTATTTTACCTATTTTATATAACTTATTTTTCACTCTTACTATATTTTTTTTTCACATAAACAATTGGTATATTCACCTCCCCGAGTGATATCTTTCAAGATATCATTGAGAGAGGGATGGGTTTTCTAATGGCATTACTTACAAGGAGGTTTTTGTGCATTCTCGATACCTTAAATACTTTATAATTTACACCCCCATTCATCCTTGATAACCTCCATGCAAGACATCACCTTACTATCATTTTATGGTCACCTCCATATCTACTTATAGCACACTTATACCTCCCTTATATCACTTTTTTATATTAAAACTCTTATTCCATACTTTTGACCCTTCCCTAAGACCCCATGGTGCATCGTTACCCAGATTTGATGGCATCAACCATGGTCATTATCATTTGGATTTCATTTTGTGTATCCAATTGCATTGACCATAAAGGAAGCTGTAATTAATAATTCCATGGGGAAGGTTTTTATCCACATATCAATCATCATTTTCTTGATTTCCAATAGTAGGTGTTGTAAGTATGATCCTCTCGGATCTCTAAAAATATATATTATGCTCCATCTACACAAGAGAGAATGGAGATGAATATTCAAGAATATAGCTTCATAGTGTACCTTTCCACAAGTATCCAATCACGTGTGTCTAGGTCATGTCATATTATGCTATATTCCTTGTGTGTGCAAGGGTACACATATGCTTCTTCGACCCAAATTCATTTTTTTCAAAGAATAAGAAACTAACGATGCATGTATGTGTACTAGTAGCTCATAGAAAAATGTCTCATATCTTGAATTGTAAAGATTTTCCTTGACCCATTTTCTTGGAGAGAAATTCTTAAAATTGGGGTGAAGTTCTCGTGAAAGCTTCCTCAAAATTGTGTATCCAACATTCTATATTCTCCTACATTAAACATTGCATCTTATGTCTACTTAATTC
Source organism: Taxus wallichiana var. yunnanensis (assembly GCA_018340775.1). Taxonomy (NCBI): domain Eukaryota; kingdom Viridiplantae; phylum Streptophyta; class Pinopsida; order Cupressales; family Taxaceae; genus Taxus; species Taxus wallichiana. The sequence goes on along the minus strand of CM031242.1, from coordinate 369,003,692 downwards.
TTACATTTTTATTAGGATCCCAACAATGAAACCAAAATTTTAAAATATAGTGTCCTTCCACTCTATGCATGTATCATTACTAGGTTTTTTCGTGCACAATTTCTCCCTCTCGTCATGGTGGCATATAATGTCTATTTATACAAGGGGAACACTCACCAAAGCATGAATGGTTTTTGGGTTCCATCATGGTTAGTATGAGTGAAGTAAATAAAGTAATATATTTAGTTGAAAATTATCAATACAATAAGAATGTGCATCCATCAATCCATAATGTTCATATATTAATCATTACGCAATACAATTTTTAGCTATCTAGTATCCCAAAATCTTAATATAAATCCCTTTCACCTTAGTCTACTACCTATCTCCCTCACCAGTACATCTCTCTATTTCCGTTAAACTAGACCCCTTCATGGGTATTTATACTAGTGATAAATTTTCCTTTACTACTCTTACAAGGGATAATAAGAGTCTTTGAGTTTACAACTTCAATTAACTATATTCATATAGTTAGTTAGAAAAATTTAGCCTTTTATCGCCTCCAACCTATGTTGCATGTTGAATATCCGTATAAGACATTGCTATATTTAACCTTATCCACTTCCTTCTATCAACTTATGCAAATGGTGGGAACTAAATTTAAGTCTACTTTTTGAATCATGTTTTATAATTGTCCCTTTAATGTGTTGCATGTCTCTTCTTGGTTCTTATCATTTCATGGGTAATCCTTCTCATTGTTTCTTCCGTGAATCCCCACTATTTGTCTTATGTGCATGTTTCATATCTTTCTTCCTTATGTGTCCACTTCATGTGTGCTCCCATGCTTACATTTGTGCATGATTTTAACCAATTCCTATGTGCCTACACAGAATAAAGCATACATATAATACTGAGTCCTTCAAGTATTAAAGAATAAATAATAAGATAAACATAGGCCCAACATCACCATGCACTAAATTGGTTATTTATCCTCAGAAAATATTTGTTTTTATTTGTCAAACAATTTGGGTACTTATTTTTATAACATGTATTCATGCGCTTGCCACTTATTCATTACGTCTTCTATCTTCTTGAATATTCCAAGTGTGTGATAAGTTGGCTAAACACTAAAGTTCCTTTGACTCCATTGATTACCATTACCCAAAATTTATCGACCTATGTTTTTAAATTTTAATGTGTGGATCCAAGATTTGTTTCCTCCACATCATTGAGCCTCCTCAATTCCATCAATAATTGTTTTATTTTTTTATTTGTGTGATCTATGTTCTAAACCACTTTATTTTCTACCATTATCAAATTGTGATTTTCACGATCTAAGGAGTCACCATCTAGATGTTCTTCAAGTTTCACTAGTTTATCGAGTCATCTCTTTTATGCGAGAGGTGATTATTTGAGGTTTCTTATGTAGGCCCTTCAGTGGTTTCTCACCTTTTTCTACCTTCACCTAAAACTTTTTAGCACCTTCTTCACATTTCTTGAGCCTCTTATTACAAATGACACGTACTCTTTCATTTTCACTTTCTTGTCATTTTTCTCTCTTCCACTCCTTCTCCACTTCTATGAGTGGGAGATTTACAAGATGTTTGACTTCCTCTATTGGTTCATTATGTACTAAATAATTTTCCTTTAGTTTTTGGCTCATTGAGTGTTACCCTCTCCTTGAGAATTTTAACTCTTGATTCAATGCATGATTATTTTTATCGAAGATCTTTATTTTCATGTTGAGATTCATGGATTTGATGTTTTTTTCTTTGAGCTCTTCCTTGAAAATTTCTTTATTTTTATCTATAGAATCTTTCCTCATTATTATTTTGTAATTTTTTTGTACTACTTCTCCAGAAATTTTTAAAAATGCTTCCCGGCTTGAGTCTCGGACATATTGTAGGTTATAGAAAAAATTGGATCTCCATCTTCATAAGGGAAGGTATGAATGTTGTCACTCGGAAATTCAAAGAGCATTTCTTCAATGCATGCATCTAATGAAAAGGAAAAAAACTTTTGAAGCACTCTTTTGTATAATGTACTTTATATTGTTCTATTGGAATAATTCATTAAAAAATTCTCATGTTGGTAAGTTTCATGCATTGATTTCTTACCAAGATTGGGGTATATTTATACTTATTCTTCCTCTCCTCCTTTAGGCATGGTTCTTGTTATAGTATCATATTTTTTCCCATACCTTGATGGGTTAACTTTCCAATTTTTTTGCACAACAACTTATATTCTCATGACCTTCTCGAGTGCTTGTGTTTTTCTTGGTCTCCTCTGGATTATCTTAAATTTCAACCACATTTTGGTTTGACTTAGGCATGACTATTTTTTGTTTTCCAGGGCTCATATATTCCATATGATAATTTAGGACTTCCCTCATACTTTCTTTTACTAGATATTATTGGGTGGGGATTTCTAAAATGATGTCCTCTTGGAAAGGATATATTATAGGATCTAAAAAAATTATCAGTTCTTGACTATGTTCCTTTCATGCCTACTTTGTTTTTAGCTCATGCCTTGGATTAAGTATTATTTTATTTGTAGGCTAATCTAAAATTGTGTGCATCCTACCTTTCTCTCATTGTACATGTGTTACATGTTTCAATTTCTCTCGCTTCATGTTTATGCATTACAATTTTCTCATCGATTTCCTTTTCGCTTATGTCTTTACGTGTTATCCCTTTTCTTATGTCGGAGATAAATTAAGATTTTATGTGCCTCATTATTCACTACAATAGTTTCCCAATTGGTGAGGTGACATTTCTTGTAACTTAAGATCCCTCATGTGTGTTGGTTTGGATGCCTATACTTTGTTTCTAGCACATGGATGTCTTCATATACCTTTTGTGCTTCTAAACCGATCTTATTACCCCTTTATTTTTAAAAGATCAAAGGAATTAATCTTGTGAAGGCATAGGGTAATTTTACCCATGGTTTCAAAATCTCATCCATCTTCTTAATCCTTTCCACCAAGTGATTAATAGTGACACAAAACTCCACTTTTCCATCTAATTCCTTTTATGAGTAGTATGATATTCTCCAGTCTTGATTAAACACATTGTGCAAGTGTTTCAGCCAAGTTGTAAACATTGCCTTCTAAGCATTATTGAGAGTTGAGGAAGCCATGAAGGATTTATAATTGATTGTCAGAGATGGATTTGCTAATAGATATGTACATGTTGGTTCTCCATCCCCCTCTAGTATGTCAAGTTCTTTGAATACTATCAAAAAAATTACACCCCAACAAAATCTATTCCCTTTTGTTTCATGGACCATGTTGGTTTTGTTACAATTTTTACACGACAAATTAGGAGTACTTAAAAATTGTCCCATATACTACCTTATGCATGATGTTTAGGAACATCTTGTTGATATCTTTCCATCTCTCAACCCTAAAAAATTTGGAAGTCAAAATACATGCAACGACTCTCATTCTAGGGTCCTCGAGTTCATCAATGGATAAATTTTCCTTCACACTTGTATTTGAGGTGATCATCAACATTTTCTATGGAGAAATCATCCTCTAAATCTTGTGATAGATCCTCTCCTTCCTTGTTGAGCCCTGTTAATTTATGGATAATATGGAAAAATAGTTTTATGCGCTACTTGGTGAAATAGAAGTACCCTTCTCGACACGCAAAATGAGATACCGATATAACTATAAAATTCTATTGAAATATAGTAATTCAAGAAGGTGGGGGACACATATTTTCTCCAGTGTCTTTCACATGCTATTATCATATACATCATTACCCTAACTATTTTTTTATCTTGCGAGGTGCACTATTTCTTTCTCTATGATTCCATCAAGCCCATGTACTAGATGATTGCATTCCAATATCTTAGAGGAAGTGACTTGATTGACACAATCTCCTATCCTTTCTACATCCACGAGGTATTTCATTTCACTATTAATAGCTAAAGCACTTGAATTTTTTTCATTTTTGGGATTCTTTCCTATGGTCATGGTGGTTTTATCCATCTTGTAAACACAAAATCTATGCACTTGGGTAGATTTCTAGGTACTAAATCATACTAATGTATACATGACTCCTAAGAAAGGAAACTAGTGGTTGATGTTAGAAGAACAACGGACTGAGAGGGGCATGAATCAATCCTTCAAAACCTTTAAAAATTCAACTAAATTATATGAATAATTAACATTCAATCATGCATTAATTTGTGGGCTTAGCATTATTAAACATCCATGTACATGAACATGAATAAGAGAGAGTGCACAAGACACAATATGTAAGTGGGAAACCCTTAAGGGGAAGAAAACCCACTTAAAACCTTTGTTGATATTACTCACAACAAATTTCTCAAGTTAATATTACACATCACAAGAGATTTCTTTAGTGAGGCATCAGCCCCACAAGGAGCACAAAACCCTAAACGATTGTTGATATTGCTCACAACAAGAGACTTACATAAATATGAATCATCACACAATATTTTGATAAGAATATAACTAAATAAATTCTTCCAACACTCAGCTAATGGTGATCACAAAATTCAGCTCCAAATTTCTTTAAACATTCCTCCTTCTAACTCGCTCAAACTTAGACTTTCGTGACCCGATTTGATCTAAAAATATTGCACATAAGCTCTCTAAAGTTTCAAAACAAAAATACACACTCTTATCTTTGATTTCATGCACTTGAACCTCTTACTCTCTCACAAGCAACTCACATTTTCCCTCTTGATTCACTAGTTTAAATTTGAACCAAATATGCACTTTTATATGCCTTTCAATTCAAAAACATAACAAAATTCAGTCCATACCAAGAATATAAACCAATAAAACATTACACTAAATTCATAACAACTCATAATATGGACTCGTGTAGGTCACCATGTACCAAGACAATCAAACAAGCCAAAATTGGCTCAAAACCCCATCACATGGCTCATAAAAGACTTCCAAACTCATCACCATGATTATTAAAGCCTCAAAATGTCTCACACGTGTCAAACATACCATAAAAACATCATACATTCTTACACATTAACTTTCACTAATCATTTTTTTCATAACTCTATCAAGTAGGCTCATTTCCTACTCAAAATTGTTGTTTCCAAGAACCAATCTTCACCTAACTTGCTCAAGATCACCAGAAAATATCAAGTATTCCATGTAAAAATAATTGGAAATCAACTTACCTATATAACAAATCCATACTTTCTATACCTCATTAAACATCCAACAATGCAAACCACACCTCTTTTCCTCTTCACCAAACTGAACTGCCTAGAAAGTAGTTTTAGAAACTCAACTGGTTTTCACCCTTTCTGTCACTTTAAATACTTATAACTTCCTTCAATATGGAAAAAATTAATCCATATTAACTCTCCAATAGATATAAATCATCATCTAATCCAAAACATGAGTCTTATACATCCATCTTCTCACCCAAAGTAATCCTGTCTTGAAAACAATCAAACATAGTCTTCAAAACTAATTTGGTTCACCTATGAAATCACCTCATCAAGAAAAAAAGCATATACCATTGGAAATTTATTTGAATATACTTTCTAAAAAATATTACATTTCCTTCTAACTCAAGTGGAAGGCCTTCAACTAGGTCAATCTCTGCAACTGCTCAAAACTACCCTTTTAGGCCCGAAAACTAGTCTTCATAAATAGGGAACACTTTTCCCTCTAGTACTTCAACCATGACCTGAAACCACCATGTACATATATAAAAATCCCAAGATCCAATCAATAATTATTTATTTTTTACCTACAATGGACAACTTTTATACAAACTGAAAATCTCTCTGGAAAATTTCATGTTTGAGTGGGGTCCATCAATTATCACATGCTCTACCATACCTTTTTGGAAATATAAAGGATCCATATAAAACCAATACATTATGTTACCATACCAAGAATTTTGCATTCATTACTCTTAACCTAGGGTTTCAAATCCATAAAAAGTAGTTTAACTTCATAACATTCATTCATAAAAACGACAATGAAAATACTCCATTCCTTTTGGAAAATATTCTTAGCTTAATGGAAAAACATCCCTAAAAACCTATGGGTCCCATAAAAGCGCACAATTCACAATGAGCATTAGAAGTTGCCACTCGATTTGAAAAATTCACCTGCCAAGTACCTTGTTTTACCAAAAATAGTATAACTTACAAAAACTTATTCATGTCAACCTGAAATTTTTCCCACAACACCATGACACGCCCTAAAAACATATTCAATTCTCACCAAGTCATAAATATCCCTGAAACTTCATGTATCGTCTCATTTGTATGAAAAGGCCTTAGGTTTTTACATGTTTTAGGCCATAACAAAATGAACCAACACTATAGCTCAGTATGAAACCACTCCAAAAGTTCCTAACAACCTTGAGACATCATGTCTCACTCACCTACATGCCTCCTTGAGCTCACATGGCTCTCAAAGTAAATCTCATGCTTCATTTGGCCTCTATGCAATTAGACTAGATCTATATGAGCACTTGTAACTCGGGTATTCAACCTATTCCTCCACTATGAATCTCATGTTATTTTCTCCACACTATCCTAAAATTCTCTCCATTCCTCTACTAGGATCCTCAAGTCACCATGAAACTCTATTCACCATGCTCAATCACCTACACTAGCTAGGTCACTGATTAGGCTTAATAAACTAAGCCATTCTCACCTTGTCAACCCCCCATCATGTCACAACCTGATTTTCCATGTCAAAATCATGGCTAGCATACTTTGACACTTATCCATAATCCTATTTTTCATTAATGATCTTTTACATCAATGAAAACACGTATACTCACTCATGCAAATAATCTCCCCTTTTTCATTAATGGAAAACTACCTAGTCTTCTCCCCCTTTTTACATTAATATAAATTTAAATACCTAAGCATCATGTCTCTCATCTTATTTAACCTTTTTTAACCCCTGCCATAGTGGAAACAACATTCAAATCCATCATCCTAGCATGCAAATCTATCTCACCTTTTCTATACTATGTTTTACCTTCTTTCTCACCATGAAACCATTGTAGGATTCCTTGAACATATGTATACCACTCATACTCATACTAGAAATCATTATTCATGGCATCATTCAACACAAAATTATCATCTTAACTCTTCTTTAATCTATCTCAAGTTGATAAAGTGCGCAAAATTACTTGTCTCTTCCATATCTTGGTTTCACACCTCCTTTAGGACTGGAATCCCTAAACTACTTCTTCATTTTAATTTTAGTAAACTTATAACAACCAAGAAATTATATATACAACATGACACACTTCCTTATAGCTCCTCTTGGAACCATACTATCCATATCTAACTGAAAAAAACAAAATTTTAGCTCATACCTTGCATTCAAGGCATGAAGTTGATTCAAGAACATCATCACTTCCCGAGACACATTTTCAATGTTTTCATTCTTATTGGCATCACATTATACTTTATAAGCTTTTAACAAGCTTACCCTTGAAATATACTTGCGATTTTGACTAAATCAGCTAGTATATCACTTCTATACACCTTAGATCACCTAAGTCCCTTACGTCATGATCACACAAGCTCTCTCTGCCTCAAAGTCTCCTAGAGACATGTACCACTCTATTTCAGTCCACCATAGGCCATTGACTACTTTTAGAATGCATATTTCAACCAATTATGCTTTCAAACATGATCATTTTTCCTTACCAACCTCCTTAACACTGAAATCATTTGTGTGAGATCAAAACTATCTCCCCTACCTTTAAACAACTTTCACAGTCCTTTAGCATGCTATTTTTCAACTTTATAGTCTTTAGTACATTGATATCATGAAAAATTGACTCATAATGTACTAAAACATCCATACATAGCCTAAAATCATTTCAATTTTCATCTTTTTGAGATGTGAGCATTCAATCTCCCCCTCAACATGTGCTACCATGCTAGAAACACTTTGATACTTTATTATCAATTTACAATGTTTCATTCATGCTCTTATAACATTGTATCATATTTGAGTGGTGATACTTATAACCATACTTTATATTGAATTTCCTACATAAACTCCATGGAACTTCATCAAGAATCACAACCTTATTCAAAAATTTAAGCTCCAAAGAACTCATATACCAAACCTCAATCATTTCGAGACACAAAACTAGACCTCCAAGAAACCATACATAGTCTTGACACACTCCATATCAACTGAGATCCTAACTCATATCTATTCTTAGTATTCATAATACACTGACCTTTTCCATTCATCATTCATGAAGTATGAGAAATTATAGGAGTATCATGAGCATGTCTTGGAAATAGATCAACCAATAAAAAACTATGTCAAACCTGTATCAACCTATTTCTATTCTCTTTGACTAACAAGACTCGCCACACAAACAGTCATACATGCTCTTGTGAAACCTTATAGATCTTTAACATGCCTTAAGTCTTCATTTTAATCATAACCCATCAAACCTTCTTAAAAACTCTTCACTCATACTTGAAGTGATATCTGAAACCATTACACAATCATGACACACTGCCTATCAACTGAATAATATACCATTTTGAATTCCACATATCTTGTCAAACTGTATACACCTCTACACTTATTCCAAGATAGGTGAACCCCTATAAACTTATCAATAAATATTCAAGTAATGTGACTCAACATTTTAGTTCTTTGATAACTCATGGCATACCCAGGGAGCACCATTACAGTCCTCAATATCATACTCAGACTTGTAGACATATATGTCACCATGAAGAGCACACACTTTAAAATTCCTTACATATGAATCAAGGATCATGATACTACTCCTTCATAATGACTCCATGATGTATAGACACTTTGATGCACCTCAACCCCAAATGAAGACAACTATACACCTGGTGAACTCATGAGTGTACCGAGAAACATTACCTATTGTTACACCTTTTCATGTTTTCTTAGAATTAATGGTTCTTTTTTCTCCCTTTCAAGGTCCTTGACCTCTTAATGTCTCTGCTGGGAAGAAATTACTCCCAAACTTTCCTTGGATATTCAAAATTAGGTTTTGGAAGTGGCTTAGTCAAGATATCTACAACTTATTCCTTTTTGGACACATGTTCCAACTTAATGCTCTACTTTATCACTTGAACTCTCAAGAAATTATATTTAATTAGAATGTGCTTTGTCTTAGAATGTAAAAATGGATTCTTGGATACACTAATTACACTAGTACTATCACAAAAAATAGGTGTAGGCTCATCACACTTTACCTTGTAATCTTCTAAATTTTATCTCATCCACATAACTTGAGCACAAAATTGTGCAAAGTAGCAACATATTCAGCTTCACATGTTGAAATAGATACAAAAGATTATTTTTTTCTTAACCAATAAATAAGACATTTTCCTACAAAGAAGGCTCCTCCACATTTACTTCTCTTGTCATCAATACTTCTTTCCCAAGAAGTGCCAGAGAAGGCTTTTAGATCAAAATTTTCACTCCTTGGATACCACAAACCATATTCTATAGTCCCTTTAAGATATCTAAAAATCCTTTTCACTACTTGAATATGTGTCTCTTTAGGTTCTTCTTGAAACCTTCCAACAAGCCCCAAAGCTTTCAAGATATCTCGGTTTATAAGCGATTGATATAGAAGGCTACCTATCATGGATCTATATTCTAATTGATTCACTCTAGGGAGATATCATCATTTCTAATCTTGCATCCAAGTAACCATGGGAGTCCCAATGTGTTTACATTCCTCTCTTTAAAAAATTTCAGAATTTCTCTTATGTATTTATCCCGAGATATAAATATACCATCCTTTGTTTGACTTACATGCAAACCTAATAAAAATTTATCTCACCAAGCATTAGCATTTCAAATTCTCTCTTCGAGACTTTAGCAAACTCATGAGTCATATGTACATTTTTTCCTTCAAATATGATGTCATCCACATAAACTACTACAATCAATAAATGTCCTCCTACATCCTTGATGTATAAATTACTATCAGCAACACCCTTTTTAAACCTTGATCAATCAAGTACTTATCTAGTCTTCCATACCAAGCCCTAGGTGTTTTCTTTAGCCCATAAAGTGCCTTTTTCAATCTACACACATAATATTTCTCATCTGTCAAAGAGAAACCATTAGGCTTCTCAATATACACTTCTTCCTCAAGATTTCCATTTAGAAATGTAGATTTGACATCCATTTGATACACCTTGAATCCCTTATACCCTGCATATGCTAGAAACAATATAATTGCTTCCATTCTAGCCACTGGGAGAAATTTTTTTCTTCAAAATCAACTCCTTCAACCTGATCATACCCTTTACAAACCATCCTAGATTTATTTCTTGTAACTTCTCCATCTTCATTCAGATTTATTCCTAAACACCCACTTAGTTCCAATGACATTCTTATCTTTGGGTCTAGGGATTAATTCCCAAGTATATTTTTTTTGTCAATCTGATCAATCTCCTCATTCATTTCTTTGATCCAACATTCATCTTTTATTGCTTCCTCAAAAATTTAGGTTCGATCTTAGATAAAAGAGAGAAAAAATATTTTTTTTGAATACTTACAAGTTTTCTTCTTGTTGTTACCCCTGCATTTTTCTTTCTTAAAATATGAGATTTAAGATGATCTCTCCTGATATGTCTTGAGGGATTCCTTTGATCCCATATTTTGAGAGACATCATTTGACTTAGAATTATCTTTCATAGCATATAGTTCATCGATTTCACACTGCGGCACTTTCTACCACAATTTTAAATGTTTTATTGTAGAATCTATAGGTTAAACTTCTTGAGGAATATCCCAAAAGTATACCTTCATCTAACCTTGAATAAAAATTCCCTAAATCATCTTCAATCCTCTTGATAAAACATCTACTACCAAACACTCTACAATCTTCCACATTTGTAGGTCTCCCTTTCAACAACTCATAAGGAGTTTCTTCACCATTTATCATTAATTAACATCTGTTAAGAATATACATAGATTTATTGACTGAATCTTTCAAATAACCATCAAAGAATTTGGACTCACTAAGAATTATTCTAGCCATTTCCATAATAGTTCTGTTTTTCCTCTCTACTACTCCATTTTGTTAAGTTCTTGCAACTGAGAATTTCCTTCTAATGCCATGGACTTCACAAAAATCATCAAATTTTTTAGACCAAAATTATCCTCCTTTGTCATATCTAAGACACTTGATCTTCCCATTTTCTTGATTCTCAACAAGTTCTTTAAATGCCTTGAAATTGTCCAAAGCCTCTGATTTTTCTCTTAAGAAGACTACCCAGAATAATCTAGTATAATCATCAATCAAAAGCATAAAATAGTACTCACCAGTCAAACTTGAAGTCCTCATAGGTCCACACAAATCAGTATGAATGAGTTGTAGAGGTCTTGAGGTGGAATGATGCTCTTTTGACTTGAAATTTCTTCTTGTTTGTTTCCCATGTAAACAATCCTTACAAAGAGTGTCTTATGGCTTCCTAATATTTGGCATGTTATTCACACATCATTTGGAACTTATTACTTTCTCATCAAACACCTTTCCTTGTTGATTTCATTCAGAATATACATATTGTTGTCAGTCCTTCTAGCTTTCCCTATAAGCTTTCCTGATTCCTTATTCATAATTTTACATCCTTTTTCATCAAAGGTCAAAGTGTAACCTTGTTTTCACATTTGAATTACACTGAGAAGATTTTTTTGAGACCTTAAACATACAAAACATTCTTAGTAAGATTTTTCCCATTATCTAGACTCAATGTGCCTCTTCCTACAATATTTATAGTTGTGTTGTCCCCAAACCTAATTGTTCCTCATGTACTGATTTTTAAGGAGATGAATTTAATCTTATCTCCATTCATATGAGAATAACATACACTATCAATATACCATATCATATTCTGATATTGGATATGAAAGGAAGTTTGAGCAAGCTAACATTCTTCATCTTGTGTTTTTGGTCCTACAAGTCCCAAAACCATAACATGTTTTTCCTTTCCATCTTCACAAGACTCAAAATTTAATGTAGATGGAGGTGAAGTATATATGTCATATATGGATCCCCAAATATTAAACCCTAGAGGATTTGAAAAATCCCTCATTCTGATCGTAGGGATATTTTCATCTTGAAATGATTTGCCTTCCATACTTTTGCTTCAATGGATCTCCTTTCAAGTGATCAAACTCTTCCAAAAGGAGTTTCTCTCATACCAATTGTTAAAAGAAAAATGGACGGAGAGGAGGGGTGAATCATTCCTTCAAAACATTTAAACAATTCATCTTAACATAAATGAATCATTAACCATTCAATCATGCATTAATTTGTGAGCTTAGCAACATTAAACAACCATCCACATGAACATGAAGAAGATAGAGTACATAAGACATAATATGTAATCTGGAAACCCTCAAGGGGAATAAAACCCATCAAAAATATTTCCAATATTACTCACAACAAAATACTCAAGTGAATATTACACATCACAAGATATTTCTTTAGTAAGTCACCAACCCCACAAAGAGAATCAACCCCTAAACCCTTTTTGATATTACCCATAATAAGAGACTTGCATTAATATGACTTGTCACACAATATGTTGATAAGGATATCACCTAATATATACTAACACTTAGCTGATGGTGATCACAAAATTCAGCTCCAAATTCCTTCAAACCCTTCTTCAAACACACCTCCTTCTAAATCGCTCAAACTTGGACTTTCATGACCTGATTTGATCTCAAACTCTTGCACACAAGATATTTAACATTTTTAGAATTTTTTTACACACTCTCAATTATGATTTCATGCCCTTGAACCTCTTACTCTCTTACTAGTAGCTCACACTTTTCCCTCTTAATTCACTAGTTCAAATTTGAACCAAACATGCACTTTTATATTCCTTTCAATTAAAAAAAATAACAAAATTCATTCAATACCAAGGATATAAACCAATAAAACATAACACTACATTCATAACAACTCATAATATGGACCCATGTAGGTTGGTCATGCACTAAGACAACCAAACAATCCAAAAATGGCTCAAAATCCCATCACCTGGCTCATCAAAGACCTCTAAACTCATCACTATGATTATTCAAGCCTCCAAAGGTTTAACACATGTGAAAAATACCATAAAAAATCATACATGCTTACACATTAACTTGCACTAATCATTTTCTTTATGCCTCTATCAAGTAGGTTCATTACCTACTCAAAATAGTTGTTTCTAGGAACCAATCTTCACCTTACATGCTCAAGATCACCCAAGAAAATATCAACTATGCCATTTAACCACTAATTGGAAATCCACTGACTTGTAGAAAACATCCATGGTTTCTAGACCTCTTGAAACATCCAAAACTTCAAATCATGTCTCCTTTTCTCTTCATCAAATGAACTACCCACAAACTAGTTTTAGAAACTCAACCGGTTTGTACCATTTATATCACTTTAAATACTTATAAATTCCTTAAATATGGATAAAATTAATCCTTATTTACTCTCTAATATATATCAATCCTCATCTAATCCAAAATATTAGTCTTCTACATCCATCATCTCACGAAGCAATCATGTTCTAAAAATAATCAAACTTGGTCTTCACAAATTGAGTTGGTTCACCTATCAAAACACCTCATAAAGAGACAAACCATATACCATTACAAAGGTATATGAATATACCTTCTAAAAACTTACATTTCCTTCCGACTCAAACTTAAAGGCATTTAATTAGGTCAATCTCTGTGACTACTTAGAAAACTACCCTTTTAGGCCCAAAAACGAGTCTCCATAAATAGGGAACACTTTTCCCTCTAGGACTTCAACCATGACTTGAAAGCACCATGTAAATCTATTAAAACTCCAAAGCTCAAATAATTTTTTATTTATTATGTACCTTAAATGGACAAATTTTCCACAAATTAAAAATCTCTCGAAACTTTCCTATTTGAGTGGGGTCCACAAACTATCACATGCTTTACCATAAATTTTTGGAAATATGGAGTTATATTCAACCTATAATCATCAAATTTTTAAATACAATCAAATTTTTTCCCATAACAAGATTTTTTCCTCCATTGCTCTTGACCTAAGGTTTCAAATCCATAAAAAGTAGTTTAACTTTTTAACATTCATTCATAAAAACCTTTAAATGAAAATACTCTATTCCTTTTGTAAAATATTATTATCTCAATAGAAAAACATCCTTGAAAACCTATGGGTCTAATTTAAATCACAAAATTCACAACAAGCATAAAACGTTTCCACTCGAGATGGAAAATACACTCTCAAGTACCGTAATTCACCAAAAACACTACAAATTTAAAAAAACTCTTTATAGAAACTTTAAATTGTTCCCACAACACCATAAAACACCCTAAAAACAACTCTAATTTTCACTAGGTCATAAATATCCTTGAAAATTTATGGATGATCTCATTTTCATGACTAGGCCTTAGAGTTTTACATGTTTTAGGCCATAACAAGTTGAACCAACACTATAAATCAACATAAAACCTCTCCAAAAGGTCATGAAAACCTTTAGACATCATGTCTCACTCGCCTTACACACCTCTATGAGTTCACATGGCTCTCAAACTGAATCTCATCCTTCATTTGGCCTCTAAGCACCTAGAATAGGTCTAGATGAGCACTGTAATTGGGTCTTAAACTTGTACATGCACTCTAAAACTCATGTGAGTTTCTCCACACTCTCCTAATATTCTCTCCATTCCTCTACCATGATCCTCAAGTCACCATACAACTCTATTCACCATGTTCCATCACCTAGACTAGCTAGGTCACCTAATTAAGCTTGTTAAACCAAGCCATTTTCACCTTGTCCACTCTTGTCATCATGTCATCACCTAATTCTCGATGTCAACATCATGCCTAGTATCCTATAAAACTTATCTATCATCATATTTGTCATTAATGAGCTTTTACATAAATGAAAATTCTTATACTAACTCATTTCAACAATAAACAACTCATTTTAGCCTTTTGGTTGATTTATCTCTTGCACTTTATTGGCTTTACACATCTTACAGCTTATGTTGGAACTTGACTAGTTTTATATTTTGATGGCCTCATACACTAGTGCCCAGTTAGGGAAGAAGTGTCTAGGCACTCATGTTCTTCCTAGGTGCTCATGTCCTCTCTCTTCTTCTTAATCTTTTGGGTCCTTTTCACTTCTTGAGAAACTTTTAACACTTTGGTTTGTCCTTTTAGTTGTTAATTATGAAATTCAAAAAAGGGAATCATATATACTTGGTTACTTCTCTCAAATTAGGGGGCCAAGAACTATAAGCATTATCTATCACCACCTAATCTTGTATAAAGGCACAAGAGCACTACAAAGAATACATATAGCACATCCATACAAGGACAAGGGTTACATTGATTTACATACAGTGCATAGGAGGGGAGTTCATTTAATTCCATCACACACATTTTCAATAATTGGGACGATTTATATCTATCTCGTTATCATCCTATAACTTTCACAAGGGAAATGTATGACACGTGACATGGATACACACACAAAGAAATACATGGAGTATGAGATGTAGTTCAGTGCTCCATTGTAATTTCACTTTTTAGGTGACCATCGGGGTCAGTTTGACTCCACATTCTGCATCTTTTTTTGTTATATTTGATGTGGTTTACGGGTATGTGTAGGTAATTGAATTTATTTTATAGGTTACATGTATGATTGGTAATATAAAAATGAAACCGGAGTGATAAAGAGTGAGTAACAACAAAGACCTTCTAACCGAGAGAAGGCCATTTTATGAGTATTCTAGCAGACATAGGTGTCCTGATCAGTTGTTAACACCTAGGGAACTCCTATCCTCATGCGGGAGATTTTTTCCAATACATTCCTAGGGTTTAAAACCCTCATCAATCCTTTTGATTTTGTGCCCATCCTATTCTAGTAGATACATAGTTCTAATCATTCCCAAGTTGCACAAAATTAACTAAGTCATCATACCTCTCTCATTTGCTTAAGATTTTACATTGTTGAATGCTTAGTGATTTTATATTATTATACTTAATTATCATAATATCATTTATTAAATTAATTTATTATGAAATAATATTTAATTCAAATTAGATTAAATCATTTGGTGAACTAATTCTCTTGAACCCTACCTTGCTTCAAGGCCTTATTTTTATGCCCATCACTCATAGTGGTTTTTAGGTCATCTTGAGCACATTAAGCTTCCTCCATCTTCATGTAAACTCTCTAAACCAATGGATACCTCTGATAATCCCTTGATTAACTAAACCAATGAACCTTTTGAAAACATTAAATCTTCTGACAATGAACACTCATATGATGAGGAAACTAATGTTGATCAAGAGAAACTTGATAAGCTCACTAATTTCCATTCTACTTTACGCAATCACCCCACGCATATTCCACATGTCTTATATGTTCTAATCACTACTAAAAATTATGTAGATGATATTATACTCCGTCTCGTAGGTTCCTCCTCGGTACTTGTGACTTCCACGCCACCCTCCACCATTCATGTTTCTATCACTTTGCAACTACCACTCCTCTCATTCATCCTAATAATTCCCATACACAACATGGCTCCTCTGCAAGAACTCACAACCTCGACATTATACTATGATCTAAAAACTAAAACTCATTAATAACAATAAGCCTCTTCATCATCCTCTCCATCTCTATATTCCTTACTCCTACTTCATAGCACTTTGCACCCGCCATCTCCTCTTATTCACTACCTCTTACCCTTTTCGTACATAAGCTTCATATATTCAATGGCTACGGAGACCCTCAAGAACACCTTCGCTCCTTTCACATTACATGTCTTGACTATGTTGATGACCTTACACTATTGGAAAAATTATTTCCTCAAAGCTTACATGACTATGATATGCGATGGTTATATGATCTCGCATATCCATTCGGTAACATCTTTAGCTGACGCATTCCTTGCTCATTTTTCTATGAATATCAACACTAATATATCCTATGCAAAACTATCTAAAATCAAGCAAGGATCTAATGAACATCTTGTGGACTATGTTTTGTGATATAAGAATAACCTTTCCAAAATGACCAATGTTCTATCGATTCGAGAATCACAATATCTATTCATACAAATACTTTTGCATCCACTCCAAGCACATGTGTTATTTGTGAGACTTCTCCTTCTTTTGATCAATTGTGTCACATACTCAAATTGCATGAAATAAAATTGCTATCTATGGGAAAATTAAAGTATTATGATACTTATTCCACTTCATCTTCTAACAATTTTTAAGACAAATCCATATTCAAACCATCCAATAATCCCACCAACTCTAAAGCTACCTTACGCACCTTGGTTCTTATTACCACAACTCATTGAAAGTAATTTGATTACTCTCCCTCCACTACTCAATCTAGATCCTTCTTGACCATGTGGATGTAATTATGATGAAAATTCACACTTTGTGATTATCACCAATGCAATGGGAATTCTATTGATCATTGTTTTAAGCTCAAACATCTCATTCAATATCTTATCGACAACAATGCGATCGAGTTCAGTCGTCTACTTCTAAACCAGTCAACAATAATCAAAATCTTAAAATCTTCAATGACCCATTACCAAATCATGACAAGTCAACTACTAATTCCTCTTCCAATCACACATATCATGCAATGCCTCCTCCCTCATTAGCACCACTTTATTTTCTTATTTCTACTACTGATATGCCATTGCAATCATTGCATTCTCATATTGTGACTACCATGCTAATTTTATTTTGATTCACTATATATTTATGCTTCTATTGGTTCTCATATAGTCAATAATACTTTATTCCGCCCCTCATCCATTTCTAATGCATGTTATCCGCCACTTTTACTAGCTATCAACTTTCCAATCTCTCAAATTACATTTTTAATCCCTAATTCTTACGGACGTGTCGTCCTTCCCATTATTGTTGGGTCCCTTACCATACCAATGCCATTCTTTGTTATATCTAAAATCAAGTGCTATGACATGGTCTTAGGTCTCCCTTGGCTTCGGGCTGCCCAAGTTATCCCTTCCATGCTCCATTTATGCCTTAAGTTCATTCATAACAAGAAAGTTGTCACCATTCAAGGTATTCCACCATGCATGCCATTACCTCATCCTATTATCCCATATGTTTTAGCCCCGGTCATGGAATTTAGGCATCCTCCACCTCTCAAGTCTAAATATATCTCCACACCTATCTCTCCCATCCATACATGGCCTACATCACAACCCCATCATCCTTTTCGGTCCATTAGTCCACCCCTTTGGCCTAAGTCCCCTACCCGGGCAGCCCATTCCTATAGGTTTTCTCCACCTCCTTTACCACATCGGTCTCCCTTACATACTTGTTGAAGCTCAAAATTTCACCCTACCCTGAGTAATAGACAACCCAATATTTTGAGGCAACATGGGACTGTCTCCAATTTTTGGGACTTGCACTATGAGATAGACCTCTAGGGAAGGATGGTTCATCTACCTATTCCTAATGCTAAACTACTCCTAAGAAGGGAAATTCAGCTATCTAATCATATTCTAACAATCCAAGGGACCAGGGAAGAGAGAGGTGCATGAAAATGGAAATCCTAGGCTAAAAGAGAGGTGATAGCACCAAGAAAAGGGGTGGAGATATTCCAATGAGTGAAAATGGGGAAAAAATGGAGGAGAGGGTAGACATATGTGCCATAGTCCAAAACAACATTTAAATCACCATTTCCATGGAGCATAATATATTTAAACCCTACAAGGAGAATGAGATATGCACAATATACCTACAAATGCAATGAAAGGCAAGGAAATGCAATACAACACAAGTTAGGGAAGATAAGAGCCACAAAACATGAATTTTATTGCTTTAAGAAGATGCACAATACATTACAATGGAGGTGTAAGGAAAGGATCACCATGTAGATGTTAAAATATGAGGCATGAAACTCACAACTACTTTGGAACAATTTTGATAGAGTTCCATTACATTTTAGAACATCCTCCAACATATGAGATGTTTTTTACAATGTATAGAAGAAGATGAGGAAGAGAGAAAAAAGAGAATCCCAAAATTTCCCCTTCACCCACCAACAACATGCATTGATGATATAAAAAGAGGAATGGGAAACCTTTAAATATCATTCCCCATTATACTTTTCCTTATATCGAGAAGAAAAGAGGGCCATACTTCATTAGCTTGATCTTTCAACTACTTGGAACTGTGTCTTTAAATTCTAGATTGTATTTTTCCATTTTCACCCACCTAACCTCAATAAAATTAATAAAAATAGTTTACGTGGCATATAGGATGACAAGACCTCTCCGAAAAGTTTAATTTTGTCAAATTTTGACAAACTGGATGAAATTTATACCCATTTGAAGTTTAGGGGTCGTGGTTCCACTTGGGTTCCTATAGTCTACATTTAACTATTCATTTTTTTGCTTTGGTGTGGGTAAAGCAGATTTTTGGGGTATAAGGGGTACTTAGGAGTTGCATCACTTGTTCTCGTAGGACCCGTATCTATACATTATACTACTCACCTTCCATTTTTCCTCTCGACGCTTAGTTTTTATTATGGGTTAGCTCTTCATGCGAGGAACCAGTTCCCCAACGGAGCTAGTTTCGTTGATATTTGTTCCCTCCGCAGCCACCATCTTCGCACCAAACACCTCACCTTCATCCTTTGATTTGTGGAAAATTCTCTCTCATGGGGAACTCATGTCCCATGGAACCTATTTCATTTTTCCTCTTTTATCTTATCCACCCGCATAAATCTACCTCTTTATTGTGTGCTCCAAATACACCTACGGATAACCCGATACTCCAAGGAATTGTTACGTTCGCCAATGTAAAAGTTTGTAACACACTCCCTAAAACAAATTTCTTTGTTTTTGGGTCAAGAGAAGATGTGGAGAACTTGAGGCCTAAGGAACTTGTTTCTTTTTTTCCTCAAGAACCCAAAACCCGCAATATACGGTTTTTACCCTTTTTGCATTTTTCAAAATTTTCACTAACGTTTTAGACTTTTATAGATCCGGGAGTTAGGAAAAGAGTATATAAGTTCCCCCAAAGCTAATTTTTCCAATTTTATCCATTTTTACCTCAAATTTTTGCCAAGTGTGGATCATTTGAGCCTAAGAATAGGGAAAATGCATCAAAATAATTCCAAGTGTCTAAAGCATAAAATAATTTATTTTCTCCAAATTCTCCATCAAGGTCTCATGAAGTTGCCCAAGCCTAATTTTTCAAGTTTTCCAATTTTGCAAGGGGTGAAAAAATGGATACCAATACCCATACTTACTCTCCTACACCACTGGTCCTAGACCATGGTCACATACCTTTTCCTTCTTGGATACGTAAAAGGGGCTCTCGCTCTTCACTATCGTCAAATAGCTTTCCATCACTCACACACTTGGGGGCATCACACTTTCTCCCCCCATCACTATTGGTTGTCTCTATCATCTACTATTATCTTATTTTTGTACTTCATGCTCTGTGCTTCATTGTAATTTTTCCTAGCATATAATTTCAATCATATGCAGTACCTCTTCCATCCGATGACACACTCTTGTTCTACATTTCATACTTGACTGTTGAGGGTGTAATTCATAGATGAACCTCAAATTACACACATCCACTAGGGAGAAACGTGACTCCTCCCATTAGCACATATTGTATATCACAACACACCATCACATTCACAAAGCATCTACACATCTTGGTTGCCTTTACTTTTGTTGCCTTATATTATTTACATGTCGCACTTTGTTTCCCATGCTAGTTGGATACTTAGCATGTAATATATTTTTTTATTCACACATGAAAATTCACATGGTATATTGAGGTGAATGCAGGACCTTTACATATTCTTACATGATGCATGATGCTCAACACTATTTTTTACTAGTCCCATCGATGCTCCTAGGGGCATCTACATTTACTACTCTCATGTTCCACACTCACAGGTCTTATTTTTACAATATTTTATACTTGTCATTATCACTTAATTTTCACTGATATATACATGATTTGAGATGTTATTTATCTATCTAACATACTAACAGGAGCTTCATGTGGATTAGATACAACCATGGTTATCTATTACTTCTTGTTTCCTTTTGTTTGGCATTGTTTGTGGGCTATGCCATATGTATTGCTTGATAATTATTTTTTTATAATTTTCGCCTCGATTGTCTTGTGACATTGTGAGCGATGTCCCATCTATGTAACCCATTTTTTCTTCAAATTTTCTTGCAACATTGTATTCTATTGCATCCTAGCTCTTTTATAATAACATGTGTTTACTAGTCCATCTTGTTTGCCTTTTCCTTGGTTTCTACCATGCACATCTCCTACCCCTATAGGTGTCCAATATATGATATGCATATTAGTTTCATATCCTCTTTTTTGGGCCACCTCCTCCTATATTAATTGCATGCACCCCAAACAAGAGGGGAACTATTTTGTGAACAAATCACCCTTCTAGTAGAACAGAGCTCCAGAACACAACAACACAATATAGAATTGGAAAAGGCACATGGTCACATAGTGGTCTAGAATCATACTTGGATTACAAACATAAAGCATACTCTAGCACCCAGTATTAGACATGAATGGTGGGCACTTGTGTCCCATTTGAGTGCTTACGTCACGGGGCAAAAATAGAATTTTTTTAGTTCAACGCAATTTCTAACAAGTTACAATACGGATCTACAATATCATTCACTTGGATTCAATTAAATAATTCAGTCATTCAGCTACAATCAATTACAAATTTAGTTACAAATCAAGGAGTTTTCAATTTAAAGTGGCACTTATATTAGGACTAAGGAATTAATTAATCAAATTAAATTAATATAACACATCAAACATTATTGAAAATATTTAACCAAGAAAAATTAAATAACACACATTAAACATTGACATGGGATATAACGTGGAAAACCCCAATGGGGTAAAAACCACAGAAGAATTTTCCATTTATTGAGAAACTATTAACAATCCAGAACTCCCTTCCTCACTTCTTGCTCCATGTTTTTAACCCGAAGTAAATTTCATACATCCGAATATGGACCACTACATATTTAAATAACCCAAAGGGTTATAACCATTAAGTGACGGGGTACCCCCTCGATTTAAATAAATAATAGTTAATTAATAACTAATAACATAATATAAATTTAATATTAAATAATAACGAATGTAAACTATATTCTCTATTATATAATTATAAACTAAATATTATCAACACTTAATATTAGGTTCTAACACTCCCCCTTAATATTAAGTGGGGATACATATGCCAACATTACATGTTTGTACAACAAGATTTACAAATACATAAACCATTAAAAATGTTTAGGCTAGCATATGTATTTTTGAAGGAATTATAACACCTTCATCATGCTCAACTTACCTTTTGGTACAAAAGGATTTGGAATCCATAAATCATAAGTATGATTTAGGCTAAGCATGATTTGTGAGACTACATCCCACCATTTCTCATGGAAAATTTCTTAAAACCACATCAAGAGGATCCTTTTATAACACAAAGACCTCCTTTACAAATAGATGTAACACATTGGACTGTATTACCATAAACTCTATCAGTTTACATAGATCATAAAAGATCTTTTTACAATGCTTTATACCATAGCAGAAGTATAGAGGAGAAGGAGTCAATAACTAGCTGACTGTTAGGAGGTGGAATTTCCATGCACACTCCCCCTCAATGGAAACTCTGAAAGGCCAAGCATTGCATGAAACTTACAGAACTTCGTAGCACACAATGGCTTCATAAACATGTCTGCAACTTGATCTTTAGTCAAGCAATATTGGAGATCTATATCACCGTAGAGAACCTTCTCTCGGATAAAGTGCATATGTATCTTGATATGATTTTTCCTTTGATGTTGAACTGGATTTTTAGCAAGAGCAATGCAACTCGGCTATCACACAGAAGAGGAGTACTTCCTTTAGCTTCCATGTGCATCTCTTCTAACAGTCACTTCAGCCACATGACTTCTTTCGCTACTTCCATTGCACTTCTATATTCTTCCTCAGTAGAATAAATGGAGACTTTTGGTTGATTTTTACTGCTCCAAGTAATGGCACTGCACCAAACTTGAATACATATCCAATTGTAGACTTGTGATCTATCACATCACTAGCATGGTCAAAATCACAATATCCATATAAATATGCATTATTAGAAGAAGTATAATGTAAACCAAAATTAATTGTGCCTTTAATATAACACAATATTCTTTTGGCTAACTTTCAGAGATCCTGATAAGGCTCCTACATAAACCTTGAAGCAATCGCTACTACGAAGCAATGTCAATTCTAGTAAGAGTTAGATAAATAAAGCTACCTATAAGTTTGTTATACAAAGTAGGATTAGATTTTTCACATGCAGTTTAGGATCTAGTTTACATCCAACTTCTATAGGAATAACAATAGGTTTACAATCAATCATATTAAACCTTTTAAGTAAATTAGTTACATATTGTGATTGAGATACTATAATAGAATTTTTATCTGAAATATAGCCATGCCCAAAAAATGTTACAATAATCCGAAGTCATTCATCTCAAAATATTGTATTAATTCGCTTTAATTTTCATAATTAAACTATTTGAATTAATAGTGATAAGTAAATCATCAACATACAATACAATGATAATCATAGCATTTTCTTCAATTTTAACCAATACATCATTGTTAGGACGAATAGTTAGAAAAACTAACTTCATTGAAAGAATTGTTAATCTTAGCATACCAAGCTCTAGGAGCTTATTTTAAACCATATAAAGATTTTTTCAATTTACAAACATACATTTATTTACCTGTTTCTTCAAATCCTTTAGGTTGGGTCATATAGATTTATTCTTTTAAATCACCATTCAGAAAGGAATTTTGAAACCCATGTGATGGATTTCCCAACCATATTGAGAAGTGAGGAAATCGGAATCCTTATTATGCTCATTTTTGCAATGGTGAAAATATTTCAATGTATCCGATTGTAGTGCCACTTCCTTAGACACCTTTGGATGCTTATTTTGATATTGTTTCTTACGTGATGAAAATTACTATGTTTTGATTAGTATGATGTTAGACATTTGATCATGGATTATTGTTGATCTTGATTTGGTTATGATGTATGATGATTATTAGAGACACTCATATGTGAATGATGATATACTATTTGACATAGATGTTTTATGCATGTTGTTCGGACATGTGATTTGGGATATTATGAGTAGATCTAGAAAATAGATATTATATGATGATGACATAATTGTTTATATAAATTTTATGTGATAACGCTAAATTGCCTTGATGTTGTTGTGATTCAATTATTTAGATGATTTTGTGATTTTATTTATAGTCATGTTGGATGTTCTGATATGGCCACGAGGCCGAAGGAGGTATTTTTGTTATGCAGGTTAAATATCACAACAAACATCCAGGGAATTGGAGACCAACCACAATGGATATCTAGGTGAAATTGACAAGGTCACCATGGCAACTTTTTTGTGTGTGTGTGTGTGTGTTGTATTTTGTTAGGGATTCCCATGGGGGGATTACCTTTATATGTTACCATGAGTTTTGTGTAGTTATTAATGTGTTTCTTATTATTTATTGTTTGTATGTATTTTATTAGTGAAGTGTTCCCTTCTTTTATTTAATTAAATTGTGATAGATTAATGTGGGAAATCTTTGGCTAAAACTTAAATAAATCAAATTTGGGATATGGGAAAGTAATAATGGGAGTTGTTGGCTTTTGTATTAATTATGTAAGGGATGTGTAAGTTGTGTAAGAGTTGTGTAAGTCTGATTTTGGAGTATGAAACACTCCACCTCCATGGAAACTCGAATTTGTCCTTGGGGGATGTTTTTGGAGGCTTGTGGGACAAGTAAAACTTGTCCCATACCTCTCAATTTAATTTACCAACCATACTTATGGTTGGAGAGGTGATTTTAGACTTTTATAATGTATTTTATTAATCATGTTGCATGTTTTGATTGCACTCTCTTACATTTATTTAATTTGTAGTCCTTTGGGGTGTGGGCTTTTGGAGTGTGCAAGTAATTTGTCATATTTTCACCCACCTATTTATTGTGCTTGGGAGAATGATTTTTTTATCTTTTGTGTTTGAATTTGAAGATGTGTGATGTGGCATCCTACATGGATCCACATCATCCTCTTCTCTTCCCTCTTCTATAAAATTCAAACTCTTTGCTTTTTTTGGGTTGTTGAATCATTTTGTAACTTCCTTGGGGGTGCATTTTCTTGTGTTGGATCTCTTGTTTTTGGAAGGATCTTGGAGAAAACTTTACATACTTGGAGATTGTTGTTTTGGATTGTGTTTTGGTCATTAAAGTTTTCTTCTGGAAACAAAAGTTACTATGGAGAGGTAGGATTTTAACTCATATTTTATGTTGTTACTTTCTTGTTGTGTTGAATGAATGGTGCATGTTTTTGATTTATTTGTTGGCTAGTTGGGTAGACTACCATAGGAATGGTGTAGGAGAAGGCTATGGGGAATCCATGTGGGGGGCATAAGGGAATGCCATTGGCATCAAAAAAATTTTGGAGGGAGTTTGGGTTTGGGATCCACCATGGAAAAGAAATAGCTTGCATTTATTACTTTGTGGGGGGCATAAGGAGGGATTGTGGGGGGCATAAGGATATGTGTGGTGAAATTTTTTGGTGGTTTGTTATTGGTGGATGCCCAATTCCCATTTGGGAGGAATAAGTAGCTTCCCCCATAGACCTTTCTCCTTTGGCTTGCATGATCAAGCCTGAGTTTTGTTTTGATTGTTTTCAATTGCAATTGTAAACTGTTGTGTTTGTTTGGACTGTATTTTATATGAATTATGTATGTTGAAAGAATGTTGTGTGTTGTGGAAGCCAATTGTTGCCATGGGTTGAATCACACCTCTTTTTTTTTTGTTGGGGCTCGGAGGCCAATGATGAAGGAAGGCTTCTCCTTTCATTGGATGTCTTAGTTAGGTGGAGAGTGTTGCCTTTCCCCCAATTTTTGTGTGATCAACTTGGAAAGAAAAGGAAACTTACATGTTGCTATTCTGGAGCAAAGGAAAATACAGTCCCTTGTGAAATATACTTCATTTGTAACCTTTCCCACTTAAAGTGGATGAAATTGTAATATGTATTTTGTGAAGAAAAGATGTATGTAATTGATTATGGAAGTGGATATTCGAATTGTGAAAGACATTTATATTTTGTTATGTTATTGGAAAGAAATAGAAATTTTGTTAATTGCATTCAAGGAATGAAAGAATGTAAAGATGCCTCTCTTTTGAATTAATAAAGAATTGCAAGTTCATCTCTCATTTGCATTGTTGTGTTGAGTTGAAATATCAAATTGTGATTGGAATCTCTGTTTAATTGTAAAGGAAAGAAATACGTATGAAGGAAGTATATTGCTTTGTCTCTTTTGGAAATATATTAAATTGGAAATCAGACCTTGCAAATTAGCCTTGAAATGATTTGTTATAAACAACTAAATGTATTAGAATAGACCAGAAATGAAATGCCACACTTGAATGATAAAATTGATATACAGATTTTAAAAGAAATAGACCTCTGTTGTAAATATAAAACTGGCAATAAATTCAATCAAATTGTATAGTTCAGACCTGCACATAATAATCAACTTGAAAATGATATGATTTAGCATGTTAAGACATCAATGAACTCAAATTGACAAAGAAAACTTAAGAAAACAATTTAAACATTGCAAAATCGAACCCATTCCCCTTTCACAGCCGTTTTTGTCAATTGTTGGACAAAATTCAAATTGGAGTCAATTGAGAAAATTTACCTTCCTAAATCATTCTAAATCCTTCCTAGAATAATCCTCCATGTTTTTTTGGCATGTTTAGTGAAGAAGGAGATCAAATTGAACAAAAAACTATAAGCTAGAAATTCCCAGATTGCTATTTATAATCCTACATATCATTTTTGCAAAATTGACCCCTTAAAATTTATCAAAATGTAAATTTTATGATTCTTGTGCAAAGAAGGCATCGAGAGCTTTCCATAAATTCCATGTTTTCCAAAAACTAAGTTTTCTAGCTAAATTTATGGTGCTCTGAAGTTTTCCTACCTTGGCGGGAAAATTTGAGAAAATTTTCCCTGGTGGGCCCACTACCTAAAATTTTCCCATTGAAATTATCCTTACAAAAAAAAATTGAAAATTTTTCTCGGGAAAAGTTTTGAAATTTCCTCCACTGGCCTGTAGCCAATCGGAGGCTGCCATGTGTCCTCATGGGGCAACGGCGGAGGCATGGCATTATTTTTTTCTTTGGGGCCTTTTGAAATTTTGGAAAAAAGTTATCGTATTCCCCACATGCCCTGACCTAATTGTAGGCTGCCACGTGGCACCTTAGGGTGATAGTGGAGGGGGGGAACCTTTTTGTTTCTTTTTAAAATTTTTGTTTTGGAAAATTTTATTAAATTTTCTCACGGCCCCACACCCCCGCCCTCACCTTGGTGGAGTCCCTTCCGCGGGCTCGTGCGTCGAACCTATCCCCTTCTCCCTCCCTTTAGAAAATTTCTACAAATCTCCCACTACTCCACCTATCTCCTCTCCTTCATCCCTACAATGGCCTATTGAGTGCCACATGTCCCTAGCAGACCCGTGGGTGTGTGGGCATTATTTTGATTTCTCTCCCTCTTGGGTGAAATGCCCCAAACTCTTCCACCACTCGCCCTTCCCTCACCCTCTCCCACTTTGGATCAAGACCCGACACGTTTCTTGGAGGACCCATGGAGGCATGGGAGAAAATGGGAATTTTCTCTGTGCAAGGAAAAATTCCAAATGCTGCCCCACAACCCACCAACCCAAAATTTCTCTTCTTCCCGCTTGACACGTGTCCCTTGGGGAAAATTTGACCCCTAAGCTCCGCCGGACCATAACTAGAGTTTTACAAGGAGTTAGGAGGACTTCTTTATATCACCAGAAAGGTGAGAAAATTTTCTATCCAATGAGAATGATTTAGGGAAATTTTTAATTTTTAAGTATAAGAAAATTCAAGTTGAAACTCTGAGCCTGTTAGAGAGTGGGTATGGTGATATTTTACCCCCGAACCTAACTGAAACTTCTAACCCTAAAATTTTGACCATGTGACCTTTGGAAATTGTTAATAAATGAAAAGTATGTTCAAGTAATTTTAGACTTGTTTCAGAACCTAATAGTGTCAACTGTTGTCTTGCAACCTGGTTGTGGACACTTCTAATAAAAAAACTTATTCCATAATTTTCCTAACTGACCCTAGGTTGTTTCTTGGGTCTCAAGTGGGTTGTTGTAACAGAATCACATTGATACTAGGTTTTTGAGTAAACCCTCAAGTTACTAATATGGATTTGAATTTATAAACATTGTCATCAACTTTATATTTAATCTTGTATAGCCATCTACATCCGAATATACTTAATTTTTCAGAGGAGGTACTAAATCCCAAGTTTGATTTTTAATCAAGGTAAAATATTCATCTTTTTTACATCGGCCATCTTTCGTCAAAAGAAAATTCTTGAAATATTGGGGTTCATGTTCATACAGTGTCATCAAGGAATGATATGTATGTTTACTTATAGTTATTTTCATAAGATTTCTAGGATTAGAGTCTTGAATAATAGACTCAAACCCCATCTAGGTATTTTAGTTAGAGAGGAGCAGACATCGACACTTTTTCAACTATAGGTTCATTACTAGTTTCTTCATCACATACATCATTTTCATAATTTTCAATTTCAATTTTATTTTCATTAGAATCATCATGAATAATATAAGATGAAGAAGATGAACACGAATATTTTTCTAAAACTTTAACATTTCTTTTTTCTACAACTTCTCTTTTTAGGGATAAAAGATCCTAAGAACTTTAGTTTTTACACCATATCTGAAAAAGATACAAGGAAAAGAAGTTTTATCAAGATTTTTCCATTTTGATTTCAGAATGAAGAGGGAAGAAGGGCTACCAAATATTCTCAGATGAGACACACTTGGTTTTTGATTTGATAACTTTTCGGGTGAGTGGAATTGACTAAGGCTTTAGTGGGAACACTATTCAAAATATGAACAATAGTGTTCATTGCTTCATCCCAGAGGAATTTAGGAATGTGTGTTGAATTCATCATAGATCTATATTTTCGAATGGTTTGGTTTTACTTTCCGTAAAACCATTCTGCATAAGGGGGATAGGAGTAGTCAATTCTCTTTGAATTCCACATTAAACACAAAATGAGTCAAATGCATTACTAATGTATTCTCCCAAAGTATCATTCCTAATCCTTTTAATTTTATAACTAGAAGATTTTTCAATTAAAGCTTTAATTTCCTTAAACTTTGACAATACATCATATTTATTTTCAATCAAATAAGACCAAATCATATGAGTGAAATCATCAATGAATGTGACAACATAAAAAGAACCATTAAGGGATGGAACTTCTAAAGGTCCTTAAACATCACTATGGAAAAGTTCCAAAGGTTTAAAATAAGTAACATCATGATGGCTATGTAAAGGATTAGCATATTTCTTACCACATAAGCATCCTTCACATGTTTCATGATTTTGGGAAATATGTGGCAGACCAGTCACTAGGTTTATTCGAGACATGTCATTCATGATCCCGAAGTTTACATGACCTAGTCTCTCATGCCACAATTACATGTCACTTCTTTAAGATGTTAAAAAGAAGCGGAGGAAATACACTAAACAAATACAAACCTTCTCTTTGAATGCCTTCAAATATAGTAACATCATTTTCATTTTTAATAAACCATTTATTTTTTAATAGTGCTACACTATAATTATTTTGAGTCAACTGAGAACAAGAAAGAAAAATTCAGTTTTAAGTTTAGGAACTAACAAAACATTTTTAATAAAACCATTTAAAAAATTTACTTTACCTTTTCCATGAACGCGAGAATGGAATGATCACCCAAGTAGATCTAATCATTACACTCTTTAAGGTCAGATAGGATATTAGATTTGAAGGTCAAGTGCCTTGAGGCACCACTATCCACTCGTTTTCCTTTGTAGTTACAAAGGTAGCCTACAAAACAATTACGTTTGATTTTTGACTATTTTTCTAATGCTTGATTTGATTTTGATCAGATTTGTTGCCCTCTTGGTTTTGAAATTTGAAATTTTATTTTTAAATTTACATTCTTCTTTCTTATGGAAAAATTTACCATCAAATCTTAATCTTAAATTTCATGGTTTCTTATCTTTACTAGGAGGTTTAAAAGTTGATTTTTGGTTTTGTTTAATCTAGAAGTTTTACCTTTTGATTTTTCGGTGAGAATCACCTCGATTTGGAATTCTCCTTAAAATAAAAATTTTTCATTACTTGATCTTCCTGAATAAGGAGAGCACCGAGGGTTTGTAAATCTATAATGTCTCTTTCTATTTGATATTTAGAATTCAAACTTGAAATGAAATTTCTAAATTCTTCATGAATTTTTAATCGAATAATGAAAATAAGAAATTTATCCTAAATTAAGTTACAACTACACCCATCCAAATTTGAGACTTAATGTGTTTTATTTTAGCCACATAATTTATTACTTTTTCCTCTCCCTTCATGGGAGTTTTCATAAGTTCTAAAATCTATTTAATGATTTTTGATAAATGCGTATCTTCGTGCATCGATTCTAATTGATTCCAAGGCTCACTCAGAATTTCTTGATTCCTGATATGAAGCAAAAAATCATTCTTCATGATCCACAAAATAATGAACATCACCTCTTACAATTTTTGTTGATACACAATGACATTGTCTGCAGTTATTTGTCTTCTAGTTAGAGCCTTCTTAGTTTTGTTCACAACTACCCATATTTTGTGAGCCATGAATTTTTCCTTCAATGAATCTTCCAAATGCTATAATTATTCCCATTCAACATCTGAGATTTATCAATAAAAATTTGATTATACCCCATTTTTGTAAAAATTAAATTAAAAAATTAATGAGGATTAAAAACAAGGCCATTCTTTTTATAACTAGCACTAAGTTTGTAACCCAAGAAGAATACCTTATGGGCTGAATAATCCCTCCATCCCTCAGTTTCTTCAATTCTTCTTGCATTTTAAGAGATAGGAGTGGATTGATCGGCCTCTATTTCTACCTGAATGGATTTGCATTAGATTCCAAAGGAATTTCATGTTGAAACAGATCCTCTCTATATGCTTTTAGTTCAGAATAAGACCAAGCTAGGCAATCTTGATATTTTCTCAACAATTGGACATAGGACTACTTTTCCTCCTTGTTCAGATTACTTCCCAACCAGATCTTCCTTGGTTTCTCCTTTGTACCAAGGTCATGCTCCTCAACATCCCTTGAGGCTGCTATATGCCTGTTAATAATGCAATCAACATTATCAAAGTTTGATTCAAGAGAAAAGTTTTTAGTTGGATGATGTCTTTGCCAAACAAAGTTTCTTTACCCTTTGTTGCACACACCATTGGCTCCCAATCAATACATTGATCAACAAAATCCCCTTTGTTCTGTAGAAATCTTTTGACCTAAGCATCATCATAAAAAAATCCAATGTTTAATGTTGTCAGGGATAGATGGCCTTGTTAACACCTCAACATCATATTCACAATATGGGGACATTGCACAATTATCAAACCAAGATCCCAATACTGCAATTTTTTCTGCCATAAAATTGAACTTCCTATCATGATGCACAATATTAAATGAATTAAACATCTCAATCAAGTCGCAGACTGCATGATAATATTGTTTCATCCTCTGATTTTTAGTGGCATATAGTTTTTTGATTTGTTTGAAAATTAGTTCTGAATCTCCCTTAACAATGATGTCTTTAACATAGTATTTCTAGGAAATTCTCAAACCTAACAACAATGCTTCATACTCATCAATGTTTTTAGTGCACTCAAAGTTAAGTTTGAAAGAAAAAAAAAACTCTTCCAAGCTTGGAGAAATCAGAACTACACCAACACCATTTCCAAATTTGGAGCAAGCTCCATCAAATAACAAATTCCATGGAGATCCTACTTTTTCAAGACTCTTACATTGATCCATTTTGTTCTCTTTCCCATCAGCAAATCCAACAAATTTATTAGCATCAACACTTGTGTACAACACTTCATAAGATGCATTGTTGGGATCTTCAATGAGGTGCAACATTTTCTTTTCTCCATACAACTTGACAAGGCTGCCCTCAATTGGGATGGTGGCATAGGACATATCCATTTGAACACTCCCACCATACTTGCAACCCATTTTATAGACAACAGCATACCCCACTTGGCTGGGCAATGAACAATAAAAACAACAAACTTCAAGTTCCTACCCGAATAGGCTGCAAGTTGTACCACCAGACCTTTCACACATCCCACCACTGGAACCTCTCTAGAATCCATGGTAATGCACTTCCCATATGTTTTTTTACTTTGATATCTAGTTCATTCATGACTTCCAGAGGCATAACATTACATGATGCTCCTGAATCAAACATACAGTTGTGTAACAATATGTCCTTAATGATCAGAGTAGTGAAGAATGGATCTACATTTAGCTAAGACTCTACCAAGGATGTTCCCAAATAAACCTCAGGTGGTTCACCTAGTTCTTCCAATGCTGGTGGTGTTTCTAGCTCTTCAATGATTGGAGGAGTCTCCACAATGTTTACATTTTTAGCCTGGAGTACTCTTCTCTTCTTTCAACCCCAAATATTCAAATGCCCTCTTCTTGTGCTCAAGAATCCTAAGCAGCTCAAAAATTGGAACACTAACTTTGATTTGACTCAAAACTTGGGCAATGTCATATGGAACACACTTTGGCAAGGCAATATTGGGAGGGAGACTGACAAACTCATCAGATGGCATAGGATTTTTGACAGTTTGGGCATGAGGAGAAGTATGAATCTTGTTTGGGAATACTAATAAGCAATGGAGTTTTAGTTTTGGCTGGAGGCCCTGCTCTTTTGACAACTCTACTCCTAGTATTATAATCCTTTTCTTGAGCCACAATAGCATTCATTAATAACTACCTATCCTCCTCAAATGGGATTCCTCCATCATACTTCTTTATCATTAAAGCTCTTAAATATTCAAATTCATTATTGGGAAATTCAAAATCTTGTACAGTATCTACTTCTAAAGTATGAGAGGGAGGAAGAAGAGGTACCTAGTGAATGCAATCCCAAAATCAGCAGCAGTTCTAGCACTTATTACCTCAATTAAAGTTGTTCCTTGTTGTGAGATAGTGGAGCAACAAATCATGCAGTACATCATCATCGATGATCATTTTCATCAGCTTCTTCTTCTACTTTTTGATCTACTTCACATGGAGCATGGGGCATGAAACATCTATCACACCAATCAATTACATTTGTTTCTTCAATAACAACAACTCTGGTAGCCAAAGGATCAGGCACCATTCTATTTTCCCTGGCCTGGGGCTGTTTATTTCCAAATCCAACAGGTCCCTTACCTCTATCATCAGATCTCTACTCATTTCTATGATGATTTGTAAATTTTTCTTGGCCTTGTTGCTTGTGTTGACCTTGTGAACTCTACCCAATTCCTTTCTCTGCCAGGCTAATTTGTATGAGATTTCTTTGATAGCCCCTGCCAAAGTTTTCACAACTTCCTCCAAATCAGCAACCTTACTTGCTTGAGGTTTTTCTAGGTTAACCAGCTTCACACCCTCCCTCTTAGGAGGTTTTCTAATTGCCTTAATGTTGTTCTCAATTTGTAGAGCCATGGTGAAGGCCTGCCTCAAATTGGTAGGGTTTTTATCCCTCAAATAGTAAGCAACTTTCTTATCAAATGCATTTGAATACTTTATCAAACATGATTCATCACATGGCCTCAAATTAACAGGAAATCTCCTCAAGGTCTTGTTAAATATTGTGTTGAAATCATGCACTGATTCATTAGGATTCTTCTTGATATTTTCAAACTCTGATAAAAGAAACCTAGGGTCGTTTTATCACCATACTATAATCTAAATGCATTATTCATTTCCATCCAAGAATCAATGGAATTTTCTGGAAAATATTTATACCAGTCCCTTGCATCTTCTTCCAAAGTATGAATAAACAATTTGATATATACATCTTCAAATTCAATCTCAAATTCTTCCATCATGTTGATAAAAAGCTTTAAGTGTTGATCACTAGTTATATCATTATTTCCTTAGAACTTTGGTAGTCTATTTCTTACATCTTGGGGAATTGCATTTGGATAACCATCCCTCTAAAATTTATAGGTCCAAAGGTATTTACAACAAATGGAGGTCTGGGTGGAGGATGGGCCATGTTGTTTTGAGGAGGTGACCTTGGAGGAGAATCAAACTGATAAGGATAAGGGGTATTTGAAACACAGGAGTATAACTTTCAAAATGGATATCCCCTAAAGGCTTTGTTTCTTGGAAAACCCTATCAAATTTGGAAAACATAGGGGTAGAATGAGAAGAAAACTTTTCAAATTCAAATGAAGGCCCCTCTCTAGATGGAGAATTCAATTCTACAAAAATACTACCTGATTCAAAATCACTTTAATGGAAATCTTCAATGATAGGCTGATCACTCTCATCAATGGAGATCTCCTTTCTTGACTATTGATCTCCAAGATTTTCTTCCTTCTAACTTTGTTTTTCCTAGCTCTAGAAATAATTCCCTAGTAGGATCCTTAGCGAAGAAAGATCTTCTTCCTTCCAGCTTTGCAAATATTAGTAACAAATCTCACTTGACAGAGGTTAAGACACTGGTATTTATCAAAAATCAGATCAACATGGAGTCGCCACTAAGGATTTCCACCTTAGTTGTGTAAATGCACTAAAAATATGATCTCATCAACACTAGAAACTGGAAATGGAATGATCTGACCTTCCTTTACCCAGGTTTATCAATCAAATTTAGTGCAATAACTATAGAAACTAGAAAAATTACACACGGCACTTGTAGTTTTGAACACTTATTACGGGCTTGAACATAGGATGATGTTGAAACAAAGTACTAGTACTTAGAGCATATAAGAAATGTTTACTAAGGTTTGAATATGAACTGCAATCACAATGTCCCGTAACGTCACCAAAAATATTGTTGGTACCAAAATTTATTCTCCCTCAGAAGCTGAGTAGCATCACAAATTTGATAGGAAGCTTAGAGACAAGAAGATCATGTTGTATGTCGTTTTATAGCCGGGAAGAAATGTAGCTTGCTCTTTGTCACTCAGATGTGGAGAAATGGGTAGCACCCTTAAGAGGATTTGATATATCCTCACTAATTTATGGTTTTTCCTTTCAACCAGGGTGAGAGGACCCTTTTGTAGCCTGCTGTTTATGGAGGAGATGGAGATATCCTTCTTTGCAAAGTTATTAAGAAGACCTTGAAGAAAATATGATCAATACAACAAAAATCTAACTCTCACAAGTTGTCACCCTAGATAATGGAGATATTTTCTAAGCAAGGTTCAAGCTACTAAAGACAATGAAAACCTAATTACTTCTGCATGTTTTAGTAATAGAAATTATGCATTTGTACACACATAGGACAAATAGGGGTAGTATGGGTAGGATTGGTTGTTTTTAAATGAATTTTTGTGGGAGGTGAGGTAGAGTGGACTTTGATTCACCAGATCTTTGAGAAATTTTACAAAAATGGAAGGCTTGATCAATAGAATGCTTTAGAATAGCTAAAATGTTCCTTTAACCAGAAGGTGTGCTTTCAGTGGAGGCCCAGATCAGCATGTTTTCACATAAAATTTAAGAATCCAAAATGAAGGCTCAAATTGAGAAAATTAATTGAACACTATCAACCTCTGTTTTATCATGCCTAAGATACCCTCAAAGGATAACAAACAATCTTATCATCATGTTAGGAGTAAAGTGATTTTAAATTTGTTTATTTCACTATCAAATGAAATCTCTTCTGATAAATGAAATTGCAAATGCCACCAAACTATCACAAGGATAAGATCTTGTGTGATTCATAGAGATTTCAATGTAAGATTGCAATGGGAACAAGAAAAACTATTTGTAGACATTCAGAAATGAAGCAGACACAATTTTTCCCAAAATCAACACATATTAACTCAAATTGGATTAAACTCATTAGTAGGGGAAAGTTTCTAGAAAAATCTCAAAGCTTGTCAATGGTTGTACACTTACAACCACCTTGACATGATCAAATTTAACATAAAAGAAATAAACAAAGTTCCTCAAATGGCTTCTCGAAAGATAGGCTCTGTCAAACTTTTCTCTTAGGAAAATAACTCCCGACCTCTAACACTCCAACCATTTACATGACAAATTCATGCAATTTATAACATTTCATTTACAATGAGTTTTCCCCCAAAACCAAAAACATTCAAAGCACCATTGCCTGTTACGATTTTGATCATGACTCCTAGAATCATATTTGTAAAAAGTTGTCAGGTGCTCAGAGGGAAAATCTCTTCGAATATTTCCAGCATTCAATTCTTCACCTAGTAAGTCATTCTTCACTTCACACACCAACTACTTCCTCCTCTAATATGTTGAATCTAGTTTCTTGCATGCCAAGGAAGGAAAGATTGAAAACTATATCAAGTCCAATAGTCATATCACGTCTTAATGGTAAAATATGTTTTCATATTTTCCCCACCAAACCAAGATATCAACTAGTTTCTTGCATGCCAAGGAAAATCAGATTGAATCTAACAGTCAGATTACATCTTAATGGTAAAAGATGTTTTTAGATCTTCCCCACAAAACTAGGACATCAAATTAATTTTCCTCTTCATTTGGCGTGTATGAGACACCAAGAAATGATTAAAAAAACCATAAAAATTTGCATCCCAGGAGCTTTAGAGCATAAAAGGTGTAAAATCATATACATCTGCACATTTTTCGTTGATTTCCCTTTTAATTTGGACCATCCACGTGGGAGATCCGAGTTAAGACAAGCCTGGGGGTTCCTTTTTACCTTTTGCATCTTTTGGAAAAAATGCAAAATTTCTCATTTTTCTCCTCCCCTCCGCCTTTGAAAAAAGGATTGACACGTGTCCCAATGTGGGTCCCAGAGGAACCATGGCTTGATTCTACTATTTTACCTCTTTTTGGAAAAAGGAAAAATTTCCAACTTTTCCCCGCTACTCCGCATCTCTGTCGTTGACTGAAGAAAATTTTGACTATTCTCTGTCAGGCTTGCATGGGTCACTTTGATGACTTTAATCTTTTAAACAATAAGGGGAAAAAATCCAAGTTGCCTCCGATGGCCCACCTCCCCACCTTTTGACTTTTCAAACTACCACACGTCTTAATGGCACATCTTGAGATGGTCTTGAAAAGTAGAGACCCCAAACAAGCATGGGATCAACACGTGTCTCATTCCGAAGAGTCTGTTAAAATTTTTGAAGTTCAACGGAAGGCACCATATGTCTAAGGTCCAAGAAAGTATCCTTCACCATTTAAAATTCCAAACAAAAAGGTAGAGTGAGTGGAAGCCTTCAATTATCCTCCTAGTGCTTCTTCAAAATAAAACTCAAGGGTCGGTCCCTAAACATGCGTAGCCCCTCCATGTGTTTTAG
This sequence comes from Taxus wallichiana var. yunnanensis, assembly GCA_018340775.1. Taxonomy (NCBI): domain Eukaryota; kingdom Viridiplantae; phylum Streptophyta; class Pinopsida; order Cupressales; family Taxaceae; genus Taxus; species Taxus wallichiana. The sequence continues at coordinate 368,966,100 of CM031242.1, read as the reverse complement.
GAATTTTAGGAAGTTGCTTGAAAATTCTAAGGAAGGCATGGTGGAAACCTCCATGTGCCTTTATGGTGTAACTTCAAGATGGTCCCCAAGAGTGAAGACCCTGAATGAGTGTGGGCTCACCATGTGTCCCAGGCCTTATAAAACTTCTTTTAAAATTTTAAGTATAGATTGAAGCCAGTGGAAGCCTCCACATGTCCCTATGTCATATTTGTTAAGGTGGGACCCTGAGCCAGATTTTTAAATGAGTGTCATCCCACCATGTGTCCACGGCCCGCCAAAATTGTACCAACTACATAAAAATTTCTCTTAAGTGTAGGAAAAATAGCATAATCTCCACGTGTCCTCCCTGGCGTAACTCCAAGGCCAAACTAAAAGGTGAATTTTCAAATGAGTGTCATTCCTCCACGTGGACAAGTTTTGGGTCGAAGCAAGCCATATATTTTTTAGAGTGCCCCACTAAGCCGCATCTAACCAAAAAGAGCCATGTTTCCACTGATGCAGAGATTTAAAATTGACAGGAGAAACACACCTGTCAAGCTATAAAAATGTAGGGAAACCACTGTTTGAGCCTAGAGATGAAATTTTCTTCAAGGACAGAGAATTTGGAAGTGTTGTAAGGTTCAAACATGACCCTCCAAGCTACATTCAATCATGTTTCCTTAGGTACCTAGGACAAAAATGGTAGGGACAACAACACACGATTGCGGAAAACAGAAAGAAGGAACAACCCGAATTTTATGACCAAGTAACAGACTCTTTCATATGGTCAGAGGAACAAAAAAATTTTGGGCATTTAAGTGATCTTCAACCAAGGAAGGGACTAATCATGGTGACCAAATGGAGGACAGAGTCTTCAAGCACCAACACGGGGAGATAAAAATGTGACAGAGGCTGCAAATTGAGGGATTTTAATGGCAAATAGGGTGAGACTAATTTGAGCACCAACAAGTTACACCCTCCAAAATACCATTGTGGGATCATTAAGGAATGGACTACATTTCTACAAGTAAGACAGGCACTACACATGTCAATCCTAACCTAAAGAGATGAAGGAATAATTTTAAAAGAAACACAGGATGCCCCCATCACTCAAGCAATCCCATTGTAGGCCAAGGGGACAAGTATATCAAATCCTAGGACTCTAGTAGTAGTTCTACCTAGGTCATCAAGCACAAGAAAGAGAATTAGGGGTTCATAGAAAATATTGATCCTCAACTCAGAGAAGGAAGGAGATGAATTCAAGTATTTTTTAAAGACTGATAAAAATGTCAAGGTTATACCTCCATTAGTAAGAGACACAAGAGCTTCAGGAAAATAAATCCACCATAAGGAAACATATTCATAAGAGTAAAGAAACATAAGTAATTGACCCTGCCCCATTAAATGAAGATCATAAATATCTTCTTAAAACATTGGCAAAGCATAAGGACATAACTCAAAGTAAGATCTCCCATTTCATCATCTACACTACAAGTGGCCACAATTACAACAAAAAATCCTATAGAGTTGGTGTCAAGTTTAACTGTTGAAGAGAGGATTGATGATACTCCCATAGGCACTCAGCCCATGGAGATCATGGAGGAACATGGATAAGAGGGGTTAGGGGTAATTCAGTTGGAAGGGTAGGAGGTTTCCAAGGCTACTCAACACCAAGAAAAGGTAACTACACCAATTGAAATATTAGATGTGGATGAAATAAAGGAAATCCATGCACTGGGTTTATTGGTTTGTCACTTGAAACAACCACAGTAAAATAGGAAAGTGTTTCTTCTATGGAAATTAAAATGGTGGAGGTTCCACAACCACAAGTTGATGAATCAAGCATGAAGGTTCAAGAGGCATGAGTTAAAAGTGTAGTTCCAGCAAGTGAGGATGAACCAATGAGTTAGAAAATTGTAGAAAAAACATCGGAAGAAGTCACTTTCTCTATAGAACAATAGCCTCATAAGGAGGTAGACATTACATAGGTTGAGGAACCAAGTAAAACTGCAAGCCCTACAAGGGAAAGTTTAAGTGAAGTTACAAAGGAAATTTTCAATCCAGCAGAGACTAAATGCAAGGAGGATGTAATATGTGGTAATGCAAGGAGGATGTAATATGTGGTAATAAGGCCTAGGAATTAGTCATTGAATCTAGGGCTGAAGAGAAAAAGGATAATCGGTTCAAATTAATAACCTTGCATGATGAGCATGGAGAGAAAACACTAGAATCTAAAGACTCGTATGTAGAAATTTGAGTGTTGCAAACATCCCAAGATACATCTAAATAAATAGTAGTGTTCTCACGAACATCCACAGCCTACACAACAAGGAACAAGTGTATGAAATGTTCCCACGATGGATGGTTGGGGAAAATCCTCCCAAGGAAGGGAAAAGAGGTAATCTAGGAAGAAATAGGTGACACTATGAATATTGTATTTTCAAAACCTACAAAATATCCCAAAAATTCTAGAGTACTAACCAAAACTCATATAGACCATCATGGATTTAGAACATTGGAGGTGGCTACCCCACTGGGAGACAAATTGAAAGGTGAAGTTGCATTGAGTGACTACCAAGTCACACATATTCCACTAGGGAAGCCAACCAAATAAATCCTAAAACAAGATGCCACAATAGATGTTGGAGGCTTGATATAAAATATTGATGAGGACAAGGAAACAAAAAGTAGCTAAAAGAGAAAATTAATACATTATCCACCTATGTGCAAAAATGGATACAACCTTATGATGAGGGATAAGAAATTTTTATTGATATAAATCTAGAAGTTTGATGTACGGTTGATAAATCTAGGGAGATAGTTGGTGGTGTGGAAAAATGGAAATAAGAACTATCAAAAAAAGGGAGCAAGGTTATAGAAGATGCTGTAAAATGCTACACCCAAATTGTTGAAAGAGTCAATGATGCAAAATACCAACAAGATAAATGTAGTGATGAACTACATTATTGGGAAGGAATTCTTCCCAAACTTGAGGCATTAACTCAATTAGATGATCCATTGGTGGAAAATGAGGGAAATATTTTACTCGAAAAAAGGGGTGCATCGCACTTATGTGGAGTCAAATTTCTTATAATAGAGCCTTTGAATCATTCCATTGAAATAATATTTGCAAGAAAATAAATAATAAAGGAATGGATTCATAATTTAGACGAAAGAGGCTTGGAAAAATGATGCCAAAGAAAGACAAATTTGCCTATGGAGATTTGGGATCATTTAGCTTAACACATTCTTTTGATCAACACATCTCTGATGAACCTTTCTATTATGATAGTTTTCATAAATTTGTTAGTATGGAGCACTTGATAACCAAGCATTCAAAAAGGTTAAAAGGAAATAAGAGTACAATACGTTAATTTTATCAAATTTTGAACAAACAAATCTTGATATTCATATTCCACACTAGGCACGATGAACAAATTATTACCTAGATATTCCATAGATTTGATGCATATAGGGAAAGGGTCTATGGAGCAAAAGAGGATGATTTCAAGAAGCTTGAATCTGATACCAATAAGCATTAACAGATCTAGGCTTGTTCCCTCAAACTTTCTTCCTTTCATCAAGTTTTTTCTTATTTTCTATGTTTTAAAAAAATTATACTCTCTGAGTTTTGCACTTTCCAAATTATGTATCTTCCATAACATGAAATACTAGAATGTAAATTAAAAAAAATTGATAGAAAGTTAAATCAAATTTAGGCATAAAACATATTGAATTCCTTGACTTTTTTCCTTGAATTCCTTGAAAACCAAGGTCCAAATTTTTTTTCCTAACTCCCATTATTCCCATTATTAAATTGATATGTTGATTTCTCACATAATCAAATCATAAAATTATACAAACAAATCATATGTGCTAAACATATTGATAAAAATCAGCGTTGAGTCCAAAGGACATTTCATTATTTTCGATATCTCAGTACAATCTTATAAGTCACATGTAATGGCAAAGAGCCTCATAAGCTTATATAATATACTGATTATTCCAATAGTACATCAAGTACAATTTATTCCATAACTGAAATATAAAAGTAACTAATCAAGGATCTAAAATCATCTTGAATCCCTTGATTCTTTCCTTTCCTTATCTCCGAATGGCTCGTATTTTCCACAAAGGGGTCAGCTCAAACTGAATTGGAAAGGATTTCCATTTTCATATATGTAGTATTCTACAAATGAAAACGTATTCAGAATATACAGTCATGCATCAACATACTAATTCATTCATTATTATAATAATGATTTCAAAAAGCATGTATACATGCATGAACTAACCAAGTTAGAATATCTTTCAAGAGTGGTGTCTTTAACCATCTTACATGAAAATGCATAAAACTTACCTCACGTAAGGTTGATTACATAATGCATTTCATAATATTATTTCATGCCAAATCAAATCAGCATACCAATTGTTTGAAGAAATGTCACATATAGGCTCCATGTAAAAAGGAGAAGGCATGATAAGCAATTGTCAAAGCTTCAACATGAACTTCACTTTACAATTCTTACAATGAACTTTATGCCAAATCAGATCAGCAACATAACATAATTTCCAAGAGGAACAAAAGATCCTTTATACCCAAGAATGCATGCCAACCATATGAAAAAATGTCATATAATGAACTTCACATATATCCAAGGAATGCATACCAATTGTATGACAAAATTTCATGTCATGAACTTCACTTCACAAGCTCAGAATGAACAATATGCCAAATCAGATCAGCAACATAATGCATTTTCAACAAGCACAACAAATCCTTTTATACTCAAAGAATGCATGAGATCTATATGACCAAATGTCATAATATAAACTTCCAATATAATCCAAGAATGCATTTCAGTAGCATGACAAAGTGTCATAAAAGAATTTCACATAAATTCCAATGAATCCAATCCAACAGCATAATAAAATGCCATGAAATAACTTCACATAAATTCAAATGAATTTGTTCCAGCAGTATAATAAAATGCCATAAAGATATTCACTTCAATTCCAACGAATTCATTTTAGCAACAAACACTGCAGTAAATAGAACAGCAATCAAAAGATTACATAACAACTGTTTGACGTAATGCCACAACACATGATTCTTTAAATATTCTAGCCAAATGATTACACACTAATCATTTGACAAAATGCAGCGTATTAACAACAAACACTGCAGCAAATAAACAACAATCAAAAGATTGCATATCAACTATTTGACGTAATGTCATAACACATGATCTTTAAATATTCTAGCCAAATGATTGCACACTAATCATTTGAAAAAATGCAGATGTATTAACACCAAGCACGCGCAGCAAATAAACAACAATCAAAAGATTGCACATCAATCGTTTGACGTAATGTCACAACACATGATTCTTTAAATATTCTATCCAAATGATTGCACACTAATCATTTGACAAAATGTCATAGTAAAACATTCTTTCAAATGCTATGCAAATGATTGCACATTAACCATTTGACAAAATGCAGCGTACTAACAGCAAACACTGCAGTAAAGAAAACAGCAATCAAATAGCAACCTGGAGCATAGAAATCACCCCAAAGCACTGTGTTTTGATAGCTAGTGTTACAGCTAAATAACACATCAAATATTAACTACCCACAGTAAGGATTTACCCAAAACTCGGCATTATAACAGCCAACACTGCAGCAAGAAATGCAACACTAATTTAATAAAAATACAAGACTTCCAAAGAGCCTATTACAAAGAGCAATTAACACAACTTATAACATTGAAGCAAATCAACTAATCAAAGAAAAATGCAAAGATTCTAGCATTTAAAAATGTAGCCTAGAGACTAGTCCAAAACCCATAGTGAAAATGTCAAGAAATATTCTCTCAACAACCAAATGAATAACCTCATGGATTCCATTTATCAAGTAAAGATAAAAACGAGATCTTTGGCTCTCATACATGAGAGATCCAAAATATAAAATGCCCATATTAAAATAAACATATTTTCCAAATACCCATACAGGATTAACTCGAAAATATTAATACCCACAATAGATAATCCATATTTCTCATTACCCAGAAGAGGAATAAACTGAATATGCATTTACTTGTAAAATATTGCATAGACAAAAACAAGAAACCCTTGCCTGAAATATTCGTGATGAAGAAGACCAAAAACCCTTTGTGATTTCCTCTTTCCTTCTCTATTTTTCTTCCTCCAGCTTCTTAGCTCCACACCACACAAAATAAACTCCAAAACCTTATTTATTTTTATAGAAAATTTCTCCCCAACATTGCTGCAATAAAGAATGGAAAGATCCCCAAAATACAGGCCCAAAATCAGCTCCAAATGGCCGTAAAACTTCCATGAAATCCTCCAGATTTTTTTTTGACATGGTCTCTCCTCTACTTCCTCCTCTCTTCACGGCATGCTAAATGGTAAAAATCAAAACCTAACTCTCCTTTATTCCATGGATTCCAAAATCCATTTAAACATAATTAAACTTCAAAAATGCCTCCAATTAGCTTTTAGGCTAAATTTAATTTTATTTATTTATTTTAAATGAAACTATGTGCCACATTCCAAAAAGGAATAATTAACACATAAGTTAATGCCAAAATAACTCATAAGTCGAATTCCACAAAATATCATTCCAATTAAGCCTTATTAAAAATATTGAGTTCCAAAAGTCGGGATGTTACATCTTCCCCCCTTAACAAGGGTAATGTCCCGATTACCGAGACTTAAAAAGAAATGGAAAGTTCTTTCTTACATACTCTGCATCTTCCCAAGTGGCACTTCTTTCACTTAGGTTGTCCCATTGGACCAAAACTTGTTGGATATCTCTATTTCGCAACTTAATGCTTCGCTGTGATAATATCCTTACTGGCTCAAGCTGAAAATTTAGCTTATCATCTACTTGCAAGTTCTACCAAGTTAGCACATGTGACGGATCATGCACATATTTTCTCAAAAGTGAGACATGAAATACATCATGAATTTTAGAAAGTGAAGGAGGCAATGCTAGCCTGTAGGCTACAACACTAATTTTCTCTAAAATTTCAAATGGACCAACAAATCTGGGTGCAAGTTTAGATGCCTTTCCAAACTTAATTGAACTTTTATGAGGTTTCACCCTCAAAACACTTTTTCACCCACCTAAAATTCTTTTCAGTCCTTTTCTTATCAGCATAACTCTTTTGTCTATCACTTGCAGCCTTTAATTTTTGTCTTATAACAATCATTTGTTGATCGTATTCTTTTAAAACATTAGGACCTGTGGTTACCTCGATTTTCAAGGCCTTCCCACCCCAAGGGTGTTCTACATTTCCTGCCATATAAAGCTTCAAAAGGAGCCATTTACAAAGAAGTATGATAAGTATTATTATAAGCAAATTCAACTAAGTGCAGAAAATCTTCCCACTTGTTTTCGTTGGTCCATAACATACATTCTTAGCATGTCTTCTAATACCTGATTTACTCTTTCAGTTTACCCATATGTTTCAGGATGATAAGAAGAACTAAAATGTAGCTATTAGTGCAAAATCACAGCACCCCTAGATGAAGATCAAGTTTCTAAGTTGATCACCTGGCATCCAGTGTGATTGCATAACATTGAATCCTTTCTCCAAGTGTGGGACTTGAAAAAATGAGAAAGGATTCTCCAGAGAAGGCTGGTTCCTATTCCTCTGTTCAGATGCACATGAAATATGCAGAGGGTTTTCTCAAAACCTAATCTAATCTGCCAAGGAGACAAGGTAAGAAGATGTATAAAATAAATCTAAGCTAATAGAGGTGATGCACCGAGGAATGAAGAACACCTATTTTTCCAGTGAACACAGACCATTCAAATGTGATATAAGATCATGCACAGATAACAAAACTTGTAGTGAAAGACCAGGAGGATGTAAGATGAACACAGAGAGGGTTGAGAATCATCCACAGACATGTATTACTTGCTCCAAAGATTGATACAATACACTGCAGAATGCCAGGAGGCAGAGTCGTATTACAGTTCAAATGAGAGGTTCGAACTCCACAAATTCGCCTGATAGGAGAAAAAGGGAGGAGCAAAACAGAAAAATGTTCGACCTTGAAAAGAAGCTCCTCTTTACAATATATAGAAAGAATGAGAGAGGAAAGAGAGAAGGGAAAACCAAAACTACCCCAACCACCTCCAGGTTGCATTCAATTCATCTCATCATGGCAGAAGCGGCGGATCCTGGCAAAACGGCGGGCTGCCTAACAGAAGCGGCGAACTGTCTGCTGCATTAAAGTTGTTAGTTGAAGCATTACTTCTGCTTGTTATTTCGCGCCAGAGGCATTTCTTGATTTTCTCTCTCCAAACTAAACCAAAATGTAAGATTGACCCTAGAATCGTGTAGAGAATCTCACAAGATTTCCGTTGATATAAGGAACGTGCAAATCCGAGCTCTGGATCAAAAGATATGACGATCTGAAGATTTAGGGCACGGAACAGACCAAGACGGATTTTGAAATATTTCCCGCGCTTCGCCACCTGGATGACACGTGGCACGCATTGATTGGTCACGTGATTCTCTCTCCTCTACCTTTCGGTGGGCTTTCTTTTGAAATTTCCTTGTGGGCCCCTGCTGGGACACGTGGCACTATCCCATTGGTTCGGTTCAGTGCTCGAAAACTCGCCCCTTTGACCTTTTGACTTTTTCTCCTTGTGACACGTGTCATGATCTGGTTGGTTCTCGGCCCTTTCGGCGATCCAGCGTCCCGCGCGTCCCTATGTCCTTGTGCTGATTTCGGCCAAACCGAAGCCGGTTCGCATCCTCGGCCCAAATGTCCCCGTGCTTTGCGAGACAAAATCTTCTCGGTTCGCGCCTTTTTGTCCCGCTTGTCCCACTTTGTTTCGGACTGACTTGACTCTTTTCGCCCGGTTCGGCCGGTTCGCGCCTTTTTGTCCCAGATGTCCCAAATGCTTTAGGACCGTCTGTTTTCATTTCGGCCGATCCGGCCGGTTCGGGTCCTTCGCGATTTTCCCGCTCAGCAGTTAGCCAATTTTTCTTCTTCTTTCGGCCGGATCGGCTTCTCGCGCCCGCCGCGTACTTCTGGCCCGATTGTCCCAAATGCTTAGCGGGCCGCCTGGAGGCTTTTCGGCCGATCCGCGTCTTTCTGTCCCACACGTCCCAAAGGCAACCTTGAGCAGGACTTAGCCAATTTTCACGATTTTTCCTGGATCAACCTACTTGCCTGGGACTTGAATATTCTGATGCATGTTATCAAAATTACCCTGGGGGGTGAATTTTGATAACAATTTGGTGACTCGGCGGGGTCATCTACCTGCTAGATGAAAAGACCAGTTGCCTGAAGCAATCCATTGGGCATGGAGTCATAAGCAATAACCTAAAACGAGCCACGATATCTAATCCCGAGCCCGATCATCGCAACTTCCTTTCCAACAACACTCGAATCAAAGAACAACACGAGAGCAAGCAAAATCGTGCCAAGCACTTAGGAAAGCTGAACCTAACTACAACGGGACAATGTGCACAAGCACTTGGAGGAATGAAAATCTAATTAATATTTACAAGGTAGTGGACTTCCCTCTAGAGGCAACGCTTGAGGTAGATTCCATTCTTTGGAATCTGCAGTTCTTCACCATCCAATGAGGCCAATTGGAAGGCATTGCTTTGCTCTTGCACTTCGTGACCATGTATGGGCCACTCCAAATGGCATCAAATTTGAAATGCCTTCCTGGTTTTTCCCGATCTGCATCCCATTTCAACACTAGATCTCCAACTTGAAAAGATCTATCCTTGGCCTTTCTGTCAAAGGTCTTCTTGATCAAAGCTTGATCCTTTTCCATTGCTTGGGATGCCTGATTTCTGATCTCTTGCAGCTCCATCAGCTCTGCATATCTCACCTCCATAGGCTCAAATTCAAGCAACTCCAGCTGCTTCATGAGTTCCAATGTTGGCAACTCAAGTGACATGGGCAAGATTGCCTCTCTTCCATAGACAAGCTTAAATGGAGAATTACCTGTGGATCTTTTGGGAGTGATCCTATCAGCCCATAAGGCTGATTTCAGTTTGGTATGCCAAGCCCTCTGATTCTCATCAAGAGTCCTCCTAATGATCCTCAACAAGTTCTTGTTTGTAGACTCGGCCTGGCCATTACCTTGAGGGTAATAGTTTGATGAAGTGCTCAGGTAGATCCCGTTCTTGACAGCCCACTCAGTCACTTTAGATCCAATGAATGCCAATGCATTATCAGAGATTATTGTAGCAGGTACACCAAATCTGGTAGTTATCCCCTCGTAAAATTCCAAGATGCTAGACTCATTCGCCTCTTTGAGTGCTACTGCTTCTGTCCATCTGGTGAAGTAGTCTGTGGCTGTCAAAATCCATTTGTGCCCTTGGCTTGAATTGGGATTGATGGCTCCAATGAAGTCTAAACCCCATTGCATGAATGGCTGGTCAACTGAGATTGGATGTAATGGAAGGGCAGTGAGTCTCTCTTTTCCTGTGAAGAATACACAATTCTTACATCTCTTGATCCATGCATAGCAATCACTAAAGATTTTAGGCCAATAATAACCAGCCTTCATGATTTTTAGAGCTGTCACTCTTGGTGCAAAATGGCCACCAGCTGGTCCATCATGAAACTCTTTTAATACCCTTTGGATCTGACCTGTGTTAATGCATCTCAGCAGCACTCCATTCACATCCTTCTTGAACAAAACTCCATCAATGATGGTATATGGAACAGCCTGCAACCTGAAGTATCTCCTCTTTGCTTTGCTCAATTCTGGAGGGCATAGGCCTATTTGTAGGAAGTGCATAATGCCTTGGGTCCAGCAAGGAGTGGACACATCATCATTTTCCTGTTTTTGATCATCTTGTAATAGCAGGACAGCGTCTTCTTCATCTTCTGGGTTGTCTAGTTGTTTGGAAGCGAGCTGCTCACACAAACCTTTGCCTCTTACCAGCTTGGTGATCTTGATCTCAATGTCATACTCCATGACATGGGTGATCCATCCTACCCTTTTCTCATTCAAATCCTTGTTGAGGAGGAAATCCTTAACCCCAGCATGTGAGACTAGCAACTGGACCTTGTTGTTTGAGACTAAATGCTTGAATTTTTTCAAGCTTCTGATTACTGTAAGCACATGCTTTTCGATAAAAGAGTACCTCACTTCTTGATCACCTAGGCTCGGTGAAGAAGGCAATCGGCTTCTCATCATTATCTTTGTTCTCATTGTACTGCGAGAATGGCGAAATAGTGTCATCACCTCCAAATGCATAGAGGATGAAATCCTTGGAAAAGTCTCTGGGTTGATGAGAGTGGGTGCACAGGAGATAGCTTCTTTGATTGCTTCAAAACTATCCTTGCTTTCTACCATCCATTTGAAAGCCATGCTTCTCTTTAACATTTTGGTGATGGGCTTGACAAGGGCTGCGAAATCTGGGACAAACCTCTGAACAAATTTTATCCTTCCCAGGAAACTCTGAAGGGCTTTTTTGTGGCTAGGCAATGGTAGAGATCTTATGGCTTCAACCCTCTCTGGATCAATTGCTAATCCTTCCTTGGAGACAATATGGCCAAGGAGCTTCCCTTCATGTGTAAGAAAGATGCACTTCTTAGGATTTAAGGATACTCCGAATTTTCTACACCTCTGAAACACTTGCCTGAGGTGAAAGAAATGGTCTGTTGCATTCTTTGAGAAGACAGTAATATCATCTAGGTATACCAGCACTATGTTGTTGATCAAGCCTTTGAATGCCATATCCATAGCTCGCTGGAATGTTGCTCCGGCGTTCGACAGTCCAAATGGCATCTTCTTGTAAGCATATGTACCCCATTTGGTTGTGAAGGCTGTCTTGAACTGGTCTTCCTCCTTTACCATAATCTGATTGAAGCCTGAGTAACCATCAAGTAGTGAAAACCTTTTTGAACCAGCTATGACCTGCAATATTTGCTCCATGGAAGGGAGTGGATAATGGTCTTTGAGAGAGGCTCTATTCAAATCTCTGAAGTCAACACACAGCCTGATCTCTCCACTCTTCTTCCTGACTGGAACTAAGTTGGCAACCCAACTAGAATGCTTGATTGGGAATATGATTCTTGATTCAATCAGCTTGTCCAATTCTTTCCTCATGAGAGGCTCCATGTGTGGATTGACTGGTCTCTGTTTCTGCCTGACAGGCTTAGTATTTGGATCCAATTCGATAGTGTGCTGAGCTAAGTTGGGATTGAAACCTTTCAAGTCTTCATAGCTCCAAGCAAACACGTCAGGGAATTCTTGACATAGCTGTATGAACTCACACCTTTCTTGCTCAGTTGTCATCTTTCCAATTTGCAATGGCTTGTTCTCTTCTACCAAGATGGATACCGAATCTTCCCTCTTGACCTGAATGTTTGCTTTCTCCTTTCTAAACTGATCATTGGGGTTGAAAATGGACTCCAAAGTGATAAGTCCCTTGGGCAGCTTGTCAGTTCTCAGCTGTATCACTTGGTCACCATATTGTTGTTCCAACTTTTCTTGATTCTTAGCTGAGAACTCAGCTTCTTCTTGCAAGAAGTGGATGATTTGCTGGTCATTCTCAAATACCTGCCAACTGACATTGTTATCCGGCACTGAAGGCCTCACAATCACGTGGATGTTTGGCTATACCTTGTCTTGTTGAATGTTTTCTACAATGTCAAAGGCTGCCCCTACTGCTGCAAGCCTGTCAGCAGCTTGATTCTCTTTCCTAGGGATGGATTTGATGCCAAAGCCCTCAAAATCTTCCATGAGGTCCCATACCCTGTTCTTGTAGCACCTGAGTAGATCATTTTTGGCAGCATGTTGTCCCTTGACCTGATTTACAATCAGCTCACTGTCCCCAAAGACTTGCAAGTTCTTTATTTTTCTCTTGATTGCCCAATGCATCCCTTGCACCAAGGCTTCATATTCAGCAGTGTTATTGGAGCATGCAAATTGAAATCTAAAAGCTGAATAATACTTTACTCCTTGAGGTGAAATAAGCATGGCTCCACCTCCTGCACCTTGTCTACTCCTTGATCCATCAAAAAACAGCTGCCATACCTCATTGTCATCCTTGTGGTTTGGCTTAGTGATGCTAGGAATAGGTTGACTTTCTTCGTGTATACAATAGACTCCTAGCTCAAATTCTTCTATTCCTTGATAAGGATCAAAAGCATGCACCTTGTTTTCCCATTCATCAAGAGTTAGATCTGGGATGTTTCCAACTTTAGTGTCAGTTTCATCCGTGCTTGGGTGATCTTCTTGATCAAATGCTGAGCAATTGGCATTAATCTGACTTGGAGTATAGGGCTCAATGTGGAAGTTTGCAATAGGTTCTGACCTAATTGTAGCCTTAGTTCCATACCTTGTTCTGAATAGCATGTGAGACCAATCAACGGACAAATATCCCCCAATTTTGGCAGTGAAGTCCCTTGATAAACATAGGGCAAAGAGTGGTGGAAGGTCTATGACTGATATATCTTGTAAGACAACAACATTTGGACATGCATGCAAGGTAAGACTCAAATTTCTAATCACCCCAACTATTGCTATTGCTGTCCCATCCAGCTGCACTACTCCCTTAGATGTTATTTCATACTGGAGCCCTAACTGATCAGCTATCTGTTTAGGCATTACTGAGCTACTTGCCCCGGAATCTATCATGCAATTATGCACTAGCTGATTTCCAATGATTAACGAAACATAAAAAGGGGGAGGCTTCAGCATTTTACCTTGTTGTGCTCCATGATTTCCTTCAGGCTGGGCAGCATTTGTGAGTACCTTCTCTTGCATTTGGACCTGCTGATTCGAAGTTGGCCAATCCTTCATGGCAGCTTGCAGCAGATTTCTTTGGCCTGGGATGGATAGGGATTCCCACATAGATATATTGACGTTTGTCTTCTTCATCTGATCAATGATACTGAATGGTGATGAAGGATCTCTCTGCTGTCCTTTGGTTTGCACATTTATTCCTTGTATGTGGGCAGCAACAGCTGGCATTTGAGTTGGCCTAGGGGCTGTTCTTGGCTGCCCTTGTGCATTTGGAACGGGACTTTGCCTGCCAATCATTTGTGGAGCCATGGAAGGTTGTGGATTGGCTGGGGCTAATGGCTGCTCTTCACCCAAATTTCTCCTTTTGACCTTGTGTTTACTCGCAACACCTTGAGAAACTACTCCGGTTCATGCCACAAAATCTCTCTCGCTTGCCAATTTACCAATGTGGTGTCATTTGGGGCTGATTGCTGTTGGAATGTTTCTTGTTGTTGGCTGTTTTCTTGACTGTTCTCACCCTCCACACCAGTAGTTGTTATCATTAAAGCTTGAGTTAAAGCACCATTGTAGCACATGGATTGATTATGAGGTTCATTACATGGAAAACACCAATCATACTCCTGGGCAATGTTGTTTTGTGCTGGTACTAATGCCTTAGAGGCAGATATGGCATTTGGATTATAGGGCTGGAATGGTCTATTGGCAGGAGGCCTTGTTTGATTCAGATTTGCAGCTGGATTGGGTGGCCTTTGAGGCTGATATGGCTGCCTATTAGGTTGAGCTTGAGGCTGATATGAAGGTCTAAAACCTTGAGCTTGCTGTCTTTTGAGAGTGACCAGCTCATTGCCTAGATTTTGCAATTGCTTCATGACCTCTTGAAGCTCATTTGGGGCACTTGGAGATGAAGTGGAGGCTTCATTTGAACTCTGATTTCTAGGAGTGGGAATAGGAGCTAAGACAGGTGCTAGACTAGCACTTGGGCTCTCTAAACTTGGATATAATGGCATTGGAGGCCTAGGAGCTAGCTTGCCAGCTTGAATCAGACAATTTTCAGCTCTAATGGCAATACTATAAGCAGCAGGGATAGTTGTGCCTCCCATAGATTGAACCAACATAGAAATATCAGAATTTAAAGCTTTAAGGTAATATAGAAAAGCACCTTCTGCTGTTGGCCTGACTGCTACTGGAATCCTATCCCAAGACCTTTGAAATCTGAAGTTGAAGTCAGTTAGCTGCTCATTGGAAGCTCTCTTGATGGTTGTCAGCTACTCCAAAAGAGACAAGTTGTCTCCCTTCTCTCCAAATTGATCATGAAGTGCAATACACAGCTGATTCCAGTTTGTGATAGAGCCAGCTTCAAGGCTCCTAAACCATTGCAATGCTTTCCCCTTGAATGAAGACGCCAGCAATTTGACAGCTACATCCATTTCATTTATCTCATGGATTGCACAGATGTTAGCAATGTCTTTGACATGATCACCAGGAGTGGTATGATTTTCTCTAGTGAAAAATGGAATGTTCTTCAACGCTGCAATTGGAACTGGATTCTGTGCATTGAGGGCAAGTGGGCTGCTGCCAGTGAAATTGACAAAGGGATTTAGTGGTTGCGCCATTCTGATTGGTCGAAGGACTCTTGAATACTGAATGAAAGGCCGATCAGGTGGAGGAGTTGAGAGAGTTCTATTTGGTGGAGATGGAGACCTTTGAATCCTCCTTCCTCTTTGCCTTCGTCTTGGAGATAATTGCAAGTATTCAAACAGCACTTCCTCTTTTCCAACTCTTGACCTTGTGATTCTTCTCATAAGCTTTCAGGCCTGTGCTGCTGAAACTAGTTGATTCTTTCTCTCGGAGTCGCCAGATATGTAAATAATAGCTCTTTTCAAGCAAGAAAATTGCAGCGAGATGCACATCAACTTTGCTACAATAAAAATGAGACCTCTAGTCCCACCGGTGAGTGCCAAAAGCTGTTAGTGCAAAATCACAAGCACCCCGGATGCGCAGATCAAGTTTCTAAGTTGATCACTGGCATCCAGTGTGATTGCATAACATTGAATCCTTTCTCCAAGTGTGGGACTTGAAAAAATGAGAAAGGATTCTCCAGAGAAGGTTGGTTCCTATTCCTCTGTTCAGATGCACACGAAATATGCAGAGGGTTTTCTCAAAACCTAATCTAATCTGCCAAGGAGACAAGGTAAGAAGATGCATAAAATAAATCTAAGCTAATAGAGGTGATGCACCGAGGAATGAAGAACACCTATTTTGCCAGTGAACACAGACCATTCAAATGTGATATAAGATCATGCACAGATAACAAAACTTGTAGTGAAAGACCAGGAGGATGCAAGATGAACACAGAGAGGGTTGAGAATCATCCACAGACATGTATTACTTGCTCCAAAGATTGATACAATACACTACAGAATGCCAAGAGGTAGAGTCATATTACAGTTCAAATGAGAGGTTCGAACTCCACAAATTCGCCTGATAGGAGAAAAAGGGAGGAGCAAAATAGAAAAATGTTCGACCTTGAAAAGAAGCTCCTCTTTACAATATATAGAAAGAATGAGAGAGGAAAGAGAGAAGGGAAAACCAAAACTACCCCAACCACCTCCAGGTTGCATTCAATTCATCTCATCATGGCAGAAGCGGTAGATCCTGGCAAAACGGCGGGCTGCCTAATGTAAGCGTGGCGAATCTGCTGCATTAAAGTTGTTAGTTGAAGCATTACTTCTTCTTGTTATTTCGCGCCAGAGGCGTTTCTTGATTTTCACTCTCCAAACTGAACCAAAATGTAATATTGACCCTGGAATCATGTAGAGAATCTCACAAGATTTCCGTTGATATAAGGAACGTGCAAATCCGAGCTCTGGATCAAAAGATATGACGATCTGAAGATTTAGGCACGAATGGACCAAGACGGATTTTGAAATATTTCCCGCGCTTCGCCACCTGGATGACACGTGGCACACATTGATTGGTCGCATGATTCTCTCTCCTCTACCTTTCGGCGGGATTTCTTTTGAAATTTCCTTGTGGGCCCCTGTTGGGACACGTGGCACTATCCCATTGGTTCGGTTCAGTGCTCGAAAACTCACCCCTTTGACCTTTTGACTTTTTCTCTTTGTGACACGTGTCATGATCTGGTTGGTTCTCGGCCCTTTCGGTGATCCGCGTCCCGCGCGTCCCTATGTCCCATTTTTCCTTGTGTTCCTTGTGCTGATTTCGGCCGAACCGGCCGGTTCGCGTCCTCGCGGCCCAGATGTCCCTGTGCTTCGCGGGACAAAATCTTCCGGTTCACCCGATTCGGCCGGTTCGCACCTTTTTGTCCCGCTTGTCCCACTTTGTTTCGGACTGACTTGACTCTTTTCCCGGTTCGGCGGTTCACGCCTTTTGTCCTAAATGTCCCAAATGCTTTAGGACCGTCTGTTTTCATTTCGGCCCGATCCAGCCTGCCGGTTCGAGTCCTTCGCGCATTTCTGTCCCGAATCTGTCCCGCTCAAAGATTAGCCAATTTTTCTTCTTCTTTCGGCGGATCGGCTTCTCACGCCCGCCGCGTACTTCTGGCCCGATTGTCCCAAATGCTTAGCGGGCCTCCTGGAGGCTTTTCGGCTGATCCGCGTCTTTCTCGTCCCACACGCCCCAAAGGCAACCTTGAGCGGGACTAGCTAATTTTCATGATTTTTCCGGATCAACCTACTTGCCTCGGGACTTGAATATTTCGATGCATGTTATCAAAATTACCTGGGGGTGAATTTTGGATAACAAAGTGACTTTGTGCCAAAAGTAGCTGTCAGAGTTTGCCAAAACCGAGATGTAAACAAAGTATCTCTATCAGTAATAATCAGTTCAGGAACTCCATGTAATCTTACAACTTCCTTGACAAATATATCAGCAAGTACAGTGCATCATCTATTAGATTACCAGAATAAAATGAGCAACCTTTGTTAGCTTGTCAACAACAACTAAGATAGTATCATGCCTCTTTTTAGATTTTGGCAAACCAGAAATAAAATCCATAGTTATAGTTGCCCATTTGTCTTTTGGAACGTCATGGGAAAAAAGCTTACAACCGGGATGGCAATGATCAACTTTCACCTTTTGACATTCTAAACATTTAGAAACAAATACAGCCACATCCTTTTTCATACTGGATCAAAATATAAAATTGTTTGATTCATGAGTCATTTTAGTGACCCCGGGATGTGCAAAATGAGGAGCTTGATGCACTTCTTGCATCAGAATAGTTCTGAAATTTCCTTCAAAAGGTACATAAATTCTACCTTGGAACCTTAGAAGACCATCTAAGTCCAAGGAGTACCCAAAGCATACTTGTTATCCAGTATTTCTTGCAACATATTTTGTCATTTCCTGACAGAAAATATCTATTTTCTATTGTTGTAATAGCTGATCCTTTAGCAAAAATTTAATTCTAGAAACAAGCAAAGTGGACTCTACGACTGAGTGCATCAGCTACTCGATTCTCTTTACCTTTGACATACTTTATGTCCATATCATAGTCACTAATCAATTCCAGCCATCTCCTTTGTCGGGCATTCAAGTTGTCTTGAGTAAACAGATGCTCCAGACTTTTATGATCTGTTCTAAGTTTGAATGGCTTACCCAACAAGAAATGTCTCCATTTCTTAAGAGTGTGAACTACTGCAGCCAACTCTAAGTCATGTGGGGGATAGTTCATTTCATTAGGCTTTAATTTTCGTGACTCATAAGCCACTACCTTTCCTTCTTGAGTTATTACACCCCCTAAACCATCTAGGGATGCATCAGTCCAGACCTCAAAAGGGTTGTTTGGATCTGGAACCAGCAAGATAGGTGTTGTAGTGAGAGCATGTTTCAACTTTAAAAAGGATTCCTCACACCTAGTAGTCCATTCAAAATGTTTACCCTTTTCATGCTGTAGCGATGTGATAGGATGGGCTATTCATGAAAATTCATTCACGAACCTTCTATAGTACCCAACCAAGCCCATGAAACTTTGGACTTCTATCACATTTTTAGGAGCTAGCCATTCTTCAATAGCTTTAATCT
The DNA here is from genome assembly GCA_018340775.1 of Taxus wallichiana var. yunnanensis. Lineage (NCBI taxonomy): Eukaryota > Viridiplantae > Streptophyta > Pinopsida > Cupressales > Taxaceae > Taxus > Taxus wallichiana. Next base: position 368,947,311 of record CM031242.1, on the reverse strand, counting down.
TGGATGGATCCACAGAAATCCCATCCTTAGAAATGATATGTCCTAAGTAGTGCACTTTATCTTTATAAAATTCACACTTAAACAATTTTGCATATAATTTGTGGTCCCTAAGTCTTTGCAAAACCATTCTTAAATGTTTCTCATGTTCTTTTCATCTATAGAATAAATTAAAATGTCATCCAGAAGACTAATACAAACTTATCCATAAAATCTCTGAAAACACTATTCATTAGGTTCATAAAAGCAGCCGGTGCATTGGTCAAACCAAAAGGCATAACCGTGAATTCATAGTGTCCATATCTTGTACGGAAAGTTGTTTTATGCAAATCTTCCTCTTTGATTCTAAGTTGATGGTAACTAGACCTTAAGTCAATATTAGAAAATACAATGCCCCTTTCATTTGATCAAATAAATCATCTATCCGGGAAGTGGATATTTATTCTTAATGGTAACCTTGTTGAGCATGTGGTAGTCAATACACAACCTTAATGTACCATCTTTCTTTTTAACAAAGACCACTGGTGCTCCCCAAGGGGACACACTTGGCCTAATCATTCCTTGCTCAAGAAGTTCTTGCAGTTGGACTTTTAGCTCTTGTAAGTCCACAGTATTCATTCGGTAAGGTGCTTTAGAGGCAGGGGCTGAACCTGGCATGATATCTATTGAAAAATCAAACTCTCTTTTTGGGGGTAGACCTGGAAATTCCTTGGGAAAAACATCTCTAAAATCATTTAATACTGGATAATCATGAAAACTAGGTTCCTTCACCTCAAAAGACTCTTCCATGTGTAAGGAAAATAAGAGACATCCCTTACGGACTGCTCTTTTCAACTGTAAGGCAGAAAGAGTGGGTAAAAACTTGCTATTTTTATACCAAACAGAACTTGTTCAAAGCCAAAATCATCAAAACAATGTATTCTTTTGTCAAAACAATCAATCTGAGCTTTATGGTCTTGCAACCAATCCATGCCGATAATCATATCATAAGATCCCAATGGAACAACATGCAGATTTAATCTAGTTTTAAACATCCCTAGATCAACTTCTATTTGATCTAAATATTCAGAAATCTGCACTTTTTACCCGTCCCAAATTCTACTTGCCATTTTTCTTTCATAGGAACAGTTTTCAGATTTAGCTTTTGCACTATTCTAGGAGACACAAAGCAATCAGATGCTCTAGAATCAAATAGAACAGAAATTTCAGCATCAAAGATTTTACCTCTAGTCTCAATAGGGGTTGCTTGGTGCTCAGCCTTGTGGTTATCTACCGTTGCATAGACCTGGTGGCTTGTTGTCTTGCTTGCAAGGAATTCTGGGCAATCTCTTTGGTAATGGTTCTTACCACATGTCCAAAAACCTTGTTGAGGTTCTTTGTTTGCCACTGGAACCTTGTTGGCTCCTGTAGCAGGTGTGTATCTATTGCCACCAGCTTGCTGATTATTTTGTTGTTGTTTAATGGGAGGCCTTGGCCCTCCCCGGTTATTATTTCCATGAAACTTTCCATTGTTCTTATTGCCATTAAAAGTAGTCCTTTTGAAATCCAGGTTTCGGTAAGGTCCAGAAGAGGAAATAATAGTCTTCTTACTGTTTGTTGCCTTCTCTTTCATTTCCTAGCGGTATTTTAATTGAGATTGCTCTTTTTCTTCCACCCTGTAGGCTGCACTAACTACTTGTGCAAGACTCTTAGGGTTGACCATATTTACATCTTGCCGGATAACCTCTCTCAAACCCAGTTTGAACTTGGTTACCTTAGATTCTTCATCCTTCATATAGTCCACATGATGGATCAGATCTAAAAATTGAGCTTCATACTCAGCTACAGTCATGTTATTTTGTTTCAAACTATGAAACTCAGTTTGCTTCCTTTCTCGGTGATTAGCCGAGACATATCTAGTTTGGAATTTCTTCTCAAATTTTTCCCAAGTAATGGTAGAATCCACATAACCCTTAACTTGCTTCAAATGAGCCCACCATAGGACAACATGCTCTTTAAGGTGGTAAACTACAATACGGGCCTTGGTATTGGAGTTGCAATCATGCAGCCCAAAGTATTGTTGTAAGTTAAACAACCAAGCCTCACTTTATCACCCGAGTTAGTGGATAACCCTTTGAATCTAGGAATAGGCACTTTCTTCAATTCCTTGAGGAAGGGATCTATTACTCTATTCCCTATGGGTAAATCTTCATGAGCATGCAGCTGGTTGTTCAAGTCTCCCAGGTTTACCTCATGTTGGTCATGTCTTACATGATTACCCCCTAGGCCATTATTTTTCTCTAGGTTCCTCTCATGAGCTGTCAATCTATCTTGCAAAGTGTTGACAGTCCTGAGAATTTCATTTAGGACTTCTTCAGTGGGGTTGAGGACAGGGTTGATGTTTCCACCAACTCCTCTACCTGTACCTCTTCCAGCTCCTCCCCTTCGGCCACCACGACCTTGGTTTGGATTATTCACACCACCACTACTCGAGTTCTTACCATTGTTCCTGGTAAGTACAAAGAGAAGTATTAGATAACGTTCCCAGAGGCCTAAGTGTTATACAACCTCGGCTCTGATACCAAGTGTAAGGACCTCGAAAACCGAGGTCCAAATTTTTTTTTCTAACTCCCATTATTCCCGTTATTAAATTGATATGTTGATTTCTCACATAATCAAATCATAAAATTATACAAACAAATCATATGTGCTAAACATATTGATAAAAATCAGCGTTGAGTCCAAAGGACATTTCATTATTTTCGATATCTCAGTACAATCTTATAAGTCACATGCAATGGCAAAGAGCCTCATAAGCTTATATAATATACTGATTATTCCAATAGTACATCAAGTACAATTTATTCCATAACTGAAATATAAAAGTAACTAATCAAGATCTAAAATCAGCTTGAATCCCTTCAGATTCTTTCCTTTCCCTTATCTCCAGAATGGCCTGTATTTTCCACAAAGGGGTCAGCTCAAACTGAACTGGAAAGGATTTCCATTTTCATATATGTAGTATTCTACAAATGAAAACGTATTCAGAATATACAATCATGCATCAACATACTAATTCATTCATTATTATAATAATGATTTCAAAAAGCATGTATACATGCATGAACTAACCAAGTTCAGAATATCTTTCAAGAGTGGTGTCTTAACCATCTTACATGAAAATGCATAAAACTTACCTCACGTAAGGTTGATTACATAATGCATTTCATAATATTATTTCATGCCAAATAAAATCAGCATACCAACTATTTGAAGAAATGTCACATATAGGCTCCATGTAAAAAGGAGAAGGCATGATAAGCAATTGTCAAAGCTTCAACATGAACTTCACTTTACAATTCTTACAATGAACTTTATGCCAAATCAGATCAGCAACATAACATAATTTCCAAGAGGAACAAAAGATCCTTTATACCCAAGAATGCATGCCAACCATATGAAAAATGTCATATAATGAACTTCACATATATCCAAGGAATGCATACCAATTGTATGACAAAATTTCATGTCATGAACTTCACTTCACAAGCTCGAAATGAACAATATGCCAAATCAGATCAGCAACATAATGCATTTTCAACAAGCACAACAAATCCTTTTATACTCAAAGAATGCATGAGATCTATATGACCAAATGTCATAATATAAACTTCCAATATAATCCAAGAATGCATTTCAAGTAGCATGACAAAGTGTCATAAAAGAATTTCACATAAATTCCAATGAATCCAATCCAACAAAGATAATAAAATGCCATGAAATAACTTCACATAAATTCAAACGAATTTGTTCCAGCAAAGTATAATAAAATGCCATAAAGATATTCACTTCAATTCCAACTAATTTATTTTAGCAAAGCAACACTGCAGTAAATAGAACAGAAATAAAGAGATTACATAACAACTGTTTGACATAATGCCACAACACATGATTCTTTAAATATTCTAGCCAAATGATTGCACACTAATCATTTGACAAAATGCAGCGTATTAACAGCAAACCACTGCAGCAAATAAACAACAATCAAAAGATTGCATATCAACTGTTTGACGTAATGTCACAACACATGATTCTTTAAATATTCTAGCCAAATGATTGCACACTAATCATTTGACAAAATGCGCATGTATTAACACCAAGCACTGCAGCAAATAAACAACAATCAAAAGATTGCATATCAACTGTTTGACGTAATGTCACAACACATGATTCTTTAAATATTCTATCCAAATGATTGCACACTAATCATTTGACAAAATGTCATAGTAAAACATTCTTTCAAATGCTATGCAAATGATTGCACATTAACCATTTGACAAAATGCAGCGTACTAACAAAGAAACACCGCAAGAAAGAAAATAGCAATATGACAAAGAACTCTGGAGCATAGAAATCACCCCAAAGCACTGTGTTTTGATAGCTAGTGTTACAGCTAAATAACACATCAAATATTAACTACCCACAGTAAGGATTTACCCAAAACTCGGCATTATAACAGCCAACACTGCAGCAAGAAATGCAGCACTAATTTAATTAAAAAAAACAAAGCACTTCCAACAGCAAATAACCCAACTTATAACAGCTGAAGCAAATCAACGAATCAGCAAAAATACAGCATTCCAGCATTTAAAAATGCAGCCAAGAGACCAGTCCAAAACCCATAGTGAAAATGTCAAGAAATCTTCTCTCAACAACCAAATGAATAACCTCATGGATTCCATTTATCAAGTAAAGATAAAAAACAAGATCTTTGGCTCTCATACATGAGAGATCCAAAATATAAAATGCCCATATTAAAATAAACATATTTTCCAAATACCCATACAGGATTAACTCGAAAATATTAATACCCACAATAGATAATCCATATTTCTCATTACCCAGAAGAGGAATAAGCTGAATATGCATTTACTTGTAAAATATTGCATAGACAAAAACAAGAAACCCTTGCTCGAAATATTCTTGATGAAGAAGACCAAAACCCTTTGTGATTTCCTCTTTCCTTCTCTATTTTTCTTCCTCCAGCTTCTTAGCTCCACACCACACAAAATAAACTCCAAAACCTTATTTATTTTTATAGAAAATTTCTCCCCAACATTGCTGCAATAAAGAATGGAAAGATCCCCAAAATACAGGCCCAAAATCAGCTCCAAATGGCCGTAAAACTTCCATGAAATCCTCCAGATTTTTTTTTTTGACATGGTCTCTCCTCTATTTCCTCCTCTCTTCACGGCATGCTAAATGGTAAAAATAAAAACCTAACTCTCCTTTATTCCATGGATTCCAAAATCCATTTAAACATAATTAAACTTCAAAAATGCCTCCAATTAGCTTTTAGGCTAAATTTAATTTTATTTATTTATTTTAAATGAAACTATGTGCCACATTCCAAAAAGGAATAATTAACACATAAGTTAATGCCAAAATAACTCATAAGTTGAATTCTACAAAATATCATTCCAATTAAGCCTTATTAAAAATATTGAGTTCCAAAAGTCGGGATGTTACATGGGGATTCTATCGCAGCCCCATCCCTTGAAATATTTATATGATTTTCAGCATTTTTACAAAAAGGAAAGAGACATTATCAATTTATGGTTATGAATTCCTCTGTGAAGGTAAGAATTTGACTCAACAATATTTTCTTCCTGAATTCAAATTATTTAACATCTAGAGCTCCATAAACATATTGAATTTCCCCTCTAAGGTTACAAGACATATTCAAGTGTCATGAGTTCATCAATGTTTTCCTTGGGGCCTTCCAGGATTTTGATAAGCTCCAATTTTCTCCTATAAGAGGAGACCCATTCATGAAGGTCATACCCGCCTTTAAGGTAGGCCTTTTTTCCTTGTCAAGAAGTCTCTTTTGAAGATGAAGATGGCATGGAAACATTTTCAGGAGTAGATGGGATAGATTCAAGTATACTTGGAATTGGTTGACTTGCACGCATTGGAATGGACACACCCCATTTTCACCTCTTTAAGGAAGACATTGTTACTTAAATATTCTTCTTAGAGAAAGATTTTGTTGATGATTTCTCTAGGCATGTAAGCCATTGTTTTATCATAGTCACTCTGTGGTAGAATTAATATGTGTCTTCGTAGGATCATCATCAAGTGTAATGTAAGCATTAATAGGAATCTCCTTCTCTGTTAACTCCTCATTGAAAAATAATGGAGATATATTAATAATATTCTAGTTTATGGCGGGCATGCATCAAAGCCAAAATTTCTTTAGTTGTTCAGGAGTCTTTTGATCCTCATAGTGGAACAAGTGAAATTACATGACTTTAAAAATAGAGAAGAATAGGTTCATCTTGATTGGTCTCTTATTAGTGCCACCCGAACATCACAAGGTGTTAGTGGTCCATTAATTTCCTCATGATCTTCAATTTCAAATAGAATTCTTAAAGATTCTTCATCCCATCTAGAGAGATCAAAAATTGAGTGCAAATTATCTGAAGAAATTTCTTTCAAACTAGTTCATAGCTCTACTTATGCCATTACGTAAGGAGAGACCAACACAAGTTTTTCTCACTAAGTTCAAAGGAAGGAATGACCTTGCAAAAATATCAATGAGAATTTATAGGAAAATTTATTCTCATAATGGTTATCTAAAGAGTCATATCATAATTGAGTGTAGGATTATCTTTGAATACTCACACGTAATTAAAAATGATGAAATGAATTGGTATTTTTAGAAAGGGTCTTGTTGGCTTTATACAATGACACACACAAGGGAAACATCTAGTTAATGAAATATTGAGATAATTACCCATATCACAAATAAGATTCCCAAAAAGGAAAGAGGTTAATGTCCCATCAGGTTTTGCAATAAATGCATGAAATGAATCATTAACATAATTATCATTAGTTACCCATTTCATAAGGTTTGACTTGCACAAAAATAAGAAACCATATCAATATACAAAATGACGTTAGCATACGGGAGAAGGGTGACAGGATACTTCGGTCATCTTTACATGGTGGAAAAGTGTAAACCACACACTGGCAAGATCAACCAATAAAGCTTCTCCACATGGCAACATAAGAATTGAAGTGGTCCCAAAGCAATAATAGAAAATTAGTTATTATCATCTGGGTGAAGCATATTCCCAAAAATATTTTTCTTTCATTATAAAAAGGGAGGATACTCACAAATAATCATCAAAAATTGTATAAGTAGGAAGGCATGTCCTCATACAAAAAGGGGGATTAAATTTTCAATTTTCTTGAAAATATTGAGGGATACTATTGTAATATTTGAATGTTGTTTCTAATAAGATACATCTAAAGTTTTGTTTTTCAAGGATCTTGTGTCAAGGTGGTTGCATTTTACAGCCATTTACAGGCATTGAGAACATTGTTTTTTTCTTTTCAAGAACTTGGATATTTGAATAACATATATATGCTTATGAATTTATCTTTTGCATTCTTGGTTATTTACTCTAGACTTTTATTAATGAGTTACATTTCTTGTAAAGATTTTTCTCATGTCTTCTTTGAATTACACTAGATTTTTCCTTAGTGATTGTATTCGGTAGTTGGGTCAATGTTGTATTGAGAGCATTTTCTTTATAATATTGTGCACAATTTAAATTGTTCAATATAAAAATTTTGTTGAAGATATTTTTGTCAGCCTCTGAGTGAATCCCAAGCATAAGAGATCAAAAGCCATGAACATTTTATTAAGACATTAACATGAGCCTTTGTGTTTAGTATCTTAAAGGTTGTACGGAATCATGCATTCATTCAGTATCAATGAATGTAAATCTTCCTTCCAATAAATTGTCTCTTATTGATTGAATGTTCTTTACTTTCCAAGATAGAACATTTCCTTTGTCATTTTTAAAAGTTGCATTGTATATAGATCTAGCAAAGTATTATCTCCCACTCCCACAAACTATCAATTTACTACAAATATCATCCCATCATCTCAACCCCTACATATCATTTTTTTCTCTTCTTATAAATACTTGTGAAGGGAATTTTCAATCCTAACTCCCTATCATAAATATGAAAAGAGCATATAGAATCATGTTGTCTTTAGTAACCTGCATCTGGTAAGATAAACATATGCATCATTTTGTGTGACAACTCGTGAGAGTAAATTGTTGTATCCATGGCCATGTTCATCCCAGAATGACCTATAAATTTGAAGAAATTGAGGAATAAAGACTCCATCTCCCCTCTGCATTTAGGTTACCTTGTGGGTTCTCTCACCTTGGTTAAAGGAAAGATAAAAATTAGTGTGTAAATGCCATCCCCTTTATGTGTCTCACTCATTCACTCGAATCATGATCCCAAAGATTTTTCCATACATTTCCTCGGCTGCAAATGACCATGAACCACTAGGTTTTTCATTCTCAAAGCATCCCAATGCCTTGTTGATGTTATTAGGCCCTGAGGAGGTGTAATATTGAGTACCAACATAACACTCACACAATAGAAAAGGGACCACATTCTTCTACATACACTTCATAAGAGGGAAATTTAATTTTTCCATGCACACATCTATCTACTTTTTCTAAATCTAGCAATTTCTCTCTATCAAGTGTGACTCACACAAGAGCCACCTAAGGCATGATTATACACAAACCCACATAGAACTACATGGAATATAAAATGTAGTGTAGTGTAGCCTCATTTACCACTTACCCTCTAATCTCTTTTTTAACCCCAAGCACGTCATCCTATCACCCAACACAAGATAGGTGCTCACCTAAGGCATGTGTGGGCATCGAGCCCCTCTTTATGTGAGCCTTGTAAGAATGCTCTTCCATTAATGGAGGAATGGTTTGCATAACAGAAACATGCATGTAATATAATACAAAGGTAGTGGAACTAGTTCTAAGCACAAATGCACCATGAGATAAACATAAACATCACAACGACATAATAGAATCAGATCTGAACCAAGAATAACATGAAAATACACTAGGGTTTGGTCTATAAACACATATATTTGGAACAGAGCTTCATATATTGATTATAATCATTTACAGTAGCCATATTACATCAAAAAGGGTCATATCAGACCATATACATCAAGGAACAACATCCCACCTTACAAAAATACTCGCATGAGAGCCCTAGCTATGTTCTTCCATCTCATCTTTGGTTTCAGACCCGAGTGCCTATATCTAAGCATAGCATCATCCCTTCCTATCCTCTCTCTAGAACTAAAACCTATAACAACAATAGAAACCCTCAACATCCTTTCCTCCGCAAGAAGATAACTCCTTTCTTTAGATCCAATTGCCTCCTTATATTGAAATTGGGGGCTTTCCTTCACTATTATAACCTTATCCATAAGCAAGTAACATGCTAGGTGGAAATGTGCTCCTCCATACTTGAGTGCTTATGCTAGCTTGCAAAAGCTTCCACTAATTGTAATGATCTTCCTTTGGAATATTCTTTTCATGGAATATTCTTTCCTTGATCCCCAAGATTCCAGGTTGGCACCTTATCCACCCATTATTCCTACTCGAGCCTTCACGTGTTTTTCCTGCGATGCCACCATAGAAATGTGGTTAAGTCCCCAAACCCTTTTCTTATTCTGTGCGCTAACCTTTTCTCCCATGTGCACTTCCTTGAGTGATTTTCAACATTACTTTCCCTGTCTCAGTGCATGCTCTTCCTCTACCTCGGACTTAGTCAATTTTAGGGTCTAACATCACCCCACACTAAACTTGTTGTCCATCCTCAGAAACAACTTGATCTTCTGTAAATAATAAAGAATGGGAGGAAAGAATAACATGCTTTTGGCTTGCACCAAATAATTAAAGAATTTCATCACTGCTGAAGAAGAATTGGGAAGTCTTTATTCAATCCTACTTCAATCTTACTCTAGGTGTCCACCTCATTCTATGCTTGCTGAAACAGATCCCCTATCAAATGCACTAACTTCATCAAATGACAACTCCTCACCCTTATCCTTCAATGTATCAACAATTTTTTCCATCGCTTGCTAAGGTCACTCAACGCGTCCATCCTTTGAGTAACATAGGGATACAATTATTTCACTTTATTTTTAATCGATACCCTTAGGCCTTTGATTGCCTCAGACTTCTTATTGACCTCCACAATTATTTTTCCCATTCTACCCTATTACCCTTGTTCTTCTCCTGAAACTCCTTTAGGTCCACCTCATGGGTAGTAACCAATATACCTGCCACCCTGTCCCTATCCCCATAGTTTTCATAGACAACTTTGGCCATGTGTGCCATGGTTTTTACTGAGGTAAGGAACTCAGGGTACCAAGTTATGGTTTCCTTAATCTTATATTTCTCCTCGGCCTTCTATCACACTTAAACTTCCTCTGTGACTCCTGGGGCAAGTGGTTGCTTTTGATCATGATCAATCATGTCAAGTCCTCTAAGAAGAGAAAATATGACTCATACTTCTGCAAAGGGGGGCCAAATCTAGGCACACCAAAATAATGGAGTCTAAGATAGTCTCCACTTTCTTATATGCCTTGCATACTTTCACCTTCTCCTCTCTCAACTCGTCCTTTAGCTACACAATTATGGACTCCTTCCCTTTTATCTCCATGTCTCTCTCTATTATCTCCTTATTCTTTTCCTCTAATTCATCCTCTAGGGATTTGATTTGTTATTCCTCCGAATAACCAAGCCTCTACTTCTAAATACACCTTGTTGAAAATGTTCATCAGTTAACCATTGAGTATCCATAGTAGGATTCACCTCACTAGGGTTCTCTATTTTTATTATTGCATTCACGTCAACTTCAAACTCGGGATCATCAACATGAGAGCTGAAAGTCCATGAAAAAATCTTCCCGGTGCACATGTATAGGATACCACTATCAAATGATGACTAGAAAAAGATTTTATCAGTGGGTATTGTGCTCTAGAAGCACACGCAAAGGACTTTACTAAAGTCATTGACATAATTCATGTGTCCTTGTATCATTGTCATGTCATTGCCACTAGTACGTGTTGTCATTGGGAAGCCCACCGCTAAGTGGGATCTCTTTCCATGCTTCCATGTTCCTCTCCCACTTCCTTTGTTTCCTTCAATACATCCTCAGTTTTGTGCTCTACCAAGTTTTAAATGATTCCTGCCACTTCCCTCTCAATCTGTGTCCTCAATTATCCTCCGAAAAGTGTGGGGACTTCTGTGTATTTGTTCCCACTTCTTCCTCAATACCTTCCACATTATGAGTACCTTCTTCATAATCATTCTACTCCTCGTCATCATATTCATGCACATTATACATAAGGGTGCTCTTTCTTTCCTCGTGCTCTTCATTCCCTTCCTCAAATTCATCATCCTTCATGCTTTCTCTCTCCTCAAAGTCTGAAACTCTCCTCAAAGTCTGAAATTTATGTCATCTTCTCGCTTATTCTCCAGTGGCGGATCCTCTATCACAAGAGACTCTTATTTTTATGGTAACTTCTCCTTAACAGGATATTTCTTCCTCCTTGTGTAGGTACTCAAACCAAAGTGCTCGACTCGCACTCACCGCTATCCGAACTATATGTTCACTCGATGCCTTGATTATCGTAGTCTCTTCCCTTTCTCTCTTTGTCCCTTTCTTCATGGAAGGGTCCTCTAGGATGGATACATCATCCTTGACATACACACCCTTCTTAAACTTGGGCCTTAGGTGTACATAGACCCTTGTTGTCTTGCATGTAATAGGTATTGACATAGATTTTACCATACGTACATCATGGGAGACATACTTCTCCACATACGCATGTTTCTTAGGGTATACCAACATTCTACGTAGGGCACAAGTACTCTGGTATTACTCACTTAGATTGAATCTAAGTTTCTTATCCTCCTTGAACCTATTGATGGCACTCTAAAAATATTGCATTGTGAAGGAAAATGGTAATTTACACCATGGGATTTTTGAGCCATCTGTCAAAGTAAATATGCCTATGCATAAGTGTTAGTATATAACGAACTCAACCTCACCATGCACCATGCACCAAGGCTAGTAGTTTCTCAAGGATTCTCCACTCCACCCCAAATTCATCACACATTCTCTTATACCACTTCTCCAAGCATGCCTTATGTGTAGTAGTCATTGTGTCACAAGTGTATGCTTCAAACCTCTTCGCGGGGAAGGTTCCTCATCAAGGTACTCCTAGACATAGCTATTTGGCCCATCAAGCACTCCAATATCTAAAAATACAATGGTAAGAAGGATATTACCATACATGATCTTGTCCCCATCATGCACCGCATCTATGATATCTTCTGTAATGAAGTTTGAGAGGTTGTATATTGTCCCTTCTGAAATTTTCTTGCAAACATACAACCACCTCTTGTCTACTTGTGTCCACCCCTCTTTTCCATTCAAATTGGTGAGAAGGTGTGTGGCCATCTTCATAATTGGGTTGGTGATCTTGTTAATATCAAAGTAGTGTGAACCCTTCTTATACTCATACTTTGTGGTCATTTCCTTGACTACATCCTTGTCACCCAAGTCATCATCCAACAACTCTCTCATGCATATAAGTCCAGTGTACTTAGAAATAAATTGGGAAGTCAAGTGCATTATCCTTCCTATGAATTAAAAATAATCCTCATGCACGCGTGACATCAACCATTGGTACAACTGTCGGGTTTACCAAAATATGGCAACTCATAGAGTTACAAGAGTCCAGCCTTCTCCAATGTGGTTTTCACCGAGTCATCATCATGTGTCCTCTCTCCCATCAGGAGAACTAACTCCAATGTCATTTCCTTCTCCACGGTGCTCATCCTATGGTTGTAATCACTTACAGCCATCTTCCACATGTGAGACACCCAATCCATCCCTAATAGAATGTCATTAGGGTACTACATCTCTCGTGTACCATTCCTCATTAAAACTTGTTGATACGATGGGTTTTCCTTTTCCCTTACCCTTCTTTGGTGAAACATTCGATCCCTTCCTTAGTGTCATTTTCCTCATCCGGTCCTTTTTAGTTCTTCCTTTCTTCTTGCTTCAACTCTTCTCAATCCCTCAACTTCACTCCTCTGCAAAATTCCTCCACAACTTGTGCCCTAGCTCTGTAAACCCTAACCTAGAAATATCTCCTTCCATAAGACAATGTAAAATCCATGGGAATCCACCAAACAAAATTATCCGCTCATGCCCATGTACTCCCTTTCCACTTTGGTTCATAACTCTACTAAATCTTTTTGTTACGCATGAAAATTTCCACAAATTTCTTTTCACAAGGATGCCCTAGTTTGTAAGAGCTCTTCAATAACAAACGCAAGGTAAAAAGAAATAACTTACCCCGACCTTCTATTTATAGCTTTTTTCTTTTCCCACACAAACTCCCATGCCACCTACCAATGTACAACCGCATTAAATTCAGATTTTTCCAACGCCATCCTTTCATACATTTTGTCCAACACTTTTCCTCTCGTGCCCAATCCGTGAAAAACCCATGTAACCTTTTGGCATGCAAGACTACATTAATAAAACCTAGTCCTTGTCACTGCCTACCTCATGTTTTTATGTTCTTTTATCCTTGTACATGGTTTTTATAAATATTTTTGACACCAATCTCCACCCATAATCACCTCTACTACACGCACTCTTATGACCTTACGCACTTTTTATTTTTCCACTTGGGCCACCAATCCACATCATTTTCAACACTTGCTTCTTACCAGAATCTTCATAGAGACTCTCCTTTGACACCTTCCACCCCACACTAAATAGATGTGTGGTCCTCTATGCATCAAAACCCTTTCAAAAAGTAACTAGCTACCGACGCGCAAACATGCCCACAACAAAAAAATAAGAAGACAAATCAAAGTGATGACGAAAGGAAACATATATAAAGGAAAATTCATTAAGGGAAATCCAAAGCTAACTAGAAATATTGCCTTATTTAGAAACACACTGAATACTTATTAATTATAGGGCTTCAACCTACTCCCATTAAATAAACTAGGAAACCTTTTTTCATTTAGCATTTGTACTTGGAAAGCGCTTGAATCAAGTATATAAGTGATAGTATATGGTCTCAACCAATGCACCTTGATCTTCCTTGGGTGGCACTAAAACTTAGAATCATACAACATGACCATTTTCCCAACCTCAAACTTCTTATTTTTAATATGATGATCATGCCATGCCTTTTTCATGTTTTTTCCCTCCTATGACTCCATCCGGCAATGGCTTGCCTCTCATCCAATTCCATAAGTTTATCAATACACTCCTCTAATGTTTTTTCATCAGCCAATCCTACTGTGTGCGCAATACATAGAGATGGAAACATGAATTCCACAGGTAGAATTTCCTCCAAGATGAACACCAATTAAAAAGGTGTGGCCTTGTTCAACCTTTTATAAGTCGTGTGATATGCCCATAGTACTACAGAGACTTTATCATCCCAGTCCCTCCTTCCAACATCACAAATCTTAGTCAATATGTGGCTTAATATCTTGTTAAATGCCTTAGTAGTTCCATTAGCTTGAGGGTGATAGGGTGTAGTTTTGTGATGCACCACCATAAACTCTGCCAATAAGATTCAAACAATATCATTTAAGAAATGTGTACCCCTATCACTCGTTAAGATCAATGGACATCCATACCGTTGATTATATTTTCCCATAAGAACCTAGCTATCAGTAGCTGATGTGTAATCCTCTGTAGGCCTTACTTCTTCCCATCTTGTAAGATAGTTTTTACAGGTGGTAATGTAGTGCAAACTGTCTTATGCGTGGCTAGAGAAATAGGGCCCATAAAGTCAATTTCCCATTTTTCAAATGGTTTTGCACTAGCAATAGGTCTTAGTGGCATTTCATCTCTTTGTCCTAGTTTACCAAGGTGCTTTGGCAATGATCATAGGCCTTGCAATACTCTATATAATCCTTATAAATTGTTTTGCATCAAAGGCTTGCCAACATGATCTTGTGCATGGTCACATTCCCAAAGCATAGTGACCTCCTACAATGCCACCATAAGCTTCTTACATGATTTTTACAAGTTCATGCTCTAGCACACATCGGCGCAAGACCTCATCTCGACCTAACTTGTACAGGTCTCCTCCAATCAACATTTATTGCACGCTGAATATAGCTAACTACTTTTTCTCCAAGGTCTTCATTCCTTCTAGTGCCACACATGTCTATAGTAAAATAGTAATATCCTTTAAGTCGGATGGCATGCACTATAATTTAAACAATTGTGCATCTAGAATCTTATCCTCGATAATTTGTGCATCCTTACGAGTTAATATGTGATAGATGGTCAAGTCCCAGATTTATTTTACCCGGTTTTACTACGACCAAACGTTGAACTCCTAAAATAGAAAAATCGATCGGCATTTGTGTCATTGCAAGACAGTTTATTCACCAAGTACTTGAGTGCCATATGATATGTGTAAAAGATAAATGGAGTGGCCAACAATTATTTCCTAAAATTTTACAGTGTATATATCATAAGTAGCACCTCGTGCTCCGTCGTGGTGTAATTTTAATCAACTTGTGTTAATTTCCTTCTTTGAAATATAAGGGATGATAAAAATGCCCTCTAGGTTGTCCCAACACTTCTCCTATCACCATAATTGATGTATCAACATACACATGGAAATACCTATCCCAAGAGGGAAAGCACAAAATGGGTGCAATAATAAGTTTCTCCTTTAAGGTTTCAAAATCCATTCTTACACCTCTCCCTAATAGAACTTACTTTTAGGTTTTAATAACTCTTCTAGGGGTACAGAAATCTGGGCATATCCCTTGATGAATTTCCTATAGTACCTTTTTTGTTTTAGGAACCCACGTACCACACTTTAACTGGTAGGCTCCTTTAATCCCACTATAACAGCAAATTTTACGGGGTCTACCAATAATCATTCCTTGCAGATAATGTCTCCCAACAGCATGCCAAAAGGAGTGGAAAAAACATGTTTCTTAATATTTAGGAGATGGTCAATTGTCTACATCTTTCAAATATCAACTATAGATTGTCACAATGATCTCTAACTAACCCATACACCATCCAGGTCATCCCGATAATCTTGCATAAATCTATGGATGAAATATTGAAATTCCCGCACAACAATGCGTGAAAACAAAGAAGGAACGTTCTTCTTTCCAAAATGCATGACCGCATAAGAAAAATTCCCCATTCGGTGGTGAAATTTGTTTTCCCGGTCTTCCTTCATAATTCTCACTGGTGATAACCCAAGAATCCATCGTAAAATAATAGATCACTTACCTAGCTACACCTTCCATAATTTCTTCAATAAATGGGGTTTGAATCCCTATATTCTACACATATCCTTATTCTTCCATCCTTTTTGACACTAATGAACATTGGGCTTACCCATTCATCTTCTTTAATGGCCTCAATGATTGAAAATTCTATAATATTATTAATTTCCTCCTTAACCTTGACACACAAATTTAGATTCATCCTATAAGGTCTCTTCTGAACTGGGTGTGCACCCTCTTTTAATTGAATCCTCATTCATCCCAATGAGGGATGTACTCCTTTTAATTTTTGGTACTGCCTTATAGAAAAATATTGGAAATCATGCAGCAATTCAACCACTTTTGAAACCTCTTGGTCTATCTAGTAGTATCCAATAATAGCTTCCTTGGGCTCTGCTTCGGTACCAATGTTAACCTTCTTTTTTCAATGGTTCATGGTAGGCGTGTGATTACTCATATACTTTTTCCAATTCTTTGTGCATACCTATAGTATGGTTAACATCCAAATTTTCCATCTCCTCGCCATCAACCAGGTACACCAACTTACCCTTTTCTCTCTCCATGCAGTGCGCTCAAGCTATACTTCTTTTGCTTCTTCTTTAATGAAGCACGCTCCAACTTAGGTTCTCCTATCAACTCCAAAATTTAGTCCTCATCTATGGCACAATATCCCAAGGTAAGTTGCTTGAATACCTCCAAAGTGCCTCATTCACCGATTTCTTAGGGGATTGGTACTCAAAATTTTGGATGATATTTGTTTTCATATCCTACCAATTCTCCATCTGATGACATCACTCTGAATGGATGTCTCAGTGCACACACAACCCTACAAGGTGGAATAAAATTTATGCACCCATAGGGAAGGAGGTAAATCTTTCACACCTCCCATCCAAGTATTCTCACACTCCTGAACATGGCATGAGGTAGATCCCTTCCCATCATAGTCAAAAATTTATATGGTGCATTACTTGAGAAAAACCTAATGAGAGTGCAATCTTCACTTCGTGTCATTCTAAAAGATTGTCTCAATGGGTCACCCACCATCGTGTCATTGTTTTGCATAAGGTATAGGTAAGAATATTCCTTCTCTCCACTTAAAACTTCCACTGGATCTCCATTTCGCATAGAAAGACATCAAGGTTTCCCTCCCTAGTGTGCGGTGGCAAGGTCCTACCTCCCAAGTGCCTCACTAAGTGCACTATGAAAACTCAAGTCTCAGTATCCTTTAGATGCCTTCCAACCAACTTGTATGTCCCATGCACCTAATTATCGCATGTAATACTAGTTGTGTCACTTATAGATTGAGCATATTCCCATTGAATGGATCCCTCCTTGATGGATGAATGACATCGGGGTCTATGATGGTGCACACATAGATTATATCTAGGTCATCTTATCCTAAGGGTTCCACATAAGGCAAAAACCTTCCATCAGTTAGTGGGATAATCACACGCTCCTTGTTTTCAAAGCTTATGTACCCCTTATTGAAGCATAAGTCAGCATTATTCGTGTAACACCAGGGGTGCCCAAGCAGTGTTGGGAAACTATCAACCCTAGAAATCTCTAGAACCTCAAAATCTCAAGTAAATTGTGCCCCTTGGATGGTTATGGATGCACCCTTCAACACTCCAAGAGGCATGTCCTTCATCTTATTTTCCATATAAAGCACATTCAAACATGGCTTTAATGGGGGTCTCTCCATCTGATTTCATGCATCTAAAGTGAGAACATTGACCTCAACACTCATGTCAATCAAAATGTTTCTCAATATCCATCCGTCCTCACATGTGTTCAATGTGATTTCTTTGTCATAATCAATATTGTGAGGGGGAAGATTAGCATGCAAGACTTGCCTCTCACGCTCACCTCCAGTGCGCGGTAATTTTTCTCTTAACCACTCTCTTAAGAGAGGTATAATATTCTCTTGGTGCAGCATCTTACATACTTATCTGACCTCATTCATGTCCTTATAAGGGACCTCATCACTCTTCTTCTACTCTAACTTCTTGGATTGATCCTTCAAACATTGAATCTCCACTTGTAGGTTTCTAATTGTTTCCATGGTCTCTTCGTACACCTCCTTCTAGTGGGTAGGATCAAGATATTTCCCATGTAACAATTATTCTCTTGTAATGATAGGCCTTTTCTTTAGTTCTTCCCTAGCACGTGTAGCCTCAGTGCGTGTAGTGACCAAAATAAGCTCTAGCTCGGAGTTAAGCACTACCCTTAACATCCATTGTGGGTCAGTCCTCTTTACACTCACCATCCCCGCACCTTTTTCCTTCTTTTGGTTCTTGATCATGTGGTCATACAACTCTAGGCACTCTTCATACTTGTGTTTCTTCCCGCACCATGAGCACTGCAACAAATCAAGGCACTCACGCTTGTAGTGTTCAGTCAATCCATAATTATAATAGGTCCCATGGGGAAATTTACCTCTTCTTCCACAACCATTATGGCCTTTGAAGCCTCCGTGAAAACCTCTTCCTTAACCTCCTCCATCTCGCCTTCCCTTCATACTGACAATCCTCGGCCTTGGAGCTGCTCCCAATGTTGGTCTAGTGCACACCGATATTAATGGCATCATGGATTTGGTCTATCAATCTGTAGTCCTTTGTATCATGGGTCGTAGATGAGAAAATCTTATAATAAGAAGACACATTCTTGGAGCACGCACTACAACAACGGGCATCTACTTGGATCATGATCTTTGTGATAGATTTCACAATCCAATGACACAGTGTGCACTATATTTTGTGTGTAATTATCTTTTGTATTTCCTTCTATCTCAAATTTTTTTCACCATAGTCCATCATGCGAGTCTCATGAACCGAGTTCATAGAAAATTTCTCAAGTTACTTTGCCATGATAGTGATCTATGCTTCTAAAAATGGGCTTACCCAGTGTCAATTCTTTTGACGGCCTCAGCATGCAAAGCAACCTCCAAGGCCTCACATGGATCTGTGAAATTCTTGTGGGAAAGTGCTCATATAAAGGCATGATCAATCCTCCAATAAAACATTGAGCATGTTGTGAAGGGTGGATATCATAAGAAAATTTTGACATAAGATTTTTGAAGGGCACATCATACTCATGCACACTCTTTGTCATACCTTATTGAATCTCTTTCAACACACTGTTACTCTCCTGTTCAAACTTAGGAATGTGGAAATCTATCAAGAATTCATCGTACAATGTAGTATAATCCACCACCATCTTATGGGAGTCATACATCTAGTACCAGCTATACGCATGCCCTTACAATGTACTTACAAACTGACTTGTTTTCTTCTCTAGGGAACTGATCCCCTTAGCATGCCATAACAATTCACATTTATGGACATGCTCTGTAGCATCCTCAACACCCTTATAATCATGTAAGATAATATACATCTCATAAAACACTTGTTGATGGTGTTGTGGTCCTTGCCCACCAGATCCAGGACCTTGATTTCTTCCTATGTTGCCTCCCCCATAAGACCAACTAGTTCCACTAGCTCTTATACCCCCACACTCCACCGATCCTCTTGTAGCGGGTAAGGGCACCTGAAGTAGTTTCTCCTTGATTACCTACTACCACACTAAACTACACGATGACATTCTCGTGATGTCGAACCACTTCTAGACGTGATGCCCAAACTTTTTATACCCCCACTTTGCCCAAATGATGTGCCAAACAATATGCCTCCAAACACAAGGAATGTCTATGTGGCCATAGATGTACTAAATGAAAAATTATACCTCCTAGGTGTCATCCGACTACCAAGACCAATGCCAACTAGAACAAAACCTTCCTCAGGAACTGGAAAACTAAGTGCAAGGTATTAGTCACTATGTGGGTCAAGATGCGTGCCTAGGGATTTTATTCTACCTTCATATGACAATCTCTCTCCATAAACCGAGGGGGTCTCTCTTTCATGCTTTCCAATATGGGGTAAAGATAGACTACTCATGTTTCATGCCCTCCATGTGGACCTCTAATCCTTCCCACAATGTCTTCCTCCATAAGTCTTGTTGGTTGCTCAAACGTGCACCCACATCTCGGACCTTAGAAGGGCCAAGGATTTTGAGACCACAATGGAACCATCCTAAAGTTGTGGGACCTTGTGCACTTGAGATGGATCTCTGGAGAATGCCAATTCCTCTATCTATTTCTACTACTACTGTTACTCTTAGTGATGGAAGAGAAAACTAAGCTAATGCTAAGGGACCGGGATAGAAGAATGACATGAGAGGAAACTACACTAAAAGGTGATAGCACTAAAAAGAGGGATGAACACTATCTTCTCTCGAGCGAGAATGAAATGGAATGCATGAAAGGAGGCTAGGCAAGAGTAGCACATATTCA
This sequence comes from Taxus wallichiana var. yunnanensis, assembly GCA_018340775.1. NCBI lineage: Eukaryota > Viridiplantae > Streptophyta > Pinopsida > Cupressales > Taxaceae > Taxus > Taxus wallichiana. The sequence continues at coordinate 368,926,767 of CM031242.1, read as the reverse complement.
CCAAATCATTCTCATGGAACACAACTAAATAAAGAACTACAAGGGACGTGAAATGGCACAACCAAAGATGCAATCAAAAAGAAAAGGTAAAAGGAAATAATGCAAACATGTTAGGACAGAGAATAGTCACAAAATGATGCTTTAATTACTTTGAAAAATGCAAAAATTTGTTAAAATGTTGAAGGAGGCTAATATCCACATGCAAGAGCTGGGCCTAGAGGTTTGTAACTCAAAATACATGAAGTATGAAGTCCTTAGCAAAAAGTGTAAGGATCCGTGAGCGTCCAACATAACAAATGAGTCTATCTCTTACATTTATAGATGAATCCATGGAGGAAGAAGGGAAGAAAGGGGAGAAAACTCAAATTTTAAATGTAACTATACGTACCCAAAATTGTAGGGTATTGTACCACCAGAACGATGTTACACATGCCCCAATGATGATACAGGTCACCTTGCAAGGTGTTCAAATCCAAAAAGCTCGCAAAGTACATGTTAACATCCCAAATTCTTTGTCCATGTTCCTTGTGCTTTGTTTTATTCCTCTACCCTTCGTTTCTTAGATTTTTTCCCTTTAGTGATGAAACCGCCACCTTGGCAGGGTGGCGGTATTGTAACCGCCACCCTGCTCAAGGCAACAGTCCTTCACGCATTTTCCAGCACGTTCTTTCGATCATGACTGGCATAATTTTCAACTTTCACCAACTTTCTCAACCACCTTAGCTTGTATTAATGTTTTATGTCCCCTGGAATAGTGTTTCTCCATTGTTTAATGGTAAAAGAGTTCTAATGGGAATCACCTTTGGGTGAATGTGAAATCTATAAATAGCTAGCTTGTTTTCAAGTAAATGGCCCCTCAAAACTACCTCTCAACTTCTCATTTTCATTGTTTAGTCTGTCAATTTCTTGTTTAGAGCTCATTTTGTTTCATGTTTGCATCCATGCTAGTTTTTCCTTTTCTTTTAAGAAGCCATTCAATCTTCTTGCTTTAGTCTTGTTCATAGTTGTCCATACAAATTAGTTTAGAGAAAAGTAGTGTTAGTTATAGATTACATCCATTAGAGTTACAGGTTGTGTTCTTCACAGAAGGTGGATTTAGAATCTCTCGGTACTCTTGCATTGTATTCCTACAATAAATCCCACTAGGAATTGCATATGCCAAGCTCTGTCTCTTGCATTGTCCCTCTCCTACTCGCATTATATTCGGTCTATATCTAAAGCTGCCATTGTTTGAATACCTTCTTCTGTTGATGCTAGCATATACACACTCTCCTAGATTCACATGAACATGAAGGAATGAGGAGATCATTCTGAGGGGAAAAATTCACACACTCTTGGATTCACCACTGTGCTCGCAAATTCCGTGTTTTATTTGTCAAAGTTATAGTTAAAATATATCAAATAGAGTAGTGAAATATTTCATTTTAGTTAAGTTTCATTCTCGACATTTCCAGGGAAGCTATGGGGATTGATAGTTTATGAGGAACTATGATTCATTCTCGCACTTCGAGGTAGGATCGAGAATCTTTCAATTAAGTTAATTAGCTATCTAGTTATTTAGGATAAAACTCACAATCGCATTGCAAGTAGCTTCACTTGGCTACCTTGTTTGTTTTAATTTTTTTATTAGATTAGTTGTCATTTTCTGAATATATTATATTAGTTTCTCTTTCAATTCCATTCAAAATATTATCAAAAATACAAAATAGAAGAGTGTGTGTGTGTGTGTGTGTGTATATATATATATATATATATATATATATATATATATATATCTAGATATATCTCGTATAGTTAGTTTATTTCATTTCAGTTAGGTTTATATTGATCTTGTATGACAATCACGGGACCTAGAGAGCCCAGGGAATACGTTTTTGAGCCAATCATGCCTCAACCAAATATTGTTGCAGCAATAACTGACATAGACCAAAATCTCATAATTCAGGTCTTCCGAACAACAATAGACCTACAAGAAATCAGCTCACATTTAAGGGGATTAAACATAGAAGACGACAAACACACACATTCTGGTCAAGTCAACCAAATTATAGACTACCTTGATAGATATCCGTATGACTATAGAAGGACCTGAAAGAGAGCAAACATTCGGTTGTGATCCACTAGTCCCATAGCCAAATGCAGGAGACCTCCTCGTTGATATAGACACTAGCTTACATATCCAAGTTTCTAGAACACTTGTTAGATACTCCGAGAAAATTGTGCATCTTGTAGTTCTAAACATAGAGGCCAAAAAGGCATATGATTACTGGATACTCGGAATTAGGGATTGATTCTTCACATGACCATAGGAGGTTCACAACAACCACAAACTTACGGTTGTGATCCAAAGGTCCCACAACCCAACGGGCCTACAAATCAATCCAACATTGACACTAGTTTATGAACATTAGTGTTTAGATCCTCTCCACTCCCACCAGACATTATCACACAACTATCATTATTAAACGTAGCAGCTAATCAAGCTAAATATTTCTAGACTAGACCAGAGAATCATCCATAAAACACCAAAAGATCCACTACATATTTAGCCATTCCATTTTCATGACCTTGTTGGGAGACATATATGAAGCACCCATAGGTTATATTCCACGTATTCCACAACCCATAGATCGGATCACGACAGAGCTCGATATTGATTGGAGCCTTTGAGCAGCTATCCTTGCCGAATGATCTATCACACCGGTTTAGGTTAGGAGGGCCTTCTTTTCCTTAGATTCACAGATCCCATTATTGTGTGTTGAAGACATAAGATTACCTAACTAGCTTATCAACATCCCGTGTTTATTCCGCACCACCGATGTTTCAAGCATGACCTTGAGAGGTCGTATATGGAAATTCACTTGCCGATTATCATCCTCGCATGTCACTTTTTCTGTCTGCATAATAACCACCAACAAGAAGCAATCAATTCCTATAAATCCACTTGAGATCTGTGAAATATGTTTCCCAAGCTTGTTTGGCATGTTGAAGAAGAAATAAGGTTGGATCATATCAAATTAGGTGGTTAGAGAAATCAAATCTACTTATTAATGATCAAAGAGACGTTTTCCCATTTCTCACCTATCATATCTACCAAGAATTTGAATTTGAATTTGAATTTCTAAAGATCAGTAGCCTATGTCAACAACTTTCTAACAAGTCTGTGTGTACACCAATCTAAGCTTTGTAGCAAAAGATATGGTTGTCAAAATATTTCAGAGTCGTCGGTGTACAAGAAACACGTGGTGTGGATGGATTGGCTGAAATGATGGCCAATTGTGTAAATATTTGTCTTTTCTACCACGTGTCACTTGTTGATTTTTTGTAAGGATTCAAAGCACCCTATTGGCGTTATTCAACTGGTTACACATAGCATATTCATACATTTCAGAAGATGACCTTGACATAAGGGAGTGCAAAGTAGGGTGTGAGGGATGGGCATGCAAAGCAAGGCACGAAGGGCATGCGCGACGTGTGTGGGAAATGAGGAAAACTAGTGTGTAGAGAACGCATGGTCAAGGCACAACTATTACAAAGCAATGGGTGCAAAGTGCATGAGGAGATCAGGGACTTAGCTAATTAAAGAAATTCTTAGACACACGTAGGGTAAATAAGTTTCTTAGGAAAAAGGTGAGAGCGTAGAAGGTGGGATCAAGGGAGGAGTGGAACAAAGAGGAAAAGAAAAAGGAAGGAGAGAATAGAAAGTGCACAAGTGCGCTTGAGGGAAAAGAATGGGCACTAAGGGGAAGCTACAACAAAGAAGTTGTACCAATTGAACTTGAGTGTGTGCATCCTTCAATGGGGAACTGACAGCCAGAATGTGTATATAAGTTACCCAAATAACTAGGAGAGTTATTTGGATAATAGTTTTGGTGACTTTCGGGGCCATATTCCTGCTAGATGAAGAAGATTAGTAGCTTGAAGCATCCATTGGGCATGGGGTCTATTATGTAATCAAGAAACTCGCTCGTAGTAATTTGAAGTTAATTTTTGAATTTGTTCTAAATCTTGCAATTGTTGAGAGAATATTTACATTCTAGAATAACGGAAGAGTGTGCACAGGAAGTGCAAGAGAAGAAATAACTATGTACAAATAAACAATGTGCGCGTAGCGCACTTGGAGGAATTGAAACTACTCTAATATATACAAAGATGATACAATGCACTTAATGGAAGGGTTTGAGATAGATCCCATTTACTGGGATTTGTAGCATGCCTCTATCAAGATGAGTTAACTCGAAAGAGTTATATTATTTATAGGAACTGATGATGTATGGGCCACTCCAAAGTGCATCAAAATTTGAATGATGCAATGGTTTAGCTCTGTCAGCATCCCATTTTAGAACCAAGTCCCCAACTTTGAAATCTTGAGGCCTAGCCTTTCTTTCAAACCATTTCTTTGTTGTTTGCTGATGTTGTTCTAGCTTGATCATGGCAAAGTTCCTTAGTTCTTCAAGATTAACCAACTCTACCATTCTGATTTCTCTCTGGTTTGCACCTTCAAATTCTAGCTACTGGGAAAGTGCTAATGAATTCAATTCTAGTGTCAAAGGAAGGGTATCCTCCTTTCCATAGAAAATATTATAAGGCAAAGTTCCTATTTCCTTTTTAACTATGATTCTATCTGCCCAGAGCATGAGGGAGACCTTTGTATGCCAATTTATTTGGCTGATGTTTATTGTGCCTTCATGATTATGATCAGGTTCTTGTTTGTTGATTCTACCATAATGTTTCCCTAAGGGTAATAGTTGGTAGAATTCTTCAGGTAAATGCCCAGACTTAGATTCTAATCATTGATTTTAGTACCAAGGAAGGATTTTGCATTATCAGAGATAATGGTTTGAGGAACACCAAACCTTGTGACTATAACTTCAAGAAATTCAAGGATGACTGACTTGATTAATTCCTTAAGCGCAACAGCTTCTGTCCATCTGGTGAAGTAACCCGTAGCTATCAACACCCATTTATGTCCATCACTAAAAGCTAGATTGATCATTCTGTGAATTTGATACCCCATTACACAAAAGTTTGATCCACTTGGATTAGTTGGTGGGGAAGCATTGCCAATATTTTCTTTCCTACAAAGAAATTGCATTCCTTGCATTTTGTGACCCACATGTGTGCATCTACAAACAGGGTGGGCCAGAAGATACCTTCCATTATGATCTTCATTGTTGTAGTTTTGGCCGAGAAGTGTCCACCAGAGAATCCATCATGAAATTTTGCTAAAAAAAATTTAGTCGTAAGGCGTCGTTGATACGTCTTAACAACACGCCATCAAGATTCCTTTTGAAGAGAAGTCCATCAATCAACACATAAGGGACTGATTATAATCTCATATGTCTTCTCTTTTATTTGTTTAGACCAGAGGGTATGTGCCCTTGGAAAGGAATGTGATCATGTCCTTTATCCAGTCACACACTCCAGGTGGTTTGTATTTTGTTCAATTCTCGCACATGGGAGGTCCTCATCTAGGAATAATGAAGCCTCGGGTTCACTTTGTGCATCCTCAACAATATTCCTATAGAGCACACTACCTCTTACAAGCTTTGTGGCCTTGATAGTCACATCATACTCCATGATTTTGGTCACCAATCATGCTCATTTCTCATTGATTTCTACTCCCATGATGAAGTCTCTGACCAAGAGCAAGAGACTAAGACCCTGATATGATTGGTGGTGAGTATACTTTTGAATTTCTTAAGTACACGCATAATGGAAAAGACATGCTTATCCATGTGACTCGTATCTTAATTCATAATCCTTCAATGTTTGTCTAAATAAATCCACTAGTTGTTCCATCTCTTATTCAATTTCTTGTGTTAGGATAAGCAATGACACTTGTATCAAGATTTATAAGCATAAAGGATGAAATCCTTTGAGTAGTCCGGTTGATGAGTCTTTCGCACGTAAGAAATTTCTGCTTGATTTTTTTAAGATTTCCTTTCCTTTTGTTGTCCATCTAAAGGCTATGTCCTTTTTATCATCAAGGTAATGGGCCGAACAAGTCCTACAAATTTAGGGATAAAATTCCTTAAAAAATTGGTATTGCCAAGGAAGGACTATAGGGCCTTTTTGTGCGCCAGTAGGGAAAGAGCTAGGATGGTTGAAATGCACTCAAGATCAATTGCAATGCCATCCTTTCAAACCACGTGGCTCAAAATCATTCCCTGTTCCACTACAAAATTGCACTTCCTAGGGTTAAGTGACACCCCAAACTTTCTACATCTCTCAAATACTTTCTCCAGTGCACCATATGATCCCGGTCTACTTTGAGAAGATGGTTATGTCATCAAGGTAAACCAAGATGAACTCATTGATGTATCATTTGAAGTAAATATCCATGGCCTGCTGAAATGTGGCACCCATGTTTGATAGACCAAAGGGCACCTTCTGATATGCATATGTTCCCCATTTGGTTGTAAACGTTGTTTTGAATTGATCCTCTTTTTTGACCAGATCCGATTAAAACCCGAATATCCATCTAGCATGGAGAATCTCTACGTGTCGGCCATAGTTTGTAGAATCTACTCCATTAAAGGCAAAGGATATTGATCCTTTAGAGACGCCTTATTTAAATCTTTTAAATCAACACATAGTCTGATTTCACCATTCTTCTTGAGTAATGGAACCAAATTTGCGACCTGTAGAGTATTTGATAGGAAAAATAATTTTTTCCTTAATGAGTTTGGATAATTCCTTCCTCATGAGGGGCTCTATCTTTGGATAGGCTGGTCGATGGTTCTATCCGATAGGCTTAATACTAGGACCAAGGTCAATGGTGTGTTGAGAAACACTTGGATCAAAACCTTTGAGGTATTCATACTCCCATGAGAATATATCACTGTATTTTTGACAAAGAGAGATGAAGGCCTTTTTTTTTCATCATGCGCGCAAGTATAAGCTTTACTAAGTAAACACTCTTTTCCACACGTAATAGTGACTAGAAATCAGTCTTCTTACATGGCGCGCATGTACTTTTCTTCACCCTTGAACTCATCATTAGGGATAAACATTTTCTCTAAGGTGACCAACCCTTTAGGCAACTTGTTTTTCTTCAGTTGTATCACTTGGTCACCATAGTTTTCATGCAAGTTAGCTTGCATGCTTGATGAGAACTCAACTTCATTCTAGATAAACTGGATGATTTATATGTCACCGCACAAGTACTTGATATCCGGTGTTGTTGTCTCGGAATGGATGGTCTTATCACTATCTTGATTTCTTTGAGTGTTTCCTTTGACAAAGTCCTTAGCATGAGAGAATTGTGAACCAAGCGTGGCCATCTAATCAATTTCCTTGTTCATTTTACGTGGCACCGCCTTCATATTTAGAGCATCAAAGCTCTCAAGGAGGTCCCAAACTCTATGCTTATAATATTTGGCTTATTCTTTTTCTATAATTTTTAGTGACATTGGATAACCAATTTTGTGTCCCCAAAGATTTACAACACCTTAATTTTCTTCTTCTTAGTAATGAGCAAGCCATGGACCAGTGCTTCATACTCTACCAGATTTTTGGAGCATGCAAACTGCAGCCTGTGCATGAATAATAATTTCTCATCCTTAGGGGAAATGAGAACCACTCTTTCTCCCATGCCATTTCTGCTTCTCGGATCCATCAAAGTAAAGCTTCCACATAGCAAGTTCAACTTTTTTTTTCTTAAGTGCGCGCGTAAGCACAACTTATTCTTCAAGAATGCAATAAGCGCCAAGCCCAATTTCATAAGCTTCTAGTTCTTTATCATAGGGATTAAATTCATGGTGTCTTTCTACCCACTCATCAAGCACTAGGTCAAGAACAGAGGGTGGGAGAGATTGCTCTTCAGAAGCGAAGCTTGTTCCTCTTGAATTAAATAATTGGCTTGGAGAGGAGATGGGACATATAACTCTACATGATACAAAAATATAGGCTCATCTTATATGGTAAACGGTGAACCATACCTTTTCTTGAGTAGCATATGATACTAATCGGAAGACAACTAACCACCCACTTTAGCAGAAAGTCTCTTGATAGACATAGGAAAAACAAAGGAGGTAGGTCAATGATTGACACACCTTGAGTAATGGCTAGGCTTAGACATGGATGGAGAGTTAAATAAATATATTTGATGACTCCTAATGTGGTGACTATTGAACCATCAAGTTGTAGGACTCCTTTAGACAAAGGGCTATATTTCGGACCTAAGACATTGGCTATTTTCTTAGGCATGATTTACTAAGACTGAGTCAATCATGCAATTATGCACTAGGTGTTTGCCAATGATTAAGGACATATAGAAGGGTGTGGTTTCAAAAAAATTACTTGCTTTTTCTCCTCTTCTTAGCAAACATTGATAGAAGTGTGTGGCTTCCGCATAGCTAGATCAGCACACGGGAGTTGTGCTAGAGCTTCATGCAACAGATCCCACTAAGATGGAATGGTCATGGCATCCCACATTGTGACATTTATGTTTTTTTATTCATCTTCTCAACAATGCTAAATGGAAGGCCCCATTTCTTATGCATTTGGGTAACAACATCCCCTCTTGAGTGTTTAGGTGTGGAAGCCTAGACTTTAGCTAGAGCAGAGGCTTGACCTACTAAAGGAGAGGTGCACATTGCTTTAGAAGGAGCTTTGTACAGGACCTCTTGCATATGGACTTGAGTGCTTTTACTGCAAGATGCCTTATATAAATATTTTTTCTTTCATGGGTCTAATTGCATTGCTTTGAGAAGGGGACATGCCCGCTTTGAGGTGCATTAGCACAAAGACTCACCTAGACTGAGTGCTCACCCGAAGCGTGCAAAGGTACCAGGCCCCTCTTTAGGGTTTTTGTTGTAGGATGTTAGCATGATGAATACTTAAAGCATTTAGATCCATGACTAATATATCATTCTACAATGCATGTTCAGATCTAGATCTAGAGAATAATAGACTTAAATGATAACCATGATGAAATCAAGTATGCAAGAACTAATTATACTCAGGATTTGATATACTGTTTCAGAAATACACTCCATTATATTTAAACATGATAATACATAGAAACTTATTACAATAGATAATACCATAGTTTATGCGTGCATTAGATTTGGCAGCATAACCTCACAATAACTCAGTTCTTACATATTATCTATGTTACAGAGTTCACTACATATTTATAAGGGTAGGTACTTTGCCTTCACCACTTATCCAATCCCAAAATAGGTCACATGCTATTATTATCCATGCACCATTACAATAATAGCTACACATGTAAGTGCACTAACAATAGACTTCTCATAGTTAAGTGTCAGTAGTAAATATATTCTCAGCCCGTACCCATACAAAGCGCTTCGTATCCGATCCTCCAAAAATATCCAATGCATGTCGCACAATTTTTAACTAGTTTGTGTGTTTGGCATGCTATCTCCAAAAATAGCTCATCATCGTGAAAACAGATAAGTCTTGAATTTGTCTCTGTCCTCAGTGCATGATTCCTTCCCGATCCTCCCGCAATTTTGATTGTGATTTGATCTTCCATGCAAAGCTTCTATATGTTTTTCACTAAGTGCCATATTTTTATGACCAACATTACCCCACACTAATTGCATTTCCACCTCGGCAATGGTTGTATCCAAAATGAATCAAGGAATATGGATAGAAGAATAGAAAGAATTTTTATGAATAAAAGAATGACCTTACCCTGCAACATCTTCTGCTTCAACCGAAAGAATCAATTCTGGATATTCTTCTTTTATTTCTACCTCTAAAGTCTGCCAATCATTGAGTATGGACTCTTCCTTTTCTGGGATATCTACTGCAATTGACTCTAGCTCATCTTTTACAATTTCTCCTTTCTCTTTCTGTAAGATCAAAGCAATGTTGAACATTGCAGTCATTATTCCTTCTAATAAGTTCATTTTTTTCATGATGAGTTTTCTAAACTCATCTAACTTTTTCTTTGTGTGGTTCTTGTGCTGCTGTAAGGGCCTCATGCTTTTGCTTCACAAGTTCTAATCATTCTATGTAGCCCAAGGTCTCATCCTTTATGACTTTTAGGACTTCATTGTCTTCCATAATGGTCTTGGTTCTTATAATTGCTTCTGGGATGTATAAATATTTAGTGCTCGATCTACTTTCTTCATTTCCTCATGTAAGCTTTGGAGCAATCCCTCATATGATGTAATATTTCTCATCACTGAAGCCTTTTCTTACTCTGCTTCTGTTTTGGATCCTTTGGTGTTGGCATGCGTAGAGGTTCATCTTCAAGCACCAAGTCCACCAAGGTTTGTACATAATGCATTACCGAAGGAAACATTTTTGGGTACCTTAGGATCTAAGTGTGGCTTTCTTTCATGATATTGTCCCCAAATTCCTCTGTCATGTTGATGAAAATAGTGTTCTTCTATTCCAAGTCTTTTTCTTTCTTTAGGCATGGTATTTCTACATCCTTAGTTTTTATTTATTCTCCTAGCACCCTAATTATTGTGGCCTTCTCCACATTTCTTCATTCCACCTCTGTCAATACCTTCACCAAATCATTACTCACTTGTTCATCTAACATAACAGTAGGCTTTAGTGTTATGTGTCTAGCCTGAGGTTTCTTCTTCAACCTCCTTGATACACATGACTCTTCACATACATAAAATTATGGTTCATCCATGTGCGTGTGCATAGACCATGACAGTTGCTTCCTTTTACGCATGGTTTCCATATCTTAATCCATCATCTCCCACCCATACAACTTCTTTGGTGTCACTGTGCTTTGAAAATGGGCGCGAACAATTTTACTTGTGTCCTCAGCATAGCCCATGATTGATGCAACATATTATCCACTTATTCTTTTCAATCTTGGTTCCTTAAGAACTTGAGCTTCAAGATTATTAGCTTGTTCTGTTATGCCCTAAATAGTCTTGTGCACTCGTCTCATCTCGCCTCCTTTTTCCTTCTTCCCTATCCTTCATTTCTTTGTCCTTTGGATCTTCCACATTCCTCGGAGGTGTAGAAGATTCGGACACACTCTCCTCAGACTCTTCTACCTCCTCATTCAGCTTCAACTTCCTTCTTCTCTTCTCAATTGTCTCCTTCTATGGAGAGATTCGAGGTGATCTACACATTGATTGTGGAGTAGCACCTTGGGTCCTGGTTCTCCTAAACACCCTTTTGAAACAAAATTCTCCTTGGACTACATCCAAGTCCTCATCATCTCCCTCTTGTGGCTGGGGTGGAGTATTCACGCGCTCAACTTCTACCCTACATGTAGGCTGCCTCCTACCTCTATGCTCCAAATCACCACTATCTTCATGCTCCTCCTCTTCATCATCTATGTCTATTGTCTCTTTGGGCTTATGTGCTTTGGAACATTTTCCATTATATGCTTACCTTTTGGCATCCATTAGATCACAAACTCATTCTCCACATACTTATTATTCTCTAGCTTGGGCTTGAGTTGAAGGTACACAAGCACTGCTCTAACGTCTCCAATGGCCAAGCTTACTAGCTTCATGCTTATTATATCTGAGATAAGCCTCTCAATGTAGGTAGTCCATCCTGGATATACATATGTCTTTCTCAGAGTGTGGTAGTCACAATCTACCTTATCTGTGATGAAGCTTAGGCGGTGTGCATCTATGAACTGGTGAACTAATGTTTGGAAGTAGTGTGTTGTGAAGGCATATGGCAGTTTACACCAAGGGCTCCAATCTCTATCCTTCATCACAAATCACGCGATGCAAAAATGTTGGTAGATTGCAAACTGTATTGCCTTACCCACCACCGAAGGCAACTCCTTGGGTATGTGTCACTCCTCTTCAAATTTCACATGGAGCCTATCATACCACATCTCCACCCTCTATTTAAATGGCCCACCCATGGTCCCTTCACATAAGTATTTATTAAATCTTTCCCAAATATTTGTGTTCTGTGGGGTACTCCCAAATCTTCTCCTTTAGCCCATTGGGCACTCCAATCTCCATAAACACCAAAGACAATAAAATAGCACCAAAACTAATTCTTTCACCTGTACGTGCTTCTTCAATGATTTTATTTGCTATGTGATCCACGATATTGTAGATCACTCCTTGAGACATATTCCTTGCAACATGTAGCCACATTTTATTCACTTACGACCACCTTTCTTGGTCATTCAACTTTGTTACAAGTTGGGCAGCTGCCTATACTACTGGGTACTCATTCAATTTGTCGATGTACATGTTGTGTAGACCCTTGGTATACCCTAGCTCCTTCCTTATCTCTATTATTGCTACTTTATCTATTAATTCACTCTCCATATCTACTCCTGAGGCCCTTAGTCCTATCACTGTTGAAATCAAGGCAGCTATGATTCTAACCCTCCGTCTGACAAAGTAGAATAATTCCTCATGGACTCTTCTCATCAACCATCAATACAATGGTTCATACTTTCCAAAGTATGGCAGCTCGTATAACTAGTAGACTCCAATCTACTTCAGTAACTTCTCACCAATGTCATCGTACACTGGCATATCTTTTGTTGTGCACTTGTTCATTTTTGTGCTCAGCAACGCATCTAGTTCCTTCTTATTATCCGATGTGTGATGGTTGTAATCACTGATCTTACATTGATGGATGTGGGAATCCCATTCTTGTCCCACAATCACGCCCTTTGGATACTACATTTTTGAGAAATTACTCTCGGGAGTAATTTCTTCTTCCACTTTGACCTTCTTCTTCCCTTTTACTCTGTTGCAGGTGCTTTCTTCAGTGCCATTTGAAAAATCTCTCTTTTCTACCCTCTATAATCGAGAAAGTTGAAACCCTAGTTCAAATCTCTATGCCCTAGTGGAAATCATGTGCCCTAGCTCTTTTGTAATGCATCTGCTTCACTCAAACCCTTCACCTATGGGGATGCAAGCTTCTCTTACGCACAAATCTTCTCTCCACATCTGGTTTCACACTCTTCGCACCTCAACACGATTTCTTGTCTCATTTTCACTTATCTCTTTTAAATTCTCTTAATTTCAATGGTAAAAATGAACTCGCATCCCATCCTTATATAGATTTTCAAAAAATTAGTGCATTTATTTCTCCTCTACCTATCGACAATCCTATCATTAATTGGCCATTTTCATTCTTTCCGTGTGGTACATCTTTGCACCCAAGCTATAACATTCTAGCGTGCCTTCCTACATTTTGGTTACATACTTCTCTTCAAAATGCTTCCCCGCACCCAAGTACCTCATCACTACATCTTCCCTTGGTAGTTCCCATGGCCTCTTCTTACCTCATTTTATACTTGTTTCTTCATTCATCTCCACCTATGGTCCTTATTTCTAGAAGCACTCTCTTTTGTTTTTCAATTCTCCAACTTGAATAGCACCCATAGCAGTTTGTTCCTTTCATGTGTACTTATTTTCAACAATTCTATACCTGGATATCAATAACCACCCCACACTAAGGGTATGTGTAGTCCTCTGCGCATAAAAATTATTCAAATAGTAATTAGCTTCTAGCGCATAAACGTGCTTATTACACAAAAACACCAACTAAATTGACAAAGCATAGTGACAAAGAAGGAAATACATTAAGGAAAATATAGAATTGAAAACCTAATCTAAATGGCAACATTTCCTTATTACAAACACCAAGAAGACTTATTTATAGTAGGGATTCAGCCTACTCCCCGTTGAAGTAACCAGTAACAACATTCCATCAAGCACCTCTAATTGGAAAGTGCTTGTTTCAAGTATGTGAGTGATAACATACGGCCCCAACCAATGTACTTTGAGTTTTCCTAGATGGTGCAAAAACTTAGAATCATAAAGGAGCATTCCATAGGAAGAACTTCTTCACCAAACACTAATTAAAAGTGTTGAATATGTTACTTTCTTGTAAATTCAAGTGTGATATGTGATTTCTTGTAAAAGGATGTGTACCTCGATGCTAAATCATGCTTGATATGTATTGAATTTCTTGCAGATTGCAGATCTTGACTGAGTCAAAATATGAATGGACTCTTTTATTTATTTCATTTTGTGTCTGAATATTAATCTGATCACGGAATGAATTATAGAGATATTCTTCTATAATATCTAGACTTGGATCAGTGGAATTGATCCAAGTAATGCTTTAAATACGTATGTGATAAATTATATCACAGACCTTGAACAGGTTGCAAGGTATGGAAGCATTTATTAAGCCAGTCAGGATTACGACTCAGGCTGATCTTGAGAAAAGAAACGGTTCCCGATATCAAAGTATATCTGGAAGGTCTCGATTGTAGACCAGGTAATAATTCGTTGACATACAATTATGCATAAGAACGGAAGCTAACTCTGTTCTAGAAGGTATGGTACAGGTCTTTCCGAGTTTCAGGACAAGGACCAAACTGAATTATTAAGGGTTAGTAACCTAAAACTAAAACCTAACCTAGGGGTTAGATTATTGTTAGTCTAACCTAGACCTAGGCTATTTGTTAATATCCTAAGTTAGTATCTTTGTGTAAATTTGTTAGTATGGGTATTACCCTAAACTCTAACCTAAGATACTAACCTAACTTTGGAAGAGATTAGGAAGGGGCCGATGAAGGGTGGCGAACCATGGCGGTGTTTTCTATGGCAATAAATGTAAGGGATAAGGATGAGGGACAGGTCATGGCGGAGGTTTAGGCGACGGCTAATTTGTGCAGACTTGGCAATTGCTAAGTTTGGAAATGGACTTAAATTTGTAGTTGGTGTCTTGATTCGGCGGTCGGTGGGAATAGAGTTTAAGCGGGAAAATTGGTTATTGGCATTCAATACTCTCGGAAGTCGAGCTCGGAACTCGCGAGAAGGCATGCAAGCGGAAATTTGGGGGTTTGTTTGGCTTGTCGCGATTTTCGGTTTTTGCTCTGCTGGTTTACTGGTTCTTCACACCAGTTCTCTTTGAGTTGCATGGCATGTAGGAACTGCCATAGCTCTTTTTTCTGTCATGGAAGTTATATATGCGATGAAGACAGCGAAATTTTGTTGGTCGCTTCATCGTGGGAAAAGAAAAGGAAGTTTGAGCTCTTCCTGTGGTTTGCTTCGGGAATTTGATCAACATACAGGCATGCTAGGCCCTAACCTTTAAATATCTTCTTTGTTTTTCAAGTGCTTTCATTAAAACAACTCTGTTCAAATGTTACGTGAAGAATGGATGAATTTTCTATGAGATCTAGTTTGATTTTTGCTTGTATCTCAAATGCAGTTCGCTTTTTCAATTTCTTCTTCTTTGGGTGTTTGTTGAAATCAAACTTGACCCTATTTGTTTGTGTATCCTTCTGGCTTATGCATATGAGGTATTTATTGTAAGGTTCGAGTGTTCGGCCTGTTTGGCGTGAGCCCTTAGAATATACACAGGCGGTATAGACCCGTACGTCTTTGTTTCGTGGTCGCTGTTCTGTTATGAAAGCTGTATGAATGAATTGGGATGAATGCGGTAAGATTGTTTAATAAATATCGCTTCCTTGGAAACTCGGTCGTGAGCTTTGTTATTTGTGTTTAATGATGCCTCTTGGGTTTTCATTGTGTTCAATTTTGGCTTGGAGCAGTAAGCGTAGTGTTACCGTAGTCCTTTCGACCTATCGGAAGTTGTTTTCCTTGTTGTTAGGTTAGCGGGATTACTTGTGGGACAGTGTATAATATAGATACACTGTACTTCGTTATATCGGACTCGGTGGAGTCGATGATTGAATCGTATTGCTATCTTTTTTTGGAAATGTAGATTTATCCATAAGTTTTGTGCTTGGATTTTTGTAAAAGCCTGATAAGATGAAACAGGGCTTTTGGCTACTGTTATTTGTAGTAATTAAAGGATAAAGACTTCCTGTATTTGCATTTTCCTTTCTATGTGCAAGCTGTCGAAAGTTCGAAGCGGCTCGATTGCTTTCCTTGCTAGAAATGGATATTCGATTTGCTTCGCTTGTTTCATTCGAATGTTAGCCATGAATAGCATATATGGATTTATCAATCAATGTCATTTATGCGTTCTTTGTAGGGTTCGGTGGTTATGCGTGCAAACCTTTATCGATCCTTTGTGTGAATATATAGATTATGCTTATTACGACTTGGGCGACTAGGAGTCGATTGAATGATTCATTTTATTCATGAGCCGATTAAAGTTAAGTTGTTGGTATTTTAAGTGCGGCGACTCAATGGAATAACACGTACTTCGATCTTGTTATTGAGATTGGAATTCCTTCGTGTTTTGGGATTCTGAGGTTCAGATTCTTAGGTGGACATGTATGTCTTTGACCTGAGCAATTTAGTGTAAAATAATTGGCGGAGAGTAATTTCTTTGTCGATTATTGATATGCTTTGTTGATGAATGTCAGTATGAATTCTTAAGTTTTTGCTTAATTTGATACCTCCGTTTGAATCCTTGGAATTCTGGAAAGGCAACTTATACTTCTGTCTCTTTCTGAGCTTGACCTTGGACACTGTCTTGTCACCTTTTGAGGTCCTTGTGTATGGATGACCGTTTCGTGTTCTGACCTTGTTTGGGTAAGTCGCGAACATCACTCCAAGACTTGCATGCGGCAAGGTGAGGATCGTTTGGTTGAATTCCTTTCTTTTACTTCAGTCCGATTTTTGACTGAGCAAGAATGTGTATGCTATGTTCTATTCCAAATAAACTGCCCGATTTGACTGTGCGTGATTTGGAAATATCGTGTGGGCAACATAGCATAGTCCATTGGAAACCTTCGATTGCTTGATGCAATAAGGTTGTTGTTTTTAGCGATACGCTTCTAGTTTCTTGTTTTCAACTTGTGTCAAGCCTTATTGTATAAAAGGAATTAGCATTGGGCTTAGGATTGCTTCATGATTTGTGGATGTGTTGGTTGCTGTACAAGAGTTTGCTGTGTTTCTGTTTCTTGATTAAACAGTGATCTTGCTTGCGGCTTGTCTAACTTGTTCATTTATATACTGGTTGAATGTTTTCATATGTGAAGGCAGTGCAGTGATGAACTTATGTGAAAGGAAGCATGAATGGTTTGGTTCTTTCTCTTCCTTTATTTAATATTATTGATAATTGACTATCAGTGGGAAATTGTTTGTAACATATTGGTGGAATCCCGAATTGTTATGTTATTTCCTTTTTGGAGAATGAAACAATCTGACCAATGTTGTGATTTTGGATTTAATGATTGTTGTGTGCTTTCGTTCCTTGTTTCTTAATATTTGATGAAATATTAGAAAGTGATTAAGACTATTACTAACAATGATAGAGTTACATATTTGTAACCATTTTGTGTTACAAGAGCATAGTCTGATTATGTTTACTTATGTGAATATCAGATCTCATTTAAACAGGGTGTTTAATGAAAACAATTGATGGATTGCAATTGTTTTAAATGTTAGTGCTTATCATGCTCAGTTCATTGAACTGACTCATGTTGACTATTTTGCAGATGGTTGCCGTAAGAGGTAAAAACAATGCAGATCTGGCAGGCTGATCAGATAGTTTATTTGACTTATAAAGAATTACAGCTTGATTTTATAAATGTACTATATGTGAAAAGATGTTTCTTTTCCGTAGCATTATATCAAGCATGCTGTTGCATAAAATGTAATTGTACGAGTTTCGAAAGGAATGAAAATAAGTGTTTGATACTTATGTGTTGTATTCTATTCTGAAAGATGAACTTCTTCGGTTATGTAACGAAGAGGCATAGTTATCTTTGTATAATATGGATGCTTTTGTGATTGACAATGAAAGCTTGTAAGTAATTAGACTAAATTCTTATGAGTATTTAGTAGTTCTATTTGATCTAGCAAAAGCAACATTGTAATTTAATTATTGTCTCTCTAGAGGATAGGTTAAAAATTGAGCCTAAAAGATAACGCTAAATAAGTTGGATTGAATTACTAATCCCTAGTCCTAAGTATAACAGGACAATAGTAAATTGGATTCTAAATCATTTATATCTTTAAACTAAAAGTATGATATAAATTCAGTTAAGAGAACTGATAGGCAACCAATGGAGTTCAGATGGCAATCTCAAGCATTGGTTATGAGATATTGTCCCATTCTGTTGCTTTGGAATCAGGTGTATTCTAATGACTCCTTGATGAGAGCGTGACCGTAATACCTCTACCAGTAATGAGTCTTTTAGAGGAGGGTCGTCTTAAGACAAAGAATCCAGGGATTTAAGAAGGCTAACCTTAGGGAAAAGTCTTTAAAAGTAATTTAATCTCAAGTGCGTAACGCTTGTTATTGGGTAGATCTTCTCGAGGCGGATTTAAAGGTTGATGACATAAAGTCGACTGCAGGGCTGTACCTCCGAGAAGATTAGGATCTTCTCGAAGTTACAACTATGCAGGTGACTTATGGCGACACCCTTTGCATTGATCGCTAAGATTTACACTTGATTTCGCACGAGTTACCTTGGGACCGATTAAGAACGTGGCCATGTTATAAGACTGCCTCGGAGATTTGGGGTATCATGACACACTTTAGTTGAATTGCAAGGTTGAACCGAGTATGTCCTCATATCCCTAATCCTCGTGGGCATCCATATAACATTATCACCTTGTTAATCTGCCTCCGAGTGATTCAGTTGTGAAAGGAAGGACTGACAGTAGTCAGTATAAGACATTCTATATAACATATGAATGGGGTGAAGGGCGTATTCAGTTGGACGAGTATGCCGTTAAGGAATACGAGACATGAACATATGTTTCAAATCTTTGGCCAAAGTATCGCAAGTTTGCTTGATTGCGTTGTCCTAATTCACCTAGTCTAAGGGATGAGATGCCGATGAATAATGGTACTTGATTATTGATTAGATTCCTTAGACAGAACATTTGAATCCCAGATTAGGGAAGAGAACCGCGAGTGTTGTGTTAAATAAAAACACTAACTCTTTTTACTCATGAATAGATCGGTAGATTACAAAGTCATGGAATGAATAGATCGGAGGTATTAGAGTCATTCTGTTTGCATATGGTTATCTGTTATATAAATGGTTATTTGAATTGTGAGTTCTAAATTATGTATTTAGAACCAGTATGCAATTATCAAAAAAAAAAAAATTTGACTTGTTCTATTGTCTATAATGAGGATGTTACATCTTGGTATCAGAGCTGAAGGTTGCAGCTCTTGGACCTATTGAGTCCATAATCTGATAAAAACCTGAATTTTCTTGTAAGAAAATGGTTAGAACAAGGGGAAAGCGTTGCGAGTAATGCTCCACGAAGGAGGAGCGGCAACAACCGTAAAGCTGGATGAGATCCTTGCTGCCTGTTGGACACAAGAGATCGCTTGGCTGTATGCTTGAACAGCGGTGGGGAAATGAGGAGGATGAAGAAGCGATAATAATAATCAGCAACCCCACGAGGGCAATCCCGACACGGGTGTTGATGTTATCTTGTGAATGCACATGCGGCGAGGAAAATAAAAAGGCAGTTAGCGTGAGAACTCACTAATGATATCAAAAGGATAAGTCCACCTAAGTACGATGGCACCACATTAGGAGATGGAGGAGAGGCGGCTCGTGAAATGGAGAAGTACTTTGCTATAAGGAACTTCTCAGAAGAAACCAAGGCTATATGGGGAGCCTATCAGCTTTCACACGAAGCATCTTCGTGGTGGGATAGCCGAAAAGCTGAGCTAAACATTGATGAGACCAATATCACTTGGGATCAATTTAAAGGCTATTTTAGGCAACGTTGGCTGCCACAACTTTTCTATGATCAGAAAATGACAGAATTTCAGAACTTGACCCAAGGGAAGTTAACAGTAACTGAATTCTGGGAGCGGTTTACAAAACTCCTCAAGTATGTGCCGCAGTATCAAACTGACGAAAAATTCAGGATACGGAAATTCATCATGGGATTGAATCCTGTGATAGGGGGAGAGGTCGATGTTCACAGTCCAACCACTATGGAAGGAGTTGTTGAAAAGGCCATAAGGCAAACGAGAAATTAAAGGCTATTTACTGCTCATAAGGAGGAAGTGCGGAAGAAGGCTGCAAACCCTTCTTGACCTCTCTTGCACCCAAAAAAAAGGACCGTGGAAAAAGTTTGGAAACAAGAGTAAGTTTCAGGAGATAACAATAAGAAAGCAGCGATAAATAAGCTGCTTTGAAATATAAGGGATAATTTTGTTAAAAACTATAATAATGGACAGAAGTCCTATGGAGGACAGCGTGACAATTACAAGGCTGGAAGTAATGCTGAGCCTAAGAAGGGACCTGTAGGAGGCTGCTACACTTGTGGTAAAGATCATTACGCAAATCAATGTCCTTTAAAGAAGGATGATCGTAATCAATGACATAAGATACATCTTTGCTGATGTGAGAACAAGCAAGCTGAAAGGCAAGCAACACCTATAGAAGTTCAGGGTAAGTTATTTGGCATACCTGTCACTATTCTTTTTGATACAGGAGCTACTGAATGTTTTATTTCTCATAAACTTGCTTCTAAACTTAAAAGAAAAGGCTGGGAAAATGGATAAATCTTGGTGTAGAGTATGGTAATAATTTGTTCATACGGTGAGTATGTGTCTCTTTGGAGCGAGTCCTTGATTTACCTAATTTCTCCACGGAAGTTGATCTCTATGTTACACCTTTGGGATCGTATGACATTATTATTGGTGTCGATTGGTTATCGACCATAAAGCAAAGGTAGATTGCTATGAGAAGAACATAAAATGTTTAGATGATCATTTGGAATCAGCAGAGATTCAAGGTGTGAAACGAGAAATTTCAGTTAGAAAGCATCGGCTATGCGGCTTAAAAGGCTAAGAATAAAGGGTGTACCCTTTATGCGGTAAAGATATCTGAATCTTGAGAAGAAGATAGTGATTTCATGAAGCAAATTCCCTTTATTACAAAGTTTCGGGGATGTTTTCTGAGGAATTACAGGGTTACCTCCCAAGAGAGAATTTGATTTTACTATTGAAATCAAGCCTGGAACTGAACCTATTTCCAAGGCGCCTTATCGGATGACTACTACTGAGTTAGTCGAGCTTAAGGCACAATTACAAGAGCTTTTGTCAAAAGGATTGATTAGACCAAGTGTTTCACCTTGGGGAGCACCTGTGATATTTGTGAAAAAGAAGGATGGAACTCTGAGGCTGTGTATTGATTATCGGATGTTGAACAAAGCAACGATCAAGAACCGATATCCACTTCCTAGGATCGATGATCTGTTTGATCAGATGCGTGGAGCAGCGGTTTATTCTAAGATAGATCTTCGATCTGGTTATCATCAGCTAAGAATTAAAGAGGAAGATATTCATAAAACAGCTTTCCGAACAAGGTACGGACATTATGAATTCACAGTTCTAGCCTTTGGGTTAACTAATGCACTGCGGCCTTTATGAATTTAATGAACAATATTTTTCAAGAATACGGACAAGTTTGTACTTGTATTCTTGGGACGATATTCTCATTTATTCTAAGAGCGTTGAGGAGCACAATGAGCATTTGAAGATAGTTTTGGGAATTTTGAGAAAGAGAAAGTTGTATGGTAAGTTATCCAAATGTTCTTTCTATGATTCTGAAGTTCGCTATTTGGGTCATGTCATAAGTAAGGAAGGAATCGCTGTAGATCCTTCAAAAATAGTGGCAATAACTGAGTGGCCTGCACCAAAGAATGTGCATGAAGTAAGAAGCTTCATGGGTCTTGCAGGTTACTATAGAAAATTTGTAAAGGATTTTTCTAAGGTAGCTGCACCAATAACTTCATTGCAGAAGAAAGATAAGAAATTCATGTGGAATGACAAGTGCGAAGCGGCTTTCAAAAGTCTGAAAGACCAGTTAACTTCTGCACCTATATTGGCTGTACCAGACCCTAATGGGAATTTTACTGTTGTAACTGATGCTTCTGGGGAAGGCCTTGGAGGTGTTTTGCTACAAAATGATCAAGTCATAGCTTATGAAAGTAGAAAACTTAAGATTCATGAGCTGAATTATGCCCCTCATGATTTGGAACTTGCTGCCATTGTTCATGCGCTTCAAGTCTGGAGACACTACTTACTAGGGAAACCTTTTGAGTTGGCCAGATCACTTGGGACTGAAATATATTTTTACTCATTGACTGAATGCCAGACAAAGAAGGTGGTTAGAATTTTTATCACAATATGACTTTGATATTAGCTATATCAAAGGGAAGGAGAATAGAGTAGCTGATGCTCTAAGTCGTAGGAGGCACATTTCTGCTCTTATAACGTTGAGAACTCAGTTTAAAGACGAGGTAAAAGTGCCTCGAGAATCGGATGCATATTTTCAGCAAGTGAAAGCGGTAGCGCTTTGCAGAACCTAAAGATAAAAGGTATGAAGGTTTTCATCTTGATAATGAAGGAATCTTGCGTTATGAAAATAGGGTATATGTACCTGTGCTGAATGATTTGAGAAAGAAGTTGTTAGTTGAATTTCATAATTCACCTTTCTCTGGGCACCCAGGTATCACAAAAATGCTAGCTGATTTGAAAGCAATACTTCTGGAAGGGTATGAAAAAGGATGTGATAAAATTTGTGACTCATTGCCTGGAATGTCAGCGGGTGAAGGCAGAGCATATGCACCCTGCTGGACTGTTATATCCTCATAGCATACCGCAGTACAAATGGCAAGTAATAACCA
This sequence comes from Taxus wallichiana var. yunnanensis, assembly GCA_018340775.1. Taxonomy (NCBI): domain Eukaryota; kingdom Viridiplantae; phylum Streptophyta; class Pinopsida; order Cupressales; family Taxaceae; genus Taxus; species Taxus wallichiana. Next base: position 368,904,220 of record CM031242.1, on the reverse strand, counting down.
TGGATTTTGTACAAGGACTACCTATGTCCGAGGAATAAACATGATGTTATCTGGTAGTTGTAGATAAAGCTGACTAAGGTAGCTCATTTCATCATTTGGAAATCTAAAGGATGATTCCCGAGTGCTGGCAAGAGGTTCGTACACGAAATTTTCAGATTGCATGGTGTGCAGGCTGATTATTTCGGCGGGGATCCTAGAATGGCGTCGAGGTTTTGGCAAACGCTTAACGCAGCCCTAGGAACAAAACTAAACTTTGATTACGCATATCATCCGAAAGCGGATGGGCAAGCGAGAGAGGTAAATCAAGTGTTGGAGGACATGTTGCGAATGTATTGCATGGATCAACAGTATAAATGGGAAGAGTATCTCCCATTAGTTGAGTTCGCATACAACAACACTTATCACTCTTCGCTTAAGATGGCACCTTTTGAAGCACTTTATGGAAGAAAGTGCAGAACCCCTGTAAGTTGGGACAGTGTAGAGGATAGAGTGGTAATTGGACCAGAGATTCTCACAGAGATGGAACAGCAAGTTAAGCTGATTCGTGAACGATTAAAGGAAGCGGCGGATAGACGAGAAGAGCTATCTTGACCTTAAGCGGGTTGATAGAAAGTTTGAGCTTGGTGATAAGGTTTTCTGCGTGTTAAACCCAGAAAGAGTTCTATAACTTTTGGCAAGGCTGCCAAGTTGTCACCACGATATGTGGGACCTTTCGAAATTATCGAAATAATCAATCCTGTAGCTTATCGTTTAGCATTGCCACCTGCTTTATCTCGTATGCATGATGTTTTCCATATTTCTTTGCTTAAGAAATACGTTTCAGATCTGTCACATGTTTTAAATTGGAATTCCTTGCAGGTCCAAGACCCAGGAATAATCGTGGTTAAACCCACAAAGTCTTGGAAACTCTTGATTGCATTTGAGAAATCGTGATATTCAGCAATGTAAGGTCCAGTGGGACCAGTTTAGCGAAGAAAGTGCAACTTGGGAAAACCTGGAAGAGATGAAAATTGCTTTTCCTTCTCTTTTTGCAACAGAATGAAATCTGTTGATAAAATACTGTTATGAACTTATTGTTTTTAAGTATTTATGAAAGCCAGATGAAGGCAGACTTTATTCAGGTTGAATAAAAGTGTTGTGACGTTGATTTCTGAAACTATTTAATATGGAAGTAGTCACATTGTTTGTGTACTAATAAATTGATTGACCTAAAGGTTAAATTTAATATGTAATTCATCGGGACGATGAATCTTTTTAGGAGGGAAGCATGTAACACCCTGAACTGTTGTTACTTTCTCCTAAGCATTCAAGTGTTGATATGTGATTTCTTGTAAAAGGATGTGTACCTCGATTCAGAAATCATGCTTGATATGTACTGAATTTCTTGCAGATTGCAGATCTTGACTGAGTCAAAATATGAATGGACTCTTTTATTTATTTCATTTTGTGTCTGAATATTAATCTGATCACGGAATGAATTATAGAGATATTCTTCTATAATATCTAGACTTGGATCAGTGGAATTGATCCAAGTAATGCTTTAAATCTGTATGTGATAAATTATATCACAGACCTTGAGCAGTTGCAAGGTATGGAAGCATTTATTAAGCTATCCGGGATTACGACTCGAGGCTGATCTTGAGAAAGAAAGCGGTTCCCGATATCAAAGTATATCTGGAAGGTCTCGATTGTAGACCAGGTAATAATTCGTTGACATACAATTATGCATAAGAACGGAAGCTAACTCTGTTCTAGAAGGTATGGTACAGGTCTTTCCGAGTTCGGGACAAGGACCAAACTGAATTATTAAGGGTTAGTAACCTAAAACTAAAACCTAACCTAGGGGTTAGATTATTGTTAGTCTAACCTAGACCTAGGCTATTTGTTAATATCCTAAGTTAGTATCTTTGTGTAAATTTGTTAGTATGGGTATTACCCTAAACTCTAACCTAAGATACTAACCTAACTTTGGAAGAGATTAGGAAGGGGCCGATGAAGGGTGGCGAACCATGGCGGTGTTTTCTATGGCAATAAATGTAAGGGATAAGGATGAGGGACAGGTCATGGCGGAGGTTTAGGCGACGGCTAATTTGTGCAGACTTGGCAATTGCTAAGTTTGGAAATGGACTTAAATTTGTAGTTGGACTGTCACCAATTCTGGCGGTCGGTGGGAATAGAGTTTAAGCGGGAAAATTGGTTATTGGCATTCAATACTCTCGGAAGTCGAGCTCGGAACTCGCGAGAAGGCATGCAAGCGGAAATTTGGGGGTTTGTTTGGCTTGTCGCGATTTTCGGTTTTTGCTCTGCTGGTTTACTGGTTCTTCACACCAGTTCTCTTTGAGTTGCATGGCATGTAGGAACTGCCATAGCTCTTTTTTCTGTCATGGAAGTTATATATGCGATGAAGACAGCGAAATTTTGTTGGTCGCTTCATCGTGGGAAAAGAAAAGGAAGTTTGAGCTCTTCCTGTGGTTTGCTTCGGGAATTTGATCAACATACAGGCATGCTAGGCCCTAACCTTTAAATATCTTGCTGTTTTTCAAGTGCTTTCATTAAAACAACTCTGTTCAAATGTTCTGTGAAGAATGGATGAATTTTCTATGAGATCTAGTTTGATTTTTTTGCTTGTATCTCAAATGCAGTTCGCTTTTTCAATTTCTTCTTCTTTGGGTGTTTGTTGAAATCAAACTTGACCCTATTTGTTTGTGTATCCTTCTGGCTTATGCATATGAGGTATTTATTGTAAGGTTCGAGTGTTCGGCCTGTTTGGCGTGAGCCCTTAGAATATACCTGTGGGCAGTATAGACCACTGTACGTCTTTGTTTCGTGGTCATTTGTTCTGTTATTGAAAGCTGTATGAATGAATTGGGATGAATGCGGTAAGATTGTTTAATAAATATCGCTTCCTTGGAAACTCGTCGTGAGCTTTGTTTTTGTGTTTAATGATGCCTCTTGGGTTTTCATTGTGTTCAATTTTTGGCTTGGAACAGGTAACTGTAGTGTTACCGTAGTCCTTTCGACCTATCGGAAGTTGTTTTCCTTGTTGTTAGGTTAGCGGGATTACTTGTGGACAGTGTATAATATAGATACACCTGTGCTTCGTTGTATCGACTCGGTGGAGTCGATGATTGAATCGTATTGCTATCTTTTCTTTGGAAATGTAGATTTATCCATAAGTTTTGTGCTTGGATTTTTGTAAAAGCGATAAGATGAAAGCAGGGCTTTTGGCTCTTTTGTTATTTGTAGTAATTAAAGGATAAAGACTTCCTGTATTTGCATTTTCCCTTTCTATGTGCAAGCTGTTCGAAAGTTCGAAGCGGCTCAGTTGCTTTCCTTGCTAGAAATGGATATTCGATTTGCTTCGCTTGTTTCATTCTGAATGTTAGCCATGAATAGCATATATGGATTTATCAATCAATGTCATTGTACGTTGCTGTAGGGTTCAGTGGTTATGCGTGCAAACCTTTATCAGTCACTGTGTGAATATATAGATTATGCTATTACGACTTGGACGACTCTGAGGAGTCGATTGAATGATTCATTTTATTCATGAGCCGATTAAAGTTAAGTTGTTGGTATTTTAAGTGCCGGCGACTCAATGGAATAACATGTACTTCGATCTTGTTATTGAGATTGGAATTCCTTCGTGTTTTGGGATTCTGAGGTTCAGATTCTTAGGTGGACATGTATGTCTTTGACCTGAGCAAATTAGTGTAAAATAATTGGCGGAGAGTAATTTGCTGTCTGATTATTGATATGCTTTGTTGATGAATGTCAGTATGAATTCTTAAGTTTTTGCTTAATTTGATACCTCCGTTTGAATCCTTGGAATTCTGGAAAGGCAACTTATACTTCTGTCTCTTTCTGAGCTTGACCTTGGACACTGTCTTGTCACCTTTTGAGGTCCTTGTGTATGGATGACCGTTTCGTGTTCTGACCTTGTTTGGGTAAGTCGCGAACATCACTCCAAGACTTGCATGCGGCAAGGTGAGGATCGTTTGGTTTAATTCCTTTCTTTTACTTCAGTCCGATTTTTGACTGAGCAAGAATGTGTATGCTATGTTCTATTCCAAATAAACTGCCCGATTTGACTGTGCGTGATTTGGAAATATCGTGTGGGCAACATAGCATAGTCCATTGAAACCCGATTGCTTGATGCGATAAGGTTGTTGTTTTTAGCGATACGCTTCTAGTTTCTTGTTTTCAACTTGTGTCAAGCCTTATTGTATAAAAGGAATTAGCATTGGGCTTAGGATTGCTTCATGATTTGTGGATGTGTTGGTTGCTGTACAAGAGTTTGCTGTGTTTCTGTTTCTTGATTAAACAGTGATCTTGCTTGCGGCTTGTCTAACTTGTTCACTTATATACTGGTTGAATGTTTTCATATGTGAAGGCAGTACAGTGATGAACTTATGTGAAAGGAAGCATGAATGGTTTGGTTCTTTCTCTTCCTTTATTTAATATTATTGATAATTGACTATCAGTGGGAAATTGTTTGTAACATATTGGTGGAATCCCGAATTGTTATGTTATTTCCTTTTTGGAGAATGAAACAATCTGACCAATGTTGTGATTTTGGATTTAATGATTGTTGTGTGCTTTCGTTCCTTGTTTCTTAATATTTGATGAAATATTAGAAAGTGATTAAGACTATTACTAACAATGATAGAGTTACATATTTGTAACCATTTTGTGTTACAAGAGCATAGTCTGATTATGTTTACTTATGTGAATATCAGATCTCATTTAAACAGGGTGTTTAATGAAAACAATTGATGGATTGCAATTGTTTTAAATGCTAGTGCTTATCATGCTCAGTTCATTGAACTGACTCATGTTGACTATTTTGCAGATGGTTGCCGTAAGAGGTAAAAACAATGCAGATCTGGCAGGCTGATCAGATAGTTTATTTGACTTATAAAAATTACTGACTTGATTTTATAAATGTACTATATGTGAAAAGATGTTTCTTTTCCGTAGCATTATATCAAGCATGCTGTTGCATAAAATGTAATTGTACGAGTTTCGAAAGGAATGAAAATAAGTGTTTGATACTTATGTGTTGTATTCTATTCTGAAAGATGAACTTCTTCGGTTTATGTAACGAAGAGGCATAGTTATCTTTGTATAATATGGATGCTTTTGTGATTGACAATGAAAGCTTGTAAGTAATTAGACTAAATTCTTATGAGTATTTAGTAGTTCTATTTGATCTAGCAAAAGCAACATTGTAATTTAATTATTGTCTCTCTAGAGGATAGGTTAAAATTGAGCCTAAAAGATAACGCTAAATAAGTTGGATTGAATTACTAATCCCTAGTCCTAAGTATAACAGGACAATAGTAAATTGGATTCTAAATCATTTATATCTTTAAACTAAAAGTATGATATAAATTCGAGTTAAGAGAAGCGATAGGCAACCAATGGAGTTGAGATGGCAATCTCAAGCATTGGTTATGAGATATTGTCCCATTCTGTTGCTTTGGAATCGGGTGTATTCTAATGACTCCTTGATGAGAGCGTGGACCGTAATACCTCTACCAGTAATGAGTCTTTTAGAGGAGGGTCGTCTTAAGACAAAGAATCCAGGGATTTAAGAAGGCTAACCTTAGGGAAAAGTCTTTAAAAGTAATTTAATCTCAAGTGCGTAACGCTTGTTATTGGGTAGATCTTCTCGAGGCGGATTTAAAGGTTGATGACATAAAGTCGACTGCAGGGCTGTACCTCCGAGAAGATTAGGATCTTCTCGAAGTTACAACTATGCAGGTGACTTATGGCGACACCCTTTGCATTGATCGCTAAGATTTACACTTGATTTCGCAAGAGTTACCTTGGGACCGATTAAGAACGTGGCCATGTTATAAGACTGCCTCGGAGATTTGGGGTATCATGACACACTGGTTGAATTGCAAGGTTGAACCAGTATGTCCTCATATCCCTAATCCTCGTGGGCATCCATATAACATTATCACCTTGTTAATCTGCCTCCGAGTGATTCAGCTGTGAAAGGAAGGGTGTGATGTAGTCGGTATAAGACATTCTATATAACATATGAATGGGGTGAAGGGCGTATTCAGTTGGCGAGTATGCCGTTAAGGAATACGAGACATGAACAGTATGTTTCAAATCTTTGGCCAAAGTATCGCAAATTTGCTTGATTGCGTTGTCCTAATTCACCTAGTCTAAGGGATGAGATGCCGATGAATAATGGTAAGTATGATTATTGAGTTAGATTCCTTAGACGAGAACATTACGAATCCCAGTTAGGGAAGAGAACCGCGAGTGTTGTGTTAAATAAAAACACTAACTCTTTTTACTCATGAATAGATCGGTAGATTACCGAGTCATGGAATGAATAGATCGGAGGTATTAGAGTCATTACAAAGCTGTATATGGCGTGCATTATATATGGTTATGCATTATATAAATGGTTATTTGAATTGTGAGTTCTAAATTGATGTATTTTAGAATGAGGATGTTACAAATTGTGTGGCTTTATCATTTTATATGTTTTTTAATAAATGTATTGATACTTTATAAAAAGTGTGTGCCCCTATCATTGGTCAAGATTAAATGGAATCCATACCTCGTAATAATATTTTCCAATAAAAACTTGGCTACGGTAGTTGTTGTAAAATCCTTTGTAGGGGTTGTTTACTCGCCAACCTTGTTAGATAGTCTATGCAAGTTATGATATAGCGTGAACCATTCATGCACGTGGCTAGTGAAATAGGACCAAAAAAATCTATAGCCCATTTTTTAAATGGCTCTCGTATAAGGAATAGGCCTTAATGGCATCTCATCTCATTGTCTGGTTTGCAAGACATTAACAAGTGATCAAATTCCTTACAAAATTCCTTACAATCTTTATATAGGGTCTCCCACCATAATCCAGCAAATAGAATCTTGTGCGTAGTGGCATCACCTACATAGTGGCCACCTACAATACCATCATGAGCTTCTCCCATAATATATGTGTGCTCATGCTCCAATACACAACGGCATAATACCCATCATCGACCTAATTTGTACATGTCACCGTTAATCAACATATAGGGTGTCATGCATATAGAAAGTTGTTTCTTCTCTAAGTATTGCATTCCTTACGGTGTCATACTTATTCGTATAAATACGAAATGTCCTCTAATTATGATGGCACTCATTGTAATCTATACAATTATGCGTGCTGGTATGGTATCTTCAATTTCCTGTGCTTCTTCTCCTGATTGTATTCTGGATAAATGGTCTGGTCCAGAATTACTTTTCCTTGGTTTTACCACAACTGTGAAATCAAATTCTTGAAATAAGAGTACCCATCTACATATGTACCCCTGTAATATGGGCTTGTTTACTAAATACTTCAATGTCATGTGATCTATATAAAATAAAAATGGTGTAGCCAATAGGTTTCTTATCTGAATTTATGTAGCGCATAGATCATTGACAAAGCTTCGCACTCTGTAGTTATGTAATTATATTCTTGTTATCCCGTAAAATTGACAAGGGAAATTTTACCGATAACCATACCGAAAATTTTGTTTCGATCCCTCGTTAGGGATCCCTCGCGTTCGAAACATCGTGAAATCCCTCCCCGGGAAATCTAGTTTTTGAACTTAGTCTTTTCGAGCCTTTTTTGGTGGGCGCATGGATTTGCCTTGTAACACATAATTTTGATGCGCCCCCTTAAAAGCCTTTGGCGCATGGTTTTACATGTTAACACGTCTTTCGGTGCGCCAAAGGATGTTGAATTACTTTTTGATGCGCCAAAAGGGCGCACGTAATCTATCTGCAACACCAAGTTTTGGTGCGCCAAAGGGCGCACATAACTTCATGTCGACAATGCATATGGTGCGCAAAAGGCGCGCTCATTCTTCTGTTGTCAATTCCTTCCATGCGCCAAAGGGCGCACGCTTTCCCTTGTCGACAGCCGTTTCCATGCGCCATTTCAAAAGGTTGGTGGCGCATTAATGACAGTTTTTCCTATAAATATCCGTGCGCGCCCATGTCATTTTCATTCCTTTTTATCAAGCACGTGATCGCTCTGGATTTGTCAGCTCTGCTCTGTCGTTATCGCCCTGTGGACCCGCTTTCCAATCTTTTGCTATATTTAAGGTAAGAGGTTCTCCCTCTTCTCTGTTTTATGCTTTCGTGTTTTGGTCTGTGTTCTGTTGGTGTGTTTCGGTCTGTTTTTGGTTTGCTGGTCTGTGTTTTAAAAGAGTATGTTTAGGCTTTTCCCCCTGAGCTTTTCCATCGTTTTCTTCTTTTTCTCCTCTCCTTCCCTCTTTCCAGATCTGCTGGTAAAGGGAGCTTTCTTGAATGGCTTGGCCTGTTAAAACCTTTTATGAAACCTTACTTGACCAAGTAACTATTTAAGTGGAAGAAATGAATGAGAATGATTTGAGTAGTGAGCTTATTTCAAAGGCGCACTGGCGCGCCTTGTGACAATATACAGTCGCGCCCCTCGGCGCACCTACCCGCCATGCAACATGCTCAAGACCCGCGCCAATGGCGCAGCCTTCCGTTCTGCTGCTGTTGAAATCCATGCGCCGCGCCATATTCCTTTGGCGCACCCTTTATCCAAGTTGCATAATGTCTCCATGCGCCAAAGGGCGCACCCAGTTTTAATGTAACACAAGTCTTCTGCGCGCAAGTATAAAGATTACAAAGGCGCGGGCGCACCCTCCGTTGCAGTATCATAATGTTGTGTAAACCCTCCATGCGCCGCGCCATATTCCTTTGGCGCATCATTTGTCCATGTTACACAATCCATGCATGCGCCAAAGGGCGCACCGAACCCCAATGTAACACGCATTTCCTGTGCGCCCTGCTATAAAATGCAACCTGCTTCATCCATGCGCCATGCGCCTTTGGCGCCAATATAACCTCTGCAACATTCCTTTTCTGTGCGCCTTATCTATTTGGCCTGTCAGTTGCATTTTTCCCGCGCCCTGAGCCTTTAAATCTTTCTTCTGCTAGCTTTCCAATGGAAGATCAAATGACTAATTCAACCTTTTTGGATTGGGTCTCACTTCTTCTTCATGCGGATCAGCGGCGAGTTCGAAAGAACACATGTCTACGTCAAGCAAGAAACCCACCAAACCAAGAGGAAAGGCTAAGCTGACAGAAGAAGAGATGAAATACAAATATCAAAGGGTCAGAATGCCCGAATCACAGGCTGAGTGCAGTATGGATGTCAGGGACTCAGAGTTGGGTCACATTGACATGGATGAGTTCTGGGTTAGAACTCAGAAGGTTACAAGAAGTCCATGGATGGACAAGCTAATAGGCAGTGCCCTGCACTTTGCCGGAGGAATCCCTGTCAGCGCTGTGAACAATGAGTTCATGATGGTAGTTGCGCAATCTTTCAACAAGGACACAAGATGTGTCGAGAACAGCAAGGGCGAGGTAGTCATAAACCTCACTGCCCGTCATTTTGAGTTGATGCTTGGCATCCCTCACCACCGGAACTACGTGGCTGTTAGCCAACAGGAATGCATCAAGGCCTGGGAAGACAACGAAGGCCAGTGCATGCAGTTAATGAATGAGGTCTACCTAAAGAATAAGAAGGTAGTGACCCGGTGGCCTCAGACTATCCACCGAAGTGATTTCTCAGAGGAACTCAGTGACACGATCACCTTCCTGAGCAGAGTCTTCGGGCTTTCAGATGCCCACTATTTCCATAAGTGGATGCTGCGGTACCTGGAGACAATGAATAAGAATTTGCCCGATCAGCGCTTCTGCTGGGGGGAAATAATAAGCAGCACCATCTCTGAGCAGCTACAACAGCTTGCCACAACTGGAGTATTTCATATGAACTCCTATGTAGTCTACGCTGCAGCATCGGCAAGGGATTACCCAGGGCTCAACCGAAGTGGAGTATGGCCTCAAGCCAAGATATTTGATTACTATCCAGAGCTGAGGCTGGAGAATAGTATCCCTCAATTTGCTAAAGTTAACGATGCATTCTTCTATCACATCATGTGCATGTTGCGGCCAAATTTGACTCATAGCCGGACGACCAAAAACATAGTGGCAGTCACAGAGAAATGGGGAGCCCTGTTCACCCAATTTCCCACGTTCACCTATCTAAGGGCTGCCAACTTTTTGGGAGAGCCGACCAGGCTACCGAGGTATGCTGGGCCAAAGCTGATTCTACTGGAATTATCAAGGCAGCTGGTCACATACCATGAGAAGTGCCTCAAAAGAAAGAAGGGCGGAACTCCTTTCCCCCTCACAGTGGGCCGGTACACATGCTCCTCCTATCACAAGGCGAAGGAAATGTTCACAGAGCTGGAGTTGCTAAATTTGAAACATGACTTCCCAGCCAGGCCTACCTTCGATCCTAGGAGCTGCCTGCCAAGGGCTAAGCTTGATCCGATCCATGTCCCTCAAATTGAGGATATTTACATTGACGTTCTCCATGAGGTGGAACTCAGAAGAAAGGATCACTCTCGCTTGGCATTAACGGAAATCATCCAATACGGAGTGGCCATTGTCCCCAAAGGCTTCCAAACCACGGAAGATGAAGTAGACAAAGTGTATAATGACACAGAAGGGGATGATTGGCCCTTCCCGGACATTGACAGAAGAAAGGCTCCTCAAACAATTGAGGAGAGGGTCAAGGAGACTATGCGGAGAACAGAGCATTGGTGCCACATGAACGGACTGATCTACCTCGGGGTAGATTTCACAACTTCCCCTTTGGGCAATGCACCTCCAAGGTCAAAGAAGCTGCTGAAAGGCAAAGGTGCCGAAGGTGAACCTAGCAACATTCGGGAGGAAGCCCCTGAAAGTCCTCTTCCTTGAGCTCGAACAAGTAATAACTCTGGATTCGCCAAAGAAAGAATGTGACAGGAGGATAGTCCTATACGCCCATCCACCGGGATGTCGGCGTCGCTACAACTTCAGAGGTCCCTTCTATCCCTTCTTCTTCTCTTCCTTCCCTCCTCGAGTGACTCAAGCAACCACTCCTTTGGTTGCGTCCTCTGCCCCCTTCTTCTACTCTTTCCCCGCCTCTTCATCTATCTTCTCCTCCCTCGCTGATTTGTCTTTCTTCCATTTCTTCCCTCATCTCCAAGCTCCCTTCCCTTCCTATGTCTTCTGCGGTTGCGGTTTCCCTTTCTCCCGTGGGCACTTCCTCGGCTATTCTTTCGATGCCGCCGCCGCGTGTCTCCACGTTTTTCCCCTCTTCTACCGTTGCTGCCTCCCCCTCTATCTCTGGTCCTTCTTCTATAGGACCAGCTTGGATCTCTCAGCAGCTGAGCCAACAAAAGAGGAAAGTCCCCATCGCTCCGATGGACTTTTCGGTCATTCCGGCTAAAGGAGTGAAGAAGCACAAGCCGGTTACACGCTTCTCAAAGAGCGCTGCAGGTGAGAGAGTCATGGAAATAGCATACCCCAACCCCCTCAAAGAGAAAGAAGATCTGTCTCCAACAGATTTCACCGTGACCCAAGTCACAATGGGGACATCCTCAGAAAGTCTCCAGGGGGAAGCTCTTTCCGCAGTGGATGCACTCTGCAAGAAGCTTCAGGAAACGAAAGAGGAAAAAAGGCTACTGAAGGAGCAGAACAAGTATCTGCTTCAAGCCTTACAGAAGATGGGAAGTGCACCTCCCACAACTGCCGCCGAAACTCCTGAGCTGCTCAGTCAGGAGAAGATCAATGAATATTCAAAGATTGGTGAGCAGGGCATGGCCGTTTCTGCTTGGAGGAGCCAGATCATCAAAGATAGTGAAAAAGTAATCGCCGAGTATATCAGTTTATACCTGAACATCGAGAAGGCGAACAAGGAACTCCAAACATTAGCAGGCCCAATATCAGAAGAGTTAGAGCATGCTAGACTCCAGCACGAGACCTTCCAACAAATGTTTGACTGTTCAGTCGAAGATCTGGTCAAGTTCGGAGTCTTCGGCCATCCAAGGGCCCTCAACAAAACTATGTCCACTCTAGACTATCGGATAGATCAGCTAGAATTCGTTTTGGAAAAGATAGACAAGGTGAAGGAAGAGGCCCTAGACGCAATGCATCAAATGGAGAAAATTGTTCTATCTATGACTCCAGGGTTGCTCACTCCTTCCCTCACCTTGAGATCAGCTGATGATACTATCCGAGTTTTCAAGGAGATAGCTTCTCAAGGGACAGGGCCAGAAGTCACGTTCGACACCGAGTCCATCAACAACTTACTGGCCTGTAGGGACTTCATCGGTTTCCTTATCGAGGCGGAGAAAGATTATTCCAAACTCCCGGAAAAGCTCATAGACGAGCGGGAGACTTGCGAAGCAATCAGTGAACGGCACAAGGATCCATCACAGGATCAATTTGGGCCAATGATCAGCAAGTTCTTGGAATACCGCGCTCAGTTCCACATATCATCACCTGAGCAGCACCAGAAACAGGCGACCCCTTTTCGGCCGCAGGATGATGATGATGAATAGCTTCTTCTTCTTCTTCTTCTTCTTCTTCTTCTCCTCTCTATTCTCCGACTTTCTTTTTCGAAATGTCTAAAAATGTGTTGGCACAAATAATGACATCATCCATGTTGCATCATGGGATGATGTCATCCATCAAAGTTGTCAAAGTCAACATGACTTTTGGATATTTTGTAAATATCTTTGTAAATAAGTGGTTGGCTCCATTTTTCCTTCTCTCCTCCTCATTTTCTATAAATATGAGAATACTTGTTATATTCTAGAGGAGGTGAACATTTTTCAGATAGAAATAGAAGTGAGGAGAGAAAGACTTTGAACTTTCTTGTAACAGAAAAGAACAGTAATACAATTATTCAGACTTTGTGCTCAATAGCTGTGTTATACATTAGATCTTTCTTACGTTAGATCTGTATGTGTTTAATCTGTTGGATTCATATCTACTTTTCCATCATTTGTTTATCAGTATTGCTTTGTTTATTTATGCAAGTAGGTTTGGCTCTGTTTACTACCAAACTAAAAACATAAATCTTCTGACCTTTCTGCTTTGGAATTCATTTCTTTTCTCCCTTCGGATCTGTTCTTTCTCTTCTCCCTCTTTCATTCCTTTCTTTTCGCAGCCTGGAATACTCTACCGGGATGAGATCCCAACCCCGAAGGCAGAATCTGTGAGACTTGCATAGGTTCCTGCTAGTGGAAATAGCAATAAACCAGTTTCGCTTTGCTGTCTCAAAGAGGGGCTAAGCCCTGCAACACTGTTGGCTCGTCTATCCATAGATTTGTCCATGCAAAGATTTTCGGACCAACAATTCTATAGGAGTTAACTTTATACTAGCAAAACATATAGGATGATCTATAATACCTTCTCCCAGTTGAGCCAACACTACACCAATGGCCATGCCAGAGGCATCCACATATACATGAAATGGTTGGTCACATGAAGGAAAGTACAAAATAGGTGTGGTAGTAAGTTTCTATTTTAATTTCTTGAATGCGTAATGCTATGGTTCTCCCTAGTAGAACGTACCTTTTCCTTTCAATAACTCCTCCAAAGGTGTAGAAACCTTGGCATATCCTTTAATAAACTTCCTGTAATATCCTATATGTCCCAAAAAATTGAACACCTCACTATGACTGGTAGGATCTTTTACGCCGATAATGACTGCAACCTGAGTTGGATCAACCAAAAAACCTTCCTTGCAAATTATGTGTCCTAACAATATTCTAAATGGTGTAGAAAATATTCATTTCCTAATGTTCAAAGAGATACTCAACTATCTACATATTTCAAACATTAATTGCAGATTGTCACAATGATCTTTGACAAGTCCATACACCATCCAATCATCTAAATAAACCTATAAGAAGTTGTGAATAAACTCTTTAAACACCTAAACAACTATGCATGAAAATACAACAAGCACATTTTTCAGACCAAAAGGCATCACAGTATAGGTGAAGCTACCCCATTTAGTAGTAAAATTAGTTTTTTCCTGATCCTCCTGGGCAATCCTAACCTGATGATACCCAGAGAACCCATCTGTAAACGAATAGATTTCACACCTTGTAATGCCTTCTAGTATTTCTTCATTGAATGGCATAGGAAAGGGATCAATCAAACATGTAGCATTTAGCTCCTTGTAGTCCACACAGATACTAATCTAACTATCCTTCTTGATATTGATCAACATTGCACAAACCCATTATGAATCGTCAGGGGCTTGATGATTCCGAGACTTAACCATCTTTTCAATCTCTTCTTTGAATTTTATACACAAGTTAGGGTTCATCCTATAGGGTCTCTTTCTAACTAGGTTCATACCCTCTTTAAGCTTTATCCTCATATCCCCTAATGATTCATGTACACCTTTAAGCTCATGATAGCCTTGAGGGAATAAATCTTGATAATCCCATAGTAACTCTATGATTTTTGTTACTTCGAGTTTGACCAATAGTCCCCAATTATGGCCTCCTTAGGCTCGGCATGTGATCCAATATTCAATTTCTTTATCTTTATAGGTTCATGGTAGGTGCACGTGGTCTTATATGCCTTTGTCAATACCTCACACCTACCGTTGAATGGTTTACATCTAGATTTTCTACTTTTTCATCATCCACTAAGTAGACCATTTTTTTCTTTTTCTTTCTTAAGGAAAGCGCATTGAAGTAGTGTCACATCAGCCTTTGTCTCTTTAACAAGACGTACTTCTAAGTTTCCTTCATCCAATAACTCCTAAATGAATTCTTCACCTTGGCACTATCTCCCATAGTTAAGTTCTTTATGACTTTTAATGCTCATTACAGGAGGCTTGGTAGAGAAGAATTCAAATGTCTGGGTCATTCCTATAATTAAATCCTACCAATTTCCAATCTCTCTATGGATTTCTGCATATACATACCAAGCACATGCACAACCATGTAAAGTGGAATAAAACTTGTGCACCCAGAGCAAAGGTGGTAAAGCTTCATGTCCCTCTGTCTAGAGTCTCTCACACTACTAAACATGGTGTTGAATAGGTTGATTACCATGATAAGTGCATATTTGAGTAGGTTCATTTATCCTAAAGAACCTAGTGGCAAGAGAAATCCTAATTTCATTCCATCCTATAAGATTATCCTTGTGGACCACCTACCAGCGTAATGTTGTCCTACGTAGGGTATATGGTAGCATATTCCTTTTTTATAGTGGATCTATCCAATTTTCTTCCATAGCACGTAGGAACACCATAGGGTCCCCTTCTGCGGGTGTAACAAGGTATTGATTTGTTACCTATTCCCCTAATATTGCATCTTTGGCATGCACCACTTTAGCATGGTTCGTGATCCTTACCATGATGCCTCATATTCTACTTCAACTTGGGCATCCACCGATTTTCCACAAAGACGTTGTATCCTAACCATCCTGCGCCTTTGTTTTCCTATTTATGCTACTTGCTAAGATTATCATACAAGTTCGAGCACTCCTCATAACTATGATTCTTTCCTGAGTAAAGAACATGTAATACTCTAAGGAAATTCATGTCCGTAGTGGTCAAGAGATCTACATGTATAATATATTCCATGAGGGAACTCACCTCTTCCTCCACCACGGCCTCATCCTACAAATCCACCATGGTATCCTTGACCTCTACCATGACCACCTTTAAAACATCTTTCATTCCGATCATAGTGTGTCGATTATGATCTCGATCACGATGTTCATTCTTGCCTTTAAAGTTATCTAAAACTCTTGTATGTCGTAAACCAATATCTATAGCATCCTCGATCTGACCAATCAGCCAGAAGTCTTTTGTGTCATGAGTCATGGACCTGTATATTTTACAAGTAATAAGATACATTCTTCCTTATCATGTGTTGTAACAATGGGAAGTGGATGGCATCATGGTTTAAATGAAATATCTCACAATCTAATAGCAATGAGCGCACTAATATGCTAGGAAAACTATCCTTTATATGACCTTCCACTTCACAATTTGTGCACCAAATCCCCTTACACATCTCATGTGCTAAATTTATCGATAGCTTCTCCAACTACTTTGCCATAGCTGCGATCTATGCTTCTAAAAATGGGCTCACCCCAGTGTCTATACTTCCAACTGCCTTAGTGCGTAATGCTACTTCAAGTGATTTGCGTGGATCAATGTATGTTTTATGTGATAGTGCCCTCTAAAAGGTGTAATTTGACTTCCAACAAACCATTGTGCATGTTGGCTTGCATGAATATCATAAGATAGCTTAGATAACAGTGTTTTGAAATGGGCATTATTTTCTCTGACACTATTAGTAGTGCCTTCCTTAATATCCTTGAGCACAATTATACTCTTTTGCTCAAAGTTAGGGATGTGAATCTGTTTGAGGAAATCCTCTTTTAAGGCTGCATAGGCTACGCAAGTTTGATCAGGGTCAAACTTTGTGTACCAACTATTTGTGCACCCTTGTAACATAGTAGCAAATTGACTTTCCCTCAGCTCTAAAGCCATGATTCCTTTTGTGCGCCATAGTATTTCACACATGTGTATGTGTTCAACAGCATCTTATATGCCCCTATACTCTAGGAGACGAAGGGACATCTCCATGTAAATATTCTAGGGTTGGTGTGGGCCTTGCCCACCTAATCCAAAACCTCCTGTGTTTCCTCTGCCCCCAGAACCACCAAATCCACCAGAACTAGAGCCACCTATACCTCTTGATCTTAAACCTATAATTGGGGTCAGACCAAAATATGTACTTCCCTATGTCCCAACGGTGAGTCTTGAAACTGTACACATGATAGTCTGCGAAGTGTTACCAATCCTATAAGAGAGTCCAAAATTTACGCACCTAAATTCTATGTGGATGATACACCCAAAAAGGTACTCCCATATAACAATGAATTCATTTACATTGTCATCATTCTACTTTGTATATGACTCACTCCTGCTGTCTCACTACCTAAATTAGCTTTTTGATTGTTTGTTGTAAGAGATACGAGAAAACCAAGCGTAAGGGCAAGGTTTCCAGGTGGATTCAAATGCACACGTGGCCCAGTCATCTCTCTTTGGAATGCTTCTACTTGAGGTGAGGAGGGTTCCCTATCATGCTTTCCCAAATGGGGAGTTCTAATGCTCGGGTTCTATGTCTTCGCATGAACATTAAACCCTTCCTAGACTATCTCTCTCCACAACGTCATTCACTCTATAACATCTCGTTGCTTCTCTATCACCCTCTTGCATACCTCATTATAATTAATTTTCCTTTCCTCTCTTTTCCTTTTTGTCACTAGTTCGCCATATTTCACCAAACCTACTCCTTCCCCATGCGTGGTGGGGTTTAGTTTTCCATAGGTTTGTTCTCCAAGTTTATGGTTACCATCATAATTTTGATTGTCGGTGGAATGCCTTGTAGGTAAGCTCCCCGGGATATCATAAAAATTGGAATACACCTACCTATGGGTGATTTTAAGTGGAAATTGAGTAATCCAAGATATAGTTGTTCAAAACACCATGGAACCACGTATCCACAACGCGAGTCCAAATCAGATCAACATCATAAAGAGTCTAAAAGTATTTTTGTGTTTAGATAATTGTGCGATACCTCCAATTTTGTTTAGATGCATAAGCAACCAGCCACTTGTATAGTTCTACCAAAAAGATAGCAAAGAATATCTCATACAAACAATCATATAGATTCTAATCCACCCATGTGCATGTGTCGATCTCAGATCTAGTGTTAAACCTCTATGTGTATTCTTCTTCCAAATTTTTAATCCACTCCTCAACACTTGCTATGGTCAACCGGTACGTCTTCATCATAAACCATCCGGAAAACAATAGAAAAGAGGTCCGACAATAGAACTAATGATGCAGCCTAGAATTCACAAGTAAAAGTCTAGGTGCGCTGGCACATCACTCATCCTAGACTGAGCCCTCACCCAAAGTGTGTAAAGGTAACAGGACCATCTTTAGGGTTGTTGTTGCAGAATGTTAGCATGATGAAGACTTAAAACATTCATATCTATCACTAATATATCATTCTACAGTGCATGTTCAGATCTAGATCTAGATAATAACAGCCTTAAATGATAACCATGATGAAATCAAGCATGCAAGAACCAATTATACTTAGGATTTGATACTCTATTTCAAGCAATACACTACATTGCATTTAAACATGATAATACACAGAAACTTATTACAATAGAGAATACCATAGTTTATGAGCACATAAAATTTGACAAAGCATAACCTCACAATAACTCAGTTCTTACATACTATCTATGCTACATAGTTCACTACATATTTATAAGGGTGGATACTTTCCCTTCACCGCTTATCCAATCCAAAAATAGGTCACATGTTATTATTAGCCATGCACCATTACAATAATAGCCACACATGCAAGTGCGCTAACAATAGAATTATCCTAGTTAACTGTCAGTAGTAAATTTATTATCATCTTGTACCCATGCAAAGTACTTCATAGCCAATCCTCCAAAAATATCCAATGTGTGTCGTATAAGTTTTTAAGCTGGTTTTTGTGTTTAAGCACGTTATCTCCAAAAATATCTCATCATCATGAAAATGGATAAGTCCTGAATCTATCTCTGTCCTCAACACGTGATTCCTTCCCAATCCTCCCGCACTTTTGAATGTGCTCTACTCTTCCACGTGAACCTTCTGTATGTTTTTTGCTAAGTGCCATATTTTGGTAGCCAACAAAGACGAGTAGCATAGCTAAACACATATTCACCAGATCATTCTCATGGAACACAACTAAATAAAGAATTGCAAGGGACGTGAAATGGCACAACCAGCATGCAACACAAAAGAAAAGGAAAAAGAAAGAATGTAAACACGTTAGGATAGATAATAGTCACAAAACGATGCTTCTATTACTTCCAAAATGCACAAATCTGTTACAATGATGAAGGAGGCCGATATCCACATGCAAAAGCCAAGTCTAGAGGTCTGTAACTCAAAATACAAGAAGTATGGAGTCTTTAGCAAAACACGTAAGTATCAGAGCGTCCAACATAACAAATGAGTCTATCTCTTACATTTATAGATGAATCCATGGAGGAAGAAGGGAAGAAAGGGGGAAAACTTGAATTTTAAATGTAACCACCAAAAAAAGAAATCAATGCCTACAAATCCACTTGGAGATATTTGAAATACACTTCCCTAAGCCTATTTGGCATGTTGAAGAAGAAAGGAGGACGGATCATATCAAATCATGTGGTTAGAGCAATCAGATGTGCTCATTAATGCTTAGAGAGATGTTTTCCCATTTCTCACCTATCGATCTGCAAATAATTTGAATTTGAACTTCTAGCACTATAGCTAATGTCAGCAACTTTCTAAAAAATCTAGGCATGCACTGATCTAAGCTCTGTAGCAAAATATATGGCTATCAAAAGATGAAAGAGTCATCGCATGAGAAATACATGGTACGCGTGGATTTTCTCGAAATGATGGCCAACTATGTAAATATTTGTCATTTCTACCATGTGCTACTTGCTGATTTTTCTCAAGGATTGAGTGCCCTATTTGCGCACTTTTTTGGTTACACACGGCATATTCGGGAATGTTAGAAGATGACCTTGGCACAAGGGAGTGCAAAGTATGGCGCGAGGGATGGGCACGCATAGGAAGACATAAAAGTGCATGCGCAATGCACGTGGGAAATGAGGAAAACTAGTGTGACACATGGTCAAGGCACAACTATTACAAAGTAATGGGTGCAATGCACAAGGAGATCGGGGACTTAGCTGATTGAAGGAAGTCTAAGACATGCACGGGGTGAAGAATTTATTTAGGAAGAAGGCGAGAGCGCAGAAGGTGGGCACAAAGGAGGAGTGGAACAAATAGGAAAATAAAAAGGAAGGAGAGAATAGAAAGTGCGCAAGGGTGCTTGAGGGAAAAGAATGGGTGTCAAGGGGAAGCTACAACCAAGGAGTTTTTCCAATCGAACTTGAGTGCACGCGACCTTTAATGGGGAACTAAGAGCGAGAATGTGTATACCGATTACCCAAATAACTAGGATAGTTATTTAGATAACAATTCCATCACACCAAGTAACTTCGCATTGTCTCACCAATTCCCTTTCCGTAATTCATTATACTTGAGCTGCCTCTCCTCTCTTTCTACTTCCACCACAAGGTCTGTCATCTCAACCACACCATCTTTCGCACCCTGCTCCTAGTGAGAGTTTAGCTAGCCATAGGAAATGCTTCCAAAATCAAAGTGATAATCAAGATCTTGATGGCTAATGGTATAGCATGTAAGAATGATCCTCTTGGATCCACTAAAAACTCAAACTCAACAATCTCCAAGAAATAACAAGTAGAGATCATGTATTCCAATGTATATTTGGTCAGCACACCTTTCCACCAGTGATCAACAACATGATTTTTGGTCAGATCAGCATCCTGCAATTGCTGATATAGCTCCTGGGTCCAAACATGAGGTTTATAGTACCAACTCGTCCTTGATGCATATGTTTAGAGCCATTCATACAACTCTATTGGGAAACAATAGAAAAATGTCTCATAGAGATCATGATACAGGTTCTCCTCCACCCATTTACGTGCATCAAACTCAAATCCAGTGTTAAATCACTAAGAAAACTCATCCTCTGTGATTTTAATCCAAGTCTCAATGTTTTCCAAGGTCAAGCATTTTGTCATCACGCACCATTCTTACAACAACTTCAAAAGAGGTGTCGAAATAGAACCAAAATGTATCCGTGTTTACCTTTATACTCTAATCTCTCTTTTAACCCCAAGAGCATTGACTTATCACCCAACACAAGTTATGTACTCACCAAGGCACGCGGGGGCACCGAGCCCCTCTTTTATGTGATCTTTGTAAGAATACTTCATCATTAATAGAAGAATGGTTTGCATAATAGAAACATGCATGGAATCTAATACATAGGTAGTGTAACTAGTTCTAAGCACAAATGTACCATGAGATAAACATAAACATCACAACGCCATAATGAAATCAGATGTCGACTAAGAATAAAATTAAAACACACTAGGGTTTGGTCTATAAACACAGATATTTGGAACAGAGCTTCATATATTGATTATAATCATTTACAGATATCCATATTACATCAAAAAGGGTCATATCAGACCATATACATCAAGGAATAACATCCCAACCCTACAAAACTACTCTGCACAGAGAGCCCTAGCTATGTTCTTCCATCTCAGCTCTGGTTTTAGACCCGAGTGCCTACATCTATGCATAGCATCATCCCTTCCTAGCCTCTCTCTAGCACTAATAGTAGTAGAAACAACCTATAATAAAAATGGAAACCCCCAACATCCCCTACCTTTGCAATAAGACAACTCCTTCCTTTAGATCCAAATACCTCCTTATATAGAAATTGGGGGCTTTCCTTCACCGCCATAACCTTATCCATAAGTAGGTCGCATGCTAGGTGGAAACATGTTCCTCCATACTCGAGTGCTTATGCCAACTTGCAAAAGCCTCCACTAACTATAATGATCCTCCTTTAGAATATTCCCTTTTTGTAGTATTATTTCCTTGATCCCCAAGACTCTAGGTTGGTACCTTATCTGCTCATTACTCAAGCCTTCACGTGTTTTTCCTACAATGCCACCATAGAAATGTGGCTAAGTCCCCAAACCCTTTCCTACTTCTACACACTATCCTTTTCCTTGAGCAGTATTCTACCTTACTTTCCTTGCATGCACGTGATCTTCCTCTACCTCATGACTTAGTCAATTTGTGGTCTAACATGCAAAGTGCTTGGATCATAAGTTAACTCATTCAAGTGACCATCGGGGTCAGTCTAACTCCCCATTTTCATCTTTTTCTTTTTAGGATTTGATGTGTTTTAGGGTTTTGCAAGTTCTCTTTCTTATTGCAAGTTTTAGGTGAGCTCGAGAAATCATACAAGTGGCATACTAGTGAAAAGAGTGAATTTCGGTGACATTGAAGTGACACTATAAAAATCACTTTCTGAGGTTCTAAGTAGTCACAGGTGCCCAAAGGAGGTCTACAGTGCCCCAGGCACCCTTGACCCTATCCAAACCCTAGTCCCAAAGCATTTCCAAGACTCACACAATTTTCTCGGGCTTGATTAAGATAGTCTACCTTCTTGCTTCATCATTTTTCCAGATTTTCATAGCTTCAATATTATTGTAAATCGGTAAATATCTTACCCTCTTTCTTGTACTTAGGGTTTCAAACTTATTAGCTTACTTACTTGTGTCAAATTTATATTTTATTGTTATATCATTGTGTTGTTACATATTTAGATTTAGCATTTATTTATTTCAATATCTTCTTAATCATTTGGTTCACTGATGCATGATCCTACCTTTGCTTCTAGGAGTCTGTTTTTGTTTTCACCGATGATGATATTTGTGACCTCAATTCTCATCTTGCTGAGCATCCTCAAGATCTAGACCTACTTTTATTCACTACTCATGAGGAGGCCACCAATCTTGTGGAGCTTAATGTACCTTCATCCATCCCCACTTACATGACTATCGCTACTCAACTACCTGCTTCCACTCTTCCACCTACTTCTACTGCTCCCATTTCCCTTCCTACTCCCACCAACCAATTCACTCCACCTCTTGTTTATCACATGTGGAAAGTCTCTTCCACTGCCACTCAATACATAGCCTCTCTTTATCAAGATATTCAAGTTCAAATTCATCAATTGTAATAGGATACTTCTTGTGCATCTCCATCTATGGATTCCACTTTGTTACTTCATACTCCTTTCACACCCACCATTTCCACTTATGCACTTCCTCTTAATATTTTCACTCCCAAGCTCCCCATTTTTAATGGTCATGGCAACCCTCAAGATCATCTCCAAGCATTTCATGTAGCATCTCTAGATTATACGAGATGATCACACTTTACTAGAAAATCTCTTTCCCCATAGTCTTCAAGTTTATGTAATGTCTCGTTCTATAATCTACTTGTCCACTCGGTAACATCTTTTACGCATTTATGTGATTCTTTTCTTTCTCTTTCTCTATCAATATCGACTCTAAGATATCCTATGCTCAACTCACGCAACTTAAACAAGGATCTAATGAACATCTAGTGGATTATGTCTTGCAATATAAGAACAACTTAGCTAAGATGTCTAATGTGCTTGTGGACTCTAAACTTCAAGATTTATTTATCCAAATTTTATTACCACCTCTCCAAGAGAGTGTTATCTTTGATACATCTCCATCATTTGATCATTTGTGTCATACTCTTAAGCTATGCGAAACTAAACTCTTATCTATAGGAAATCTTAAGTATCAAGAGCAAGCTTCATCTTCTACGTGCTTTCAAAGTAAATCAATCTTCAAGCCATCTACAAAACCTACATAATAAAATGATAATCATCAACATTGTATCTAATCCTGAAAAGCTTCAATGGAAACCACCAAAACGTACATTTACAAAACTTTATATTGTTGCACATCTTCTATAGTCTCAACTCATTAAGAGAAATCTTATTATGCTTCCTCCCCCACTCAATTTGGACCCATCTCATCCTAAATTTCGCAACTAAAATGAAATTTTAGATGTGATTATCATGAATGCATTGGGAATTATACAAATCAATGTTTGAAATTCAAAATCTTATTCAATATCTTATTGATAATAATGCAATTGATCTTCAGGAGCCTACGCCATCTGTATTGGTCAATGACAATAATAAGCTCAATTTATTCAACAATCCTCTTCCTAAGTATGAAAAGCAAGCAACTGACTCTTCATCCAATCATACATATCACGCAGTTCCTCCTCCTGCATCAGGGGCTCTTGATTTTCTAGTTTATCATGTTGAGACATCTCCACCGATCATTACATTTTCTGATCATGACTATCATGCTACATTATCTTTTGACACATTACATATCAGTGCTTCTATTGGATCTATTTCTATGAATAACATTATGGTTGACCAATCATTTCAAGTAAGTACATGTTTTATTGCACTTCTTGTCATTTTCAGTTATCCACTCTCATGAATTTCATATATAGTTCCTAAATCATATAGTTATGTCAAGCTTCTAGTTACCATTGGTCCTCTTACCATGTTTGTGCCTTTTATTATGGCACCTTTAGTGAAAGGTGTGACATGCACTTAGGTCTTCCCTGGCTCCATGCAACTCAGGCTATCATCTTTGTGAATCACTTGTGTCTAAAGTTCATTCACAACAGGAAGTTCATTACTATCAAAGGTGTTACTGTCATCTACACCATGGCCGTAGGATCCTCTTGAGATAGTTATTACACTTTCTAGAGAATCTAGGTCCCTCCAACCTCTCAAATCTAAAGCATAATCTGCTCCTAGCTTGCATGTTCACTCATGACATACACAGTCTCATCAGTTTGCTATTTCATCACATCAGTCTAGGTCCACCACTCAGACGGCTCCTTCACATAGATATACATCACCTCCTATCTTTCCTTCACATAGGTGTTCATCACCTCTATGCTCTTCTTAATATAGGTGTTCATCACATCCATGATCTCCTTCACATAGGTGTCCATCACCTCATAGGTCTCATGCACATAGATCTCATTCACCGATACATCATTTGTCTCATACACCGCTAGTCTTAGAGCATGGTCACACACCTTTATCTCCGCAAGCATCGGGTAGAGGACCCTCATCTTTCACTTTTATCAGATAGCATACTCATCACTACACACTTGGGGGCATCATGTTTATTCTTCCCCCTCCCCCTCTAGCATTGTCATTTTTGTCATATTTATCTTTGCTTCACTCTACACCTCACATATAGTATTTCACACACATCTTGATACATTGGTATCGTCATTACCTAATGATGCACTCTTGTGATGTGGTTCATACTTGACTATTGAGGGCATACTACATCCATGAACCTCACACTCAACGCATTCATGACACATCTCTCTAGCATCACATTCCCACACATCATACTTCCCTATGACAAACTCTAGTTCCATGGTTCATACTTGACTACTGAGGGTCAAAATATATAATTAAACTCACCACACTCACTTTCTCACTCTCTATGTTATATTATTTATTGATCATATCTTTCTAGTGCATAATTCAAACCATTTCCCGATGACACACTTTGTCACACCTCGTAAAAGTCGGTTTGTGTTATGAAAGGATAATTCATTATTGTATGTTTTTAGTACTTGATGTATATCTGAAATTTATGATCAAGGTACTATTTAAATTACTTTTTTAAATAAATATAATCAATTTTATATCACATTATTGATAACCATTATAAGGTATTACTGTAAGTATGCTTTATTTTCTAAGGGCTATCGACATTGAGTTGATGGGTCTTATATTGACCTCATTACATATTATTATATGATATAGATGATGACTTATGATCCTATTTTGGAAGCATTTATATGATGATGCAAATTTTTGTAAGATTTAACTATGTTAATAAACTAGGTTGGTGGTTAATAATTCCTAGCTTACATCAATATAGCGCCATGTCATGTTGTTATATCTTATGGTCCAGGTAACTTCAATTGAATACCTACACCGGTATGAGGACCATACTAATATTACTTTGGGCTTGAATTATATGTCTAAGGAACAAAATTATAATTTCTTGTACTATTGAAATATGATCGTGTTTGATAAATCCTTGAACTACACAACCAAGTTAAGGTTGTAAGTCATATTAAGGGGTCTAATGTGAACACCCTTGAGGAAAATTTTATAAGGTTTAAAGAATAATTATCAAATGGACCAAGGTAAGGTATATGGGTATTAGAAATTATTTTGTTTTAATCTTTGGGAAGAGCTGAATGGAAATTTCCCCCTTTGCATTTAGTAATAGCTGCACTATATTAAATGGCCTTAATACTTGTACCACTGATCACTTTGATGTAGAGATAAGTTAGATAAAAGCATGTCTATCCATTGATTAACTAAATAGTTAGTGGGAGTGTTTTCATGTACAATGATTTTCTAAATTTAAATGGAAAATAGATAATTCGATCAAATTGGGAGGGAAAACTCGCACTATACTCATGCATTAATGCCATTTAAGTTTAGCCCATGGATTTCGGGGCATGCGAGAGGTGGTCGGGGAAACTTGGAGTTCTTATGGTTTTGTGTTTCATTCGTTGATGGTTTTTGGGTTGTTAAGCCCTCGCATGTTTAAGGTTCCCCATATCTTCATGTTGGTTAGTTGTTCTTACAAGATATTACATGAATTTTGCAACTGTCGGTGAAAGGTATTCTGGGAAACATTGATAAATTGTTATCTATAAATAAAAATGGATATTCCTTGTGGGTTTCGATTATGGAATTGACTACAAGTTTTTTCTTACCGCGAAAGTTGAGAAAAAAAAAGAAATCAAGCTTCCATCATAGGCATGATGTGCTCTATTTCTTCCCTAATAGCATATTCTATTTATTATTTATATAAATAAAACTCGTAATAATTCTTCTTATTTTATGAAGATTTGGGTTATATTTGATATGGTGAAAATCTTCTAGGTGTGTCGATTTCTTGTAAATAATGGATTTGGGTACTAAAATAGAACTTCAAAATGTCACAAAATGATTTCTAACCTAGTTTATGCCCTTATGGATGTATGTTTTCATTTGAGTACTTTCGAATGCTATGGCTTGTATTTATGCAAAACCCAGTAACTTCGATGTAATAAGATAAAGTTACATTTATATTTATTTATCAAATCCTTAGATTTGAGTATGATATGTTTGTGAGCTAATGATGGGATGGGAAAATTTGGATAGATTCTTTAGTAACCCTTTGTGTCCAGATGAACATATTCCCTTTATATCACAAAGTGATTTTGGGGAAGTTTTGTGTGGTCATAATGTTGAGCTCCTTCCTCTGTTGATAGGTAAGCAAGTCATGGCTTGGGTTTTGTTATTCTATGTGAACCTATGATGGAGTTTGAATGGTTAAGTACCACAGCTTACTTTAATGATGAATGATGGTATTCATGCGGGTTCAAACCTCTATAATAATAATAAAACTATGTTAAGAATGTTTATTTTACTACACCTACTATGACATCATTTAGATGACTGGTGATTTCTTACGAGAATCGACTCGGGTTTACAAGAGATTTATCTTAAAGTTTCCCTACTATAATTACTGATGTATATTAGAGTCAATTTGACCTTAAAAGGGGAAAGTTGTAATTGTATGGTCAATACGAGTCCTTGTCTATAATGTTATCTTTCCTATTAAAAGCTCTTAGCTATTCGAGCTTTTGGGTACGTTAATTTGTAGAATCAAGTGATGTTGATTTTCTCATTGATGAAGGTCGTGATATTTCGTTAGTGTTAACAACATGTTACTTCCTTGAGATAGTCAAATATCTATTTGTGCTCATTATTCCTAAGAAATCTATTTGATGACAGGTGTTCATTGATTGAGATATAGTCAAGAATGATTTTTAGGTCTTAGCTTGGGTTAAGGTAAAAGGAAAATTACCTTAAAATTGTTGAACTTGTATGTGTCTCATTTCTCATATATATATATGTGTGTGTGTGTGTGTGTGTGTGTGTGTGTGTGTGTATGTAGATATACATACATATGTATGTATATACATACATATATATATATATATATATATATATATATATATATATATATATATATATATATATGTATGTATGTAGATATACATACATACATACATACATACATATATATATATATATACATATATATATATATATATATGTATGTATGTATGTATGTATGTATGTATGTATGTATGTATGTATATCTACATACATATATATATATATATGTATGTATATATATATATATATATATATATATGTATATATGCATATATGTATGTATGTACATATATACATATATACATACATACATACATATATACATATATACATATATACATATATATATATATATACTTGGTAAGGGGATCATCTAATAATCGATGTTGTGGTTATAATTAGTTTGAGACTATTCTACTCAAAAGTTGGAGTAATCTTTGTTTACTTGATTGTGATGTTATATTAATCTGGGAATTAAATGTATATTTGCATATACTTAATTGATGTGGGAATTAATTATGTACATATACATATATTTATGCTTGGGTATCAATTTAGCTTCTGTGGGATAATTAATTCCCTTAGTAAGGTTAATAGTTGGACTTAGAAGAACATTTTGTTCTCTGATAACTATATACCAGTTGCATAATTATACTGTGAATAATTGATGTGTGTACTATTTCTTATCAGTTTAGAGATGATATCTTGTTGAAATGAGCTCGTTATTGTTTGATTAACTTGTTAGTTTTGGAATTGTCATTAAGGAATTAAAACATAATAATGTTAGATGAAGTGGTGATTGTAAATTGATTTGTCCTTTATAGATGTTGAATGATTTGTAGGTTACTATGTTGTTTATAGTTCTAATTATTGCAATCTTTCATTTATGTAAATACTAAATGGTATAAACTATTAAGTGGGAAATAGATCTTATCATGTCAGTTCTTTCAAACTGACCATTGCTAACATTTTATAGATGGAGTAATTTAAGTCTGAAAGGCAAATGAAGTTGAAAGAATTTATTTGGTCAATTTGAATGATAAAATTTGAATTGTATTACATAGTGAAAATTGTAATTGAGTGAATTACCATTGTATTGTTTTGAGAGGCTAAATTAGCCATTCTCGTTATTATTTGTTTTGGAAATGAAATAAAGAAATATGTATTCATTGATTTATGGGGTCTTGATTGCATCAGAAAATTAGATGTAAGGTTTCTTTATCGTAAATGAATACATGATTGGAAACTTATGCGGAATAATAATTTATATTATTAAGTGTATAAGTATGATGTATTTAAAGAATGATATATGCATATTTGCATTATTAATGGTTCTAGTGGATTAAGAATATACTACTGTGATTGTAATTGAATGCAGTACATATATTAAATGTAATATGTGTAATTGAAGTTACATATGATTGAATTATATGTATTATGTATTGTTGTATAATAATTGGATTTGATCCTATTAAGTATTATTCTATATCTAATACTTTACTAGTGCAAATGGATTAATTATGATCTGCGGAATTAATACAAAAGGTTGATTTAATTCGACAACTAGTAAATATAATGATCATGATGGAATGACTCTATACATGCAATTGATATGTATTGAGGAAGTTTAATAGTTATACCTAAGTATGTAAACCTTATGGATGTTTATGATTGTATACATTCAGTGATGAGTTTTACATTTGTGTACTTAAGAAAATATAATGACAAGGTCGTAATTTAATAATTAGGGACTATGTAATTAATGCAGCTTGCTGCCCTAATTAACTCAATGCTTAAGAAATATGCACAAGCCACTTGTGGAAGTTGATTACGTTTAATTAATCAAAACTAAGTTATGGACCTTAGGATTGAATAATTAATGTGATGGATATCGCTATGTTACGAAATTTAAACTATCGTAAACAAATTCAATGAGGTAAAAAGTTACGAAAAAATTATTATGCATGTCATGATCAACATGGAATTAAGTTGTGTTATGAAGCAGAATTTTCCCATCCAACTAGTCTAGTTGGCACAAATCGTGCTCACCTCAACGGATGCACAAGTTTTGTATGGTTGCGTGACTTAAATTAATTTAACTAAATAAGTAATTCAATTCTGATAACTGGATCAAGTGATATGGTGATGGGACATGTTTCTATTGATGAATGTGTCATCATGAAACTAAGCATGGCATACATGACTCTGAAACTTTGGCCAAAGTAGTGTATGGTAGTACACTGTCAGGATGCACCTAGTTCTAGCATAAGTGTGTGATGTCAGATGGGATTCGATTGATTGAAATCCTGGTAGACACTTAGAACAACACTTGTAAATCAATTCCGAGAAGGGAACTACTAGTATACTTTGTATACTGACTCGAAAGAGTTTTCTATGGGGGATCGAGTAGGATCTAGTTGACCCATAATCTTGCACATGATTTATTGATTTGTTATCTAAAGAATTGTAATTATATTATGTTAGATTTAAATGTTAGTTGTACATTTAAATCATTGAAGGCATATGGATTTAAATGTGGGGTATTTAAATCAGTGAAGTATGAAAGCTAATGTAAAAGATAATTAACAAATGCTGATATAATTCAAGCAAGGGTGTAAATGATGCTACTCATTTTAGTGTATGAAAACTTAAGGGATTTATAACTCTTGTGTGTTGGAATTTAATCATTGTGTGTTAAATTCATTGAAGGCCTTAACTGTAACTAATGATTTAAAGAAAAAAATCCCTAGTTGAGAAATGTAACAAAAAGGGTGTTACACACTCTTGTTCTATGGTTTAATCTCGATTCTTGAGGGGACATTTATAAATGAACCTCATCTCATGAATATTCATTCACATTCACTCGGGGGCACATTAATCCTATCATACTCACATTTCATGCCATTCCATCTCACTCATCCACAACTTACTAAATGTCTTGGTTACACATTATTCTTGTTTACTTGTATTCGCAGATACACTTATTTCTTATGTTAGCTAGATATATTGTATGTCATTATCTTTTCCATATACACAAGTTCATTCACTTATATTTTATTTGTGATCACAAAATCTACACAAATTATTACACGTAGCATGGGTGCTTGGCTTTGTACCTCTTACCATTCCCGTAGTAGGCTCATGGGGCATCCACTTTTGTACATATCACAAGTGTTATTGTTTCGATTTATACTACTTCCTATTCATATCATCACACTACATCATATTGGATCATACATGTTTTGACATACTTTCTATCTCTCTAACATGTTAATAGGTGCTTCATGTGCAGCATTTGTCTTACAGGAACTCTTTGCTACTATGGTTGTGCGGTATCTTATTTGTCATTGTTTTTCATTGTATTTCATTGTTTGTGGGCTATTCCCTTTGTCTTTTGTGCACATTGTATGATTTTGTATGTTTCATCCTTTATTTTCTTGTGACATCGTGAGTGATGTACCATGTTTACAACCCACTTTTCACTATCTACATTTTCTTCTTGCATATTATCTTCTTTCTTGCTAGATGACACTTTGTCTTCTACATGTGTATTTGTACTAACACTTGTTTTCCAGCCAATTTGTTTGTGTGTGACTTGGTTTCTACTAAGCACATTCCCTTTGTAGGGATTTAGTTTCAGCACATTTTACGGTCCTCCTTTGGGCCACATTCTCCTAGCAATGTCACATGAACCTCAAATGGGGGAATCATTGGGTGAAATAGTCACCTCATACACCGGTTTGAGGCAGAGTTTAACATAGTCTTGAGTCACAAAAACTTCCCATAATCTGAATTTAATCCTTAGCACAACCAGAGTCACTATCTCTTAGACATAGACAATAATGTTTGGGCATCCCCGATACTTCTGGGTGCCCCGTGATCGAAGAGGGCGATTACACAATTTCGCTCAATTTGGTACAATTCACAGCAGTTTACATAATGATTTTATAGGACAGGAATAGTCCTTCAACACTCTCCATGCATACATTACATCCTCTCTTTTATTTTTGCGTTGGATAAAAATGGATCGAAATGGATCAGATTTGCACACACCATCTGTAGTGGTGTTTATAGTTCAGGAAGAAGTCAAAGGTTGAATAATAACACTAGACCTTTCTCCCTACACTTCTTCCATACTTTTTGTAGTTTACGTGAGATCACCCAAAATACATGCACTTGGCACAACTGGAATGAGATCACCCAAAAAAATCATTCTTCTATAACATCTTTAGGATCCTTTCTATCTCTTTCACTCATCACAGATCAAGTGCACATGTTCCTTTTCACATTTTCACATACTTTTTTACACACTTTTTACTCATTTGGATCAAATTTTCATGTACACATATTTGACTACTCATTTTTATCTTCTCTTTTGCAGGTTTGTCCTTATGGGAAGTAGAAATTTACATCATTAAGAAAAAGTGACATCAATAATAGGCACAACATGACATCTACACATACACTTTCATCCATAGATTCATTTTCACATCTTCTTCTCTAGCATGCACGCTTCATATTTTTATCACTACACACTTTTTCTTGTCTCCTCAGCACACTTTTCACCATCGATTTACATGGTTATCATATACACATGTCTTATCTACTTTATGTTATCAATCATTCACTCAACAACATAAAGTGGGGGAAAATGTAGACACTAAATCACGTAATTTGGGTATATTTCTAGTCCTAATCACATACCACTATTCATATGATTCCTAAGCAAGAAAAATAATAATTGACCATTGTCTTTGGCCTCTTTGCTTTCTTTTCTGGTTTCCTTCTTGGTCTCACACACCTTCTTTCCTAGTCTAACCTTTAAAACTTCAATTTTTGAGTCTAGACACCAACGCTCGGGAACCCTCGACCTCTTTGTATTTTTCTCACATCTTTAGGGTCCTTTTTAGCAATTAGGCATCTTATTTTCTTGGTGGTCAGCATTTTAGTGGTTAATTAAAAAATTCAAACAAGGGAATCATATAAATACAAATCTATATGATCCTAAAAAAGGACCAAGAACTAAGCATCTATTATCACAACCTAAGGTTGCATCAAAATGCCATAATAAAATCACTCAAGCATCCATCTAACACTCACACAAGGAACTACATTCTTATGCATACACTTCATAAGAGGGGAAGTTCATTTTTCCATGCACACATCTATCTAAATTTTCTACATCTAGATATTACTCGCTATCAAGTTTGACTCACATAAGAGCCACCTAAGGCATGATTCTACACACACCCACGTAGAACTAAATGGAATCCTAAATGTATTGCAGCATCCTCGGATGGTAAGTTCACTTTGTCGGGTGACCATCGGGGTTAGTCTGAATCCCCATTTACATCTTTTTATTTTTAGGATTTGATGTGTTTTGGGGTTTTACGGGTTCTCTTTCTTATTGTAGGATTTAGGTGAGATTGATGATCATACGGAGACATACTAGAAACAAATAGAGAATTTAAGTGACATTAAAGTGACATTGTAAAAATCACTTTCTGAGGTTCTAAGTAGTCACAAGCACCCAAAGGAGGTCTCTGCAGCACCCCATGTGCCCTTGACTCTATCTAGGTGCCCTATTCCCATCATTTCCAATGTTCACACAATATTTTGGGCTCGGTTACAATATTCTACCTTCCTACTTAATAATTTTTCCATCTCGCACACTTCAATATTATTGTGAATCAGCTAAGTATCTTACCATATTTCTTGCACTTAGGGTTTCAAATTTATTAGCCTACCTCCTTATGTCAAATATGTATTTTATTGCTATATAATTATGTTGTTACATATTTAGATTTAGAATTTTTATTTCAATATTTTCTTAATCACAAACCTTGTAAATCCATCACGAGGGAGCATGGTATGATCGGATAGTGACTTTTTACCTTAAAGAACAAATTTCAGTTTGTTATTTCATGATGGTGTGTACTTATCATAACTCATTTCCAAGTATGTATATAAACTCTTTTCCCACCTCTCGTAAATATGCCTCCTGTAATATAATTGTCCTTTTCCACTGTGTGTTGTTTTCTATCTTTGGGTGGGTTTCACTTCCATTTTTTTATTCGTGTGTGTGTGTGTTTAGAAGAAATGACTCCATAAGCCTAATGGATAAGGCACTAGTCCACACAATGTCTTGAGATTCTAGGGAATATTCTTTCTATTTCCTCATTTCTCTTGATCCAAAACATGTCCCCAAGCTAGAACCAACTATTTTCATGTGAGTTTGCAAGGACAAAATTCAATGTTTAAACGTGAAAACTATACCTTAGTGTCAAAAATGTCTTGAAAAACATCCTAAACACCTCTCCAAATCAATATGTCCTTTGTGTCATGCCTATCCTTATCC
This sequence comes from Taxus wallichiana var. yunnanensis, assembly GCA_018340775.1. NCBI lineage: Eukaryota > Viridiplantae > Streptophyta > Pinopsida > Cupressales > Taxaceae > Taxus > Taxus wallichiana. The sequence continues at coordinate 368,870,368 of CM031242.1, read as the reverse complement.
TTGAAATCCCTCATATTTTTTATATACACTTTCCCTAATGTTATAAATGTTGATACATGGTGACTCACTTCTTTTAGTGCAATGTTTTCAAAGGAGAATTCTTCAATAAACCTAGAAAGTTTTTTTTGGCCTTTTCAAGACAGTTTGCATACTCCGGTATAGGTGTAAGAGCTTGTTGGTCTGAAAATCTGTCGGGTCGGAAAATCTATGGATAGACAGGCCAACACAGTGTGTAGGGCATATCCCTTCTTTGAGACAGCAAAGCAAAACTAGTTTATTGCTATTCTACAAAGCGGGAATCATGTGCAAGTCTTATAGTATTCTACCTTCAGGGGGGTTTGGGATCTCATCCCAAGAGAGCTAGTTCCAACGAAGAACAAAAAGGAATGAAGGAGGTAATAGAAGAAATATGGATCTAAAGGGAGAAAAGAAATGAATTCCAAAGTAGAAAGGTTAGAGGGTTTATGTTTTGGGCTGGTAGTAAATAGAGCCAAACTTACATAAAAAAAAAGCAATACCGATAAACAAATGACAAAAGCATAGGTGAATCCAACGAGAATAAGCATGAAAATCTAACTTAAGAAAGATCTAACACATAACATAGGAATTCAGCACAAAGTCTCAATTTTTGTATTAATATTTTGTTCACATTACAAGAAAGCTCAAAGAGTTTCTCTCCTCACTTCTATTTTTCATGCAAATTTGCTCACCCCTTGAATACTACAAGTATCCAAGTATTTATAGAAGAAGAAGGAAAAAGAAGACAAAAAGGAGCAAAAACTATTTACAAAATATTTACAAAATATCTAAAAGTCAAATGTTGACTTTGGGGCAATTTGTGGATGACAACATCCCATGGTGCAACATGGATGATGTCAACATTTGTGCCAACATACTTTTAAATACTTTTACAAAAAAATTGGGATTTATCCCAGGAAGGAAAGAGCCTATTCGTCATCATCCCTTGGCTTGAAAGGAGTGTCTTGCTTCGCTTTCGGAGAGGTAATGTCAAATTGAGCTCGATACTCCATGAACTTGCTTACCATCGCTTGAATTTGATCTGAGTGGGACCCTTGGTGTGATCCCTAATGACTTCGCAAGTTTCATGTTCATCTACGAGTCTTTCCGGAGTTTGAAGTATTCATTATCTGCCTCTATCGGTATCCAACAAAGTCGTGGTAGGCAAAAGGTTGTTGATAGGTTCTATATCAAAAGTGGCTCTCGACGCTAAACCCTGCGACGTGATTTCCTTAAAGAGCTTAATAGTATCATCTTCCTTTCTCAAGGTGTATGATGCACCTTTGAGTAACCTTGGAAACATTCTTAAGACCATCTACTCCATTTGATGCATGGCATCTAGGGCTTCCTCCTTGATTTCATCTATATTTTCTAAGACAAACTCCATTTGGTCAACCCAATAGTCTAAAGTAGCAAGAACTTTGTTGGGTGCTCACGGGTGATCAAAGACATTGAATTTCACCAAGTCATTGACTGAGTAGTTAAGCATCTTCTGGAATGTCTCATGTTGCAACTGGCATGGTCCCACTCTTTGAAGATAGGCCCTGTTATTGCACGGAGTTCCTTGTTAGCTTGATATATATTTTGATAGAGCTCTCGTGAACTTTGTAATCACTTCCTCACTATCTTTGAAGATATTCTCTCTCCAGGTAGACACTGCTACACCTTTCTCACCGATCTTGGCATACTCATTTATCTTCTCCTGACTAAGAACTTCAGGAGGGTCGGCGATAGTCATAGGAGGGGCATTGCCCATCTTTTGCAGGGCTTGGAGAAGATGCTTGTTTTGCTCTTTTAATATTCTCTTCTCTTCCTTTGCTTCTTGAAGCTTCTTGCAAAGGGCATCCACTGCGGATAAGGCCTCTCCTTGTAGGCTCTCTGATGATGTTCCCATGGTGACCTGAGTCACTGTAAAATCTATAGGAGACAGATCTTCTTTCTTCTTTGTGAGATCAGGGTACGTGATCTCCATAACCCTTTCACCTGAAGCACTTTGAGAGAAGCGGGTTATAGCCTTTTGCTTCTTAGGCCCTTTAGCTAGAATAACGGAGAAGTCCATGGGTGCAATAGGGACTTTCCTCTTGTGTTGGCTCAGGTGTTCGGAGATCCATTATGGACTTAAGGGAGTGGGACCAGAGGAAGAGGAGGAAATGAGGGTGGAAGAAGGAGCAACTACAGTGGACACAGGGAAATGTGTCGAGACACTTGGTGGTGGCATTGAGAAAGAAGCCAACACTCCAATGCTCACGGGGTTAGGAGTGACTATAGGAGAGGAAACTGGGGGCGGAAGGGATCTGTGAGATGAGGGAAGAAATTTTGGGGGTAGATCCATGAGGGAAGAGAAGATGGAGGAAAAGGGAGGTGGAATGGTAGAATACGGGGGAGAAGACACAACCAAAGGAGCGGTTGGTTGAGCGACATGAGGAGAGGAAGGAGGAGCGAGAGAGGGAATGGTTAATACTTTTCCAATTGTATATGTGACAACATCCTAAGTGGATGTTTCCATTGGAGCACTAGCCGCTTCTTCTCTTCTTGGGGACACTAAGTCCACAACTTGTTCCTTAGTGGTGGAAGGAGGGCTCTTAGGGACTTCTTTCTAGGTAGTGCTTTCCTATCCTTCTCTATCTTTTCCTTTGCCTTTAGGCAAGTGTTTTGCCTGCAGGTGCATCGCCCAAGGAAGATGTGGTAAAGTCTACCCCAAGGTAGATGATACCATTTTCTTGCACCAATGATCAGCTTGTTTGCAGTAGAGTGCCCTTGACCCTTTCCTCAATAGTCTAAGGGACCTTATTTCTATCAATTTTAGTAAACGGCCAATTGTCCCCATCCGTATCTAGATAAACCCGATCATCTTCTTAATCGGTTGCTTGGAAATCCTTTGGGATGATACCCACACCATATTGAATGATCTCTGTCAGGGGGCCAGGATGGGAGTGATCCTTTTGTCTGAGCTCAACTTCATGACATAGATAGATGTAGATGTCTTCGATCTGAGGGACGTGAATTGGATTGATCTTTTCCCTTGGAAGACAATCATGAGGATCAAAGGTTGGCCTTTCCAGAAATTATGCTTCAAATTGAGAAATTAAAGCTCTACAAACATCTCCTAGGCTTTGCTCTATGAAAGTGCACGTGTACCTACCCCTTTGTGAGGGGGAATGGATTTCCACCCTTCTTACTTTTTAAACACTTCTCATGGTATGTGATAAGTTGTCTAGACAGCTCTAATAGGATCAACTTGGGTCCCGCATACCTCGGTAATTTGGTGGGCTCCCCAAGAAGTTAGCAGCTCTGAGATAGGTGAAAGTGGGGAATTACGTGAATAACGCTCCCCACTTCTCTGTGGTGGTGACCACGCTTTTGGTCATCTGACCATAAGTCATGTTGGGCCTCAAGAGGTAGATGATGCCATAGAAGAAGATGTCATTGACTTTACTGAATTGGGCTATGTTGTTCTCTAGTCTTAACTCTGGATAGTATTCATATATTTTGACCTGGGGCCATACCCCACACCGATTCAATGTTGGGTAGTCCCTCTCTGAGGCGGCAACATATACCACATAGGAGTTCATATAGAACCTCCTAGTTGTTAAAAGTTGTTGAAGCTGCTCCGAGATTGTGCTGTTGATAATCTCTCCCCATTCAAAATGTTGATCAGGAACATTTTTACTCATTGTTTCTAAATACCTGAGCATCCACTTGTGAAAGTAATGGGCATCAGAAGCCCAAACACCCTACTCAGGAAGGTGATGGTGTCACTAAGCTTCTCTAAAAAGTCACTGTGATGAATGACTTGTGGCCACCTATTTTTCACCTTCTTATTTTTGAGGTACACCTCATTCATCAGCTGCATACATTTGTCTTCATTTTTAGTCCATGTCTTCATGCAAGTCCTCCTAGCTTCTTGCTAAAAATGTCAGTGGTGAGGGATACCCAACATGATCTCAAAATGCCAGGCCGTGAGGTTGATTATTACCTCACCCTTCTCATTTTCGACACATTTTGTGTCCTTATTGTAACAACGGCCCACCAACATCATGAACTCATTGTTGATTGCGCTCACTAGGATCCCAGTAAAGTGCAGACCACTACCAACCAATTTATCCATCCATGGGCTACCCGTGAGCTTCTTGGTTCTCGCCCAGAAGTCCTCCATGTCAATGTGCCCGAGTTCTGAATCTTTGATCTCAAGATCACACTCTGTAAGAGATTCAGGCATCCTGACCCTCTGGTATTTATATTTCATTTCTTCTTCTATTAGCCTCGCTTTACCCTTGGACTTGGTTGGCTTCTTACTTGATGAAGACATGTGCGAATTTGAGTTCAGTTGTTGATCTGCAAGAAGAATCAAGGAAGTCCATCGCAGAAGAGCCATGTTAGTTGTTAAGTCATCCATCAAAGCTTACAGAATGAAAAGTTGGCAATTTATGAGCCTCTGGGCACAAGGTGTAGCTTTACATCAAGGCTGCAGGGATTTAGAAAAGTAAGGCGCACTTTAGCAAATTGTTACATGGGAGAAAATAGCTCCAAAAGGGATGTAGGGTGCGGAAAGGCTACACACAACATTCATATGTTGTTGTCAAGGAATGTGCGCTTGCACCATTAGAAGTCCTTTTAAGTGGGGTGCAGATATGATTGGTGTAGCAAGGTCCCAGGATGCACCATTGTCATAGATGTGGTAAATGTTGCATGAGAGTGAGGTGCGCCAAGCGGTTTAGTTTACGTAGCGCAGGAAAGTTTTGCACAACATTCGGATGTTGTTGTAATTGTTTTGGTGGCAACGCTTGCACCTATAGAATTTTGCAACAATGTTTATAAGGCACAGAGAAGGCTTATGCCGCACGTACGGGATATCTTTGCGCCTTATTGTGCAACCGTGTTTGGTGTAACAAGAATGAAGCTTGCTCGAATGATAAATAGTGGGTTGTTTTGCAAAAATTTTATGATTTTCACTCTTTTGGTTCATATTTTGATGTCTAGGAGGGAAAACTTAGCAAAGCAGGGAATAAGGGACAAATGAGTTTGAGTGGTTTTGTGGCATAGTCTTCCAGATTTGTAGATCTAGAAGGAGGAGAAGGGGTTTTGGAGTTGAGTACTTGGGTTCATTGTTTATTATCAATCCTAATCACCTAAACCATCATAAAAACCACAACAAATTGACAAGAAGGGCAAGGGCCACTTACTAGGAATATATAATGATAAAGGAGATGATGTGGGGTCCACGAACGTGACAAATGGCAACACGCGGGGCTGACAGGAATGCTGACAAGTATAGAGGAATAACTTTTTCACGTTTTTTGAATTGTGAAAATGACAGGTTGAACGTGCCTATATATAGCAAAAAGTGTAATAAATGCACCACCAACTTTTTCTATGGCGCACTTAAGTGGATGTCGACACGACGGGATTTGCGCAATGGCACAGCTTTGGGGGTGTCAACACTATGTTTTCAGTGCCCATAGCGCACTTTAGAGAGGAACAACATTTGAGGTGCAACATTTGGAGTGTTAACAAGATGGCGCATGTGCCTTAGTGTACCTTTGATAGGCACAACATTGAGAGGCGTAACATTTGGAGTGTTGACACTCCTTATAATATGCCAAAGGAATAGAGGGGTGTAATTTTGGTTGATGTAACGCGAATGAAAACTGCACCCAACCCAAAAAAAGTTGAAAATGACCAAGTTCTAAAAACTAGATTTTCCAAAGGGATTTTATGCCATTCCGAATGCTAAGAGACCTCAACGGGGGATCAAAACAGAAATTTTGGTATGGTTACCTATAAAATTACCCTTGTTAATTTTACAGGATAACAACTGGATTTTTCTGGGGACTAACTTTGAGTGAAGCTTAAGGGTAGAGAATCCCATATCTACATGTGCCTATCCATTGGGTTATAGAGTCAAAAACAAGGGTGACAAAAAAAAAGGAAAACACACAACCAACAGAAAGCAAACACATGACAAAAAAAAACACACAACTAAAGAAAACTATACAAAGAAGAGAGCAAGCTCTACTTCCTGAATATTTTGAGATGTTGCCTACTATAGGGGAGCGGGAGCTCGGTTCCATCCAGATATGAGAGATAGAAGTTATTCTCTCCATTAAGTGCTTGATCTTGAAAGGCCCTCTCCAAAGAGAGTCAAATTTCCCATGCATGCCCTTTGGCTCTCTTCACTTGTCCCATAAAAGGACAAGATCTCCCACCCGGAAATCCCTCTACTTGGCCTTTTTATCGAATAGTCTTTTGACTTGATTATGATGTTTGGTGATCCTGTCGACCACTCTTACTCTCTTTTCTTCAAGTTCTATTAGATACATGATCCTCTTTTCTAGAGAATTCTGGAAAGTCTCATCCTCGATCACTCGTGCCAAGCGCAGAGCAGGAAGTTCCACGGAAATGGGGAGCTCAATGTTGATTCCATATAACACTTGAAAAGGTGACATACCGAGAGACCTCTTCGGAGTAATACGGTCTACCCACAAAGCATCATATAATGACTTGTGCCAGGACCACTGATTCTCATCGACCAACTTCCGTATGATGGTTACTAGGTTCTTATTACTGGATTCTACCTGACTATTTCCCTAGGGGTAATAATTTGAGGTGTGGGCCAAGGTTATCTCATATCCATAGCAAAAAATGATAACTTCCCATGAGGAAAAGTTGGAAGCATTATCAGCAAAAATCTTGTGTGGGATGCCAAATCTCATGATGATATTTTCTTTGATGAAGTTGCAAACAACTTCAGAGGTGGCAGTCTTAACAGGTACGGCCTCCACCCATTTAGTGAAGTAATATGTTGATGTTAGGACATAACTATGTCCAGCACTTGATTGGGGATGTAGTGCTCTGATAAATTCAATTCCCCATTGCCTGAATGGTTCATCAATAATGAAGGGCCTGAGGGGAAAAGCAGCCAATTTTGGTTTGCCAACAAACTGTTGGCAGAGCTCACATTTTGCTACCCAGGTGGTTGTATCCTAAAATAGTGCTTTGGCAGTAGTACCTAGCCCGGATGATCTTATGTGTTGTTATGGATGAGGAGAAGTGACCGCCGTAGGCCGAGTCATGAAAACTTTCAAGCAATTTGATCTATTGCAATTTGTCAATGCATCACAAGAAGATGCCATCAATCCCGTGCTTGTATAAGTTGTCATCCCATATGACATATCTGGCTACCCTGAGCTTCACAATCTACTTCTCCTTTCAATTTAGATGAGTTGGACACTCACCGTAAGTGAGAAAGAAAGTAATGTCTGAATACCATTCATCGCTGGTTGCAACAAATAGAACCATAGGTAGAGAATCTACTTTCTTAAGCTGACCCTGCGCTTCGTCGATGCAATCAACCTTCTCTTCAGGGACCTATGAATATTTATTTTCAGCCATAAGATGACATAGGCCCTTGCCTCTTACCAGCTTGGTTGGTTTTATGTCTAGATCATACTCTTGGACCTTTGTGATCCAATTCCCTCGTAAGCTTCCTAACTCTTGTTGAGTTAGGATAGACTTAACTTGTCATGTCAAGAACCAGCACTATCATATGAGAGTTTAGGATGTAATACCGTGAAGTTCCCGACTAATTTGACTACTATGAAGGCATGATTTTCTAACTAAGACATCTTCAATTCATGAAGCTTGAGAGGGGAGCTCATGAACGTGATTGGGGATTCAACATCCTTAGAGTTTTTGCATTAAGATGGTTGATACAGTATGCGCGGATGCATAACTGTACATGATAAAATCCTTAGAGAAGTCGGGACATACCAGGACGGGTGCATGAGCAATGGAGGATTTTATATCCTTGAATGAAGCCTTTCCTTCTTCACTCCACCGGAAATTTTTGACCCTTTGATCATATTTGATATGTGACGAGTCTTTTCAGTGAAGTTGGGAACAAAGCGCCTGAGAAAATTCACCTTTCTGAAGAAGGAGTGAACACCGGTCTTGTTTGTGGGTAAGTAAGGCTCTGAATAGCCTTAACCCTTTCGACATCTATCTTTATTCCTTCCTTGCTAACAATGTGTCCCAACAACTTTCCTTCAGTGACCGAAAATAGAATTTTTTGGATTTAGGGAAATCTCATGTTTTTAGAATCTAATCAATACTTGCTCTAAATGATCACAATGATCACTTCACTTTTTTAGAACATAGTTAAGTCATCCAAATAAAATATGATGACCTTTCCCATCATACCTTTGAATGTGAAGTCCATCACTCGTTGAAAGGTGGCACCAAAGATTGGTCAAGCCAAAAGGCATCCTGATGTAGGCAAATGTGCTCTAAGGAGTAGTGAATTTTGTTTTGAATTGGTCTTCAGGTGAGACTTCAATCTGATTATAGCCCAAAAAACCATCAAGCATGGATAGCATCTTTGAACCAATTACTACCTGCAGAACTTGATCCATTATGGGCAGCAGGTAATTGTCCTTCAAGGATGCCTGATTCAGATTGCGAAAATCTACGCATATGCATATCTCGCCATTCTTCTTTCACACGGGCATGATGTTTGTGACCTAGGTACTATGATGGATAGGAAAGATGATTCTCACATCCAAAGCATTTTCTATATTTCCACCTGGATGGTACCCGAGATCTTGGGATTGTAATGCCTCTATTTCTGGTGAAAGGGTTTGACATCGTCCTTTAATGGGATGTCATGTTGAATGTCCTTAGGCTTGAAAGACTTTAGATCGGCATAAGACCATGCCAATACATCCATATATTTCTTCAGCAATTTGACAAACTTCCACTTTTCCTCGGTGTACAACATTTCTCGATGTTCACAAACCGTGGATGTTCTACAATACCCATGTTGATGATTCGGTCTCTAGAGAGGAGTTGGGATCATTTTTCCACTTCTTGACAAAATGATCATATTTGTCAAACAATCATTCCAAAGAGACTAAACCCTTTGGAATCTTATTTCCCTTGAGTGACATATGCCATTGCCTTCTTTTGATTCATTTGTTTGACCAAAGTGACAAATGCATGGCATGAAGATGTAGATCCCTCAAAATGAAGCTCATTGAAGTTATCAGCTTTTTCTACAAAAGCAACAAGCTGATTATCATCATTGAATACCACATGTCGAGTCTTGAGAATTGTTCGGCACACTTGGGCGAAAGACGACCTCAATGGTATACGTGTTCTGTTTTCAACCCCGGGTGAGGAGCATAAGAGACGCCGAGACATGCCAATGAATCGCCATGTCATTTTGAGCTCTTGGAATGGCCTTTATTGAGAAAGAGTCAAATTCCTCAATTTTGTCCCATACTACGTTGTGGTAGTGCTCGAGTCTGTCATTATTCACTTGGTACACTCCTTTTATCTCAGTTAACAATCGATTCAAATCACCCGTACTTTTTGATTCTTGATTCCTCTTTCCTTTGTAGCTTGCATACCGAGTAACAAAGATTCATACTCAGTGGTATTATTTGTATTAAAAAACTACAATTTGAAAGAAAGAGGAAAAATCTCCTTTTTAGGGATATCAAGACAGCTCGAGTGCCACATCCACTTGTTGCACAACTGCCATCAAACTGCAGTGTCCATATCTTGTTAAGGTCCTCCTCCTAGACGAGAACATCCATTTTATTAGACTCAGTGGATAAGAAGTAGTTCCCCATCCCTAATGATTCGAAGAGAATTTAGGCTTTGGGGTCATCAGAGTTGGTGACCAGGTACTTCTTTTGTGATTCAGGCTCCAAATTCTGCATTACTCCTTTGACAGAATTCGACTTTGGACCAGTCCATATGAATCTCTCCACCAACTTCTCTGTAAAAGCTTCTTCCTAGTAGAATTCCATATGTTGTTAGGATATCAGCAATGAGGATGGTCATCTTTACCCTTTTCTCTAGGAACACTGCAAATGTGAACTATGTGTCTTTGATCTGACCAATTAATGGAACCTGTTTGGTTTCCATGGAGTAACATCTACCGAAAGGCTTGGTAAGGGTGAGGCCTAAAGCATGAGTGACCTTCACCGGCATGACATTATCAGAAGCCCCAGTAATCAATTATGCAGTTGCTTAGTTTGTGACCATTGATTAGGAGGGAGAGATAAAAAGGTTCAATTTTTTCCTGATGTGGAAGTTGAGGCAACATTTATGTGAGATGCGGGAGGAGTGGAAAGGATTCCTTTTGGGGAGACCGAAGAGGGGATGGAAGCTTGGCTTTGGATATATTTGGTCAATCTTACAAGTTGCTCGGGGTTAGACTAAAGATCCTCAGCTTCAAACATTTGAATCTTGGTCTTTTTAGTGTGATTGACTATGTCGAATGTGACCAAGGGTTGCATTGACAAAGGAATGAGTCAATCATTTCACTATAGTAGGGTAGGGTTACTGGTCTTTATGGAAACAGAAGAAGGCTAATTTGGAGGAGAGATGGGAGGAAAATATTTCTTTGTAAAAGGTTTAATAGGAGGTTGAGTAGGAAGAGGATTACCTCTTTTAGTAATGGTTGGAGGCGTGCTCGACACAGCCTTCTCCTTTTGTATCTTGGCAGCAACTTCTACTTCTTTTCCTTGCGAACGGGTGAAAACAGCATATGACTTTCCGCTTACATACCCTTGGGTACTTTACTCTTCATCAAATTCTTCATCTTCAAATTCCATATACCCGATTGTAGAGTCACCAGTCGGTTCACCGACATCTTGATCATCTTCACCTTGCGATGAAGGTTCTTCATAAATTTGCTCCTCTTCTTCGATCTCGACTAAGGCATTAACCGGAGGGGCCTCAAGTGCTAACCTTGGAGCAGTAGCAGGAAAATGCAGCCTTTGTGGGGCATTGTTGGGAGTGAAGTTCCTCCGTGGGATATCCCGGTATGGAGTGGTAGATGAAGCTTGAGCTAATTGCTTCTTTAATGCGAGCAAGTCATTTTCCATCTTTTGGAATGCCATATCTGATGAAGTGGCTTGAGAAGGAGTTGAAGCCTTAGGTTTGGATGGCTCTCATTTTAACTCACCAGATATAAGTAGGTTTTCTTCTATTTGAATGGTCGCAGCTTGAGCGAGGACCAAGGTGGTGATTTGTTCTTGTAAGAGTAATAAACTTACTCTTGAGCTCATGGCATTCACAAAGAAAAAATTTTGATTTTTGGTGTTGGCAACATAGTGGCGGTGTAGCATACGCTTAATCGGTGAATTGAAACGGTCGATAAAATCATGCATGGTTTCATTGGCCTCCTTCTTCAAGTGAGTAATATTTGACAGTAACACAAATGCATCTTCTGAAGGATTATACATGTCTTCAAATGCAGTTCGTAATGTGGCCCAACTGGTGATAGATCCAGCCGACAAGTGTTGGAACCACTCTGTTGTAGGTCCTTGCAAGGTCTCTAGAAAGAGGTGCACTGACACATCTTCATGGGTCACATCTAGGATATTGCATGACATGATGAATGTAGATATATGTGAATCCATGATTTTATTTCCACTCCCATCAAATCTTGGGAAATTATTGTGATTTCCATGAGAGAGTGCGTGAGCTAGATGCAAAGAATGTAAGAGGGCCCATAGTGTTTCCCATGGTACTTGCCATTTGAAAAGTTGGAAAGAGGACGCAAGCCGGGAGTGTAGTTCCACTTAGTAACAAGGCACCGCAAATTGATGTGGAGGGTCCCCTGTGAAAATGGTTCTTTCGTGGAGGTGAGGCACTTCGGTGAAGATCAGCAGAACTCGGGCCGACGTGAAGCACGTGCTGGTGTAATATTAAATTTTTGCCTTTGAAGTAAATCAAAAATAGGATCAACTTCTCCATGAGCTCTCCTATTACAGGTAAACAGCTCACCCACTAGTATATTTATTCAGGTCTACAAAGTGTTTTTAGAGCAGATTTATAAAACTCTTTTTGTTTGTACTTGCTGATTTTCTGATTTTTCTGACAAAAATCAGTAGCATGTACTTTTCTAAATATTTAAATTTATCCCTCTTTTAAAAATTGATTACAATTTAATGACAAAGATTAATGAGGATAAAATGATGGTTTAACTTAGTAAGCTTATTTTCGGGTCTCATATTTGATTTTTGCAAGGGTTTTAAAATATTTGTAAAACTATCGAGAATCTCATATCTATGAATATACAGAGATTTTTATAAAAACTCAGTGAACTAAAGATCTCTAACTAGTCCAGATCTATGGATCCAAAGAAAATTTTTAGTTTGGATCACTTTTGTAAAAATTTGGATTTTAAACCGAGAGTTAAGATTTACAAACAGTAGTGATTTTAGAGTAGATTTACAAAAAGTCTTTTTCTTAGTCTCCCAAAGAGCTTAAAAACTATTGGTGTCTTTTAGCTGACATACCACTCACATAGATTTGGTTCTTTCCCAAATGAGTCGCCAAAACTGTTGGTCCGAAAATCTGCTCGGGTGGGAAGATCTATGGATAGATTGCACAATAGTGTGTAGGGCATAGCCCCTCTTTTAGATAGTAAAGTGAAACTAGTTTATTACTATTCTATCAACAAGAATATGTGCAAGTATTACAAAGTATTCTTCCTTCATGGGGTTTGGGATCTCATCCCAAGAGAGCTAGTTCGATGAAGGATAGAAAGTAATGAATGAGGGAATAGAAGAAAGATGGATCGAAGGGAGAAAAGAAAAGAATTCCAAATTAGAAAGGTCAAAGGGTTTATGTTTTGGGCTAGTAGTAAAGCAGAGCCAAACTTACTCACATAAACAAACAAAGCAATACCGATAAAAAAAATGACAAAAGCATAGGTGAATCCAATAGAATAAGCATGCAGATCTAACTTAATAAATATCTAACACATAACATAGGAATTCAACTCAAAGTCTCAATTTTTGTATTAATATTTTGTTCACATAAGAAAGTTCAAAATCTTTCTCTCCTCACTTCTAATTTTCATGCAAATTTTCTCACCCTGAATACTACAAGTATCCAAGTATTTATAGAAGGAGAAGGAGAAAGAAGACAAAAGGAGCCAACAACTATTTATTTACAAAATATCTAAAAGTCAAATGTTGACTTTGGGGCAAATTTGTGAATGAAAACAACCCATGGTGCAACATGGATGATGTCATCATTTGTGCTAACATACTTTTAAATACTTTTACAAAAATGGGATTTATCCCAGGAGGAAGGAGCCTATTCGTCATCATCCCTTGGCTTGAAAGGAGTGTCTTACTTCTGCTCAGGAGAGGTAATGTGAAATTGAGCTCGATACTCCATGAACTTGCTTACCATCGCTTGAAGTTGATCCTGAGCGGGACCCTTGGTGTGATCCCCGATGACTTTGCAAGTTTCCCATTCATCTCTGAGTCTTTCCGGGAGTTTGAAGTATTCATTGCCTGCCTCCATTAGGTATCCAACAAAGTCACGGTAGGCCAGAAGGTTGTTGATAGATTCTATATCAAAAGTGGCCTCTGACGCTAAACCCTACAACATGATTTCCTTAAAGATCCGAATAGTATCATCTACCTTCCTCAAGGCATACGATGCACCGAGCAACCCTAGAGACATTCTTAAGACGATCTACTCCATTTGATGCATGGCATCTAGGGCTTCCTCCTTGATTTTGTCTATCTTTTCCAAGAAAAACTCCATTTGGTCAACCCGATAGTCTAAAGCAGTAAGGACTTTGTTGGGTGCTCGCGGGTGATCAAAGACACCGAATTTCACCAAGTCATTGACTGAGTAGTCGAGCATCTTCTGGAACGTCTCGTGTTATAACCTAGCATGGTCCAACTCTTCGGAGATAGGCCCTACTATTGCCTGGAGTTCCTTGTTAGCTTGATCTATATTTTGATAGAGCTTTGTGAACTTTGTAATCACTTCCTCAATATCTTTGAGGATCTTCTCTCTCCAGGTGGACACTACTACACCTTCCTCCCGATCTTGGCATACTCATTTATCTTCTCGACTAAGAACTTCGTGAGGGTCTCGAGACAATGATCATAGGAGGGCATTGCCCATCTTTTGTAGGGCTTAGAGAAGATGCTTGTTTTTCTTTTTTAATGTTCTCTTATCTTCCTTTGCTTCTTGAATCTTCTTGCAAAGGGCATCCACTACGGATAAGGCCTCTCCTTTTAGGCTCTCTCGATGATGTTCCCATGGTGACTCGAGTCACCGTAAAATCTTTAGGAGACAGATCTTCTTTCTTCTTTGTGAGATCGTGGTACGTGATCTCCATAACCATTTCACCGAAGCACTTTGAGAGAAGAGGGTTATAGCCTTTTGCTTCTTATGCCCTTTATCTAGAATAACGGAGAAGTCCATGGGTGCAATAGGAACTTTCCTCTTATGTTGGCTCAGGTGTTCGGAGATCCATTCTGGACTTAAGGGAGTGGGACAAGAGGAAGAGGAGGAAATGAGGGTGGAAGAAGGAGCAACTACAGTGGACACAGGAAATGTGTCGAGACACTTGGTGGCGGCATTGAGAAAGAAGCAAACACTCCAATGCTCACGGGGTTAGGAGTGACTACAGGAGAGGAAACCATGGGGGTAGAAGGGATCTGTGAGATGAGGGAATAAATGTTAGGGGAGAGATCCGTTAGGGATGAGAAGATAGAGGAGAGGAAGGAGGAGTGAAAGAGGGAACAGTTGATACTTCACTAGTTTTAGATGTGACAACATCCCGAGTGGATGTGTCGTGTGACAACATCTTTATGGGTAGTGCTTACCTCTCCTTCTATATCTTTTCATTTGCCTTTAGGCAAGTGTTTTGGCCTGAAGGGTGCATCGCCCAAGGAAGACGTGGTAAATTCTACCCCAAGGTAGATGATACCATTTTTCTTGCACCAATGATCGGTGTGTTGTAGAATGCCCTTGACCCTTTCCTCAATAGTCTAATGGGCCTTGTTTCTATCAATTTTAGCAAACAGCCAATTATCCCCATCCGTATCTAGATAAACCCGATCATCTTCTTGATCGGGTTGCTTGGAAATCCTTTGGGATGATACCCACACCATATTGAATGAGCTCGCATGGCTAGATGGGAGTGATCCTTTCGCCTCGAGCTCAACTTCATGATATAGATAGATGAATATATCTTCGATCCGAGGGACGTGAATTGGATCGATATTTGCCCTTGGAAGACAATCATGAGGATCAAAGGTTGGCCTTGCCAGAAATTATGCTTCAAATTAAATAATTCAAGATCTGCAAACATCTCCTGTGCTTTGCTCTATGAAGTGCACGTGTACTCGCCACCGTGAGGGGGAATGGATTTCCACCCTTCTTACTTTTTAAACACTTCTCATGGTATGTGATGAGTTGTCTAGACAGCTCTAATAGGATCAACTTGGGTCCCGCATACCTCGGTAATTTGGTGGGCTCCCCAAGAATTTAGCGGCTCTGAGATAGGTGAAAGTGGGGAATTACGTGAATAACGCTCCCACTTCTCTGTGGTGGTGACCACGCTTTTGGTCATCTGACCATAAGTCATGTTGGGCCTCAAGAGGTAGATGATGCCATAGAAGAAGATGTCATTGACTTTACTTCGAATTGGGATATGTTGTTCTCCAAAGATTAACTCTGGATAGTATTCATATATTTTGACTCGGAGCCATACCCCACACCGATTCAATGTTGGGTAGTCCCTCTCGAGGCGGCAACATATACCACATAGGAGTTCATATAGAACCCCTAGTTATTAAAAGTTGTTGAAGATGCTCCGAGATTGTGCTGCTGATAATCTCTCCCCATTCAAAATGTTGATCAGGAACATTTTTACTCATTGTTTCTAAATACCCGAGCATCCACTTGTGAAAGTAATGGGAATCAGAAGCCCAAACACCCTACTCAGAAGGTGATGGTGTCACTAAGCTTCTCTCGAAAAGTCACTATGATGAATGACTTGTGGCCACCTATTTTTCACCTTCTTATTTTTGAGGTACACCTCATTCATCACCGCATACATTTGTCTTCATTTTTAGTCCATGTCTTCATGCAGTCCTCCGCTTATCGCTAAAAATGTCGGTGGTGAGGATACCCAACATGATCTCAAATGCCGTGCCGTGAGGTTGATTATTACCTCACCCTTCTCATTTTCGACACATTTTGTGTCCTTATTGGAACAACGGCCCACCAACATCATGAACTCATTGTTGATTGCGCTCACTAGGATCCCCGCAAAGAAAGTGCAGACTCACTACCAACCAATTTATCCATACATGGGCTACCATGACCTTCTTGGTTCTCGCCTTAAGTCCTCCATGTCAATGTGCCCGAAGTTCGAATCTTTGATCTCAAGATCACTCTGTAAGAGATTTAGGCATCCTCGACCCTCTCGGTATTTATATTTCATTTCTTCTTCTATTAGCCTCGCTTTACCCTTGGACTTGGTTGGCTTCTTACTGATGAAGACATGTGCGAATTTGAGTTTAGGTGTTGATCCGCAAGAAGAATCAAGGAAGTCCATCGCAGAAGAGCCATGTTAGTTGTTAAGTCATCCATCAAAGCTACGTAATGAAAAGTTGGCAATTTATGAGCCTGGGCACAAGGTGTAGCTTTACCGAAGGTCATAGGATTTAGAAAAGTAAGGCGCACTTTAGCAAATTGTTGCATGGGAGAAAATAGCTCCAAAAGGGATGTAGGGTGCGGAAAGGCTACACACAACATTCATATGTTGTTGTCAAGGAATGTGCGCTTGCACCATTAGAAGTCCTTTTAAGTGGGGTGCAGATATGATTGGTGTAGCAAGGTCCCAGGATGCACCATTGGCATAGATGTGGTAGATGTTGCATGAGAGTGAGGTGCGCCAAGTGGTTTAGTTTCGCAGTCAGCAGAAAGTTTTTCACAACATTCAGATGTTGTTGTAATTGTTTTGGTGGCAACGCTTGCACCTATAGAATTTTGCAACAATGTTTATAAGGCACAGAGAAGGCTTATGCCACACGCAGGGACAAAGGCACCTATGACGCAACCGTGTTTGGTGCAACAAGAATGAAGTCTGGCGCCGAATGATAAATAGTGGGTTATTTTGCAAAAAAATTATGATTTTCACTCTTTTGGTTCAGATTTTTATGTCTAAGAGGGAAAACTTAGCAAAACAGGAATAAGGGACAAATGTGTTTAAGTAATTTTTGGCATAGTCTTCAAGATTTGTAGATCCGGAAGGAGGAGAAGGGGTTTTGGAGTTGAGTACTTGGGTTCATTGTTTATTATCAATCCTAATCACCTAAACCATCATAAAAACCACAAAAATGGACAAGAAGGGCAAGGGCCACTTACTAGAATATATAACGATAAAGGAGATTATGTGGGGTCCACAAACATGGAAAATGGCAACACGCAGGCGATCGACAGAATGCCGACAAGTACAGAGAGGAATAACTTTTTCATGTTTTTTGAATTTTGAAAACGACAAACTTCTGACGCACCTATATATAGCAAAATGTGCAATAAATGTGCCACCAACTTTTTCTATAAAGACACTTAAGTGGATGTCGACACGACAATATTTGTGTAATGGTGTGGCTTTGGGGGTGTCAACACACTACGTTTTCAAAGTGCCCACAAGTGCACTTTAGAGAGGCACAACATTTGGAGTGTTAACAAGATGGCGCATGCGCCTGGCGTACCTTTAATAGGCTCAACATTTGGAGTGTTGACACTCCCTAGAATGCACCAAAGGAATAGAGGGGCGTAGTTTTGGTTGATGTAACGTGAATGAAAACTGTGCCCAACGCCTAAAAGGTTGAAAATGACCAAGTTCTAAAAACTAGATTTTACGGAAAGGGATTTTATGTCATTCCAAACGCTAAGAGACCTCAATGGGGGATCAAAACAAAAATTTAGTATGGTTACTCTGCAAAATTTCCCTTGTCAATTTTACAGATTACAGAGCTTAAATTCATTTGGAAGTGATATTTAGGATATAATAACATATTTTAAGTGATTTAGGAAATTTTATTTAAATTTTAAGGTTTAGGGACAAGTTTAGTGAAAGTGGGTTTTTGAAGGTGAAGGAGCTTGCAATTCAAAATGGTGCATGAGATTTGGAAGATGATTCTAAGAGATCTGTAAAGATTTATAAGTCAAACAATATATCATTTTAAATATAACTCAATTCTCTATATTATGTTACTTTCATATTTTTTACAAGACTCGGGCACTTCTTTCCATAGCCCATTTTCAGCAGACACACCCTGTTGTCCCAAACAAAATGATATTTTTAATGGTATTTCAAACTAATTTGGATCTTAGTAACCATCCCATTTTCTTTAAAATGATCTTGGGAGTCAAAATAATATATGGTTTCATCAAAAATGACCTCCTAGAGCTCCGTAAATGTCATCTTCAAGGTCTCTCTCAAGGTATGCTTTGCAGTTAGAAATCTTCACGCCCTGGTGCATGGAAGATTTTTTTATCGCATCCTTTTAATACATTTAGAACAAAAAAATCTACCAGCCCCACTTATTCCCTTTTGTCCATAATATGACCTTGGTGAAGCCCCGTGATGCATTTTAAGCTCTTTTTCACCAAATTCTAGCCCTTCTCGTCACACAATCACAACTTGCCACTTATCAACCCGGGAAGAGGCAGATTTTTCTACCATCCCTTTGGGATATTTGGGACATATAAATGCTCCCCATACTTTTTTATCACATATTTCTCCACATGACCCTAAACAGGCTCTGCAAGGCATTTTTAAGCCCCCTCTCCTCATCGCCTCATCAAACCATTGATTTCCACTTTTCACCTCCACATCAAAGCACATTTTTTAGCCCCATCCATCTCATTCCTTTGGGAAAGTTGGGAAAATAATTCACCCCATCTATGCCCCTATCATGGTCCTTCCTATAACCCAATATCAACTCCCGGGCACTAACTATCGACTTTTCCTCTCTCCCCCATCGGGAAATAATCAACTACCACTTGTCATGCTCACATCTAGGCACATTTTTCTGCCCCATTTATTCTATCCCTTTTGTATAATTGGAACAAAAAATATGCCTCATTCCAAGTTGGAGGAAAACCAAAAAAATGGCTAAGTATTGCTACTTTATTTCTTCTCTTTCTCCCTCTCCCGTGAACCTAAAGTGTTGTTGGGAAGTTTTTAACACAAAAGTAACTTCTAACCATTTCATATTTTCTCATGAACTCCATGGATGTTGAGTAAAAACACACAATAAACCTAAAAATTATCTAGACACTCTTCCAAAAATTCTCAAGATTGACTACATGCTCCAAAACTTAAAATTTTCACATCTCTCAATCGGTGAACGAAACCGAACAAGCTTTACACAGTCATTCTCCATCCCAGGCACCTTCAAGAAGCAAGTAATTGCATATCAAATGATTCCCTCATTTTTTATTGGAATAAATCCCTAGTTTGATTCCCTAGCATTTTCTTTTTCAGTTTCCATACATTCGAGAGGGAAGATTGAATCGAAATTTTGAGCACGGAATCCCGTGAGCAAGCCTATTCCAAAGTGACGGTATTTTCATTGCAATCTGACGTGTGGAAGTGATATTTCAAAAAATAGTAAGTCTCTAGTTTCTCCACTTAATAAAAATATTAACTCACCCAAAATAGCAATTCCTCTCGTAATAAAGTGCACTCAATGAACATTGAAGATGAAAACTAGGTAGTTTGGACCAAAAAGGAAAAAAAGATTTAAAAATAAAAAAGCAAAGGTAGTTGTCTAAAAATATAAATTTTCAAAAATAGAAAATCATCATCAACAGAGTTAAACCGAGTATGTCATATTATCACTAAATTCAAATTTGAGTAAAATAGGCAAAATTTCCCAAAATAAAGCAGTCCCGATTTCACCGCTAAAAATATAAAGTCTCCATTTTGAGTGTAGAAAATTGCATTTGGCTCCATTTTCATCCATCTTGCTACTTTTTTACATCTTCAAATGGTTTTAATATGGTTTCATAACTCAAACAAGATAATTCATCCTTCATGAGGATCTCAAGGCATCATTTTGGTTACAATTGTGTATGAGAATAAGGGAGAACATCATAGGGCACTATATTTGAAAGTAGGATACATTGTGCGGTCTCGATCGGATACTCAAAAATATTCAAAGATCCATATTAATTCAAGGTAAACAAATCATCATTCATGTTAGAGCCATCCACACCTCCCCGTGTGAGTTGGTTGAGTGAGCTTGGTGAGCTAGGAGAGCTGGTTAGGTGAGCCAAGGAGAATTGGTTAGATTGAGCTTCTCAAGACAACAAGGGTTGATTCATAGTAACATATTTTTCTATATAAGAATTTAGGTATGTCTTCTTTAAGGTCAGAGCTTCCCCATAGTGATCAAGATTTGATTCCATAAAGAAGCTACAAAGGTGCTCTTGTGATAGACATCATGTCAACTCTTGAAGATCCTTTTCCATGGATTCAAGAAATGCTTGAGAGTGATCCAAAGACAAAGCATCTTTCTATCATACCCATTCTTAAACTAATCTCAGGGACACCTGAATTCCAAATGAAGAAATAATTCCCAAATAACTTCTCGCTTCTTCAAGCCATGGCACCTCAAGTAATCAGTATGTTGAAATTTCTAGGCCTAGGAATGAAAATCCTATTGAGGACATGACTCTACCAGATTATGATTTTACCCGCATATGATTGGGTAAAGCTTTGCATAAGAGTGATTCTCACCTATTCAAGTAATTTTTTTCCTACCTCCTCACTTAGAATGAATAATACAAGTAAAAAATTATGTAATTGGAGGAGCAGTAAAAACCCTCAAAGTGTTCACATTCAACCCTTCATGGAACCTGACTCGACATCTTCTCTTCCTATAGAAGGAATTCCTCTTATCAACAAAGTGTTTATCCCAAGATGATTAAGAAATAACAAGGTTATACGATGTAGGCAAATGCAAATGAGAAGTGGATTGAGAAAATCATCGAGCAAGGCAAGACCTTGTTTCCAAAATTCATTTCTCTCAAGTACACTCTTGAAACTTTCTCAGAGGTAAAGAAAGAAAAGGAGGAGTTTGCAAAATAGGTAAATCATTTAGATGAGATGTTTCCAATATTATCTCATATGACCTCCTTCTGCTCTCACACTCTTGTGAGTAATAACGTGTTCACATCGACTACAAATAACTTTTCTTAGGTCTAGATCCATATCATGGACATGAAATATGGAATGCCCAAAAATGCAATCTTTGAGTTGGAATCTTGTGGACAACATGATTTTGAGGTCTTGAATGAGGCCTATAATTTTTCTTATAAATTTGAGTTCCCTCCACTCACTGAATATTCTTCATCAGATGAACTCGTTGCTTCATTCCAAGAGTTGGTCAAGAAAAAGGAAGGTGACTATTTTTCCTTCAATGAAGATAGCTTAGAGTCCCTAGCCAACATCAAAAGTTGTTTTGATACAATTGGAATGGATCATAAAGGATAGCTTAGTCAATGTAAGAATATCAGTGAAGTCCTTGGGACATGGATCAAGGTGTTGGGTTTTGTTTACATTCCGTGAGGCAGATAATTTGACATTTACGTAGCTTATTTTAGTAAGTAATTCAAGGAATAGGATCCCATTTCATAAACTCTTCATCAAGAAGCATGAATCAGAAAACTTATTCATCGCATGGAGCTTATTTATTAGATATGGAAATTTCCTTCTTCATTTTTCTCTCTTTCGATGCAGAGAAATTTATAAAAATCATATATTCAACTATCAATATGTTTACAAACTTCACTTCTACCTTACTCTACCATGGGAGGATCATACAAGGTTCACAATGTTCCTTTCTTGGCTTATAATGAAATAAATTGATTAGTTAGCACTTTTAAGGTTTCTAATACAACATCATACCCTGCTTCATACTCTTAAATTGATGCCACTTCATCAACTATGGTGATCATGAGTCATGCAACTTCATCCTTCACTCACCTTTCATCAACTTGTCCATCATCCTCCTTGTTCTCTTCATTCCAACATTCAACTTGGATTTTTGGAATTTTTCCACCTTCCTTACCCCTACACCATGTTCATACACTTCAAACAACCCTAGGTAATCCACAAAATTGATGGAAAATAATAAAGACCTCAAAATTCTACTTACTTTCCCAACTTGTAACTTGGTGTCCTTAAGAAAATGCATTTTGGACAACCCATTGTTGGAGTAAACTAGGGACACCCATAATAAACCAATACCTTCTATAGTTACTCTTCACAACTCCCAAGGTGTATGTAAAGTTTTAGGCACCAACTTCTTGAACTATTCCCTCTAGGATTAATTCTTCTTCTATGCTTGGAACTCTTAACTAGCCATGCCTCCTACTAATTTCATGCTTAACTCCAAATATATGAAGTTACAAAGGATAAATTGACCATATTTAGGAATCCATTAAGAATTTTTACTTATTATAGGGTTATAAGGGCTAACTCCCAGTTTAGATGGCACTTGCTTTGTAAAATGGCTCACCAAATTAGTTTTATGTTGTGTGTAAATTTCCTAAAACAAGACTGGCATTAAAATCTCCAAGGTTGGCCATTGAAATCCCAAATTTATTTTTGAATATCCTTCCCCACTTGGTCAAAATTATTACTTTCAAATTAAAAGTGTGAATTTGAGGTGTAATTGTCTTATCCATTAAACCCTCTATAAACCCTAATAGTGCATCGTAAAAGGAGACCAAGAGGTAATAATCCTTATAAAATGGGAGACTCTTGTGTGCCATGGTTTTATACTTGTTCCTAATGGTTACTCCATCATCATCCATGTGATTTTATTTACACTAAAAATCTACACCTTGTTAAACCTAAAGAATACCTCAATTCTCCCTCATTTAGGTTGCGTAAGACCGTAATCCTTCAAGAACAAAGTCATCTTTCTAACAACAAGCTTTACTCATAATTTCCTCCTAGAAATTCCTCTTTCTTATAAGGTCTTGAGTATACTTTCCCTTGGGATTATTGAATAGTTTCCTCTCATGCTTGCATATACACTATCACATGTTGAACTAGTGGAGTCTATAAAGTACAAAATAGACTATTTCCTTATTAGATAATTCCATAAAACAACATGACCCTTTCATACCCAAATCTAAACATGAAGAACCTTCCCAAAAGGATCAAAAACTAAAGGTATTACCTATCTTACAACCACTCACATATTTTCTTGATTAAGTAGACTCACCTCACTATTACAAAGTTCATAGTCTTTCCAACATGCATTTAGCACACAAACAGAGAAGTCAAACAAACTCACCTAGAATAATCTTCACAAACCTTTACTAGGATTCATCACTCTCTTGTAGTTATATACACAGTTTGCCAATGTTCCACCACCATGCATAAGGTGCTCCAACAATCACAAAGAGTCATAATACACAAGTAACATCCAAATCAAGTCAAATGCTTATTAACAAACTCAAGGCCATATTTATTTCAAATTTGAGTTCAAGTATTTATTACATGCACAACAAAAAACACAACATCATGAAAAAAAATGCCACAAAGACTGAGTTAACACAACATTCATACAAGAAGCTTACAAAACCTGAGTTTTCTCCTTGTTTTCCTTTCTTGAAACTTACAGCTTGATTCATACCTGGGTAGAATGGATATTTTCAGTTACATTATTACTCTTATAGTATTTCCATCCCTCTCACTCAAGTTCCTAATCCTTTTTTAGTTACAAAACATAGTTTATGATGAGATTCTCACTAAGGGAGTTACTTTTACTTAACAAGCCTAAGTTTAGCATGACTAGCTCATGACAAGACATGTGATTCTAGAAAGTCCCTAATACTTCATGTTACCTCATTCCACCCCTTGTACATTGTTTTCAAGTTTCAAGAATACATTACAACTCTCAAAATAAGCCAAAATGGCCAAATATTCAAATATTGAAAATTGGAGGGAAATGCTCCATTTGAAATTTGAAAGGCCTAAAACCATACTAGCCACACACATTGACACCTAATGACTCCTAGGACTCATGAACACACCTATAAAACCTCTAATTGATGTCTTCATGGTTTATTTAGATAGATAGGATGATGCTCTTGTAACACTTTCTCCCTCTTCCTTCTCTCCCCTTTATGATTCTTCGTCTGGCATAATCATTGTATTTTTTATCTTTCAATTAAGTGACTTTCTAAAGTTATATTATAAAATTCCCTTTTAGTTATAAAAGGGAACTTATTTTTCACCTCCTAGGAATATGTAAAGTCACAAGTGAATGAGATTATGAAGATGCATGTGAGGGGATATAAAAAGACAATTCGTATTGGTATAAATTGTGATGGTTTCTCCATTCCAAAAGATCCTAGATTTTAGTTATTGGTAGCAATTGTGGATTGTGATTTTGGTGTTGATTTTTGTATCACCAAAACAAGAAATAAAATATACTTTTCTTCCATTCCACTTTTCTTATTTGTTCTTCTATTTTCTCTCTTATGCACTTTGTAAGTATAATGATCATAAAAGAGATTTGTATCTTTGATGAATGAATGTAAAGAACTATGTGTCTTTAATTTTTTTAGTCTCACTAACGGCTTGCATCATTACTTTCCTCTAATTGAATGTTCAACTACTCTTGTTATTAGGTGTGAATTGTGCTTGTGCATACAGAAATAACCTTCCTTTGTCTAATTTTTCTCCTTTACTCCTCATCACTGCAATTTCCTCCCTTATACCCCATACAAGCACTTTTCCGCAAGTTTAGTGAAGTGTTCCTATGTGATCCCCAGCCTATTTTTCCACCCCACATTATATAGATAGGAGTAGATTAGTTTACATTCAATAATAGGAGCCTTCCCATACACAAGAAGGAGGGGTGTAGCCCTATGAGCATTGGTGGAAAAACCTAATTTTTCATGCGGTAAATAATTTCACCAACATTACTCAGTAACTTATTTAGTATCCTTATCTTCCATGATGACTAATATCTCTTAATTGCTTAAGGATTATGATCTTAGCATGCTTATCAAACTCTTGGGCGTTTATTTTTGCTTTCTTCTTATGCCTTGCCTTCCTATTTTTTTATTTTTATTTTCAACCGGAAACCACTCTAGTTCACCCGGGGTGGTTAATTTCCCCAAAAAAATCATCTTCTCATGGATTGAAGACCACCACATTATTGGAATTTGAGACTACATTAATACATTTCTTGTTCTCTAGTTATATTGAATCAAATATTTAGGTCGAGTTAATGGTGATGAGTTTTCTCATGAAGGTCGAGTGTTGAATCGTCATGGAAACTGATTTTGCTAGTTTTCACTAGATCTCCTATTTTCACAAGAAGAAAAACACAATATTTTACCCCTTTATTATTAATACCCTTGTAAAAAGAAATAAATTTTGGTTCCATTTATCATTTACATGCATGATATGTTAACTCCCGTAGTTTCCATCAATTCCCATTTGAAATTTTTCATTTTCTCTACTTTTCCCACTTCTTAACAAGTAACCATTTCGGTGTGTATTATGGGATTCTTACGTATATTTTTCTCCATCGTGCCCTAGTTGCGTTTAACGATCTTGTTTATTAGGCTACTTCTCCTTTGCTTATTTCTTATGCTCCTTTCCCCATAGCTCCATTTTAAGCTAACATCCTCCTATAATATTCCTCATTTCCCCATGCACCACACTTCATCCATGTTCTAGCTCCTTTGTTACCTATTTCCTACTTGCTCATGTGAGTTATTTCTCTTTTACCTCACGCTCCCTTTTTCATTATGTGCATAACATTCCTTTGGCATTATATTTCACCAAATACTTCTCCCATTTGAA
The DNA here is from genome assembly GCA_018340775.1 of Taxus wallichiana var. yunnanensis. Taxonomy (NCBI): domain Eukaryota; kingdom Viridiplantae; phylum Streptophyta; class Pinopsida; order Cupressales; family Taxaceae; genus Taxus; species Taxus wallichiana. The sequence continues at coordinate 368,844,660 of CM031242.1, read as the reverse complement.
AGTGTTGCACATTCCTCTGTGCAAGATGAGTGTTTGAGCATATTCTACAAGGTTAATTCAAACAACATATTGTGTGATAGTTTATCACTTATTATAATGTATAAATAAACCTAACATAAGAAATAAAAGAAAATATTATTCAATAACATATGTCTTATTTAGTATGTTCCAATGTGTCTAAAAATACACTTCAATCTACCCCCTGTTGAAGTATCCTAGAAACAACTTGTTATTGATATCCATTAGCTTACATGCCCCTTTTGGAAATATAGAAACTATTTCATTTGGCCCTATCTAATGAGTCTTGATTTTGTTGGTATGTCATGTAAATTTAGATTTATAGAGTAAAACATTAATGTCTTTTGTAACAGTCTTTCATTTGAGATTGTGATGATACAATGCCTTCGACATGCTTTCTTGATGTTTTGGGACCATCTTACTTGTATTGTTGTTTCATCAAGATTTAACAAGATTATCAACCTTTCTTGAATTGAGTCTTCATCATCTAAATCTGCAACACTTGTAATTATTAATGAGGGTTCTAGAAATTTTCACAAGAGCACATATTTTTTTCCATGTTAGTGTAAAATTACAACACCCTTTGAATGTTTGTAAATGAGTGTCTAGGAAATTAGTGTAATTTGCTAACATGGGATTGTCTCAAGGTGTGGGACCCTATAATTGAGAAAAACCTCTAGAGAAGGTTGGTTCCTCTACCTATTCTAATGCTAAAACTACTCCTAGGAAGGGAAATATAACTATTCTAACACTAACCTAGATTTCCAAGGGACCAGTGGAAGAGAGAGATGCATAAAATGAAATTCCTAAACTAAGGGAGGTGATAGCACCAAGAAAAGGGGTTGGAGATATCCTAAGTGAGTGAAAATGGAAGAAAATGAGGTAGAAGAGGGTAGACAAAAGTGCCACAGTTCAAAGAACACATTCAAACCTCCAATTTCGTGGAGCACAACAAATTTAAATCCTGCAAAAGGATACAACATGCACAATATACCTAAAAATGCAATGAAAGGAAAAGAAGGCAATACAACTCAAGCTAGGGAAATAAAATCCACAAAACACTAATTTTATTGCTTAAAATGATGCACAATCCATTATAATATAGGCACAAGGAAAAATTCCTTTACAAAATGCATAAATTCAAGGTTTATGGCTCACAAGAGTGCTGGAACAATTTTGGCAGATTTCCTTACATTCTAGAATGTCTCCCTTACAAATGAGGGGAAATTACATATATAGAGAGAAAGGGAGCTACCAACCAAAAACCTTCATTAATTTCTTGTACGGAGGTATGGGCGACCATACCGGTTCGCTTTCCAATGGTACTTTTCTTACATAGAAAACATGGGTACCATACCTCATTAAACTAGTTATTGAGCTACCTTATATGACATAATTAATGCCTAGTCCATAGCTAGAATTCCTTGCTAACACCCAATAGGAACCACCAACCGACGCCCAACAAGAATGGGAGGAGTCGCCGCCGACAAGGGAATGAGTTGTCGCATGATAAGAAGAAATTTTGTTGTGTGACATTGAGGGAAGGTTGACATGTGTCAAGATGGAATGGTGGCGTGCAAAAAAAGGAAGGAAATGGACGCACATCAATAAGATGGTGGTTATGCACATTAGGAAGACATGATGTTGATGCATGACAAGGGGGAGACAGATAACACATGTCGGTAAAGGTTGGTTGACGCGCGACTAGAAAATGGTCATCGTGCATCAAGGAGGAAGGTTGACGTGCAACAGGGATGGTTGTTGACGCACAACAGGGGAACGGTTTATGTGTTTCAGAAAAATGGTTATCATGCATCAAGAAGTAATGGTTTTCACATGAGAAGAAGAAGTAGTTGATGTGCGGTTGATGTGTGATAATAAGATATGGCTCCAAACCTTTTCCCAATTTTTGACTGAAGAATTATAAGGCACCACTTGACCAATCAACTACCAACACCTTGACCTGTTTTGTTGTCCATTTTGCATAGGTGAAAAATATGGATAACACATACATAATTTGAAAGGTTTTCACTTTATTCAGGTGTTTGTATGTTATTCTATATACCCAAAGTATCGTCAATATTTTGTCATCCCAATCCTTCCTTCCGATGTTGCATATTTTTTCAACATATGGCCTAGTACCTTCTTGAATGCTTCCACTGTACCATTTTCCTTTGGGTGATATGAGGTTTTTGTGTGATGTGTAACCATGAATTATTACAACAATATATGAATCATGTCATCCAAGAAATGTGTTCCTAGATCACTAGTTACACTCGAGGGGAATCCAAATATGCTTATGATGTTATCCCAATAAATCTTGTCATTGTTATTATACAATATTTTGTTGGAGTGGCCTATACTCATCGTGTAAGATAATCAGTGGTTTTAATAATATGTCATGCATTTGTTCTTCACATGGTAGGATTGATAGGTCCAACAAAATTAATAGCCAATTTTTCAAATGGATCCTAGGCAGTTATCAAGATTAAAGGCATATTGTCACATGCATTGGTTGTAAGATTTAACATATTATTTTGCATCTTTAAACAAACTCTACCACTAGAGCCCCACATTAATAATCTATCAAGTGGTAGAATCACATGTATAGTCTCCACCTATAATTCCTTCATGCACTTCACTTAGAATATCACTTTGTTCATGTTGCAAAACACATCATCATAGAATCTTGTCGCACCCCATTTTGTAGAGTTGATTTACAATTAGTTGGTATGACGTTACTTTAATAGATAATTAATTTTGTTGATTAAATTTATAATTTTTAGGAGTTATTCTAGTTTATAGGAAATAGAGCACATCCTTTAGTTCTCCAAATTTGATTTGGATACTAAGTAATCGAGCATCTTGCATACCATCTTTGATGGACTACTTCATTGATATCAATTCATGACAAATGGTCAGGTTTAGCATTGTGTTTTCTCGGCTTGACCACCACCGAGAATTGAAATTCCTATAATAATATTATCCACCTACATATACTCACATTTAACACTTCTTTGTTGACCAAATGTTTAATTTTAATATGATCGCTAAAAACATGAATGGAATTTCCAAAAGGTAATGTCGGGAATTTTTGAAGTGCCCCTTCACACTCCATGGTAGTATAATTTCTCTGTGCACGTCAATTTTTACTACCATGTAGTGTGAAGGGGCACTTCAAAAATAGGAACTTGTGATAATATCCCAATTTGGGAATTACAAAATAGGAACTTGATTTAACTTATCCTTGATTTGTTTAAAATCTTGTTGTTGATCGAAACCCCACTTGAATTCTTTTGTCTTATGTATCATCCTCTCTAATGGTTCTGCAATGTGTGCAAATTCCTTAATGAACTTGTGATAATATCCACAATGTCCCAAAAAGGTACGAACCTATTTTTGTGTTCACAATTGTGTAAGATTGACGATTATTACAATATTTGTTGGGTCCACCAAGAGTACATATTTATAGAAAATTTTCCTAATAAGGAACCAAATGGAGTAGTGAACACACATTTCTTTAATTTCAAGGAAATTTTTAATTATTGACAATGTTCGAACATCAATCGCAAGTTGTCACAATGGTATTTTATCGAACCATAGACCATCTAATCATCTAGAAAGACTTGAAGAAACTTAACTATAAAATCCTCAAAGGCAGTGACAACAATGCGCGAGAAAACTATTGGTGCATTCTTCAACCCAAATGGCATGAACATGTAGGCATATGATCCCCATTCAGTTGCAAAAGTGGTCTTTGGTCTATCTTCTTTTGCAATTATGACTTGGTGATAGCCAAAGAGTCCATCTGGAACATTATATATTTCCTTCCCGCCACACTGTTTATAATTTCCTCTTTAATAGAGTGGGGAAGGGATCAATTATAAAAATAGATTTCAAAGTGTGGTAATCCAAGCAAAAAAAAATTGCCTATATTTCTTGATATTGATCACCATTGGGATTACCCATTCATATTCTTCTATCAGGATGATTACTCCTGTAGCCAACATGTTGTCAAGTTCTTATTTTACCTTCATTTGCAGGTTGGGTTTCATCCTATATGGGTACTTGAACTAGGTTAGCCCCTTCTATTAATTTTATTTGCAGCATTCCCAAAGATAGATGCAGTCCCTTCATTTTTGATATCCTCGTGGAAATAGTTTTTCATTTTTGTGCAACAACTCAACATTTGTTGTTATCTCTAATTCACTCTAGTAGACACCTATGGTTTGTATATTTTGTTCCACCTCACATTTCATGTTAATCTATATATACTTAAAATGTATAACCCATGTTATACTTCAAAAACTAAGGTAAAATTTGTATAAACCTTTAATTACCTTTTATGCCTTCGGTGATTTTTAGCACGCAACAAATAAATCCAACATTCTAATTAAGTTTACAAAATACCTTAATTCTTTTTATGTTGTAATGATTAACATTATTACTTAGATCAAAACTAAGTAATCCAAAATCATTAATATTATATAATCCATCTTGACAACATACAATAACCATGTGTGGAATTGTAAAAGATTTCATATCCTTCTCGATCTCCCTTCAAAGACTCTATATGAGTGATATATATTGTATACCTTTGGTTAGACATTTTTATAGGTTCAAATATCTTGTGCATATTATTTGTGTCAGCCAATAAAGTATGCAAGTACTTCCCTCTAGCTCAAAACACTACTAAAATAAGAAATGGTGAAAAGATAGTGCAATTAGTCAATTGCACTACTATGCAAATCATTTACGGCATTGTCTTAAGCAAGCCGGTTTTGAGACTACACACTAGCCTATGAAACCTTATCTACCATTCACCGCACAACTGTCTCAATATATTTATCAGGATTATTTTTCATTGATTAAGTATTTAAGTTAAATTCAACCATTCTAGTTATTCATTTCTAATAAGTAATTGAATTTAGTCCTAAAGTTGTAGGGATCATGTCTTGATATTTGATTCACATAAATCTTGTCAATACCACCTTAGGATCCATATGGGAAATTCTATGATAATTTAATGACTTGTGTCATTACGAGTTCATTTCCTCCCCATAGGTGTCCTGAGTTGGTACGGACAAGGCTCATACGAATCAAATTATGTTCTATGACACATACCATTCATTTACAAATCGTTATGTTTTCATCCTAGAGATAGGTTATAATGAGTTTAATTATATTGTCCTATTCCTATTATAGGTGCATAGTAACTCATCGAGTCACTGACTAGAGTAAGTACCTCGAACCGCATGTCGTAAGACAATCATTGATTTATCTCAACTAAGCATATGAATAAGCTAATTCATAACGATAAGGAATATAATGCTTATTATCATTAGCAATCATTTACTCATTTTAGTACAACCAAATTAATTAAGTTCATCTTGTACTATATCTCATGGTGATTATGAAGTACATTTCATACTATGTTTTCTAACGACGTATTCATCGTTCAATAAGGTACAATAGAACAGATATGACTTTCATATCGAATAAACATTATCTTAACCATGTATGTTGTTGTTAAAAGAAAACATTATATTATTCATTGTTCATAACCTTTAATTTGTTAGTTATCATGTTCATGTGTTTATTTCCACAAGATCAATAATATATTTTATTATCTTGTCATGTTGTTTTCATCGTTGAATAAATTTTTACAACATAATCATTAATCCATAATGACATCATAAAGCAATTATGATAACACATTATAACTTGATTATAATAAATCCTATGGTGTAAAATAGTAGTATAGAAATATCATTTTACATGATCACAATGATCCAAACAATCATATTTAATTATTAAATTAATAACAATAGTACATAACCATGATACGATTATAGAAAGATAATCATTAATAAATTAGGCCAAATAGAATTATAGAATCTACAAAGTAATACTTTCACATTCAATAAGTACATATACAATCATTACATTTATCGAAACAAAACAATAATAATCAAGGTATGTTATTTCATGTGATATCCAATCCATTAATCTCTTTGTATTAAGTACTCTACCCCACTAGTTGTAGGAGAGAGAAAATAGTTTGCATGGTTAGTTCATCAAACTAGCATGAATATCTACTCACTTCATGTTGTCATATCACAAATATAATGATTATAAAAAGGTTGACTTAATATACGAGATCATAGCTTCCATGTCAATAGTTAAATTTTTAAGGCAATATCAAAAAAGTACTCCTAATAATTTATATTGTATTTCCATCAACCTTCATTTAAATCAACAATTAATAACTTATGGACATGGTATAAATAACTAATCTAAGTTTTTTTCTTAGCATGACCAAAAATAAATCTCAGTCATTATGACTATAATCTATACTACTTGTAGCTAAAATCATTTCCCCTTTACAATTTTCCTTATCCTCAAGGAACATTTAAAATAAGAAAACAAAATCCTTTCAAAAAGTGAATATACAAGGGTCCAATTGAAATGGAACTATAGCCAATCATCTTTTACATTCAATCATAAATGATGTAATGATAATCATAAGTATCATAGTCTTTGCATAAACTACATTTCACCTAACTTATTACAACAACATATTCAAAAAAAAACTAAAGTACTCTCACATTAATCTTCTATGATAAGGTACTTCTACACATAAGGATTTCAATCATTATTTAACTCAAGTATTCAATTCCAATGGTTAATACACGTACAAAAATCTTGAAAGAACTTTCCATAGCTAAAAGTCATATATCAGTAATATCATTGTCCCATTTAATGAAATGAAAGGCTCTTAATCATATTACTTTGTATGAATCATTGTCCTAATGAACCTACCATTTCAGTTACATGTGTACTATAATGGAAAATAAATATTGAATTTATTAATACCCATTTATCGAAAATTTATTTTCTTATGAAGAACAAAAGTTCCAACTTAATAATATTATTGCAACCATTCACAATAGTAAATCTCTTCCTTGAATTCATTCTTGTTCATATATAACTCTTATTTTTCACAAGCATATTTCAAATCAACGAGAACCAACTAAATAAAAAAACAAACCGCATATGCTTACTACCTAATACCTTTTCCATCTATGAGGTTTTTTATTTACATTAACACTATTGTCAAAGAAACAAATTTATTTTACATACTTACAAAGTGTACCCGATTCATATTAACCAAATCATTTTTATTTTTGTTTGGCGGATAGCTTTGAAGAAATCACCATAAACTCATAGGAATCCCATTCTAAGAATTAAAAAATTGTAAAATAATCAAACATGGCTGTCCTATGTGCAAAAATACAAACCCATATCAAAAATACCTTAAGAAACTTCATTTACAAATTTTCCTAGGCACCCATTTGAAATAAATGTACTCTTTTTAAAAAATCCAATGTTTTTCTATCATCCTAGTAACGATTTATCACACAGATCAAACAAAAGATAACCTAATCAGATAGTCATCATATTTGGAATAAAAAACAAGAAAGGGATTATTAATCCATGCTTGTGATTAAGAAGATATCTGTTATTTTATTTTACTAGTATTTTTCCAACAAACCTCATAATATTAACCTAGTCAATTCTAGATGTGGAAAATATCAACACCATCAAACCAAACAAAATAGCACTATATACAACCAGATTTTCCATTAATATTTCCTCAAAAATATCAATAGAAAAATCCTCTCAACCCTATGCACATCTTGAAAATAATGGAGATCGAACAACCAAAGAAAGAACTCGAAATAACAATAACACAATTAAAAATGACAATTTATGCATGCAAGGTAGCTTCTTGAGGAATCTTTGTGATTCTTTAGAAAATTAAATTTCCTTCACTCTTGTAGGTGTTACATAGTGCCTCATTAAAACTAGCCACCGCCTTTCCAAATTTCCCCAATGGAGTTGGGTGCTTGTTGAAGATTATCCAAAACCTTTATCAAAAAAAAATTTAGCGTTTGCATGGAAATATTTAACAATCAAACAATAAAATGTATATGAATATAGTCAAGGGTACTTACATTTGCATGTTGGCCTACTCGTTTAGTTGTAGACTTCATCAAATTCCCAATTTTTCATGGGTCGATCAACGACCAATCCAAAACCTTTTATAATTTACAATGTTTTGCATGGTGTGTTTGGTTATCAACATTAGTGTTTTAAACTTTCGAAAGTTCAAAATTATGGAGAATCTCTTAAAAATAAACATAAACTTTCCCTCATATATCACAAAACATTATTATTATTTATGTGGTCTTAGGCCCATATTTAACAAACACATATTGCATAGTTTTTTAGCTATAGCCACTAATACTCAAACATTAGACTCAACCAATTTTCCATGTTCTATAACCTGAATATTTAAGCAAAGTGTAAAAATAACCTTTCAATATGCCCAGATTCACTCAATAGTTGAAATTTTGTTCAGTGACCAATTAAGATGATAATCCAAGTAATCTATGTAATAACTTACCCAAATTTTACCTTGCAAAAATTACTCGGCATTGTGGTTTAAGACCGTTATTTTTTTGTGTCAAGATTAAGACATCTTTAGAACAATAATACATCATGTTTATCAAACATTACCAAGTAGGTTATTCAAGTAAGTAATATTTACCTTGATTATCAAGGACATTACCCGTACATCAATAAAGACCATATAATGATTTACGATCTATGACCGGCATAAAAAACAAAAGGAGGTTAGTCAATCATCAAAGCAATAATAATTTTCACTAAGTGCCAAAGTAATACAAGGTACTGCCAAGTAACAAATTTGTTAATATTGTTGAATCATCATACACATCAAACAAGTTTGAGGTCTATCTCACAAGAAAGTATAATAATGAAAATAGGTCTCGCGTCGATACAAAATCATCGCATACAAAAAGATGGGGTACCACCATATAACAAGTACAACATAAATAAGTTGTAATTTAAATAAAAGTCAATGGATGTAAGGTGATAAGTGTGGGTGTGGTGTTGGGTATGCACCTACGCACACGTATATATTTCCTTGTGTAAAATATGTGTGTGTGTATAATTACATATGCGGCCTCGCATCAACACCCGATCACTTGCTTCCATTGGTTTTTTATTACTTCACAACTCATTTTTACAACCAAAATAGAATGAAAATGTAGGATGTGACATAAAAGTTGCATCTTGTGGTTAAATCCTTGTTACTTTTTATCGATGACCCCCACCGACCCATAATAAACATCCACACTCAAATGATAATTTTTATTTTCATTGTTATTTGGCGCACCACTTTATTCTTACCCTTTTGTGCATAAATTTTCCACTTCAATGTTACTTCCTCATGGTATTGGATATTTTGTTTTAAGTATTTTCTATAAACGTGTTATCTAGCATGAAACCTTCATTCTTATGTAGCACCAAAATGTTGTCTTCTATAGTGGTATCATCTCCAAATATCACATCTTTGATATGTTGAAGTAAAGGAGCCATCCATAGAACTATTAATAAAAAGGAAAAGGTATGGATGAATCCTTAAACAATCCCTTCTCAAGAACATGATTCTCTTTTTAACTTTCGACCAACATACCACACTCGTGCCCATACACGTAGTGTATGGTAAAATATATGTTTCCACAAAGTGCTTTACTAACCTAGTATTTTTCCATTTTGCTACACATTTATTAATGTGGTCTTTTGGTCTAGTGATTCCAGATAGCTGGGATATCTTCATTTTCTATTTATTCATCCAAATCAAGCTTCGCATGGCCTCTTTAACATCTTCCCATGTTAATTAATTAAGCCAATGCATCGCCCACCACCTTGTTACAATTCTTTTTACCAAATAGTATAAATATTTCATCCGTGAGTTTTCGGTGTATAAATAGGCATCCATATCTTTGAGAAAGGCATGGATATTTTCACTCCCACTAAAGCTTGGTGGGGGTTGAGTATTCTCTGTATTGATTTTTTGAATATTTTTGCAAATTCTCAAGGAAGTTTGGATATTATTGTGGATTTTTATGTGTTGAATCATTCCAAATTCTTTTCTTAGTAGTTTGTATGATCCATGTACCTAATTCTCACATACAACACTCATAGTGTCAAACATCAACTAGTTTTCCCCCATTTTAACTCTCCCTCCATTGTTGACTCAAAATTTTCTATCCATGTAGCCTAGATATTATATATGTGTTCTAAATATTCATGCTCTTCTACATTCTCCACATATGGTGTAATCTGTTTAGGGTCCATGGGAAAGATCACACATTGACCATCATTTTCAAAACTTACATATCATTTCTTAAATCATATGTCACTTTATTGGCATAACACCACAATATTCCAAGTAGCATTAGGAAACTATTCACTTCATCTAGAGTTATGAGCTTAAAATATCCATGGAACTTCACCCCCATAATATTGATTATGGAATTATTCAAAACTCCTATAGGCACAACCCGTGTTTTGTTAGCCATGAACAAAATGTGTGGGGATGCATGTAAATCTGGTTGCCCCATATTGTTCTAGGAATCCACTATGAGTATATTAACTTATGCACGTGTTTCAACTAAGATGTCAATGATATTTCAATCGTCTATACAGCATCAAAAATTATCTCTATATTAAAACCCTCTTCCTTAGATAATCCGACATTTTGCATGTGTGTCGACCTTAATTATTTGTGAAGCACTACGTTTCTTATCTTATGAGCTAACCATTGACCTAGTAAGGGTAGTATATCTTCCATGCAGAGAAACCTATATACCTCTTGGAACTCATTTTTGTTGCTCATTGCTCCTCAAAATCCTTAAATTCTCATTTTGGAGTCTTATCACATCTCTAAGAAATTATATTTCTCCTTGGAATTCTCTTATCAAGTATTTCACTTTTTGAAGGACCTCCTTTTGTTGTTGACCTTCAAGGTAGGGCTTTGATGAATGTATTTTGGTTGGCTATACCTTATTAGAAGGCACCTCTTGCATGCATAAAGTGGTGTGTGTTGTGACTTGTACTTTGTCAGGTTGGCCTCTCTGTTGGTATAACTTTCAATTTCTCCACATTCTCGACAATACAAGCAATTTTAATCATATTAGCACCTTCTTCTCTCTTTTTTTCCTTCACTAGATTATATAATTTAGGTAATCTTCCACCTTTTTCTCCTTTTGACAATGTGTGTAGAGTGAGAAGGCTAGGAAATAATGTTGGTAATGGTTTGGTGATCCACATTTATAGTAATCTCTTGGTAGATAACTACCACTTCCGTGCCCCCTCGGCCTTGTCGTTTTCTTCTACAACCATATAAACCGCAATCAATAGTGGTATCTTCTCGTAGTAGGTTGATAGATTCCTAATGATCTAGCCTCATGAATTTGATCAATGATGTGACACTCTGATGTATCATGAGTATGTGTGTCACATATTTTTTACTAGGTGTCTTATTTATCTTGTTTAAAGCAAAGTGTAGTAAGGGACAGTTTCACGCGTCATGGTTACTTTCACATATCTCACATGCTATAAGTACGGCCTTCAAACTTTTACATGAGAACGTATTTTGGTGTGGCCTTCAACCTCATAATTAGTACACCAAATACCATTACGTGTTATATGGGTGTTTTGTATTGTTAACTTCTCCATTTATGTTGTCATTGATACAATATGTGCTTCCATGAATGGTCTTACCATAGCGTCAAGACTTTCCATTGCTTCAACATGCAAGGATACTTTTAATTCATCTCATGGATTGGTGAAAGTATTTTGTGATAAAACACACCTAAATGATAGTAAGATTACTCCTAAAAACCATTTCACATGTTGTGTAGGGTGTATTTTGTATGAGATTTTGGAGATGAGAGTTTTGAAACACGCATCATAAGCTCATACACTCTCTGTGAGCTCTTGCTTGATTTCTTTGAGTGCCAAAATACTCTATTTTTTTAACTCGGGATATCAAATTTTGTTAGAAATAGTTCCTTAATTTGATTGTAATCTACTATGTCTGTGATGGGTCATGCTTTTGATACAGTGTATGCACACGCCAAAGAAAGATAGCTACAAATTATGTTTCCTTTCATTTAGAGGAAGTGATACCTTTTTCTTGCCATATTAGTTCACATTTGAGCACATGCTCTATTGCATTCTCAACCCCATGATACTTTGAAAAATGTAAATACATTTCGTAGTATATATTTGGCATAGATACCTATTGTGTAGTGTTCTCAATCCCACTTGTACGAGGTTATTTATTTTAGGTGCAACGTTTCGCTTCTACCTCCACTTACAAGGGAGGGATTATTTCCCATGACCGGATGTGTCATTATATTTCCTTGCACCCTTGTAATGACTCGTGTAGTTTTATTGGTATTTATCATCCTAAATCATTTTTATTTTACAATGTTAGGATTTAATGGTCAGAACTTTGGTATTGGTTTCAATTATTGTAACATATATGGTAAATTGTTATCTAAATTCCTCTTATGATTATCTCACTTAACTTCTTTGTCACTATCAATTTCTATCAAAACATGTTCCATATTAGTTATCCCATTGCATGAGTAGGCGTGGATAGTGGATCATGATCCCATCAGTGTTATATCATCCTTCATCATCTTCTAGGTCCCATAAATTCTCTCGACACGTTGTTATACCTTCCTGGATCTCCCCGGATTTTTTTCTCTCTCTCTACCTTAAAAAATGTTGTTATTCATCTTTTCTAGTTCCTAAAGTTGAGTTGCAGCAAAGCTGTGCTAGCTCCTTTCCAATGCCTTGTTCCTTTTCTCTTAAAATTACTTCCTCTTAAGGGTACACTCATTCATGATATCCATAACTTCTTTCTAATGTCATCATGTCCTTCTTATGTCCTATTTCACCCACATTGTGGAGAATTTATCCTTCCACGGGGAAGTTTTATATCCTTATACCGATCATCATTTTCTTAATTTCCAATGTTATATGTTTTAAGTATGATCCTCACAGATCTCTAAAAAATTAATAATGTGCTTCACCTACATAAGAGAAGGTTGAGACTAAATATTCAATAATATAGCTTTCTAATGTACCTTTCCTCCAAAGAGTCAACCGTGTGTGTCCAAGTCGATTCAGTAATGTATTTCCTTCTCTTGTGCATGAAATGGTCCACGGATGCTTCTAACCCAAATTCCTAATTTTTCCCAAACAATAAGCAACTAACCATGCATGTAGGTGTATTGGAAGCTCATAGAAAAATGTCTCATATAATGAATCATAAAGATTATCCTCGACCCATTTTCTTGGAGAGAAATTCTTACAACTAGGGTGAAGTTATATGAAAACATCCTTAACAGTGTGTAGACAAGCTTGATATTCTCCTATGTTAAATATTACATCTTCTATCCACTTCATTCTTGCATTTTAATGAGGGTCCTGGAAATGGAACCAAAATGTTGGAATCTAGTGTCCTTCCACCTTATTTGTGTATCATTACTATGTTTTTTCACACACAAGTTATCCCTCTCATCACGATGGCATATCACGCCTATACAAACTAGAGGCATGCTCACCCAAAGTACAAACAGTTTCTAGGTTCCATCATGGTTAGTAACAATGAATTAAATGAAGTAATATATTTAGTTAACAATTAGCAATACAGCAAGATTGTACATACATCAATCACTAATGTTCATATATTAATCATTATGTAATACAAGTTCTAGCTATCTAGTAGCCTAAAATATGAATATAAATACCTTGTACCTTATTCTCCTAGATATCTCCCTCACCAAGTACATCTCTCTATTTCCCTTAAACTACACACCTTCATGGGTATTTATACTAGTGGGAACTTGTCCTTCACTAGTCTTACAAGGGATAATAATAACCTTTGAGTTTACAACTTCGGTTAACTATTGATATAGTTGGTTGGCTAAATTTATCCTTTTGTTGCCTCCAACCTATGTTGCATGTTGACTCTCGGCATAAGACGTTGATATATTTAACCCTATTCACTACCTTTTAGCCAAATTTAGCCTCTTTTCGCCTCCAACTTGTGTTGTATGTTGACTCTCCGCATAATACATTGATATATTTAACCCTATCCACCGCCTTTTATCAACTTTATGCAAATGATAGGAACTAAATTTAAGTCCACTTCTAGACTCATGTTTTATCTTTATCACTTTAATGTTTTACATGTCTCCCCTTGGTTCATATCTTTTCATGTGCAATCCTTATCATGGTTTCTTCCACACATCCCCACTATTTATTGTGTGTGCATGGTTCCTCTCTTTCTTCCTTTTGTGACCACTTCTCGCACACTATCATGCTTAAATTTTTGCATGCCTTTAACCAATTCATGTGCGCCTCTAAAGAATAAACCATATATACAAAATATTATGTCCTCTAGGAATTAATTAATAAAGAATAATATAGACATGGGCCATACAATATCTTGTGAAAAAAATATTGAATTATGTAAATCATACACCTACATGTGGTTTAAATGAAAAGAAAATTTATTTAAATTTGAAGACATATATTATGAATGATCTATCGTATTTTGCTAAAATTGTTAAATTGATGAATGAGTAGTTAATGTACATTTTTATAATATGTCCATACCTAGTAGTGATACTAATGCTTCTACTTATAGTTCTTATACTATTTATATGTTTGAAATCAATGGTTATTATACCTTGTAATGATCATATTCATATTTCCACAATATTTTTATTCAAATAATTATAGTGATGCATATAATAGGAAAGCTACATATACAAGTTCAAGTTTTTTCTCTGAGTCCATTGCATGTAACTCTTGGGTTGATTCTAATGCTATATATGGTCAACCTATAGTTTGTAAGGTTCTTTACTCTCCTTATCCATGTTATTTTCTTATTCTTTATTTCTCTCTATTCGATGTATATGAATATTCTTACTTAAATCTACAAATTTGGTGGTTTCTCTTGGAAACTATGCTCATTATGGTAAAATGTTACTTAAGTCATTCCATAGAAACTTGAATGGTCAAGCTTTATATTGGATTCATACTTTCCTAGTCATTCTATACTTTTTTTTAAATTAGAAGAGGCTTACTTATTGCAATTTATTTCCAATCATTTTCTAATAGCTACATTTTAACAAATTTAACCCTTAATTAAATTCAAATTGAACCTATTTGTGATTACATTCTTAGATTTAAGGATATCATGCATTAGTTGATTTATCAACCATAAAATCTAAAGAGAAAATCCATATTTAGTATAATTATTTTTCCTCCTTTCAAGGATAAGGTTATTTATCATGCTTAGAAATATTTCAAAATATTTCAACCAACTTTATTATGAAATCATGAAATTTTAGTTTGAACTTATACACTTGCATGTATTTATGAGACTCGTGCCTCACATGATTCTACTCGAATACAATTTTAATATTGGTCATTTTTCAATCAAAAATTAATCTAAGGAAAAGATAATAGAAGAGTGACATCTAACCAATTTCTAATCCCTTCATTTAGTGGGTCTCAACAATTTCAAAAATTCAAGGGTAGCCCCAAAGGTAATATTGAATATGTTACTTTATAAGAACATGATTGTATACCTTCCATTATATATCACCTTGTGACTCATTTTTCATGAATGAGGGCGAATTATTTTATTATTATCATAGAATAAATGGTCATACAATTGATATGTTTTTCTTATAAAACATAAGGTACAAGATTTTATTGATAGAGATGTCATTGAAATTGAATCACCCATTACAAAACCACAATTGTAAATTCATCTCTTAATTAAGAACAACCTATACACAATAGTTCATCACATACGAGTTCGTAAGGATACTACATCTTCACATCAATATCATATAGAAATTATGTTTATTTTTGTTTATTATAGAATGGAAATAATGACAAGGAATTATGGTTGACATCAAATCTCAATTTAATACATGCACTCTTTATTTTTAAAATAATTGGGACATGATTCAAATTATTTAATTTGATATCGATATTTATTATTGAACATGTCGCAAATCCATTGGGTCAAATCACTTTACATATTATGATTTGTCTACAAATATTTTATACATTATTATTTTTTATGCTTATCACAATGTAATACAATGTTATTCTTGGATTTCCATGGTTACAAAAATTCAAGTGACACTTGATAGAAACAATGAGTACATTACATATAAATGTCAAGGTGATAAATTTTCACTTCAAAGAGACAAAACATGTGTGAAACAATATTTAGGCAACCCCAAAGTAAACCCAATTACAGCTCAAAAATCAATTGAATGGGTACCAAAAAAAGTCAAGTAATGACTATAATTCCATTAATAAGAGTGAAATAGAACAATCAAATATTAGTATGTATACAACATGGAATTAATCATTGATTACAAGTATATAGAAAAAATAAAAGTAGAGAAATCAACTCCAACTACAACACTAACACAATCAAATTTAAACATGTCTCCAAGAAAACTAGACTTTAATGAATTATTTTAACACATTCGGGATTATAATTTATAGGTTGATGACGCATTGGATCCACCGTCTAGTAGTGAAAAGAGTAAGACAAAAATTCCCCATGCATTATTCATTTTATGGATAACATGATGTTCAAGGGTCATTAAAACATAGGCCTCAATAAATTTAATGTTATGTAATATTGCAAATATTGCAATGTGAACAAGTTGTTAAATCATTTTTAATTAAATAAATACAAGTAACAATGTAACCGTCATAAGGAAATAAAGGAAGTAGAAATGGTCATCCTTGAAGTTGAATAGTCATGACTGACTTTATAATAGATGTAGAAGATCATGCACAAAATGTTGTTTACATTATTGTTAATATTTTTATTTGTGAATATT
Organism: Taxus wallichiana var. yunnanensis; assembly: GCA_018340775.1. Lineage (NCBI taxonomy): Eukaryota > Viridiplantae > Streptophyta > Pinopsida > Cupressales > Taxaceae > Taxus > Taxus wallichiana. Next base: position 368,827,807 of record CM031242.1, on the reverse strand, counting down.
TATCAAATGAATGTATATACTCCTTATCCGGTGTTTCTTTATTTAAATATATGTAAATAGATTCATATAGTTTCTCAATGAATTGTCTTTAGAGAAAGTATATATATATGGTATGAATAGTAATTTTCTTTGTTGCACAATTATCAAGGATGATTAATTTTGCTTCAATTTTTCAATTGGTCTCACATATAACTTCAAGTGAAAGAATGTGATAGTTTATTTAAGCTATATGATTTTTTTAATGAGTTAGATTACAACACTAGCATGTCTTGATAAGGAAATCTAGTGATCATTGCTAAAAATGATTTTGTTTTCTAGACCTTAAGATGTTGAGGTGGATACTAAGAAAAAAACACAAAAATATGGATATAGGATGAGATAGGTCAATTTTCAAAATAATAAGTGAGTAAAATGGGAAAACCTATGAGACAAGTAGTGACTAAGCATATATGTGGAGATATTGATGAGATTTTCCCAAATTACTAGTTGATTGGTTTTCAATATTAGAGCACCATTGCTCCAAACTAAGGTAAAATTAACATTTTTAATGGAATGATGACAAATTTTAGAAGTATCATAAGGTAGACATAAAGTGGACTAAATATATGTACTATTATATGCAAACTATTATAGATGAGTACATACATTTCTTTTGATATTGTGTAGGACTTTTTCATTATGATAATAAGGGGAAAATTCATTAAGGATCTAACCGTGATGGTGAAGATGGTGGTGTTTGAAAATTATGTGTTTATCATTCCCTCCAACATGGATTAGGAATATTTTTCGTATGGTGATGTGAATTTATGGGGTGGAGAGGGTGGGAATATGACTTGTTGCAATTGGGTTACATGATAATCCTAAAAGAGACATAATGAAACTCAAAAGAAAATAGCAATTATTCAATTTTGGTTGAGGAAATAAAAATATGGGGAGCATGAAGTCCCACCAAAGTATGACCTAGGAAGTTACATGTATAGGTAGAGTAGGGATATAGTAGGATCTAGGAGGTAAGCAACATCTATTTAAGACCAAAGCATTAGAGATATAAAAGAACCAAGTGTATGTAGAGAAAATAAATGAGATGAGTATATCACCCTTAAGGGGAAAGTGTTTGAGTGGCTAAATAAGAAGAGATAATTGTATAAATAGATAAATTTAGTGATAGTATTCTAAGGTATCTAGCTCTATAAGATGTATAGAGTGAAAATGATGAATAATTGATTTGTAAGAAGATATATGAAGAGACTAGCTAGGAAACAAATAAATTTCGAACTCCACTAAAAATACAACCCCACACCATCTGAATTAGAGAATATACTAGAATAAATTACCCCAAAGTAATACCAACTAATCTTTAAGAGTAGAAGAAGGATCGTAGAGCAAAGTGGAGGGTGTTGACTTGTGATCTAAGAGACCCCAATTTTTGGGAACAACTAATGAATAATGTCAATGCTAATATAATAATTTTGAGTGCCCCTAATCAAGACCAAATTACTAGCATCACAAATAGTTTTGCAAGCCTTCAAATTGATGGAAAATTTCTTCTAGAAATTGATCTTATCAAAACCACTACATTGTTGCATATATTATAGGTCTTATAGACTATACAACTGTTTTAGAGATTCTTTGTGCTCTAAAAGTGTAAGATGACCCAAAAAGTATTATATTTACAAGGTATCTAAGATCCAACAATCCTAAAAGCCTTATAATACTTAATTACAATGTAAGGTTCACAATTTCTACAAACACTAGACATAGTGCAAGCTCTGTAATCCCTAAAAATCATCATCCTAATACTAAATCTAGAAACCTATTTAATACTTCAAGTTTCTCAAGTACCACTCATATTCCTAGCATCATTGGTCTTGCAATAATACTCACCCATAGTAATAAAGCAACTTGGAGTCCCATAAACCCAAGAGATCGCAATATTTCCACCATAATCATGTTTACAATCCAATTCCTTTATAATTTTATAATCTTATAATAGAATTATTGAACCTAAACTTTACCTAGTAACCTGCAACATGAAGTGGGGAGTTGTGGGAATCCAATATGATGATATTAAATTTTTTGAGCTCATAGAAGCTCTACACGACTACAATTTGAAATTCATTTATAAATAGAATCTTACAAATTTGAATCTAAAAGGGGTTAAATACATTCAAATTTTAGAACTCAAAATAAATGTGTTATTGAGAACCATCCAAGATTTATAAGGGATATAAAAGGGGTTTCTATCTTGGAGTACGTTAAGAGATTCTCAAATGTTAGAAATAATATATATATCAAGTTTATGATGAAAACAAAGAAACTTGGTTCATGGAAAGATTTGATACCAAGATTTAGCTTGTGATAGCTCAAACCAGATTCAAAAGTAAAGTAGCAATATTTGTAGTGGCTGAAAAAAATTAAAATCTATGGGAAAAGTTCTAGAAATGCCAAGACATACACAAAGTCAAATGGAGTGTTGAATATGGATGAGAGGAAAAAACATAGACTTGTTATATGTTGCATAAATTATGGAATTGAAGGTCATCATTGGCACAAATATTCCAAAAATATTCATTATAAATTTGGAGCAACCACTAATGGGAGAGAAAAATTTTGTGATATTTACAAATTATAGGGGAATCCTACTATAAAATGTCATACTTAATCATTATGTGTGTAATCCAAAAGCATGTTGTGAAATTTCTATAAATTTGCCTAACGTGATGTTAAAGAGTATGAAGATTTACAAAATTTAAATATGATGTTATTTGCAATGTATTTACAATTCAAGCCCAAACATAATTGTTGTCCAAAATTACACCTTATGTAATTTTGAACAACTCATCAATTAGCTATAATTTTTCTCAAGAAAATATGTGGGACACTCAATTAGTATTTCGTAGAATGTGAAAATGTAGTGTTTCATGAGTTCTCCTAACTCTCGGGACAAAGGAATAATCACTAGGGACTTAGGCGGATTTTGGAGAAAAGTTAGTACTTCGCATAATTTGTTAGTCTTTCATAGAACTAAGGAAATCAATTTTTGAGTCAAGGTTGAATCAGAGAATCACGGGGTTTACACCCACATAAAGATGGAAAATTGACAAAGGATGGAGTTTGTGGAGCAAAGGAAGTAAGAAGGTAGTTATGGCTTCATGCCATGAAAAATTAGTATCATGCAGACTTAATACATAACAATTCCATGGAGTTGTAAATTTTGTGGAACCAAGGATAAATTCCACTAAATTATAAGTTGTGCACAAATAGTTTTGAAGACCCACATGGTAAGGGAAAAAAGTTGGAACAGTTAAGTTCGGAAACCAAGAAATACTATCCTAATTTTTTTATGCGCCTAGAATTTACTGTGAATAACCCACGCAAGCTGGCACATCGCTCAACCAAATCTAAGCACTCACCCGAAGAAAAAAAGGCACCAGGTCCCTCTTTAGAGTTTCTTGGATAGAATGTTAGCATGAGGGTTCATAAAGATATCCAAATTCATTAACAATAGGTAACAACACACAATGCATAAACCAGATCTAGTTCTTAGAAAAAATATAGAATGAACTAAACAATGACTATAACAAGATTTACCATGAAAGAACTAGATTCAGTCATGTTCAATACCATTATCCATTAATATGAACCATTGCATTAAGTATCTTGAAACGCAAAATCTTCTTACATTACATAATTATCTTCATGAGTCGTGTGCGCGCGATAAAACCAAAGAAAGATAACTCTACCATAGTTTTTGACCCACTAACGCATACAAATCAATACATATATATGGTGGTGGGGACTTTTCCTTCACCACCCATGCACTTCTCAAAATAGATCACATCCTAAATAATAGTCATGTGCCTTTACAATAGAATTCACAACATGCAAATGCTTATTATTAGCCTAAACTATGCATGACACTTAGTTGTCACTTGTTCCCAAAATATCATTATGTGGACCACAAGTCTTCATGTCTTTGTGTGCTCAACATGCTAACTCCAAAAATGTCTAAGTCCTACTCTTGGGTGCTCTAATCCTATCATAGTGTCACGCACTCTTCCAAAGGCCCTACATTTACACACCCAATACTTAGGCCATTTTTATCCACTCAACATTACCCCACACTAGAGTACATTGTCATCCCAAAGAATGGGTAATCACCTTGTCACTCCAAAGAATATAGGATAAATGAAAGAAAGAATCAAGGAATAAATAATATGGTGAGCCATTTTATTATGTACCCTTCTCATCTTCTGGAAGAATGAATTCTATATATTCACTTTTTATTTCTCCCTCAAACTCATACCAGTCCTTAAGCGTTGCATTGGTCTTGTCAAGGATGTCCACAATGATGTCATCTAATTCATCTATAGTCATGCTTCCACCTTCAATTTTCAAAATTCTACGGATGTTGTTCATACCTGATGCCATCCCTTCCATGACATCCACCTTTGTAGTAATGAGCTTCCCAATGCCCTTGATCCGATCCATATGTTGTTTCCTTACAGCATCCAGTGCATCATGTTTATTTCTATAAGGGTAACTTGTTCTAAGTGCCCGAGTGTTTCATCCTTTGCCACCTTCAGAACTTCATTCTCCTCTCCTTTTTCCTTTCCCTGTATTAAGTTATCAGGTGTTGTACACATGGCCAATATTGTATCTACTTTCTTCATTTCATCTTTTAAGGCTTGTAAAATTACCTCATAGTTGGATATCTTTCTTGCAATTGAAGTCCTGGACCCTTGATGCTTCTTCCACAATACCCTTTTTCTTAGGGAGGCATGTTGGTCCTTCCTCCAAAAGTAGGTAAATTGTTGTGCATAGATAGTGTAACTCAAACTTGAAGTCCTAAGGCACCTTCTCCTGAAAATCGGGTCTCTTCTACAAAATATCATCTGCGATCTACTCCACCATCTTTTTAATATTTTGGGCCTCTGCTACTACATTGTCTCACTCCTGAGTGAGGTGCTTGATCTCTTTGTCTTTATCCTCCTTATCTTCTAATAGTGCCCGTATTTTTTCCTCCTTATCAATATTTTGGTGTGCTACTTCTGTTGACACTTTGACCAACGTGTTACCCACATGTTCGTCTGAAAATTGTGTTGGCTTAATAGTCACATGGCATGTGTAAGGAACATTTTTATCTTCTTGAAACCGCATGCCTCCTCACAGACATCAAAATCAAGCTCATCCATGTGAGTCTGCATACTCCAAGATAGTTGTTTGCATGAGTGCACATGTTTTCCATTTCTGGGTCCATCCAATCCCAACCATATAATTGCTTGTTTGGCAGATTACTCTAGAAGCAGAACAAATAATTTTGGAAGGGTCATCCATATAACCTAAGTTCTGAGTACCTACTACCTCTTCCTCATCATGCCCACCTGCATGCTCGCCAACATCTTCATGAGCTAGACATGCCCTCATCTTGTAGTATTTCCACACCTGCATCCTATTATATAGTGCCTCCAAAATCTTGATTCACTTCCCCTTCATCCTCTCCTTCCTTCTCTGTGGGGCATACTATGACCTTTGTGTCTCCACCGCATTGTTCTCTCCTTCACCAGAGCATCATTCATGAATACTTATTCTTGGGTCTATAGTCTCGTAGACTACACACTCACCAATATCTTCATCTTCCTACATTTTCAAGTGGGGTGGCTTCTACTCTATGCCCACCCATACTTGGAGTTTCTTCTTCTTCCTACGTGCTTGGTTGTTGGGATTCCTCCTCACTATCTTTAATAGGAACATACTTCCTACACTTTCTACTTTCTTCCCCACGTCCTTCAGAGGAGTCACAAGTGGTGATCTCCTTACTAGCTATAAAGTCCCAGCACCAGTGTCTCTTGATGTGCTCCTTTTCCACAGAACTCTCCTTGTAGACACTTAAAATTGGTTACTCAATTTAGTGTCCCTCTCATCCATTTACTTGCTTAGGTAACCTGGGGCACGTTTTACGTCACCAATTATCCCCTTGGGATATTATCCAATTTGTGATTTAATCACTTATTCCAAATTTAATTCACCCCATCACATCTTACCCATGAGTGATTAAATATTAAATATTTGATTACGCTTCTTCCCATGCATCTTAATCACTTATCTACCCCAAATTTATTCTATCTATGTATCACATCTATTTTTCCTCTTCCCTAAGCGGGATATTTCCCGTATTCGGGATAAATCTTATCTTTCTTGAAATCGCTCATTTTGGCCATCTCGGGAGTCTATTCCGCGATCGGCGCCGACCCATATGGTCGGCGCCGATTTTCTAGGAGCGGCGCCGATTATAAAAGGAGTCCAGAACTCAGTTCTAGGGACCGAAAAAGAGACCACGAACGAGCGAAAAGTGAACATGATTTAAAAAAGGAAGCACTTACGCATGAACAGAGAGCGAGAGAGATACAAGTTGTGAGAAAGAGAGATCTTCTTAAAGCATCAATTGTATCAAATTAGGGCAGATCTCGTCCTAAATCAATCCTCGAGAGGAGCACCGTTACTCGTCTCCCTCGCTCACATCAAGCATCGCACACCACCATCTATCATCTCGGGTGACTCTGCTCAAAGTTGTCTCGCCAACTTCGCACATCCAAAGCAGCCACATTCACCTTCCATTCCCGAATCTTATCGCGCACGATCCCTCGATTGATCGATTCGCCTCCGCCGACGCCGATTCTACCTGGGCCGACGCGATTCAGATCAATCGACGCCGATCTTAGTCAGTCGACGCCGATCCGTCTCAATCGACGCCGATTCTACCCAGTCGACGCCGATTTCCCTGCAGATAGGTAAAAAGGGATACAGGTAACACAAATCCGGCATTATTTCATAGTTCCTTTTTCGTTTTCTCGTCTCATCTCATTGCTTAGATTCTGTCTTATTATTGCAATCAGAAAATCTAGATTTTTACTTACATCTTTTATCATGTATGCTTCTTTTCTTAATTGAAAACGTGGACTGACATCCGCCGAGGAAGCTTATCGCTTCCCGGACCCGCTTCTCGGGCAGTCCACCTAAATATCTTTTAACGTGGTCTTTTTCTATCAAGCATCGGTGTTTCGGTGTTTTGCGAGTTGCTCGTGTGCGCCCGTCTTATCTACATCGGCTTCCTCATTTGTCTACATCTTCGGATCTTATCCATCAGGTATCGATTTTATTGGAGTTTTTCAGGGTTTTTGTGTTTAGTTTGGTGCATTAACTTGGACAGGTAACAAGCGCGAAATTCTTGATCTACATTCTGGCACACCGGTGGGACCCAACCAAAGTCCCTTATTGGTAAGTTCATTTCTTTCCTAGTTTTGAACTTTGTTCCTTTTCTTCACTGATTTCTATCAGTCCTATTTGAGCATTTCTTTTCATCATTTCAATCTTGCTTTTTTTAAGAAATCGTTATCTTCGAAATTTTTCTAGTTCCTTAAAAATAGAGATTTCTGTTTCACCGTTATCTGGATATATCTTTCTGGGTTTTCTTTGGTGTTTGCTTAACCTCTTCTTGCGGAGCACTTTGCTTGTTCGTGGGATTGTTCGAGGGGAAGAGCTCAACAACGCGCTTTTTGAAGTCCACACACCTTGGAGAGCTAAATCTACAGGTATTCCTCTTTTACGGTGTTTTCTCCTTTTTAGGATTTCTTTGTCGGTTGCCTATCACATCCAAACACTTCAATTTTTGGTGCTTAAAAAGAACTTAATCGCATTTGGGAAAGAATCTGTTTGACTTGTCTTCATCGAAATCAAACACTTCGTTTTTAAGTGCTTAAAAAGAACTTTTCCTTTGTCATTGCTGCATGTTTTTCATCTAGTTTTAATTAGGCTGGAAAATTGATCAAAATCGGTAGTGACACTATTTGATTTTTATTTTTCACCCTTGCACACAAAGCCAAAATCACTAGGTATAAAGCATTTAAACAAAATTCCTTCCCTGGCCTCACCTACTTGGAAGTGATATCCAAGAGGAAGAGCCTACGCGGTACTCAGGCCGCGCTATAAATTCACGGAAGATTTTGGTATATATTGGCAAAGCACCCGACTCCCTTATCGCAGCGGTGTGTGAAGTGTGGGGTAGGCCTTATATCAAGCCACGCACTCGGTCTTTTATTGAAGTGCCTTGGGACTCCTCACCAAACATTACCCAAACCATCCTTAGTTTGGCTATCTGAGTAGTTCCTGTTCTAAAAAGCCTTCCCTAACATTTTCTTTTCTTAAAAGCATCAAAATTTAAAGGAGATAATCACTTGCGCTGCTTGAATTGTCTGTGCATTAGTTAGGTCAATCTTCTTTTCTACGTGTTTATGACGGTTATCACTCGGTCACAATCTAGAAGAATGGCTCAACTGGTTCCTTCTTCCTCCGAGATCACCACTAGTGTGGAGGTTTCGCACCCCCAATCTTCCTGGGACCGCTGTTAGTTGGTTCCCATCCCGGTCATATAATCCTTTCTATCAAGCCAAAGCAATCCCATCACGTCCAGCCTTCCCTAGTCCTTCGGAAATATCATCTGCTTGAGTATGTTCCCCGCGGGGATCCTGAATTCCAGGCATTCCTCGACCGCAATCCGATAGCCCTCATGGACTACCTAGTACACAAATCTATTCAAATATCTGATCAAGGACCACCAATCCAACAAGTGTACGATTACCCTCGTGGATCATCCCAAGCCTTTGTAGAGCAGTTTGCATCGTCGCTCTTGCCTCGAGTCACGGAGAAGAGCGAGGCCCCTATGCCTCCCTTTTCTCTTCCACCTACCATATCGACTAGTTCTCAAATAGTCTTACCTATTCCTAACACCGCAGTTACCTCGAGTATTCCACAACCTACTTCTGAGAAGTCTTCGCCTCTGCTATAATGAATGCGCCGCACACCCACATATTACTTTGTTAATTCATCTATGCCCTCCATTGTGTCCCAAGGTCAAGCACTCTTCATGAGCCAACCCTCCGAATAGTCGGTTGGCTCTCCTACTTACTTGTCCTCTAGGGGTCTTTCTTCCAATATTCCAGCAAGAATCGTGACCTTCGCCCATCCTTTAACATCGGCACCCTTAATACCTAATCCGGCAGTAGAAGGCCCTTTTCAGGTCTTGTTCCCCAACATGTCCAATCCAACCAACACCCATGTTCCTCAATCTGTCCCGATCCAATCAACAAACATAGGAGTCCACCAATCACAGGCTCCACCCGTCATCCAACCTTCATTTTCTCAATCACTTATTATCTCACAGCCTACCTATACGCAAGCCACCTCATAGCAAATACCCCACCCGGTGTCACCCAAAACACCTGGTTATTCCTCTTATCATCTTATCCATCAACAGATGAATCCTCCATTAACACCCCAACAACATCCACCACTTACTTCTTATGTAGGACATACCAATGTACCTCCTCCTCAATCTGACGTGGTTCAAATTCTCTTCAAGAAAATCGCAGACTTGGAAGCCTCCACAAAAGGGGCTCGTCCTTCATACTCCTTTGAAGAAGTGTGTAATGAACCCATTCACCCTCAAGCAGCTTTCAAGCCTTATCCTCCCCAATGGGAACTTCCTAAATTTTCAAAATTTCATAGTCGGGAAGACCCTCAACAACATTTGCGAGCATTCAAACATGCTTGCTACCTCATAGTCCAGGATCAAGAGCTTATGCTCCGTACCTTTCCTATGTCTCTAGCAGACTCGCTCTAGACTGGTACAATAACATTCCTCAACATTCCCTGTTTTCTTTCTCTCAATTGGCCCAAATGTTTGTTGAAAACTTTTCAATAAATATCGCGCATAAGATCTCGATCACAGATCTTTATAACATTCGCCAATTCGATGATGAGTCTATTGCAGACTTTGTCGCTCGTTGGAGAGGGATAATCAACCAATTGTCTTTCTCCCTTCCTCAATCCCAACAAATCGAGTTGTTTACTCGATCTTGTGCTAATCACATTTCTTCTACTTTAAGGATCCAAACTTTTCATACCTTTGAAGAAGCCTTCACGATGGCACACAAACTTGAATCTCGCGCCATTGAGCAAGGGAAGCTAAAACTTCGCTCTAAATCTAAACCAGATTTTTCGGTTTACCAAACCAAATTCTTCCCCTTCTAAAGACAAAATCAAGGATCCACCAACGCTATCGTACTAAAAGCATCATGAGTGACAATACTTCTAATCAAACACCACGAAGAGACCCTCATCCTCTTGAAAAGGGACTTCACCATCTCGATCCTTCGCTCCATTGGGGAATCATATGCCTCTATCTTAGAAAAATGTTGGGAGTTCGCATGATCGAACTTCCCCCATTAGGGATGTTGATGAAAGCCGAGAACGCCCATTCGTATAGGGAAAATGATTGCCCTTATCATAACCAAGGGTCATGACATCGAACGATGTCGACTTTCAAAATTCTTGTCCAGAATTCATTGATAAAGGCGAGCTCATTCTGGATAACCCAAATGCTCCCCCAAATCAGGCACTCGATGTTTTTAAACAACCTTTTCCCAATCATGCCCCGAACCATAATGCTTCAGAGTCTCAAAAACCAAACACTCATACCATCAACTTCATCTCTACCGAAGAATCTTCTTCCAAAACCAAGCCATCTGCAAACACATCAATCGAATCAGAACCTCCTTCCACTTCATCTATCACTGGAGTTCCATTATCTTCAGATGGCCCGTCTTTGAATATTCCTACATTACTGAGCACGGAGTCTTCTTTCTCCGCTCCTTTGTCTGACCTACCATCCATACCCGAGACAGTGTCATCCTCATCTGTCTCATCATCGACATTCTTTCAATACTCGAGGCAATTACATCCCTTCGAGTTTCCACTACAGCACATCCACTTCGTTGCTCCCATTCCCACCGCAACTATGTCCTCGTAAACGTACTCTATAATTATGCCGACTTCGACGGAAGCGTCTTCGATTTTGACCCTTCCTATCTCTTTTCCTACAGTGGTTTCACCCATGATTACTGCATCAGAAGTAGTCCCTTCGCAAGGAACTGCTTCTTCATCACCCCCTTCTTCCATCACCAATGTTACTTCGCCTATTAAGGAAAAATCAAAAGAAGTAGCACCAACACCTATACACTTGGTTCCGGAACCTAAACCGAGACAACCAAAATCTAACATTACACCATCAGTACCTCCCCACCTGCTTCCTCCGAAAAGATTACAATCACCTTATGCCGTTGAAGTTGTCACCATCCCTGAAAAAGGAAAGCCCATATTTCGGACCATCAAGACTCTTGGTGCTCTTCCACAAAAATCTCTCTCTACGCCTCATAAACGATTGGATTTGCCCGCTGAGAAGGCGTTTTCTTCTACACACTTATCAAAGCCATCGTCTTCTTCTACAACACATTCTTCACCAATACCCCGAAAAATAGACTTACCTACTAAAAAGACGTCACCTCTTCTATCAGGATCATCATCTTCATTACCAAAAACCAAGGCACCCTATGTCCTCCGATTACACCTACTTTGGGAGCTTCTTCCTCTTCTAAACCGACATTATCTAAATCATCAGTAAATTCGACCAAGCAACCCCCTTTGTCTCCAAAGACCACAGAATTTGTCACATCTCCATCATCTTCAAAATCTATTTTAGGGGCTCCTCCTCCACCAAAGTCAATCATGTCTCACTTACTCCCATCTCAAGTGCCCAAGAGTGCTCCTCCAAATGTCCAAACAAATAAGAGGATTCCTAAAAAGACTGTTAAACCTAACATGCAAGTTCTTTTACCTCGGCAGTCGGTTAATGTAAAAGAACCACCTTCATCATCTTTATCCTCCTCTTCGTCTACCGGATTCTATACCGAAATCCTTCATCAACTTATCCAATCTTCATCCATAACCCTTCCTCCGATTAAACCTTATAATTCCTAAAGGAGTTAAACCTACGGTTTAACTCGATCTGATTTGTGCTTACCACTGCACTCCCGGTCATGATACCGAGGGATGTAAAGCTCTTCAAGCCGTTGTCAAGAACCTTCTGGAAGAAAGTGACCTTTTGCCGGAGGAGGAGGAACAGGTACCTCCTGTCATCTTAGCCCCATCTGAGCCTCAACAATCCACTCAGACCTCTGGTGGTCCCACTCCACTTGATTTTCCACCTTCCCAAATTGACACAATCCATATCGCCACTAGAACCCAACACTATGATAACCCATCTTCATCTTCAGCATCTCGACCACGGGTTGTCATTTCTGCAGCCCCTGAAGGTGTTTCTCCTTCCTCATCAGCCCCACGACCCAGGGTCTCTATTCGTGCTGCACCTCGGGCTCAAGTTCCCGTGTCTGTTGAGGAGAGTGTTATGAAACAACTTACCCAGGCTCCGGTCAAAATGTCTCTTCTTGACCTCATCCAATCCTCTCCACAACATCGCCAAGCTTTGATTGATAATCTGCGTCGCATCGCAGTGAATTCGGATGAGCCCCAGCCCTTCGAGTGGGTTGTTGGATTGAATAGACCATCAACCACCATTTCTTTTGAAGATTCGGAAATTCCTCCTCTTTCTTCAGAGGACTTGGAGGCTCCCCTCTTTATCACAGTCCAAATCAATAACACTACCTTAAAACGTGTTATGATCGATAGTGGAGCTGCACTCAACGTCATCTCTCGCACATGTTTGAGCAACTTAAGTTACCAAAGAATGTGGTGTCATCCCCGCCTTTCGCCCTTCGATCATTTAACGATCGCTTAGCGATTACTTTAGAACCGTGGTCTTACCCATTCGAGTAGGTAAGAAGTTGCTTCATGAACTCTTCTACATTGTCGAAGGAAAATTCCACTATAATATGATCCCTGACGCTCCCGGATTCGCGCGCATGCATTGTGTCCCATCCACCCTCCATCGATGCTTAAAATATCAATATGAGGGCAAAATATATACTCATCCAGAGATCCTTTTCCTTCCGCACAATGCGACATGACCACAAGGTCTCCCTCTCTAAAGGAAAATGCCTGTTCTCCCGACGGGCCTCATCTTCTTCCATACTGCAACCAAACTACCGGATTTACAAAATCTAGAAGAGACATTGCAGCGTTTCTCACTAGAGAGCTTCCTCTCTTTTCTTTCGATGCCCATCTCAAACCTAATGAGTATGGTAGACCGGATAAACAACCCGAATATCAACCAGTCTCTGGCCGCATCGTCACCATTGGTCCGCCCAATCAATGACTAATTTCATCTACGGTGGTCTTGATACGCCTCACTATCACCCAGATTCTCCTCCTAAGACCAAACCTTACTTAACAGGGTTTGATTATCTACAGAATCCCACGTTTGCAAAAACTTATCTATATCGATGCGCGTGGAAAGGTTTTGGCCTCGGGAAAATATGAACAAGGTATACATGACCTCAAGTCCATTCCTACTCATGCCACATCAAATTTGGTTTAGGGTTTAAACCCCTTTCAAAAGCCACCGTCACTATTCTTGATGACCTCTTCCTACGGAAGAACCATCTTCCCCACTAAATCAGAAGCATCACTTGATGTGGACGATGACATTTCCATCCCACCTAACTTTTTTTTTTGATCAATACCATTTCCTTAGGGCCGTTAGTCTATGAGACTAACAATCGGTCCGCTTCTATACCATTAATCTTCCCTGAAATAGTTGGAGACGATTCTCCCACTATCAACACTATCCACTGTGCGGATGATGATTCTGTCCTCACCTATCTGGGGGCAGAGGATTCATATCTCCCCAAAACTATTCCTTCTGACACGTCTACCCTTCTCAACGAGGCCACTATCGACCTTAATATAGGAACTTCTGAAGACCCTCGTATCATTAAGGTCGGCCAATCCCTTAATCCACAGGAGTTAGGGGATTTTACCACTTTTCTTTCCAAACATCGTCAAGCCTTTGCTTGGTCATACGAAGATATGCCAGGGCTCGATCCCGATATTGTGGTCCACAATATCGTTACTCTTCCCAATATCAAACCAGTTAAGCAAAAATTACGTAAAATGCACCCTAGAGTAGCCCTTCTTGTTAAAGAAGAATTGCAGCCTTTGCTCGCTAACTTCATCCAACCCATCGATTATCCACAATGGGTGTCCAATGTGGTACCAGTAACTAAGGCTACTGGGAAAATTGAATTTGTACCGACTTCCGGGATCTTAATCTTGCCTGTCCAAAAGATGATTTTCCTCTACCTAATATCGACCAACTCGTAGATTTAACTGCGGGTCATGAGATGCTTTCTCTTATGGATGGTTTCTCTGGGTATAATCAAATCCTCATCGCACCAGAAGACCAACATAAGACTTCCTTCATAACTCCTTGGGGGACCTTTTGCTATCGTGTCATGCCTTTTGGTCTTAAGAACGCAGGAGCAACCTATCAACGAGCAATGACCTACATCTTCCATGATCTCTTGCACAAAACTGTGGAAGATTATGTTGACGATCTCCTCGGCAAGTCCAAACGTCGTCAGGATCATCTTTTCATCCTTGCACCTCTCTTTGAGAGGCTTATCCGCTTTTGTCTTCGTCTAAATCCATCTAAATGCGTATTTGGCGTTCTCACTGGTAAACTTTTAGGTTTTATCATTTCCATCAGGGGTATTGAAGTCGACCCCGCAAAAATAAAAGCCATCCTTGAGATGCCTCCCCCGTCTAACTTGAAGCAACTCCGCAGTCTCCAAGGACGTCTTCAATCAGTGCGTCGTTTTATCTCCCAATTGTCGGACCGTTGTCAACCTTTTCACCATCTCCTCCGTAAGAATGTTCATTTTGAATGGGATGAGCATTGCCAAAAGGCCTTTGATGATCTCAAAGCTTATCTTCTTTCTCCACCCGTGCTTACACCTCCACGCGAGGGGGAGCCTTTCTATCTTTATATCTCTGTGACTGACCATGCTCTGGGAGCCATGATCTCGACGGACACTTGTGGTAAAGAACAAGCTGTCTATTACATCAGTCACACCCTCCATGAGTATGAGACACGCGTTACTCGAAGCTGAAAACTATGTTGCGCTCTCTTCTTTGCAACTTCTAAGCTTCGTCATTATCTCCTTAATCATAAAACTTACATTGTCACAAGTGTCAATCCTCAAGACAATTCATGCAAAGCCTTATCACAATGATCGTATCACTCGTTGGCTTATGCTCATGACAAATTTGACCTCGAGTTTATCCCGCAAAAGGCTATCAAGGGTCAAGTTATTGCAGATCAATTAGCTGATGCTCCTCTTCCGCACACTCGTGATCCCCTTGCTCAATTCCCCGATGAATATATCCAACAAATTGATTTTGGTCTATCTCCATTTAAAGTAAAGCTCTTCTTTGATGGATCCAAATGTCAGCAAGGGGGAGGTGCGGGTTTCGTAATGATTCCTCCTTGGGGTACGCCTATCCCAGTTGCACACAAATTAAACTTTGAGTGCACCAATAATGTGGCTGAGTATGAAGCTCTTGTCTTAGGTCTTCAAAATGCCATTAATCTCTAAGGCCATCATATTGACATCTTCGGTGATTCTGAACTCATCGTTAATCAGGTCACGGGTGTCTATCAATGCAAGAATGATATCCTTCAAAAATATCGTGACATCGTTCTTGCTCAACTCCAATCTTTTGATAAGTTCACCATCCAAGCCATTCCTCGCACTGCAAATCGATTCGCGGATACCATGGCCTCATTAGCCTCACTTATCCCACCTTTTACCGAAGACTCGCGTCTTTATGTGGCTGTGCAACGATTAGATCAACCATCTTATCTTGGGCAACTAACTTCAATCAATGCTGTCACAACCCATACCCAGGATGAGTGGTATCAACAGATTGTTGATTATCTATCTCATTCGATCCTTCCTCCAGATCTGACTTCCAATGGTAGAAGGTCTTTTGTCCAACGCACCAATCGCTATACTATCCTAGGCGGGATTCTTTACAAACACGGCTTTGATGGTATTTTGCTTCGATGCCTCAAAACCCATGAATCGTCTAAAGCCATCCAGGAGGTCCATGACGGTATCTGTGGTGGACATTTTAGTGGTTTAGCTGTAGCTAAGCGCATTTTACGTTTGGGGTATTATTGGCCTTCTCTTAATCGAGATTGTTGTGAATACACTAAGAAGTGCGTCAAGTGTCAGCAACATTCCAATCTCACGCACATCCCTAGTCAGGCTTTGCAACCTGCGGCGGATTTGTGGCCTTTTTCGCAGTGGGGTCTTGATCTTATTGGTCTCATCAATCCCCGTTCTTCACTGGCGTCATCATTCTATCATTATCGCCACTTTGAGTACTTTACTAAGTGGGTAGAAGTTATCCTCTTTCTTCAACAAAGGCTAAACCCATAGTTGATTTCATCTATCAACACATCATTTGTCGCTTTGCTCCACATAAGCTAATCACGATAATGGTAAGTCTTTCAAGAACGCTGATTTGCGTAATCTCGCAACGCTTTCAATATCAAACTCGCTTTTTCTTCTCCTTACTATCCTCAAGCTAATGGTCAGCAAGTTGCGTCAATAAAACTTTGCGTAGTATCCTCGCAAAGGTAACTAGTCGAGTGGGCAGGATTGGCATTTACATATCCCTTTTGCTCTCTGGGCTTATCGGACTAGCATTCGTACTCCTACTGGTGCTACTCCCTTCTCTCTCGTCTATGGGTCTGAGGCTGTCCTTCCTTTGGAAGTCCAAATCCCATCTCTCCGTGTTTCTCTCAGAGAATTTGTCTCCGATGAGGATTATCGTCAAAATCGTCTAGCACAACTTGAATTATTAGATGAGCGGCGTCTTAACGCTCTTGAGCATCATCAGGTCTATCTTGAGCGTGTCAAACGTGCTTACAACAAGCACTTGCAACACCGTGACTTCAAAATTGGTGACCTTGTTCTTAAGGAAAATCAAAATGTCACTACACTCGAAAAAAGTCAACGTGGTAAGTTTGCTCCCAACTGGATGGGCCCCTACATTATCACTCATAAATATGGGTCTGGGGCTTATCGTTTATCTTCCATGGATGGTGTACCTGAGGCGGAACCTCTCAATGCCTTGCATCTACGGCCCTTCTATTGTTAAAATCTATCTTACACAAATCTAGTCGCAACTCAGATCTTCCATCCGTCCTAATAACCAGTCATCTACTTTTGTGGTGATTTGAAATCGTGTGGTTCTCCGCCTATTGCCTCGTCTACCTTAAATATGAGTATCGCGGCTCTACTCATTGCACGTTTCTTTTGGATATGTTCCTCCTCATGGTAGGAATACCTTAATCACCACTTCATCTGTCCCAAATACTTATCTTAATTGGATCTACTCGGGGCATGAGTACATGTTCTTCTATGTTCTCTTCCCCTCCATCTGATCTATCTAGGTCTAAACTCAACTTCTTCCAAAGAGTTTCAAAAAAAAAAAAAAAAAAAAAAGATGCTATCCAAAAGATAGACTGATCCCTTGAAGGACAGCTATCCATACATTATCAAGTGAATCAAAAAGAAAATAGACCATACCCTAAGGATGGCTATCATTAAAATTCAAAATACTGCATCGCTCCTCAAGGACGGCCTGTTTCTCAAAAGAAATATTCAAGGTTTCTTGTAATCTATCAGCCTTCCAAATCGGTTTATACACTTTTTAGCATCATCGAAAGACCTCCCGCATCAATCGGGCCTTTTCCATATCAAGCAAACTTCCCGCATTGATCGGTTTACTTTTCTCACAAAGTCATGAAGTGAGATTTAAGACCTTTGTCGATCATATGGAGAATCCTATTTTCCTATCATGGACATGTATCCGTCCCTTGTAAATTCCGACAAGATACTTACTTTTCTTTCCATTTCTATCCTAGATCTGTTTTGCGACTAGTTAGTGTCAGGTTTATTTTAATCTTATATAGGGCCTTGTATGCTTGGTCTTTCGGTTTCTTATCTGGATTTTATCTATGGTCGGTTGGAAGTCCGACTTATCATTTCCCATCTTTTCCGAGTGTCTTTCTTCTAAGTCACGGTTGTTTCCATTTACATCTTTGGCTCTTGCATCCTCGTTAAATTGACAATTGACATGTTAATTCAATCACAATTTATCTTCTATCAAAATTCCTCTTATCTATCAAAACATCTATCTTTATTCATTTCTCATTAAAATTACATCTATCTATACATCAAACACATCTATCTATTTATCCATCAAAATATTTAAAATATGTACATCTAAGGTACATTATATCTAATCTATACATCAATCACATCCATCAATCTATCCACCAAAATGTACATCCAAGGTACATTATATCTATCCATATCTAATCCAAACATCAAACACATGTACATCCAAGTTACATCACATCCATCTATCAAAGTTATATCCACATCACATATATTTCTATCATCTATCAGTCTATATCTATCCAATCACATCTATTTTATCCACATATCAATCTATCTAATCACATCTATTTCTATCATCTATCAGTCTATACCTATCCAATCACATCTATTTTATCCTCTATCAGTCTATATCTATATCCATCTATCCATGTATATCCAAAATTAAAAGCATGAGTACAATTATATGACAAATAATGAATCTATATACACATATGTGTCTGTACAAAAATGGGTGGCTTTCAATCAAGCCATCTAAACAATGCCTTCCAATCGAGGCTACATCACTATACAGATACAAAATCTATCAAATCTCTATATAGTAAAATCTGAAGCGTGGAGGACACTATCTCCTCCACCCTCCTCTACACCTGGCTGTCTCTCCTGACCGCCACCTATCGAGCTCGATGCACCTCGGGCCGGAGGTCTCGCCCACCTCGATCTCTCCGGTGCTCCCTCCGCCCGAGGCTCCGCCGCCGTAGCCGCCGCTGCCTCCTCCTCCCCCGTATCGAGGCACATCTCGGGGCATGCCGCGCTAGGGCATCTCGTAGTATCTCACCTCGCCGAGGAGAGAGGCGTACGTGCTCGTGCTCAAAGTATCTTGCATCCGGTGCTCGTAACGATGCCGCCTTTGGGCCGCCGCTGGGGGCCGCTGGTGGTGCCCCTCCTGGGTCGCACTCTGTGTACTGCACTCGATGTGGCACTGTCTCCCATACTTGGCCCCGAGGGCCTCCTCGTGCCGAAAGTAGCGGTCCCTCTCGCTGATCGCCGTATCTCGCTCCCGGCGAGTGGTGTCTCTCTCCACAATCGTGGCATCCCTCTCCTCGCCAAAGCCCCGATCTCCTCCGAGCTACCCGATGTGTCTCTGTGTGAGGGTGGCATGCTCTCCTCTAATCTGCCCGGCAGTAGTAGCTATGTCCTCCTCACGCATCTATAGAGGGCGGGAGATGTCGTGGAAGCTCGTGTCATACCATGCCGCATAGCCCTCATCCACCCCGCGTCATCATCACCTGCTCGCGGAGGGTGGGCTCTCTCAATGGGTCTGCCGGGATCAAAATCGCAAATCCGCTCTCTCTCGCTATCCCGCTATATGGCGTGTAGGTGGCCGGGCACTGCCTCGTATTTAGGCCGAATCGCTCAATATCCGCATGAACGGGACCCGCTCCCACATATCTGGCCTCCGGCCCCTGACCACCCGGCTCCGTCTCAATGCTACCAAGTGCGCATCCTGACCGGCCCATGTCGGGAATGCCCGATATGGTCTCCAGATGACCTGATCTGGTGTAAGCGTCCTGAAACGCTCAGAGTACCACCCGGCTGGTCTACCTGTATCTCCTGCGGCCATGTCAGCCCGCCATCTCCGAAATCCATAATCAATGCCTCCCACTGCTGCTGGCATCCAAGGAAGCCCGGATGGCCTGATCACCGCTATGTGCTCATATGCCCAGCAATGGAGCACAAAACTGACATCAATCCCTGTCCTCCGGCCAGTGGTGTACATCCATAGCTCATGGTAAATCTGAGCTATCAGGGCATCGGTGAAGGCAAAAACCTGTCTGTACTGCAAGATGTCGCACACACAGTCTAATAGTAACAATGGGAATCTCCCACCTCCTGAGTCTGGCAGGGCAAAATAGGATATCGCCATCTGAATCAAGGCTATCCGCTTGCCGCTTCCGAGGGCTATCTCGCTCTATCTTTGTGAGGCTATCCTCACGCCCTGCATACTATCTCGTAATCGCTCGCCTACCTCGTATAATCGCACTGGGCCCTCTTTGTTGCTCCCGGGGTGTGATCTCAATCGGGTCCCCAACAATTGGTAATCTCAGGATCCTGAATATATCCTCATGGGTGATCGTCATCTCACCCGCCCCGAACCAAAAAGTGCACGTGTAGCTGTCCCACCGCCGCACTAATGCCCGCATGAGCTCCACATCTCGTGGCACTCGTCTATAATATTGGAAACCCCCGAGCCCGGCTAGCTCTAAATGCCGCCACCATCTGTCACATCGGAAGAATCGTCTCAATAGCTCGTGGATGGCATCCTCATATGTAGTACCTCTCGTGCCTGCATCCACGACATCAAAAACATAATTAGTCTCTTATTTCCCCAAATCACATCTTCCAAAACCAAAAAAAAATCAATCAATATCCTTCAATCGGCGTCGATTTGGTAAAATCGGCGTCGTTCATTTTAGTCGGCGCCGATTAATACCAATCGACGCCGATCCAAACCCAATCGACGCCGATTAAACCAATCGGCGCCGACTGCCTGGCCGGACATAAACCGGACCCCGGCCTCCCATGCAAGAAAAAATCAAACAAAAAAAAAAAAATTAAGAAAAGTGGGTTCAAGAATGACCACTTACCCCAGGTCGTGTCCTCCTGCGCTTCTGACCGCTCCCAGAGGCTTCCATGATGCTCAAATCACAAATCTGTCTCTCTCTGAATCAATCGTCACGTTGAAAATAAATCGTTTACGTTTTCCGTTCGCATATTTATATGTGCCTGGATTGGTCGGCGCCGATTTTTTGGGTCGACGCCGTTTGTTATAGTCGTCGCCGATTATTTTGGTCACCGCCGATTTTCTTACTTATCTATCTGATCATTGTTGTGTGCTGAATTTTGCCTTTTGGCACATCTTTTTTTTAGATATCCTTGTCTATTTCGGGTTTGTTCCCTTTGCGTGGGACACTCGTACTTTCTGGCAGCTTAGAGTTAAACGGGTCTGTAGGCACTAACGTCGTCTGCTTTGCAGACCGTCTAGTTGTCCCTACCAATGTGTCTCTCTTTAGATGCTGACTATTTTGCAGTTCTCCTTACCCTCATGGGTCTGTAGGCACTAACGTCGTCTCATGAGGAGACCGGCTAGTTTGCCCTACCAATGTGAGTTCCTTAGGTTGCTGCCTTTTATTTATTTTTTGCGCGTCATCAATGATCGATCTACCGTGCATCCGATCGGGACACCTTGCATTTTTCCTCTACCTTTTTCAAACTTGGGATCGTCTGTTCTATCATCCATCCCATCCCTAGTTTGAGGGGGATCACATCATCACAAATTCTTCCCTTCTTCCATCCCTTTGTTTTTGTCTCATAACCTTGCTTATCGCAAGTTACTTGACAAAAAGGGGCAAAATGTAGACACTTAAAATTGGTTACTCAATTTAGTGTCCCTCTCATCCATTTACTTGCTTAGGTAACCTGGGGCACATTTTACGTCACCAATTATCCCCTTGGGATATTATCCAATTGGTGATTTAATCACTTATTCCAAATTTAATTCACCCCATCACATCTTACCCATGAGTGATTAAATATTAAATATTTGATTACGCTTCTTCCCATGCATCTTAATCACTTATCTACCCCAAATTTATTCTATCTATGTATCACATCTATTTTTCCTCTTCCCTAAGCGGGATATTTCCCGTATTCGGGATAAATCTTATCTTTCTTGAAATCGCTCATTTTGGCCATCTCGGGAGTCTATTCCGCGATCGGCGCCGACCCATATGGTCGGCGCCGATTTTCTAGGAGCGGCGCCGATTATAAAAGGAGTCCAGAACTCAGTTCTAGGGACCGAAAAAGAGACCACGAACGAGCGAAAAGTGAACAGACGAAAAAAGGAAGCACTTACGCACGAACAGAGAGCGAGAGAGATACAGGTTGTGAGAAAGAGAGATCTTCTTAGCATCAATTGTATCAAATTAGGGCAGATCCTGTCCGAATCAATCCCTGAGAGGAGCACCGCATTTCGTCCCTCGCTACATCAAGCATCGCACACCACCATCTATCATCTCGGTGACTCTGCTCCAGTTGTCTCGCCAACTCGGCACATCCAAAGCAGCCACATTCACCTTCCAATTCCCAAATCTTATCACACAGCCCCGATTGATCGATCGCTCCGCCGACGCCGATTCTACCTGGGCCGACGCGATCCATCTCAATCGACGCCGATCTTAGTCGGGCCGACGCGATCCATCTCAATCGACGCCGATTCTACCTGGGCCGACGACGCCGATTTCCCTGCAGATAGGTAAAAAGGATACAGTAACACAAACGGCATTATTTCATAGTTCCTCGCTTTTTCGTACTTTTCTGTCTCGTGCTTAGATTTCGCATCTTATTATTGCAATCAAAAATCTAGATTTTTACTTATATCTTTTATCATGTATGCTTCTTTTCTTAATTGAAAACATGGATCGACATCCGCCGAGGAAGCTTATCGCTTCCGGACCCGCTTCTCAGGCGGTCCACCTAAATATCTTTTAACGTGGTCTTTTTTGTCAAGCATCGGTGTTTTACGAGTTGCTGCTTGTGCGCGCCCGCCTTATCTACATCGGCTTCCTCATTTGTCTACATCTTCGGATCTTATCCATCGTGTATCGATTTTATTGGAGTTTTTCAGGGTTTTTGTGTTTAGTTTGGTGCATTAACTTGGAGTAACAAGCGCAAAATTCTTGATCTACACTCCTAGTATGAACAATTCCAAAGTAATGTCTTATGGTTCTTCCTACTTGAGGATGTTTTCTAGTCTTGCAAGCACTAGATCCTCTTGAGTAGGGGGTGCAGATGCAACATTCCTTGAATTCCCTACTATCTTCCCCTTCTTTGGAGGTGAGTGAAATGCCATATTCACACCCTTCACAATTTTTCCATCCTTGAACCTTGGCCTCAAATATATATATATATATATATATATATATATATATACATGTACTAGTTCAATCTTCCCCCATGACCCAAACTCTCTAGCATAATATCCACATTTCGATTCCATGGTTTCCACATAGGCCTCTTTCCTCAACCATACATATGTTTTGTGTAGAATGTGAACATTTGCGTCCACCTTGTCTATGTCAAACTGGAGTTGGCACGCGTCATGGAATCTATTTACAAAATATTTAAAGTATCTTACGGTAAATGCAAAGGGAAACTTACACCAAGGGATCTTCTCTCTAGACTTCATATGGAAGTGCCCCAAGCTAAAATGTTGGTAAACCACAAATTCAACTTCTCCTTCCAACACCTTTGGCAATTCATGTGGAATACACCATTCTCCCTTGAATTCCCTACACAGTCTCTTGAACCACTTGTCTAGGCGCTCCTTGTATGTATTGGAAGTAGTCCCCGCAGAGTGTACTTGGCATATTTCTTTTTGGGGACTTATTCTCCAACGGAAACTCCCAGATGTTCTCCCTAGGTTTATCGAGTACTCCAATTTCACTAAATACAATCAATAATAAAATTGTGCCCCAAGTAATCTTCTCACCTTTATCTGTTTGGATGCGCACCTCATTCACCAAGATTTTTGTGACATACCCAAAAATGTTGTAGTATGTCTTGTTGACCATTTTATGCACTATATGCAACCAGTGCATATTCACCTCGTTCCATCACTCAATGGCACCCAACTTGCTCCCCACTAACCACGTTATAACTCTAGTTTCCATGTCTGTAATATTGGTGAATTTGAAGGCTCGTCCCCCCTTCTTATATTGATGTAGGGCTGTTGTGGCATCAATTTCCTCATCATCTGATAGGTCTCCAACGATCTCTAAGCCCAAGTCACGCAACCCTATCACCTTCCCAATTAACTTGGCAGTGATCCTCATTCTCTTGCCTCGCAAAGTAGAAAAATTCTTCATGGACGCATGACATGAGCCATTGGTACAACTGCTCGGGCTTCCCAAAATAGGGAAACTCTAGAATTTTCATGACCCCCACATTTTCAAGTAATTTCTTCACAAAGTCATCCAAGACCCTAGTGTCATCTGCCAATCACCAATTTTTCCTCTTGTAAACGTCTCTCATTGCAACATACTTTAGGAATTTATCAAAGTGTAGTGGTTAATCTCGAAACCCTACACTATGTAATATTTTTGTCCAAGGCCACCCCTCAATAAATTCTTCTAGATATAACATCTCGACTAGCCACTCCTTTCTAGGTCGTTAACCTCCTTCATTTCAATAAGATCCTTCCATGGTGTCATTGTTACTCTCGATTCTACGATTGTAAAATTAAAATCCTATTTGGAGAAATAAAAATGCTAGCTATCATACAAACAAAACCTAATTCACCCTCCCATCACATGCACATACCACCACTTGAATCCTTCTTCTATACATGTATGCTCAACATTGTTCTTAAAATGTGATAGGTTTACTTGCTCTGCAGAGTACTCGTCATCTCTAGATCTTCTTCACCCTTCTCAATTTTCTTTGAACTCGCAAGGTAACAAATGTCATTGCAAACATTGGCTTTAAACCAAATTTCAAAAATTCCCTTCATTAATTTCTCCACCTACCATCATACATGGTATTAACTCCTATTGAGCACGTGTTGCACTCCTTATCTTGCACCCCAATCTCTCACGCCTCAAACTTTGGCACCTCAGTCATAAATTTCTAGCACGCCACTACTTATCTATCATAGATCTCCTCTACATGTGCTTCCTAATGCCGAAGTAGTTATCTAATGTGAAACATACGTAGTCTCAAATGTTGCAGCCTCCTTGAGTTATACTAAGCACTCACCACCTTACGCGTGGTCTTTAACTTTGAGCAATCCTCTTGAATTTTTCATCACTTTTCAAAACATGTTCCCTTTATGGACACCCGTGAGTTTATTTCTTTTTTGTACTAGAATAACCTTCTTTTATCCACCCCACACTAAGGTTATATGACGTCCTCTACACATAAAATCACTTGAGATAGTAAGCGAGCACGGCACGTAAACATGCTTATTACACATAACACTGAACTAAATTGACAAAGCATAGCGATGAGGAAGGAAAAACATTAAAGGAAATATAGTAAGGGAAATCTAATCTAAATGGCAATACTACCTTATTACAAACACCAAGAAGGATTATTTATAGTAGGGCTTCAACCTACTCACGTTGAAGTGTTCCATCGAGCACCTTTAACTAGAAAGCCCCCGATTCAAGTACGTGAGTGATAACATATAGTCCTAACTAATGTACCTTAAGCTTTCTTGGGTGGCACATAAACTTTAAATCATAAAGAAGTACCATCTACCCAACCTCAAGCTTATTGTCCCTAATGTGCCTATCATGTCATGCCTTTTGTCTAGATTTCTCTTGCTTCTAACTCCAACGTGCTATGGTGTGCCTCTCATTTAGTTGTATCAACTTGTCAATTCTTTCTTCCAATGCTTTCTCATTAGCTAGACCTCCCATGTGTGCAATACGTAAATAAGGTAACATGAATTCCATGGGAAGAATTGCTTATGTGTCATACACCAATTGAAAGGGTGTTTCCTTATTCAATTGTTTATAGGTTGTTTTATATTCCCAAAGTATAGAAGAAACTTTATCATCCCAGTTTATCCTTCCAACATCACAAATCTTTGTCAAATTCTGGCTCAATATCTTATTGAAATCCTCAACAATCCCATTTTCCTGAGGGTGATATGGTGTTGTCTTGTGGTGTGTGACCATAAATTCATCCAATAATATCTTGATTATCGCATTCAGGAAATGAGTGCCCCTATCACTTGTCAAAATCAAAGGGCATCCATACTTGGTAAGAATATTTTCCCATAAGAATCTTGTTGTTGTAGCCATTGTACAATCCTTTATAGGTGTTGCTTCCACCCACCTTGTAAGATAATCTATACAAGTGATGATGTAGTGTGGTCTAGTTCTACGCAGGCTAGGGAAATAGGACCCACAAGGTTTATTACCCATTTTTCAAAAGGCTATGCACTAGTAATAGGCCTCAAAGTCATTTCATTTCTCTACCCAAGTTTCCCAAGGCACTGACAATGATCACATACCTTACAATACTCCTTTCAATCCTTGTATAACATTTCCCACCATAAACCAATGAGTAGAATCTTGCACATGGTGGTGTCACCTGCATAGTGTCCTCCTGTAATACTACTATGAGCCTCATCCATGATTGTTATGTGTTCATGCTCTAGTACACACCTGTGCAATATTTCATCTTGGCCTAGTTTATATAAGTCACCATTAATCAACATAAAATTTGCAGCATCAATTATAAGTTATTTCTTTGTCAAAGCTTTCATCCCTTCTGGTGCCATACATGTGCATAAAAAGATAGCAATGTCCTCTAATTCGAGGACCCGTAGTTTAACCTGTATAAATATGCATCTGACATTTTATCTTCAATACTTTGCTCGTCCTCTCTTGATTGAATCCTCGATAAGTGGTCTTGGCCAGAATTACTTTTACCTATCTTTACCACAACTGTAAATTCAAATTCTTGGAATAATAAAACCCATCGACATATTTTCCCCTATAAAACAAGCTTATTTACCAATTATTTCAATGTCATATGACCTATATAGAACAAAAAGTTGTTTCTAACAAGTACTATCTAAACTTATGCAACGCGTAGATCATTGACAAAGATTTGTGCTCTGTAGTTGTATAATTATGTTCTACATGAGTCAACTTTCTACTAGCAAAACAGATAGGATGATCTACAATAACTTCTTAAGATGAGCTAGAATTGTGCCAATGGCCATGCCAAAGGCATCTACATGTATGTGAAAGGGTAGCTTCCATGAAGGGAAATGTAAAATAGGCGTTAAAGTAAGCCTCTCCTTCAGCGCTTTGAATGCACGTTGTTGTAATTCTCCCCAATAGAACTTCCCTTTACCTTTTAATAACTCCTCCAAGGGCACGGAAATATTAACATATCCTTTGATAAATTTTCTATAATACCCTATGTGGACCAAGAACCCACACATCTCACTCTGACCGATGGGTTCCTCTAATCCTAAAATGGCTACAATCTTAGCTGGATCTACCAACAAACCCTCCGTGCGTGATGATATGCCCTAGCAGAGTTCCAAAAGGTGTAGCAAATACGCATTTATTAATATTTATAGAGATGTTTAATTGTCTACACCTCTCAAAAATTAACCAAAAATTGTTAAAATGATCCTTGATAAGCCCATACATGGTCTAATCATCCAAGTAAACCTACAAGAATTTGTGAATAAAATCCTGGAATGCTTGAACCACAATGCGTGAAAATACTGCAGTCGGGTTCTTTAATCTAAAGGGCATCACTATGTATGTAAAACTTCCCCATTCAATGGTAAAATTATTCTTCTCTTGATCCTCCTTAGCAATTCTTACCTAATGATATCCAAATAATCCATCTCGTAAAAGGATAAATTTCGTGCCCTGCAATGCCTTCCAATATTTCTTCAGTGAATGGTGTAGAGAAAGGATCAATCACACATCTAGAATTCAACTCCATGCAGTCCACACAAATCTTGATTCTTCCATTTTTCTTTATGCTGATTACCATAGGGCTGACCCACTTTGATTCCTCTATGGGATCAATAATGCTAGATTCCAACATCTTTTCTATTTCTTCTTTAACTTTTATGCACATGTTAGGGTTCATCCTATAAGGTCTTTTCCTAACTTGGTGCGCACCTTCCTTTAACTTTATTTTCATCTTGCCCAAAGATTCATGCACCCCTTTCAACTCATGGTAGCCCCTAGGAAATAAGTCTGGAAATTGCATAGTAGCTCAATTATCTTAGCCACTTGAGTCGACAAATAATCTCCAATTATGGCCTCCTTAGGTTCAGCATCCATACCAATATTCACTTTCTTTGTCTTCATAGGTTCATTGTAGGCATGTGCCTTCTCATCCGACCTATCTAAGACCTCATGTGTACCCTCTGAATGATCTATGTCCACCTGTTACACTACTTCATCATCCACCATATAGACCATATTTCTTTTATCCTTCTCTAGGTAAGCAAGCACGAGTGACTCTGTATCTATTTCATCTACTACGTCAAAATGCGCTTCTAGATCTAACTTGCCAAATAACTCCTGAGTGAGTTCTTCAACCTTTGCACTATCTCCCATAGTCAATCGCTTCATAACCTGTAATGCATCTTTCACCGGAGGTTTAGTGGAGAAGTAGTCAAATTTCTGGATCATCCTTGCAATCAAGTATTTCCATTTCTAGTATCCTATACAGTTTGCATAAACATACCAAGCGCACGTAACCTTGCAAGGTGAAATAAAGTTTGTGCACCCACAAAAAGGTGGTAAATCTTCCTTCCCCTCTATCCAGAGTCTCTCACACTGTTAAACATGGTGTTGAACAGATTATTACCATGATATTCACATATTTGAGTAGGTGCATTACTCTTGAAAAACTAGGTTGATAGAGAAATTATAACTTCTCTCCATTCTATGAGATTATCCCTATGAACCATCCACCAGCATGTTGTCATCTCACATAGGGTATATACTAGCATATTCCTTTTTCCACTTGATCCTTCCATTTTACTTCCATGTCTCATAGAAATACCTCAATTTTTCCTTCACTAGTGTATCAGGGTATAGGGTTGTTGCCTAATCTCCTAACCCATCATGGCCTTCTTACATGTACATATCCGCTTCATACTTCACGTCCAACCATCTTGTAAGTGTCATGTGCCCAATTGTCACTGGCAATACTTGTAGTATCATTGACGGACTATGCATCATCCCACTAGATAATTCCTTCCTTAGATGGCTCAAGTGCTTCTGGATCTTGAATGGTGCACACATAAATATTTTTTAGGTCTTCTTCACTTAAGGACTCAACATAAGGTGAAAATTTCCCATCTGTCAAAGGGATAATAACTCATTCTTCCTTATTCTCAAAACTTATATATCCCTTATTGAACCATAGATCAGCATTATTTTCATAGCACCAAGGGCACCCAAGTAGAGCTGGGAAGTTGTCTGCTTCTGCAAGCACTAATACCTCAAAGTCCCAAGTGAACTGTCCCTTTGTATAGTAATAGATGCATCCTTCAATACTCAAATAGGTATGGCCTTAGTCCTATTTTCCATAGATAGTACATTAGAAGACGGTTGTAATGGAGGTCTGGCCATCTAAACCCATGCATCTAAGGTAAGCACATTCACTTTCGTGCCTATGTCAATAAAAATATTTCTCAAAAGCCATCTATCTACAACAACATTCAAAATGATCTCCTTGTCATAATCAAAGCTATGAGGAGGGAGATTAGCATGAAAAATCTATCATCCAGTCTCAATACCAACACGTGGAGTGTTTCCTTTCAACTAGCTCCCTAGTAATGGAATAATTTTCTCCTAACGCAACATCTTGCATACTTCCTTCAGATCATCAACATCGACTCGAAAGTTTCAATTACCTTCTTATGTTCTAACTTCCATGATTTGTTCCTTTAAACATTGTATTTAACCCGCAGATTTCTAAGTACTTTCATGGTTTTCATATAAACCTCTTTCTAATGTGTAGGGTCTGGGTATTTTTCATGTAAAACCTCCTCCTTAATGATGGTAGGCTTTTGTTGCAACATTTCTTTAGCACACGCAACCTAAGCGCATGTAGTAATATTCATAGGTATTACCTCGGGATCCAAAGTGCTAACTTTAATCCATTGGCTTTCCACTACATGTTGTATCCTAACCATCCTTGTGCCCTTGTTCTCCTGTTTGTGCTTCTTGATCAGATGTTCATATAAGTCCGGACACTCTTCATAGTTATGATTCTTTTCTACAAAAATAACAAGTAATGTTTTGAGGACATTGTTGCCTTTAATGTTCGGGGATCCACACATATAGCATGTTCCATGAGGGAACTCACTTCATCCACCACCGCAGCCTCGGCCTCTAAATCCACCATGGTATCCTTGACCTCTACCACAGCCTCCCTCAAAGCACCCTTCATTTTGATCATAGCACCCTTGAGTGTGATCATGATCATGTCACTCACCTTTATCCTTAGAGTTATTTGAAACCCTTGTCTATCATACACCAATATCAATGGCATCATGGATCTGATCAATCAACCTATAATCTTTTGTATTGTGAGTCATGGACCAAAAAATTTTATAGTAGCAAGACACGTTCTTTCTTACCATGCGTTGCAATAATGGACAGTGGCTTACATCATGGTCCAAATGACATATCTCACATTCCAATAACAAGGAGTGCACCAATCTATGAGGAAAAATATCCTTAGTATGCCCCTCTACTTCATAATCTATGCACCAAATTCCATTGCGTGTCTCATGTGTTGTATTGGCTGATAGTTTCTCCAACTACTTCTCCATGGCTATAATCTGAGCTTCCGTAAATGGGTTCACTCTAGTTCTATGCTCCTAAGCGCCTCGAGGGTGCAGAGCTACTTCAAGTGCCTTGTGTGGGTCTATATAAGTCTTATGTGAGAGTGCCCTCCTAAAAGGTGTAATCATGCCTCCGATAAACCACTGTGCATGTTGACTTGCATGGATATCATATGATAGTTTAGACAAGAGTGTTTTGAAATGAGCATCATATTCCTAAACACTCTTAGTAGTGCCCTGCTTGATGTCCTTGAGCACACTTATACTTATCTACTCAAACTTAGGTATATAAAATTCCTTAATGAAAGCATCCCATAACGTTGTATAATCCGCACAATTTTGATAAATTTCAAACTTTATGTACCAACTGTGCACGCATCCCTAAAATGTAATTGAAAACAAACTAGCCTTGCACTCTGAAGCTATAATTCCTTTCACATGCCACAATATCTCACACATATACACATGCTCAATAGCATCTTCTATTCCCATGTATTCAGTAAGATGAAGTGACATTTCCTGTAAATATTCTCGGGGCTAGGGAGGACCATGCCCACTAGATCCAAAACATCTTATGTTGCCTCTACCTCCTAATCCACCAGATCTATTAGATCCTGAGCCACCTATTCATCATGATCCTCAACATGTGGTAGGAATTGAACCAGAGGATTCACTACCCTATGTCCCAATAGTGGTGCTAAACTTAACTTCTACTACCTACGAAGTTGTGCTACTCCCCGATGTGAGTCCAAATTTTTGCGTGCCTTTTGTTCACGTGCCGAGATGATGAGTCTAAAATGTTCCTCCAACTGGTCCTCCAAATAAAATGGAAGATGTATGCCCAGCCATAAATGCACTTGCTATATGATTCACTCCTGAACTTTTCTAATAAGTCAAATCTACCTCTTACTACTCTGCTACTCAAACTAGCTTGCTGACTATTGGTTGTACTAGAAACTAGAAACCAAATGCAAGGGCTAGGTTTCCAAGTAGATTTAGATGCATGCATGAGGCCCATTTTTTCTCTGTTGGTGTGCTCTCATATGAGGCCGATGAGGGTTCCCTATCATGTTTTCCCAAATGGGGAGTTCCAAATGCTCTAGCTCCATGTCCTCTACGTGAGCTCCAAATCCTTCATGAGCCATATCTCTCCTCAACACCATCCATTCTACAATCTTGTGTTTCTTACCTTAATCCCTCTCGTGTGCCTCATTGTACTTAATATTCCTTTCTTCTCTTTACCTCTCTATCGCTAGGTCCTCCATCCTTCACCACACCTACTCCCGCCCCGCGCGCAGGTGGGGTTTAGATAGCCATCCACTTTTCTTCCAAATTCAGGGTTACCCAAAAGATTTTGATCATCAGTGAAATTCCTTGTAGATAGGTTCCCTGGGATAACATAAAAACTGAAACTCAGCTACCTCGGGAAAGAATAAGTGGAAATTGAGTACTCTAAAATATAGCTATTCAGAACACCATGGAACCAAGTGTCCACAGTACACATCCAAATCAGATCAGCATCATAGAGGGCCTGAAATTCTTCTTGCATCCAGACAAGTGTGTGAAACCTCCAATTCCTTTTAGACGCGTAAGCAACTAGCCACTCATATAGCTCTATTGGGAAGATAGAAAAGAAGCTCTCATATAAGCAGTCATACAGATTCTACTCCACCCACATGTGTGCATCAAACCCAGATCCAGTGTTGAATCTCTAAGTGTACTCTTCTTCTATATCTATTATCCACTCCTCAACACTTGCCAAGGTCAACTAGTATGTCTTCATCACACAACATCCTGAAAACAATTGAAAAAGAGGTCCCGACAATGGAACCAATGATGTAACCTAGAATTTACAAAGTGAATAACCGGGTGTAATATCACATCACTCATCCAGAGATGAGTGCTCACTCGAAGCGTGCAAATGCACCAGGTCCCTCTTTAGAGTTTTTGGACAGAATGTTAGCATGATGGTGCATATAGATATCTAGATTCATTAACAATAGTAAACAACACATAGTGCATAAACCAAATCTAGTTCTTAGAACAGATATAGAATGAACTAAACAATGACTATAACAAGATTTACCATGCAAGAACTAGATTCAGTCATGTTCAATACCATTATCCAGCCAATATGAACCATTGTATTAAGTACTGTAAAACAAAAAATCTTCTTACATTACATAATTATCTTCATGAGTCATGCACACAAAAACTAGTAGCATAACTCTACCATAGTTTTTCACACACTAACTCGTACAAATCAATACATATATATAGGGGTGGGGACTTTCCCTTCACCACCCATGCACTTCTCAAAATAGGTCACATGCTAAATAATAGTCATGCACCTTTACAATAGGATGTAAAACATGTAAGTGCTCTAATAATAGACTTCCTATAGTTAACTCTAAGTAGAAATCTTATTATTATCCTAAACTATGCATGACACTCAGTTGTTGTTTGTTCCCAAAATATCATTGTGTGGATTGCAAGTCGTCATGTATTTGTGTGCTCAGCATGTCAACTCCAAAAATATCCCTTATCTAAAAATGGTTAAGTCCTACTCGGGTGCTCTAATCATATCATAGCGCCACGTGCTCTTCCAAAGACCCTACATTTGCACGCCCAATACTTAGGTCATTTATGTTCGCTCAATAGTTTTCTACGGGTTTACAAAATCATAGTGTTCCATGGGTTGTAAATTCTAACAAACAATGGAACATAGTCATAGGTAAGTGTCATGTGGAAAGAGAAAAAGGCCTCCGTGGCATAGAAGGAGCATTTGATGACCAAGTGTACAAACACAAAGCACCATAAATTATAGTAGTCTTTTCTCATCATTCAAGAAACATGAAAAGTCATGGTAAAGCGTGGGTCGAAGTAAATATGTGGAAAACCATTAAAAACATCATAATTCCATGGTAGGTTTCAAAGCCTCACTGTTTATGAACCAGATGACCAACCACCTAACCATTGAAATTTAATGAAGCATGGCATCATTTTGTGTAGTCTATGTTAGGAAATTTAGTGTTTACAAGTTTATTTACGTGTGAGTAAATAATATTTACTAGTGTGAAATACGAGTTATTATTTGTTAAAACCATATATATATTAATAACAATATATATTAGAGAAATATTGTTAGTAAAATATTGTTGGAGATATGATCTCTATGAATATAGGAGAATACCTTTCTTATGTAACTCTGTAATGTCACGCATGAAGAAATATAGAATACATATTATTATTGTGTCGCATTTGTTTGATCTAAACCAAATTTATCATTTGGTATCGAGCATGATCTAATCATGTAAGACTCATGTGGTAGTCAAAGTCTCATTAATCAATCAATTTTATAGTTATTTCAGTCACAAGCTTGGTGCCTCCATGTAGTAATCTCCTATTTGCAAGAAGAGTGTGGATGTTATTTTTTTCCAAAAAAATTGTGCATGTAAAAGAAGTATGATGTTTCAAAAGATTATTGCGAGATATCAGTCAATCTAAACGATGCAAAGGAGTGCATGTATTTAAAATCTGGGAAGGATTTTCAATGCATATACCTTAAATTTTATTCAAATTACTCTCAAATTTTCCCAACTTGTGGTCTTTTTTCCATGTTTGAACATGCATACCTTCATTCAAATTTAATTGGGGGCCATATCAAACTTTCATGCAAATATTGACAGCTGTGTGTTCAACTCGTGGTTGATTTAATTTTTCATGCTGTGTAGAAAACTAGTTTCTAGTATTCATTTTTGACTCAAACCATCCATGTGTATTGGTTGGTATTATATTATATATGTGTGAACTCATGTGAGGACATCATAGATTAACGTCTTCACAGAATATTATAATCTAGAGGAAGCACAAATATTATGTCTATGTTCATAATCTCACATTACTTGTCATGCTTTGACATGCTCTATTTCTCAAACCATGCATCTGGTTGTATTTGTAAGTTTCAAATAATTTTCATAGGTCATAGTTTACAAGATTCCAATTTGGTAAACTTATAATTTAGTTTCAATATTTTATAGATTATATTAATTTTGTTAAATCAAACTTTACTTCCATATTAAGTCTTAATATTTGTTTGAATAATTGTCAAATACATTTGTCATCATAATTTGTGTCATTCATTTACACAAAGTGATCTCAGCTTTACATCTTCCATGTCAATGTGATAGTGTTAAAAGTGTTGTCCAAAAATAAATTCCATAGTCCAGCATAGTAATCTTATAATTTTTAGTTTTTATTGTGTGGCAATATGTCAAAAATTTAGTTGTTTGGTGGCTATAGTCGATTGTCAAGTCTCATTGTTGTCATTAAATGTCAAATCGGTGTTAATAGTTGTCTTGTGTCGATTTTTTCAATAATTTATTGTAAATTGTTGTGATTTAGTGTCATATTATGAACTTTTTAATTTTAGTCATAGTGTCGGTGTTGTGTCAAAAATAAAAAAATCCTTACATATGCATTTTTAGTGTAACCCAACATCCAAATTGTAATTTTTCTCCATAATCAAATCCATTTAAGCTAACAATATGAAATTAGATGATGGAGGAAATAGAGATATGAGGGCGATCGGTGCCTCTCGTCAGTCACCAACGACGAGGTCGAGATAAGACCTTTGGTGGCATCTTTTAATATCATTTCAATTATTTTCTTTGAGTGGTGTATGCAGAAATAAAACAACGTAATCATTCCCTACTAAAGTTTGAAATGAGGAGAATGTGCATTGTGGATGCTAAGAATAGTTGTATAGGAGGGTAGTTAATCGTAGTAATCCTCTAATCTGTTGAGATTATCTCGACTATCATACTTCTTCATCAATTTTTTGGTGGAAGTGTGATTATTCGATGATGGATTCACTGTGGTGAAGCGGGTAGTCATGTTCAACAAGATCCAAATAGCAAGATCCGGATGGCAAGTATCCGGACCTAAAAATATGTGGGATATATGATTTTGTTTCCAATTCTTGAGATGTGTTTTCTTCCCATGTAAACACTAAGGGGGGAATGTTAGGAAATCTAGTGTTTACAAGTTTATTTACATGTGAGTAAATAATATAAACTACTGTGAAATACAATTACTATTTGGTAAAACTGTATAATATTGTTATAACAAAATATATTACATGAATATTATTAGTAATATATTTTTGGAGATATGACCTCCATGAATATATGAAAAGGCGTTTCCTATATAAGCTGTGTAATGTATCACATGAAGAAATATAGAATACATATTATTATTGTGTCGCATTTGTTTTATTTGAACCAAATTTATCAGTTTGGAGGTGTGCAATGGAATCAAGGATTTGTGTTGTTGTAGTTGGTTCTCTTTAGATGGAGCCCATGTCTATACTACAAGTTAACTCTACATGGAATCATGACATCCATGTTTTTCTAACATGATTTTAGAGATTGAGTACGCCAACATGGCACTCTTTCATTCCCTCTTCTCTCTCTCTCTTCCTCCCACTATTTGTATCAATATAATTGCTTGCGCACATTGTAATGGTTCTTTCCCCAATTTCTTCCTTAGTAATTTTTGGTTTTCCTCTGTAAAACTTGAAATTTTATGATCTGGACCTCTTTAAATTATGAATGGATATTTTCTTGCCTTGGCTCTATATGTAAATAGTAAAGGATCAATTAATGCAAGTTTGGTTTCTCTCTTTCCTTCAAATAATGTATTTTCGGTGTGATTAGCTCTTCCCTCTTTGTATTGTGTATTCTTTGACTTGTTTGCATTAGAATTGTGTGCACCTTCATGATCTCTTTTCTATGAATTCACATTTATGTCACTTAGAAATGGATGATTTCCACCTTCTTTATAGTGTTATCACCTCCCCTTAGCTTAGGATTTTCTTTCTATAGTTATCTTTCCTCCTTCCTCTCCCCGATTACTTAGTTGTGCTAGTGTAGGTTAGCTTAGGAACATTGTTAGCATTAGAGTAGGTTATGTCTTGCGAGTTTTCCTAATCCATGGAATAGAGGAAGTCGGCCTTTCTGAAGGTATATCTCAAGATACAAGTCCCACACTTGGATATAGTCCTTGTTGCCTCAAAATTTT
The DNA here is from genome assembly GCA_018340775.1 of Taxus wallichiana var. yunnanensis. NCBI lineage: Eukaryota > Viridiplantae > Streptophyta > Pinopsida > Cupressales > Taxaceae > Taxus > Taxus wallichiana. Next base: position 368,791,270 of record CM031242.1, on the reverse strand, counting down.
CAATATTTCATGATTCAAAGTTATGGTGCAATTTTGTGCTCCAACAATAACCACAACTACAATCGTCACATTTGTAGGATGTTGAGATTCCTAGCAATGAGTATGGGCTCCTCATTCACACCAACATCGGGAGCATGGGCTTGTCCTCTCCACAACATTGAATGGTATGGACCCTTCCTTACTACATTATCCAAATTGAGCTTGTTTCCACACCGTAGTAGAAAGTTACTAAAACCAAACCATGGTTGGGGTTATCCCCAAAGGTAAGGTGATTATATTTAGTGGGGTAGTTATCAAGATATGAGTCTATCTCTCATGAAAATTCACAAATTACAAATTTCTTGGTTAAAAATAAATTTTGTTAGGGTCATCGTCGAGCTTTAGTAAAAAGGTAACAACACAATACGTTGTTATTTTTTTCCATTAAGGTAACAACACATTATGTTGTTACCTTTTCTATTGAAAATAATGAAAAATATAACAACATAAATTTGTTATTACCCTTTTACCAATGAGTCACAATCATGCTCAAATAAAAACATGTGATGGAATGGTAAGCCACGGGCATTGAAAGTTGGAGTTTACAGGTTTGAGGTCAAGGAAAGAAGGTGGATGATTTTTTTGTGCAAGTTTGTAGTCAACGTAGACTAGGTATCCCATTGACTGCAAATTCACGTGATCAATAGACTCAATTGTTATGAAGGTACATACCAACTACATAGGAAATAGATGAGGTAACCTCACCAAATAATTATTTACTAAATACACGGTGTAATATAAACCACATGTGCACTCTCATAATTTATAATAGGAACATAATGTACATATTGCAAAGTATTTGAGCACCATAAATCATAAGATTATCACATTCTAGATAACCAAACAAAGGATAAGAAGGTGAAAAATGTGAATATGGTGAACATTATACAGGGTAATTTGGGAACTTTAATGCGGTGACAATAATTCGGAGGAAAGAATAATATGATTGAGATGCCTATAGTACCTCATATTAGGAAGGCATGAGAATGATCTTATAGATGTGGTTTTAGCTTTGTTGAAATCCATTAAGGACCAATATTTGGGAACACTTCTAATTTTTTAAAATCGTATATATATTTATATATATGTCATTTAGAATTAAAGGAGTTTCACTTTCTTTCTCGTGTTATCACCTCCATTTTAGCTTAGGATTTTCTTTCTGAAAAATTTCTCTTTTCACCTTCCTCTCCTGGTTACTTGGATGTGTTAATGTAGGTTAGCTAAGGAATAGTGTTAGCATTAGAGTATATTGTGTTTTGTGAGTTTTCCTAATCCGCATAACAGAGGAAGCCAACATTATCTAAAGGTTTGTCTCAATATTCAATTCCCACACTTAGAGATAGTCCCTTATTGCCTCAAAATTTTGAATCTTCCATGGTTCAGTTAGGGTGTAATTTTGAGCTCCAAAAATAACCACAATGCAATTGTCACATTTGTAGGATGTTGAGATTCCCTAACAATGAGTATGGGATTATCCTTCACACCAATATCACATACTATGGGATTTTCCCTCTCCAAAAAACTAAATGGTATGTAGCCCTCCTTCCCTACTACATAATCCAAATTGAGCTAGTTTCACACATATAGTAGAAAGTCAATAAAACCAAACCATGGTTGGGGTTTATTGGCATATTGTTGCATAAGTGATGTAATTGATGAAAAACCTCATTAATGAAAAATTTGATGATGAATTAGGGCCATATCATGTTGATGATGATGATTACATGATGTTTCAAAGTGGTTTTCATGATTGCATAGGTTGATTCATTGAGGATTGTTTGTTCTTGTAAGCCTATTCAGGTGACCTAGCTAGCCTAGGTGACATTATATGGAGTTTTAAGTTTCTTAGTAGCTTAAAAGCATGTTTACATGATGGAGAGAATTTTTGGGAGTTCTTCAGCACTCACGTGAGTTTTAGGGTGTAGATATAGGTTGGTGACTATGTTTCGGTACTCATTTGGACTAGGTATGGTTGTTAGAATGCATGAGGTTGAGTTATGGATCTATATGAGCTCATGGATGCATGTAGGAATTTGTATCATGATGTACCATGTATGTTAGGGAATTTTGGAGAGTTTTCATGATGTGTTATGAGGTTGTTTCAGTTGACCCTAGCCTTTACAAAGTGTAAAACCCTAAGGGGTAGCTATGCAAATGAGATAGGATGGAATGATTGAGATATATTTATGACATGGTAATGGTTATAAATGTGTGTAGAGTGTGTCCTTTTGCTTTGGGAAACATTTTAGGTTTCCTTAGTGAGTATTTTTCATGTTATGTCAGTTTTTGTGAAATGGGGTTAAGAACAAGGTCATTTCGGCTCAAATTGGATCTTTCCGACTCTCACCCCGAGTTATGTAATTTACATGGGACCTTTTGGATTTCAAGGATGTTTATAAATTTATTCTATAAGGTTTCAAAAAAATAATGAGTTCATTTCATTGTCACATTTTATGAATGAATGTTAAGAAGGTAAACAAATTTTTATGAGTTTCAAACCCTAGCTCAAAAGCGGTATGAGATATTTTCTTTATAAGTGGCCAGAATTGATTTCTTGTACATGGATTATGGTTGTAACATGTATAGGACTCCATATTTCATATTATTTTGATGAGTGGACCCCACTCAAAAAGGTTAATTTTGAAGACTTTTAGTTTGGGACAATGTTGTTCAAAGGAGTTGCAAACTAAATGACAATTATATGATGTATGTGATTTTTTCTTGATTTCCATGATATAATTAGGACATGGTGATACTAATAAATTTTCAAGTATGCTTCATTTATGTTGACTGGTCAAAGGGCAGTTTTGGGATAGTTAGAAGCAATCTTCAGTAAAGTTGACATTACAGAGCTACATGAGGAGTTAGGAGGTAATTCAAGTTGTTTTGAAAATATAATTCATATATATTTCTAGTTATATAATTTTTATCTCATGATGATGAGTTTTTATATGATTTCTAGATCAATTTGTGGATAATAATATTTTTGGCTTTACGGAGACAGGGACAGTGTTGGCTAAAAGAATGAGTTGGTTAGTGCATGATATGGATTAGGTGATGTTTGATATCACCTATAATGTGAAGAGGGATTAATTTTTCATTCATTTAATCTATTTTTAGGTATTGAAAGTGTTAAGGAAGGGTGTTAACCAATTGCATTTCTAAAACTTCTTTTTAGGCAACTTTTTTTGGTGAAGGCAAAAGTTTATGTGGTTTAAACATATGATTATTTCATGAGCTATAACTTGCTTAGAAGTTTTCTAAAAGTTCTTAAATTTCCATTAAGTTGTCACATGCCATAGGTGAGGTGTTATTGGGTGATATTGAGGCCAAAAGTTGAAGATATGGTGCTAGAAACATGTGTTGTGCTAGAAACATGTGTTTTGTGAAGGCAATGAGCCACTGGGCCCATTAAACAAAATAATTTTATTGGTTAATGTAAATTATGACCATGGATGATTTTTAAATGTCATTTTAAACATGTGTGGTGATTTTTATATCTTGAATAAAAATATTTTTGGTATTAGGATATTTTTTTCATTCCAATGATGGGGTTTTGAGGATTTTTTGTGCATGGATGAAGGGTTTTGGCTACACCGAAAAATTAGGTCACTTGTGAATATTGTGATAAATTTTATGGGATTTTTTTAAGTTTCATTGGTCAAAATAAATGAGGGAAACTGATCTCTTTTTAATTTTAATGAAGAAGAGCTTATAAAAACATAGTTTTGGGTGCTTTTGTGAGCTAGTGGTGTGTGTGCAAGAAGTGTGACCTAGGTGTAATTGTTTTACAGGTGTGTGAGCATGATTTGAGATCTGATCAAGTGTGTGACAGGTTGATGGATTACATCAAGCATGTGTGCAAGGTTTTGAAGATTTGATAAGTGAAGAAAGAGCTAGTTTGTGAGAGATTGAAGACCTAGGGTTTAAACAAGAGATTGTGAGCTGAATTTGTGATCTCTATCAGTTGTGGCAGTATAAATACATCATATATATTCTTCATAGTGTGGTTTAGTGGGTCATTTATAATCTTGTGGTGTTGTAGCCTCCTTATGGAGTTGGTACTTTAGAAAACTAGGTGTTGGTGCTCCTTGTAGGGTTGTAGCTATACTAAACTAGGGTTTGGTGCTCCTTATGGGGTTGGTGCCTCACCAAATTGAAACATATCAATATAAATATTGTGTTTCATTGGTTATTCTTCCTCTTGAGGGTTTACCACTTATATCTTGTGTATTTGTGTTAATTATCTTGTTCATGATTTATAGCATATATGATTTGTGATGTTGTGCACACATTAATGATTAGATACGTGAATTTGTGGTTTGGACAAGTAATCTGAAATTTGATTTCAATTTTGGAAGGACTGATTCACCCCCCCTCTCAGTCCATTTTTCTTCCAATAGGGTTATCCCAATATTTAAGGTGATTATAATCAGTGGGGTGGTTATTAAGAGATGAGTCTATCTCTCATGCAAATTCACATATTACAAACCGCTTGGTCGAAAAGTAAATTTTGTTAGGGTCATCATCATTTTTAGCGTAAAAGGTAACAACACATTACATTGTTATTCTTTTCCATTAAGGTAACAACACATTATGTTGATACCTTTTCTATTGAAAATAATGTAAAATATAACAACATAATTTGTTATTACCTTTTTACCAATGAGCAACAATCATGCTCAAATCAAATCATGTGATGGAATGGTAAGCCATGGGTATTGAAAGCTGGAGGTTCCAAGTTTGAGTTCGAGGAAGGGAGGAAGATGATTCTTTTGTGCAATTTTTTAGTCAACGTAGACCAGATATCCCATTGACTATAAACACATGTGATCAATAAACTCAATGTTATGAAGGTAAGTGCCAAATAATTTTGTACTAACTATACAAGTAAGGGAACCACATGTGCACTCTCATAATTTCTACTAGGAATATAATGTGTATATTGAAAATTATTTGAGCACCATAACACAGTAGAATTATCACACTCTGAGAAACAAACAAAGGATAAGGAGGTGTGTAATGTGAATATGGTGAACATTATACCAAGGTAATTTGGGAACTTTTTCATAAAGTGACAATAATGCAGAGGAAAGGACAATATGATAGATATTCCTATAATACCTCATATTAGGAAGGCATGAGAAGGATCTTATAGATGAGTTTTTAGCTTTATTAAAATCAATCAAGTACCAAGATTTGGGAACACGTATTATTTTTTAAAATCGTATGTGTGTGTATTGTTATAATAATTGTAGATAGCAATTTTTGGTATCCCTTCTCCCTCATCTCGCATCCACTACCCTTCGTCATCATTTCCTACCTACATACCTTCTCTTCCTATTCAAATTCCTCTTTCCCTCTTAAATTCAATTTATCCCTTTAATTATCATTCTCCACCTTAATCCCATCCTAATCATATCCTTAATTTATCTTCCCTAAACATCCCTAATCATCCTTAATTAATCCTAAATCTTCATCTAATTCATTTATCATTTTTAAATTCCCATTTTTTCCTCCCTAGGCCTTCATTTAATAATTTTACCTTCTCTTTGTCTTTATTTAATGTTTTCTACCTCTCACCTACCCTTTTATCTCCCCTAGGCAACCCTAGCTCACATTTACCTCCCAAAACCCTAATCCTACTTCATAAGAGGTCTATGTCTCAAGCTAATCAATCTTCCACCACCCAAATCAACGATCTCATTTGTAGTTGTTGGGTCTTCATCAACCCTATAAATTCATCCATATCCCTCTTTCTTTCAAGTTGAAATTTCTTAAACTTGGAGCTTTCTTGTGATCTTACCTTCATTTCTTGCTCTTCTTTACAGTTGTTATCACCATCTTAGAGCTACCTTGAGATCTTGTGCTTCACCCTTAGAGATTTGAAGTCCTCTCTTTCTCTTGCACTATTTGGGTCCACCATTTCCATTCCATAACCTTCCCTTATCATCTTTTTTTCTAGGTCCATCAGTCATCCCAGATCCCTATCTCTGCATTTTCTTATCTTCATTTCCATCTACAGATCGTCATTTTTATCCATATTTATCCATCAAACCCTAGATCCTTGTCCAATCAGCTCATCAAACCTGCCCAATAACCTTTGACTCGATCCATGTATGTTTGATTATATTTCATCCATTATATCCCCTATCTATTTTCTAACCTCCCAATCTCTCATATTTATCAAGCTTGCCATTCGCACACTTACAGCTTTAGATCCCAACTTCATCAAATCCAGTCGCCACCGATCGGACCAGTCACCATCGACCTTGTCAAGTAATTCTCATCTTTCATTAATTTTCTTGCATCCTTTATGTTCTCATCAGATCCATTCTTCTCACAATAACTCGGCATCAACTCTAGTTTAGATTAGCTCCAAATCAGGCTTTAAGAATCCTTTCGGGTATGTTTTTGTACATTTCTTCCTACATTGTCCTAGTCATTGTTGATTGTACCCATTAGTCTCAGGTCTTCGTCGACCCGCTCATGTTTTATTTAATTTCAAGTCGTTATTATCATAAATGCATCTTATCATATCTATCACATCTCATATTTCTATTTCAGTTCGCTTTTTCTGTTACATCTAATTTATCAATCATTTTATTTCTCTTTGATCAAAAAGTGGGTTGACATCCATCCTAGGAAGTTATCACTTCTCGAGAATGATGTTTTCAAGCAACCCACTCATCTATCTACTAATAATTTTCTTTGTGGATTTTCCCTTTTTTTTGCAGGTAATCAAGCTCGCCACAAGGAGAATCTCTCTTTTACACCTGTATTCATTGTCATCTCATCTAGAGGTTCCTTAATCCCTCTCATATTGGAGTTTCTTGTTTTATTTTCTATCATTTCACTAATTTGAAGCAAGAACGATAAAATTTGATCAACATTCTGGCATGCCCAATGGGACCACCCTTCTTTGGTGATTTCTTTTATTGTCTTTTGTTTTTATATTCCATCTCTCTTTTTATACTAACCTTATTGTTAGGATATTTTCTTACTTGATCGCTTAGTGGAGTACTTGCTTAGATCAACAACGATTTTATTTTCTTAAAAATAAAAAAGGAAAATAGTGTTGTCTAGGTATTCTTATTTTTTCATATTTTGTCCTTTTGCATTATATATCCTTTCTTGTCGATTGACTTCGTCGATTTTCACATTTTGATTTTTAGGATCTAAAACCTCCTCATATTGCTTGAAAACATAGTCTAATTAGGAGGTTAATTCTTTACATTCACATCTCCCACACATATCCAAAATGCACACATCAAAACTTACACATCTTAAGCATCTCATCCCAAGTGAAACTATTGGGATTTCATCACCCAATAGGAAATATGCCACGATTTTATGGACGTGTTACAATTTTTTTGGCTATCGGTATATTTACTAAGTGCTCAACATGCTTATTGTTGTGTTGTGTGAAGTGTGGGGTAGGCCACAATATCAATTCTTATACCGATAGTTATCATAGATTTGGGCCTCACGTACCTTCAGCTATATCAAGGAATCCATCTAAAAAACTTGAAACCATCCATAGCTTTTCCATTTCCTAGAATCTAGTTAAGCCATTTTTCTTTCTTCCTCACATTTTTCTAATAATCAAGATAATTAAAACTCTGTTGCGTGACTTGTTTAAAGTAATTAAAAATCAGCATAGTTTCTTGTTTTATTATTTGTTTCATGCTTAAAAATGGAACAAACCATGACATCCAACAACATTCCTACTTCTACTATTGTTTCCCAACAAACTTCAGCCCTTTCTATCATTTCTTCCACCCCTTTGGTCACCTCTTCTATGGTTACTCAACCTATGGTTTCCATTCCCCCTCTTCAAGAGTCTCAAGTTATCCAATCTAACACCCATGTTGAAACCAACCCCTTTCTTTATCACCACTCGGTCCCATCTAGACCGGCTACACCCCCATCCACTACTTCTATAGGAGATTTTGGACCTCCCACCATCCCTCATGGGTGTGTGGAGTTTCAAGAACTCCTTGATGCTAACCCCATTTCTTTTCATGACTATCTCCTTTGTAAATCTACCAACCTCCCCATTGAGGGGCCCCCTCTTCAAAAAATTTACGCCTATCATTCTCATCCTGAGTCTACTCAAGTCCTTATGTCACAACTCATTGTATTCTTCCCAAGATCCATGAATGAATTTTCCATAGTGCAACATGATCTTGGCTCCCATCAATCCTCCTCTACAATCTCTCAAACCCACCAATCCACTCAATTGGTGGTTCCCATTCCTTCCAATCTTCCACTTATCAATACTAGTACCACCTTTTCTATCCCTGTCACCTCTTCATCTACTATGATTATTAGTGCCCCTATCTAATCATCACAAGAGTCTCATTTGCTTCCCCTTCCATCCGAATAGCATAACCAAACTTTACCTCTTATCTCCACCACCCATGTCCATGCAAATGTCATCACTTCACAACCTCATCCTTCTAAATCAACTGAAACCCATCAAGATCCTTTTTGAATAAATTTTCATTACATACTTCCCAATCAACCACCTCAAACAACTCAACCACCCCATACTTATATCTCAACTCATCCCATAACAAATCAATCTAGTATCCCCATTACTCAAAAATCCCATCCTACATCCCCATCCCAAAAACAACCTATATCCCAACCTATTCAGTCACAACCATTCAACAACATCCCCCTTATCAACCACTTCCATAAACACCTACTCATCCTCAAACATATCAACCTCATCCTTCAATTCCCCATCCCCATACTTCTAAATATCGCATGCATTCATTGTTAATTAGAATGGTAAAAATTGAAGCGAGAAACTTTGGGATCCAAAACCACATTTTCCTATGAATAGATTTGAAATGAACCTATCAATCCATTACTCCCCATAAAGCCTTATCCCCCACATTTGGAGCTACCAAAATTCTCTAAGTTCAATAAAAAGGAGGACCCGCAACAGGATCTCCATTCCTTTAGGCACACATGTTACCTCATGTTTCATGATTATGATCTTATGCGCTACACCTTCCTCGTGTCATTATCAATTCCACGTTAGATTGTTATAAAAAAAGAGTTCTTGGAAATAGTATATTCCATAAACAAATTCAGATATTATATCACAAGATATCCAAAGTGTTTATTCACACTGATCATGCTGCAATCAAGTATCTGGTAAACAAACCAATAGTAAGCAACATAATCATAAGGTGGTTTCTCCTCTTGTAATAATTTGATGTCACCATAGTGGACAAGCTTGGAAAAGATAATGTGGTGGCAGATTTCCTCTCAAGAATGGAGACCAACAGTGAAGAGAAAGTATTTGATTCATTTCCAGATGAGCACTTTTTTCTATTTCTATAAGAACACCCTAGTACGCAGACATATCCAACTACTTGGTCTTAGGTAAAACACCTCCACATTTTTCATCCTCTGAGAAAAGGTATTTAGTTGAAAAGAGTTTACCCTTTTCTTGGATAGATGGATTTTTCTTTATACAGGTCAATATCAAGTAATGAGAAGGTGTATAGATGATGATGAGATATTTTATGTCCTCAGAGCCTACCACAATGAACCTTGTGGAGGGAATTTTTTTGCAAAGAGAACAACACAGAAGGTGTTGACTACTAGCTACTATTGGCCAACTTTACACAAGGATGCAACACTATACACTAAGAGATGTGACAAATGCTAGAGAATGGGAAAGCCCACTAAGTCTGATGAGATGTCATTGCAACCTCAATTGGTTATGCAACCTTTTGATAAGTGGGGCTTAGATTTTTTTGGCCCTATAAACCCTCCATCTTAGCAAAAAGAGTATATCCTAGTATGTATAGATTACCTAACTAAGTGGACAGAGGTAAAAGCATTACCAAACTAGACTAGTGAGAAGGTGGCTAAATTACTGTATGAGAACATCTTTACTAGATATGGAGTTCCAAGGGAGATTGTGATGTAAAAGGTACACATTTTACTACTGATGTGATTGTTAATTTGGTTAGTGAATATGAAATCAGGCATAGGAATTCTACACCATACCATCCCTAGTCTAATGGCCAAGTAGAGGTTACAAACAAAGAGATAAAGGCCATATTGAAAAATACTATAGCACTCCACATAAGATATTGGGAAAACAGGATTCTAGAAGTAGTTTGGGCATTCAATACAATATGGAAGACCACAATTGGCTTCACACCATTTGAACTATTATATGGAAAGACTATTTTTTTACCAATAGAATTTGAGCATAAAACATTGAGAACTACACTTGAGTGGGAATAGACTTATCATAAGCTTAGAGACAGAGAATTATCCAACTCAATGAGTTGGATGAATTGAGAAAGCAAGCAGTTCATAACACAGAGGTAGTGTAAAAACAAAGAATCAAATGGCATGACTAGTATATTAAAACAAGATAGTTCTAGGAAGGTGACTGGGCACTTTTGTTTGACTCAAAATACAAGGATCACATAGGGAATCTCATAACAAGGTGGTTAGGACCCTATGAAATTAAGAAGATATTCCCTAATGGATTTTTGAAGCTTACTACTATTGATCTTGTGAGATTCAAGTTGTTGGTGAATGACCATAGGTTAAGATTGTATAAAAAGCCACTTGATAAAGGCTCATTTATGGAATTGTTCAGAGGATATCAGAGAAGAATGGAGAATAAATATCATAATTAACCTCATAGGTTGAGATTTTGGCTCACCTTTTGGGATTGCAAAGAATTGATGATATTTCAGTAGCCTTGGATCATTTAGCTTGCTGAATATTTCAAGGCCAAATAAAAGTGTTGAGATCTACCTTTCTGGGTGATCATCAGCACTCTGTTAACCCATTTATTTTTATAAGTTTTTGTTTTACAGGTCTTATTGACAAGTGATTACAAGAGAGCACGATCTCCATCACAAGGAGAGAGTGCAATGACCAAGGGTTCAACTTGTAGCCATGAGAAATAAGACCCTATTTTTGTTTGAAGCATCTCGGCTAATCTCATGGTTGCATAAATGACATCAAGGAAGCATGCACAAATTGGATGATATATAAAGAACGATTGGAACCCCAACCAATTGGAGTTTCCTCTCTAGGAAACATCTATTTGCAATAAGGAGTAGATAACATAAGTTAAACCCACATCCACATCATCGAAGGGAACTTTCATGCAGCCAATACTCCATTAGAATAAAGCATGTACATCCATCATTGCAAGAAACAACGAGATAATTACATGCATTTATTACTTTAATAAAGTATGATTAGATTAATTATATTTAATTATGAGTTATACCAAGTCATGAAGCATGTGTCACATTAAAATAATTTTGCCTTTTAGCTATTATGTATCCACTTAAGCCCTCCACATAAGCCAATGTGTCACATCATTTTTCTTCATATGTTCAATGTTGTCACATCCATTAATGATTACATTTTACTTGTCCCCTTGGTAATAAATTTCAAAGCAATGAAAATCCATCAACATAATTCATTTTTGCAAAGTACTTTCAAGGAAAAATTTTCTGGTTGTGTATTGCACTTGGGAGAAGCTATGTATCCACCATGGGAGGTGACCTGATCAGATATGAACCTTCTACACATTTTCAACTTCTAAATCATCCTGAAATTATACAATACTTTGAGGATCATGGTTGGATGCAATACATCAAGTTTCAAGGTTTTAATAAGGAAATTATGGCATAATTTGCAAATACCTTGAATTATGGAGAGGCAAAGGTAAAAAATTTAATCATCGTGGTAATTGATGATATTTTAATAGGGTTCTTGATTTACCAACTCGGGAGAGCCATTTCCAGACAAATCTAACCCAGAAGCAGTAAGAAGATAATTTGTAGACAATGATGACGAGTTCATCTCAGACTGCCAAGGTACTTTTAGAACATCTCTCAAACCCTTATGGGCACAAGCTACCAATTTTTTTATTCAATACTTTTGAAGGGAGATATTCAAGGTTAAACACAGTGAATTTCAAATTGTTAAATCATTTGAAGAACAATCATCAAGTAAATTTTCCAAATTTCTTGCATGAGATGCTTAAAAATGAGAAAAGAGGTTTAGAGGGGTAGGGTAGCCTGTCACATCATTGTTTAGTAATCCTAGTGGTCAAACACACTTTGCAAAGGGATCACCCTCAGATATCATGGGATGACTTTTGTGAGAGTGAGAAATATTGAAAAAAAAATGGAAAAGAGAGGGGAAAGGAGAAAATGCACTAAAATTTCTTCTGCACATATGCCGAGGCTACAGCATCCTCTTCCCAACCTTAAGAACCCACAAATTCTGAAATTCTTCCTTCTACTGAAGAAATCCATGTACCTATTTCACCAAAGAGAATCTTTTATGTTGAAACTTTGTTGGAATTTTCCTCCTCTGAACCTCCACATCCAAATCCAAAAGGAAACCTACTCATTTTGCTCCAAAACAAACTAGGAGCTCCAATAGGCTTAGGAAAAAGAGGACAAAAACATCCAGTTCAAGGAAATCTCAACCCATCTCATTGGATAGTGATTTGGAAGCCATAAAATAAAATTTTGATCCTAAACCATTAGAACCAAAGTATAGATATCTTGCTCCCACATCATCTCAAGAGCCAGAATACCATGAACAACCAATGGAAGGAAAAGAAGAATTAAATTAGAATGAGGAAAAATTCATGAAGTAGAGAGTCATGAAGTGAGACAAGTGGAAGAGGCAATGGAAGGAGGAAGTGAACAAGAGAAATTGACTACAGATGATGTCAATGAACAAGTCATTGAGAAGGTTTTTCAATAATCACAAAATGCTAGTCTGCAAGAAGCAAATGTAGAACCAATGCAGCCCTAAATTATTATTCATGAAATCATAAGGGAACCTAAAAACCATCTTGCAGTGAGATGGGAACATAGAATATGGGGCCCAATATTGACAATCTAATGTTGCACATGGATGCCTACATTAACAAGCTTAAGAATAAATGGGACAATGAGAAGGAAGACCTCATCTCTAAACATAAGAAGGAAATGGAAGACAAAGATAGAGATTAATAGGCTGAAACAAAAACAAAAGGAAACAATGAAGGTATTATTTGAAATGTTGAGTTGCAAAACCCCATCAAGTGTCTATACCATATACCTAAAATAAAATATGTTGTACCACAAATTTACTTGCATAAATTCTAATATGATATATGACATTAGATCAGCTAGGAAATTCTTTACTCTATATCAAAATAGCACACATGAACTCTAGAATTTGTTATGTGAGCTATATTTACATAATTATGCCCTTCCATATGAAAATATTAGATCCCAATTATGTATATTGGGGATGTACATGTTAAGGCACTATGTTCTTATTTTTCAAATGAATTGGAAAGAGCTAAGCAAATGGAGGAATATAGACATTTGGAGAAGGTTACACCATTGTATATCAGATATGAGGCAACAACAACAAATGAAATTGTAGAATAATATGAAAATTATATGGAAGTGGATGAAATAAGAGATAGAGTGTTGCAAATGAGGGTGGATTCCCACACAAAAGTCAGGAACATAATTGGGGGACATGGAGTTCAAGTTGTGATGACATGCAGAGTCAAATGGATAGAGTTATCCCCTGCACTCCAAAGGAAATAAATGCACTCCTATCTAAATATAATTCCAACATTACGAAGGGTGAACAAATATATTGAAATAGAAAATGAATGTGGGGATGAGTGGTTTCCTATAGCTTATCATCCTCCAATATTTCATTTCCCAATTGCACCTTAGACATAAAATTTATTGATCAATTAAAGGGTGCAAGAAAGAGTTTGGGATAGATTCATGAGGAATGGTGGGTATTTCTTATCATAAGAAGAAGGAACAGACACACCCATAGATTTTAGGCATGAATGTAATTTCCAGCAGAGAAGATATGAAGCTCTTGAATGAGGACAAGTGTTTAAGCCTGTGGTGTGATGAGTTGTATAAATTGATTTCATAATAACTCATATTTTTTATTTTGATAAGACTATTGTAGCCATGTCTATGTATTTCTAAAGAACATTTTTGAACATCACCATCACAACCATGAACTTTTGGCATAATGATTAATTAATATAGTTATATCTAATTGTCTTTATTTTGTGATATTATGTGTGCATTTATTCTTGTTATTCCAATAAATTTTTAGATGATTATATGTGTTGATGCCACTCTTGTTTGTAAGAAATTTTCCATACACGTAATGGAACTTGTCGCAAAGAACTCATCCATAGCCAAAGAACTTATCTATAATAACTCATTTGTAGTATAAGGAAATCATTCACAATAAAGATCCTACATTTATGAATATATTTTGAAACATGAAGTGATGGAACTCAAGTCCTTACACATCATTGGAGAAGTAGTTACAACAAGAACATGGAAAACTAGGAAACAAATCAATCTTTGATTTGGTCATTGATAAAGAACTAGTGAAGAACTGATTGTTAGATTAACACTTGTTGTGTGTTTCATGAAGAATTGATTATTAGTCGAACACTTTTTGTGTATTTCAAACATGTGTCAAATCTCTCACTTGTTCTATTGAATATCTCTCACTTTTTTTACCGTTGATTATCTCTCACTTGTTTTGTTGAAGACTCCTTATTATATTCTTCTTCTTCTCATGTGTTGTAAATGATAGGGTATAAAGGAAATGGTTTGTGCCTGGTAACAAGGCATTCAAAGAGTTACAAATATCGATTATCAATATACAAAGGGAGTTCCTATTAAATAAGCTTGAAGAGTTATTTGTAACTAGAACTGAAAATAATTCGAGATGGTGTGCTCCCTCTGTTAACACTAGCATTGTTGATGCGGTGACTAGTCGATTCGATTTATACTTGCTCAAACCCGGATGTTCATGTGTTTAATGAAATCGGTTTCTGTCAAGATATGAGGGTATTGTGAGGTGTGTGGCTCCCCTTTTGTGGATCATTTTTAGACTCGTGCGTGTAGAGCTCACCATTTTTGTAGCCCCTTCCTACCCAATACAATCCACGACCATGTAGGTGCTCATGCTTGATGGCTTCTTAGATTTATTTCAAGTTCTAGTCAAAACTATCACTAGTATTACCCTCTACCTCTAAACCCATCGTTGAAGACTCCTCATTGTATTATTCTTCTTCTCATGTGTTGTAAATGATAGGGTATAAAGGAAACGATTTGTGCACAGTAACAAGGCATTCGAAGAGTTACAAATATCGATTATCGATATACAAAGGAGTTCCTATTAAATAAGCTTGAAGAGTTATTTGCAACTAGAACTGAAAATAATTTGAGATGGTGTGCTCCCTCTACCCTAACACCGGCATTGTTGACGCTTGTTCGACTAGTCAATTCTAATTAATACTTGCTCGAACCCAGATGTTCATGTGTTTGATGACATGGGTTTCCTGTTAAGATATGAGGGTATTGTGAGGTTGTGTGGCTCCTCTTTTGTGGATCATTTTCATACTGTGCGTGTGGAGCTCACCATTTTCCATATCCCCTTCCCGCCTAGTCTGAGTCCCCGACCATGTAGGTGCTCATTTGCTTGATAGCTGCTCAAAGTTATTTCAAGTTCTAGTCAAAACTATCACTAGTATTACCCTCTACCTCCAAACCCATCAATTTTCTTTTGGTTGGACCTACAGTGTATTATCTCTCATAAACTAGGTTTTCATTTGGGTTCCTTTGGTCTCTCTTTTGTGGGAAAAATACTTTCGGATGAATTCCCTCTTATCTCCTACGGGATTTCCCAGGATTCCATGATCTCTATGATGGGATTCTTAAAGGGGGGTGCTAGAGCTTGTAACACTACAACCTTCAAGGAAGCTCTATTCAAGAATGTTGCTTCCACCTCTGCTACCCCCAGTCCTCCCCCCAGCCTATCTTGTTGAGCAAGCTATTGACTCCCTTCACTAGAAATCACAAGTTCTGATTCCCTAACACTCAAAAATAATTTGGAAAAAAAACCCTCATCTATAGATTTAATGGTGTTTGGCCTTTGACTAATGCACTTATCCAATGGGTTCACTCCAATTGGACTAAAAATTGTGACCATTTTTTCTATGCAAGAGGCTTCTTCATCATTTTGTTCTTTGCTCAGGAGGATTATCAAAGGGCCTTGAATGAGGGACCATGGTTTTGGGGTTTGGCTAGTTTGTTTACCACCCCTTGGTTCCCTCACTTTGACCCATGCTCCTATTCCATCTCGTGAGTTCCTATTTGGGTGAGGTTACCCAACCTTCCTCTCCATTTCTACCTTGTTGTAGAGGAGATCGGAAATTGTTTAGGAAAATTTATAAAACAAGATGTTACGAGATTTCATAGTGGGTTACTCACTTTTGTCAGAATATGTGTTGAGGTTGATCTTAGCAAAGGAATTCAGACAAGATGACCCTCAAGATGGGTGATATATCTCATGTTCAACCTCTTGACTATGAAAATATGGCTTTCAGATGTAGAAACTACAAGACGTTGGGTCATCTTCAGTCTTCCTATCCTCATAAGAAAGTTCACCCTACCAAGAAAAATCCTTCTAAGTACTGGAGCCCCCTGACCTCGATGAGGACTTAGATTCAGATGTGGAGATTCAGAAACTAAGAGTGCTGACACATTGGTCGAGGCCCAACCTACATCAGCATATAAGGATGTTACGTTGGGCCAGCAAGTAGAGTCTACCCAATCGGGGGACAGATCCAACCCAGAATCAAAAGACCCCACGAATCTGATCATTCTGATTCGGATAAAGAAGGCCCCTTCTCCCTAAATCAGGAACAATAGATGGATACCCCTCTGATTTTGGCCATTTTGAGTGCGTCTGGATTAGAAGAATATTTAACGGAAAATTGGCAGTTGGTGCACTCGAAGAAGGGAAAGAAGGGTAGGCTCTGATTCCTTATCCTTTGTTCCCTCTTCCCCTTCTTCTGCTTTTCTTGTGGTTACCATTTGGTGGTCTCCACTTCTTCATTTGGCAGCTTTGTTTTTGTTGTATCTTCTCTTCTCCTCTTTGTGGTACCTTCTTGTTGCCTTGATTTGCAGGTTGAGGTTGTTCTTCCTTCTTTTTCGTCTCGACTTGTTCATTTGCCGACTCTATATTTTTGGCAGCTTCCTCTCTTCTGGATGTGATTTCTTCTATTTTCTCCCTTGTGTTGTATGGGAATTCTCTTCTTCCTTTTCTCTCCCCCTTATTCTTTGTACAAGGTTGTGGGCCCTTTCAAAACCCTCACTTTACCCTTATCCAAAAAAACAAGGTAGTCGAAGAGTTAGTAGAGGATATTTAAGATTTAGATTTGGAATTAAGGAAAAGAGATTATTCTGATCTTTTGAATCCTAGATGTAATGTTTATGTAAATCAATAAATATTTGAGTTTTTTCATTTTCTTTTTAGTTAAAAAATTAGGAAGGGATTAGCACCTAAGTCAGGGCCCACTTGAGGTCTGTTAAATCCCCTCCATTGTTTTATTTCATGCATATTTACTTAGGAACAATCTACTTTCTGAATCTGCAACTTTGGTTCTAGTAATAGCATTTAGCAATAGTCCATTTTTCAAGTCTGAGATTTATTTTACTTTCAATATTGTTATGTGACAGTTATTTCCTTTCTAACCTCCTAGATCAACTATAATTGTGCATACAACACCGGCAGTATTTCAAGTCTACACTCCCTGGTTTGATAATTAAATGAATGTAACTCCATGTATAGCATAGTATTTGATGGAAGTTTATTTACACCACCACCTACACCATCCATAAGTTCAACCACTCCTATAACAAAACCCCCAAATTCCACACATTCACCAACTCCTTATGATCTCATTAAATATATCATACGAAACCACCATCTTTAATATCCACATCTACAATGACCTCTACGTCATATGATCCTATCTTGAAGGCTCCCTAGTTGAAATCATTGTTATTTCTTCCAAGGCCAAATCATCACAACAGAAATATAAAAACCTTGGCGTTCCTATTCAAAATCCCTCACTCATCCACACAAAAATTTGGAGCTCCCTCCTCCTAAGTCTCATCATCCTAAACAATCTAATCCTTTATCATCAATATTAGGTGCACCTCCATCCATCTTGGGACCAGGCCTTCCATCCACTCTTATTCTCAAATCAAAGTATGAATCAAAACCATCTATCATTTCTTACAAATCAAAATTTGAGCCAAAACCATCCAAAAACCTTATCATCACCAAATCGAACGAGAATCATTCACTATCTCCTATAATTCTAAGACTAAATCACAAAATTATTCTCCTAAATCTAAATTAGTTTCAAAGTCTCCCATAAAGCCTTGTTGAATAAAAGCATCCCTCTTGCCTTCATCTACCATTCTCAAATCCACTTCATCTACAACACCTTCTCCAAAACCCCCATTGGTTCCTACATAGAAATATTTCGACGCCTACTTCAAGCATCTACAATCACCATTCCACCTATTAAATCCTTCGATTCACATGGACCAAGATCTTCATGGTTTGATTCTAATCTCATTTGTGCATATCATTGAGCTCTTGGACATGATACTGAACATTGTAAGGCCCTTCAAACCATAATCCATAATCTCATTGAAGAAGATGATCTCCTCATTGAAGAATATCATCCTCTCCCATCTACTAGTTCATCCACCTCCCCTCATAACTCTTCAATCAAACCTCCATCACCTAAGATCTCTAAGTCCCCCACTCATCCATGACCTTTTTTTCATTCCTCCTAAGAAACACTTCTCCTAAAGGATGCCCCCTCTCTTTATCAATCCTTTGTTTTTGGATCACCACCCATTCTCACCCCCATGATTTTCAACCACATACTTGTTAGTATGAGTTATCCTATGTGTCCTCCTCTCATATTGGAGGGTCATCTCACATGGGTTAGGTTTAGGGTTTACATGTGTATCATGCACTAGGGTTACTCAGCACCCTATATGTACCCTTTCACTATTCATTTATGAGCATGTCAAGACACTTTGTTGTCTTTCCTCTGTGTGCAAGCTTTGTTTCTATTGAGCAAGTTTTTCCATTAATGATTAATTCTTTCTTGCAAATATGTTGGAGCTATCATGATTCCATTAGAGTGTAACTACTTTGTGGTGCCTCGTTTCCAATTCAATTCTCGCAAACTCTTTTTATGGTATCAAAGCTACATGACTTGCCATCACACCAAAAGCTTGAACTTATGGTGGAGAGGGATCTCATCATGTTAATCAATTGCTACACCAATACCCTCCCACACGATGGAGCCGGGTATACACCTAATCGGCCCAATAGCATTAGGAGGAAGTGACACTGGGAATTTCCCGGGAGGTCACCCATCCCAGAACTACTCTGGGGGTGGCGTGCTTAACTGCCTGGTATCAAAGATGCATGACTTGCCGTCACACCAAAAGCTCAAACTGATGGTGGAGAGGGATCTCATCGTGTTAATCAGTTGCTATGCCAATACCCTCCCACACGATGGAGCCAGGTATACACCCAATCAGGCCCAACAACATTAGGAGGAAGTGACACCGGGAATTTCCTAGAGGTCACCCATCCTAGCACTACTCTAGGGATGGCACGCTTAACTACTTGGCTCGATACCAAATGACTTGTCGTCACACCAAAAGCTCAAACTTATGGTGGAGAGCAATCTCATCGTGTTAATCGGTTGTTACGTCAATAATACTTAGTCTAAGAAAAAAATTGTTATCTATGATCCCCGTAATGAGCCTAATCCACCCCCTTCCTCATCAAACCCCAAAGTATCTATCTTAGCTGCCCCACATCATGTTTTCATTGATAAAATTATTGTGAAATAGATTCATCATGCCCCATTTAATACGCCACTCTATGAGTTCATCCAAAGCTCCCCTAATAATAGTAAAAATCTCATCCAAACTCTAAAGCCCATTCCTACCCCTATCGATGAGACCTAGCCTTTTACGGCCCTTTTTGGAGCACTTGTTGCGTCTTCTACCATATCTTTTGACAACTCCAAAATTCCTGACATATCACCTGAAGACCATGATCTCCCACTTTTCATCATTGTGTGTATCAATGATAAATTCATCCGGTGTTCCATGATAGACAACGGAGCTAGCATAAATATTATCTCATCCCACACCTTTGATCAACTCAAGCTCTCTGATTCTATTGTCACCCAATCACTCGCGGTCCTTTGCATTTTCAATGATGTTGTTTTCCCCACTTTGGGCACAGTTATTCTTCCCATCTACAACATTGAAAAATTCCTTCATGAGGTCTTCTATATTATAGAGGGGAGTTTCAATACAATATCCTACTTGGACGACCATGGATTCGTCATGCATTGTGTTCCTTCCACCCTTCATCACTGCATCAAGTACGAGCATGAGGGTAAAATCCTAACTCTCCCCGTAGACACTCCTCCATTTAAATCATGTCACATGACTTATCAACCTAATGACATGCTTATCCCAAAACAAGATTCTTCTAAAGTATCCAAAATTCTAAATGATGATTCTTTAGACAAAATGATGGATCATTTCTCACTTGGGGAGTATTAACGAGCACCGTTGAGACTCACACTTAAGTTATATTATATTTGTCAGTCCATGGCAGTGTCCATGGTTGCTTTGCAACAAAGAAAATAGTCAAAATCTCTCTCAGTAATTTCTTAACTATAGAATTAATCTGAATATTATACTAACGTCAATTTTGAAATGGAATGGATTTAAAGAAAAATAATATTTAAAGACAGAATTTGAAGATATGAAAAATAATTCAATGCTGGAATTTTAAATGAATGTCAAATGGCGTAAAGGAAATAATAGCAAATTCTTCCTCTTCATTAGGGAGGAGTGGCCCTTGCTCCTTCCCTTCAATCAGGTTTAACGTTGAAAGTTACAAAACAAATTTTTCCCATGAATCTACAATTTTATTAAAAGAACTACTTTTACAATAATCAACTAACTAAACCGAACTTGAATCTCAATACATTAGCTCTTTTATACTAGAGCAATCATAGTCCCTCTAGGAGAGAAATATTTTATTTGTAATTGTTAATATCTACTTAATTTTACATTGACTATAACAATGACTAACTATCCTAAGAATTACAATTGTGGAAGGAGTAATCTATGTAATGTTTGATTTGAACTGATATTGTTAACGGCAGATGATGCCCGTAATTAACTCCTTTGAGAGTGTTAATCGGTGTTGGAAGATACTAAAAATCCTATATTGATTCCATAGAATCGTGGTGATCATAAATCCATAATTTTCTGTCTTCATCACATTTCCAAACAATTAGAGTTAAACTAGGAGTGATTGGGCCTCATAATTTGCATGAAGATAGGTTGAGGTAATGGCACATTTTTCATGTTCATGCCATTATGTTAACTGATGTGTCAGCTATATCAACTCATAGTTCAGCCATCTAAACTATTTATATCCTTTTTGCAAGTCCCTTCTTCCAAGGAAGTTTGAATTAATGATATAGATGAGTCATGCGCTAATGCAAAGGTGAGTCTTGCGCTATAAGGTGATTCTTGCATCAGTGCACCAATGAGTCTTGAACTAATTTGTAATTAACTCCTGTGATGACTCAACATATGATTTTCCAAATATATTGTTAATACTCATAAAAGGATTCATTCAAGAAATATTTGAAGAAGAAATAAACAAGATAAAAATAACAAGAATATGCACAACATTTCCTTCCAAAACATAGTAAAGTATTAACTATAAAAATTCAATATTATACATCATGCAAAATGATACCAAAATAACATAGGGGTTTACATGGGATAAACATGAAAAAATAGGGGTTCATCACCCCCACACTTAAGATTTAGCAGGTCCTCCTGCTACCTATTCAATTGTGTAACTATCCTTGAACAATTATACTCATTGGCAAAAATTTCCAAGTTTCATCTAATTCAAGTATACATAACCCAAAGAAATCAATGACCGAATTCCTCCAAGTGTTATAACTTCCTCTGGCTAATCATCTATGGAATCCCATTGTGGTACTAGTGCAATGACTAATGGAGGCCTATACCTCATCCCAATCCACTTATCCTACATTTCTAGAATAATTTTGTAGAGATTCTTGGCCCTTTTCAATGACCAACGGAGGTTAGTAGGTGAAATCACCTCCTTCTTCTTGTAATGCTCTACAAGTAGCTCATACCTTACTTGACATGCAAGGAAATTGACATTAAACATTGGGAGTACTTTCTCCTTGAAATTTCTCACACAAGTTCTCAATATCTTTGTACCAATCCACCAATTGTAAATAATATACTTGAGACCAAAATTTGTTGAAGAACCGAATGGGGGCAGGAAGATCATGCCTCATCAAGAGGCCTATATTATATTTTGCTTGAAAAAAATTCACTTTGGTCCCTCCATTTAGAATGGTTCTTTAAATTAGATATAAATTCCCTCAGTTGCACTTCACCTACATATAGATTTATGCGAATCTCAATCTACTTAGGAAGAAGAAACTTGTGAACATAAAATTCACAGAGTAAATTATTTTCAACATCACTTCTTGATGTGTATACACCAAAAATTACTTGTCATCATCAAACTCTATATCTTGCATAGCATGGGCTCTAGAGATTTTCCATTTTAGAAATTGTTCCTTCAAAAATAGTGCATAAAAATTAGATGGGGGCCTGCATGAAAGAACCTGATCATACAACCGGTAGATAGTAAGAACATTCTCTTTGAGAAATTTGTTCTCCTCTTTTAAGGTCTTATTCTCATTAGCAACTACCCTGAGCCTATAACATTCCTCCATCCATTTAACCATACCTTTCAAGACAATAATCTAGGGGAACACAAATTCTATCTGAGTTGTTTTCTCTTTGGTGACCACAAGCTCTATTTCCTGCCTATTTTCTTACAAAACTACAAGGGATGCATTGATCTCATCTATCTTGGATTGAAAAGAGTGGATTTGTTGTTCTTTTTATTCCAGGTCATGTCTAAGTTTAAGAGTTGCCTCTTCTTATTGCTCTACAGTTTGATGTAATGGTTGGATCTTCTGATTTTTCTCAGCATCTAGCTAAGAGAAACTAGACTCCTTAACTTTAAGGAGGAGTTGGAGATGTACAATTTTCTCTTGAGCTATTTGTATCTCAAACTAAATTTTATATAGGGACAATACTTATTGCATAATTTTGTCGATTCAAGGGATATCTAGGTTCTACTTCCACCACAGGTGTCTTACCTTTGTCTACCATGGGTGAGTCTATAGTAGTGGCTGGGGTGTGGTCAATTTCTTTCTCTGTAATAGGAACATAGGGTGACAAAGATTGATGAGGAGACATAGGTGGTGTCTTGAGTAGGGTTTGCATAATGGTGATTGCTTCCTATTATTCCTAAGAAATAACAACTTCACTTGGAGTATAATTAGGTCCTAGGGTGTTTATCGTGTAACTCGAAGTTGAGGGCTCTTGCTCTAGGACCAATTCAGACTCTAGGGCACACTTCTTCTAAAATTTCAACCATTTCTTAGGGCCATGCCTCTTTCTAACAAACTGATGTTTGCAAATTAAATGTATTAGGCCCTAGAATTTTAGGTAGGATGTACCCCAATGGAATTTCTCAAAGTGGCCAAGGAAACATAATCATACAAAACTGAGGCAAATTTATTTTGTGTTGGGGTTTAATTTGGCCATGGTAAAGGTGTATCAAAATTCTCAACACAGTCCCAAAATGATCTCATATTGTCCTTCATAGGTGAAATATTTGATTACCCATTTAGCAACTTCTACCCAAGGCTTAGGTAGAGTATTCCTTTTTTATACCTTTGACTTTCCCCTTATTTTCACTACCAATTCTAATTTTTCCTTTCTACCAACTGAAAACCTTTTAATAATTTCATAATACAATGTCCTATTATTGATTGATTGACCTTCCTCTAGTATTTCGAAAGATGACTAATTATAGTGGGACTGAATGGGATTTTATTACCTTGTACAATAGAGCACCCTTCCTCCATGTTTTTGGCAAACTCCTCTATCATTTTTGTGTTGCATTATTCATATGAAATCATCAAATCAAGCTACCCTGCCTTTTCAAATATTTCTACAAAATTTGCATCAGCTACAGATTAGTTAAATTGGTTGGTTCATGCCTTAGTCTAGGCCCCATGACTAGTGTGTAGAGAAGGTAAGCTAAAAATAAAGAGGCACAAGACTGGAAAGACAATGTTTGTAGACATGGGAATATGCACATGAATGGAATGCGTAGCAGAGAAAGAGTGTAATGGTGGAATTTGGAAAGTGATAGGGGAGACAAATTAGTTATAAATAAAATAACATGAATTAGGAAAGGTTTTAACAAATCCCAAGGTGATAATGATAGTTATTGGGTACATGTGGCGATTATTATGGAGGTGGATGGTGGATTTATGGGGATATGTGAAGTGTGGAAATGTATTGGAAATGGAGAAGGTCAATTTGCATGAGTACCATAATGAACATTTCATAAATTAAACTTTTCAACATTTAAGAGGGGAATATCGCGCATACCTCATTAAATTTTCATGTCATGTCATTGGCCATCATATCCATGTTGATTCGATCCTCCATCCAAACTTTTTCCTTCATTTATTGCCTACATGATTCATGGGTGGTGACCACCATTTCTGGTTTTAAGCCAGCTGAATGTTTTTTTCCTTTTTTATAAGCAATGGTCGTCATTGTTGGTTTTTATCCACCGCTTCAAAGGATGATAACCACCATTTTCTAGTTTTTTGTCATCTCCTCTTTATTTTATGATGAAAAATAGCTCAATTCTGAGTTGTGTTGGACAAAGAGATTTTGTTCAAACAATTTAGAGCTAAATATTCTTGAATTTCCTTCTAGAATTCTTCTCTAGATGTTGGTTTATGGTACAACCTCAATCTATGCCCATTAACCAACATCACTTTCTTCTCACCATCAATTGGAATCAGTTTAACTATCCCATTATTGAATACTTGTTCAATTTGATATGGGCTCATCTACCTTGTTTACATATTTCCTTTGAAATTCTTGTATTTTGAATCAAATAACAGAGGCTAATCCCCTTCTTGAAATTTCCTTGAGTTAATGTGTTTTTCATGCCATACATGCCTCTAATGTTGGATGAGTTCATTATAACACAAAGCTTGTAGTCTCATCTCATCCAACTCATTTAGTTGAAGAATTATTTCCTTTTGTGCTTCTATTAAATCAATTCCCACTTCAGCAATTGTTCTTAAGGTTTGAATCTCAAATTCTATGGGGAGAATGGGATTATTTCCATAAACCAACACATAGGGAGTGAACCATGTGGTTGTTTTCCAAGTATTATTGTAGGCCCAAACTACTTCAAGTAGTTTTTAAACCCAATTTTTCCTTGAGATATCCATTGTTTTTGTTAGGATATTCTCTAACTCTCTATTAGTAACCTCCACTTGACCATTGGATTGTGGATGGTATGGTGATGACTTCTTGTGCTTCAATTGGTATGTTTCCACAAAGGAATTGATTACACCTGACATGAATTGTGGTCCTTGATCTGAAACAATGGATCTTGGTGCTCTAAATCTCTGAAATATATGCTCATATAATAAATCTACAACTTTCTCATCTCTTACATATTGCAGTGCTTGCACCTCAGCCCATTTGGTGACATAATCTATGCACACCAAAATATATTCCTTCCCTTGAGAATTTGGGTCAATTGGTCCAATGAAATCTAATCCCCACTTCTCAAATGGTTCCAAGACAACTTGAGGTTGGAGTGGCATTTCAGATGTAAATGTTGGTTTCCCCATCCTTTGGCATTGATCACATCTCCACACATAATTTTTGGCATCCTTAAATAAAGAAGACCAATAGTAACTAGCTCCTAGAACTTTGTGAATGGTCCTTTGAACTGAAGAATTCCCTCCTCATGGCTCATCATGACATGCCCTAAGTATTTCAAAACTTCATCCTCATCTACACACATGCATAAAACATGGCCAAGTCCATATTTAAAAATAATTCCATTTAACCATGTATATATCACACTTTTTTAATTAATTGTTTTCTTTGCTTTTGTGTGAAAAGGTTTATGAGCTTCCCTGTAGCCAAGTAATTAGCCATATCTACATACCAAGGAGAGGTAGTAGAAATTACAAACAAATATTCATCTGGAAAATCATCATTGACCTACTCTTCTTCTTCAGGAGTGGTAAGTCTTAAAAGAAAATTAGTTAACACGTTTGATTTCCCTGGCTTATCAATGTTTTTAATATTAAATTCCTATAACAATGGTGGTGCAAATTAAATTGCAGAAATTAGTATTTTGTTTAATAATAATGGTGGTGCAAATTAACTTGCAGCAATTAGTATGTTGTTTATTAATCTACAGTCATTTAATTATCAGACCAAGGGACGTAAACTTTCAATATTTCTAGTGTTGTATGCACAATTACAAATATTTGGGAGGTATAAAGGTAAATTATTGTCACTACAATTAAGAAATAATAATGTTGGAAATGAACTAGATTATGACTGAAAGTAAATACTATGGATAATGACAAAGCATGTAAAAACAGAACATAGATAAAGGAATGAATTGTTGCTAATCTAATCATGTAATGAACTAAATCAACAAACAAAAGGAGAGGGTTAGCAAACCACAAGTGGGCCCTGCCTTGGGTGTTAATCCCTCCTAAGGCCTGTGTCTACAATGAATAAACATAACTCATACTTTTATTTCATCAGCATGAAGATTACAGTCAGAAAATACTGCAAAATCCCTATCTGTGGATCTATCTCTCATCTACAAAGCATTAATCTTTCCTTTTTATATCTTTCATCACGGAAAAAGTGTGAAGAGAGAGATTTCTACTAGGATTTCTAGTTAGATTAAGTAAAATATCTTAACCGAATAATCTAGAGACTACATGCATGCAATAGAACTACTTAGTAGTTGTTTACATATCAATCACATAACTTAACTAATTGATCAATTGATCAACCGTTATTAAATTATGAATTAAATCAGATAGTTCTTTGTTAATTTACAATGCATAATGTAACACCCTTGACTGTTGTTATTTTCCTCCTTTGCATTCAAGTGTTGATATGTGATTTTCCTTATATGGATATGTTCTTCTAGTTATTGGAAAGCATGCTTGATATGGATAAGTCTTTTCTACTCTTAAGATCCTTTGATCAAACTGGTATGACTTCTCTGAATCCATTTTTCACCATGGGTAGGTGATTTGCAATCTGGTTTAAGAGTTGTAAACTTGTCTTTTTATCTGACTCACCCTTGGATCAATTTTAGTGATCTAAGGAATCTTTTTAAAATGCTCTATTGAATGAATGGTAAAATTGACATTCCATGAGTTAAGGCACACGCTAGACTGAACTTTGTTGTTGCAAGTTCTTTGATTTCTGTGTGAACGAACTTCCATTCAGTAGGTTGTTTGGCTTGGGTCTTTGAAGATCGACCAAGACAGGTCATTACTAATAAAATAGGCAACCTATACATGGCATAAGGGATACCCAGGACCCTATTGAGGATTGACTTACGGAATCCTAAGCTAGGTGAAAGTATTCCTACCTAAGCTATGTTACTTGATACAATTCTGTTTCTAACCTAAACTTGGTACTAAAGAGTTAGAAGGGTTGCTAGGTATAAAAACTAGAACCTAACACTACAAGGTTATTTAGTGATCTAACCTAGTTTCTAAAATCTATTGTATTTTTGATTACTTACCTATGTGGAGTTATCTAACCTAATTGCTAAGGACCTATGTTGGGGGTTAGTGGTTAGTGTTATATCCTAAGGTATAAACTTTAATTCTACCTAAGATCTAACCTAAGCCAGTAATCTACCCTAAACTAATGGCATGAAGGGGAACCTAAGGGGTCGCAAGTATTGGGCGATGGTTCCTAAGGCATTAATGTTGTTGATAAGGATGAAAGGACATGCGGGACTACCAACTTTGGCAAGGGCTAGTTGGGTTGGCAGAGGCCTAGGTGGCAGTATCACTAGAAATGGAAACGCATGTTATTTTTGATTGGGAACTTGCCAGACTTGGCAGGTGGTGGCAAAGAAGATTGGGCGGGAGATATGGAATTAATGTAATTAATGAACTTAGTTTCACAAGCCCAAACCACTTTGGAAGGCATGTTAGTGGATTTTTGTTTGGTTGTTTCATTTTGCATGCTCTCCATTTTCTCTCTTCATGCGCTCTGGTTTTTTGAACTAGCAGTTTAAACTGCACTGCATGGCTATTTTGGAGGTTTCAAATCTATTTTTGTTTCGTGGAGAGTATATGAGGCATTGTGGAAGAAGTATGTTTTTGTTTGATCTTTCGTGGAGAAGAAGGGAAGAAGCAAGCTCAGCTAGAGGTCTTCTTCAATTTTACAGTGACACTATCAGGCATGATAATCCCTAACTATTAAAATCTCTTGCTTTCCTCTAACTATTTTCATTAAAACAAATTTTCTCTGATGAGTTCTATGCATTCATGCTTTATCTGGTAAATTTATTGATGGGTTTTGTAAAACTTGTATTTCGGGTTTTGAAACTATGTTTTACTTGATTCTATTGGAAGCTTGTTTTGCATTGCCTTTTTCACCAAGGAACTGTGCATATGTGAACAAAACCTAGTCACTTTGTTTGGATTCTTTAGTGGTTTGAAATTGTTGTTGGTTTGAATTCTTTTGCGGTCTTTAATTGTTACAGAGATTTGTCTTGTATTTGTTGATTTTAGTGTTACAGATGTTGTGTTTTATATACCCGAGTTGGTAAGCAACTCTAGTACTTATGGAAACTCACAAACTGGTTCGAGATATTTGATTGGAAACTTGTTTGGTGGATGGAACCGTTGTAGAGATTATTTTCTCTATGATGTTAGCATTTTATTTCATGGTTAATTGGACTGTGAATAAATCTATAAATGGCTTGTTTTGTATCACCTTGTGGAAACTTTGACTGTTGCAAAGTTTGCATGCATAGGAAAAACCGTATATGGTTTAGTTTTGTATTTCTTCTTGTGAAAAGCATTGACTATTATTGAAATTCATAGGCATTGTGGATAAGCAAGTATATGGTTTGGTTTTGTATTTCTTCTTGCAAGAAACATTGATTGTTATTGAAACTTACATGCACAGGAAAAACCATATATGGTTTAGTTTTTGTTTCATCCTGTGCAAACTTGATTGTTTTTGGAACAATATTGAACTTGAAACTTGGGTTTGTTATCTTTGATAATTTGTACTGTGTTCAAGCCACTTAAGGCATGGTGCTTGTGAACTATTTCCTTGTGACTATTTAACTATTATTGTAGGTTCATTATGAACCCAACTTTCATGTTTTGTAGTCATTTGGACCGGACTCTGTTAAGTATCTTACATTCAGTATGGGAAACTAGGTTTGAAAGGATCCTAACTAAAATGGAAGCTAGTTGTTCGTAGAATGAACTATTTTATAAGAAGTTTCTTCTTACTCGATCTAGCTTTACGATGTTGGTGTATTTAGGGATTTGTGATTGTGATATTGTGATACATCCCTATACAATCATTTTGTTACTTGGTGTTTGTAATTTTAAAAGGTAACTGAATGATGTGTTGGTTCAGATATTATAATCTTTTGATTATTTTATAAACTAGGGAGGGAACATGTTGTTACCCAAACTTGGTTGAAAGCATTTGAATGATTTGACCCTTTTTGGGAGCTTATGTTGTACATTGTGTTTGGATTTGTATTCAAGTCTTTGACTGAATGTACTATTTGTTGATCTTGTCTTTTAAAAGGAGTTTATTACTGGATGGTGTGGTTCTAGATTCAGAATCTTTTAATAAACTACATATGTAAGAGAAAACTGGAAGCATGGCTTAGTAGGTTGATTAGATAAACTCTTAAAGATATTGATTGGAAACAACTTGTTGGATGTCTTTTATTTGGAATCTCAACCTGTAGTTCTTGTAGTGATATACTATTGAGATAGTTCTATTTTACCTGAACTGTTGGAAAGTTTTGAGTGTTCAGCATCTACTCAGACTTCTTACCTCTTGTTGAGTCCAGTAAATGAATGTTAGGTCTTGAAAGTTTAATTGTGATTCAAATCCATTGCAGACTGTGTTTGAACTTCACTATTTTATCATCGAGTTTAAAAAGAGAATAGTAATGGAAAGGATTGATGGAACTTCACTGTTAGATGGTAAAGTGTTCTATGAAGGAAAAATGCTAGTGTGCTCTCTTCAGGCTATTCTGGTCCAATAAAAGATTGTTAAGTCTTTGACAGAATACACTGTGAAACTTACTATCCTTAGACTGTGTATGAACTCCATTATTACAATGTTTCCGATGGAAGTTAGGTTGGAAAATGAAATTGTAACTTGTTGTTGACTGTTAATCCATCACTTCTCCTTGGATTTCTTTCATATGAATCTGTTTGATGAATACCTTAAATTGTTAAATTTTAAAGTAGAGTTACTTTAAAGGAACTGTTTAAATCATGATATACACCTGTTTCAGCCTGGCTGATGATTATGTACTTTGGCAAATGGAATGCTTTCTTTTCTTCCTTACTTGAAAGTGAGATGAATCATCCAAGAGGGAATATGTTGTAAATACTTCGTATCTTATAGTAAAGATATGAGTTGTATTATATTTGGTAGATTGGAAACAGTGATATGTTATGTTTTGTTGTTTGGTAAAGATAATTGATGGAATCAATTATACTTTAATTTATAGGATAGGTAATATAGATTATATTATGTTCTTCTTTTGTTAAACCTATTTAGTATTGCTCTTCTTTTATTGATATTACTTATGCTGAGGGAGTATGAATTACTTGTTGTTCATTAAAGCAGGGTTGTTTTATTGGAACAATTAGTGGAATGCACTTCGTTTTAAGGCTTAGTGCTTATCATGCTCAGTTCATTGAAATGACCCATGCTAGCAATTTTTACAGATGGACTTCGTAAGTGATAAAAGAAGGCAAAAACTTATATGATGCATTGGCTAATCTAAGTTGGTTCTTGTGAAGAATTCTGATCTGTTCTTAAGTTGTATTGAAAAGAAAAGTTATTTTCTTTTGAATGAAGGCTACTATCATGCAAAGTATGTCTGAAATGCATAAGTTGTAAATGTATAAGTTTTGAAAAGGAAATGTAGAATGAGAATTTACTTGCATGGATTATGTAAATTATCTTGTACTTTTGCAAAAGAAATGGAATCCTATTATGTTGATGTTCTTCATGTTATTTATATGTTTCAATGAGTGTTCTTGGATAAGTAGGAAAAAGGGAATTAGAGTATTATCCCTAAACGTGAAGCAACTAAATAAGTTGCAGATAATCAATGTTCTTATCTAAACAATTCATATTATTAAAGTAACGTGTGATGAACTTACAATGAACTCTATAGAATTTATAAAGGATATAAAGGGTGTGTAAGTCCTAAGAACTTAACTACGAAGAGGAAGACTCTTCCTCTCTTAAGAAAAAGTAAACAAGAAGGAATATATGAATACAATCATTAGACTTCATTTAATAAAGTCTACTAAGTTAAAACCTCGGTGGTTGTTACACTTCCTTGAATAGTTAAATCACATTGAATGAAACTTAAGAGGTTGTTGTCCTTAATTCTTGGTGGTTGTTTGTTCAGCCAACATTAGCAAACATCGAAAGCAATCTTAATTTAAGGAAGTTCTACAAGGGTTAATAGAACCTGATTGGAAAATAACTTAGGGAGAGTTGGATTAGAGTCTGGGCAGGGTTGCTAAAATCTACCTTTAGTAATCCAAATTAATTAACTTTAATAATCTCATAAGGGTATGTATATCTTGACGAGGTTGTTCTATAGGATGCTGGCACATGCCAATTGTAGGGTTGTACCTTCGAGAAGATTAGGATCTTCTCAAGGATACAACACTGTAGTTGACATGTGGCAACACCCTTCTGCATTGATCATCTAGATCTACACACTTTTGGACTTGAAATTTTTTCTCTCATAGACTAGGCAGTAGTGTAGTTGCGATACAAAGTATCCCTCTAGGACTCAAGGTATCTTGGCACACGGGGTTGACTTAGGTTGACCCAGTATGCCAATCTATCCTAAGTCTTTGGGAGCTCCTTCCTATCATAACCTACGATGTTAACCAAAACTAGGGATAAACCTTGGGCAAGAGGACTGACGGAAGTTAGTAGAGGACATTCTAGATAACAATAGAGTGGGGTGAAGGATGTATTCTGGATTGACGAGTATGTTGTCAAGGAATAAGTAATACGAACAATATGTTAGAAAACTTTGGCCAAAGTATCACAAGTTGTTGGTTACGTTGTCCTATGTCACCTAGTCTAAGGATCATGATGTAGATGAATATTGGTAACAACTATTCAGTTAGGTTCCTTAGATAGATCACTCAATACCCAGAATAGGGTAAGAGAACCAAGTATATGTAGTATACAGAAAGTATTCAATACTTAGTGTTAAACATGAATAGATCGGTAGTTTATCGAGTCATGAAATGAATAGATCGATAGGTTACCGAGTCATTACAACTGCATATGGTTATTTGTTACAAGAATGGTTGTTTTGGAATGTGTGTTCTAAATTACATGTTTAGAACAGGGAACATTACTTTAAAAAAAATCCCTTGTTTCTAAAGTCTTAAAATGGGAATGTTACACATAATAAGATGATGACGTTGAGTTCTCTCTTATTTCTCATAATTGCATCTTCCATTGACACATGTGAGCCTAGGTGTGATGTCCACATTGTACAAACTCCTTAGAATCATGGCTTTATTTATGTGTGTGACCTATTTTGGTTGTAGACGCTTTGTTGTGGATGAGTCCCTTTGTTGTGGATGAGTTCCTTTGGTTGCATGTCAGTTGTTATGTATGGATCCTTTGGTTGCATGTCATTTTCTTGCATATAACAAGTTATTTCCAAACAAGACCAACATTATACAAAGCATCATTTAACATCATATTGCAATCAAAAGAATAAATGCATACTCATAACCCACAGAATAAAGTAAACTAGTAATAATTATATTAACTAATATCCATGCCATGAGTTCAAGTTATAATGAAAATGTCTAGCAGTATCACAAGGAAATACAAGTTCAGGGATACAAATGGCTCAACAGAATACAAAATATGAGGTGTTTTTAGAAAGGAAAATAAACTAATCATTAAGTAACAACCACCATATTACAATCCTACCATGCACTAAAGGTTTATTCATTAGATACTTGATAGTAGAGTGGTCAGTGTGAACAATCACTTCATAGCCTGTGATATAATGGTAAAACTTTTTGATTGCATATACAATTGTAATAAATTCATTCTCCATGGTGGTGTAATTTCTTTCAGTATGGGAGATGTTTTTACTGATATAATAAATAACATGCATAGATTCTCCTTATTCTTGTTATCTAAGGATAGCCCCTACTGCTTCGTTGGAAGCATCTATTTGTATATGGAAGGGAAGCTTCCAATTTGGGCCTCTCAACACTGGTGTGTTTATTAATTTTTCTTTGATAGCATCAAAAGCTTGTTGGCATGCTTTTGTCCATTTAAATTTAGAATCTTTAGTTAGGAGAGAAAATAATGGAGAATCTATCTTGCTAAAGTCTGAAATAAACCTTCTATAGTAGCCAACATGGCCAAGAAAACTTCTTACCTTTGTTTGGTTTGTAGGAGATGGGAGCTTTACAATGATACTAACCTTGTCATGGTCTACCTTGATTCTTTCAGCTAAAACATGTGTTGGGGTGTGGAGCCTATTTTTGGTCTTCTTGAATCATCATTTAAGTGTTGGAGTTCGAACAGCTTAAGTTTGGAGACTTTTCAGAGCATTCTCAGTAGTTTTATTCTATTTTTGTTTTGTTTATTTGCTATTAGTTTGTTGTTAACTAGTAGTTAATCGGTTGTTGACATTAGCGATTA
Source organism: Taxus wallichiana var. yunnanensis (assembly GCA_018340775.1). NCBI lineage: Eukaryota > Viridiplantae > Streptophyta > Pinopsida > Cupressales > Taxaceae > Taxus > Taxus wallichiana. The sequence goes on along the minus strand of CM031242.1, from coordinate 368,757,311 downwards.
CGCTTTTTCCAGCCGTGGGAAGTTGAAAGGTTACGACTTTCAAACTTCTTGGTTCGGTTATAGAACTTCCTATAATTATTATAAACTTATAAATAGAGGCGTTAGGGGCTTCCTAATGTATCTTGAATGTATCTTGAGTGATCAAGAGGTCTTGAGTCTTAGAACATCGAGAGGTGATAAAGAGTGATCAAGGTTGAGAAACTAGGTGTCAACTCTATCCTAGATGTGGTTTAGCATCTTTGGGAATTATGTTGTGAATTCATAATTGAGAGAAGACTATGAGAGTTTTTTTACTCTCGTTGATAATAAAATCTAAGTAAGTTCTTGGTGGACGTAGCCCACATTGGGTGAACCACGTTAAATCTCATCTTGCCTTCTTTTGTGAATTAATTATATATGTTGTTATATTTGTTCAAGTATAATTATGCTAAATAGTTTCCTATTGTTGTGATTTGAGGAATTTTTTCGAATATTTGCTCTCTAATTCCAAAATATTATTATCAAAGATTTGGTGGTTTTTTTTCAAGTGGTGAATCGCAAGGAAAATTTATCTTGAGTGGGATCTATGGCAGATGAGGAAAAATCAAGGGTTGAGAATTCCAATGGGAAGAACTTTGGTTTGTAGAAGATGCAGATGGAGGATTACTTATATTAGAAATATCTCCATGTTCCTTCGGCTGGAAAAGCAAAGAAATCTATAGCCATGTCGAATGAGGATTGGGATTTTCTCGGATAGAAAGGTGCTCGGGAAATTTGGTTATATCTTGCATCTTTGGTTGCTTTCAACATATCACATGAGAAGACCACGGAAGGTCTCATGAATGCATTGGGGAAGTTATATGAAAAAACCTCTACCTCCAATAAAATATTTTTGATGAAAAAATTATTTAATATGAAGATGTCGAGAATGGTTATGTTGTTAATCATTTGAATGAATTTAACATGGTTGTGAGTATGTTAAACTCGATGAAAATTGAATTTGATGATGAGGTCAGGGATTTTTTTTTCTCCTTACCAGATAGTTGGGATAGCTTGGTTATGGTTGTAAGTAATTTAGTCACTAATAATTCAAATTTGATGTTTGGAGATGTGATAGGTGTGATCATGAGTGAGGAAATGCAAAGGAAGAGCACCAGGGATTCTTCTACTTTTGGAAATGCTTTGATAGTGGAAAGAAGATGTAGACAAAATAACAGAGGGAAAGGTAACTGTGGGAAGTCAAATTATTGCTAAAGATAAAATTCCAAGAGAAAGTTGGAATGTTGGCATTGTGGGAATGTTAATCATGCTAAGAAATATTGTTTGGCTCTTCGGATAAGAAGAACAAGAATGAGAAAAATAAGGAGGTAAATGTGGAAACAGTGATGTTTGTCGGGATGCCTTAATTCTTTCTTTAGATAATATTGTTGAGTCTTGGGTGTAGATTCGGGGCTTCTTTCCATGCCACCCCACAAAGACATTACTTTACCGAGTTTGATCAAGGTGATTTTGGATATGTATAACTTGGTGATGATGAACCATACAAAGGTAGTAGGGAAAGGTTGTGTTTGGTTGAAAATGCAAAATGGGAACACATGGATACTTAAGGAAATCAGGCATGTGCCTAAGTTGAGGGGGAACTTGATATTAGCGGATTAGTTGGGTAGTTATGGTTCTATAGTCATTTTTACGGTGGATTTTTGGAAGGTTACCAAGGGATCTCTTGTGGTTGTAAGAGGTAAGAAAATTGGTACTTTATATTTAACCAGTGGTGTTGATTATTGTAATTTAGTTGTTGCATATGTAGATGTAAATTTTTGGCACCAAAGACTCGGTCATATGAGTCAAAAGGCATGTAGATTCTAAAGGACATGTTTCTCGGATTAAAGGAGTTAGATTTGAAATTTTGTGAGGATTGTGTTTATGGGAAATGTAAGGGTGAGGTTCCTCAAGGTTGGACCTACCAGAAAGGAGGGTAATTTGGATTTCATACCTATAGATGTATGGGGGCCAACTAAGGTAAAATCTATTGGTGGTTCATGTTATTATGTCACTTTTATTAATGATGCAACTAGAAAAGTTTGGGTATATTGCATTAGAAAGAAATATGATGTGTTTGAAACTTTCAAAATATGGAAAGCCTTACTTGATAATGAAATAGGTCTCAAGCTAAAATGTCTTAGGTCGGATAATAGAGGGGAGTATTGCAGCAATGAATTTCTTGATTACTATTCGGTAAATGGGATCTACAGGAAAAGGATGGTTCTGAAGACTCCACAAGAAAATGGAGTGTCAGAGAGAATGAACAGGACAATCATGGAGTGTGTTAGGTGCATGAGGTTACATGTGGGGATATCACTCATGTTTTAGGTAGAAGTAATGAGCATAGTTGTTTATCTCATTAACAGAGGACCCTCTATGGCCTTGGATGGACGTATACCTGAGGAGGCTTGGTCTTGTAAGAAAATTGATTACTCTTTTCTTAGATTATTTGGATGTGAGGTATTTTTTCACATTGATAAAGATGATAGGACCAAGTTAGAGGCTAAGTCTGAGAAATGCACCTTTTTTGGATATGGTGAGGATGACTTTGGTTTCGTGTTTGGATTCTTAAGGAAAAGAAAATATTTTAGTCTAGAGATATTGTCTTTAATGAAAAATTCATGTATAAAGATCAGTTGCATGAATAGAAGGAGGAATCAAAGAAATAATACACAATGTTAGAGGACATTGTGGATGAAAAGGTATCCAAGGGGTGGTTTAGGTGTAGCATGTTCCAACATAGCTAGTTTAGGAACCTACTCATCAGGAATCCCAAACTCCTGAGGTGAGAAGGTCTTCTAGGGTAAGAAGGGAGACTGAACATTTTACTCCATCTTTGAACTATTTATTACTCGGTGATAATGGAGATCCATAGTGATTTGAGGAAGCATTGCAAGTGGATTCAAGAAATAAGTGGGAGCAGACCATGGATAAAGAGCATAGATCTCTTATGGAGAACCAGACTTGGGATCTAGTGGAGCTACCCGAGGGCAAGAGAGCATTGCAGAACAAGTGGGTGTACAAAATCAAAGAGGAAGATGGAGGAAGAAAAAGGTACAAGGCCCGGTTGGTGGTCAAGGGATTTGCACAGAAGAAAGGTATAGACTTTGATGAAAAATTTTCTCATGTTGTTAAAATGACTTCTATTAGGATTGTTCTTAGTTTAGTAACAGTAGAAGACTTGCACTTAGAGTAGTTGGATGTGAAGACTACATTACTTCATGGTGAGTTAGAGGAGGAATTGTATATGTAGTAGCCACATGGTTATGAGGTCAAAGGGAAGGAGAGGTTAGTGTGTAAATTGAAGAAGATCTTGTATGGCTCGAAAAAGTTCCATGACAATGGTACAAGAAGTTTAGAAATTTTATACAGGATCGTGGTTACTTCAGTGTGTCACTCAGACCATTACGTGTACATCAAAAAGTTCTTTGATGGTATTCATATTACTATGTGCCTATATGTGGATGATATGCTTATTGCAGGGAAGAACATGTTGGAAATAAAGGTACTCAAGAAGTAGCTAGGTAACTCATTTTCTATGAAGGATTTGGAGGGAAAAATAAAATCCTTGGTATGAGAATAACTTCGAACATGAAGGAGAGGAAGCTGGTATTATCTCAAGAAGATTACATAAATAAGGTCTTGGAGAGTTTTAGTACAGATGTTAAATCGGTTGGTACTCCTTTAGCGGGTCACTTTAAATTATCAAAGGAGAAAAGTCCCAAGACTAAGGAGGATAGAATGCAGATGTCTAGCGTACCATACACATCGGCAGTTGGTAGCTTGATGTATGTTATGGTATGCACTAGACCTGATATTGCCCATGCAGTGGGAGCAGTGAGTAGGTTTATGAGTGATTTGGGTAAAGAGCATTGGTAGGCGAGTAAAGTGGATCCTTTGGTATTTGAGAGGGACCATGGGAGCAGATTGTGTTTTGGTGGATCAAAGACTACATTATGTGGCTATGTATATTTGGACATGGTAGGAGATTTGGACAAGCTGGAGGAGCATGACAAAGTTATGTATTTACTGGTGGTGATACAGTTGTGAACTAGATTTCACTATTACAAAATTTTATCGCTTTGTCAACCACATAGGATGAGTATGTTGTTTCCACATAGGCAAGAAAGGATATTATTTGGCTATAGAAGTTATTTGATGATTTGGGGAATAAGTAGGAATTTGAGAGACTACACGGTGATAGTCGAGTGTTATTCATTTAGTGAAGAACTAAGCTTTCCACTCTAGGATGAAGCACATTCAGATGAGATATCATTTCATCTTAAGAGCTTTGGAAGAAGATAAGTCAAGTGGAAAAGATTCATACCAGTCATAATCCCTAGATATGATGACCAAGGTCACAAGGGAGAATTTGAAGTTGTGTTTAATTTTGATTGGCCTTTATGGATGATAATGAAGGGTTGAGAACTTTCTTCATTGTAAATAGTCTTCAAGTGGGAGAATTTTAGGGTGTGGAGCCTGTTTTTGGTCTTCTAGAATCGGTGTTGAAGTGGTTGAGTTTGAACAATTCAGTTTGGAGACTTTAGGAGTATTCTGCAGTTGTGTTCTATTTTTGCATTGTTTATTTGCTATTAGTTTGTTCTTAACTAGTAGTTAACTGGTTGTTGACACAGTGATAGTTTTTCTAGCCGTGGGAAGTTGAAAGGTTACGAATTTCAAACTTCTTGGGTCGGTTATATAACTTCCTAGAAGGATTTTAATCTTATAAATAGAGGCTTTAGGGGCTTCCTAATGTATCTTGAATGTATCTTGAGTGATCAAGAGATCTTGAGTCTTAGAACATCGAGAGGTGATAAAGAGTGATCAAGGTTGAGAAATTGGGTGTCAATTATGTCTTAGAAGTGGTTTAGCATCTTTGGGAATTCTTTTGTGAACTCATAACTGAGAGAAGACTATGAGAGTTTTTTTACTCTTGTTGATAATAAAATCTAAGTAAGTTCTTGGTGGACATAGCCCACATTGGGTGAACCACGTTAAATCTTGTCTTGCCTTCTTTTGTGCATTATTTATATATGTTGTTATATGTGTGCAAGTATAATAATGTTAAATAGTTTCCTATCGATGTGATTTGAGGAATTGTTTCTGCATATTTTTTCTCTAATTTCTAACAAAATGATGGCCCAAAACTATCCCTTGTTTCATCATAAATAAACATTTTTCATGGTTTAAGGATAATTGACGTTTTTCACACCAAGCAAAGAATTTTTATAAATTTTCAATTGCCTCTTGGAATGTTGCTCCATAAATAGTGAAATCATCCATGTAAATATCTACACAATCATGGGTGAGATCAGAAAATATTGCCAACATGGCTCTTTGAAACGTGGTCAGAGCATTACATAAACTAAAAGGTAACACTCTGTAAGAAAATTTTCCTTGTGGGCATGTAAAAGAATTTTTTTATTGGTCCTCGATGTTACCGTTATTTGATTATACTCGTTAAACCCATCAAGGAATGAAAATACCATTTTCAGGATAGATTGTTTAAGACTTGATCAATAAAATGTAATGGAAGATAGTCTCGATGAGTCACCTTATTTAACTCTCTATAATCCACAAAAATCCTCCACTTCCCATTCTTTTGGGAACTATAAATAATGGAGAAACCCACTAACTATCTAAGATTGGATAAATGAATCCCACCCTAAGAAGTTTTTCAATCTCAGTTTTTACAATGTCTCTTAAGGTAGGGTTTATCCTTCTTTGGGGTTGTCTGACTGGTCTAGCATCAGTGGTGTAGATATGGTGTGTACAAATACTGGGATGAATACCCTTCATATCGCTATATTCCCAAGAAAAATCTTGAGGATGAGAGCATAAGAGTTTAAATAGGGTATTCTCTTCCTGACTAGTCAACCAACTATTGATTGTCAATGTCTTCCCTGGGAAAATAGGTAGTTGTTTGGTACCTGGATGAAGATAATCTACAACAGGTACTCTCTCAATAATACATTCAATGGACACCTATGGGGAAGTAATATGTGAACAATAGTGATGTTTTGAAATATGGACTCAGTCAGATCTATATTTCATGTAAAAGGGTAGATGATAGGCTGGTTGTTTTTGTCCATAAAGTCATCTCTTGTTTCAATTAGTTGTAGCGCATGAATAGAAATAGTTTTGGTGTAGGACTCAAGCATAGGAATTATACTTTTTCCAGTGAAGGACTCATGGTTGCCATATTGGATTTGGTCGAGTGTTCTTTAATTACAACCATGGCTAGAGAAGATATGATGTCCTCTGAATCATCTGAATTTTCCTTACACCATTGTTTATTGTCTATAGAAAAAGGTTTTGTGGCAAGGTAAATTGATAACTTTTTGGAATCATGTTCATTTCTAATCACCATATTCCTTATTCGTAATCAATGAGGGTGGCAATAGTGGCTAACCAAGGGTGTCCTAGGATTAAAGGGTATCCAATCTTCTTATTCTTCATTTTTATGATCATGAAGTCTACCGAATAATCCCATGATTCAATGGTGATGGTGACATATTCTATAATTCCCTTTGGCTTGTTTACAGATTGATCTACCATTTTTAAAACTATGGAGGCTAATTGTGGTTCAAGAATTGATAGTGTGGACAATATATTTGTAGTCATCACATTGATGGCTAATCTTAGACCATTAAGAATGTTTGGGATTTGGACATCTCCTATTAGAACTATAACAATAATACTTCCAAGGTCTCCATATTTATGAGGGGGTTATTCCCTTCCAGATACTAGCAAGTTTCCCATCAACATGGATGGTTTTAGGTTGATTCTTTCTTCTTCCGGAGTCTTAAAATAGATCTCTTTGATGGTTTTGTTTAACTCGGGAATTTCCTTAAGAGCTTGTAACAAGGGAATGCCAATACTTAATTTCCTCAATCCCTGAATTAATTATGACTCTAGTTGTTTAGGAACTATAGTGTTTTGTTTTTCCAAGAGTCTGGATGGAAAAGGAATATCAACACTTGGTTGAGGTGTTTCTTCCACATCAGGACTGGGCTTCATTTCTTCTGGATTTTTGTATCTTCAAGGATTTCTTCTATAACATGAGATGAAGGTTTTGAGGTAACCTTCCTAAATGCAACAATATATTCTTACAATCCACGAGTTTACTATGAAATTTTTATCTAATTCCATAGTGTATATTGGGTTACCTTGCCTCACATTTTTAGGGTTTTCCATAGTTTTTGTTGGTATATATGGTTGGGTAGGTTGTTTGGATGGGGTAGCATTTGTAGGCCTAGTCAACAAATCTTGTTGACCTTGGGGTCTTCTTTGGTTGTAATATTACTTCCCTGATCCTTAAGGTACATTCCACTGTTGTTGGTATTGAGGATTGAATTTTTGAAATGGTGGAATGTTTGGATATGGAGCTCAGGTTTGTTGATAGTAATTTGGTGGTGCATTCCACTATGGGCTCCACTCTTATGGGACTTGTTGAGCCCAAGGTTGGGGATATGGCCATGGTGCATTCCATTGATTTAGGACCCATTTTGATTTTGGCATGTAGGACTGATTTTTTTGGATTAGAAATTTCCTCCTTGCCTCTGAGCCATATAGTTTAACTCAACTTCATCTTGTGTGTTTTTTAGATGGTTCTTTAGCAAGGGAAGCAATCCACATTGGTATGTGGCATTCTTTAATTCACAAAGAAGATAGATTTATGTCTTGTCTAAGGGGCAAGTCCTTAATCCCATGTTTTTCTCTACATCTTGGGTAGTAGATGAACAAAGGCTTTGTATTCTTGGATCTCTCCTATCCATAGTTGTATTGAGTTGAACTAAGAGGTTTGTTCTCAAATTTGCAATTTATTCTCTCATTTTGGATATATCGCCACTGGACATTTTTCCTTTGTCTATGAAATTTGGGGTGAGTTTGGGAGTAATTCCTACAGAGGTCAATGATTTTTGTAAATTCTATTTTTTCATGTCTCCCTTTCCCATAAGATTGAAGGCCTCCTGTGTGTCTTCATCCAATCCTTTGAGGAATAATTTTTTAGCATATTAATATCTAGACCAGTACCACACCTCCTGTGAAGGAAGAGGAACCGATCAAGATAATCTTCCACACTCTCATCCTCCTTCTATTGAATTCTAAAAAGTTCTTCCTTATTATCCCAAACTCTGCAGTAGTCTTGATATTTGTCCAATAAAATTTTTCCATCTCTTGCTAACTATAGATGGAGTTATGGATTAAGCCCATGAACCATCTCATAGTTGTGTCTTTTAGAGTGGAGGGAAATAACTTGAGCTTCTGGGAATCGTAAGTGTAATCATAAGTTTGGCACAAGACCTTGAATTCAAAAAGGAATTAGTCAGGATCTTCTAAGAATAATCCCCAAAAGGTTGGTAAAATTGAAGGGGATATATTTTTCATAGGATCCTAATAATTAAGATCCAGTTATATGGGATAGGTAAATGTTCTTCCAACTGGAGGGTTTCCATTTTCTACACCATTGGGGTTATCTACTTCATCAGTCATCCTTCCTTGGTCAGCAAGTTGTTCCATAGGCTGGTTTTGAGGGGGGTTTTGAAAATTTAATCTAATGAATCTACCTCTATGGTCTCTAGGTCTAAACATAAAATCCTATCATACTAAGGATAGTTCCCTAACTATCAACACTTAACTTGATTGTTTGTGTTCCACATACTCCAAATCATAGAGGATTATTGTTGTCACTACAAGGTCTTCTTACTTCAAAATAAAGAGTTATGGAAATAAAATTTTGAATGGAAACTTACCAGACAACCAGAAACACTTCTAGCTAGCACCTTAACCTTTGATAACACCTTGAGTTTCCCAACAAGAGTGCAATAAAGTGACGAGCATCATTAAAACTCACACTTTAGTTATATTATATTTTTAGTCCAAGGTGGTGTCCATGGTTATTTGTAACAAAGGGAACATTCGAAATCAATATTAGTAATTGCTTAGATACATAATTAATTGAATACTATACTAATTGCAATTTTGAAATGGAATGGATTGAAAGCAAAAGAATATTTAAAGACAGAATTTGAAGATACGAAAAATAATTCAATGTTGGAATTTTAAATGAATGTGAAATGAAAAAAAGGAAATAACATAAATTATCCCTTCTTGTTGGGGAAGAGTGGCCCTTTATCCTTCCCTTTAATCAAGTTCAATGTATAAAGTTACACAACAAATTTTTCCCCTGAATTTGTAATTTTTTTGAAAGAATTCCTTTTACAATAATCAACTAACTGAGCGAACCCAAATCTTAATACATTAGTTCTTTTATACTATAGTGGTCCTAGTCCCTCTAGGAGAGAACTATTTTATTTGCAATTAATAATATCTAATTAATTAGATGCTAACTATAACAATGACTAACAATCTTAAGAATTACAGTTGTGGAAGGAGTAATCTATGCAATGTTTGATTTGAATTGATCTTGTTAGTTATAGATGAGGCCTGTAATTAACTCCTTTGAGAGATTCAATTGGTGTTGGAAGATATTTTGGATCCTGGATTGATTCCAGAGAATCGTGGTGATCATAAATCCATAAGTGTCTGTCTGCATCACGTTTCAAGCAACTAGAGTTAAACTGGGAGTGACTGGGCCTCATAATCCACATGAAGGTAGGTTGAGGTAATGGCACATGTTTCATGCTCATGTCATTGTGTTAACTGATGTGCCAACTATATCAACTCATAGTTCAGCCATCTGAGCTATTTATCTCCTTTGTACAAGTCCCTTCTTCTAAGGAAGTCTGAATTAATGATTTGGATGAGTCATGTGCTCCATGGCGAGTCCTGCGCTAATGCAAAGGCAAGTCATATGCCGAGTGCACCAATGAGTCTTGCATTATTCTCGCGATTGACACTCGTGATGACTCAACATATGATTTTCCAAATATATTTTTACTATTTATAAAAGGATTTATTCAAGCCATATTTGAAGAATCAATAACAAGATAAAAATAAAAATAATATGAACAACATTTCCTTCTAAAACACGATAAAATATTAACTATAAAATGTCAATATTATACATCATGCAAAATGATACCAAAATAACACAAGTTTTTCCATGGGATAAACATTACAAAACAGGGGTTCATTAAGTATTACATCCTCACCCTCAATGTTTTTCCCACACCTCATCGACTTGGTACACCTGATAAAGCTCCAATGTATCAACTTGATGTCATGGATATCGTTTCTTTTGGTCCACCCCATCTTCACACCAATCTCATCTATGGTTACATTGGTCACCCTTCCTGTCACATTGACACTCGACCACACACCAAGCCTTATACCAATGGATTTAATTTCCTTTACAACAAATCATTTTCCTACACTTATCTCCATCACTACAAATGGAAAGGATTTTGAATGGTGATTTATAAACAAGGCATGCATGATATTATCATTGATCAATCTTGTAATCCCCATGAGAAGTTCGGATTGGGTTTTAAGGAATAACCTACCAACTCTCTCACACCTTCTTCATCTTCTATGGACATAGATCCCACATCTTCTCCAACCAACGAACCTATGGATACGGATGACATCGTGTCTATTTCCTCTAGATTTATTTTAATCTCTATGATCACTTTGGGACCGGTCACTTATCATTGTGAAGGTGAAACTAGGTCCCTTCCTCTTCAATTTATTGATATGGTAGAGGAAGATTCCCCTACCATTAATATTTTTCAATTCTATGATGATGATTACATTATTTCTGTATCGAGCAAGAAGATTCCTATCTTCATAAGTCCTTACTATTGGACACATCTACCCTTCTCAAAAAATCCACTATTGACATCAGCATTGAGACTCCGCAGGAGCCCCTCATTCTCAAAGTGGGTCAATCCCTTGATCCATAAGAGCTCGATTTTTTACTTCCTTCCTCTCAAAGTACATTCAAGCCTTTACATGGTCCTATTCCAAAATTTGAGGCCCCAATCCTTCTATCATCATCCATAACATTGTCACCATCCCTAATGCTAAGAATTTTAATAAGAAGCTCTGTCACATGCATACCCATGTTTCCCTCCTTATCAAAGAGGAGTTGCAACACCTTCCTTCCAACTTTGTCATTCCTATCAATTATCCATGTGGGTTTCCAACATTATACCCATTTCTAAGGCTTATGGAAAGCTCGTATTTGCACTAATTTTTGGGATCTAAATCTTTCTTTCCCTAAAGATGACTTTCCTCTTCCCAACATTGATCAACTCATTGACCTCATGGGTGGTCATGAGATTATTTCTATTATGGATGGATTCTCTGGGTATAATCAGATTATCATCACACCGAAGACCAACATAAGACTTCTTTCATCACTCCGTTGGGGACATCCCGTTATCGTGTCATGCCTTTCGGTTTGAAAATGTGAGGGTCACGTATCGGTGTGTTATGACCTACATATTCTATGATCTTATCCACAAAACTATAGAGGACTATGTCGATGATCTCTTGGTTGAATCCAAGCATCGACAAGATCATCTTTCTTTCCTTGAAACCCTCTTAGCACATCTTATCTAGTTCTTCCTCTGTCTTAATCTAGCCAAGTGTATTTAGATCTATAATTGGAAAACTCCTTGGCTTCATCATTTCCATTAGGGGTATTGAAGTTTACCCCACAAAAATCAAATCCATCCTTAAGATTCCCTCTCCTTCTAATCTAAATATGCTTCGTAGTCTCCAAGGCCAGCTTCAATCAATTTGTTGTTTCATCTCATAACTCTCTGACCGTTGCCAACCTTTTCACCATATCCTTCACAAATACATCGACTTTAATTGGGATGAAAATTTCCAAAAATCCTTTGATGATCTTAATCAAGTATCTTATATCCCCACTTATGCTTATACCTATATGTGAGGGAGATCCTTTCTATCTCTACGACTCTTCCACCGATCATGCTCTCGGTGCCATGTTAGCACAATGTGATGAGAAAGGTAGGGAAAAGGTTTTATATTACATCAGTTTCACTCTTCATGATTATGAAACTTGCTACATTGAAGCTGAAAATTTTTGTTGCGCCCTCTTCTTTACCACCTCCAAAAATCGTCATTATCTCCTTAATCATAAGACCTTCATCATAACTATCTTTCATATTCTTAAAACCATGCATTCTAATCTTTATCATAGTGATCTCATTACTCGATGGCCCATTCTCATGACTACGTTTAACCTAGATTTTATCTCTTGAAAATATATTACAGTCAGGACATCATTGATCAACTAACTAAAGCCCGCTTTCGAAAATCATCCTCCTCATGAAGAATTCCTAGATGAATCCATCTTCACTATTAATCATGATTTTCTCCCCTCGCATGACACTTTTCTTTGATGGATCTAAATGTCGACAAGTGGGAGGCACTGGTGTTATTATCATTCCTCATTGGGATGCTCTATCCTCATCTCTTATAAGCTTAATTTCAAATGCACTAATAATATGGACTGAGTATGAATCCCTTGTCCTAGGTATTGAAACCAATGTCATGCTCAAGCATCCAAATCCTTGATATTTATGGTGACTCTTATCTCATCATTAACCAAGTCAAAAGAACTTACTAATGTAAAAATGAGGTCCTTTAGAAATATAAGGACATCGTGGATTTCTTCTTGAGGCCTTTGATTTCTACACCATCCAAATCATCCCTCATTCATCTAATCATTTTGAGACACGATGTCATCTCTTGCCTCCCTTATCTCATGGGAAACAAAGGAATATAAACTTTTTGTTGTTGTTCACCATCTTGATCAACCATCTCATGTTCATGAGCTTCCTTGTATCAATCATGTTGATACTAATCCATTATATATTTCGTATTCTCAAATATTTGATTATTTATCTCAATAAAAACCTCCCTACGACTTATCCAAGAATGGAAGGAGGTATTTTATTCAATGTGCTAGCCATTATGTCATCCTTGGCAGCATCCTCTATAAGTGTGGCTTTGATGGCATCTTTCTTTGTTGCCTTAAGTCTCATGAATCCACTCGTGTTATCCAAGAAGTCCACAACAAAGACATCTGTGGTGGTCATTTTAGTGGCTTGGTAGTTTCTAAGCATGTCTTTTGTATGGGTTATTATTGGCCCTACCTCAATTAGGACTGTTGTGATTATGATAAGAAGTGTGCCAAATGCCAATAACATTCCAATATTATTTGCATTCCTAGTCAGGCCCTCCAACTAGCTCAAGATATTTTGTCTTTCTCACAATGGGTACTTGACCTCATTGGCCTCATCAATCAGCTTTCCTCTCAATGCCATCATTATATCATCACCACAACTGAGTACTTCACCAAATGGATGGAATCCATTCCACTCGCATCCATTAAAGCTAACAAAATTGTTGACTTTGTCTATCAACACATCATCTATCACTTCAGCGTTCCCCATAAAATCATCATGGACAACAAAAATTCCTTCAAAAATAAATATCTTAAGAATCTTTGTGACTCTTTCAATATAAAACTTAGCTTCTCTTCTCCTTACTATCCTCAAGCTAATGGCCAAGCCGAAGCCACTAACAAAACTCTCTGCAATATCCTTGTCAAGACTATCGACAAATCAAGTCATAATTGGCATCTTCATATCCCCTTCGCTCTTTAGGCCTATCGGACTAGCATTCACACCTCTACATGTGCTACTCATTTTTCTCTAGTCTATGGCTCTAAATTTGTTCTTCCTCTTGAAGTCCAAATCCCATCGTACGTGTCTCCTCCGTGACTTTTTCTCAAATGAGGACTATTGTCAAGAACGTCTAGCACAACTTGAATTGTTAGACGAGCATCACTTAGTTTCTCTTCAACATCATCATGTTTACCAAGAGTGTATAAAACACACCTACAATAAACATCTCAAGGAACACGACTTTAACATCGATGACTATTCACTAAAAGAAAATCATAATGTCACTACTCTAGAAAGGAGTCAATATGGAAATTTTGATCCCAACTGGATTGGACCATACATTATCACACATAAGTATGGGTCTGGAGCCTATCATTTAGTGTCTCTCGATGGTAAACCTGGAAACATAACCTCTCAACGCATTGCACTTGCAACCATTCTATTGTTAACATACTTACCAACATAGTCTTAGTCATTTCTTAAAATCTTACTTCCATCACAAACCTCTCCATCTCTCTTTGTAGTGATTTGGAATTATGTGGTCTACCATCACTTTCCTATCTATGACCTTGAATATGGGCACCATGACTTTACCCATGGCATATTCCTTATGGACATGTTCCTCCTCCTAGGTGGGAACCCCACAATCATTACATCTATCACCCTCTTATCTACCTATTGGAACCATGTTAAAGGTCCATAGGTGTCACTTGTACATCTTATCATCCCTCCCAGTGGGATTTACTCAAATATTCCTAGCTCTATCCTAAAGTTAAAAATTATGGATGCTCTATCAAAAAGATATCATATCCAAAAATATATTGCTCCCTCAAAGGACAGTTTTTCATATAAAGTAAAATTGTCAAAAGTATAGATTGATCCCTTGAAGGACAACTATCATCCATATTCTATCATACCATCTAAAAATTCAAAAGTCAAAATCAAAAATAAAAATCCTAATGTATACCACTCCCTCAAAGGATGGCTACTATTTTATATCATGGTAGTAGAAGGATTCCCGCATTGATCAATCTTCCAAAATCTCTAAATAAAAGTCAAATATAAAAAAAAGCAAAGCATCCCTAGAAAGATTCCTACATTGATCAGCTTTCCCATCCACAAGTAAACTTCCCACATGATGATCAGTTTGCACAATATTGCTCAGAGTTGGGGTATAGACATAGAACTTTCATCTAAGGAGAACCTATTTTCCCTATACAAGCTCCATCTTAACCCCTTTTTCATGTCTATAGTAGGTTTATAAGCACACATTTCATCTTTCCTTCATGATCTTAAGTTTGGCTAACTACCGTTAGTTATGTGTTAACATTTTTAATTTTCACAAGTGCAATGCTTTGCATTGTTCCTTTTTTATGTTTACCTCTTATCATATTCAAATGCATCCTCTTCTATGTGTACTCTCTCTATGATGAAGTGTACTTTATTATGTATTGGTCACCCCAATGAATATCACATTCTATTCCATTACACTCTTATATTATGTCACATC
Organism: Taxus wallichiana var. yunnanensis; assembly: GCA_018340775.1. Classification (NCBI taxonomy): domain Eukaryota; kingdom Viridiplantae; phylum Streptophyta; class Pinopsida; order Cupressales; family Taxaceae; genus Taxus; species Taxus wallichiana. Next base: position 368,742,152 of record CM031242.1, on the reverse strand, counting down.
TAAACTCGTGTATATTTTCCTCTACTCATATCTGAATCCATCATTCCTATCACAATATACATATCAACTCATCATTTCTACTCTAGTCTAATCATATCATCTCAAACACATATATCATGCTAATTTAACATAAATCACATTAGATCAATCATATAACCATGTTCTCATCTACTCATCACACATCTCATCATCAATACATCAAATGACAACATCCAATCAATATAATCAAATCATGAAATCAAAACATCACATCACACATCTAAGATCAAATCAACACATCATATCATTAAATATACATCACATCTAACATCTAAACTAACATCCATGTTATAATAAAATAATCAAGCCCATAAACCATCATACACCTCATATAAGCCATGAAAAAATCATATAATATATATATATATATATATATATATATATATATATATATATATCCTCATCAAAACACGTCTATACATCCATGATAGGCCTCTACTAGGCTCTATCTCAAAATCAATACATCATCAAAATTTATGTCTAATGACTAATCTATGAATTGAACATCAGATAATATCAATATCGAACCTTTCCCCCAGGACAAGTGCCTTCATGTCTCTTTGACCATCATCTCCTCCATTTGGTCTTGGATCTTGCCTCAATTGCGCAACGCTAGTCATGTTCCCAGATCGTGTTGGTCACGTTGAGCTCCCTACTCCTCATTGTCCTGCTAGGTATGTAACATATCTTGATACATCTAGCAGCCTCTATGTCACAATGCACTCATAATAATGTGCCTAAACTCCTAATGCCTTGTACTAGTCTAGTGACACATTACTTGGCGGTGTCATCCGGCCGACTCCCTATGATGGCATTGGTGCCTCTCCCCTAATGTCACGACTATGGGACCAAGATCTATAAATTTGGACCTATAGGCCTCCTTCTATCTTATGCACCATTCTCTCTAGTAAATAGTTGGGTCTCTCCGACACAATCTTGTCACCTCGTGGCGCGTTAGATCTCTCTTTTCAAGCAGAATCTTACTCCTCCCTAGGTAGGATATCTTTATTGTCGCCCCCTCCATCTCCAACCTCCCTCTCTCGGGTTCCATATCCTCCTCTCCTACCGGTACCTCCTCATCTAATCCTAACTTGGTCGTCTCCTCCGCTTCGGTCACCCATGCCTCCATCATCCACTCTACAAATCCAACCCCTACTCACACATCATCATCGTTGTCCCTAGACAATCCCGCCTCATCCAATGGATTGGCCATCATAGGATTAGTCAAATATTTCTCCACCTCATCTCTCTTGTATCTAATAGGGTCTCTTGGCATTTTCTGGATGATCCGAACTACCTCGTCACTAGTGGAAATTGTAATGCCCCACCATCTCATGTCACCTCCCATGGACCCATCTAGTCCGCCTTATCCCATACAATCGAATGATTGCCCTTGCCCATGTAGGAAAATTTTGGTATGGCCACCATCTCGATCTAATCTACATCTAATCCACCCAATTTATTTTTGTACCAATCCTCTCCCCCATCTCCTTTATCTCCATGAGCCTCGGTCGGATCTCCATCTCAAAAATCCAACTAATAATTCAATGTGGTCTCCTACAACCCATGGAATTCCTAGTGGCCTTATCACTGTAATATGCTTGTAGGCCCAATAGTGTAATAGGAATCCAACATCTAATCTCAACCTCCTCTCTCGTTGCATATATCCAAAGATCATGGTATACTTGAGCCAATAATGTTATACCAAATGAAGACATAATCCCGTGATCTACAATATTTGTAATCACTCCCACCAATGTCCATGGAAATCTCACTCCACAGAATTTTTAAGCACGTCACATGAGATAGTCATCATAATTACGGATATCAATTTTCTCCTCGCTACCCCTGGCTCATATCGATCCTCTATGTGGAAATCCCCTTATGTAAATGTAATTTATGGAGCATCGGCTCCAAATAGTCATGTCAAGTACTCCTAGTCTCCTCTCCATTGTGATCATCTCTATTAGCTCCCCTAGTATTGGGCAGCCTCAAAATATGTTACACATCCTCCAAAGCGTCACCTTCATCTCCCATGTCTTAAACCAAAATGTGTTATTCCACACATCCCATTTGTCAATCTGTGCGATCATCAAACCCACATCTCTCGGTATCCTCTGATAGTGTCAAAACCTACCCAACCCCACTATGGATAAGTGGTCCCACTCTACATCGTAACGTCACCCCGATCCGATCATATATCTCTAGAACTCTATCTTAGAGGTATAGTATGTATCTAGCCTAATAAACACATCAACAAAGCATTCATTAGCATCTCAACACAAATCCTTCATCATCAAAAATAAAAAAATTCACATCTTATGTCAATCGATGCCAACCTAGTTCGGATCGATGTTGTCCAACCTTAGGTGACCACTTTAAGGACCCACCAATGGTGATTTGTATCTAATCGCGATGACTACCCTTAGCCCCGACCCCAAAACTCAAAAAAATGTAAAAATAAAAATAAATAAAAAATAATTAAATAACTTAAAAACTAAGCTAGGACTTAGGCACTTACCATCCTTCGAGTCCTCTAGAGCTTCCTCACTACTTTGTCAACCTCCATCTCACTTAAAATCTCAAATATCCCTTTTCTTTAGAGCTCTCGATCGCTCATTTGCATAGTGTAAATGAGCTCCGTTGGCCATAGGCCAACAACCCCGATCATCGTCAACTAGATATGGTCACCTTTGACCTAACCCTAGTCATCACCGACCCAATCCGGTTGTCATTGACTAAGCCCTAAATGTTTTTTCCTTGTCCTCTTTCACCCATCTCTCTTCCAAATTATCTTTTCTACCACTTTTGACTTATGTGTTATTCATAACACACTTTTATTAGTTCCCTCAGGCTTATCTTACTCTCATCATGCATCCTTCATAACATCCACCATCTCACTTTATAATCATCTTCGTGTCCCTCTTGGGGAACCATATTTCATCCTAATCCCACCATTGTGACCATATTTTATCCTTCTCCTACTCGACGCATATTTTTGATTCCTCATGTATGAAGGATATCGCATTTGATTTTTCCTCTCGCATCTTTTGCGACCTTTGTCTTGACAATCCTCACATTTTTTTCGCACATATTTTTGATGTTTGCTTTTGACCCATTGGTTCCATAGCTTGCAAATCCATATGAGTAGACTCCCTCCATATTGCAAAAGTGGTTTTCACCGACTCAAAAGTTCGTAGGACATTGTCATCGTCTCCTTTGAGGTCATACTTTTTCCCTACCAAAGTGATACCAAAACCACCGCCATATTTTGTTTTTGTTTTTGTCTTTCTCCACTTGATGCATCTTATCCCATCTTCTTTCATATTATTTCTTTTCTTCATCATTTCCACTCTTTATCCTTTCACCTATCTCTTTCAAACCTCATGTTTGATCCTCTCCATATTATCGATCTCTATTTTAAGGGGAAGCACCTCATCATATCATCATCTTTTATCACTTATTGTTTTTATCTCATGGATTTCCCAACATAAACCACTCGAAAAAAATGGGTAAATATAGATGCCAACTTTTGCTATTGTGTGTACCTCATCTCACATTTTCTCCCCTTCATCAAAGCATTTCATATGTACATAGCTCTCTTCCCATTCAAATTCCCCTTTCTCCTAAATTCATTTTATCCCTTTAATTATCATTCTCCACCTAAATCCTATCCTAATCATATCCTTAATTCATCTTCCTTAAACATCTCTAATCATCCTTAAATAATCTTAAATATTCATCTAATTCATTTATCATCCCTAAATGCACCTTTTTGTCCTCACTATGCCTTCATTTATTAATTTTACCTTCCCTTGGTCTTTATTTAATGTTTTCTACCTCTCACCTACCCTTTAATCTCCCCTAGGAAACCCTAACTTTCATTTACCCCCGCAACCCTAATCCTACTTCATAAGGGGTGTCTATCTCAAGTTGATCAATCTTCCACTTCTCAAATCAATGTTTTGTTTTAGTCATCGATGATCCACCGGGTCATTATCGACCCTATAATTATGCCCATACCCCTCCTTCCAGGATGAATTTTTTAAAACTTGGAGCTTTCTTGTGATCTTGCCTTTGTTTCTTGCTCTTCTTTCGCAACCCGATATCACCTTCTTGGAGCTACTTTAGAGATCTTGTGCTTCACCCTTAGAGATTTGAAGTCCTCTCTGTCTTGCATTTTTGGGTCCACCATTTCATTCCATCACCTTCCCTTATCATCTTTTTTTCAGTTCACATCAGTCATCCCTGAGCCTTGTCTTTGCATTTTCTTATCTTCATTTCCATCTGCAAATCGTCATTTTCTATCCATCAAACCCTAGATCCCTTCCCAGTCGTGTCGTTGACCCTATCCATTCATCATCGACCCAATCAACTTTTTTTTGGTTTTGTCATCCATTCCATCCCCTATCTACTTTCTCGACCTCCCAATTTCTCATATTTTCCAATCTTTCCATTCTACACACTTACTGATTCGAGATCCCAACTTTATCGATCCGGTCATTGCCAATCGAGACCAATCATCATCAACTTTGTCAAGAAATTCTCATCTTTCATTAATTTACTTGCATCTTTTTGTTCTCATCATATCCAATCTTCTCACAACAACTCAAAGATCATCTCCCGAACCAAATTTATCAATCTCGTGGTGTGCGATGTAATCAAGGTTCCATGTTTTTATAGTCGATTCTCTGTCAAAGGGTGTTCCTATTTGTACTACAAGTTAACTTTGCATGGAATCGTAGTGTTCATGGTTGTCTAACATGATTTCGAGAGATTGGTACGCCAACATCTCTCTCTCTGTAGTTGTATCAATATAATTTTTGACACACAATGTAATGGTTCTTCCCCATTTTCTTTAGCACTTTTTTGTGCTTTTCTTTGTAAAACTCAAAATTTTATGCTTTTGACCTCTGTAACTCATGAATGGATATTTTCTTGCCTCGGCTCTGTATGTAAACATTAAAGGATCAATTAATTCAAGTGTGGTTTCTCTCTTTCCTTCAAATAATCTATTTTTGGTGTATCTCTTCCCTCTTGTGTATTGTCTATTCTTTCACTTGTGTACATTAGAATTGTGTGCACCTTCATGGTCTCTTTTCTATGAACTTGCATCTATGTCACTTAGAATTGGAGGATTTCCACCTTCTTTCTAGTGTTATCACCTCCCCTTTAGCTTAGTATTTTATTTCTGCAGTTCTCTTTCCTCCTTCCTCTCCCTGGTTACTTGGATGTCCTAGTGTAGGTTAGCTTAGGAATAATGTTATAATATGTTGTTACCTTTTATGTTGAAAATAATGGAAAATATAACAACATAATTTGTTGTTACCTTTTACCAATGAATGACAATTTTTCTCAAAGGAAAACATGAGATGGAACGGTAAGCCATGGGGATTGAAATCATGAGGTTACGGGTTTGAGGTCAAGGCGGGAAGGTGGATAATTTTGTTCTAAAATTTTGTAGTCAACGTGGACCAGGTATCCCATTGATTGTAAACTCATGTGATCCATAGATTCAATGTTATGAAGGTAGATACGAAATGCACCATAACATAGGATTATCACACTCGGAGAAATAAACAAAAGATAAGGAAGTGTGTAATGTGAATATGGTAAACATTATACTAAGGTAATTTTTGTACAATATTTTAGAATTCTCCCTTCCTAATGGATCAATCACTTCATATCAAAACATCATCAAGGAGGAATCTCTCAAATTCTACATGAATCTTTTAAATTACAACTTTTTTGGGTCTTCTAAGGCTACTAATACTTTGTTGGATTCTATTCCTAATGGCCTTGTGGATCCAGAAGATTTCAACATGCTCAGCAAACCTACCACATTGGATGAATTGTAAAAGGCATTCTTCTCTCTAGAAGGGGGTAAATCTCCTAGGTTGGATGGATTTTCAGCTAATTTTTTCTAGAATTTTTTAGATATCTCTTTATGAAAATCTTCTTAAAGTGGCCAATGAATTTTTAGGACAGGTGTCTCCTAAAATAAATTAATCACATGTTCATTGTTTTGGTACCCAAGAAACTATGTGCCGGGATTTAAAACATTTCAAGCCTATCAACATTGCTAATGTTCTCTACAAGATCTTCACAAAAATATTGACTATTAGAATCCGGTCGTTGCTTCCTATCATCATCTCTAAACATCGGGAGGATTCATCAAGGGCGGAGTTGATCGAGAATGGTGTAGTGATGGTACACGAAACCATCCACTCAATGGAAAAAAGCAAAAAAAGTTAGCCTGGTTTTAAATTTGGACATGAACAAAGCCTTTGACAAAGTCTCTTGGATTTTCCTTGAAAAAGTGATGGAAAATTTTGGGTGTAATGCTCACTTTAGAAAGATTATTAGATCATACATCTCCACCCCAAGATTCTTTGTTATAGTTAATGGTTCTTTGGTGGGTTTTTTCTCCAGAAATAGAGGTATAAGGTAGGGAGATCCTATATCTCCCCTCCTCTTCATCATTATGGTAGACAATCTTAGCCATACCATTTCTAGAGCTATCTCCTTGGGCTACCTCAAAGGCTTCAAACCCACTTCTTTGGAGATCATGGTCTCTCATCAGCAATTCGTTGATGATGATATTCTTCTTCTTCTTGCTTCTTTTCTTGAATCCAGAGTGATGAAGACCATCCTTAGAATTTATGATGAAGTTTCGGGACAACAACTTAATTTTGACAAAATCTCTCTCTTTTTTCAATACTCCTCCAAGCAAGCAAAGGAAAATTGCTCAGATTTTGGGATGTGAGATAAACTCTCTCCCCACTACCTATCTTGGTCTTCCTTTAGGCACTAACAAAGTCTCTATGAATGTTTGGAATTCTTTGCTTGACAGGTTCCAAAAGAAACTCGACGGGATGGAAGGGGCCATTCTCTCTAATGCGATAAAGTGTCTTCTCATTAAAAACACACTATGCAAAACATGCCTATGTACATCATGTATCTTTTCTTCATCCTTTTTGTTGTTATTAAAAGGATATAGAGAATTAAAAAGAACTTCTTGTGGACTGGGACTGAGGAGAAAAAAATATTCCGCCTAGTGGCTTGGGATAAGGCGTGTACTGGAAAAAGAGTGGGTGGATTAGGGATTAAAAAAATAGGATAATGAATGTTGCACTCATCTCCAAAATGAGTTGGATAATCCTCAAAGAGGAACATCCCTTTCCTGACCTCATTCAAACCAAATATCTTGATCAAGGTAAAGATTGGGATTTTTATAGAAGGACACTCTCCCCTATGGCTCTATTTTTTGAAACAACTTGGTAAAGAATAGAAGGAATCTAGAGGTTAGTTACAAATAGAATCTTGGAAATTGGGATGAGATCCTTTTTTGGGAAGACAGCTATGTGGATTTCCAAAACCTTAAAAAGAGTAACTCAAAAGCAGTCTTACAATAGCCGCTAGTCAAAAGGTCGGTGACTATATTTGTTATGTTGATGGTAAGCTTGAATGGAAGGATTTAAAATCTGATATTTATTTCCATAGAGATCTCATTGAGGGATTACAAAGAATTCTCATCCACATACCTATCAACTAAATGCAGACTAAAGATGATTTTATATGGACCCACTCTTTTGATGGAGACTACTCAGTAAAAACGGAGTATCAATTGTTTGCTAATGAAACTCCATGTGGATTTGACTAGAGCAAGATTTGGTATAAAGAACTCACTCCCAAGATCAACTATTTCCTCTGGTTGGTTTTGAACAAGAGAATTCTTACTATTGAAAACCTCATTAAGAGGGGGTCCACCATGCCTAATAGATGATACCAATGTAAGAAGGATATTGAAACAATCCCCTGCCTAGTCTTGCATTGTCCTACTGTTGTTGTTATTTGGAAACTTATTTTTAGTAGATTTGGCATAGATTGGTCGTATCCAGATGATATTGTACAAGCTTGGGAACAATGGCAGCCCCCTTTCAAGCATGGAATGCTCAGAAAGTTTTGGAGAATTATTTTTCCTCGCATAATATGGATAATTTGGAAGGCTCGCAACCCCATCATTTTCAGAAATGTCACAAATTCTAGAAAAAGGCTATTAAATGAAATCATGTAGTAGCTAAGGAGAATATAATAAAATTCAAGCCTCCTAAGAATGTTAAGTATCCCAAGGAAGAGGAGAGGTTCTTAATTGCTTGGAATATTGATATTCATAAATCTCAAATTCAAACCCCCAAAGCATTGACAAGTCTCTTGTTCAATGGATTCCTCCACCTGAAGGTTGGCATAAATTGAATTTTTATGGTGCCTCTAAGGGAAACCCCAAAGCAGCTAGTCGAGGTGGTCTTATTAGAAATCATCTTGGGCAACCCCTTGTTGCTTATGCAAACCCCATAGGTAAATAATCAAACCACTATGTTGAGGCCCCCGCCATTCTCTGGGGAATCAGAACAGTCAGGGACCTCAAGATGAGTAAGCTTATTGTCTCGAGAGACTCTATGAACATTATAAAAAACCTTACATGTACCCAACCCCCTCGCTAGACCATAAGGGAGTTCATTAATGAGGCCAAAACTTTGTGTAAAGAATTTAATAACATTATTATTGGCCACACCTATAGGGAGGGGAATAGTGTTGCTGACGCACTTGCTAATGATGGCATCAACAATATTCAATTCAAAATTTGGTTTGATCATGATAAAATCCCTCAAACAAAGACAAAAGCCATCATTTTCGTGGAAGCTAAGGCCACCTATCCACCCAATTAATTCTAAACAAGTAGCTTTACACATGTGGAGGAATGATGAAGTGTACACAAAGCATTCGTGAGATATCTCTCCCAAACGGTCCTCTTTCCTCTACTTTTTTTTTTTTGGCGTCAACATTCGTGCAATTGCGCATGACTTGTTAATTACTACTTTCTTTTACCAAAATCCCTTTTGGTTCTCTATCTTGGCCTTCAGCATTTAAGGGCCATCATTTGTGTTGTTGGGGCATCATTTTGTTGTTGCGTTCATGGTGTTGTGGATATTTTTGATAATTTTCTTTCCAAAATGGGTGGTGTTATCCAAAATGAGGCCCCGCTTATTTGGGTGACTTGCCTTCATTATTTTCCTCAGTCAATTTTTACACATTTAGATAACTCAAAAGTTTCTGAAAATGGCTTCATTAAATAGGATTTTTCTTCCCCTTTCCAGAAAGGTAAAATTTTCCTCCTAACTCCTTGTAATTTTCAAGTTATGGCTCGGCGGGGTTTGAAGGGGAAATTTTCCCTAGACATGCTGCAGCCGGTGAAAAAAGTTGACACGTGTCATTGGTGGAGCGGCGGGCGTCGGGGAGTTTTGGCACTTAGCCTCTTTGGCTAAAAATGTAAAAGGCAACTTTCAGCCCAAAAGCCCGCAAAAGAAATGAAAATCCACCACGTGTCTTGTTGTTGGCGGGAGTCGGGGCAGCGGAAGGACTTTGGAATTTTTTCCAAAGTGGTTAATGGTGCAAAGGTAGAAAGTGGAGCGCATCCCCTCCAAGTAACTAGAAGGTGTCACATGTCCCAGAGTGGCGGAGGCGCAGAGCTTATTTGGAAAATTTTCCAATTTTGCAAAAGGGGCAGAATGATCGTTTGAACCCATGGATCAATGAGAAGATGCCACGTGGTAGTAGAGGTCGGCCTGGTGGAGATTTTTGGGAATTTTTCCCAAATCGAAAAAGGAGGGAAAAAGTTTGAATTTTGGCCCACGAACCCTAATTTCACCTATTTTTCCCTAAATCTTCAAAGGGCCATATCTTTTGATCCAGACCTCAGATTTTTACGTTTTTTATATCATTGGAAAGATGTTGAAGTCCTCTACATGATGGATGGTTCAATTTTGATTTTTGATGGATATTTGTGGGAGAAAATGGGAAAATGTCTCTGGCATGCAAAAATGTAGAAATGGTTCCCAACCACCAAAATTAATGAAGTATGGGCCTCTGTTTTGCTCTACAAAGCAATGTACAATGAAGTATGGGATTTTTCATGGAAACCCATCATTTTTTAGGCCAATTAAATGGATTTGTCAATGGTTGGAGTTCTAAATCAAATTTTCCCGTGTTTTCTCATTTCTTTCATTCTGTTTGATCGATAAAAGCCAAATTTGGCTCATTTGTAAAGGTTGTTCATCATTCTTCTCTACCTCTCCCTCATTTTCTTCCCCAGGGTCGAAAATGGAGTTTGAATCTCCTCCCCTACTCTGTAATGGCATTTTTACCTCTTACCCATGAAATGATGATTCTGTGCAAATTTCTAGAGCAATAAAAACATGTTTTGTGATGCATTTGTCCATCCTTGCTCATTTTTGGTTGTTTTCTTCTTGCCTCTCTTCATTGCAGGTATTTGTGCATGTTTGGATGTTCATTACAGGTTTTAGAGTTGTGTTCATGGAGTTTTGGGACATTTTTTGTGTGAAATCTATCCTTGGGTCTATGATGCACTTGTCCATCCCTTCCATTGCTCACCTCTCTTTGTTTCCATGGTAGTTTTGATAGATGTTTAGCATTTTCCTTATCTGGTGTATCACCATTTTAGTGTAGGCTCTGTTTTTCCTTGTTTTCTCTCTCTCCTTGGTCCCTTGGAAGTTAGATTAGGATTAGATTTAGTTTTCATGGACTAGAATAGCTTGTGGCAAGTAGTTTAGGAAGAGGAACCAGCCTTCTTTGGAGAGCTTCCCTCATTTGCAAAGGTCCCACACTTTAGGAAAGCTCAATGTTGTGCATTCACACTAAATGACATTTCCTTAGAAAAGCATATCCATAACTCATTTAGGGGTGTTGTGAATTTTCACTAATAGTTTTGGCACACCGGTGGGACCTTAGAGGTCTTCCACTTCATTTTTGTAGGTTGATATGTTCCTATTTAAAATTATAGCCTTTGGAGGCATTCTCAAACACATCTAGTAACTCCATCTGATCAATAACTCATTCTCTGAGTTGTAGACCTATTTTTCATCCATTTCCATTCATTCTTCCTTCCATCTCTTCCATCTTCTTTCATCCCATGAAGTTGTGCAATCATGACTTCATTTCCATCATGGAATTCACATTCACAACAACAAGTATGTTCCACCTCCAACATGTTTCTCAAATCCTCCAGATCAGCATTTTGATCAAATTCAAAATCAGTATGCATATCCATATGAGCAATGCCAAAATCAGTTTGGCTATGAAGCATGTCAAGCACAAGGATATGCAGATTGTGAGGGCAGTCAAGAAGAAAATGCTGATTTGTTGGAGAAAATCCAAAAGATGGAGATTGGCATGGTGCAATCAAGAGTAACAGCACAAATGAAGGCATTTCAGATTGGTTTTAGGGCACCTTGTCCATGGGTTGGCCCTTTTCCAAGACACTTCAGCCCTCAGGAGAAGCTGGACTTCATGATTGAAATGTTGCCCCAACTTGCACAATGGACAACAGAGATAGAGGCCTATAAACTTGGTGTTGAGAAACCTTGTCAATGGGTAAGTTCTACACCATCACCTAGTTTTTCTCTTTCCATTCCTCAAGTAGCACCATCTCATTTTGAATGCCAAATTCCAAATCCAGCCCTTGCTGCCCCAAGTGTTGATTTCATTTCTCCATTCCCTAGTCTTCCACCTCATCTCAATTCTTCTATCCTTTTCCCTTCCAAATAATCATCCCCTCCACAAGAGCTAAAATAAATACCTTCCACTCCAAGGAAACAAGAAGTTTCATCTCTTCCACCACCACAAATAATTGCAAAACCGGTTGAATCACAACCCACCCTCCTCTTGCATTCCCAAATCCATGTTGGGAAAATGAAAATCAGAAAATCAGTCATGAAGGACAGCAAGAAGAGGATCCCAATAGGAAAGAAATGACAGACAACTTGAGAAGTTGGGCTCTCAAATTTGGGATAACAAAGATCCCCTTGCTGGTTAAGCCTACAGAGGAGGTAAAGGTTGAAGAACAAGTGGTGGTTAGGACTGATTTTGTTGCAAAAGAAGAGCAAAAAGAAGGATCATATCGTAATCAGTTTAATCGAATGCAAAGTGTCCATGTTGGCACTCTACTTGAAGAAAATGCTGGTCCAATTCAGGTTACACAGTCAGCCATGGAAAGGAGCTCGAAGAAGATCTTGTAGTCCCAACTTATACTCTAGAGCAAGTAGATTGAAGAGTTTGATTTGAAAAAGTTCATGTTAGAGGAAGAGTTCAATCAAAAGCAAGATGGTCTTCAAGTAGCAGAGGAAGGAGAAGCTGCTCCAAATCCAAAAGAAGAGGAGCACATTCCAAAGGTTGTGGAGGAGAAAAGTGCATATCCAAAAGCTTTGAGCACAAATTAGGCTATAGAAGAACCTTCAATTCTTCTTTCTACTTCATCTCTCTCGATTTCTAGTCGTTGAAGAAGAGTTTGATCTCTCAAAATCAATTTTGGAGGATGAAATAAACCATGGTGATCAAGTTGCGCAGATCAAGAGAACACCATGGGAGAGGTTGAACATTTGCATCGGGACAGCAATGAGGCCGTTTATCTCTCGATTTGGAGGACTGTTTTGATGGAGAGGAACCAGTTGAAATCACATTGTTTTCTCCTTCATCATCCACATTCCAAACACAAGAGCCTATTGTCATGGAGGAGAGCATTCAATTGCAGCAGCCTTTTGGAGTCAAGGTTGGAAGATATTAATCTTCCATGTTCTTCATTGGAGGAAGAAGGAAAAGAGCAAGAGAGTTCCACCACTTCTTCCACACCATCCATCCAAGAAAGTCTACAAGAGGATTCCATTTTTGGAATGGAAAATCAGAGCTATGGGCACATTCAAAGGATCAGACCTTGCCCAATAAGGTATTTGGCTTCATTGGAGCCAAAGGAGGAGTTTCCAATGGTCATGCTTACTTCTGAGCATGAGAATGAGCTTCAAAGCACCAAGGATCAGTTGTCATACCTCTTCAATCCAAATGCAGAGCAACTAAAAGAGGTATTGGATTTGTCTTCAGTTGATACCTTGCTAATTTGGGTAGAAGACCAACTTCTTGTTGATTTTCCACTCATCTAACCAGCCATGATCAGCTCCAAATCAATTACATGGCTGCCCATTTTGAGGAAAGGAAGCTATTTTGCACAACCAGTTGCAGGGTTTGTTTAGCTTGCCTTTGCTTCGATTAGAGTAGAGTAGGTAGGTTTGCTTTCAGTAGAAGAAGTGCTTGTGCACACTCTGCATATCCCACTTGGGATATGTATGATTTTCAATTTTGTACATATATGTTTGGTGTTGTTTTGGTTGCTCTTACACAAAGGCATTGGCATTGTTTTTTTTTGGTGAGGATCAACTCCTGGTTTGATGGGTCTCCAAGTGGCTCGAGGTCATATTTTCATAGTTCGAGATCATAATTGGTTATCAGGATTGACTCCATGCCCAATGGATGCTTCAAAGGCTACTGATCATTCATCTAGCAGGCATATGACCCCTAAGATCCACCAAAATTGTTATCCAAAATGAGCCCCCTGCTCATTTTGGCTAACTTGCCTTCATTTTGTGCCTCAGTCAAATTTTTACACATTTAGAGCACTCAAAAGATTCTAGAAATGGCTTCATCAGATAGGATTTTTCTTCCCCTTTCCAGAAAGGTAAAATTTTCCTCCTAACTCCTTGTAATTTTCAAGTTATGGCTCGGCGGGGTTTGAAGGGGAAATTTTCCCTAGACAGGCCCGCAGCCAGTGAAAAGCCGACACGTGTCATCGGCAGAGTGACAGGTGTTGGGGGGAGTTTTGGCACTTAGCCTCTTTGGCTAAAAACGTAAAAGGTAACTTTCGGCCCAAAAGCCCACAAAAGAAATGAAAAGCTGCTACGTGTCCTGTCGTCGATGGGAGTCGGGGCGGCGGAAGGACTTTGGAATTTTTTCCAAAGTGGTTAACGGCACAAAGGTAGAAAGTGGAGTGCATCCCCACCAAGTAACCAGATGGTGCCACGTGTCCCAGAGTGGCAGAGGCATGGAGGTGCGGAGCTTGTTTGGAAAATTTTCTAATTTCACAAAAGGGGTAGAATGATCGTTTGAACCCATAGATCAATGAGAAGATGCCACGTGGCAGTGTAGGTCGGGCTGGCGAAGATTTTTGGGAATTTTTCCCAAATCAAAAAAGGAGGGAAAAATTTTGAATTTCGGCCCACGAACCCTAATTTCACCTGTTTTTCCCTAAATCTTCAAAGGGCCATATCTTTTGATCCAGAGCTCAGATTTTTACATTTTTATATCATTGGAAATTTGTTGAAGTCCTCTACACGATAGATGGTTTAATTTTGATTTTTGATGGATATTTGTGGGAGAAAATGGGAAAACGTCTCTAGCATGCAAAAAATGTAGAAATGGTTCCCAACCACCAAAATTAATGAAGTATGGGCCTCTGTTTTTCTCTGCAAAGCAATGTACAATGAAGTATGGGATTTTTCATGGAAACCCATCATTTTACAGGCCAATTAAATGGATTTTTCAGTGGTTGGAGTTCTAAATCAAATTTTCTCGTGTTTTCTCATTTCTTTCATTTTGTTTGATCGATAAAAAGCCGATTTGGCTCATTTGTAAAGGTTGTTCATCATTCTTCTCTACCTCTCCCTCATTTTCTTCCCCAGGGTTGAAAATGGAGTTTGAATCTCCTCCCTGCTTTGTAATGGCATTTTTACCTCTTACCCATGAAATGATGATTCTATGCAAATTTTTGGAGCAATAAAAACATGTTTTGTGATGCATTTTTCCATCGTTGCTCATTTTTGGTTGTTTTCTTCTTACCTCTCTTCATTGTAGGTATTTGTGCATGTTTGGATGTTCATTAAAGGTTTTGGAGTTGTTTTCATGGAGTTTTGGGACATTTTTGTGTGAAATCTATCCTTGGGTCTGTGATGCACTTTTCCATCCCTTCCATTTCTCACCTCTCTTTGTTCCATGGTAGTTTTGATAGATGTTCAACATTTTCCTTCTCGTGTATCATCGTTTTAGTGTAGGCTCTATTTTTCCTTATTTTCTCTCTCTCACCTTGGTCCCTTGGAAGTTAAATTAGGATTAGATTTAGTTTTCATACACTAGAATAGTTGGTGGCAGGTAGTTTAGGAAGAGGAACTAGCCTTCTCTGGAGAGCTTTCCCCATTTGCAAAGGTCCCACACTTTGGGAAAGCTCAATGTTGTGCATTCACACCAAATGACATTGCCTTAGAAAAGCAGATCCATAACTCATTTGGGGGTGCTGTGAATTTACACTAACAGTGGATCCCCTTCTTTGAGTGGAACCAATCTGCGATCCCTCATGGAAATACAATGTAGAATTATGGAGGTCCCTTGATGTGGATGGCTTCACCGACTTCATTAAAAGGATAAAGGGCATGATAGGAATATTTCCATCAAGTTTTCTCACAAATGAAAAGACAAGGTGATTACATTCAAGAGTAGGGAGTTCACAATCACTGAGAGTCTGATTTCCTTCATTACCAACTTAGGGATGGAGGGGATTAAATTCTACAGAAATAAGTTCAACAAGGACGCCGAGGAGGAACATTTTTGTGGAGGGAGAGGAAGCTCTGCAAATTGGGAAATCTAGTATTCTTTTCTCTTTTATTCCCCCATATGGAGATGTTGCAAAAATGGTTATAAGGTATATTACCTTAGAAGGACGTTACTCAACTCTGCCTCTCCACCACCTAGTCCTGTTGAATCATTTCAGGTGCTCTGCCAAGGTTAGTTTCTCTTATTATATTTTGCACTCTCTTGAGAAGCTTGTTCTCAATGTTCAAGTCCATCTTTGTACCCTCCCCCTCCATCGGGGCTTATCTTCCTTCTCCACCAAGTATTTTTAGGATGTTGCGGCCAACAATCCCCCAACCTTTAGCCTCACCCCTTCCCCAAAACCTAGGGTTAGAACTAAAAATCCTAGTTTTCGGCACCACCCTTCTGACCCTCCCCAACTAAAAGGGTTCTACGTAATAGCACTAAAGGTAAGGATATTGTTGTGGCCAAAATCCTATTGAATATCATCCATTATGACCTTGAACCTCAGGATCGCATTAACATAAGAGCCCAATTGAAGCATCAGGCTGACACCATCAACGGAATTGAAGACAATTTTGATTATCTTCTTAATGAAGCTAGCAAGGAGGATTTGGACCCCATTGTTATCTCTAATCTTGAAGAGAAAATGGAAAACTACTCATCTCAATGCCTTGTAGGAGATGGTGCGGCAAGTAGCAGACAAACAAATCAATCACCTCTCCCTACATTAAGCACTATTGGATTTTTTTCAAATCCAAGTTCATCATATTTGTGAAGTTAATGGTATTACGGGGATGCTTGGAAGGGAGAAAAACTCAAGAACACAGCTTGTTGTTCTTTGGTAACCATGACCTTACTCATCATCATTGCCATCATTTTGTACAAGGACATGAGGGATTGTCAAGAGGGTTTTCAACAAGTTTCTTAAATAGGTCCTTATTGTTTGATGCTTTTGTATCGGCGTTATTTTTATGTAGTTTTGTAGTTGTTATTTTGCTATTTTTTGTCATTTGTAGGGCTTACTATAGGAATTCCGCCTTTGCCTTATTTCCTATTGTATTATCTAGCTCTTTTAGGCTCTTTTTGTTGGGGTGTGGTCCCCACTTATCAAAAACTACTTTGCTATCATTGTATATCCTAGATTTTGAGCCTTTTTATACTACATGGTATGGTCCCCTTCAAAACCATTTACCCTTGATAAAAAAATTGGGAACTTTCATGCGGTGATAATAATGCGCAGAGGAAAGAACAATATGATAGAGATGCTTATAATACCTCAGATTAGAAATGCATGAGAAGGATCTTATAGACGAGGTTTTAGCTCTGTTAAAATCCATTAAGAACCAAGATTTGGGAACACCTAATGATTTGGTAATCTGAATCACGGGTTTACTAGTAAATAGTACACATCCTCAACTAAGAAGGCATGGTCTCTATGTTAACTAATTTTCTCAAGATGGTGAATATGGTATAAAAATATATATATATCCCAAAACATTTCTTATCCTATTGAAACATTATTGGAAATTACAAAAATGTCCTACAATGTAAGTTAAAAATGGTTGTTAAGTGAAAACTAAAATTTATGTGTGTTGGCGGAATCATTTGTCACAAGGAAAAATTAATGATTTTTCACCAAAACTCTGGGACTAGGTCCCTCCTCTTAGGAATGGGGATTCTCCCATTTATTGAATGCGGGAAAAGTAAAATTTGTGTTTGTTCTTAAGCCAAGGATCACAAAAGAATACTCTAATAAACTTGTGGAAAATTGCTTGTATAGGATACAAGGGAGGAATTTTCTTGGAGAAAGGTGAAGGGGAGATAAGAATATAGAGAGGGAGAGTTAATGTAATGAATAGGCACTTGAAAATTTCACTAACATTAACCAGAGTAGGTCCACATCCAATAGGAAGAAAACAACTATGTAAGCAATAACAAGATTAATAAATCAAAGACACAAAGTTTAATTGATTTATTCCTCAAAGATACAAATCTCTTTCTTGGTTATTCAAGATTACAATGCTTGAAAATTTGAAAGTAGGATGTAGAGGAACATGGACAAAAAGATAGAAGAAATAGATTCTTACTTGTAGTTAGAAAACATTAGCTATCAACCCAATTGAGTGGAGAAGCCACCCTAATATATAGCTTTACAATATGTTCCTTCATCTCTCCCCACATGAGTTTCACATACCTATCACTTATGACCTTTCATATTCCTATAAGAATAAAAATAAGCCCCTTTCTTATCAATGAAAGGGAACTTTTACAATATCAAATTAAAAGGTCACTTAAGTGAATAAGATGAAAAAGTCAAAAAGTATATTCCCAATGAAAAATTAAAATATGGAGAGAGAGGGAAGAAGAGAGAGAAGAAGAGAGTGATCAATCAAAGGATGAAGAATCTCCCGACGATGAAGATTCATCTCTTGGACAACTCTAGGAAATGCTCTTGGAATGAACACCTTGCCTTTCACTTCCTTACTTGAAACAAGCTACTACAAGTGCCACCTTCTCTACCTTGTGGAATACAAACACAACCCAAAGAACTCATCCAAGTCTCGAGAACACCAAGGGTCTTACATTGATTAAACCATACTTGATGATATTTTGTAGTATTGGAGATTGAGCCTCTAATTTTTACGAGGGAATCTAAAGTATCTTCACTAAAAGAAAAAGCATCCCCTACCTCTTTCTGGACCAAATATTGGAAATACTTAAGGATCTCTTCCAAGGATGATTCTTCGCAGAGAAGAGGTGGTCTCGTGATTGTGCACAATGTTACTAACATTTTCTAAGATCTCATATGCATTTTCCCCACAAGACTCAAGTTCCAAGATAGCATAATTTATCATGTCATATTTAGCACTCATTGTGTGAGACCATCTGGGAGACAAATTGTCTCGAGATAGAAGTGAATACATTCTCGCTCACTAAGGAGTGAGAATCAAGACAACTCATCTCAGACACCAATGGGAACACATTATCCCGATGGGCCTTTTCTTTGTCAATCTCTTCCTTGGTCATTTTCACCTTAGAAATAGTGGTAAGGGAAAATTCGAATAAAGAGAGAACCTCAAGTAGTAGTGCATTTCCCTTTTCCATAATCTTCTCCACATATTTTTCATTAGCTCTCCTTTACATGGTGTACCCTTGAACTCTCTTGATCATTTAAGGATAAAAACTACAAATGGGAGAGATAACCTATGCCGAAGGAAGTGGTACCGCATTGGGTTCTGGGAAGGATTGTACATAGGCAATGAGGCTTCTCACATGCTCTTCCAGTTGATTAGCGATTTATTTGTTCTCTTCATTTCTGGAAAGCAAGCGAGATGCGAACTCTTTGAATAGGTACACATCTCCCTCATGCATAGTTTATCCCAAGGAAACCCTATTCATATCATAGTCATCTTGTGTCGTTTCTCCCATGGTTTTTACAACATTTGGTCATGCAACTTCCACCTACTGAGATCCAAAATCCCGGTGAAGAAACAGGGAAGTTATTTGTGCTTTCTTGGTTCACTTGGTCTTGATGTATTTTGAGATGGCCTCAAAATTAGGTGTTGTGGTTTGTTGCACCATTCTTGATTCACCTCCAAGAAACTCTTATACCCATGGGAAGGTTTTAACCGGTGTGGACACAAAGTCAAGCATAGGATAATTTTTAGGTGCTTGATAAGGAATCACATCCTACCCAAGATGAGGTGATTCAGTTATTGAGGAGGACACACTTGGATTGTAAGGATGGACAGGATATTGTGATGGATTAATTTCTCCTAATTCAAGGGGCTTAATGGGATTTTCAATGATCTTTTCCCTCTTATGAAGCCTCTTAGGGGGAGAAAATTTAGTGTACTCTATTTCCACAATTTTCCTCTTGGAATATTCCTCTAAATGAGTAGATCATATGGCTTTCTTAGATGCCTTGAGAGAATAAGTGTGAGACACTTGCCTAGACAGAGACAAAAGACCACCAAACTCAATGAAATAATCCCTCTTTCATTTGAACCAATATTTTGACCTTTGAATTACTGTCATGGTTCTTTCTTTGATGTCACTTGACTCTTGGATGTTCCATGGAGTGGGAGGAAGAGGGGAAGATTACACCACTTGATATTCAAGATCAAATATTATTCCATCCACAAACCAATCAAACTTGAAGTCTCTCATCTGATCCATTTTCATTCGCATATAATCCCATTTCCTGACCTCAAAGTCATCTGTGTAGTTAACCCAATAATCCTCAATTTTTGGAACATGATGCAATCCTGGCAAGATGAAAGTCTCTTGGATTCTTCCTAATATCAAAGTCAGACCGAGATATGTAGGAATACAAATTGAGATCAACGAAGGATGTTTTGATGTTTTTACATCCATGATACTCTTGCATGAGTAGATTCCCAGAGAGATATGAAAGGACACATTTATTCTTATCACTTTTACTCCTAATATGGACATGGGACACTTTTTTGCATAATTCAAACATGATGATCTTATCACTCGGGTACCTAGGTAACCTGTAAGGAGAAAGATCAAATCCTCTAACCCTTATGTAGGTGAAGGTGGGAAATTGGATGAAGTGACTTCCATACTTCTCGATCAATGCAACTGTTTGGGATGAAATTCTCTGCTTGGGATCTCCTTCAAGTAACCTTATGATGCACATGGTGAATGCATCATTCACCCTAGAATAATGAGAGTTACTCTCTCAATGTGTGAGTTGTGGATATTTCTCATAGGTTGATGACTTCTATGACGAGCAGTGGATAGGCCTCAAAAATTTCTTGTGAAAGTGATGGTGTACACCAAATAAGAAGTCATTGTGAACTTCTTAGAGGTGGGTAATTGCATAAGTTTCCAATTAAAGTTGTTACTTATGATTTTCCCCCGTCCACCATTTGGTCTCCTTTCGTAACCACTAGAATGAACTACGACATCCAATCTTGGAAGTCCCTTTTTTCTTCTCCCATCACTCTTTCAGTATGACAATATCATCAAAGTATGCTTTTTGAAACTCACTCCAAGACAAATACTTAGGGATCCAAGAGGGATTCCTTCCCTGTTTAAACCACGAACCAACTACCAAGCCCTACAAGTATGAGTCTGTCCTCACCCATTCCTATGAAGAAAAATCCCTAGTGATGATAACCATGTTAAAGTGGGAATTTTTAGGCATTGAGAAATGCCTTTCGGTGTGAGGATTGCGAGGATTGAGTTATCATCTTCCGGAGTATACTAGAATTATAATCATAGTGTCGTAGGTTAGAGCTAGTTTAGTGCTTTGAACATACAGAGGGTGACCACCTGTTTTGAATAGTCTACTCAAGAAGATATTCTCCTCCATTAGTTCTCGTGGTTCATTCAACATTATTTCCTTTAAATCTTCTAGGTCCATGTGGGTTACATCATTGTCCCCCACATTGGGATACTTGGTGTTCAAAGTGGAAATTGGTTCCAAGTCTAAAGTGTTTGATCTGCATGATGTGGGAAGCAATGAGATAGATGATAAATGAATATATTTGGAAATTTTGACCCCAATCCCAACACTTTCTATTTTTAGAAGGTCCTATTACGAATGGCTATTTTTAGTAAGTTTCTAAAAATGTCACTTTTTAGTGTCTCTGACTTGCAAGGAGTGATGGTGCTACTGAAGGTTTTCCATTGCCAAAACATACTAGTTTTAGATAGAGATGACATGTCATGACTTACTATTTTTAGAAAGAGGACCTCTGGGTGTCGAAATGGAACAAGGAAGGTCTCAAAATTTTACGTTTTTTCTCAAGACCTTCTACTCCAATTTTTAGAGGTTTTAATAGCCATAACTCTATAGATCTCGAAAATGTAGGTACAATGGCTGAAAAATTATTTTAACTACAGAAAATTATACAAAGTGTTAATGGTGATGATTTTATAGTCAATGTAAAGGCATTTTCAGAAGGAATGCACTGGTGAAGTTTCACAAAGATCTAATGCATGGTTATGGAGTTATGAGAAAAAAATTGTTTTCAAGCTTTATGTTCCATGAAAACTTGTAGCATGTACGTGTGAAAATGGAGTTGGGGAGAAAAATCTAAGCATTCAAACATGAAAATATTCTCGTGTTTTAGTTACAAAGTTATTTCATTGTACTTGCACATTCTAACTCAATTTTAACCCACCAAACTCAACCGGGTCAGATTGAGATTGAAGTGGAGTTACACCCTAAAAATAGGGTACAAGAGGGGACAAGGCACAAGAGGGCACATAAGTGTGCTTTGCACTAGATCTTGAAATGTGGCAGCATGTGGTGGCATGAGGATGAGATGAGAGGGGTTAAAAATAAGCTCTTGAGAGTTGCAATAGGGTCTTGCATTTGACCAAGGGTTGACTAGGAGAGGGGGCACATTTTCTTGTCTCTCTTTTCCTCTTGGATATTGGGAAAAAGAAAAGGGATAGAAATAGCTCAAAAATGTGTCATGTGTGCATGTAACATGAGGGGGGACAAGGTTGAGTTATAACAAGTATGCATGCTACTTAGGACTCGTGTTTACAAATTTTAAGTGATGAGACCAAGGCATGCATGGGGAGTGCACTTTCTTATCCCTCATGTCCCCTTGTACCAAGGGACAAGGGACACTCAACCTCAAAAAGTACACTCAAGCTTATTTCCTTTGTTGATGTCACCCCGCCAACTTGAAATTAGAACATATGAAGTGCTTCATTTTCCCCATGAGTGTGACATGGAGATTAGGGTCATTCTTATATGATTTTGACTCTAAAAAAAATTTTGAAACCATTCGACCATTTCCAATAGATAATTCTACTAGAAATTTGAATTTTAGACCAAGTCACTCTTTTGGGTCAAAGGGGCAGCTGCAGTGACTCAGGTTATCACGGAAGATTTTGAAGTCTTGGACCAAAATTGATTTGTCCACCATGTGAATAATTCCAAGAGCTTTCCATTGCCTATTTTTTTATCTTCCAAATCCTCTTGGAACTCCCAAAACCTTCAAGACAAGTCTACTTTCTTCGTTGAGGCATGGCATTCCCTACACCCGCAATGACCTTGTTTTGCTTGATTGATTCCCGACATCATATGGCTTGGCAGAATTCCTTCAAACTTCCTTGGATACATTCAATACTCCTTTGTATAACCTCCAAATGGGTTGTGTCCTTGCAATCACCTTCCAGAGGATATTCCTTAGCTGCAAAATGGCTAAAAATAGCCATTTTTATGCCTTTGGGGAGATTTGTTCTACCTTAGATCTCAGTAACTTCCTCAATCCACCTAGGTATACTTCCTTACACATAAAACACACTTGATAATTATGTTACCATGTTCCTCTCAACCAGAATGAGGATGACACACGGTGGACAAGGTTGGTTAGAGGAAGGGTTTATAATGATCGAGGGGGAG
Source organism: Taxus wallichiana var. yunnanensis (assembly GCA_018340775.1). Lineage (NCBI taxonomy): Eukaryota > Viridiplantae > Streptophyta > Pinopsida > Cupressales > Taxaceae > Taxus > Taxus wallichiana. The sequence goes on along the minus strand of CM031242.1, from coordinate 368,719,228 downwards.
GTTTTCAAGTGGGGGCTTGGTTGTCATGACCAAAATTTTAAATTTTACATGTTATACATTTAGCATGACAATAATGCGAGATACTAGAATGGGCATTATTTTTGTAGGCTATGAAATTTAGAACCTAATGTTTGACTTTAGAAACACATTTAACATGATGGCTCACTCTCTTTGGGAGGCTATAGGTAATTCAATATTAACTTAAAACCTTGTTATCCTTAGCCTCGTAGACTATGATCAAGTGGAATATTTTTGTTGATTAGAATATGTAGGTATTAGGGTGGGATACCTTAGTTTGAGAGGAAAATTTGAAGTCATAAAGATGTATATTGATGAGATTCATTATACAATATCTAGTGTCGACCAGAGGAAAAAATGGGCATATGATGGAATGATGATTATCAACACCATAACTAACCACCTAGAATCTCATCGGGGTGATGTGATTATATCCATCCCTATAAACAATGAAAATCAATTATTGTATACCATCGTTAAGGAACCAATGTCCCAATATGTGCACAAACCAAAAAGTTGGTACAAGGATGATCATCAACCCAAGGAAGAGGGGTCGAGTAAAAAAATTCATAGATAATCCTTGGGATCAAGAAGTTGGAGCATCCTCATCGCATAATCCTTAAGGTTCCGCAACCCTCACTGATTTCTATGCACCAATATGTGTAAGGGTAGAAATCCCCCTCGATGACATCACCCACTTAGTTAGAGATAAATAAGATATTTGGTCTCACATGGACTCGCCATGATTATACTAATCCAAACTTGGAAAGCACCGTGGGGATTGGCCTCTTCTATCAATAGTGACATTGATTTAATTATGAACCATTGTGTGTAAAGTAGTGTGTATGAAATATGTCACATAAGAATGGTATTTGTGACATATCGGAAAATTCTAGAGGAATTTTGGCACCTAGAGTTTGGATATGTTCCTTGTCAAACTACAAAGTCATGTCCCTCAACATGAGATGTGGATCAATGTTTTGAACCATGCATTCAAGGGGACCATATCTTGTTGGTGGGATCTCGCATCTCTTGGATGATTTAGACTAGGGAGAATCCTACAAGATGATGCAAGCACGGTTTGAGGTGTCCCCATGGTTGATACATTAGTGGCACAAGTTTCTCGTAAGACAATGCCCAAAAATTCATATTCACTCCTAATTGGACATTAGGAAGGAGCGACAAATTTATCCCCGCTATTAGGTGCATGTTTCCACTTTCAAAATCATGGTATATGCACCAAATGCAAAGAAAAGAGACGTGCATGTGGCCGCATGCAAGACTCCATCCAAACCTTTATGATAATCGCTTTTTATAATAGGGGAAAGAAGCCAATGATTGTGAACTTAAAGTTAAGGGGCTGCCAAAGCCACTTAATTATCATATAATTTTTTTTTAAATACTCTTTAAAAGATTATGATTTTTTTAATGTGTAGATTTTCTTTTGTGCATTTAAATTATGTGGAAAATATATTTTTAAGGGATTTAAAATAGGTATTTTTGAATACAAAGAAAATTAATATGAGTCCTTACTTGTGAATAAAATCACCCTTTTGGGATAGTCGATGTGTCACCATTTTATTGGCTGATTTGTAGATGTGACTTGTGTTATTGGCTACCTTTTTCTAAATTTTAAATGTGAAAATGATAAATGTTGACTTTGATTTTGACAACTAGTGGTACTATACTTCACATAACTACTCACAGTGATTGGCTTATACAAAGTCATTGGTTTCTTTCCCCTATCCCTCTTTTGAGAGACCACATGATCGTTGTTATTTTTCTAATTATAGTTGGATTTGATTTGCTTATAGGCCATGAAAATTTATGTTATTTATTGTTATTGTTAGTGTGCTCGAGGACATTTTGTTGACATATTATGTATGTCATTTGTTTAGATATTTGTGTTCGAATAATTTTATATGTTAGTACAATTATTTGCTAATGGGCATATGATTTCGATTCAAATTTAGTGTTGTGCAATTAATTACTGATATTAAAGTACTTATATAGTTGTACAAGTATTTTCCTATATTTATTTTAATTATCTCATCGATGTTATTGATGAATTTTTGGATGATGATTGTGATCACAAGTTACAAGGATTTGAATACTTATGGTCAAGTCATCAAGTTTGAAATGCATTAAATTTGTTGGGTCGACTATGCTATATAGGCTAAGATGGTTCGTGTTTCCACATTTGGAACTATTCTTTTGTGGTATTATTATTTGTTGATGTTTTATGCTTATCTAACGAGCCAAAATATTTTACGTGTTATATCCGGAATTTGTATTTATCAACTCATTGTCGGTACCAATGCATCGAAGGCTATTGCACTTTTTAACCACCATAAGGACAAGTTTCATAAGAACAACTTGGTCATGTTGGCCTAAGATTATTTGATTATGGTGGGGGTCTTTACGGATGAACCCTACTTAAATTTTGGTATCTTGCCTATTCTAATCTTATATAAAAAAATATTACCACTTTAAAACTAATACAGTAATCTAAAGGTCGCAGATTTAAAAAAAAAAACTTATTATCATGTTAAGCCTATTAAATCATGTATAGATCTCTTGGTAAAACCTAAGGTCCTACACCTAAGCTATGAACTTAACTCTAACCTACTACTTAGACACTAGTCTAAGTTGTGATATTGGTTTAAATATAATATTAACACCTATGCATTAGTAGGCAATTCAAATCTATGAATTTGAATTAATATGCACATGAGATCAAATTGGTTTGAAATAGTGGTTATATTTATTATAATAATTATTGGTTCGGTGATTGGGTCTGGATCAAAAACGAGATTGAATGGTAAAATGAACTTTGAAGTCTTGTTAAGGCTTGGGGTTTGTTGTTTTTATGTTGACCTAGTCGTCATTAGTTGGCATGGCCGACACCTACGGACATGGACTTTGAAGCCTTGTTGAGGCTTGGGGTTTGTTGTTTTTATGTTGACCTAGTCGTCATTAGTTGGCATGGCCAACACATACATGGACGAAGCCCTATCAAATTTGTTAATGGAGAACCACAATCCATTTTGAATGGGGTTATCATCGGGCTATCATTTTGTTTATTATAGTGAGGAATTTGGAAGCTTCAACCAATAAGGCGACCATGCAAAATATATTTTTATTATTTTGATTGTTGTATGCCATAAATGGCCATGCACTCTCATATTTCACCATGTTAGCTTTGAGTTCATAGTTTAGCATTTTTAATACCCATTTATGGCTCATGCAACTAGAGTTACCATTTTTCAGTGGTTGTTACATGCCTACAATTGGTATTTAAATGGAGAAGCCAAATTTGGATGTGGTGGTTATGTTAGGTTTTTTTGTTGCACTTGCGAGGGTGGTGTTGCCGATGTTAAGTATTTATGGGTTTGGATGGGCATGATGAGCTTCGGTCAATGTCAATTTAAAGATCTCAAGCTCAAGTCATAGGGTATGATATAAGTGTGTACCTTTATTTTTAGGTGGTGATTTTATTTGTATGAGAATTGGAAGATTGAAATGCTACATAATAATGAGAAAGAATGGAAAAGATAAAAGGGAATTAATGGGTTAGTAGTCTTTCTTTCCATGTTGTTTTTAATGGTAAAGTTTGTTACATGTTTACTTTGCAAATAATCTTTAAGCTAATTGATTTGTGTGAGTGGTTGAATTTTTAGAAATAAGACTTAACTATTAAGTGTCATTCGAAGGCTTTCTTTTTTGACTTATGTAAAGAGCATATAGATAGGTTGTTTTTGAACCTATACCTTCTATTTAGAGTTGTGTTCAAAAAAAAATCATATTGAGATTTAGTGGATAGTTTTTGAGAAATAAGGTATAACCAAACATTGTTTGTTTGGTTGAGATCTCCACTACATGTTTTCTTTTCGAACATAATTTGTAACTTGAAATTTCTTTTTTATTAAAAAGGCCCCAATCGGTCTTATGTCGATTCATATTCTTCGTATTAAATGATTTGCATGTAAATGATTGTTTACTTTCCATATAGTGGAAGATGTTATTACCTAAATACTTTAGGTTCATTTATTATTAGTTTTAAGCATGACTATAATATATAACTATTAATGAGGCTTTATGTTGAGTAATTTGATATGAGAAAGTTAAAAATGAATAGAGAAGATGGGATTGTTTTTGTTAAAATGAAAATTGAGATTATAATCGTTTGTGGGTATGGAGAATCATTTAAGTTTGAAGAAGTTTTTCGTTGAAAGTAAATATGATATTTTGGATGCTTATGAAGTTTTCTATAATTTAATAAAAAGTTGTGAACGTTTGTAAAGAACTCTTGTTTGATTACTTTTTGAAAGTAGAATTATGTATGGATATATGCACTCCCATTTATGCTACATTATGAAATACAAGTGTTTCCTTTTACTAGATATGAAACAACCCTTTAGCGTTCTAGTATTTAAATTTTCTATGCATGTGAGATTATTGTACCTCCCTTTGTTGTTTGGTTATGTGAATGAAAAATAATTGTATCTTGTTTTTTTCTTTTATTGTTGATTTGGAATTTGTTTATGATTATGTTTCAAGAACAAGAAATAAGGTTGTGACAGTTTTAATTGTTGATTTGGATATGTAAACCTTGTGGTTGTAATATTCATTGGTGAACAAGTATTTTTATGACACTGTATAAGACCATGACATGCCTTACATTGTTGTAGTGATGTAAAATTAGGACATTAATCATTTGAGGTATTCTAGGATAGTACTCTTCCATAAACATGTTTCTTATTTTGAACACTTTTTAATGTGTGACAAATAATTGTACCTTTGTTGTTTGGTTATGTGAATGAAAAATAATTGTATCTTGTTTTTCTTTTATTGTTGATTTGGAATTTGTTTATGATTATGTTTCAAGAACAAGAAATAAGGTTGTGACAGTTTTAATTTCTTCCTTAAACCCTATCTCCCTTTATTCGTTTGACTAGATGAGTTAGATATGAATTGATGTATTTTGAAGATTGTGAAATCAAGTTATGGCGGATGTACTTGCAAATCTTGAGCCCACTTATTCAATTTATTTCTTTGTTCATTGGATATGTAAACCTTGTGGTTGTAATATTCATTAGTGAACAAGTATTTTTTAGACCGTGACATGCCTTACATTGTTGTAGTGATGTAAAATTAGGACATTAATCATTTGAGGTATTCTAGGATAGTACTCTTCCATAAACATGTTTCTTATTTTGAACACTTTTTAAAGCGTGAAAAATTTGTTTGCCTATTCAAAATTGCTTTACAGCTAATGTCTTGCTCATATATGCAAATGACAGTGTATCAATCACATATATACATTTTAAGACATTGACAACATTGCTACACAATACAAATCTAGGTGCAAAGTTTTTACTTGTTTGAATTTTGGCATTCCCTATATTGCATTAATATGTGATTTATTGTACCTTGGATACACTTATATGGTGTATCCTCCAAATAGATACACTTGTATGGTGTGCGCTTCAAATAGATATTTATAGACCCGCATGCACTTACAAAAATCTAGTCAATGGTTGAGGTGGTCAACAACACCAATGGATGGTTGAATAAGACAATGCTCACTAGCTTGCCCAACATGGAATTCATATGTACTTTCGAAGGATAGATTTGATTCAATTATCTAAGTTGATCGGTACTATTGCTTAATGGAAATAGTACTTGCACATCAAATAAAAATTGGGACAGATTTCATTCCATTTTTACTCTCATGCAATCGCCCTTAACAGCTTAGGCTGAAGTTAATATTTGGTTTATGAAACTTCTGAAAGCTCTCATTCCATTTTTGGTCTCATATAAACACCATCTGTAAAGCCTAGATTTAACTTAATATTTAAGTTAAAAATATTTAATACAGGAACTCCGTCCTACTTGCTCCACCTTTTCAAATTAAAACTTCACTAATTAGCATTCGAAATTTAAATAGTTGTGCAAGAAAATATTAATTCTATTGTAATGCCTCAATTCTATTTTATTTACATAAATGATACAAAAGTGCTTTGTTTCTATTTTTAAAATTGTCAATTTGCTCAATTGTCATTTACCATTAGAAATAATTTTAGCAAATGGGATTACTTATGCAAGAATATCATTATCCCATTTGATCGTGCCTCAATTATTTATTTATTATTTTAATAGTATTAAAACCATTTATTACCATTCATAGGGAATGCCTTTGAACGAAAGTATAGAATAAGCAAAGCTCGATAAATAATTCGCAATCAACACTTAGGAAAATATATTTTATTCATGCATGAACGAAGATAAAATATAACAGAATAAATGGCTTCTAGGAGCCATAATCCCTGTTTTATTACCTTATCTAATAAAAAAATATAACAAAATAAATACATCTAGTGAAACTTCAGAAAGCTCTCGTTCCTGTTTTAGTTTCACGCAAACGCCTTTAAAAGCCTAGGTTGAGGTTGGTAGTTAGTTTACAAGATTTTATGTAGTAAGCCTGTCCTGCTTGCTCCCACCTTTCAAATTAGAATGTTCTTCTTACACTTGGCCTAGCATTTGAAATTTAAACTGGGATCTAGATTCAAATTTCAGGTATTTTGGAGGTTGCTTATTTTACAACATATTTTAAATATTAAATATATAAGGACGAGCTTATTATTTTATAGAATATTACACTGTATTATACTACGTAGCCATGTGCTAGGCCGCCCAAATAACCACCTTTTTCATAAAATATCATCATATCATAGGCATGATCATACCTCAGGCACGAGTATCCATATATTAATTACATGAACTTTTCAGAGTCCATAACAATCTAGAATGAGGATTTTGAATAATTGTTTCAGATCACAATATACAATTCATCATCATGATGAAAGAAAATGTCAATGGATCGCAGACTTGAGAACCTTAAAAAAGTTCGTTTGGCAGTTTTGGCACTTCTCATATAGATGCCACTTCTCAGGGAACAACTTACCAGCTCATAGTTCAGGCATTGGCAACCAAAGTCAAACAACAGCAAAACATATCATAGCCGTACCAGCATCCATAAAATTACAATTGTCAAGGGTTACTAGAATAACCTGTCTACTCATCGTTTGGGCAATTACCAATTGATGACAAATAGCAGTCCAAGTTTGGGAATTAATAATCGATGTCAAATAACAGTCCAAAACATCCCTTGCTGTTAGGAAAATTACAAAATAAATTGAAGATCAACAATATGAATAAACAACATAAATGATGGCATGATCCCATTTCTTCATCTAATGGATGCAGATTCTACGGTACAACTCCAATGATAATAAGTTGTCTAGCCATGGGAATGATGCAACACAAGTTGTCAAATAAACACAAATCTCTGTTAAAATATTTTTGAAGGGTTAACCAATTTCAGTGAAGCAGATTAAGATCAAAATGATGATAGAACAATCCAGGTTTGGGCATTAATAATCGATGTCAAATAACAGTCCAATACAACCCTTGCCGTTGGTAAAATTACAAAATTGAAGATCAACAATATGGATAAATAACATAATTGACAGCAAGATCCCATTTCTTCAGCTGAGCGATGCAAATTCTGGTACAAATCCAATGATAATAAGTTGTTTAGCCATGGGAATGATGCAGCACAAGTTGTCAAATAAACACAAATCACATTACATACATCTCTGTTAGTATTTTTAAGGGTTCAACCAATCTCAGTGAAGCAGATACAGATAAAATGATGATAGAAGATTGGCAAGAGCCGACCCCTTAAAGACACATTAATTAGTGGATCTGGGCTTCCGGGCTGGAAATTATTTAGAATATAGTTGGCCTTTCAAAGAATCCTTTATGACTGATGGTGATTGGATTCAACAAAAGCAATTCCACCTCAACCTGCTACTTCTTCAGAGGCACCAATTTTTGTTTGAGCAAAATTGCAGACAATAGCTAAACGAATCTTTCATTGTGGTTGTCTTGGAAAATGCAGATAAACCAACTTTTGAGTAGTTATTGGCAATGTTTCTCTTTCTTAGAAAGAACACTGCTTAGAAATGTCATGCTGTTGGGTCCTGTCAATTCATTGCAGGGATGCATTCAAGTAAATATCAACCAGTTGAGACAGTTCTCGCCCTTGGGGTTTGTTCCACTGCTGGTATATAGCGCACCCTTAACAGTGGAATGCTGTGTTTGACCTCCAGCTGTCTAAAGATATATCATTCTTCATGGATTTTGATCCCAGTGCAGTATATTTCATTGAACACAGCATGGACCTACATATCAAAGCTGCCCGTATCCAATATCAAACAACTTTTCATTTTCGGGCTAAACTGTGTTGCAGTTTACTTGTCTAGAGAATTGCCATCAATAATTCACAAAAGATTTGAATTTTGGTGAAAATTGAAGTATTTGATCAGGTAGCTGATAAAAATGTAAAATATAATTCAAATGTGACAAGAAAACAAGATAAAACAGAGAACGTTCCAATGCATGCTGGCAGAGGCAAAGGAAAAAAGTTGGACACAACATCAAGAAGTACAAGAAGCATGGGTTGCTAAAATCATCCTACCGAGTCTCATTCAAATCAAGCTGTTGGGGAAAAGCCCCAGGTCAGTATAACCCTTGTGTTCAAAATATTGAGGAACCCAAAACTTCCAGAACATGCGCTGAAGATTGTTTTTCAGTGTCATTTGTGAGGGAGGGGAAAGCAATCATCTTCTGAGCATGGTAGAATGCATCAAGAGCAGGCTTTTCCATTGGAGGATTCCAACCTAATCTTCAACCAATGGGCACCCATAAAAGGTATGTATTAGAAGTACTAGTGGCATTTCATCTAACCAATGCTTTTGAAGCATCTGCAAATTCCAACTCCCTTAATGAACATTAACATAAAAATGGTGTCTCGGAGTGTGAAAGGTGCATCTCACATCAATAGAAAAGCATGCAGTTTCATGTGGCAAATCGACAGATGCCTGATATATTAGAACTAAGGGTCGTGATCTTCAGGCTAACATTGTGTGGCGAAATTGCCTGGACTGGAATTTGGAGGTCAGCAAATCAGTTGCAGATTAAAGGAATTGCCAAGGAGCGAGATTTGGATGCCAAGTGCTTCAGATGTGTAAGGTACTTCAAGATACAATACAATTGTCAGAATAAGTAGACAGTAGTTCCCTTCCATAAGAAATGGAGGGTTACAGGAAACTTCAACATGTGGAAAGGGAGCTGAAGATAGGAAGGGGGATTCATTGGCTGGTTAGTTCAAACGTGGAAAGACAAGCATAAAATTAGTATAAACAAGCTTTGTAGAGCACTCTGATTCTTTTCCTCCTATCCATTGGATGAAAGCTAGAGATTCTACCCAAATGAATATCATTCTACAGTAGTTAATATGATTTCTACCTCAGAAATAGAAGGTCTTAACAGACCAAAGATAAGAACTATAATTTGAACAATGAACAAAATTTAAATCGCCGGGTAAGGATGGACTGCATGTTTCTTTTTACAAATCTATGCAGGACACCATTGTTTTAGATTTCTATTGTATTTGCAAAGAAGCCTAGCCTTTGGGATTATTAAATTAAATTCCAAATAAACTGCATGTCCCTTTTTACAAAGCTATGCAGGACACCATTGTTTTTTATTTCTATTGTATTTGCAAAGAAGCCTCGTCTTTGGATTATTAAATTGAATTCCAAATGTCTCTAATAGCAACATGACAGTAGGATGGCAGCCAAATTTGTAGTTTTGAGATTCGGAATTGATTTTAAGAATTCATGGGATGGAAAAATAAGTATTGTAAAGGTAAAACTCATATTGGACAAACTCATTCTAGATGTGCAGTTCTAGCTACATATAGGCCCAAATTTCTAATTCACACGTGTAGAACATGTTGGTCAATGTCCAAGTCAATAGCCAGCTATCTTCTATTAGTCTCCAGATGTCTATCGAAACATGCTGTTTATTAGTTACTAACAGACTTAGATGACCTTGATGCTACAGTTCAGCTAAATATCTTATAGATGTTAATTTTGTGGCACAATCAGACATGCTACCACTTTCATTCAGGATTGTAAGAGCTTGGCAGCCAAATGATGCACTGATTTAATTTATATGTTATAGGTCTTCATTAAACAAATTTTTAGAAGTAATGAAATGGGCCCTTGAAGATTTAATAAACTAGCAATGCAAAAAAACCAAGAGCCACAGAATTGTAACAGCCTAAATAGCTTTCACTAGAAGGACGAGTCTCTTAACATAGGAGAACTTAAAATGTGAAAAATGAATCTAGGAGGATAGGATAAAAATAAAGTAAAGGCTTATTCTAGAAAAATAAGAAAATAATAATTAAGAAGATAAGGAAGTATAATCCTGATTTCTATTTTAGAAAAATAGAATAATAAAAATAATTAGATTAGATATCTTAATTACATCTATCTTGAATGTCGAAAGAGATCAATCTTAAGGTCCTTATCTTGGATTTTCAGCATTCCACAAGTATTAATAATTTCAGTACTTTCTTAACAAGGTTCCCCAAAAGGTGGCAAATGGTGTCAATCTAGCTATAGTAATGTGCAAGGCTCAAAAAAAAAAAAGTGCCCCTCCTGCTGCTAGCTTATTAACTCCGCTACAAGCATTTTGTCTAGTGCCATGGTCTGGCCGAGGCCCTTTCCACTTTTGGCGATGGTGTGAATATGAGAAAAAAATAAATGTATAAACCTCCACTGGTGAGTTAAAATGGACTTTTTTTTTTGGGAAACACAGACGAGCAACTGGTCTAGTGTGATAGTTTTGTACGTGTAATGTAATTTGGTAAGATAGTGTAAAAAAACCGCTCTTGTTTAATGATAGTAACTAGTGATATTAGTTAAAATGTACATATACCTACTTGTTTCAAGCATTTGATTTTTGCAGTTTTAAATGCTCCCACTGGCGAACTTAAACTGGGTGTTATCCTCGTTAAAAATTGATCTTCCTCCGGAGTCATGTATCTAGGTTTTGTTTATTAAAATTGTGGAACTAATAATAATAATAAGATCCTTGCTTTTAGCTTCTGTTAGCTCTAAATTCTAGAGAAATGCATTGAAATTTGAGAGGGTTACAATTATGCATATGTCTAGTTTACGGTTTCCTTCGCACTAATTTTCCTGTTTCTCCTCCACTTTGGAGATGGGAATGGCGGCCAGGGAAGAAGGTGGATGGCGAGTTGAGAGAGAGAGAGAGAGAGAGAGAGAACAGGACCAACAAAATGGAGAAAACAGGTTATGGAAATCCATCAGTGCACAATGGAAAAAGGTTTCTTAAAAGGCTTTAAAAGCTTTGAACTGAGTATGGCCGTCCACCAATACAGGACAGTGGAAACGCCTAGGAGAGCCGTATGCAAAATGTGGGGGCCTAAACAAGGCACATAAGTTGTTTGACCAAATACCTTGAAGAAATGTGGCTCCGCAAAAGGCCGCAGTTGCAAGATACAGACACTTTGGAGTGGTTGAAAAGGCATGGGAAACTTCAAACAAAGGATTGACTGGTGTAAAACCAAACACCACAGCCTTGACCAACGTATTCTCTTTCTGTGCTAAAATGGTAGCTTTGGAGCGAGGTACAGTCATCCTCAGGGAATAGTGCCTTTGTTTCACTAATTTGCAACCAACAGGTGCCTTCATGGTCGTTTCACCTTTGTTGGCATACTCTCAGCCTGTGTTTAATACGAGCTTTGGGACAGGTTTGCAATCCAATCAAGCAAGGATAAAGGAACTTTGTCAGATGTTATTGTTGCAAGTGCACTAGTGGATGTGTGTAAATGTGGGAGCCTGGACAAGGCATGTGATTTGTATGACAAAAGGCCTAAAAGAAAGGTGGTCTTACGGACAGCCATGATTGCAGGATATGCACAAATGGAATTCGTTGAAAAGGCTTTAGGAGCTTTCAGGCAAGTGATATTGGCAGGTGTAGATCCGACCACCCCAGTCTTTACCAGCGTCTTCCCAGCCTGCGTCATGATGGCAGCTTTGAAAAGGGGTACGCGCATCAATCAAAGCACAAAGGATAGCAGAATTTTGGCATACGTTGTTGTTGCATTACACATGTCGTTGATCATTTTGTGTGCATGGTCGACCTTCCTACCTGTGCTGGCTATCTTGAGAACACACCCAGACTCTAATATTAAGGTTCCAATTAAACTGGTTGTGGTTTTGTGTTTTCTTAGTACCTGAAGATCTCAAATGAGTATAAGCTTAGGAGTCTTTTCAGCCACAACGCATTATGAGTTGGATTCAAAAAAAAATGCTGCAGTTTTTGTTCTTCTCTCAAACATCTATGCAGAAGTGGGAAGGTGAGGTGAGGTTCAAATGTTATGGAGATTGTTTGAAAGCATATCATTGTTGTTAAAAATGCAGAATGGACTGAAGAAACAAGAATTGCTTGACAAAATGCCTAACAAATCGTGGTCTCGCGGATCATAAATGTGGACCGCTTGGAGCCCAGTATACCCCGGTCTGACTACTATCAGTGATGGTTATCTTACCTCCTTGCATAATCTAGCATTTCTAGTTTTCCTATTTTTAATGGTGTTGAAAATCAAATTTATGAAAATTAATTTTTCGGTGAATTAAATGAGACGTAGCACCAATAGCAAAATTTACCTCTTTTGTTATGCAACTAGAAAAGCTACTTGAATATAAACCCAACTCCCAAATTACCTCTTGAGATGTTTGGAAAACTTAGTTAATAGTATTGGATAACTGCAGCCACTCGGTTGGCGAGTTGAACTTGAATTTTAGTCTAAACCTACCTCTTGACGACCTTTCAAAATGTTGATAAAACCTATTTTTAATGACACATAATATCGCTCTAGATCCCGTGATGGGAAAGTGAAGCTTTGACCGTGTTCCTTATCATGTAGAGTGTTACTCCAAACCCTGGAATGACTTTGAATGTTTGTTTGACCATTTTTTCATCATTGTTGACCTCTTCGCAGCTTTGGACAGCTGCTAGAAGTTAAAAGTTCAATTTGGTTTTGGCTTGTCATTCAGGGACGGGGAGGAGAAATGGAATTCGGCCTCCGCATACCTCTAGTATTTATCTCGTGACAATCACTACCAATCCTTAGTTCTGAGAAAATCGCTTTGCAAGCTAGTTTTACAGGCGGGTTTTGTAGGCCTCTGTCGTTGGGCGACGAGGTCATTTGGGTGCAATTACGATTGGTAGCTTCAGAAATATTGGCGCTAATTAAACCCATTTCACCAGTTTTAGGTTCTATCAACTCTTAAGGGTTTCCCTATATATAGGGGAGTAGGTGGGAATTTGAATTTGTGTAATTGAGTTTTTGAGCACATAATTTTGAGCCACTTGACTAAATTTGACGTTTTTTGTAAACTTGTAGCAAAATGGGAAAAACTATCGTAGGACCTTATTCAAGTAAAATATCTATCGGGAAACTTGTAAACACTAACATATGACTATATGGAACTTCCTTTCAATGCTTGTTTTGAGAAAATTGATTGTGGGAAAAATGGTGTTTTCTCTCTCCTCTCTTTATCTCTCTCTTTAGTTTTGAAAATGAAAAGAAATTGCATTTGTATTTCTGACTCTCTTGAAGTGTGTTATGTGTTGTTTTCATTATGAATGGAAAATTTGGAAATCGTGATTTATGCTGGATCGTAGGAAAGGAAAATCGTGATTTATGCTAGATCGTAGGAAAGATACCATGCCAACATTGTGCTAACCATGTTGTGGTTGCAGGTACCTAGGACAAGAAGAAATTGTAGCGTTACTTGTGCTTTTGTAATAACGTGATTATCTTTGAAACACATGTAATTGTAAATGGATAAATCAGCACTATTGTTATAAACGGGAATGTTATTTATTGATTTTTGTGATAAGAAATTGTTAGCATATTGGTATGTTAGAAAAATGGGCATTCTATTCGGGAGTGATTTTGAATACGGGTTTATATGTTGCTAATGGTGTCGATGTACCTATTAACTGGAAATGAAATGACCATTTTATAATGTGCTCGTGAATATATATTCTTGTGTGCTTTACAAAATACTTGGGAACTCAGAAGAAAAGAACCAAATCAAAAGGATGACCTTAGAATAAACGACGGGTGTGGGTTTCCCTTATGCATGATAACCTTCTTAACATAGAAAATTGAAATTTAAAGGATGAGCCTAGTTGTTATACTTGTTGGCACCTCCTAGCTTGGAGGAGATAAGATCACCAATTTTGGTTATCGTTTGAGCATGTATGCTTATCAACAAAAGAAACAAAACCATCTTATATAGGAATGGTTATGGATTGACCACTTTTAGGATGTCACTTAAAAGTTATCTGAATGACCCTAATCTAACGACCCTTGGGATTGTTACCCTTCAAGCAATGTGTTAGTCTTTTGTCTTTCACTTCAATGGGATTTAAGTGAAATAGCAATCTAAGAATGGTTCAAATTGGACATGTCTTGCTAATGGGTGACTTCATTTTAGTAACCAACATTCTCTTGTAGTTTTAGAGATTTTAGTGGTATTGTTAATGTAATCATGATTCTTCCCCAAGAACCAAGTGGAGTGAAAGATCCCCAATGGGTCTCCCTTATACTCCAATGAATTTTAAATCAAATAAAAACAGCAAATGCAGATTTATGGATGTTATGGCAATTACCCTAATGCAGATCTGAATTTATTTGAGAAAATGCGACTAGGGTTTAAGATAGATCTTAATGCAAATGACACCCAAAAGTAATATTTTTGATTTCAAATGATTACCCAAATATTTAGAGACTGAACCATGCAAGAAACTGAATTTATTGCAGCCAAAACAACCCAAAAAATCAGATCTGAAGTCTGCTAATATTCTGCCTGAAACCCTCAAAATATACTTCAGAAAATGATGAAAATACAGCGATTTGGTTTACAGTATTATGGAGAATATTTGACAAATATTTTTGAGGAAAATACCTCTGAAATTGCTGCCAAAACTGCCCACAATAGATCGACCCAACTGCTGCTCAAAAACCACTGAAAATACCTTCAAAAACTCTTCACAAACACTGCTGAAATGAACCCGGAAATCTGATTAACAACGCTGGAAATTTCTGAGTGAAATCCCCTCTCAATCCCTTGGGGTTTTCGTCCACAAGAGATGAAATCCACAAGGGTTTTCGTCCTTGGAATCTCTGATAAAAGCAAGAGCTCTTAACAATGCAAAAAGCTGATAATAAAAATCTGGAATGCTTCTAAGCAAGTCGACTTGCCCATATAAAGGCAAAACAGCCCAACCACCACCTCTCAACCAGCCAATCGCATTTTTCCTTTTCCCTATGCTGGTCGCATTTTTCCCTATGGGCTTGATGTCACATTTTCCAACTTATGACTCCCATAAGCAAGTCGCACTTTTCCTCCTTTAATACAATTAATTTTAATTGTATTTTGACATTGACAATTTTAATTTATTAATAAGCTTTATTATTTATTATATGTGCAACTTAAAATGTTATTTTAAAAACATTAGCACAATATAATAAAATAATAAAAACTTAGTCACCCTAGAAACCTCCTTTGGCCGTCGGGTAGACAAAAAGGGCCAAAGGTCTTCGCCCAAGCTCAATCGAAAAGAGGGGTCATTACATGGAGGGTTTTCATGTATGTGGAAGTGTGTTAAATGCAATGGTTAAAAATGTACAGTGTCACTTTGTGACATGAATGACGTAATGTCTTAACATTTTTAAATGGGTGTCTTAGAAACTAAGCTTCAATGGAAGGGCTAAACAATGTAAGTGTATGGGATCATAAGGGCAAATAGGGAATGTAATCATTACTTCTTGTAATGTGATCAAACAAACTTTGGTAAACCGCAAAGTGCGGTGGTTCCCTCACATTTCTACCTCAAGAGAATCCCGACTCAAATTAAATGCAAACTATTTAATCCTAGTACATGGGTGTTTTGGAGGGTATAGGGTGACTCAAATAGGGGATGTTTTTGTTGAAAGATCTCTTAGATGGTTTAGTTACGGATGAGATTTACATTTAGATCCAACTGTCAAAGTTGTGTTCTCTATTGTGACATTAAGAGTTCAAGTGTGGATGAAATTATTTATAGCCTTTAGATTTTAGATTGTATTCATGAGGTGCCGGTTTTAAAAGAAAGTAAAACTTGGGGGTTTTGCGAGATAAAGATGTTTGAACCACAAGTGTGTTCGCAGTTCCGCCGCTAGTTCTGGATGCCCTAATTTAATTATAAAAACCTCAAAAGCTTTAGACTTGTGACTTAAAAGCATAAATAATAGGCAGTATTTCAATATGGCAGTGGATGACTTCTGTCTTTTTGTTTTTAAAATTATAATTTTTAACTAGACTCTGATTCTTAATATTTTAAATTAGTTAAAATTAATGTAAAGTTAGGAAGCTTTTATAATTATTTAATTTTTTATTTTTTATTTTTAATCTCGAGTTGATTTCTACAACTCGAACTTATCGATGATTTTTTTCTATAACTCAAACTTAGAGACAATTTTTTTTCCCAAACTTTATCGAGTAACAAACTTGTTTCGCATTTTATCCTCGCTCAACGCGAACACGAACCTGTTAACACTGGCCATAACTAAACAAGATGGAACTAGCTTGATAGTTATTGAAATTGTTGTGTTGAAGAATGGATGGAAGAAGGGAGAATATTCAAACCAGGATATCCCTAACAGATCGACTCGTCCCTCGATGTCCCGAGGACTTCAGGACACAGCTAAGTACACCTCCTAAAACAGAAAAATACCCATGATGCCAAAAAAATCAAAATGCCCAAGGATGTGAGAAACAAATGCAGAAAAAGGACATGGGGGAGATGTCCCCTTTGCGCCCCCGCAACATCCAAGATGGCCCCAAAGGACAGGGAATATGTCCACATGGAACACTGATTGTTCCTCTCTTTCATTATCCTCCAGTCTTATATTCTCACTTTTACTAATAAGAAAATGCATTTAAAAGAAAAAGAAAATGTTGCCACAAAATTAAGAATTCCATCTGTCTGCTCTATGCTGCAACAAAGACAAACACGCATAATAATGACAAAATACAGTCAATATAGTAAATCATTATTCGAGAACAAAAACACTCTCGACTACAAACTGCATGTCACATCCTCCTATAAAAATCTCAAGACATTTGAGAAGCATAAACCTTAATAGAAAAAGACTTCAAAAGAATCCATACCTGACATTCTTTGATACTGGATATATATAGAATGAACTGGTGAACAAAATGGTAAATACATCACAGAACATCCTACCTATAAACGATATTTTTTTAGTGGTGATCTCATCATCAATTGCAGCAAAAGCTTAAAAGAAGTCATTTTTAACCAACTACACCACAGATAAAACAAAATAGACTGGTGAACCTTTAGATGATTGAAGGCATGTAACTTACCCAGTATATAAATGGCACTGGTCCTCCAGCTCCATCCTGCTCCAGCGCAATGACATCCTAGAGAAAACCCCTAAGTCCTCCCACCCATATACCCCAGCAGCCCAAACCCCAACAAACATGATTTCTGTTAACCATATACCCATTTTGACCATTCCAACAAATGACATACTCGAAAATTTTACAACATATTGTCACAATTATTTAGAACTTTCTCAACCAAATGAATGTCAACTTGATATTTACTTATATCAGTAGGGAATCATTGACACAGAAAAAATGGGAATTAAATTCTTCAAAACAACAAGAGAGGCAAGTGATAATAACAATAGTCCGAATTCTAGAACAGGTAGAGACCAAATTTCAGAAAAGAAATATTCAAAAATAAGGGAATTTTTATTGAGGAAATACATCTGTTCCTAGAACTTAAGGAATTACACCAAACTAAAAGCATTCAATGTGTCAAATAGGGCTCGCTCATTAAAAAAATCATCTCAGGTTTTGGAACTTTGTAGGCTGTGAAATACTCACATATAAAAAATAGTAAATGGACTTTCAGGGTATAGCTTTGAAGTTAGGTTTACCTTTCAAGTATACTTTTAATAGTTTAAATTTGAAATGCATTAAACAGGTGCAAACACATCGGTCAATAACTGTTCATCATTTGGCTTTCCAATCGCCATTGGTCCAAAACATGGAGGTAAGACAAGAAAAAAATCCACAAGTGCGGAAGTATAGTTCCTCAGTCAGCATGATTTTGCTTCTAATATGATTTAGGCATTAAGAACCCAAGTTTGACAAAAACCACAGGGCATTATATACTGTAACTGTGCTCAGTGTTGCCCACTGTCCACTGACATCAGGATGCATTCTCACACAATGTGAGTGTAGACAGAACCAAACCATCCCATTCACTTATTTTGGCAATGGAAGACACATCCTCAACCCAAGAACTAAGTCACAATATTCGAGTTCGAGTTCATGTTCGAGTTCATGTTCAACGAGGATAAGGTTAGGTTCAAGTTCACAAAACAGCCGAGTAGAGATTTAGGAAGACAAATTTTAGTAGAGATTTAGTAAGACGAATTTCAGTAGAGATTTAGTAGACAAAACAACAAAGTTTAATTAGAAGGCAAACATTTGAAGACAAACACTATGTGGCATACACCTATACAAATACTGTATGGCAATATGTGTTATTTAAGTTTCAGCTTTTTTGAATGATGAAATAAAAATATGGGAAAATATTTATAATAGAAACACCCAGTCATAATTGATCTGAACTTTAACACATAACTGCATTCCCTATGCACATTTTACCTCTGACAAATTACACCATACCTATGTGCATTATTCAAAAGC
Source organism: Taxus wallichiana var. yunnanensis (assembly GCA_018340775.1). Classification (NCBI taxonomy): domain Eukaryota; kingdom Viridiplantae; phylum Streptophyta; class Pinopsida; order Cupressales; family Taxaceae; genus Taxus; species Taxus wallichiana. The sequence continues at coordinate 368,700,461 of CM031242.1, read as the reverse complement.
AAGGGCATAGTCAGATGCATATACAGATATTAATAATTTTGTCAATACATTAACAAATTATCATCTATCAGGTCATAAATTGACAGAGGCAACTACTGGCATCAAGGTTTGAAATATATGTTTATTCACCAAGATGTTATTCAAAAATATAGCACATCCAGAATGCAGGGTATTGACCAGTATGGCTACCTACATATGAAATAGGAGAAAATCAGTTGAAAGTTGACCATCGATTGTCCCCGTGAATCCAAATTCCAACCTGCAAGGACATTGAATGCATGTTTTGCAGACTGCCCCACACCATAACAATGTCATAAAAAGGTCCTTCCTAGTTCACCCATAAATAGTTTGAAATTGAAAATCCTAGTTCATGGAGCACGCCAGAAGAAAACCTGCATGGGGAAGTCCAAACGGCATTTTCCAGTTGATTGGTTAGGGCTATAGCATCAATTGTTGACCCATAATAAACACTAAAAGGGGTTAAACTGTATGTGGCAATCATTCCTTCCACATTTTGCTTTTAGTCTTGTAAATCTTGACTGCATGACACAGAATTAGAGCCACCTCTGTGTTTCTGCTTTAGTTGACCTACACCCTTACTCAAATAGCTTTCATAATTGTCAATATCAACCAAAGGTGAACTTTGTGGCGAATAAGATATGGGCCTTCGCCGTTTGTGTTTTTCTTCTTTTTATCACTGCTCTCACTATCATCTAATGGTGAACTTCCCGTTGAATAAGAAGCAGACTGCTGAGGTTTGTGTCTTTTCCTCCTCTTGTCATTTTTCTCGCTGTCATCCTCTTTACCGTGTCTACTTTTATGACGTTTCTTTTTCTTCTTATCATTAACATCTTTCTCCCTTTTATGCCGCTTCTTTTGTTTCAAATCCTCTTCATTATCATCTACTTTCTTTTGCTTTTTGTGCAGTACACTTGGCTCCAATTCATCTACTTCATTATCTTGCAATGTTGTTTCTCTCGGTTTTACTTCAGTACCAGCATGTTTTGCACTTCTGTGGTGCTTCTTTTCTTTGTTTCTCTCTCTGCCATCATTAGTTTCCCTCCATTCCTCCCTCACATCACTTGTCTGTTCAGTTCTTTCCCTATCCTCAGTTTTCTGACCTGATTCTGCGTACTTACTCATGTGCATGTCCTTGTGAATGCTATCATCGTTTATCACATCCTCAGTTATTCTTTCATCTTCCCTGAGACTTTCCATCTTAGCGACAACATCATGGCATTTATCTTCCCAGATTTCCCCCACAACAATTTCATGATCACTATGTTTGCTCATTGACCCCTCAGGATTAAAATGCTCAGATATAGCCACAACTCGTCCATCCTCATCTTCCTTAGCATCACTTATAACTAATCTGGTCATGCCGCTTTCGTCTACCTTGTTACTCCTCACAGCTCTCCTCTCAGATGGAGACAGACTTGAATCATTACAACACCTTCTTTCTCTGAAAGCTTTTGATTGGGATCCCAAGTACTTGGAATGGCGGGAAGATTTATGGTATTCCCCTTTGGCTTCTGGTAACGTGTCTCTCCACCCTGGAGAAGATATGTTCAAATCCTCCTCACAGCTATCTTCCCTTGAATCCTTTGATTTGGATCCTGAACACCCAGAAATACTGGCAGATTCCCCTTTTAGTCCTTGCAATGTGTATCTCCACCCTGCAGGAGACATGCTCAAATCTTTCTCCAAGCTACCTTCCCTTGAATCATTTGACTTGCATTCTGAATCCCTGGAATGGCGAGCAGATTTGATGTCTTCTCTTTTCAGCACAGGCGTGTCTCTCAACCCTCCAGGAGATATACTCAGATCCTTCTCCAAGCTGTCTTCCCTTGAATAATTTGATTTGAACTCTGAATAAACAGAACGGCAGGTAGATTTATGGTCTTCCCCTTTCACTTCTGGCAATGAACCTCTATGCCCTGCAGGAGATATGCTCAAATCCTTCTCAAAACTGTCTTCCCTTGGATCCTTCAATTTCAATTCTGAGAGGTTGGAATTACGGCCAGATTTGCAGTCTGCTCCTTCAACTATGGGCAATGTGTCTCTCCACCCTGCAGGAGATATGGACAGATCTTTTTCCATGTCCATTGAATCCTCTGTTCTGGGCTCTGAACGCATAGCACAACCAGCAGATTTGATGTCTTCCTTTTTCAGTTCTTGTGTTGTGCCTTGCATCTCTACTGAAAAAATGCTCAAGTCTTCCAAACCACCTTGTCTCAAATTCTTTGATGTGGATTTAGAATGCCTGTGATAGGGAGATGTTTCAAAGCCCTCTATTTTCCCTTCTTGATATCTTTCTCTTTTCTTAGATGTGGAGATGCTCAAATCCTTCTCCACACTCCCTTCTGTTGAATCTTTTGATATCTTTTTCTCTGCTGGAGAGATGTTCATATCATTCTCCAAATCGCCCTCTGTGGAATCCCTTGATATGGACTTTGAATGCTTAAAATGGAGTGCAGATCTGTGGTCTTTCCTTTTTACTTCATCTGTACCCCTATTTTTTTCCATACTGCCTTCTCTTGAATCCTTTGATATGGATTTTGAATGCCTAGAATGGCGTATAAATTTGCGGCCTTCTTCTTTTCCTGCACGTGAGGTTTTCCTTTTATCCTTGTCTTCCTTGACATCACATGCATCTTTTTGACAGAACGCGTCCCTTAATTGTGTGTCGTCTCTCTCCTTGAGAGATATGCAAATCATTCTCAACACTGCCTTCTCTAGAGCCCTTTCGATGTCGAGCAGATCTGCGGTCTTCCCTCTTCACCTCTCGTGATGAATGCCCTTCCTTCCAATGTTTAGGTGACCTAGAGTATGCTCTCGATGACATTCTGGGCCTGCTCCGGCTCCAACTCCTGCTCCTGCTCCTGCCCTTCCTCAAATTTTGAGAGTAGCGATCTCTTTCCCGTCCCGAACAGCGTGATATCCACGGTATCCATCTCTATTATTTCCGCGATAATTGTTTCGATCTCTGCTGTGGCTTCTTTGGCGATGACGATCTCTTGATCTTGACCTCTGTCGTTGATATCGGCGATATCGAATAGGAGATAAGGAGCGTGACCTTCCACGATGCTTGTGGTGATATCTTACTGGTGACCTTGATTTAGATCTTGACCTGCAAAACAAACCTTTAATAATTAATTACTGGATTGTTTAAGAAAGCTACAAGAATCACTGCAAAGAAAAACACAAAAGCAATACAAAGACATGCCTTCTTGTTTCATTCAGTTCTTTCTCATCCTTGCTATCACCATCTCCTTTAAGTGTTTTGCTAATTTCCGCAGCCCGGACAGCAGCAGCTTCAGAAGCAGATTTTAATGTTGCTGCTCTGCTAGCAGCCTGCTGAGAGGCCATTGCCTGTTGCATCACCAATGCTTGCTGAAACTGCAATTGCTGCATCGCCACAGCCTGCTGCATCATCATTGGTAAACCGGTGGCTTGACTAGTGCTTGAACTTGCATTGATTTTTGGAGGCAGTGATTTTGCCATCTCAACATTCAAAGGCCGTCCGCCAACCTCCATGTTGTTTAGTGACATTGCAGCTTTGGCTTCTTCTGGTTTTGTATACTCCACATAGAGCAGTTGTTTTGAATCAGCCATCCTGAAGTCAATAACAGTTCCACAGTAACTAAAAAGCTGACGCAATTGCTCTGATGTAAGCAAGGGACTGAGGTTGCTAACTTGAACTGTTCTTGATAAGACATCAGGGTTATCTGTTTCCTTTGATGAGGCACTACTGTCACCCTGACTCTTTAAACCTGATAATGAAACAATACCACCACATCACTATAGCTAGTACCCAGAATAGTCTAAAAGATTTGAAGCCCGCATTGTGAGGTCTTGCATAGAGCAGGTAAAAATAGAGTTTTATAGATGAGCCACTTTGCAGAGTTTGATAAAATGGTAGTTGGAGAAAAAGAAAAAATGTACCAAAAACTGAAGTTGCACCATCAAAATTCTGATTGCGTCACACTTGCAGCTAACTAAGATCGTGCATGTGTAAAGTACATAATATTTGAGGGAGTTTGAACAGCTGTCTTAATTAGACGTTATTGTATCTATAGAAAATCATTCTTCAAGGAAAATGTTTTTTTCATATGACTTCAGCAGATGCGTGAAGCACTTTCTTCTTACATTTTCTACTTGCATTGTTGTATCTACAAATCAGGTATCAGTGGAGTGATTTATCATGCAACAGAAAAAACAAGTGAAATATTTGATCTTGTGGCTCAGCTAACAAATCTTAGGATCTGGCCCCAGAACCAATAAAGTACTTTGTCTCTAAAATGAGAGATTTGCATTCGAGGAGATTTCACCTTCTGCACTAGCTAGTAATGTGTGGAAAGGTGTGCTTTGAGTAAGAAAGATTCAAAGAAATTACATAAAGGTGCCAGTAATGAAAAGATTAATCTAGTATCAGATAAATGGGTTCACCCTTCGTAAGGCTTCCAAAAACTTAAATGTACAGCAATTAAATCTCCAAAACAAGCAGGAAGTAGGGACTGACTCAAAATAATAAAAACACTCGTCTGGCCTTTTACTCACTCAACTTGAGGCAGTCTCCTAATACGATGAAACAGACACAGGATTTATATAAAGGGCATAACATTTAAATGCCTGTGACATGAGATAAAGTTTCACAATTGAGAAAAATACCTTATCCAACTTGATGGGTGCAGTTATCTGTAATGATGAGATCAGTACAACACTCGTTCACGACTTTTAAAGAGATATACGCCTAGGTCGTGGCTCCTAATCCTAAGGTTATATCTAGGTCTGTGGAATTTTGATCCCATGTGGAATCGACCGAATGAAAAATAAATCTATGATATCAGATCCAATATTTTCACAGGACCTGCGTAAAAGCTATATAATCGTAGCAGAAAAGCATGAAAACTTCTACCCATTTTTATCCAAATAAGCTTCGACAATAAATAACTGTGATTAGTAAACTGAACACTAAATTAAAACGCAAGAAAAACCTCAACTGAATAAATAACTGTTGCAGCATGGCGATTTATACCTGCAGATTCGACATGCGCTTGAAGCGCTTGGGCGGCTACTATAGTCTGCGCGGCGGCCATTGCGGCAGCAGATGGTCCCATGGGCATGTGACTCAGAGCTCCCATGGCGCCCCCGGCTGACAAGGAAGCCATCAACTGACTATGCTGCGGATGAGTCAGCTTACAATCAATCTTCGCACACCGCCCACTCAGATACTCCCTGCAAACCTCCCCGAGGCCAGGCAAAACCAGGCCGCCATTAGCACCGGTAATAATCCCCGGCATCATCCCGGAAACCATGTTGGGGAACGTCTGCATCTGTCCAGAAACCCCATTGACAAACCCTGGGTTACTCACCGGAATACTGCCGCCGCCGCTGAAGAAAACCGGAAAGGGGCTGCCAGCAATGGGGCGGGCGTTGCAGTCGACGGCGACGGTGTAGTCACCGCGCTTCGTAACGGCGTAGGTGGCGGTGTAGGATCCGTCGGCGTGGTCCTTGACGATGGCCTCCTGTTCGGCTCCCCCGCCGCCCCGCGGATTCGAACCTTTAACGTGAGGCCGCCATGGGGAATACGACGGCCCTCCGAGTCCCTGGTTATAACCACAAACGACGCCACGGTACCCGCCGCACCTCCTCCCACACCCGTGCCCGCTGCTGTGCATTTAGACGGGTCGACTGGTCCTATTGGCTTGGACAGCGCCGCCTCCTCTTCCTCCTCCCCTTCCTCCTCTTCTTTCAGATAATTGCTGTTTTGAGACTGGAATGTCGCTTCAAAGGCGGCCTTGGCTGTTGCTGCCTTCTGCTCCTCCTCTTTAATCCGAGCTTCTTCCGCGTGCTTCAGCCATACGGGTCGCACTACGCCACGCCCGGCCATGTCTGCTCCTGTGTGAAACCCCAATCGACCTCGATCTTTTAATGAATTGATTGCAAATGACTTAGTTTTACACCCGCTGCGTCTTCATTGTCGCAGATCAAAGTCTGATCTGACGAATTGACGAATCTCGACCATCAATTGTTGCTTCGGATTAAAATATATTAATTAAACCGAACCCATTATTGTACGATTTAGGCAAACCGTTACAGATCAGCAACACACCAGCAATGGGATATTTTTCCTATCGAGCCGAACTGGAAAAAAATATTTGAGGCCGACTTTCCAACCTTTTGAGATGGGATAAGTATCCCGAGAAATAAATTTCCTTTTAGGGAAAAAGTGGGCGACTAAGAACAAGGAGAAACGAAACCCCCATTAAATGAAAAAATAGAATATAAAATTGAAAACAAAACACAAAAAAAAAAAAAAATTAAAACAAACCACCGTAAGTTTAAATTTAAATAACATTTTTTTATATGGAAAGAACACAATTCTGTTGTTTTTGTTAATTCCATAATTTCTTGCATTATTTCGCATTATGATAAGGCCATGTTTATCTCGAATGTGTTCTTACATATTCCAGGACTAGGCCCGCAAGGTGGCGCTGGAAGTGCGGCACCTTGGACCTTTCTTACGGATCATTAGGCCAACGCTCTTTGCACTGTGGCACGGGAACCCCTACCGTCCTTCGGGAGTGTTCGTTCGAGAGGATGTTGTGGCCGAGGCCGGTCGGTTGACCATGCTCATCGTCATCGCTCTCCCAGGCGGCAACCCGAGCATCGGCGGAGCCCTGTCAACCGCGGTGGTTGGGGGTCCCCGCATAGCACAGTGGTTGGGGCTCCCACCACCACTCCCCGCCTCCTGTGCAGTGGGATGGGTGGGATTCTGGCAAAGTCCCCGGTTGGCTCTTGCCATTTCTCCTAATCAGTAGGATGACAAAGATGAAGAAGTTGCTTCAGGCTGGCCACCCCTTCCAGATGGCAACGATCTTCCTGGTAGTAACTGGAGGATAAAGGGCCTCCACCACCCCCTACCTCTATGTTTGTTGCGGCGGCCTAGTTTGTTTTCCTTTTGTTTTTTGGCATTGTTGTTATGTTTTTGTTGCCCCTTGGGCCTGATACTTTAGTCTCTAGCCATCGGCTAGTTTGATCGTGGGGTGTGCCCTTTACCACCCATATTTTTTGTGGATAGACTGTAATATTTTATTAAGTAATATAGACTATTTCATCAAAAAAAAAATTAAATAACACAATCAACCAAAAAAATTTACAAATTGAAACAACTATGTAGTTTGCAAATTACTGATATAAACAAATTGAGATGAAAGAGCTGGATTTTGATCTTCTGTTTTGCCCCCACCAAACTTTGATAGATTAGTACCTTTATCTTTATGTATGTGTAGTACCTTAAAATTGGTATTTGTCACTTTGGTAACATCAATTTTGACATACTTTGACACGTGTGGACAAAACATGTATGTTTGACTCTTGATCACACTTTCCTCTAAGAACTTGCATGTACATGTTGTCTTAGCCACCTCGTATGTCAAATATAAATATTCACGATCAACTTAGTCTATATAAGAATAATCCAATATCTTGGACATACATTTTGCATATCTCATATCCACCTTTTGCACTCCCAAGCCATTGTCGATAAAGCCAAACAATTTTAGTATATCACATGGGTCTCCCTCTATAGGTAACGTCAAGATGCCTTTGTGACTAGTCTTCGGACTAGACAATCGTCATTAGGTTGACGTAGACACATTTTATGGGTCACTTGTGGTGAGAAATTGACGAAGAGTCGTTATCTATACAAAACATTTATGAGGTCATCACTTGTCTTCTTCAATTTGAAACACCTAAGATATACTTAGAACACTCCTACTACATTCAAGATCATTGCTAAAATCAAATCAAATTTGTAATGTTTCAAGGAGCGAGTCTATCGAGTTAAATCCAAAATTAAAAAAGTCAAAGTTGCATGATGTCAAATGTGATAGTCTAGAGGAAGTGTAGATACTCAACTTTGGCAATTTACCCTTTGACACTATTAGTTTTGATAAAGCACTCTTACTTAGATAGACACATTATTTATATCCCCGCTCAATACATCTCGAGGTATCTTATCTAACACCGATATGTTAACAAATTCTAGGAGTTAAATGGATAAAATCCATAGGCAAACTCCACTCGGACAGGATCTGACCTTCAGTTTTCATGTTTTCACCCATGTTCAGAAACATCCACTTTGGTCGGCTTGTGGAATCTAGTCCGAGTCGACTTATATGATTTTGGACTGACATATCCTTCATCTGATCTCTTAGTTTTATATTCTTCGTTGGATCATTTAATCCCTCTAGGTCAGCCTTTATGTGATAATTTTCATTCAAATCCCTATATAAACAAGTTAAACTTGCCTCATTTTCCAACCCGACATTCTTGTGAATTCCTATTGCAAAAATTGGCATTAAAGGCACTTAAGCTTCCTAAATCTCATGCACAATCATTAGGGTAGCAATCACTACAAGTTTGAAGCATTCTACCAGGTCAAGGAATCAACTTCTCTCATTTGCAAGCACTTAAACATCCCCATTTCAAGTATTAGCAAGATCCAAACTCAATCCAAGCATTGTCAAAGAGGTTTCAATTTCCAAATCATAGTTGCATTCATTCAAATATCACATACTAGGTGGAGAATAATGTGTGGTTTGAGGCCTTTTTGGGAGTAGTGTCGCGTCGCGATGTAAGGGATCGCATGTTAACTCAACTAATGTTTGTTTTGCAACTAATGTTTGTTTTTTAGGGTCTCCTACCCATTACTAGGGTTTAAGATCTTACTCAGAATATTCAAAGGGCTTCACATCATGAGTGACAACTAAGGTTTTTGACAAGAACATACATTTCGAGAAAATGACAATCTCATAAAGTTACATAATAAGGTCAAAATTGTACAACAAGTGCAAAATTGTATAGATAGTCCTAACAAATTTATACGAGTCTTACACCAGGTCATTTTCTAGTTGCACTTCCATAAATGAAGCACTTACAAGTTTAGATCCCCTAGTTCCAACATTTTGCACACCCAAAACTTCCCATATCCATATGTAATCAGCTAAGTGCACTCATTCTCTTATGTTTTTGAGCTCATAGCATATTGTATACATTAGTTACAAGAATTAATGTGTTGTTATGATATTGTATAATTAATGTTGGAAGTTAATTAATCAGAATAACCTCTTGTAGCTCCCATTTACATCCTTTTAGTGTATTTAACTCACTAATCTAATATTTTTAATAAGGGTGTAAAACATTTGGTGAACTGACTTCTAAATCAAATATTTCTTGTCCACACCCTAGTTATCAAAGGATTTGACGATACCGCTATTAGTGGCTAAATCTTTTAAGGTTACACATGTTTATTTCATATGCCCTTTTGATGCAGGAATCAGCTTCACAATCATCCCATTAAGCATATTGAGATTTCTCCTCCTACTCGCAAGCATCATAGTCTCATGGCTTCTTCTCCATTGTATATCGCTATCAATCCATCTATGTTTTACCCTATTAATGAGATAACATTGCAAGAAATTGAAACTAATAGCGAACATTCTTATGATTATAAGCATGACAAGGATAACACCGTGGATCACGAATAAGTGGAACATTTATCTCACTTTTGTGCACAACTTTATGCAAATCCTCATCACATTGAGCCAATCATTAAAATTAGTCTTATTACAAGCTCGCTCGTGATTAAAAAGCCAATGAAACATCACTTTTAGGACATCTAATTAGGGAGCATCTAATATTCCTCCTTCCATTATGCCTACATCTATGGGGTACCAAATACCCCAATGCACATTATTTCCATGTCTACACCAACCACTTTGTCCCTAATTGCAATCATAATGGTTCACACGCTTCTTCATCTAACACACATGCTTTTGAAACCCTTGTTCATACATTACGAGCACAAATGTTACAACTACAAGAAGGTGCATCCACTTCTCCCCATGGTATAGATTCTACTAATTTGCTTCATGATAATGGTATAGCTTTGATACCAAATGATAGAATAGAATAAGACTTCAATGACCAAAGAGGGACGGAAGCCTCACAAATATTATTGATCATGAAATCAGATTACATAACAATGCAAGAGTTGTAATATTTATAGATATTAGATAGCCTCATATGGATAGACATGACACCCTAGTAGGCACCAACTACGAGATGATAAGACCCATCTCACATGCACATGTAATTACTACTAATACCAATATTGAATGTTATCCAACATAACAATATTGAATGCAAGTCACTAGACTAGAGTGCACATGTTGCACATTATTAAATAAAAGACAATGCGATAAAATGCAATAAATATGCCTATGCTAAATTATGCTATGAGTTATCTCTCTTTTTTATCTGAGATGTATGATTTGGAAGTGAAGAATTGAATCAAGGTGGTGGTACTAAATAATGTACGTAGTGTGCACATTATTGACTTTGGTTCTAGTTTATTGAGGAAGAACTTCGAAGATAGAGGTATTGAGAGTACCTAGTTTCTCGAGAAGACACAAAATTAAAAGAATGAATGTTATTTGTGACAAACTATGACTAGCCCAAAAACTATGAGTTTTGATCCTTAGTGTATGAAATGCAAGAGGTATAAGGTGAAATCATGTTGATGATAGAAAATGGTTAAGAAGGCAAGACCTTGTTCATGACATTCTATGCATGGATTCTTAGGTAAATGCATATTTGTGATAGCAATGCTTTGCATGAGTGTAGTAGGCTAGTAGATGAATGTAGTTGTATGTTTGAGCAATAAAACTTTGTTTTAGTTGACAAGTAGGTGATAAATCCTCTATACCATGTATTATTCCAAGACTCAAAAACTTATTTGCTTGAATTAAACTATGAAGAAGATTGAAAAAGAAGTGAGACTGACATTGATCAACACAGTCCTGTAAATGACAGAAATCACGGGTTTTCTCAGGAAAATACCCTCATAAACAATATTTTCTTGAAATTTTTGGACCTTTCAAATTTCAAGAGCCTTAAAAAAGGTCTGGCAGAGTATCAAGATAAGGAATATAATTCTAGAGTTGAGATTAAGTCATTCTAGAATACAAATGTTATTGTTTAAGCTCTGTGAGAAACCCTAGCTTAGGGTTTAGTCATTTTGGTTGTTTGGAGACCTATTCAAGGGCTAAGAGATCCATCACCGAAAAGAAACACACCTTAGGGTTTCCACTTAAGGAACCTTCACTGTAGTGAACTACACAAGCCTCCATTCAAGGGATAATTATAGCATTGGGTCTATAGAAGGATCTTACACCCGAAGTGGCTTATTATTATTTGCCTCTTATTTTTGTTTCTCCTAAACTCCATATCTATGATGGCAAAGGTGACCCAAAACATCTTTGATCATTTCATGTGGCTTGCATCGATTACACCTCTTTCGACATATTTATCACCGAGATTTTCCCAGGATCCTTGAAGACTTTATATTGTTATGGTTTTATGATCTCCCCACACACTTTGTGCACTCTTTTACTACTTTGGTAAAATTTTTAGCATAATTCTCTATCAACATTGGGGACAAGGTTTCTTATGCACAAATGTCTAAAATGTGACAAGGATCTAACAAACCTATAGGTTATTATGTCTTATGTTACAAGACCATGCTTATTAAGATGAAAAATATCTTCGTTGATGGTGAATTATAAGATCTCTTCACATAAAGCTTTTTTCCTTTGTAAGAATCGATCGTATTTGATAAATATCAATCATTTGATCATCATGTCACACACTCAAAGAGCACAAATTTAAGTTGTTACATTACATATAAACAAACTCAAGTACATTGTTAGCACTCATATTACACTTAATGTCATGTTTCTAAGCAAACCTACATTTGAAGGCAAGATTAATGATGTCAAGGCTACTTCTAAGGACATTGCTAATGTTGTTGCTCATCTTACTAAGTTATAACTACAACCCGTATGATAAGAATTTACATGTTTACCTTGTGCTCCACATGTTGTATTGAAATAATTACTTGAGTGTAATCTTGTGTCTCTCCTTCCACCATTTGAGGTTGATGTGAGCAAGCCTCAAAGTAAGTGTTTCGATGTTAATACTTTCTACAAGTCTCATAGATGTATTGGTCACTTCATTTATTGGTGTATTAAAATATGTCATGTCATTCCAGATCTTATTGACTTTGATGCAATTGAATGGGACAAACCCATTGAATCTTCTAAGCCAACCAACAATAATACAAAATTGAAAATCTTCAATGATCCACTTCCTAAGCATAACAATGACAAATTTACTTCAAAAGTGCACAATACTCATTGTGCGGTGCTACAACTTCCCTCTTATGATTGCCCTTTTAATGCAATGATTGACATTGTCACTCACACGTCATCTCCTACACCGATTATCACTTTTGATGACTTTGATATAAATAACATGTTTATTTCAATACTATGTCCATTCAAGTTTCTAGTAATCAAGTACTTGTACACGATGTTTTGGTTGATCTACATAACAAGGATAATGTTTGCTCTACGATGCTATGTCACTCTCTTGGAATTTCTATAAAGAAACTTACACTCCATTCTAATCCTTGATATCGACAGATTACTCTACCTATTACATTTAGTTATGTTATTACACCAATTTCATTATTGGTTGTTAACACTCTTAGTTTTGGTACATTACATTTAGGTATCCCTTGGCTACATACTCTCAGGATATTTCGTTGGTCATTCACCAATCTATCACTTTTATTCATAAGCAACGAGTTATAATTCAGGTATTCCCTTTGAGGATCCTTCTCTTAGTTTGTTTAATCATTATTGTACAATTTTTATCCCTACTCCTAGTACATCTACTGAGATAGTTATTTGGTTTTACACGTTGTATCTAGCGGGTCTAGTCCTCTTAGGTCTCTTTATAGGCCTTTAATTGTACACACTATTTTTAGCATTTATAGTCCTCATAGGTCTCTTGACACACCTTTAGTTACACACATCGTCTCTCATGTATCTAATCCTCTTAGTTCTCTAGATAGCCTTCTATTTCATACATTGTCTTTAGTGGCTCCAAATCTCACAAGATCCCACATCGGTCCTCTAGTGTGCATGTTATCTCTATAGTCTCTCACAATTTTTCCAATGCACATGGTATGTCTCTAGGAGTACTTGTTCCTCTAGTCCTTTTTGCAGTCTTCTACTTCACACACCACCCATGGATCTACTTCACCTAGTTCTTCTCTTAATCCTTATTTGGCATACATCCCTATTATTGTACCACTTACATCTAAGTCACATTGTTTAGCACAATTGAGTCACGAGTCTCCATTGCATATAACGGGTTTTTCACCTCTTTAGGAGGTTCTCATTAGGTAGCTCTTGTGTTTCCTCTGTCCCACGTACATAGTTGCATATTCAAAAATATAAAAACATTGACATAATTACAAAATACAAAAAAACATTCATATATTTGCAAAAATACAAAACTAGGACCTATACACATAGTTTGCATTTTTAGCACTTTACATTATTCATGTTTGTCACTTTGGTTTAATAGATAACATATCTCTTTACTCTTTACACACATGCGTTCATGTGGTATATTGAGCTTGATGCAAGACATACACATAACGGTACACAATGATAGTTGTTAGCATGCCCTCTACCCACATCTCCTATACATCTAGGGGGCATCTATTATACACTATACACATGTTATTATTTCATTATAGTTCATTTCTATTTCCTCATTACATTTGATTACATATATTGTGTACATGTTATCTTTTGAGCTAATATGACTAACACATGTGTCTTGTGCAACTTGACACCTCTTGCTTCACATATTTCTCTATATTAGTTGCTATATTACTTCATCACATTTTGAAAGTCTTGTTTTCTATACATGCTTGTTAGTTGTGTGTGTTATTACTTATCTCGCTTCATTGATCGTGGCTTGAGCTCCTGTTAGTTAATGATGCGAGATGTGAATTGTTCCAAGACAAGATAATGCAAGCATACAAGACTTCAAATTATGAAAATACAAGAGAGATAATTGCAATAACACGAAATAACTCCAACTCAATATGATCAAATAGGAGGTGAATGTGTAACCTCCTCCTAGAATCATGGAAATATATGCCTACAATAATGGTAACCAACACCGAGAATGGTGTAGTCAAATGGTAACCAATACCTAGAATAGGGTGGTCAAGTGATAACCAACACCTAGAATAGTGTATTCAAGTGTACACCTAAGCAATCATATCCCATAAGTGCAGTGGGAAACTCCAAGTGAGGTGGAATATCCCGAGTAGGATAATACAAATAAAGTGAGGAAAATAAATCCTACACTAACACCCCCCATAAGCACAACTTAGGTGGGCAGTGAAAATGAAAGTGGGTCCTGGAAATAAGGTCTGATGAGGTACCCACGTATAATGCATCTCTCATAAAGATAGAGTAAAAGGAAAACCCAATGGGAAAAAACTCCCCAAAAAGAGAGACAAAGAAGATAAGGTAGGACTAAAAATCCCCACTCGAAGCTACTGATTGCGGGTAGCCATCTAGTATCCTGTAAAGCAACCTCTTGGAGTGACTATGGCTCAGAAGTAGATGCATTGAAGAGTGGATCACCATGGAAAAGTGAAGGTAGTCACCAAGTGTCTGATGGATCTCCAACTAAGGTGTGGTTCCTATCTAAAGAACTATGCTCCTCATACACAATAGAAGTGCCAACTACTCCATGAAGGAATGATGTATCTAATGCAGAAGTAAAGAAAGAATGTGGAGGGTCATGTAACTAAGTAGAAGATTGCCTACAATCGATGAGTCCGAATCAAGATGTCTGCTCCCTAAAAATTATGAGGTGGACCAGAAGTAGGTGGATCAAGAAATAACTCCTCTAAAAATGGAAGGTGATAAGGAGATAGTGGAGGTGGGTCCCCATCACTATTGTATTCATTTGTGCCATAAGAGAAGTTCTCATTAGAAATGTGCTCAATCTCAAAAGTGTCATCAAGTACAGGTGAATCTGGTGAAGAATAGGAAGGAGGAACAATGTGAGAGAAGGAACATAGCCAAGTCTAATGATCGACTACACCCACTGCAATGATAGTGTCATTGTGTAGCTCTCTGACATACATTGAATCTAGAGTGAATTCAACCTGCATGCCCTAGCTAAGGTGAGTAATCTAGTAGACTGATAAGAGATTAGTTGATAGTGAGGGAATATTAAAAAACATTATTGAATGTTTCTCCATTCACTTCAACAAGTCCTCTCCCAAAAACCTGTGTAGAACTGATATCACCCAATCATATAGTATACATGTCACATGGCTCTAATGAAGTGAACTCCATGTGTGAAGAATCCATATGATGTGAAGCACCAAAATCAATAACCCATGTAGGAGGTGGTGGTACAACTGCAACAAGGGCTCTCCCTTTTTCTCCTTTCTTGATTATTTCTCTTTCCCTTTTCTATTTGCATTGGAGGATTCATTGGTTGATGAAGATTGTTTGGAAGACTCGGGGTCACCTATCTTGTTCTTCTCAAGAAGACTTGTGAGGTGGTCAATTTGTTTCTTCAAACATTTTCTTTCATCATGTCTCCCTTTACAATACCCACATTTGATCCTTTATTTCTTGGACTTATCACTAGAAGAGGAAGTTTCAGAGTTTGATGTAGAGGTGGAATAATGTTGATCCTTCTTGCTTTCTTGATCCTTGTTACTTTGTTTATACTCTTTTTCTAATGAGGCTTTTTGTTTTCCATTCTTGGCAATGAGAGCTTGAGGTTTGGAGGACTTCAAGGTTCTCATTTGGATTATTTTTCTCTCTCCTTAGTCAAATCAACAATAAAGTCATCTAAGGATGACATAGACCATGTGGCTCTAAGAGCCCTCTTGGTAGCATATAAGGTAGAAAAAAAGATAGAGTGGTCAGGATCTAGTTTGACAAACACTAAAAGAACTAGTTGTTCATCCTTTTTTTATATTCCACATTCTTTTAACTACAATTGTAAGGACTTGAGCTTAGTAAATAAATATTCCAAAGTATCAAAGTTGTTAGGACTTAAGTTGATAAGTTATATTTCTAGCTCATGACCCCTCATAGTGTCAACTTTTCCAAACAAGGTTTCTAAGGTTTTCCACACTGATTTGGATATTTGGATGACTCTATGTGAAAGAGGAGTTCGAGAGACATTGAAAGACACAAGATACCAAAAGTTTCATCACACTTATTAAACCACTTAACTTTGTCTGCATCTTCACTAGGCTCAGTTTCTAACCCCATTGTGATATGGTACAACCCTTTACTCCTAAGTAAAATGGTAATTTTTATTTCCATTCCTAGTAGTTAAAAGGTGTAAGGGCATTAACCAAGCTTAGATCCATTTTGCAGAAAGTAAAGTTGAGGTAGTTGTTGTAGAAAATAATGAAATGTGCATAAAGGAGTGTCAAACATAAAGCACACCCACCGAAACTATATCAGTAGCCCCCCCCCAATTTGGCACTTTATAACTTAGTGTGTTTTACAAAATGAATAGGTCCAATGCTTTGGGAAATGAAAAATAATTAACTTTTGTAAAAAGTGGCACTCAATTTCAAGCTACCAATCAAAAGTTTTACAATAATTATTTCCCATAAATAATCCCTATTTTAAATGAATTTGCACTAAACTTGAAATGCACTTTTTACTAAAATATAGTTTTAGCAATAAAAGGAGGCGGGTTTTGATGAATCCTACATAATATAGTGTGTGTTTTTATTGTCTTGTGACAACGCAGGTGTCTCATGTTTGTGGCTCTATGCCTATATTACATGACATTGTCTCTCGTGTTTGCAGGGCTGAGGGCCTTGATTTTCTTATGACACCATAGGTGTCCTGTGATTGCAACTTTATGCCTTTTTATGTGACATTGTTTACATGTTATCGATTATGAGTCATGACTTCATTGTTTCCATCTCTTTTCCCTTGTTTTCTTATACATGCCTTATTATTATTGTTGTTATTTATTTCTCTTGTTGTATGTCATGGTTTCTACCATGCCCATCCCTTTGCAAGTTTGGAATCCCATCATCGATGGCCACCATTACAACCTTCCATGTGTTTCCACACAGTTATCGACTAAATCGGACATGATTAGACATCTATTCTTTTGAGTTGTGAACTCAAATGCTTTATCACATGTGCCTCAAAAGAGGGGGCATTCATTCGAGTATATTCTACACCTATAAGATACCTAAACAAACTTTTGGGCTCAAATATAGGTATACACGGGCTAAATGTACTCGAAACAACATCAAACACAAAAATCATAAAAATGATTGGGTTCAAAAAAACATGCGGCTTGGTCCCTGAATGAATGGTTTTGACCTTTTCACATGGTTTTTTCTGAGTTACACCAACTTTCTCAGTAGTTTCATATTTCCACCTATAAAGATAGTTTCATATTCACTTGACTCAATTCGGATCAATTGCAAGGGCACAAATTACTTCACTCTTTCTTCACCACGACACTTAGTTTCAATAATAGTTTCAAGGATCTTGGGGGCACGTGTCTCATTTCTCCATCTACATTTTAGTACATTACGGTTGATATTCAGTTGTGTGGGACACGAGAAGGATATGGGGAACTCATTCTCTTTTCTACTATGTGTCCTTATTTACAAAATTGATCTTATATCCATCTGTAGTGGTGTGGTTTTGGGGTTATAGAAGGTATCAAATCGGCTAAGTTCTTTGTAGGCAATCCTTCATTTCCTCTTACATTCAAAGGGGAAGGTATAATAATTGTTTAATAACTTTGGTATGCAATCTTCTTCCTTCACGGGGTGCTTTGATACCTCTCTCTCCTTATACTCTCTTCTCCATTCTATGTTGGGTTACATGCACCCAATACTCTAGTTTTCCTTGGCACAATTGGGGATTCATCACCCCAAATCCTTTAAAAACTCAACAATCTAAACCTCCAAGTGTAAGAAAAGAACAAGAAATTTTCCCTCCACAAAATAAACAGGTGTATTCCTTCTACGTTTTGCATCTCTTTATTTCACTTTTATGGAAATGCAAATTTTACATATCACATCTTACATTTGAGATAAAGTTCAATTCTCTGGTATGGACATCGACTAAACTCTATGTTGCGGGTTTCATCATGAGCATACCAACACCAACACAATAAGATTACGCAAAACAAAATGTGAGTGAATACAAAGTGTATCTACACACTCAAGTACTTTTTCCTTTAATCGTGTAATTTTCATTTCATACATAGAGGAGGGAAGTGTAGACAATCAAATTTAGAAATTTACTCTTTGACATTGTTAGTTTTGACAATCCACTCTTACTAAGATGAACACACCCTTTTTATCCTCGCTCAATACATCCTTAGGTCTTTTTACTAATATTGATATGTCAACATATTCTAAGAGTATAATGCATAAAATCTATAAAAAAACTCCACTTGACATGATGCAACCGTTTTCTTTCATGTTTTTCACCCCTGTTCACAAAATGCCCACTTTGGTTGGCTTGTGGAATCCATTCCTAGCTGAATTATATGATTTTGGACCAACATATCCTCCATCTAATCTTTCAATTTAATATTCTTCGTTAGATCATTTAATCCTTCTAGGGTAACCTTTCCACGATATTTACCTTCGCGACCCTATATATGCAAGTTAAACTCACTTCATTTGCTAACTTGACATTCACATGAACTTATATTGCAAAAATTAACATTAAAGGAACCCAAGGCTTCATAAATCTCACCAAATATCATGCACAATCATTAGGGCATAAATCACTATAGGTTTGAAGTATTCTATCAGGTCAAGGAATCAACTTCTCTCATTTGTAAGCACTCAAACATCCTTCTTTCAAGTATTAGCAAGAGCTAAAATCAACCCAAACATTGTTAAATAGGTTACAATTTCCAAATCGCGGTTGCATTCATTCATAAATCACATAATAGGTGGATAACTACATGTGGTTTGAGGCCTCTTTGAGTAATCGACGGCGTCGGCGGTGTAAGGATTACGGTTCAACCCAACTAATGTTTGTTTGACAGGATCTCCTACCCATTAATAGGGTTTGGGATCTTACTCAAAATATGCAGAGGGATTCACAACATGAGTGAAAACTACGGTTTGATAGCGACAAACATTTCCAGGAAGATGAAAATCTCATAAAATTATAGAGTAGGGTTAGAACTATACAACAAGTGCAAAATTATACTAACGGTCGTGATGTGACAGATATGTATGGTCCTACACTAGGTAATTTTCCAACTACAGTTCTATAAATGAAGCACTTATATGTTCAAATCTCTTATTTGTTTAGTGTACACACCCAAAACTTCCCATATCCATTTATAATCATCTAAGTACACTCATTCTCTTATGTTTTTGAGCTCATAACATATTGTATACACTAGTTGCAAGAATTAATCCATTGTTTAACTAATGTTAGAAGTTAATTAATCAGAATAACCTCTTGTAGCTCCCCTTTACATCCTTTTAGTTTATTTAACTCAATAATCTAATATTTTTAATAAGGGTGTAAAATAACAAGGTTAATTGTTTGAAAAATGATTTCGCACTTTTTCACATAGGTGGGACAAACACACGAGTCTAAGGCCTCTTTGAAGTAATGTTACGTAGAAAACACTAGGTTGGTTAGGATCAATCTAACCTAAAACTTTAACCCCTTTTTTGAAGGGTCACTTGTGATACTAGTGTTGAACATCATCCCTAGACTTCATATCTCATCTCGTCCTCGAGACAACCTTGATGAAGAACTGCCGCCAAATACTTGAATTTTTTTTGTCATCATTGTTTTCTATGTGTGGTCGGTATAGGGTAATGAAATGCCATCAATCACCTATATACATAAGCATATGACATAAGGAAACATGACTCACCCTTATTTTTTTGATATGACATAAGGAAACATAACTTGTCACTCTATCAAAAAAATTTACCAAATAAAAATTTATCTAACTCACCCTTTTAGGAAGAAAATTGGAAAATTAAGTGGTTAGAATTTGTTCAAAACTTTTTCATTCCACCACCTATGTTGTTTTTTCTTCCCATTATCACAAGGTTGCATTCTCGATGTCTAGCTCACGAAGTTTGAAGAGTGTTAGTTTCCCCTCAATATTGTTGATGCCTTTCTCTATCTCTGCGGCCACCTTCTCCAAGTTCCCCATATTTTCACTTACTAACCCACCATACTCATCCATATTATTTGTTATTTTGGCTCTTTCTACTTTCTTTTGCTTATATTTATCCTTGATCTTTATTATCTCTTTTCATTCCATTTTCACATTATCCCGGTTTACATCATAGGAAACAAAGGCCTTGTTTGGATCTTCTTTCATGGAATCATGTTCCTTCTTTTCATATTGTGTAACATCTCGCTAATTAATCCTTTTTATTCGACATTTAATTATTCAAATAAATATGAATAATGGGAAAATGTATGTTTATTCGAATAATTAAGTATTAAATTGGATGATGGTAATTAGTCATCTAAGTACTTAATTAAAGATTAAGTACTTAGATAACTAAATACCACCTTTATAGTTTAATTTTAATGCAGTACTATGTAATGTCTTATTCTGATTTTGTTGAGACAAGTCGATTAGGATGACACCATCCTTAATTGATATGGTCGCCGCACAACGATGATGTTGTGTTGACACCCATATGGACTAAGGGCGATGTCACTCCTAAGTCCACTTACGTTGCGCATTGCCGATAACAAGGCTAGGCATGCATTATGTTACACTGTGGTATTTGTTTTACCATTGCGGGAGTTGTTTTGAGTTGGCGTTATCTGTTAAGGAAAAAAGGCTTAAAAGCCTTGGTAAACTTGCATTGTAACATTAAAGTTGTGGTTTTATTTTAAATTATATTATTTTTAAAATGAAATAGATGGGGCCATATGGCCACACCCATCGAATGACTAAACATTATGTTTGAATGTTATTGAGTTTTATTTTTAAAAAATTGGTGTTGAACACCATATTTGCATAGATGAGATTTTTTAATAATCATCATGTCCACTTTTGGGGACAACTAATGTAGAGGGGGCAAGTGGTAATTATTTAAATGAATATTCATTTTTTTAATAGGGGAGATCCCCTCCCACTAGACCAAGAGACTTCATTCACCTTCCACTTGGCAAATGGTAGGTAGAAGAAGTAAATGCATGGCATAATTTTTGGGATGTGTGGAAGAAAGGGGGGAAAAGCAGGAGTTTTGTTTTTGCATGGCATTCGACTTAAGTTTGAGCTCCAGTCATGGAGATACTCTGCCAGATTTTTCGTTGCATGTGTGTGGAATCAATTTTTATGAAGAACCCTCTATTTATTATGAGGAATGTAATGTGGAGGGTTGGTTGTTTTGGAGAGCTAGGAACTTGTTAATGCTCGGGGAAAATCGAGGGGTTTCATTGTGAGCCGATGGAAAAAAAGCAAAGGCATAAATCGATTTCGGGTAAGGGTTTATTCATCTTGCTTCTCTCTGGTTGATACATAAAGTGATTGTCTTCATTGCATGTGGTTTGTTCAATTCTAAATGGGTCTTTGGAAAATTTGCTTAACTATTTTGACCTTGTGTTCTTCCAATAAAATCGAATGGCTATTCTTTTTCTTCTTTTCCTGCCGAGTTGTTCTGGTTGAACAAAAAAATGGGTATTCTTGTTGCCTTGTTACTTCCTTCAAATAAATTGCATGAATATCTGATTTTTGTGGGTTTGGTGAATTCGTATGACTCAATGGTTTGGAGGAAATAAACCATTAAATTTTAGTGTTTTGGACCTAGAATCTTCAATGATAACGTATGGTTGTACCTTGTGTTTAACCTGTGTAGAATGTTTTTGTTGTAATGTGGTTGTGGGTTATAAAAAAATTATCTGTGGAAGTTTTGTGGATATTCTAGATCTAAACTCGTTCAACGAAATGATATGATTGTTTTTCTTTCCTACGCGTATGAATTGTAGAGAATGGATAATCTTAAAGAATGATTTATCTTTAAGTTGGGTTTGATTGGAAATTTAAATAAACTTGTTGGAGGAATTTCAAACATGTTTATCTTTCAATGGAAATGTATGGTTGTAGGGTTTATGGAAAATGGTCTGAGAATTTGTGGGTATTCGAGTTTGAGCTCATTCAATAAATTCGTATGATTGGGTTTTGTTAATGCAAGTGATTTGGTTTTATTGTGAAGAGTATATGGAAAATTGCATGTTAAGTTTTAAACTTGTATTCATACCTTATATTGGTATGGCTGTTTGGGTTTTGAAAATGGAACTGAAATTTTATGGGTGTCAAACTTGTATCCTTTAATAATATCGTATGGTTGTTTACATAGTATGTGATTTGTACTATTTATTGTTGCAACTAGAAATGAGGTTTGTGGTACACATTAATTGGAATAAAAATTTAGTTGAAATACTTGTTTCATCTTGCGTTTTGAAATTAAATGGATACTATTTAGTGGCATGAAAGGAGGAAATTGAATCTGCATATTTTGTTATTGTTAAAGATGCCTTAACCATCTACAGGGACATATGAAAAAAATGTCAATAAAATAAAGGTAAATGTGCTGATGGTTCATTTGGGTAAGTTATTTCTTGTTAGTTTATTTATTACCCGAGATCCTCGTGACTCGGAGGGTTGGATCATTTGATCCATACCTTTTCAATTTATGCTTTTATTTCATTATTAGATTTAGATTATTAAAATCTACTTTCTAGAAAATTCTAAAAGTGAAAAATACAAGGGGAGACTCTGTCAAATTTTTGTCAGAATTCTATACTTAGTCATTTTATGGATTAAAATTATTCAAATGACTTTATATGGCATGAAAATTATTCTGTGATAATGTTTGATGCAAAACAGATGTATTTTTCCTTGATTTTTAGTTGACTTAATTTCGTTGAGTGGTTTATTCTTGTGCATGCAAAGATAGTGGTTCGACACAGATCGGGATCTTGAATCCTCCACCAATCGCATGGTTTGCGATTGAAGAAGTGGGAGGTTTGTATGCAAAGTGTTCCTTCAAAATGCTTCACATATATACCCCACGCCTCTTTCATCACCAATTATGGGACTGTTGGAGGGTTCTAGCTCCCTATCATTGCGGAAGCATTACCATTGCAATGTTAGTTTAGTTAAAGTTATGATGACTAATCTACTTTATTTTTCAAAAACATAGTTAAGCGAGTAGATTAACTTCTTGCAGTTCTTTGAATTGACACCCCCAAACAAAACAATGTCACAGGTTTTGTGATGATGCATGGACATTCTATCACCGACTTGTGAAGAATGACGTTAGACTTGATGATTTTATTACGGATCTTTGATCCTATTGTACTTGTAATTTATGGATATATAAACTTGGCTTGGACAAGATGTCCTTTGTACTAGTCCATTTATGGACAAGACTTGTAATATATAAATGTGTTGGCTGATTTCTATATGTCTAAATACATTATTGTTATATGGGCATTGGTAACTTTTTTGGTATAATTGATAAATTTAAGGGTTATCACATTTAACTATCATATGATTAGGATGTTCATGGTTTATGATAATAAGATATACCCCATATCTATTTGACTCTCCATTTCAATATAGAGTTAGTTATGGGTGAAGATAAGGAAAAATATGTGGAATATAACACCGTAATGAGAAGGGTAAAAATGTGGGTTGAAAGTATCAACTTTAAAAAGATCAAAATATGATTATGGGTAATATATCGGTCCAATCTATAGTGTTGATCATTAATTACAAATTTGAGAGAAATCTAGTCAAAGATTAAAGAGACTAGTTCAATGTTAAGTATTATCTTTTAAAAGGATTAAAATATGTCCCTAGTAACATATTAGATTAATCTAAAAGAAGCATGATAACATCTTTATGTAAACTAGTTTATTACTTTGTAATATTCAAGGTTATATAAATGAACTCAACATCCTTCATAACGAAAAAGAAATGAATTCTAAGTAGAGGATATCAATAGCTTTAAACAAAGATATGAGAAAGTCTTGAATAAATTATAGATATGACTTTGTTAATGGATAATGAATCAAGATATACTAAATCATGACATTGTAAGGTTAATAAGACATAGTGGATTCTTGACTAGGGATCTAACATACCTTTTCTATAGAAAGGCTAGAACGTATGGATAGGGCAACAAAGTGATAATCCCTTCATGATCTTATCCATCTATCCAAAGTAATTAGATGCATAAACTATATTTCACTAAGTAGTTGGCTACACCATGAAGGTTAATACCCTTACGAGGCTGCATAATCAATGCACGTTGTAGGCTACCTATGAGTGGCCCATAGGTTGCTTAATGTGGTAACATATTAAGCAATGGATTGGCCTCCCGTAGGTAACCAATAGCAGGCATTGGGGTTCCTTGTACTTATGAAGTTGAACCCATTAGGAATTCAAAAAGTCTTAATAGGTTCACCTACATAAGTTTAATAAATCTAGATAACTATGATGAGACATTTGTGAGGTGATGGGAAGACAAGTTTAGATGTTATGTGCACGCATCTATACTAAGCATACATAGTATAACTAAAAACTTTGGCCAAAGTAATGTGCTTCTTTGGGTACATTGTCTAATCACCATGATTCCTCAAATCCTGAAGTGTAGGATACAAGATGGAGTTTTACTAAATAAAACTCTAGGTAGACACTAGAGGATCAGTCACATGTTCTCACTACCACAATGTGGTAAAACCAAGCGAGGCTAAGTATGAACATTCAAATGAATGTTAAGGGTGATCGTGGAGATCAGGGATAATTAACCCTTACAATGCGCACAAGGTTTATCACTATGTTATAGGATGGATTAATTTATTAAGACATGTTGCATAAACTAGCTTTAGCTAGTTACCTGATTTAATTATGCAGGGGAATGTCTACTTGCTGATAATTTAATATGACTTTCTTGCATTAACTAGCTTTAGCTAGTTATTTGATTTAAATATGCAGAGGAATGTCTATTTGTTGTTAGAAGAAAAAAATCCTACTAATTTGGGTGTTAAATTTTTAGGTTGTTACATATTGGGTTGTAATCATCCAACCAATTGAATATGCAAAAAATGTCACCACATTGCCCAAAAATGTTTTTAGTTTTTCAACTTGTGCCTTTACCTTTTTCCTCCACATTGTGTTCTCCTTTTATTATAATCATCTCAAATGATTTGCATTTCTATATTGCCTTCATCCCAAATTTGTTGATTTATTACAATGTTGGGTGTAATGTGCTATATGAAATTCTTAACATTTTCTCTAATTTTCATTCACTAGGCCAATCTAGGTATGCTTTGTAATGTAACATTTCTATAGAAATGTTCTCAATGGTGTTATTTTTAGTTTCCTCCTAGATGTATCTTATGAATAAGATTCAATTGGCCAAGATATAATGTAGACCCGTTTCTAGGTTTGTTCAACTACACATTTTTAAGAATTGTTGTTATTTGATTTCTTTAGTTGAGGACACCTTTTTATTATTCTAAGGGGTTACAGGAAGTCACCCCTTAGGAGGCATTTAACAAGATCCATGGATGTAGAAACTTGTTGTTCAAAATATCCTTCTATTTGAGCTACTCCTTCACTGATTTTTTTCTACCTCAAGCTTTGCCTCCTCAATAATTTTCATTTTTGCCTCTGTAACTTAGTTTTATGCATGCTTCTTTTCTTCATCAAGTTTTTTCTTAGTGTCTTCCACCTTGATGTTTTTCTTGTCTACTTTGACTCTTTTTACTTTTTCTTCTTTTACCTTTTCTTTTACAACTTTTTCCATCTTATCATTTTCCTTTTTCTTTTCTTCTTCTAATTTTAGCTTAGCCTCCAAAGATAGATTTTTCCTATGTTCCTCCTTTAGTTTATTTTCCTTTTCCATTTGTTAGTGTACCCATAAATTAGCTTGTTTCATATCTCGCATGGGCCTTTTTCTTTTGGTCTTGAATTTTATTTTCCAAAAAATCTCGCTTCATTTTGGTTTCTTATGCTACCTTTTTTCAAATGCTCCCCTTGCTCTATTTATTTCCTATAAAGTTGTGTGGTGTTTAATCTGTAATTCCTCTTTGTTGTAGCTTTTTGGTTTCTTGACTTCTTTGATTGAAAGGCGATTGAGAAAATAAATTAGTCCTTTCATCATCCTATTTCAATTATACGAATTTTGTGTGGAAACCTAAATTTGGAAATTTATCATTTTTCTACGACAATATTAGATTTACACCTAAAATGTGACTTGTGTGCACATTCCTAGCCTAGGTAACCAATATTTTCTCTCTTACACGACGTGTTTTCTTATTCACATTGCTCATTCACTCATATAACTAAATGCATAAGTCCATATCAATATAATCCTCGTAGATAACATTCCATGAAAATTATAGAATCCTAGATACTATCTATATGTGGGCATCCATAAGGGACCAAATCGTCTAACAATTCGGTCCAAAGTGGATGGTTTTTTCCCCATCCACCCAATGAACACTTTTCATCTTTGATATCTTTTTATGGGTTGGCTCATATCCCATAATTTGGCTTTAATGTGGAATTAAACATATAAACGCCTATAAAATTAAGTCTAACTCACCTATTTACCTCATATGGCATTTTCAAGAGCACTTGTTGCAAAATACATTCTAAAAGCACTCCAAACTCTCCTAAATTCCTTCAAATTAGCAACAAAACCTAAGAACAAGCCACGCAAAATTTTGAAGCGCTTCAAACTAGGTTTAAGAGTCGAGCTTCCCATTTTAGAGACCTTGAAAGCCGAGTCAAGCTTAAGCATTCCAAGCCATTATTTTCCATTGTCAAGTGATCAAGTTGTCAAAGTAGTCTCCATATAGATATCACATGCTACTTGGATAACTACATGCGGTTTAAGGCCTCTTCAAAGTAACGTCGATATAGGTGATGCACAAATTGCAATTCAACCCAAATACTAACCTTTTTACAAGGATCTCCTACCCATGGTTAGGGTTTGAAGTTGTTTTACATCATTCAAATGGTTTCAAATATATGCAAAAATTAGGGTTCCAATGTGATGTTCATCACAAAGTGTCACAACCACACAAAATTATTGCATAGCGCCAACATACTCCCATTTAAAATCGTACAACAAAGGATTGAGTTGTACCATGCTTCGCACAAATCATATGATTCCATATCTACTTAGGTTTATACTTCAATTATAGAAACAAAACACCTCCAAGCCATTTCTAGTCTGTACACTCACCCTACACTATCGGATCACATCTATATCTCTGTTTTTAGCTAAGTGTGCTCCTCTTATTATCTTTTGAGTAAGTGTATCTAGCATTATGTCTTACAAATTACTTTAGATCTACATCATCATTTATGCATTAATGTTCATTAAATAATATACTATACAACATGTTCATAACTCTTTAACCCTTAGATAAATAACCCTTATCACACCATTTATCCATTTTTAGGGTTAAATCATTTTGTTTCTTCTTTCCTTATTTTTGCAATCCTATAATTTTGTACATTTGGCATCAAGAACTCAATTAGCACTTTAAATATTGTCTAGGAGCTTTGAGTATAATACATAATTTCCTCAATAATATGAATACGCCCCGTCATTTTGGATACATCATACATATGTTCCCTACTGATTTGGGTTACCCTTTTGTTTGCATTTTTCTAGTAGAGCCATGACATCCTTTGTTTTTGTAGTATCATAAATCTATATCAATAACATTTGGAAATTAATTAGTTGCATTTATCTCAACCCACTAATCATTATGCACTTAAATGACTAGTTTTTATGCACATTTTCTCGTTATCACTCCCATGCACTAGCTCACACTTGTTACTTGCCTCTAACTAATCAAAAACCTACTTTTTGAATATAAAACACATCTTTGGAAATTTGACCAACATCTCAAAGTAAAACAATTCAATTTACACCCTAACAAGATGAAATCGGCTACGACATAAAAATTCGTTTGAGTATATTCATCCCAAGTTGACAATTCTTCCTCCAAAGTCTTAATGGTCACTTTTTCAATTCACATGTTAACTCATTTAAGCTAGTTTTGATTGAGTAGGAATCCCTTCCACAAAAATCACTAATAAAAGCAAAATTACCTTGCTCATTCAAATGACCTCTTAGCACACATCTTTGGGACTACCCAAGATATCCTAACAAAGCACCTAATTGTTAAATCAATCTCTCAAGAACATTAGCTAGCCGTAAGTCTACATACATCATATACGATTGTCCTAAGTCATTTTCCAAAGTTATATCCTACACCGAATATCATTACCAAGCATCGTAGGTTTTATTTGTGTCTTCGTTATGAAAACACATTGGTATTACACAAATTACATGCATTCATTGGGTGGGAGCTACGAGGGTTTTACGCCCCTTCAAAATATTGATATATAGTCATTATATGGGCAAATCAACCTAATTGGACTAACCCATTTTTAGGGCTTCAAAGAGGAGAGTTAGTGCTCAAAGAAGAAGAAGAAGCCTTAATTTGCTACATAGTTGTGATCATGAAATTAAAAATAAGGAAAGTGAAGATATATACATAGAATACTAAAATGTCGGGATAAGTTTTAGTCAAAATATGCGAGGATAAAATAATCTAGGTGACCTTACCCTATTCAAGTGACTTTTTCCTCTTATATTCAAACTCCCAAAATTTTCAAGATAGATCAATAACACTTTGCATAACCTTCATATACATTTTTAGACCGATTTCACTCCATCTTGGTCAATAATTCAATGTAACATCTTATAATCCTAACCTACACTTCCTTTATCTAGCTTTCAAGAGCTTGTATGAGATCGTAATAATTGTAATACATGATATGTGTGTAGACACTAGAAAACACACCTTGTGCATAAGGTCCCTTATTCAAAAATACCAAAACATTATAAAACACAAAAAGACCAAAAAAATCATAAAACCCCACAAAATGGGGATAAAAGACAACTCACCACTTATTTACTAACCCTCACCCACTCACATTTAATTATGTCCATCTTACCCATGTGCATGCCTAATGCACTATGGTCCCTATCATTGTACCCATGTGTGTCCCATTCCCTTATGCACTCCAAATATATAAAAGCACCCTCACCCCCTCATTCCAACCCCCAAATTTTATACACTAATGCTACACTTGATTTTTTTGTTCTTTTACTCACATATGTTGGTTTTTTAGATCTTGAAGAAAGGAAATGCAAAGTAAAACAAATAGATCATACTTACTTTGCAACATTGTTTTAGCAAAATATCAACACAAGTGGAAATCAAAATTGCGATTGCCTTGCGATCTCCATGCAATTCTCAATGAAATGCAACTGCGATTTTCCTGTGATATGAGTCAAGTATACTTGTTGTTTCATTTACTGTTTTACCATTTTACATCAATAAAATGTCTTTTATCTCCTTAAAAGGGTTAGGGATCTAACCGAGGCAAGTCCCCTAACCACAAAAAATAACTAACATTTTTCAAGTGTGCTTATGTGTAGGTTTAGATTCATATTTGAAGAGTTTTACCCGCTTTATTCGATGAAAGAAACTAGAATTGTCCCTTTCTTTACAATGGAATCGTAATTCCATTTTGTCTTACTTGGTGATTTGGGTTTTTCATATTAACTAATCCATTTTGCAGGTGATCCAAATCTAGGCATACATTTTGGCGACCATGATGGGACCATTTTGGTTGTGGGTAACTCTTTTTTATTTTTGAATCTAACAAATGTTTTCTTTAGGGTTTCTCTTAGGTTTGTTTTTACCCTTTTTCTAACATTTGTTGCAGATCTAACATTTGGTTTTGCGGGTTTTACAAAAATACAAAAAAACAAACGTTCGAGGTTATAGGTTGGTCACCACTGCAAATGGGTTACAAATTTTGACACAAAAAATCATTGAATTTGGATGCGGGAAATCATGAATTGTGACTGTGTTGTAACTTTGTTTCTATAAAAACTTAAAAACACATTTTTTTCTTAAAGGAATGAATCGAGAATGAACTACACATTTTATTATAGGTCTGGATAAGGGTAAATACCCATCCGCATAATTGTGGGAAGTGCATGGGCATAAGCCCAAAACTCATTGTGAGGAGTACCACAAGAACCCCAAAGTAGTTGGCACATTGAGGAACTAGCCAACGAAATGGGTACCCCCACCTACCGACTAGTACACCCATGAGGATTAGAGCCAAGATTATCCTTAGTGATGACCCTAATTTGATTGATTGAGTGGAGTAAAATCCAACTTGGTTAATCAAGGGGGTAAAGTAAAGCTGACGACTAGAAATTTTCTAGTGTATCACGCTCATTTGGATAGTCCTTAGTATTTAGGAGAGAACCTTTTATAGGAAGCCAACAGACCGAGCCCCTTTATTCCACCTTGAGATAAACAATCTTGTTTCGAGTCACCATTGCAACTATTTTCTATTATTTGAGACCCTTCTCACCTTTACATCGTCATATTTGTTCATGTCATCCACTCTACATTTTGTTTTTCATGCAGTCATAATCAGAAAGCGTGTCTTTGTGTTTCTCCATCACATATTTTTCGAGAGTCGATTGTAGAATCCGATTGAATTATATTCTATCAACTCATCTATTTTGTCTTGATTCCACACTCATCTCGAGTTAGTCATGACTAACGCCCGACTTGTTCCGATTTACCCATTTAATATCTTGTCCTAATTTTTGATTCACCCTATAATAATCGCAACTATGATTGGGTTGCGATTTTCATTTTCCTTCTTTTTGTCACATCATCAGTTTTCCCATTCATCTCACACATTCATTACCTTGAGGCCATTTTGAGCTTATCCTTGCATGGTTACTACCTACACACCTTCATATAGACCTTCTCATACCATGGATTGCTCATCTCATTCACATAATGACATATTTAGCTTGGAGGATATTAGTGGGAGATTCAAAGAAAATCCTACATCTACCACTCCTCCTCCCCCAAAAGATGAGGAATTTTACAAGATTCCACCTTTCGATCCCAAGTTTGAAGAGGCCTTAGATCATAATCTAGAGGCTCTTGCGGAATATCTCGAAGATATCTTTTATTCTAAGTTATTTGCCTATAACTTGAAGATCTACTCCACAAACCCCGAACCTTTTTATCCACCATCAAACTAACTCATACTAGTACTATGTCCATTCACCTTGCACACTCTATAATTTTCCACACACATCATATTCATTCTACGAGTGTCATGCAACCTTTAGGGTTCTATTTTTATACCACCTTACCTCCTTTCAATCAGAACATTCCACCTAATTATTTATCCTTTTCTTACACAAACCCTTAATGCTCTCACCCTTATAACCATATACCACATCATTACTCCACACACTCATTCACCAAACCACTTCAAAACCATAATGCCCAATAAACACCGAACATCAACCAAGACCTAATGGATATAATTCGTAACCTCAAACTTCAAAATCAGGGTATGAGGATTCCTAAGCTCACATATAGTCAGCTTTATAATGAACCTATTCATCCATCAGTGCCTATGAGATCATATCTGCCTCATTTTGAGATGCCTAAATTCAATAAATTCAAGGGTAAAGAAGACCCTCAAAACCACTTACACATATTCAAGTATGCTTGTTACCTCATTAGTCATGATGATGCACTTATATTACACCAAGCTTTAGATTGGTATAATGGCCTTACATAACATCATCTCATTCGAACTTAATTTGTATTGTTTCTTGATCATTTTTAGTTAATGTTGTTAAGTGTACTACTTATCTCGATCTCTATAATCTAAAATAATTCAATGATGAGCCCATAACTGATTATGTATCACATTGGAGATCCATTGTTCATGAACTTACTTTCCCCATTCCTCAACCAAAACTTACTCAATTGTTCGCTAAGAGTTGTGCCAAACATATATCTCACACTTTCCAAATTCAGCTCATTTTCAGCCATTTGAGGAAGCCATACTAATGGCCAAGAGAATCAAAGATGTCCATGTTAGTACTTGAAGAGGTCAAACTTCACAAGAAGAATGATTTCTCTAAGTTCACCAAAAATAATCCTCAAGTAAATCAGGTTGTCCTCTAATCTAATCAAATCTCTACATGAAACATCTCAAAGAATACTTCCATGACTCTTAATAACCCATAACTATGAACTGCACAAAGTACATCATGAGATCCATTTCAAACATTTCGCCAATACACTCATTTGATTAAATCACTATCTAGGATTCTAATAAAATACCTCGATGCTCAACTTATATTGCTACCACCAATACGATAAGAAGATCCAAATGCACCAAAACTACTGCAGCGTCAACATTCTATTGATAAATGCCCCTACCATAGAATTGTGGGTCACACAATAGATACGTGTCGACAATTGTGTAATGTTATTCAAGGCTTAATTGAAAAAGGTGTTATTGAAGTTGATAATGTCATGTCCTTGTAAAATCAAAATTTAGACGTCTTCAAGAATCCACTCCCATCACATATGGCTTTAACCAACCAAGTTAAACATGATGTATCATCTTCATCTCACCAAGATTTTGTTGGTATGATTCACATTGTAACAAAAAAACCAAGCTGTCAATACAAAAGCTAAGTCTGCACCCAAACTGACACCCATGATTTCTCAATTGCCAAATGTGGCATCATCTTCATAACTGGTCATTACTCTTAAGAATAATTTGATTAATCAATTAAAGAGTACATCGACTAAGATCTCATTGTTTGATCTTTTAATCATCGCGAAGTGCTTCATTGAGGCTTTAAAGTCGATTGAATTGACCACATAAAACCCCAATGCATTTTCACATTTCGTGGGCAATCTTCATACTGCGACTTCATCATCAATCACGTTCTATGACTATGAGATCAAGTCTGAGTCACCTCTTGTCACATTAGGGTAATTAAGCCCGTGAGCCAACCTTGTTTATCATCGCTGAAATCAAATAGAAAACATCAAACATGTCTTGATTGAAATTGGATCAAACATCAATATCATATCATCTGTAGACTTACGCTATCTCAACATTCCACTATATCATCTTTTTGCCTCGACTTTACAATTACGTGCATTCAATAATACCCCTTGCGCTACTTTAGGCACTATTGTTTTACCAATGAAGGTTGGGTATAAGTCACTTCACACCCTTTTATATGTCATAAAAGGAGAACTACAATACAACATCTTGTTGGGATGTCATTGGATTCATGAAATGAAATGTATTCCATCCACCCTTCATCAATGTATCAAATATACACAAGATGGAGTCACACATTGTGTCACCATTGATCATTGAACCATTTAAGTATTGCAATAATATCACTTTCTCATTTGGAAGAGTGGTTCTCATTACACTGGTCACACTAGTCATTTCATTTCCTGTAGATGTATCTAACACATCCACCCATGTACCTACCAATAATCCATCATCATCAACGCAACATTCGACCCACAACAATCGCATAACACACCTACTTCTTCATCATCATCTCACGATCAACCTTCAACATCACTATTGAAAGTCATCCCGCCCCCTCTTCTACCCTTGTCATCTTTTCTATCGATGGAGTTGAATCCTATTCCTTCTAGTAGTAAACTTGTACCTAACAATATACCTCAAGATCGCAGTAAATATCCCATGACAAATGATGCATAATTTGTTGGCCTTGGGGAATATAAAGTTCCGTATGCCACAATTTATCTACATAATATGTCAAATGTCAAATAAATGGGTAGACCATCCCTACACAATGTGTCAAAGGGTCTTTGGTATCTTTTGGAATCCCTCCCAAGAACACTTATTTCATGTATGGGGATATGATACTACAACTCATCCACCGTCAACAACGTATCTATTGCAAAATCTCGATTCACATCTGACATCTCATATGTTTCCAAATAAGATTTCACAATGCATTGCCTACTTGACCAAGGATGGAAAGGTTACAGATTGGGAAAGTTTGAACAAGGAATTTCCACTCCTATCCACCCTTGTTATAAACTAGCCTCTGAAAAATCTGGATTAGGATATACCAAGCTTGATGATGATATTGAAAACCTCATAGAAGCTTTTACTGACATGAGTTTCCAATCCAAATGGACAGATCCTGTCATTCATATTCATGCAGTTCTTAGTCACTCCTCTCTCTATATAACCTCCCAATATCTCTAATCTCTCTATAGGGACACGATCATTCACACATATTCCTTAACAAAGCCACATGGTTCCATTTTGCATAACTATTCCATGAATTTGGAACAATGTTTGATTGGTCTATTAATCATCCCATTCCATACTAGATACCTTCATACTATGATGACATTTCTCGAGTTCCTACTGTAGTCACAAAATCACACATTTACTATTACATTTATACCAATCAGGTATGTTAATTTATATATGGATCTTGCATGATAAAAGTATTCACTAGTGACCCATCTCTAGGTCTTGTGTTCAGTTAGTCAGGTGTCATTGTGTTTTGTCTGGTTCAGTCGTCAGTTGTCTCTACAGTTTTGGCCATCTTTTAGGGTGTCTCAGATGTTGTAATTTGTTCGGTTGTCATCTTTAGTCTACACTTTGGGGCACTTAGGGTTGCACTGGGCGCCCGGTCTGTGATTTTAGGTGTCATGTCATCATAATTTTTGGTCTTAATTTCTTTATTTGAGGTCGGTCCTAATGGTTACCCCATGTATTCCCCTAGGTCATAGTCGGCAATTTTGGGTCATTAGTTTCAAAATTTGAGCAAGAGATCCCTTCATAAATAAAACATACTACATTATAGGCGGACATCTCACACATCAAGGGAAACTATGTACTAAGGCAATAGATTGCATTTGGGCTTCTTTTACATCTGCATCACACAAGCACAAGGGGAAGGGTTGCATTCTTTCCATTCCATCCATTATTTTGCATTTTACATCTAGTTATTGCCCCTTATTATTGCATCATTGGCGCTAGGGCATCCTAGGCACAAAATTACACACACACACACAAAAATACATCGGGGTTTGTAATATAGTACAACAATCAGTGATAAGTCCACTAGTTTAGCGGCTGAGGATAGTCGACCCCACTAACCTTTTGTTTTGTAGGTCATTATTTACCTCATCCGATGAATCCAGTGTGACAGACATGCAAGGTTTTAGATCTCCTTGCGACACTACCGAACATAGATCTTGAGCTTTTTCATAGTTCCCAACACCTGTGAGACTAGGGTGCCTCGGGGCACCCCAAGTACACTCCCAAGTGCCTTAATGTAGACAAACAATCAACTTCTATCCTTCCTAAAGTCATTCGGTCATAGTCTACCCAGTCTGCACACCAGTCTGCTACAGCCCAACACACAATGAGGTAAGTTATTTATAGGTTAGTAACATATCCCTCTTATTTCTATTATTTCAATCCATTCAAATATAAAAGCAAAAATATTTAGATCTAGAACTTTAATATAACACTTAGTTTCTATTTAGATTAACTTATAAAATAGTTGAAAATCCTAAAACCCTATTTTTAGTTAATCATTTTGGTGAACCCGTCATTTCGAACATTGTTGCTTTTTTATCATCTTTCATTAGCATAGCTCTTCTATTATTATCATGTCACATTTTAGTGTCAACCTTATTTATGATGAGGATACCATCGCTGAACTTGCAACTTTATATAGTGCTCTTATGACCTTACCCGACGTAACTCAACAACTCCTCTTAGAAGGTCAAAAATATGTGCCAACTAATCTGTCGATTCTCCTATCAGCATATGCCTTGTTGATGACCTTGTTACTTTTACTCATTGTACGTCATGCCATTCGGTGGCATGTGATCCTTATTCTTCTTCTTCGATATGCCACCCGATGTTTTAGATCATTCTACCATTAATTATCTATTAGGCATTGAATCCCAACTTAATATGCCTACTACCTCTCCTTCGGCCAATCCTATCACTACTCCCATGTCTCATGCAGCTTCTCATTGTGTTTCTCCAACATCCCATTCTACTTCATTCACATATTCTTATTACCTTGATGATCCTATTGATAGTACTATTCTAGCTAACATGGACCATACCACTTCGTTTCTCATTCCTAAGGAGTCTCTTTCTTTCTACATTATTGAGAGTGATTCCCCTCTTCCATCTTCATCATATTATCCTGAGATCACTTCTACCATAGTGCACGAGTCTCTGCCTTCTATTTTTTCTTCTCATTCTACTCCTACCTTATCTACACTTCCTTCTTCCACTTCACCCACATCACATGTTACTTCTAGTACTGTTAGTAAAACTTCCCCTTCATCATCTCATGTGGCTCCTTTGACACACACTCCTCATGCATCCTTAGCTTCAGAGCCTACTATCTCACCTCTTGATATACCTATGATCACACACAATGGAAAGATCCAACCACTTAATACATTATTTCCATCTTCTTTTATTCCATCACAAGACATCCTATCCCTCATGCATGTTGTAGGTCAACTTAAGTCTCAAGTTCACTCTCTCACCTTAGAAAGTAGGGCTTACTATACATCTATAGATAACAATTCCTTGCATGGTAATATTATTTCCAAAAAAATCCATAACTCCACCTTTCCTAAGGATTTCATCATGCCCACATTTACATGTTTCGATGGTACCAATGACCCTCATGCTCATATTGCACATTATCACACTCTTATGGCCTCTTTTTCCAATGACTGACTCTTACTTAAGGCATTTCGGTTTAATCTAGTTGATGATGCACTTCAATGGTATACACATCTCCCTTTTGGTTCTATTAGCACTTTCTATGACATGGAGGATGCCTTCCTTCGTAGGTTTATTATCAATAATGGTCCTAGGGTCACATATGATCATATTCCCACTCTCCATCAAGGCTCTTTTGAACCTATTCAAGATTACATCTTACACTTTAATGCATGCATACATCAACTTATCTTTCATCCTAGTGACTTGGAAAATCAGTTCCTCTTCTATCATGGTCTTATTGCTCCTCTAAAGCAACACTTACAATATGATACTTGTGAGTCTTTTATACTTTTTTGTTACAAGTTTATTGCTCTAGAACAAGACCTTCTTGATTCTCCTCTAGTAGAGCCTTCCCACATTTCTCTTATTACTATACCCTTTGCTCTTTCACGTACACCTCAAGTTGTACATCCTTAACAACCTCCACCCTTAGCTAAAACTCAAACAAACCGCGCTTCTCCTACTCCACCCAAAGTGCAAAGGCAACAACCTTAGTCTTCTCCTCCATCTCCTACACACGTCTCTCCACCTCTGTAACCAATTACTACCACTACTACTTCACCTCCATACCATGATCCTTTGTGTTTTTCACCTAATGGTCAACCTCATGATGTCTTGCATATATTACTTGATGAGCGATTAATTCGATTCCTTCCAATCACCACCACCCTCCACACTATTTACAATGTCAACATGATCAATATTACTGTAATTACCATCGTATTAGTGGCCATATTGATAATGACTATCTTGATTTACATGAGAGGTTACAACATTTAGAGGACACTGGTGTCATATCTTTTACCTCTCATGAGAGATCATTATCTCCTTCACCATGACAGCGTAGGCATACACCCTGTTGGTTGGAGTTTTTGCCATTGAATATGCCCAATGAAAGTATGCAAAAATCAGTAGTAGTTAGGGAAATTCACCTTTTGACAGGGTGGAATTTCCTCTACTTTTTGGGAGGGGCAATTCCCTCGTATGATGTGATTTTTGTGTTTTTGGTGCTTTTAACCGGAAAGTGCGAAAGGGTGGCATAATTGAGAAATATAAAATATGAAGAGAAAGGAAGAATGAATGTGGAAGAAGAAGTGTAGATTGTAAGTAGAGAGTTGCACAAAAGGAGAACTTCCTATCAGATGGAAAGGAATACAATGAGTGTGAAATATGAGAAGCACAAAGTCTTCCTCTCCTTCAGAACATACTGATATGGCACAAAGTCCACATACTCTGACACCCAAGACAAAGTCTAATCACCTGAGAACCCAACATACTATGAAGGAATAACAACATTAATAATTCAATTACAAGTAGACTAACAAATTATGTGATTGAAAACCGTCAACAACATAGTGGCATTATATTATGGAGGGAAAAGTCTATGCACACAAAGTTACAACACCCTATCCAACAACATCCGATAGGATAGAAGAACTCCTCAAAAGAGTTTGAAAGTAAGAAAAGTGAGAGAAGAACCCCTATTACAATTACAATGCAGCCTTATATATGCATATTTTCCAAGAAGCGGTTATGAAACTACTCGACTAACCCTTAACCCCAATCCTACCTCAAGTTAACTCAACTTGAGTTACATATTACATTACAATTTATAGATAAATAATATTTAATTAATTTGGTGAACAAATTAATTAAATATATTTCAATTTGGTGAACACTTGGATGAGGATTGAATTTTTGCTTCATGTTGTCCCATAACCCGTGGTTAGAGAGAATGATGCCCATGCCTCTTAATTGTGCTTTCAACTACCACTAAGTTGCCATTACGAACCTAGTTTGTATTAAGTAAAATTCTCTAGCAAATCTGCATTGATTCCTGATTTTCTAGGCTATTGTGCATAGACCCTAAAGCCATGGTTCCAATGAGTATTTTTTTGTGCAATTTCGTTGAGAAATGCTCAAGTTATGAGATTTTGAGTAAATGCAACTGTCTTGAGTTTCCACAGGTTTGCCTAATGTTCACGGGAATAAGAATTAATTTTTGGTTGGAAAAGATATTTTGAATATTTTTTACTCTTTTCTAATGTTCCTGCATATCCTTATTTTAAAAAAAAATCTTGGAGGCTTTTAAAACATGGTGAGCCCATTTGATATCGCCATTTGCATTTGAAAAGAGGAGGGGGTCATGCTTTATGTTGAGCCTTTTGGAATAGGGGAAGGTATTTTCATTATTGTAGAAATTACCAACTTGGCCAACTTGGCCGAGTTGGTTATCTCCTTGCATTTCCACCTTTTTTCATACGCCGAGTCATCCTTACACCTATCCACCAAGCTACCTTGTTTACATTGCCTTATCTACATGCTTGGATCCATTCGCGTTTGCATTGGTTATAACGAGCTCTCCTAGTCTTGCATCGGTCGGGCTAGGTTGATTCCTTTTCATGTCTTGATCGGTGATTTTGGCCCGCACTTGGACAAACGACCTAAGGGCCTTCGGGATCCTAAACCCCGCCATTCCTGCACATAATGCATTGGGTGAGTCAAAAATTTTATGCACCAATGTCCTAACTCCCTTTGGGCCATTCGGGCCATATCTCTCCACATTTCTTTGCATCCTTTACTCTTTAGTGAAGTCGAGATCTGGTGCCCAAATTTCCCTTATACATCTTGGGCCAAATTTATCCACCATGCCCACACTAGACCTACACCGAAGTTTTCGAGTCTCCCGTGCGGTTATGTCATAAATGCTTTGGGCCGCTCATACTCCAACCTTTATTGAGCTCCATGATTCATAACACTTCCTGCGAGTGGTCCGTGTGCTTGGCTCATTGTGGGCCTCGATACACCATCACACATTCTCACCGAGATTCACCTTTGACTCATGAGTTATTTCTAGACTTAGCCAACTAGCTCCTCTAAATCGTTCAGTGCATTCATTGTTTCCAACTCGGTTGTTCTTACACAAGTTAGGCAAGCTTCATATTCACTTTTCCCATTACTCAAGAACTTACACTTTGCTTCGTCACTTGGACTTGATGGTTTTACACTTTATGAGTTCCGCTGACATTGAATTATCTTGAGCATCTACCTGATAATAAATTAACTTGCCCATTCTTGTGCTTAAATCAACCCCCTGTGTGATCACATGAGCTTGATTTTACCCAAAATGAGCTTGGGTAGTGCCTATGAAAAATTTGGTAGGGCTCAAGTTGGGATTTCTCCCTTATCATCATGTCATGGATTGGTGAACTCGAGCTTCCATCGGATAGTCGACACTGATTTACAACAACTCGAGTCTCCTCTTCGAACCAACTTGGGCACATTGAGAGATGGCTCATGATGGTGCCTTATTTAACACGGATCAACACAGATTCAATGCAAATATCACTCAACAAATTTGTTTTCATATAAATGAGCTCAAATTCCCTATATGTATGGCTCAGTTTCATGATCCTCGGTGGCTCATCCTTCATTTTTAATGCATCGCTTCTTAATTTAAAAACATCCTAATTTATATGAGTAGCTCGGCTCGATGCATCATACAAATGACTTAGTCTCAATCCTCTTTGTTAGCTCACTTTCCTTCCTAATTAACCCAATGCTTGGCTTGGTGTGGCCCGTGCTATCAACAACTAGTTTACCCAAGTTCTTTCATTCAAAATGGCTCGATTCGTTGAACTCGCTAATGAGCTCAACTACTTATTTCATGGCAAGAGTTCAAATCAATCTTCCAATCATTTAACTTAATCTATGTTCAATTTTAACTCCATAGAGCAACTCACCACTGTTGGACTAACTCACATGTCTACGTAATAACTTGGCCTTTTTTGGTGATAGCTTGATGGGATTTGATCGACTAGCTTCGTGGTATTCAACTTGTCCCCGGAATGTATTTACAATCCCTGGCTTAATGGGTCTAACCTCATATAACTCAGTTCCCAAATGTGAAACAACTCAGCCTATGGATGGCTTATATTAAATTGAGCTTGCTCAACATGAAAAGGCTCGGCTCCTTTAAAAACTCAAGACCCGCTCGAGTCCTTTCAAGATCATCCTGACACAACAACACCAACTCGGTCAAGTACCACTCAAATATTATAACTTGGTGTATGATTTGAGATTTGGTATGATGAATAGCTTTTAAAAGTAGCTCAATTTGCTTCATTTAGCTTGCCCATGCCATAGGATCTTGACCTTTTGAAGAGATAGCTCAAGAGCCTATCCATATCCTCCCATCTCATTCAAACACAAGTTGGACTACAAATAGCTCGCAGAGCCCCTTCACCAAACTCAATTTATTGCATTGCTAAAGTGCACTATGTAAATAACTTAGTGAGCTAAGAAAATAACTTGGTTGGGATTTTTGCATATAATTTTCCATTCTTCCAACCTTGTTAGTGATGTCTGCACAACATAGGCATCTAACCCAATTTTTATTTTGTTTTTGAAAATTTGCACCATTTCGGAATGGGTGACAACAACTGGCTCTTTCTAGGGACATGGCTTGGATTGAGCACTACGTAAAAATACATAACTCAAACTCTAGAATATTGGGGTTTGGAGAATAGACCAGTGGCTTATCCATTGGGCCAAGGTTTAATACAAGGATATTTTCTCTCAACACACAGCTGCACCAAAGCACACAGACAAAAAAAAAAAGAACAGGAAGGGAAACAAACAAAAACTGGGAAAGTATGTATACGAGAGAAGATATTTATAGGGAAGAAAAGAGATTGTATAAAATCTACACAATTCCAAAGATAAATTTGAGAAAAATAGGTACCTTTATGGAACAACATGCTAAAAGTATGAGGCACCCTAGAACTGAAAATGGTTAGTCGAATATACCAAAATATCATGGGAGCATTATGTGGCTTGAAAAAGAAAATTGAAGCAAGAAAACTATCCACATAGTGATATTCCATACTAAAATTATTCAACTCCTATGAAGAGTTGAATGTCCGCTGATACTTCTATTCTTCTAACAACGAGAAGGTGGAGTTATAGTATCATACAAAATCATATACGACCCTTGGCTACTTCCATACCGACTTCGCACATTCTTGAACTCGACAATTTGTATTTATGAGAAAATCTAATCCTTATAGCGCCAAATTCATGTTTCAATGAAGTGCTAACCATATCTGTGTGAATATTTTGGCATTGATCGTGAAACCCATGCACTTCGACAAAATTTTCTTTGTAGTCACTTTCAAGAGGAATTGGTAAAAAGGTACTAAATGATTCATCATTGTCATTTTCTTAATCTGTGTAATTTCTACTTTAGCCTTGGAGAATACACTGTTATTTCAACAAAATCAACATCCTTGCTTTCTAATTCTAGAAGATCTTGACTTCTAAGCACAAGCTGTATTATTGATTTGTCTTCATGATTAGCAGGGAACTTGAAGGTTGTTAGACTAGGTAAAAATTGATCAACAACATCATCTTCTTCCTCTTTCCCACATTCCAAAGAATGTGTTGAAACAAGACTATCATAATCATAGTTATGAAGAAAATATTCCAGACATGGATTTCCATTTTATATTTGTTTCAAGGACTATGTAAAAAGGCTCGGTGTATCTTGATTTCATTAGAAATATAGTAGGAGGAATATTAAGTTCATTACCTTGCTTTTCTTCAGAATCAGACACTTGTTTGTTGTTGAAAGAACTCGAAACAAGAGGATTATCATCAGTGACTCGGGTTTCATTGTCTTCCAACATAGGAGAAAAATTAGCTTTGTCCCTTTTTTCATGATGGACCTCAAATTCCACCAACATAAGATCATTCTTTTCAAACCAAGGACATTCAACCCCGGTGCAAGACATATCTTCTAAGAATTGAAAATCAGGTTGAAATGGAGCCTCAAGTTGTTTGTCTTCTTCATCATTTGAGGGAATATCATATTGGCATGCACTAGGCAGAGTAATAAGAAGACATTCATTAGCGGAATTGAGGTAGCGTTGAGGAATAAATACCTTGTAATATGGAGAATAATCATGAGAAGCTTTTGGAACTTGAATGTTCTCCTCTTCGTTATAAAGTGTCTCATATTCACAATTTGTTTTTTCTTCAATTTTTTTGCCTCTCACGTGTCTGTGGTTGCATGTATTGTCTTTGAACTTCT
Source organism: Taxus wallichiana var. yunnanensis (assembly GCA_018340775.1). NCBI lineage: Eukaryota > Viridiplantae > Streptophyta > Pinopsida > Cupressales > Taxaceae > Taxus > Taxus wallichiana. The sequence goes on along the minus strand of CM031242.1, from coordinate 368,657,608 downwards.
CTCATCAATTGTATGGAGTTTTTATCATCTGCAGGTGCTATTTTCATCTTCCTTCATTTTGCAACACTTTCTTGATACTTAAGCCACAAATATTTAATTACTGGGTCATTACATGTAGCAATTTGTTTCAATCTCTCTTTCCTTTCTTACATTGTTAGTTTCTTTTCGGAGATGACACTATTAAGTTGTGGAGCTTAATTACTTCAAACTAGCATGCTATATTAAACTTAGTTGAAAGAAAGCAGAATGACATTAGTTATGGAGGGACCAACATCGGTCACTTATGACCGACATCGGTAAGGCAAGGAGGAACCAAGATTGGTTATGGCTAATCGGCGTCGGTTACCTGTGTATGAGTGTTTTATTTAACTCACGAGAATTAGATCTAATTTTAGTATTAAAGCATATCTATTGATTTTAATTGCATGGCTAAGTGCCCTAAGTTTTTATATGCCTATATAAGCATGAAAGCTAGGGTTTAGAAGTAAGTATTGATGATTATTTTGAAAATAATTGTCGAGAGAGAATTCTTCGAGAAGGAAAGAGAAGCTTGAGGGAAAGAAAAGCATGTACATTTGAGAGGTGTGGAAGATTGTAGATATTCAATTATATATCTTCTAAAAGCTTTGGATAATATATTGGCTTGTTTCTTGGTGGATGTAGCCCACACTAGGTGAACCACGTTAAATCTGGTGTTGATTTATATCTCTTGTTTTGTATATTTCTTCTGGTAGAATATCCGCTTTTATTACATGTATGCTTAGATTTGATATATAATCTGTACAACCTTGTGCTAACCCCAACAATTGGTATTAGAGTGAGGTTTGAGGGTTTTTGTGTTGACAAATTTAGTCACATAGGGTTTTTCGATTGAGTAGGAGCTACATCAATGGAAGAAAAAAATACAAGGTAGAAAAGTTTGACGAATGAAATTATCAATTATGGAAGATGCAGATTGAAGATTATCTATATCAAAGAGATTTATACTTATTGTTAGATGAAAATTATAGACCTATAAAGATGAGTGACGAAGAAGGGAATATTATTGATAGAAAGGCTTTGGGATCTATAAGATTGAGCTGACAAAGACATCCATGACTTCCAATATTATAGAAGCGACTTCTACGATGTAGAGTTAATGAAATCTCTTGCTAATTTATATGAAAAACCTAGTGCTTCAAATAAAGTTTATTTGATGAAGAAACTATTTAGTTCTAAGATGCATGAAGGTGGATCTGCATCTAGTCATTTGAATGATTTCTAATCTATTGTAAATCAGTTAAAATTGGTTGATATTTCATTTGATGATGAAGTGAAAGCACTTTTATTCTTATGTTCTTTGCCTGATAGTTGGGATAACTTGGTAATGGCTATTAGTAATACAACATCTGCTAATAATATTTTGAAGTTTGATGATGTGGTTAGTATAATCTTGAATGAAGAAATTCGCAGGAAAAGTATATAGGAATCATCATCTGGGAATGCTTTGAATATAGAAAGTAGAGGTAGGTAGAATGAGAGATCCAAGAGTAAGAATAATGGGAAATCAAAGTCAAGGAATGACAGATCTAAATTCAGAGGTAAGGGAATTACCTATTGGAATTGTGGAAAGAAAGGACATGCAAAGAAATATTGTTAGTCAAAGGATAAAGAGACAAATATTGCAGCAGAGGTAATGCAAGATGCTCTTATTCTTTCTTTGGATAATAGAATAAAATCATGGGTTTTAGATTTAGGGGATTCTTTCCATGCAACCCCTAATAAGAGTTATTTTAGAAATTATGTCCAGGTAATTTTGGGCATGTTTATTTGGGTGATGATGAACCTTGCAGTATTATTGGTAAAGGGAAGTTCATCTAAAATTATAGAATGGAAATACATGGGTATTGAAATATGTGAGGCATGTGCCAAGCCTCAAGAGGAATCTTATTTTTGCAAGGAAACTAGGTGAAGCTGGTTGCATGGTTACATTCACAACAGACTCTTGGAAAGTCACCAAGGGTGCCTTTGTTGTGGCAAGAGGCAAGAAGGTAGGAACATTATATTTATCTACATGTGTTACTGATTCCTTTTCTATGTTATCTACTTTAGATTCAGATGCATGCATGTGGCATAATCGGTTGGGCCATATGAGTCAAAAAGGAATGCAGATCTTAAAGGCTAAGGGTAAGTTATCAGATTTGAAAGATTTAGATCTTGATTTTTGTGAGAATTGTATCTTTAGAAAGAAAAAGATAGTGGGATTTCTTAAAGTTGGGAGTAACTAAGGAGCAAAAATTGAGCTTGTACACTCGGATGTGTGGGGACTAGTCCGGGTAGCTTCTCACGGAGGATCTCAATATTATGTTACTTTCATTAATGATGCTACAAGAAAAGTATGTGTTAATTTTATTAAACATAAATACGATATGTTTTGAGACTTTTAAAAGATGGAAAGCTCTTATTGAGAATGAATCAAATTCAAAGTTAAAGTGCGTTAGATCTGAAAATGGTGGTGAATATTGTAGCAAGGATTTTAATGATTATTGTTTAGTGAATGGAATATGTAGAGAAAGGATGGTTCCAAGAACATGAGAAGATAATGGTGTTGTAGAAATAATGAATAGGACAATAATGGAATGTGCTAGAAGTATGAGGATACATGTTGGACTACCCTTGCAATTTTGGGTAGAAACAATTGATATAACAATTTATTTGATTAACCACGGGCCTTCAAGTTCATTAGACGGAGGAATACCAGAGGAAGCTTGGAATGGAAAAGAGGTAGATCTTTCTTTTCTTAAAGTTTTTGGTTCAGAAGATTTTGTGCATATTGATAAGGAAAATAGAAAAAAGTTGGATGCAAAATCTAAGAGATGCACTTTCATTGGTTATGGATATGGTGATTTCAGATTCATTTTTGGGATTTAGAGAATTCTAAAATTATTAGGAGTCGTGACATTGAATGGAATGAAAAGAGAATGTACTGAGGATCAAATTTTGGTACCCAAGGACAAACCGGTTGAGAAGTTTGTGAATGAAAATGAATTCTCATATTTAAAAGTCATACCTACAGGGTTACACAATAACCGGTGTCGGTTGACCCATGACCAACATCGATTCTGAAGAGCCAAATTGACATCGTTAGCATAACCGCGTCGATTACAGGTGGACCGGCATCGATCACTATTAGAATTGGAAACAAATGTCTAGGAGGTCCAAAATGAGCCTCCGGTACCCCAAAATTCTATGAGAAGGTCACAAAGGGTAAGTAAACCTCTAGAAAGATTTACACCTTCTCTATCTTATTTATTATTGACTGATAATGGTGAACCAAAAAGTTTTGAAGAAGTGATGCATGATGAGACCCACGTTCAGTGGGAGCATGACATGGATGAGGAGATGGACTCCTTGGAACAAAACCAGACTTGGGATTTGGTTAAGTCACTAACAAGTAAGAGGAAATTGTAGAACAAGTGGGTTTACAAGATCAAGGAAGAAGAGGGTAGACATAAAAGATATAAGGCAATGCTTGTAGTAAAAGGATTTACACAGAAAGTAGGTATTGACTTTGGTGAAATATTTTCTCCTGTTGTTAAAATGACTTCCATACATATTGTATTGAGTTTAGTTGTAGTACATGATTTGCATTTAGAGAAACTAGATGTGAAGACAACTTTCCTTCATGGTGATTTTGATGAAGATATTTATATGCAACAACCGCTTGAGTATGAAGTCAGGGTAAGGAGAAATTAGTGTGCAAGTTGAAAAAGAGTCTATATGGGATCAAGCAAGATCCAAGGCAATGGTGCATGAGGTTTGATAGTTTCATTCATGAACATGGTTACTTGAGATGTGAATCGATCATTGCATTTATTTCGAGAAGCTTGAAAATGGGAGTTATATTATTTTGTTACTCAATGTGGATGATATGCTTATTGTAGGATCTAGTATGCATGACATTGGTGAGCTTAAGGGAAAGTTAGCTCACACATTTGCTATGAAGGATTTAGGAGTTGCAAAAAGAATCCTTGGCATGTAAATACATAGAGACATGAAGAACAAGAAATTGTATTTGTCTCAGGAGGCTTATATCAATAAGGTGTTGGAAAGGTTTAACATGCAAGATTCAAAACTTGTAAGTACACCTATGGTTGGACACTTCAAATTGAGCAAATATCAATGTCCTTCATCACATGAGGAGGTCAAATACATGACACAAATACCATATACTTTAGCAGTTGGGAGTCTCATGTATGCTATGGTTTTTACCAGACCAGACATTACACATGCAATCGGAGTTGTGAGTAGGTTTATGGAAAATCCAAGTAAAGAGCATTGGAAAGTAGTCTAATGGATACTTAGGTATTTGAGAGGGACATCTAGCATACAATTATACTATAGAGGTTCAGATATTTCTTTATGTGGCTATGTTGATTCGGATATGGCTAGAGATCTAAATGGTAGAAGGAGCACTACTGGGTATATTTTCACAGTAGGTGGGATGACGATTAGTTGTGTTTCGAGATTGTAGAGGGTTGTGGATTTTTATACTATAGAGGTAGAGTATGTTGCAACTACAAAGGCTAGCAAAGAGATGATATAGATGAGCATGTTCATGGAAGAGTTGGGAAAGGAGAAAGATGATTACAAATTGTTCAAGTGACAATTGTTGTCCAATTTTGCACATGTGAAAAAATTGGACAACAGGGTCCCATTACAATCAAATTACGACATTGGTCTTAGGGACTCACATTTGGCCATCACAAAGGTAACATGATTAAAATAATTAATAATTTTCATAGGTGATCTCACCTAGCATTGAACAAGGTAAAATTGAGCTCAACTCAGTGACAACTCGGTGTTAGCTTGGTTGAGAACTTGGTCGTTTATCCTTGGAGCTCAACTTGATGGGTCGGTCGAGCCCAACATTGAAGTGAGTCGGTCTAACTCATGAAGGGAGAAATGACGAGTTCAAGCCAGATTACTTGATGAAACATCAAATATTACAAAAGGCTCGGCCAAAGATGAAGATGGCTCAAGGTAATGAATGTCAAAAAAGCTCAAAGCATGACTTGGTAAGTGACTTGTTGACTCTACGTGTAGGTTTTAATGAATGTTAGTGAGCCCGATGTAAGAGGTAAGTCCCCACAAGCTTGGTTTCAACCTAGCTAATGCTTGCAAGGAGGAATATCTAGGACCGTCAGATATCTCATCTTGCCAAGTCATAAAAGAGTGTGGACATGGCGAGTCGTAAGGTATACAAACTCGATGCCACATAAGATTAATGATAAAAGGCGAGCCACAGAGCCTCGATGTAACAATCTTGTGGATGTTGGAATGAGCCAATCCTATACACAGGGATGCGTGGCTCAATCAAGTTCCAAGTTGCTCGAGTAAAAGAAGATCAGTCACATCTATTTTATATGAATCTAGAAACCACTTTCTTGTGGTCCTTCACCATATTTATCAAGTTTTTCCACTACATAGTTATGTGAATCACCTACACTAAGATCCACAAGATTTTCCACAGTTAGAGCTCAAGTTGCAAAGTGTTGTATCAAACTTGTCATGGTGTATGAAGCCATTCGAGTTGAGGTGAGATCTCATTCCATCATAAATGTTGAACCAAGTGAGCTGATAGAGTGATAACACATGAAATAGGGATGATTTGCTAGCAAAGGCTTAGTGAGTTTATTTGGTAGAGCTCAATTGGGATAAAATACATAGGATGAAGATGGTAAGATAGGAGCCACCTTGTGGGAGCGCTAACTCGACATAAGGGACTCGGGAAACAAGCTTGAGGTCGAGCGCATAGGAAACAAACACTTGAGTTGAAGTTGAGATAAGCAAAACCATATTGAGCCGGGGAGAGTTGGAATGATCAATCTTGGGATGATTTCCATGAGCATAGCTCGGTCATGGGAAAGTATCTCGTGGAGACAAAACATGGTGATCTGGAGTTGAAACTTGACGACAAATTCAAGAATAGTATTGGAGATGCTCACGGGTGGATTGTGAGGAGCTCACAGGATGGCGTTGCAAGGAGAGGAAATTGGGTCTACGAGCTAAGATAATAACAAATCGGGGCATGAAACATAGGATTAACGATGATCTTGTGTCTAGTGTTTGAGGCACTCTAAAAGGGATGACTTAGTGAAGCCATGAACATATTAGTAGCTTGAGTTTAGGGGTTTAAGCTAGTAAATGGAGGAAGGATAAACTCACATTGGAAAACTTAGTGGGTAGAAAGATGAGTGTGGGAAAGGCTCATAGCCAAGCGAGGTTGAATGAAGAGCTCATTTTGACGAGTTAGGGGTTACGAGCTAAGGAATATGATGGTAAATGAACGAGAATTTTAGGACAATGCATGAAAAGCCAATTCGGCTTGATGTGGTGAGATCGGAGTTGAGTCATATGGATTGAGTGAGGAAGTGAATTTAAGGAATGGAAGGAAGCATGCACTTGTGAGACCAAGCTATGGTCATGGATCCCAAAGTGAGTTTAAGAACAGATCTAGTATGGCATATAATAGCTCATTAGGAGCCTGACCAAGCATATCACTGTAGAAATGAATTACAAATTGGAGGGGATTAAGAGGTTTCTTGTGGAAGAAACGTGCATGAGAGCTGAGCCACTCACCGTGAAGGTGTTGATTTCAGATGTATGCATACACAATGAACTCGGCTTGGAGCTCGGCCCACATAAGGAATATGTAAAATGATGAGATCATGGTATCGAGCTATGCGAGGGATGGCGAGCTACTCACTTGAGTTTCTCTTGGGATCTATTGAGTGGAAGGAGCCAACGAGCTCGAGAGGTTTGAACGCATCATGGGATGAAAGAAGAGCCAATCGGCTTGACTCGATAGAAGGAAAATACTTATGGTGATCTCACGTGCTCATGGGAATTGTGGGGATCAAAAATCAATTTTTCAAGTTGGCACATGGAAAAAGAAGTGTCGGGTTCTGTGGCATGCCGGCCCGGCCGAGGTAGTGTGAGTGAGTCATGAAATATGGAGAATTAAAGTTTGGGTCGGGGTGTTTTGGAGTCCGTGGCACATCGAGAAATTTTGTTTGTTGGACCAAGCCATTGCGGGTTTCAATGATCATTTTGGCGAAGAGAAACAGGTTGAGTCATCATGGAAATTAATGACGAGGTGACTCACGAGATGCTTGGTGGAGTTGTTGGTAGAGACATTCGATACATATCATGTGTTTCCATCTTGGTAGGAAAATCGGTTGAGATGATTGGTCACAATGATGTTGAGTAGTGGAACGTCGAGTAGATAGGCGAGGAACCATGGAGTTGATTAAGTGGAGTTGCCCAAGAACCAATCAATATGGAATGAAGAAGCTGAGATGCTTGGTCAATGCAAATGTGGAATACATATGAATAATTGGAGCATACATTGAATAAGCTATGAGTTCGAGTCAAGATGTGCCCAATCTAAGGAAGAAGAAGAGTTCGGGCTTCTCTGTTAAAATTGACGAAAGGCTCTTGTCATGATAGAAAAGTGGGTTTGAATTTAGACAAAGAGATGGTTGCACACGTAAGTTTGGGTATGTTCACAACTTTCACAAAAATGACTCGAAGTAGGTAATGGAAATATTTTTGGAGTTAGGAGCTCATAACGAGCTTGGAGACAACTCTATATGTGGAGTTAAGGGCCATGTGGCTCGGTTTTGGTGAGATGTACTGGGAAAGCTCAAGAGCTCAAATCAAGCTCGCAAAGATGAGTATAGGGGTGTTGGGACCAAGAAGATAACAAAGTTGATGAGCTCAATTGTGAAGATGGTGGTTGGCTCGAGGAATCGAGCTACACAAGGCATATGAAAAGGCATTGGCTCGGTGAGTCACTTGCTTAGGATAGGAAACTTTCCTTGGCCAAACCGGGAGATGGCCACGTTGAATGAGAAGCTCATGTTTCCTTGGATCGGCTTAGGTTATGTAGCGATTAAAAGATCTCATATGCTTAATGGCTAGAGGTGAGTAAAGAATAACCAATGGCGGGAGCACAAAGTGTTGAAGTGTTTCGATGATTAAGAGTAAAAATGTGGCGAGATAAGGATGAGCCGGGTTGAGGTCAAGTCACTTGGTGGCAAGCTTTCAAGCCAAGCTCATGGGTCTAGCCAAAGGGGAGAGGCTTTGTATGGATAGAGTGTACATGAGATTGAATCATTGAGCCCTGAACCATGCACGTAGCGAGTTGGTTGAGACATCAACACGGAAAGTTCACCGGCTTGACCTAATAAGAAAGGATCTTAGCCGGTTGATGTGAATGTAAGAAGAGCTCACCACATATATTAAAGCCATCAACCGATGTGTGGAAGTTAATTCTTACCAGCTCGGTGAATAGGGAGGAGCCCACTGCGGCGAGCCATTAAAGATGGAGCCCAAATTTTAATACAAGTGGGGGCGTTCGATGCTAAAAGAGCTCAGTTGCGGTGAAGAATGGAGGAGCTCGAGCCAACCACCGAGTTAGGATATTTTTTGACCGTTATCATGAAACCCCTTTAGGAAAAACCAAATCCGGGGGTCTCACCATATATTTTAATTAAATTAACATTTTTATTAATAATATTTATTATTATTATTTAAATATTCTTTTAATTAATTGAGAAGATTAGGTCAACATGCAATTAATGGCTCATGGTGGAACCTTCTCAAGTGGTTCAACCAACTGTAATAAATGAATCATCACGTGCCTTTAATTTAGGAAGGGAATTTATGACTTCTTCTCTCCTCTTTCACAACTTCTTCTATAAATGTAAGTTGGAAGCTCATTCCAACAGGTTAGACAAGTTAGACAGTTAGATAGTTGAACTTTCAACTTCAAGCCTCTCTTTCAAGACTGTAATGGAAACCATTACTTCTTTTGAATGTATGATGCATTGTGCATATTGTTGAAGTAATAAAAGTGTGTGTTTTGTGACTAATCTTGGTTATTTCATCCTTTTATACTTCTTTGTGCCTTTCTTATGCTTGTAGGTACACTGTGCAAGTTCAAGTTTCTATTGCAGGTTCTTGGAGTTCTGTGCTTATCGAGTGGTGGAGTATTGCATGCAGTTGAGTTGTGGTGCCTGCTCACCCTTCTCAAGTTCATCCTTCTTCACCTGGAATCTTGATAGATTGTTTTTTTTCGACTAAGTTTAATAAAAGGAACACATGCTTCCTAGTATGTGGTATCTTGTTACCCTTTATAAGTTATAGTAGGTGAACTTGTCTTATGGTGCACACACCCTCTTCAAATTAACCCTTCCTGAGTCTGACAACACCCTTTATTTGGTGCATCACCATCCCTAGTATAGTTTCGTTTCTTGCAAATCTCTTTCCTAAAACCCATGAAAATGTTAGCATAGGACTAGATAGCCATTTTATTACACTAGGAGTAGTACAACACTTAGTTTAGGAAGAGGAAGTGGCCTTCTCCAGGAGGTTCACCTCGAGCCCAAGTCCCATAGCTTGAGAGGTGATCCCATGTTTCCCAATTACATTGAATGTCCTGTTCACATTCTAACCATTCAGAGGGTGTAGTGATTTGGTGATAACAACGATGAGTGTAGCTCATTTGGTAAAGAACTCAACATTTCATTCTAAAACGAAACACATTCAGTTGAGGTATCACTTCATATGGAAGGTATTGGAGGATGGGTAGCTGAAGTTGGAGAAGATTCATATGAGTGAAAACCCTATGGATATGCTAATGAAGCCATTAGAAAAAGATAAGTTGGAGCTACACTCCACTTCTATTGGTCTTCGAGTTTGAGACTTGAAGAGGAAGAAACAAAGCTAAGGAAAGGATCCAAGAATGACGTTGTACATGTATAGCAAGTAATTTATCTCCAAGTGGGAGATTGTTGAGTTATGGAGCTCAATTACTTCAAATTAACATGCTATATTAAACTTGCAGGAAAGCACAATAACCGGCATCGGTTATGGAGGGACCAACATTGGTCAGGAAAGGAGGAACCGACATCGGTTAGGGATAACCAAAGCATTGGTTACCTGTGTATGAGTGTTTTATTTAACTCATGGGAATTAGATCTGATTTTAGTATTAAAACATATCTATTGATTGTAATTGTGTGGCTAAGTGCCCTAAGTTTGTATATGCCTATATAAGCATGAAAGCTAGGGTTGAGAATTAATTATTGATGATTATTGTGAAAATAATTGTGAGAGATAATTCTTGGAGAAGGAAAGAGAAGCTTGAGAGAAAGAAAGTACTATACATCTGAGAGGTGTGGAAGATTGTAGATCTTCAATTGTATATCTTTTGAAAGCTTTGGATGATAGATTGGATTGTTTCTTGATGGATGTAGCCCACCTTTGGGTGAACCATGTTAAATATGGTGTTGATTTATATCTCTTGTTTTGTATGTTTCTTCCGGTAGAATATCGGTTTTATTGCATGTATGCTTAGATCTAATATATAATCTATACAACCTAATGCTAACCCCAACAGCATAGGTGCAATAATGGATTTATTTTTGGCATATGGAATGTTAGCACAACTGGAAGAATCTTTCTTTCTTTCTCATCTCACTGAGTTGCAGTAGCATTTGTGAAACCAATCTTGGATTCATGCCTCCGTAGAAGGTTTGTAGAAACTAGACCTATTCTGGATTGACTGGAGCTTAAATTTTTTGAATGGGGATATCTTCATCCTCATCCCCATCACTATTAATCTCACTCATTGGTTTGGGACAATAAGTGTTTTTCATCTCTCCTTCATTCCTAGGAAGGTTTATAGATTGAGGGAATTAACGTGACAAAAGTTTGATTCCACCGAGTTTGCTACAAATTGTTGGTTGGAATTTTTCCATTGAATATGCCTAATGGAAGTATGAAAAAATAAAAACAATTAGGAAATTCACCTTTTGATAGAATGGAATTTCCTCTACTTTGTGGGAGGGGTAGTTCCTTCGTATGATGTGATTATTTTAATTTTTGGTGCTTTTAACTAGAAAGCACGAAAGGGTGGCATAATTGAGAAATAGAAAATATGAAGAGAAAGGAAGAATGAATACAGAAGAAGAAGTGTAGATTGCAAGTAGAGAGATGCACAAAATGAGAAATTCCTATTAGATGGAAATAAATACAATGAGTGTGAAATATGAGAAGCACAAAGTCTTCCTCTCCTTTAGAACATCGATATGGCATAAAGTCCACATACTTTGACACCCAACACAAAGTCTGATCACCTGAGCACCCAACATACTTTGAAGGAATAACAACATTAATAATTCAATTACAAGAAAACTACAAATTTTTCAATTGAAACCGCATCAACATAGTGGCATAAAAAGTATTGTATTCTAGAGGGAAAAGTTTGTGCACACAAAGTTACAACAACCTATCCAATAACATCCGATAGGATAAAAGAACTCCTTAAAAGAGTTTGAAAATAAGAAAAGTGAGAGAGGAACCTCTATTATAATTACAATGTAGCCTTATATAGACATATTTTCCAAGAAGCAGTTATGAAACTACCTGACTAATCCTTAACCCCAATCCTGACCTCAAGTTAACTCAACTTGAGTTACATATTACATTACGATTGATAGAAAAATAATATTTAATTAATTTGGTAAACAAATTAATTAAATATATTTCAATTTGGTGAACACTTGGATGAGGATTGAATTTTTGCTTCATGTTGTCCCATAACCTGCGGTTGGAGAGAATGATGCCCATGCCTCTTAATTGTGCTTTCAACTACCACTAAGCTACCATTCGAACCAAGTTTGTTTTCTATAAAATTCTCTAGAAAATCTACATCAATTCCTTATTTTCTTGGCTGCTATGCATAGATATCAAAGCTACAGTTCCAATGAGTATTTGTTTGTGCAATTTCGTTGAGAAACGCTCAAGTTAGGAGCTTCAAGTGAATGCAACTATCTTGAGTTTCCATAGGTTTGCCTGAGAATTTATTTATGGTTGGAAAAGATATTTTGAATATTTTTTACTCTTTTCTAATGTTCCCACATATCCTTATTTTTAAAAGAAAATCTTAGAGGCTTTTAAAATATGGTGGGCCCATTTGATATCACCATTTGCATTTGAAAAGAGGAGGGGATCATGCTTTATGTTGAGCCTTTTGGAATAGAGGAAGGTATTTGTATTATTGTATAAACTGCCAACTTAGCCAGCTCGGCCGAGTTGGCTATCTCCTTACGTTTCCACCCTTTTTCATACGTTGAGTCATCCGTACACCTATCCACCAAGATACCTTGTTTACATTGCCTTGTCTACATGCTGGATCCATTCACGATTGCATTGGTTGTAGCGAGCTCTCCTAGTCTTGCATCGGTCGAGCTAGGTTGATTGCTTATTCACGTCTTGATCGGTGATTTTGGACCATAGTTAACACATCCTGAGTTAAGGGACCACCACATACCGCCTCTCAGGCATGACAATTCTCCTCACGTGCCTCGTCCCTCTTGTTAAGTAACATTGTACATGTCGCCGCATTGTTATGGCTACTAGATCAAATAGAGGGGCATGCTCACTGTAATTTCATCCACGTGTTCTAGTATCCCTCAAAGCATAACACATCGCTAGGCACATTCCACATCAATGTGCGGATATAAGTGTCTACTATCAACGACCAATAGGCATCTCTGCGTACATCACAAACAACCTCATGCTAGTCAACCATGTACACAAAAACTACATCAACAATTTATTAACCACAACTTTAAGTATACATTAATTCTTACGATCTACCACGATTGCTTTGCTACGGGATCATGGATACCTCCCTCACTTGTTCCTCCTATTTATAATTCCATAGCACCTACAAATACTGGGTATAATAATACCCATTTATGTGCTTCCCACCACACTCAATAATCCTCTGTACTACCCACATCATCGCCATCCACAGCCACTATCGTTGGGTCTACCACATCGACGCGCAAAGTGGTACCAATTTGCTCGCCATGGGCCTTGCCCTCTTAGGGACTATAATGGCCTGTAGCCATATATATGGCTTTAGAGGCACATCTGTGCCATCCCGAACTACCACGATACTCTCTCCACCTAAAACAACTCCGTTACACCTGGAAAGTGGTCCTCTAATGACATAGTCCTCTGAATACATCACAACTCTGTCGTATCCTTAGGTCAGACCTCATAATCACGATATGGCCTCCATGTCACCGAATCAGATCCCATCTTGTCTATTAAGGCCCTAAAGCTATCAGTGTCCATCTTCTTGCCACGAATATCCACCCAACGTCAAGCAAAGATCTCTGGCTGAGCCCACTCCCCTCATGCCCCTGAAACTAGTCTCAATACAACTATATGCTCATATTCCCAAACATGTAGTAGTGTGGTGGGCCCTATACCCCCACCATACTCATCCTGCATAAATTAATACAAGTCCCTGTATATGTGGGCCAACACACACCGCACCCACGCATATCTCATCCCATCCTCCTCTATCCTTGACATATGTCATGCATCTTATATAAGATGCCGACACCCCCTCCCTCCATTGCTATACAAGATGCTATCACCACTGTGATGAACTTCCGCAAATGTAGAACCCTCGAATGTAATATCACATCCAAACTAATATGGTCATAAGAACCTAGTCCTTTGTAAAATATCGTCGACCGAGCACATCTCGCCACTCCATATCCACTACTGCCATCACTTGTACTCTCTCCCCAACCACTGACAACTGCAGTATGCGATATACATCCTCCAACATCATGATCATATCTCCCGTAGGCAACCAAAATGTGCATGTGTCTGCACACCATTTCTCACATAATGTAGTCAACATAGGCATATTATGGGGCACATCCCCCATCCATGCTATATGCCATAGGCCGACACAGTCCTACACATCCCATTCATCATCTAAAAAATCCAATCCTAGTAGTATATTCAAGTGCCAACCACTACGGAACTCCCTTGAATGAATATCCCTATGCATAACACAAAACAACAACAAAAACAATGATTAGAATGCTTTACATGATCACAAACAACTACTCAACATGTTAGAAACAACTTCCATAACATTACCTCCAAATCCAAAATTTTCTAGACCAGGGTGCCTAGCATCGGGATTGGGGCACCCTAGAGCAGGACACTAGTGCCCGGGTTTGGGTGCTCTAGTCCCAAGGGTCACTAGTGCCCTAACCACTCTTGTCTAGGTCCTAAATGCCAAGAAAGCTAAAAATATCAAAAATGCAAAAATTCACCTCAACCACCTATTCCACCCTACATTTAAGCAAAAATAATGTACTTACTAACTCTGTTGTAGTACACGACGCTACCGTAGTTGATACTCTCTCAAACTGGGTCGGACGTAATGGTCTTACTTGAGGCATCCCTACTCACTCCATATACACTCTTACACTCGTGCCAGAAACAAATGAAGTGATAAGTTGCCTTTTCACTTTACTATTTATAATCCCATTACAATTGCCACCTTTACTATGGTCTACATTTCACGCTTATCACCATAACTAATACACGCAACACCGTTTCGAGTCATATCTTGAGCATTTTAACCCCGATTTGCACCCCATTTGTGACATTATTTTAGAATTCTTCCTACCACCGTACTACACATGTTTCACGCATGTTATACACCTTACTGTTATTTTCTACTCCTTACATCCTCATTTTAACCTCTTGCCGCTACATTTTGCTTAGAGTTCGTTTCGCTCAACACTCCCTCTTTTCTTTGAAAGGGGGCATATCATGGGGCGTTCCCTATAATCCCCCTTATGTCACCACACATCCCAATATCGTGAATACAAAACCTTGCGGCTTATCGCGATACTTCACCATCAATATCCCCTAATGACCTAGTTTGGGGGCAATAATTGCTTAACATTTCCAAACACCTTCACACATTGTAACTTATCAATTCCCCCTAATGATCTTAGGGGCAAAAAATGACTAAAAATCATTTTATGCATTGTCTCATCGATTTAGTAACTTTCCCTAATGACCTAACCTGGGGGCAATTAGTGAAAAACCTCGCCATGAGTAACCAATCAACTAATCAAAATCAACGCATTCAAATCAAACCATTCAAACCCATGAGCAATCTCCTAGATGACCTAAATTGGGAGCTACATTCACCATTCCGTTTCTAGAAAACATCACTTGGGATTTTATTCTATACTCTGCATTCACTTCTAGATGACCTAATATGGAAGCCATCTCATTTTCTATCGCGTTTGCTTCTAGATGACCTAACTTGGAAGCCATCTCATTCTCTATCACGTTCGCTTCCTCATGACCTAACTTGGAAGCCTTTACATTACGACGACACCCATGAAGTGGGGGTAAGAGTGCCTTTCCCCTTATCACTCCTATATGGGTCAATTGTTTTAACCGAAATAATTTAGATCCAAAATTCACCACTTTTTGATCTAAGTACGTCTATAGCGGCTAGATCTTGGGGATGTAGTTAAAGCTTGGAGAATAACACATTTTCTCCCTACACTCTTCCTCTGGTGTCAGGATGCCCAAATCCTCCCATCATTCCATTCATATACAACCATTCGGGTTAGGAACTGATCACTCCTTACCCACCTATTCGATATTTAACCATGTTCAAAATCATCTCATCATCATTTTTATTTTCCGTACTTCATCGCAACACTTACACTTTTGTGTTGCATGGATCAACTCATTGATCCATGGTTCAACAGGTTTTTATGGTTCTTTCGACATGCTTCCACTACACATCATGCGTTCTTCTACATATTGGGCTTCTACAACTTTTCCTCGGTACACATCTCTATCTACTTTATGTTCTTGAGATTTCCACTCAACAACATAAAGTGGGGGCAAATGTAGTCATAAAATCACACATTTACTATTACATTTATACTGTTGGGTATGTTAATTTATATATGGATCTTGTGTGATAAAAATATTCATTAGTGACCCATATTTAGGTCTTGTGGTCAGTTAGTCAGGTGTCATTGTGTTTTTTATGGTTCATTCCTCAGTTGTCTCTATAGTTTTGGCCATCTTTCAAGGTGTCTCAGATGTCGTAATTTGTTTAATTTTCATCTTTAGGTCTACATTGGGGCACCTAAGGTTGCAGACTTGTTTGGGTGCCCCAATCCATTATTTTGGGCCTATGTGTCATCATAATTTGTGGTCTTAATTTATTTATTCGAGGTCGGTCCTAATGGTTACCCCATGTATTCCCTTAGGTCATAGTTGGCTAGTTTTGGGTCACTAGTGTTGAAATTTGAGCAAGGGATCCCTATATAAACAAAACATACTCACTACATTATGGGTGGACATCTCACACATCAAGGGCAATTATTTACTAAGGCAATGGACTGCATTTGGGCTTCTTCTACATCTACATCACACAAGCACAAGGGGAAGGGTTGCATTCTTTCAATTCCATGCATTATTTTGCATTTTACATATAGTTATTACCCCTTAGTATTAAGTCATTGGTGCTAGGGAATCCTAAACACAAAATTACACACACATGCACTAGAACTACATCATGGTCCATAATGTAGTGTAACACTCAACAATAAGTCCACTAGTTTGGCAGCTGAGGATAGACCAACCCCACTAACCTTTTGTTTTGTAAGTCATTATTCACTTCATCCAATGAATCTAGTGTGACAGACATGCAGGGTTTTAGGTCTTCTTGTGACACCGCCAAAAAAATCCTAAGCTTTTTCATAATTCCCAACGCCTGAGTCTGAGACGGGGTGCCCAAGACACTCCCAGTGCCTCGGTGTAGAAATTTTTTTAACTTATGTCCTTCATGAAGTCATTCGATCATAGTTTGCCTAGTCCACACACCTCACTCACTGATCCAACACACAATGAGGTAAGTTATTTATAGGTTAGTAACATACCCATCATTTCTATTATTTCAATCCATTCAAATAAAAATAAAAAATATTTAGATCTAGTACTTCAATATAACACTTAGTTTCTATTTAGATTAACTTATAAAATAGTGAAAAGCCTAAAAATCCTATTTTTAGTTAATCACTTATTTTTCCCCCTACTGATTGTCTTATCCTCCAAAATAACATTACCATTAATAGAATTGAGACATTTCACATTGATTTTTGTCTTGCAAACAAACCATTTCCCTTGGATCTATTCACTTTAAAGGAAGCTATCTTATGTCACTTGGGTGCCATGGACAAGGAACCCTATACATCCATTACATAAGACACTCAATTTAAAAAAGCAGATATTTTGGGGACAACGATGACATACCCCTAGAGCCTACTGATGAGCTTCCCACTTTTGATCATCTTGACAAAGCATCGCACATGCTTATCGAAGAAACTATTAAAGTCAACATAAGTACTCCTAAAGAACCTTGCATAGTCCTCCTTGGAAAGTACTTATTAGACGAGGAACGTGTCGAGTACACATCACTCTTACGAGATTTTTTTAATGTATTTGCTTGCTCATATGTTGATATGCCAAGAATGGATCCAGATACAATAGTTCACAACTTGGTGTTAAAACCTGATACTGAACACATCAAACATAAGTTACATATGATGCACCCACATGTTGCATTACTAGTCAAGGAAGAGCTACAAAACTTCTTGATGTCAGTTTCATCTAACCAATTGACTATCTAGAATGGGTCTCTAACATGGTCCCCATGGGAAAGAAAAATGGTGGTATCCATGTTTGCATTGAATTTAGGGATGTCAGTAAAGCTTGTTCTAAGGATGAATTTCCCTTGCCGTATATTGACACTATTATCGACAATACTGTTGGTCACGAAATGTTTTCTTTCATGGATGGTTTCTTAGGTTATGATCAGATGATAATCTCTCTCGAAGACCAACATAATACTTCTTTCACCAGTCCCTGAGGGACATTTTTCTATAAAGTGATGCCCTCGGACTCAAAAATGTTGGTGCGACCTATCAATGTGTTATGACATATGTATTCCATGACTACATTCATTATATCATAGAAGATTATGTTGATGATATTTTTCCAAGTCTAAGATATGTTTTGACCACATAAAATTTCTACACAAATTCTTTGTGCGCCTCTTGGAATACAAAATTTGGTTGAATCCCAAAAAATATGTTTTGAAGCAAAATCAGGAAAGTTACTTGGCTTCATTGTCTCACGTAAAGGCATTGATGTGGATCCAACTAAAGTTAAATCCATCATATACATTCCTCCTACAAACACCGAGACAATTACATAGCCTTGATGAAAGATACAAGCTATTTAACGCTTCATTCACAGTAACTTTCTTGTCATTTTCATCCATTTAATAAAATCCTTAGAAAAGGGGTTACCTTTGAATGGGGGAGGAGTGTCACATTGCATTTGAACAACTTAAAAGTATCTTCTTACTCCTCCTATGTTGTCACCTCCACATCCCGAACAACCATTTCATCTATATATTGTTGTTACTAATTTCACTCTAGGAAGTATGTTAACTCAACGAAATGCAAACAATTGTGAATCAACCATTTATTACATTAGTCAAGTACTCGTTGCTTATGAGCTTAACTATGCACACATTGAGAAGATTTGTTTGGCCATAGTGTTCTCCACATAGAAACTCGAAATTATATTCTCAATCACATGACATATGTTGTTGCTAAAATAGATCCTTTGCATTATATGATGAGAAAGACATATCACAATAGCCACACATCTAAATGGATCATGTTACTCACCGAATTTGATCTACATTTCATTTCACAAAAGGATATTAAAGGTTAAGTGATTGTTGATCAATTAGTTGAAGCCCCTCTTCATGATTTAAGACCACTCACTATTGATCTACCAGATGATGCCATCTTTCATGTATTTGAAAGTTAGGATCCCATAGATGCCAACGAGGACTTCAATATGAATTTACATTTTGATGGATCCAAAACTGACCAAGGAGGAGGCACAAGAGTAGTTTTTGTCACACCCCAAGGAGCCTCTATTCGTTATCATTTAAACTTGATTTTCCATGCATAAAAAGCATAGTTCAAAGATCGAAGCTCTTATCATTGGTCTTCAATTATCTATCTCTCTCAAAATCAAATGATTGCAAATTGTCGATGATTCTCAATTAGTTTTCAATCAAATCTTATGGTCATACTAGTGTCGTAATGACACATTTCAACAATAGAATAATTTTGTTGATTCATTCCTCACTCAATTTTCCCACTACGAGATCGAGACCACGCCACATTCTATCAATCATTTTGCAGACACCATGGCCTCATTAGGATTGTATATACCTTTAGAAAAATTAGCTGACATTATCCACATTCCCATTCATGTGCTAACACAACCATCTTGTGAGCAATGAAAATTACAAGATAATGAAAGATAGAATAAATAAACAACAATATACCTTTCTTTGTAACTTTCTTGTAAACCTCAAGAAGATTTGTGAAGAACTTGGGCTTGTGAAATCTTAATATGTTTGAATTGTGGATGCTCTTGATATGAATCTCCAAAGTGGATTTGTAAATGCTACGAGCTTGGATACACAAGGATGCAAGAGGAAAATTTGGCAGAAGTTGGCTATAATTTGCATAAGCTTCAGGGATGAGTTTGCAAAGGAAATGACTTACTTTTATAGCTGAGGGTAAGGCCATGAAAAGTGGATCAAAGTTTGACTAAGCTTCAGGTTAATAATTATAATTACTTGGAATAAAAAGTAGACTTGGTCTGTGGAATTGCATATTTGAAGGGGTAATAGACATTTGGATGGAAAAATTTACACCTGGGAAGGTGGTTGTATGTATAACTCAATTTCCCCACCTTTCTAGGATTCTAGAAGTGGATTCCAGTGAAGTTGACTGGAATGAAGAAGTGGAGTTCAAAAGGAGTCTAAGTGGCAGTTGATTTAGGAAAGAGGTGTATTTTCCTAATTAAGCAACTAATTTAATTAGCTACAATGTGCAAGTGGATTAATTAACCATTTATTTTATAAATGATGATTAACTCAACTAAAGTGGGTTAGAGACTAATTTAATTAATCCTAACAAGGGGTGGATGATTAATTAATTTGATTAATCAATCGTAAGGGGGTATGAACAACATGCTGTGAATTGGGATAATACTGGGAACAAGTGTGTGATTTTGGGGTGTCTACATTTACCCCTCTTTAAAGTGCTATTGCAAAGTAATAACATTTTAAAGATAATAGATGCATGTAGATTAGCGAGTGGAAAATGGTAAAGCATTTGGATTCCCCAACAAGTAAAATGGTAAGGGAATGCCTAGTCAATTGGGTGAGTGATGCAACAAAGTGGTGGACAACCACTTGATAGGAAGAAAGAAAGAAAGGGTGTGAACAAGGAGGGGAAGAATTGTGCTTGTAGCATGAGTGTCGTTTGGAGAGTGTGATTATAAGAGCAACCTTTATTTTGTTGTCCCACAATAGAGTTGTCACCATTATTATGAAAGAATCAAGATGTTGAACCTATATGTGCGTAAACAAACACACACACACACAACAAAGAAAAGATAAAAAGGAAAAAATCCAATATATAGAGTAGGTGTAGTCATTAGGGTTATAAAGGAATGAAGATGTTATCACACTACTTGAAAGTGGTCCAAAAAGTAAACATCAATAATGCAACACAAATTTGAAAAAGAAGACAATCAGCTATGCCCCTAATGCATGCCACAATGATGATTAAGCAGATGCAAATTCCCCCAAGCACTAAACTGATGAAATGCGTGGGAATAGGATCAAGATGGAGAACGGAGTAAACATAGAAACTCCTCGTGACACTCTTGTTGGATCTGTTTTGAAAAAGATCTAAGAGAAATTACCCCAGGAAAATTTATATCACGAAGGAAAAATAATTGTGTGACTTGCCCCAAAAAAAAGTTAATAATCATGTAAAAGGAAGAATGTAGAGTGATAGTCATAAGATTAGAACGATCACTAGGGTAATAGATAAAAGTATGACTTTATAAAGATTGTGTTGAAATGTTGAAATATCAACTTTATGGGTTTTCCAATTATAGGATTTCTGTGATAAGTGAATGTTTGTTCAATTTTTTATATTTTTTTGATATTTTAAATTTTGTTGAATATATAATTTTTTGAATTTTGAATATATGTTTTCTTTTTGAAATTTTGCAAAGTTTTGAAAAAAATTGATGCAAAGAAAAGAAGAGTGGCATTTTTGTTACACCTGATTTATTAGGGATAAATGATGTTATTGAAAGCATTAAAAAACATGTCAAATAAACCCAATATGAACTAGAAGGAACTACACCAAAGTTATATGTGAGCTAAAATACAGAGAAGTTTCCTGCAATTGGTATACAACGAAAAGTACAACAAAATAAAAAACTAACAAAAGTAAAAGTACCATCACAATGTTGATAAACCACAACAATACAACACAATTTACAATAATATCTAATGAAACTCCTAATGTGTTCCACATTGAAGAATTAGATAGATATGAATGCCCCAAGTGATAGCTTAGAACGTGAGAGGATTGGATCAGGACAAAGAAGCAGAGTGATGCTTAGATACTCCAAAAGATACTTTTGTTGGATTCCATTGAAGTGTGATCTGTATTGGGTTAAAATGTGAAATCCAAGTGTGCCCCAAGAAAATTTATATTATCAAAGGGTAATTAATTTCCTTGATCATAGATATACACCATGGGCAAGAAAAGTGATTAGCGAAAGATGATGTGGAACGATCATTAGGAGCATTGTCAAATGGTGATATTGTTGAACTATGTTATTCAATTGTTGAAATTTGGTCAAACATTTTCTGAATGTTTTGTTTGTTGTCAATTTTATATTGTTTTTGGTTTTGGAACAATTTTATACTATTTTTGAACATATTTGAATTTTTTTATAGTTTTGAAACATATTTGAAGGTTTTTGTAGTTTTGAAACATATTTGAATGTTTTTGGATTTTTTGAGAAATATATTTGAATATTTTTGTATTTTTGACTTGGTAAAGGGGTGCATTGTCTAAATGGTCAAACAATTATAAACATTCCATTCCATTAACACAATTCAAATGATGTAATGATATGATGTCTCACTCCACTCGTGGCTCCACACAACTAGGAAGATGTGAGGGTTCATCACCGAGAGCAAGAATGATGTGAAAAGCTGGGAGAATAGTGATATGAAAATGAAGATGATGGATGCAAAGACACTAGGTGTAATAATGATCCATGTGAATAAAATGTAACTCATCTCTAGTCAAGAGTACCTAACCGATTCTTAGATGATTTAAATTTATTGGTTTTGACTAGACTAGATCTATTGATGGCCTACTGATTGACATGATCATGTTGAAGGATTTTTGTCTCTCTTAACATAAGAAAATTCTTGGGATGTTTTTGATAAAGAAATTTTGATTCATATGCTACGAGGATTTTTTACTTTGATTTTTTTGAAAGGGACCCCTACATCTTTTCCCATGCCATTAGTAAAAGGAAATGTCTCAACACCGAAGACAAAATGTAGGTGAGTAAGGATATCTTCCTCTGTTCCCAGTCTCATACTACTAGTAAGAAGTATGGGCTCATCACCAAAGACTATGAAGGATGAAAGGTGTAATGATTTATTTATATTTTTGTATTTTATATTGATTTTTCCTTATTTATTAATATTGTGCTTGTTAGGGAGGAACATTCTACCCTAATTCTCAGTCACATGTGACTAGTAGACTAAGGGTTCAATACCATAAACCTGAAATGGGCGGCCAAAATGACCGAGTAAAGAAGTTAGAGCTTTTTTGTAAAAGAGAGAACTTATTTGAAAAGAGGAGTTGACATCAGTAAGCTTCAGAAAAAACTTTAG
The DNA here is from genome assembly GCA_018340775.1 of Taxus wallichiana var. yunnanensis. Classification (NCBI taxonomy): domain Eukaryota; kingdom Viridiplantae; phylum Streptophyta; class Pinopsida; order Cupressales; family Taxaceae; genus Taxus; species Taxus wallichiana. Next base: position 368,634,820 of record CM031242.1, on the reverse strand, counting down.
GTAAAAAGATATGGAATGGTAGAAACCATAACAAGGATGAGACACATAATGCCCAAGAGAAACAAGGTTAACTGTGTCATGGAAGGTGAAGAATGCGAAGATATGATAACAATATGATTAAGATATCTGCCAATGGATGAAACAATTAAAATTGTTTGTTAAATGAGTTAACCATGTAAGTGGTCTCCTAGTGCGGAGAGAACATGTGGAAGAAGATGTTTTTACTTCTATGTTTTTATTTATAAATATTGCTTTAAGGAAATTTTTGATGTGGATTTTTCGTCTCTTTTTATGCTTTTTAATTTTTCTAAATTTTTACTGATGAAGGTTTGCAATGGACTCATCGGGAGAGAGTTCCATATTTATGATAGTGGAATGGTCTTGATTTATGAGAGTTAGGTGGATGAGGTCCAAGTCAATAGAGTGAATCAAAATATTTAATGAGTCATGAGCTATGAGAATTGGGTGGATGCAATCCAAGTCAAAGGAGGGGTGTGAACAAGGAAGAGTGGCAAAAGCTATGGAATGAGCTAAAGAACCTCAAAGCTTTACTAACTCATCTATGGACCATAAGATTAGAGCTAAACAAGAAACTATCTATTTACATGCATATATAAACTTAAAATAAACATTCAAACCCTAGCATATCTAAATATCTCTCTACTCCATGAAAGCTTAATGAATGTGAACCTAGTTTAGATTCTAAGAAATCAAATTTGTTTGTTGTTTCTCAAGGTATTTGAGAGTGAGAGCTCACCATTAATGGCTATAATATCATATGGTTCCTCTCATTTACTCAAAGCTTGAGTGAATAGTGCAATGGTGGAGAAAATAGCTCAAAAACAATGAAAGAGAGCTCAATATCCTAAAATGGCATAGTTTATGCTAAGGGAGGAAAACTCATGGTTTGAAGGGATGCACTTAGGCTTGTATTTATAGATATTGGTTTGGAATTCTTGTGCATGTGGGACTAAAGTCTAAAAATCACTTTAGGATTAAGAGCTAAGTAAACATGCTTTAGACTTGTTAAGCTAGGTTTAGGCTAGTTAAACTCGATTAACAAGTGATTAGTGACTCATTGAGAGTTGGGATGAGTCTGGTTAATCATTTGTGATTTATAGATAGCCTAGGAAGTCCGTAAAAGTGGTTCAGAGAGAACTAGGGAGGTTTTGAATGGTCAAAAGGAGGAATGTTCATCTAATAAGAGAGATATTAGCCCAATGGGTTGAATATAGGAGGAATAAAATTGAAAGAGGGTCATGAATGGGCGTACGAGAATGGAGCAAAGAATAGCTAATTAACGAAGTGTCATTAATCAATTGAATTGGAGGAAATCCTAAGTGTAAGCATATTTTAGGTGTCTATAAGGGGATCAAAGATTTGATAAGTCTTGAAGTACAAGACTTTGTGAGATGATATCCAAGTCAAAGGAGAAAATAAAAATATTTGATAAGTTCGAACTACAAGACATGGGCGGATAGGTTCTAAGTCAAAAGAGAGAATTGAAATATTCGATAGGTCTTGAAGTACAAGACTTGGGTAGATGAGATCCAAGTTAATGGAGCGAGATAGAAATATTTTCAATGTATCCATGATTTAAGTAGTCTTGATTTATGAGACTTGGGTAGACGAGGTCTAAGTCAAATGAGGGAATTCAAGGATTGATGAGTCTAGATTTACGAGACATAGGAAGACAAGATCTAAGACAAATGAGGGTTGGATACAATTGCGTATGCAACTTGTGGCCATGTTTTTCAACTATCTTTTCCAAAGTATGGATTTGGCAAGTATTATTAGAATCTTTAGATTGTTTGTTGCCTTGTGGGTAATAAGGAGTAGCCCATTGTAAGTAGATATGCCATTTATTGGATAAGGATTTGAAATTTTTATTCTTGAATGAGGTACCATTATCGTAATGACAATGGCTATGGGAATATAAAAAAGAAAAATTATATGGTTAAAGATGAATTTGGAAATATTACACCCAAAGTGACGTAGGTAAGAGGCATAACCTCGATCCACTTGGTGAAATATTTGGTGGCGGTTATTATAAAGGTATATTACCATCGGAGAAGGTGGGATTTATTTTTTTGATCAATTCAAGCCCCATTTAGAAAAAGGCTAGGGTGAAGTGATGGGTTGCAGAGCTTGGGAAGGTACATGAATCAAATTACCGTGCTTTTGACATGCTTGACATTTTTAACAAAGTTACATGCGTCAGTATCCATAGTAGGCTAGTGATTACCAACACGTAAGATATTATTATCTAGAACTATTCCTTTGGTGTGCACACCACAAATACCTAAATGTACTTTAGCTAGTGTCTTATTAGCTTTGTCTTGGTTGAGACATCTCAAGAGAGTCCCATCATAGCCTCTTCAAGTATAGGGTGTTAGCAAGGATAGTATAACACGAAGCACATTGTGCTAAGGATCTTTTGTTGGTTGAGTTCATATTTAGAGGATAGGATTTGGTTTGGATGAAGGTATAAATATCGTGGTACCAAGGATGATCAAGACCAAAAATCTCATAGACCATGGTGGACTCTGAGAAAATTGTATGTGGGCACCAAAATATGTTCTATGAGGAACTCATTGTGAGTTTGGTTTGTGTCAAATACAAGAAGGGATGCGATAGTTTCAAGACATCTACTTCTTTCTTCTGTAAATGAGGTACTTGTTCAAATGTGATTATCTAGAAATACCCCTTTAGACTATCAACCATGCACTTATATGGGAGGATCTTTTCATCTTTAACTTGATACTCACCATTGACATGTTTGATGATGAGAAGAGAATCACTAAAGACTATCAACTCTTGTAGTCATCAGGAAATAACAAATCCTAATCCTGTTATCAGTGCTTCATACTTGGTAATGTTATTTGTACATGGAAAGTTGATGTGATATGATTTAGGGATAAGATCCCTATCTAGTTGTGGGCGAGAAAATTTGTCGGGTGGACAAAATTGTGGATTTCTTACCAATGCTCAGGGAATCTAAATCCCTCTACTTAATCGGTCAATTTACCATATATGTATGCACGTGAAAAGGTGGATTTCTGTGGTGGCCTTTCGACCGAGGATCCAACAGGGACACTCCACTAACCCTACAACAAAGCTTGCAAATACCTGCAAGAGAGGACCTTATCTGAAAGTGGGAAAGGGAGTGAGAAAAGAGGTAGGGGAACTAATGCTACAGTAGGAAATTAGATTCCTGCACACACTAGTCAGAAGTATCATCACATGCATTTAAGAGAAGAAACAACTTTGTAAGCATCATTAAGACCAAATGAAATTTGATGAACACAAAGTATCAAGAAATCTCTTAGTCAAAGAAAGCTAGAAACTCCTTCTTCTTGTATTAATTTCTCAAACAAAAGTTGTACATAGTGGAGAAATGGAGGAAATTGAGAAGGGAGGGAAAGTAGAAGAAAATGGCTATCTCCTTTGCTTTCTCTAGGTATAATGCACTCTTGAGTTTACAAGATCAATTGCCAACCCTTTGCAATGGGAATGACATTACAATTTATAGAATGAGAGGTGACTTATCATCTTCCTCATGACCCTCCATATGCCTTAATATGACTTAAGACTGTTCATATTCCACTTTAAATATTTAAGTCCCTTTTATAATAGCAAGGTGACTTAAAGTTACATTATATTTCTAAAGTCACTTAAGTCATATTAAAAAGTGCAAACCCCAACGTGAAATTAGAATATTGGAAAGTGAGAGAAAGTTGGGGGGAAGAGGAGAGAGAAAGAGAGGGAGAAGAAGAAGAGGATATGTCATTCCCGATGAAGTCCGTTGATCCTCACTGATGGAAAGCTCTGATGCTGACGAAGTTTTGAATGTCCCATTGTGCCAAAGCTGCTCTTTGAGTGTGGCTTACTATTTTTAGTAAATTCCCAGATGGGGGACTTACTATTTTTAGTAAGTGGCCATTTTCACTATTTTCTACTCCGGATAATCATTCTGACCTTTTGGAGATCTTCAGTGCACACTTCTCTTTCCATTGCTTTTGATGAAGACTTACCAAAAATAGCAAGCATGTGTAGGAAAACTTACTATTTTTAGAAAGGGTGTTTCTAGTACTCAATTTGTGACGGAACATACTTTTTGGACTCTTCTTGTCATTATGATCACACCCTTTGAATTTCACATAGTTTTTCCCACTAGAATGCCTGGAAATAAATTTTGAAATTTTGACCTAGTAGTGGCTTCGGGCACGAAGCTGCCATGGTGGCCATTAATGGAGCTCAAAATTTGCAGGTATGGTTTTTGTCTCTATTTGCAATGAAAACAAATCCATTGTGATAGGTTTTTCATTTGGAGCTCGTGTGTAAGTTTTTAGCTCATTTCCATTGCCGGAATGACGGGAAATCGATGAATGTGAGCCGGTGCACGAAGAGAGGATTTTGTTGGAGAAAATTATTATGGGCACCATTTGACCTCTTGTTTGTTGCATCTTGATCACCTTGGAAAATGAAGAATTCTACAAAAAATGGCATCTCAATCGACTTGTATCTTGTGAGATATGAAGATTTTTCGATCGGGTGACTTCATGGTTATCTGGCAAAAACCCTTCATTTTCTCCCGTTCTTCGTCATTTCACTCCATTTTTATCTGAGACCTACATATTTATATGTATTCATGGTGTGGAGAGTTTATGTGACCATGGCAGATCTGGTTTGGAGCAACAATGGTGGACTAGGTGTCTGGACAATCATGCACGGAGCCATGACAAGGTATGAAGCTGTGAAGGAGAAATGAGGAGGAAGAAACGACTAAGTGTTGGATTTAAACTTTCAAAACATGCACATGGAGGGTCTAGGTGAATTTTTATGTCCTTGATGTCCTTGATCTTAGGGATGTGAGGGACATCAATTTCCACGGTGGTCAAGGCGATGCCATGTGTCCTCGATCCACGATGACAGGGGATTTACTTGAAAAATGCACCTGGGGGCTGAAAGTCGGTCACGTGGGTGTCCAAATGACTCCTCATAGGGTATGGGTGAATTTTTCAAGGTCTGATATCCTCCACCTTAGGTGCATAAGGGACATAAAATTCCATGGTGGTCCTGGAGATGACACGTGGCACCCGATCCAATAGTAGGGAATGGATGCTCCAAAAATGTACCTAGGGGCTGAACTGTCGAGTCTGGAGGTCACATGAGGGTCCAAGAGGTCATATGAGGGCTGAGAGGGCTTAAGGGGGTTGAGTACAATTTTCCAACCTTGATGTCCCTGACCTTGGGGGACGTGAGGGACAAAAATACCGCCAGGCTCCTGGTGCTGACACGTGTCCTAAAAATTTGGCTAAGTCTCGAACTTGTATGTTGATAAGCGTCGGGAAATGATTAAGTTAGTGCTCACATAGCATATTGTTTTACGTGAGATTTGGTTAGTAAACCGACTCACTAATATAGGAATTTTAGGAGATTATCCTGGGAGGAGTTGTTAGAAACTACCTCAAATATAGATTTTGTAACTCCTAGATATTTGTATTATATTCCCGTAAGAAGGAATCGGAGAATTATTATTGTGTTTATTCTGTTTAAACTCTGCTGCTACTCCAAGATTTGGTATCAGAGCGGGATTTTTTTGGAAGCAAGATAAATCTGTGTAATGGAAGTCTAATCGATTGAGGGGCAGATGAGGGTTCTATTGCCCCTGTGCATGAGGTTTAGTATTATAAGTGTGCAGCTGTGAAGCTTGGTAAGAAAGGGCCTGTTTGCACTCAGAGGACGAGGTTCTTGTATCTCGAGTCACACACATTGTTTGTGCCTCAAACAGTCTGACTGCGTTGGCATGTTTCAATCTGGAAATATTATAATCAGCTGTATCCCGATTTATCACTAGAACCATCTCTTCAAAGAAAAGGCAGAGCTTGTGGGAAACTATATACAGATCCGTGCACTGTCATAGTCAAGGGGTGTCTCGAAAGATTCGATTCATCTACCACTCCTGTTAGTAGTGCATTTGTGCTCCTGGTTTGCGCATCCAGATCTTGCATCATATTTCCACCGATTTAACACTGCCGTCCAACATTTGGGTCATGCACAGATATACCGGTGAACTGGCAATGCTGTTGAGAAAAGAATCTGCCTAAAACAAAAAAGGAGAGAGAGAGAGACGTCATTCTGTGCGCATTTTCTATTCCAGTTTGCATTATGTAATTTATGCATTCAGATCGGATGTGGATTTACAATATTCTTTGACAGCAGAGAGCTAGTTCATTCCTGATTGCGTCCATGATGAGAGTCTAAGCGCCTGCAGAACCATGCCTTGTCCCTTCCAAGTTCTTCGTGGATCTTGACAGAATTATCGATCTTATTCTCTGGTTGTCACGGACTTCATCAACACCTGGCACGCTCAGATATGCATCAACATTAAACATATCTGCTTGTTCTCCATATTCAGGGAGTACCATCACAGCTGGCAGATACTCGTGTTCAGTTTCATCAAGATTTTAGCAATCAAAATATAAGGCACGCGTCCGCAGCTGCCACTCTTCGTGTAGACGCATATTGCATGGTCGAATCAAGCATTGGATTGGACTCTACACGTGTGTCGTAATTCTGGTATTTATAAATGCTTTTAGCAATAGATTTAGTTGATGGTTTAAAGTCAAATATTATTGAGTATCAAATCTCGTAGTGTGTAATAGTAGTGGGTGGTCTATAGTCATGTGTCTTTTAGTTTAAGTTTTTTAGTAAATATCCATGTAAAATTTAAAAAGTAATTTGTTTTTATTACTTTTTAAATATATAGTGTAAATTGGGAGCAATATCGGTTGAAGCCGACTCCCCTAAAGAGTGCATTTTCGGTTGAAACCGACGCTCTAAGGTATAATGGACATTCCACTAGAAAAATTCAATGGTCTCAACTTTCACACATGGAAAGTCAAGATCCAGATGCAGTTGATGAACAAAAATCTTTGGAGGATAGTAGATGGAAAAGAACCAGCACCTTCAGATCCGACCAGATTGGTAGAATGGGAAACATGGGATGATAAAGCCAAAGCCATTATTGGCCTTGCCCTTTCAGACTCTGAATTACATTATGTTGATCTAGATAAAAACTCGAAGGACATATGGGATAATCTGAGCAAATTATTTGGTTCAAAAGCAGTCAATGCAAAGTTTTCCCTGAAACTTCAGCTGTTCAAGCTAAAAATGAGTGATGGAGATACAATGTCTAGTCACATCAACAATTTACGATCTCTTCTGAGACAACTTGCAGAAGTAAAAGCTCCAGTAGATGACGAGGATGCAAAAGCTATTCTGTTGAATAGTTTACCACCCAAATACAGTAATGTTGTTTTCACTCTTGGTCAGATACCTTCTAACTCATTGGAAGATATGATATCAGCTCTCCTAGCTGAGGAAAAACAGACCAAAGAAGATATAGAAGAAGAAACAACAATGTATGTAAAAAGGAAGTACAAATTTTTTTCTAAATATAAAGAGGAAAGAGAATGTTTCTACTGTAAGAAAAAGGGGCATACAGCTTCATTTTGTAGAGCTCGAGCTCAAGATATACTTAGTGGAAAACTCAAAGGAATTGAGGCCAACTTTATTACTGAAGAAAGATCAGAGAATGAGGAAGAACAAGTAAATGAAGACAGTGGCTCAAGACTTCTTGTTCTGAGCATGAAACTGGAGGCAGGAGGCATCGGAGGTTGGAGGTCATTCAGCGACCTCTCGTCGATGCAATGATACGGGGCCGCATGAGATGGTTTGGTGACATTTTTGTGGTGTACTTGCTTTCACTTATGTCGTGTGCTTCTTGTCATAGTTCCAGTATCAGTGTTCCTATTTGCTGTGTTCGTGATTGAATAAGTGGAAATTTCACATTGAGGGGGAACATGATCCAATGTTCCATTTCCAGTATGTCAGCTTTTTCTATGTATGTATGAGCAACAAATGTCAGCATAATTTCCTATGTTATTCCCTACAGTGAAATGTGATGAGGGCTGAGAATAGTACTTTGCATATCATGATGTGGTTGTAGGTAAACCACTTGAAAACCTTCATTTGTGGTTTGTGGTAAACCAATAGCAAAACCACCATTCTTGGTTGTTGGTAATCCATTCGCAAAACCATCACTTTGTGGTTTGTGGTAAACCAATTGCAAAACCACCATTCTCGGTTTGTGGTCAACCGTTTGCAAAACCATCCCTGAGGTTTGTGATCATCCTGTGAAAATCACCAGATCATGAGCAGGTGCAAGTACAAAGGCAGGTTTTTCCCATGTTCGCACTAAGGGGGGGAATGTTAGGAAATGATTAAGTTAGTGCTCACATAGCATATTGTTTTACGTGAGATTTGGTTAGTAAACCGACTCACTAATATAGGAATTTCAGGAGATTATCCTGGGAGGAGTTGTTAGAGAAACTGCCTCAAATATAGATTTTGTAACTCCTATATATTTGTATTATATTCCCGTAAGAAGGAATCGGAGAATTATTATTGTGTTTTTTCTGTTTAAACTCTGCGCTTTACTCCAAGAATAACTTGAGCTCTCGATTGAATTTTTGGAAAATTTTTATATGATCCATTTGTAAATGTCCTTATGAATCCAATTATGGGGGTATAATGTCTTTATTATTCCATTTCATCCCTAAAAATTAGATTTTTGAGTTTTTACTCCACATGTGCACGATAAAAACTACTGCATGAGACCTAATGTGCCAAAGTTTTATGAAAAATATTATTTTACCATCATGTATCTCTTGGAATCCTCTTTTTGGATATATATATTTTTCTCCTAACTCCATCCGGAACTCCCGGAATCTTCTTCTGAAGCCCAACAATTGTTTTAGGCTTGTGTACCACCTAGGCTTATGAGCCTTGTTTTTTACTTAGACTGCTCCAAGTCTTGCAAAAATTCCCGAAACCTTCAAAAATAATTTCAATTATGTTTTAAGGTCTTCATTTCATCTTCGTGTTGAATTTTTCCCTTCTGTTCCGCTCCAGGGAGTTGAATCCAGTCCTGGGAAGGCTAGCGATAACCCTTCCCTATACTGCCAGAAGATAGTGTCTTTTAGAACTCCCTAAAATCACCTAGGTGGAATGAATATAATTTCCTAAATCACCTAGGGGATCAAATTGACATAAAATAGGGGTGATCAGACTGATGGATTTGACCTGGGGTGCCTAGGAATGATAAAACATGAAAATTTCGCCATAGGGGTATAGTTGTCGTGCTTGGAAACTTCCAATTTCCCTGTTGCACGCTTTTACGAAAAAACCGGTGTACGTAAGAAAATTATAGCTCCCGAGCCATGTAGGTTTTCAAGGACCATCAAAGAATAGATTCCATGAAGGGATTGCATCTATGTACAACAAGTCTTCATATGGGAATTCAAAGTGTAGTGGTTGAGAACTTGGCGGTGGCGTTACGGCTGGTTGAGAACTTGGCGGTGGCATTGTGGCCAATTGATATACTAGTGCTTGACCTTTGATAGAATTTTGATTAATAAATTCATTATCAAACTCACCGAGGAGCATGATCCAGCTAGACATCTATCCTGTTATCATTGGTCTTGATAACAAATAATTGAGAGGGTCAATTTTGGCAATGAGCTTGGTAATATGATTTAACATATAGTGTTACAACTTTTAGAAAGTGAATGTGAATTCCAAACAAAATTTCTTGACCTGTGAGTACTTGGTTGTATGTTCAAGGAGAGTTCTTCTTAAGTAATAGACTACTTGCTCTTGCCCTTTGTCATTGTGTTGTGTGCCAATAATGCCTAATTGGCATGTTAGGTTGCAGAAGTGTATAATAACATAGGTTTATCTTGGATTGGAAGCATGAATACCAATGGAATATATAGGTATTTTTTCAAGTTGGTGAAAGAGTCTCAGAAATCTTGCATCCATTTGAATTGGAAATCCTTTTTAAGAAATTGAATGAAATGATGACATTTGTCTACAAGCTGAAAAATCTAGCATAAAATGGATTGAATATTTCCTAGCAACCCTCATAACTGATGGAGATTCTATAGAGGTGGCATGTCCATTATTGATTTAAATTTGGTAGGGTCCACTTCAATTCCCCTTCATGAGACAATGAATCCCAGAAGTTTACCCAAAGTGACACCAAAGACACACTTTTTAGGATTAAGGTGAACCTTGTATTCCCTTAATCGTTCGAAGATACACCAAAGAATAATTGGATGATTGAATCTAGTTTTTGACTTGGTGAGGATGTCATCAACATAGTCTTCCATTATATTGTGAAGAAGGTCATGAAAGATGACATTCATTGCATGTTGGTACATAACACCAATGTTATTAAGGCTAAAATGCATGAACTTGTATGTAAAGTCCCCATGCGGTTGTGAATGCAGTTTTGTGTTGATCTTCCTCAGTGATCGTAATTTAATTGTACCCTGAAAAATCATCCATCAAAGATAACATCTCATCAATGGATTCAACAATCATATCAATATTGGGTAGAGGGAAGTCATATTTGGGACAATCCTTGTTGATGTCGCAAAAATCAATACAAATGCAAATTCCAGGATTTTTCTTAAGAATCGCATACCATGTAGGATATCCACTTAGAATAATCTATGGATCGTATGAAACCAACATATATCAGTTTTTGAAGTTCGCTTAACAAGTAAAGTGAGATTAGGATGTATTTTACGCAGCTTTTTCTTGACAAGTTTTGAATCTAGGCACACCACAAGGTGATAAATTACAAGGGATGGATCCAAACGTGAAATATCTTTGTAAGACCTAACGAAGACATCTTGAATTTTATGAGAAGCTCATGAATTCCTTACTTTTTGTTTATGATAGGCTATCGCCAAGATGTAGTAATTCGTTTAGTTGGTCATATATCCCAATGTTGATAGTGGTGGTCTCTTCTACCAATAGCTTAGAAGTGTCATTGTCCTGAAATGACACCGTAGGTTTATGTAGATCTTCTGATATTTCTATATTAGAGTCTCCTCTCTCTAGTGCCTCAGAAATGTTTTCACTAAGAGACGCATCCTTTTCTTTCTTTCTTTTTCAATTTTTGCTTCTCATATAATGCATCAGAAAAGTTTTCACTATGTGAGATATGATTTTTTTTTTTTCTAATTTGATTTCTTTTTTGATTTGTGGACTAGAGAACTCAGTTTCCTTGTCAAAGTATGAAATAACATCAAAGGTTGATATCAAAACCCTTTTTTGAAATCGACAAGGAAAAATGGTCTTGAGCCTTGAGGGAATCTCAGATGGCCTCATCATTTTGAAATAGGTCCATAGAAATATGACATTGTTGATCTTGATTAATGAGGGAAGGGTAGACAATATCAAGGGTACGAATGGATAAGTCTTCAAGAAAGAGGGTAGTTTCAACAAGGTTCTCAAAGAGGCTATGTGTGGAACCGGTCTCAACTTTGAGAGTCTAAGTCCTCATCACTAGTCAAGACATCAAATATTATAGGCCTCTTTTCAAAGGTCTCATATCCTAGACCATATTGGTATAGGTTTGATTTAGATAAGACAGGTTCGAGACTTCCTTGTTCTTGTGGGCCAATTCCTCTACCTTTCTAGTTCATATTCTTCATTATTTTATGTGCCTTGGTATAGTCTGTGGATTCAAAGCATTCAACCATCTAATCTTCATATAGCCAAGAGTTATCAGAGCCTTGAATGTGTTCATCCTCTAAAAATCCATATCATCTCCAAAGAGTATTTCCAAGATAATAAGCTGGAGGTTCCCGTAAATGGGGGCATTAAGACATCCGTAACTATGAGGGGATGATGGGAGTTGGCCAACATGAAAATCATTTTCAAGTGTATACTCACCAATACCTTGATGAGAGAAGTTAAATTTTGGGGACATCTTGGATGTAGATGGTTTTGAAGTAGACGCGGAGGCATGCAAGTGCAAAAGCGTTTCAGGGTCAATACAAGTATTAACAATGGGGATAATGTGAGGTTCAACAGAGCTATTAATAGATGGAAAATAGTTAGTATCATTATACCTTACTTCTAAGAGTTTTTAGTACTCGAAGGGTGTGCATCGACAAGCAAGGTGAACTCTTTGTTCTTATGTGGGAATTTAATGCATTGATGGAAGGTGGAGGGAAAAAATTGCATCACATGTATCCAAGTTCTACCTAGAAGGATATTATATGACATTTCTACATCCACCACATGACATAGAGTTTTAAGAAGTCAATGGCCCACTTGTATGGGAAGGGTAATGGTGCCAGAGGATTGTCTCTTGCTATTTTCATAACCACAAATGGTGATAACATTGGCATCTAATTTTTCTTCTACATGACCAAGACAACATAACATTTTCATAGAACATATGTTTAGGGCTGCTCCATTTTCAATGAGAACTCTTTTGACTTTATGGTTGGTTATATACGCTTCAATGTATAAAGAGTTATTGTTGTGAAGGTTTTGATTCAATAGGTATTGAGAAGTCAAGATGAAATATATGATAGGCTTGGAAATCATGTTGGACATTAAGCTTTTTAGGAACACGCACTTCATGAAGAGTATAAGTTAGAATTTCTTGGAAGTTAGGTGACACTTTTAATAAATCCATAAGAGATATATGTATAGGCGTGGTCGCTAACTATTTTATTAGGTCATATTGACTGGAAGTAGAAGATTTGGTATTTGAAGTGACCTTTGGTTTGATGGAGCCACATGTTTAGTCACTTGGGGTTGGTTGGCCACATTAGCCCATATTTTCCTTTTTCATGTGGAAACCGCATTGCTTAGAGGTTTACATTTTATGGTAGCGATAATAGGAGGCACTTCTTCTATAAATGAAATAATCGACATTATTCAAAGATTGGCCCTTTTTTAGAAATTTTGTTATCGAAACTATGTTTAGGGAAAGGATTAGAAAACACTTTGAGATTATCATTTGGTGTTTTGTTTGATGTAGGATCTTGAACAGTAATATCCCCTCTTTCGATGAGGTCTTAGCTATAGTGTAGTGATGCAGTCGTACACATCGATCGGTTTGGTGGCCATCAATGTGATGAAAATCACAATATGTGCCATCTTTATACCAAGTAGGTTTAGGTTCCCCTTCAATGAAAGGTTTCATAATAGGGTACGTGACCATATTGGTATTGAATAGTTGACACATGACACTAGAGAGGGGTTCTCTCAAAGGTGTGAATCAACATCATTTTAGGTCACGATAAGGGGTAACCTCTCTACTTCAAACAATGAGATGTTTTTTTAATTTTTTTGTGCTTAGACCTATTGCTTTGGATGTTATGCACATTACAGTTTTCTATGACACCATCATTAACAACATTGTGGTTTCGTTGATGTTTTTAGATTTTTCGTGAGAAGGACCATTATTACTGTGACCATGATGCCCACTATATTTTGAATGAGGTTTGATTAAACCTTTGGTGATAAGGGATTTTTTGATTTGGGATCCTTTTTCAATGACTTCCTCAAAGCTATTGAGGTAGTGCATTTGCATATGAAAGGATAATTCACTAGTGAGATTTGGAACAAAGATGTTCACTAGTTGTTTTTTTGGGATGGAGCATGAAAATTAGTTTATGATTCCACACCATCATTATAGAAATGTAAGGTTTCATTTGAGCATTGTTTGGCATTGCACAAATCCATCATGGTGATCTCAAAGTCTAGATTGAAGGAAAAGTGTTTAACAAACTTCTCTCGAGAGGTCCGCGAAATTGGTTATTGAACCCTTGGGAAGGTGTAGGAACCAATCCAAGGATTTTCCTCCTAGAATTTGTGGGAAGAGATACAATAAGAAGATATCATTATATGTCACTTCCTAGCATGACATGAAGAACTCCTTAATGTTCTCTCTTGGGTCGTTCTTTCCTTATATTTATTGAATTTGGGCATTTCAAAAGATTTTGGAAAGGGTACACATACAAAGTTCTTATCAAAGGGGTAATGACACAATTCATCAAAGTATAATTGTTTTCATTGGTGTTGCATATCCGAAATCGTGTATTTCATCATTTGCTATTCATGAGAAAATGGTGAGTTGTTTTGTAGGATAAATGATGAACCATAATTCTTAGGATTGTTGTTCTCTTTATTGTTAACATTATGGGTCTTCGATGACTTGTCAATTTTCTTTGATGAATCTATATCATTAGGTTTAGTAGTTCGTTTATAAGATAAGACATCTAGTTTTAGTTCAATCACCTTGATTTTATCAAGTTGGGGTTGATTGAGATCGGGGGTTGAATCAATAGATTTGCCTTTGTCCTCAACATTTGTGTTGCTCGGCTTAGATCCATCCTTGTTATTTGATGAGGATGGTATATCCTTTGGGTTTAGGTTTACCTGAGTAATGTTCTCAAAACATCCTTGTCAAAGTTAAAGGGTAATTTTTCTCCCATCTAAAGGAGACGAAGCAAAAATTGGTCCTTGTTTGTGTGTAGGATATGTTCGATTTGGGATTTTTCCTTAGGAGAAATTTTATTTTGATAATCCTCAAGGTTTTGGTTTTCTTCATCATCGGAGTTTCCAAAATGATTTCGGATTCGGTCATCTCTTCCAAAGGGAATATAGTCTCTATGTCTTGTTCCCACCATTTTTAAAAGGAGGGATCAAAGAGAGATGCGATAGATAACTTGACCCTTAGCAAAGTGAATGATAAGATGGAAGAGAGTTTTGCAATTAAGTTTTTAAAGGTAACCCGACCCTTAGAAAAGTGAATGCTAAGATGGACAAGGTGTTTGGAAGATTTGGACAACACAACCCTTAACAATGTGAATGCTAATGTACAAGTGAGCTAGAATGAAGGCGAAGGTAAACTCAGCCCTTGGAAAAGTGAATTCCAAGATGGAAGAGGGATCTATTTTTTTAAATGTTACAAGGAGGAGGGTTTTATCGATTAAGTGTAAACGTACTCAACCTCTAACAAAGTGAATGCTAGAATGGAGGAGAGGATGAAAAAGATTTGAATGTACTCAACCTATAGCAAAGTGAATGCTAGAAAGGAAGATTATTTGGAAAAATTGATGTCGCACATGATGTGCTTGACCCTTAACAAAAGAAATTTAAGATGAATGAGGCTTTAGTGATGAAAGGATAAGACTCAAGTATCAACAACGTAAATGTTGAGAAAAGAGGTGGTGATGATGTCTAAAATTTAATGAGGGGAGTGCTAAAATATATACGCAGAGTGAAATAACATGTATATTTAAATAATGATGGTGTTGAACTAAAAGATATAAGTGGAGGATGATAAGATTAAATCTTGATGAAAAATACGATGGGAAGGAATTAATCATGACAAAGTGGATATGAAAATGTCAAGGCATAAGTCACGAGATGAAAATGCTCGAGTGAGGACATGGGTATCTAAAAATCAAGATTTGATTATGGAAGAGGAAGATAAAGCTTAAACTTTGGAAAATTTTATCCAAAGATTTAAGACTAGAATGAGATAAGGAAGAGGAAGAGGAAGATAAAGCTTAAACTTTGGCAATGCATGTCATCCTGAGTTGGTTGGGTGCATGCCTCCCAATCTCTTGGAATCGGATGAAGGTGAGTTCAATAAAGTCACCCTTAGAATCAATACCTTTGATCTTCCTAAACTCATCATATCTTAGCTACCTCCTTCATTGTGACCTCATAAGAAGGAGCCTTTGATTATATTAGTTATCTCACAGCACCACAACCCCCATGGGAGTGTATAGTCCAAATCAATACCATAGTCAAATCCTATGTAGTGGATGCTTACATATCATATTATGATGATGGTTACACCTTAGACAATCACCATCTAGTTGGTTATGCCTAGATTCATGATTGGGAAGTCCTGTGCTACCAAGAAACCCTACACATCAAAATTACTCATGACATTAACATCATCTTAGTATGAGAAGAACCTCCAAATACAATTGTGAATCTTACCCATTGGTGCTTGAGCCCCATATTTCTCCCACGGTAACACTCTCACATACCAATAATAACTTTTTTGACCCATTTTCTTTGATAGAGAATTGGGATACCAATTTTGACTACAAACCGATGATCTCATGGGTAACAATCCTATTTATCATGCCTCAATGAATGAGTGACACACTGGTCCCTCAAGACCATCCTCACCCATCACATTAGTGCCCTCATTAGATATTCTCACTAGCCCTTTGTAGCCTACGAGACCTCTCCCCTTACCTATTTCCCTTATGGCTCCTTTGTCTTCTACGACTGAGTCAGTATTGCACATGGTACAAGGCTCCTGAGCATGATGTTTCGATCAGTAGAGCCTATATATTCCACATGAAGAAGCTTGAAGCTAAGGTCAAGCATGACCAAACCAAAAAGGTTAAATATCCTTCTACTTTAGCTCCTTTCTTCTCGCTCCCATCACTCGATATTACGTGCACACCAACATCGACTGTCGGGTTCTGAGTAGTAAGCATCCCATTCCCGAAACCTCCTCTCGCAATCGAAACATGGAGCCAATTCCTCATGGAACCAACCACCTATTGATTGGTGTCATTATTCCTTTCATTTATTGAAGCTATATGCAACAAGAAGAATCTTAGTGATCTAGTAATTGATTGTAGGTATTTATTATTTTTATTTTCTGGGGGTTTTAAAGTGTCTTTAATATTTCTGGCCAAAGCCTTATTAAAGATAAACTATAAGAAACTTTCTGAAATAAACACACATTGCTGAAATAAATAAATCTTTCAGAATTGAACATACTATTGGAAATAAACACTCTTTTGCAGAATGAAACAAATTATTGGAAATAAATATATGTGTAGAATTAAACACATTGCTTGGAAGTAAACACATGTTACGGAATGAAACACAATTTCTTGGAAATAAACACACATTTGAAAATGTTTTAAAAATTTTGCAAAGAAATAAGAGTTTAATCTACAACACCTACAGGAACAATTACGTAACAAATTTCAACTGAAGAACCAAAAGTACTTACAGAATTAATAGAGAATAGATTTATACAAATTGCTTAAAGATATAAATACCAATAAAATAAAGGATCATGTTTCTTGGAGGAGTGGGCCCTTGCTCCACCTTGAATCAAGAGTTGACAAAAGTATGATACTCTCAAAATGAAATGGCTATCTTATTACTGAATTGTTTTATCTTACAAAACTTCAATGTGTATATGTGTATATATATCTATATCCTCTTTATCTATCTTCAGGTCTTTATATATATTTCATCATCCGAAGATGCATTTACAATCATAAGTGTTCAATAGTTTTCATCCATCTATAGGTTCTAGTGAAACAAAATAGTGCTCAAAGTAGATGTGAAATTTAGAAACCTTGCTGGACATATAGTTGTTTGGTCCTACATAAGTATTTATGGAGTATGAAGAATCAATAATTCATTGATTTGTTCTGATTGGAGGGCCCATTAATTTCTCTATCACTAGATTTTGTCAAAATAAATAGATTCCCATTGATTCTGGAACTTTGGAGAAGTTCCAGAACAAAAGGGAAACATTCGAACTAATTGTGAAAGTTCCGGAGCTAAGCGCAGGAGTTCAAACTAAGTGTTAGAGTTTCAAACTAAGTCTAAAGGTTCCAAAACTAAGTGATAGAGTTCCTTAGCTAAGTGATGGAGTTTCAGAACTAAGCTAAAGGTTCCAGAGCTAAGCCGCATTGAAGCCAATGTCCTCAAAAAAGGTGTTGGTTGCTTCATACTTTGCTTATCTAACCAAATGTGACATGTTTTATTCCAAAACTGAATTTCCACACACTTTGTTAGGAATTAGAGTTTTTAGATGTTAGAACTAAATCAAAAAAAATATGGACAATTACATCCTAACTTATACTAGATCAAACAAAATCCACAAAATGTAGTCAAACTTGATTAAAAGGAGAGTAAAATGAGATCATTTATTGCACATTGATGAGGCATATTTTGGCCTTATCATCTCCCCCACACTTACTTGTTTGTAAGTCCTCTTACAAACTCTATTCTTCAAAACTGGGATTGTGAATTCTGCATTCCAATTGACTACTAAGGTCAAATGGTTGAAACTGAATATCCTAGTGCTTTTGTTTAGAAGTGATGTATCATGATCCCTCCTCTATCTTTTTCTACCACTCCTCAAAGTGAGTGGGATCCTGAGGTTCTCTATTTTTCCATGGAGACATGGGAGTGAGAAGGAGAGGAGGCCTTGTTCTCATCCCCATCCACATGCCCCTACATTTTTCACTAACTTGAGGGATGAGTGTACACAAAGCTTTGACCTTTCTAGACTCCATATTAAATTCATGGGAGATATCACTTCTCTTCTTCTTAATGCAACAATGAGAAACTCCCATCTCTTCAAGCATCCATCATAAATGTCCTCAATTTTTTTCTCTTCATAAGAGGTGAAGGCATCAATACTTTTTTTGTAGGTTGGAAATATAATGTGCCTGAATCGGAATCATCAAAGGCATGGGATCTGAAATGTATAGCAAAAGGAAGATGGTTTTCCATAATGATCTCTCATGTAGAGGCCAAATGAACTAGCCTTTAATAAGTGTTCAATATCCCTCTCTTTCCAAGCTATTTGATTTTGGAGTACAAAACAAATGCATTCAACTGGCTTTCCCTACATATACAAATTAATCATGAAGCCTGTATTCTTTTCTAACAAAAGTTATAGAGATAAAATTCACAGAGAAGATTTTTCTTCTCTGCACTAGCTGAGGAATATGCTATCATGAATTTGATTCATCCTTTATTTCATGTGGAAGACCACATGCAATCCTTGATAGTTTCCAATGGATAAATTGCTCTTCTAGAAAGACACTGTATGCAGGAGAAGGTCTCCTACATGTGAGTAATATTTCACTCATTATACAAACCATCTGTATCTTTCCAGACATTTAAATTTTTCTTCCTCCATTTTGTAGAATTTTTCTTCCCACTCTTTCCTTGCCTTCTTCTCCTCTTCCATCTTGCTTCTTAGTTCTGATTTGATATTTTGAACTCATTAAGCTTTCTGCAGGTATCATCCCATAACTACTTAAGTGGCCAATAAGTTAGCTCAATTTGTACAATTTGATCCACTAAATATATTTTTGTCATAACACTCTATTTACTAGCCAATTGACATTCTTTTTCTTTTTCCACCATTTGTTGTTTGACTAATGTCAATTCTTCATTCCTATCTATGAGCTGAGTTTTTAGTTGTTCAATGAGCATTTCCTATGCTCCAATTTTTTTTGAGGAATTTTAATTCCTCATCCTTCTCCCTAATGATAAGTTCTTCTCTAGACAAGAACAAAGCCTACCTAACTTGTTTTTCTCCTCTTTTTGGAAGTTCCTTAGGGAATGAGCATTTCTCTTCCACCAAAGGGGATTTCCATTTTTATTTCCAAGATGCCAATTCCTCTTCCTCATGTGACAATATTGTTGAGTCACCCATCTCCGAAAAGCCTACTCTTCAAATATTTCATCTTCTTTCTCCAATTCCTCAGTTTGACTTGGTAGAGGAGGAGACATTACCATGCTTCCCAAAATATCAACAACTTCTTTCTCTAAACCCTCCATGTACTTCAATATCCACTGGAGTTTCCCTAGACTTCTTATGAACTCTTTTTCTTTGAGGAGCTTCAACATTTCCTGAAGTGGGCTTTCTCCTTGAACTTCTTCTGATTTTTACTTCATGGTCTAGCTTGGGTGAACTATCATTGTTAGAGATAGGTATTAGTTCTTTTGGTATTGTTACAGAGGAAGGATTTTCTTTTGAAGAAACAAGTAGGTTTTTAACTTTGATCATCCTTTCAGATCTCCTCCTCTTTGGTACTTTAACCCCACTTATTTCCTTCTTTTTCTCATTAGGGGATCAATTTCCAAGTTACTTTTAGGAGAGAAAGGGGTTGGTATTCCCCTTCTGATAATATCAGGGCTTTTTTTGAACTTATTAAGGAATTTTTCCCATGCTTCTTCTCCATTTTTCTTTGAGAGAAAATGATGTTGACAAGACCAGATGGACTAATCCATGGTGCCTAATCATTCCAACTCCCCAAGAATATCTCTGAGCCATTTTCTGGATGGAGTCAAAGAGGAAACTAGGAAGGTTTACTATATACTCCTGTTTTTCTACCCCATACCTAAGATATATAATCATTTTAAGGACCTCTCTTCCCACAAGTCCCATATTGGCCATCACAAGTTAGGTACTTAACTACCCAAAATGCTACTCTTTGTCGAAGGGTTTGGGCAGGCTAGCTCTTTTGACCCCCTTGATGATCTTCTTAGTATTATAAATATATTGGGGTTCAGATTCACCCTCTTGCCTTAAGGTTTCCACCAGTTCTTTTAGGGTTCCCTTTACAGAGTTTGGAACATGTACAATTGGTACCCCAGATACATTGCTCATTGTATTAACAATAAAGGGAATTACAATGATTTTAACCTTAGTTCTGGACTGCTCTAAATTTACAACAAATTCTCTTACCAGTTCATCATTGTATTTTGAGAATTTCTTTAGAAACTCAGCCAACCTGCTTGTTCAAAAATGGTCTACTACTTCTCCATCTGCAAGAAGTTGTGTATCATCTTCTGGCTTTGAATTCTTTTTGATACCCATGGAAAAGAGGATGATTCAAATTCTTTCTTCTTTCAAATCCTTACTCTACTAGGAGATAGCTATGGAACTACTAGATTTGGTGTGGAACTATTAGATTTGGTTATGGAATTGGATTTAGCTACGGAATTTCAAATATGATTTTATTATTTCTTCCTTGAATTTTCTCTTGCTCTCAATTTTTTTGTTTATTCCACCTAAATGATAGTTCATTATTAATACGCCACCACTTTTACTTATTTATTCGGCATCACCTTCATGATTACTTTACTTTTAATCATAATGTGTAATAAATGACTCATTATACCACCTACTTAAATCAAGTCTAATCACACATGCAAACTTTTAATTTAACCTTTAATAAGATCAAGACATAATTACCATCCTTTTTGATGTAATCCATTTTTAATGTAATTCCTAGCAAGAGCTGTTCCAAAGTGAACCCTTTCGGGTACGTAGAGCAAGAAAGCAAAGTGAATCAATATCCGCCTTGATGACTCATCATTCCTAAAAAAAAGTGAAAAAGAAAAACGGTTAGAAAAGACAACTAGAATTCCAAAGAAGTTCCTTTTATTTGAATTAGCCACTTATTGATGAGACCAACCACCATTTCTGGTTTTCAATTGGCCTTTGAGAGAATATTTTTTTGGGAAGAGAATGCCATTTGGGTTAAGTTTTTCATTTCCTTTTTTTTTTATATATATATATATATATATATTATATATATATATATATATTATATATATATATATATATATATATTATATATATTGGGAAGAGAACACCATTTTTTGGTTTTCATTCCCTTCCTTTATTTTAGATCCTTGCATTTGATTACTTGATCATTTTGGAAGAACTAGGTTCTTCCATATGATCAAATTCCTTGTCTGCTTCAATTTGCTTCAAGAATTCATCCTTGGTAGGAGGATTCCTATAGAGTTTTAGCATCTATGTGTCCATTGACCAAAAGTTTCCTATGATTGTTACCATCAATGGGAAGTAGCTAAATAGAGCCATTTTCATATATTCTCAATCTGATAAGGTCCTAACCACCTAGTTCTCAACTTGCCTTTGAATTATTGGTACTTGGAATCAAACAATAATGCCCAATATCCTACCTTGAATTTCCTTTCCTTGATATGTGTATCATGCCACTACTTCCTTTGGTCTTGGATTATCTCTATCTATTGAAGTGCTTCCAATCTCAGCTCATCCAATTCATTGAGTTGTAGAATTCTTTCCTTTTGTGTTGTATCCAATTCAATACCCAATTTAGTTGTTTTCCTCAATGTTTGTAGTTCAAATTCAATGGGTAACAAGGGATTTTCCCATAGACTAACTCATATGGTGAGAACCCTATTGTAGTCTTCCAAGTTGTGTTATAAGCCCAAACAACCTCAAGTAGCCTCTTCACCCAATCTCTTCTACCTGCTTCAATTGTTTTGGTGAGAATGTTTTCCAATTCCTTGTTTGTCACTTCTACTTTTCCATTTGATTGTGGGTGATAGGGAGATGACTTCTATGATTGATCTGATAGTACATTGTGAAGGCCTGGATCATATTAGACATGAAATGTGGACCTTGGTCTGAAACTATACTTCTTGGTGCACCAAACTTCATCATAATTTTGTGCCAAAGGAAATCAACAACTGCATCTTCATTAGCATTTGTTAAAGCCTGCACCTCTACCCACTTTGTCACATAATCAATACATACAAGAATGTGCTCTTTTCCTTATGAAGGAGGACTAAAAGGGCCAAAAAATCCATCCCCCACCTTTCAAATGGTTCAATCACTACTTGAGGTTGCAGAGGCATTTCACTAGTGAAAGTTGGTTGTCCCATCCTTTGACAAGGATCACATTGCTTGATGTATTTCTTCACATATTTATATAGAGATGGCCAATAATAGCCAATGCCAAGTATTTTGTGGGTTGTTATTTTTACTAAAAAGTGTCCTCCACTTGGTTCATCATGACATGCCCTAAGTATGTCAAATATTTCATCTTCTCTCACACACCTGCGTAAAACCAAATTAGGACCACATTTAAATAACATTCCATTTAACCATTTAAATTGTGCACTAGTTTTGATTAATCTTTTCATTTGTTTCTTAGTAAAAGAAGGAGGAAACTTCCTGTTGCAAGATAATTTTCCATATCAACAAACCATGGTGTATCAATTTGAAATAGCAAATAATTGTTCATCTAGAAAGTTGTCCTTAATTAGATGGATTCCTCTCCCCGTAGTGGTTAATCTTGACAAGAAATCAAGCTACCACATTATATTTTCTGGATTATCCACAATGGTAATATCAAATTCTTGTAAAATTAATAACCATCTAATTATCCTACCTCCAACCACTGGTTTGTTCATTAAGTATCTAATTATTGAGTGATTGTATGTACAAATATTTTGTACCTTGTAATATAATGTTTGAACTTATTAATTGCATAAATCACAACAAGAAATTATTTTTCAGTGGTGGTGTAATTTCTTTCAAGTGGGAGTAAGATTTTTACTAAGGTAGTAAATAGCATACATTTTCCCTTCTTCATCTTTTGTCCCAAAACTACACCAATTGAGTTATTTGAGGCATCTGTTTGGATGTGAAAAGGTTTCTCCCAATTAGGTCCTCTTAATATTGGGGCAATGATTAATTTTTCTTTAATCTCTTCAAAAGCATGTTGACACTTTTCATCCCAACAAAATTCACAATCCTTGGTAAGAAAACCAAACATGGGGGAAACAATTTTACTAAAATATTTGATAAAACACCTATAGTATCTAGCATGTCCTAAGAATGACTTGATATCCATGGGGGTTTGAGGAACATGTAAGTCTGAAATAATCTTGATTTTGTCTTGGTCAACTTGAATTCCTCTTTTTGAAATGTGGTGTCCTAGTACAATTCCCTCATCAACCATCATCAAGAATTTCTCATGACTAAGAGACAAATGGTGTTGCTCACATCTTGTTAATATTCTATCCAAATTTTTCAAGGCATCATCAAATGTTTCTCCATGCACAGTAAAATCATCCATGTATACTTCCACACAATCATTGGTTAGATCTGCAAAAATTGCTAGTACAACCCTTTGGAAGGTTGTTGGAGCATTACATAGTCCAAATGGAAATACCCTGTAGGAAAAGGTACCCCATGGAAAAGTAAAGGTAGTTTTTCTTGATCCTCAACAACCACCCTGATTTGATTATATCCACTAAAGCCATCCAGGAAGGAAAAGTATTGTTTACCTGAAAGGTTGTCTAAAACTTGATCTATGAATGGTAAGGGAAAATAATCTCTAAGTGTAGCTTTTTTCAATTCCCTATAATCAACACAAATTATCCATTTTCCATTATTTTTAGGCACAATCACAAGAGGAGACACCCACTGACTATCTGAGATGGGGTAGATAAATCCTACTTGCAATAGCTTTTCAATTTCTTCTTGACTATGTCCCTCAAGGTTGGGTTGATCCTTCTCTGAGGTTGCCTAACTGGTTTAACATTTTTAGTATAAATGTGATGGGTAAAAATACTTGGATGGATTCCTTTCATGTCTTTATATTCCCAAGAAAATATCTAGTATGACCTTTCAAATACATCAAACAATTTAGCTTCTTGATCATTTTCCAACCAATTGTTAATGTTCAAAATTTTACCTAGTTGAATCTCAATTTGTTTGGTTCTAGTGTGTGATGAAATGATTTGTTGAAAAGGTTCCATTAGGGTGTTTAGTGGACATGAATGTGGTAACAACATATGATATGCAACAATGTCTCTAAATTTCCCTTGAGAAAGAATACTAGATAAAGGACAATAGGTAGAGTTATGATACTTATCTCATCGTTGATCAAACTCCTCATCACTGTTGTTTTCCAAACATTCCTTACTATTCCCTGATATCTTTGAGACTAAATCTACTGATTCCGTAGCTATTTTGCCCCTCCCGAAGAGAAATCATGTTCCTCCGGAGTGAAATTATTTACATCTGCATGGAATTGTTGTGGTTCCAAGATAAGTATGAATGTTCCAAAACTAAGTTCGAAGGTTCCGGAACTAAGTCTCGAAGGTTCCAGAACTATCCCCGATTGTTCCAAAGACAATTGGTGATCATTCAATGGATGATTAATCATATTCTCTACCTCCCGTACATGATCCTGCAATGTTATCATAGCCAAAGAAGACAAATTTTGTTTATTAGTATCAGGATCATCAACCCATAATTGTTCTTGATTATCAATAAAAGGTCGTGTAGAAGGATATAAGGAAATTTTCTTAGAATTCTTACCATTTGAGATAGTCATATCACCTAATCTACAATCAATTAAGGAAGCAATCTATAGCTAACCATGGTCTACCCAAAATAATGGGATAACCAAGTGTTTTACCTTTTGGTCTATAATATAAGGAAGTCCACTGGATACTCCCATGACTCCACCATAACTGCCACATCTTCAATGATCCCTTCTAGTTTTTCTACCGACTGATCTGCCATCTATAATATGGTGCTAGTAGGTTATATACCTATTAATGGTAATGTTTTCAAAGTGTCTATTATCATCACATTTATATGCTCTCCCAAATCAACCAAAACATTATGTATATGTTTATTTCCTATAGAGATAGAAATAATAGGGCTTCCAGGATCCCCATATTTGGGAAGTAAGAGTTTTCCTACCAATAAATCAACAAGTTTCCCATCTACCTTAATAGTCCTAGGGTACTGCTTCTTCCTTCCAGGTCTTTTCAAACATAAAATTTTGATTAATTTATTTAATTCAGAATGTCCTTGATTTAGAGTGCAATAATGGTATTTCAATATTTAGTTACCTTTTTAATTCCTACACTAATATAAGGAAGTCTCTTAGATACTCCCATGACTCCACCATAACGCCACATCTTCAATGATCCCTTCCTCTCTAGTTTTTCTACCGATGATATGCCATCTCGTAAATATGGTCTTAGTAGGTTGTATACCTATTAATGGTAATGTTTTCAAAGTGTCTACTATCATCACATTTATTCCTGCTTCAAATTAACCAAAACATTATGTATATGTTTATTTCCTATAGAGATAGAAATAATAGGCTTAGGATCCCCCATTATGGGAAGTAAGAGTTTTCCTTCTAATAAATCAATAAGTTTCCCATCTACCTTAATAGTCCTAGGGTACTATTTCTTCCTTCCAGGTCTTTTCAAACATAACATTTTGATTAATTTGTTTAATTCAGGAATGTCCTTGATTTCTTGCAACAATGGTATTTCAATATTTAGTTTCCTTAATTCCTACACTAATTCAGATTCCTTGGTTTTAATAACTTCCTTAAATATTTTTGGAAATGGAGTTTTGTAGAGTTGTTATCTGGATGCTTCTCTTTTTCTTTTTCATCCTCCTTAGGAATAATTGAACTAGGGTTTTAGTTTCTTCTATCATCTCAGTAATTATAATAGGTGGACTATTAATTATTTTTCTAGATCTTGTTTGAATATCCTTATAGTCCATGGCATTAAGATCAACTGGTTTTTCTTGCTCTATTCCATAGACATGGGTTGTTTGTTTATTTTTGGGATTAACCACTAGTTGTGTTGGTATTTGTGTTTGAACCACATTTTCAGTTTGTGAACCTTGTGTTGGAGAACCCATTATGGCTTGTTGATGTTGGTTGGGATATGTTTTCCCTTGAGCATAGTTATTAGGGTTCCACCTAGGTTGTGACCAAGTATAAGGGTTACTTTGACTAGACCATGGTTGTTGGTGTCCTTGAGCATACCAAGCTTGTCCTGCCCAATCCTGGGGATTCCATGTTGGTTGAGGGGTCCAAGGTGGTTGTCCCTAATTTTGTGGTACTGTCTGAGCTGCCCATGGCATCATCTAGGGATTAGGAATAGATCTTGGTATGAACTACCCTGTAGGTTGTCTCTGGACAAAGTTTACTTCTTTATGTAGTGGATGAAGTGTTGGTTTGTTTAAGCTGATTTTTTATGAATGGAAGAAGAGAAAAACATTAACTTCATGTTCCCTAGATTCACAAATAAGACACATTTTGTTTTATCCAGAGGACAATCTCTTATTGCATGCTTCTTTTCTGCATCTAGGACAATACATAGCTAATGGTTCAATATTAGCATTTGCTTTGGCTTGCAATCCATCCATGGTGGAAGTTAATTGAACTAAGATATCTATTTTAAAGTTTTCTAGTTCATCCATAAGTTTGTTCATGTCTTGATTTGCACTTTTCACAATTTTTCCTTTCCTAGGTCCACCCCTTGTTCTTGAATAACTTCTACAAAGGTCTTTAATATCATTCATTCTCAATTGATTGATGTTTCCACCTCCCATTAAATTAAGGGATTCCCTAGATTCATCATCTAGACCTTTAAGAAAAATGGTTTTTCTTAGCTCTTCTTGAAGTAAAAATCCACACCTTTTACTTACAAAGAGGAATCTATCTAAATAATCTTCCATATTTTCATCCTCTTCTGTTTGATCCTAAAAATTCTTCCTTCATGTTTCTCCCTCTACAATAGTCTTGATATTTGTCTAGGAAGGCAATTTCCATTTTCCCCAAGTGGTAATAGAATTGGATGTTAATCCCATAAACCACCTCATTGCTGCATCTTTCAGAGTAGATGGGAACAACTTGAGTTTTTGATTTTCTATTTTGTAGTCATAGGTCTGACACAATACTTTAAATTCAAACAAAAATTGGTCAGGGTCCTTAGATGACATCCCTCTAAATGTAGGAAAGTGTAGGTGAAATATTCTTCATAGGTGTATCATCATCCAACTGAATTGGATAAGTAAAGGTCCTATCAAGTTCTCTTTCAACTTCTCGTGTCATATCTACAAGTATCTTCTAGATCTTTTTCCCAATCAATGTGGTATGTGATCCACTTTGGTGAAGGTGAAAGTCAAGAGTAGGAGGTTGACTACAATTGAGAATCAAAACTTGCTCTAAGCGGGTCTTGGGATATAATCCTTCTCCTAAAAGTTCCACTTCCTTCTGGTGATTGATCCAAAATTCCAAAGGTGGAAGTTTTGCTTCTTGTCTAACATGGGACAATGGTGCTTCTAATTCTTTCTCAACTTCCTTATTTGAACTAGAGGATGCTGATAATTCTTGTTGAGATATTTTTGGGAGAAATCTACCCTTTGAGTCTCTTGGTCTACTCATAAATTTTATGATAACGTAGGGAAGATTTTTCAATTACTAGATGTATGATTGTTTTTCTTGTTGACACCTAATTAGACAATTCTAACTAGTGGGTCCTTGAAAATGATGCCAAAAATGATGGGTGTCATTATTCCCTTCATTTAATCAACTCTTGGTTGATGTCATATTCAAACTAGGGGTGTGTCTAAAGCTATATGCAACAAGAAGAATCTTAGTGATCTAGTAATTGATTGTAGGTATTTATTATTTTTATTTTTGGGGGTTTTAAAGTGTCTTTAAGATTTCTTGCCAAATCCTTATTAAAGCTAAACTATAAGAAACTTGTCTGAAATAAACACACATTGCTGAAATAAATAAATCTTTCATAATTGAACGTATTGCTGGAAATAAACACTCTTTATAGAATGAAACAAATTGTTGGAAATAAATATACTTTGTAGAATTAAACAAATTGCTGGAAGTAAACACATGTTGCAGAATGAAACAAATTGCTTGGAAATAAACACACATTTGAAAATGTTGTTAAAAATGCTTGCAAAGAAATAAGAGTTTAATCTATACACCTGTAGGAACAATTACGTAACAGATTTCAACTGAAGAACCAAAAATACTTACAAAATTACTAGAGAATAGATTTATACAAATTGCTTAAAGATATAAATACCAATAAAATAAAGGATCATTGTTTCTTGGAGGAGTGGGCCCTTGCTCCACCTTGAATCAGAGTTGTTAAAAAGTATGAAACTCTCAAAAAATGAAATGGCTATCTTATTACTTGAATTGTTTTGTCTTACAAAAATTCAATGTATATATATATATATATATATATATATCTATATATATCTTTATATCTATCTTCGTAGGTCTTTATATATATTTCATCATATGAAATGCATTTACAACCATAAGTTATCAATAGTTTTCATCCATCTATAGGTTATAGTGAAACAAAATAGTGCTCAAAGTAGATGTGAAATTTAGAAACCTTGTTGGACATACAACTGTTTGGTCTTACATAAGTATTTCTGGAGTGTGAAGAATCAGAAATTCATTGATTTTTCTGATTGGAGGGCCCATTAATTTCTCTATCACTAGATTTTGTCAAAATAAATAGATTCCATTGATTCAGAACTTTGGAGAAGTTCTGGAACCAAAGGGAAACATTCTGAAACTAATTGTGAAAGTTCCGGAGCTAAGCACAGGAGTTCCGAAACTAAGTGTTAGAGTTCGAAACTAAGTCTGAAGGTTCCAAAACTAAGTGATAGAGTTCTTAGTGAGTGATGGAGTTCTGGAACTAAGCTGAAGGTTCTAGAGCTAAGCCGCATTGAAGCCAATGTCCTCAAAAAGGTGTTGGTTGCTTCATACTTTTCTTATCTGACCAAATGTGACCTGTTTTATTCCAAAAACTGAATTTCCACACACTTTGTTAGGAATTACAAAGTTTTTAGACGTTAGAACTAAATCAAACAAAATATGGACAATTACATCCTAACTTATACTAGATCAAACAAAAGCCACAAAATGTAGTCAAACTTGATTAAAAGGAGAGTAAAATGAGATCATTTCTATAAAATTATCATTATTCCATATCATACCATTCTATTATCTACATGGATGTCTTGTCCGTTTTTCACCTCTCGTCTTTTTCATCACATGCAAAAATACCAAAATGATAAATAAATCATCACATGGTAAACATCACCAAAAATAAAATGATAAATATATATATATATATATATATATATATATATATATATAGACACACACACACACGCGCGCGCACGCACACACACACATATCAATTCAAGTTTAATACATCGACAAAAATCATACAAGATGGTTGTGGTGCATCTACAATATGACTCAAGCACCCTCTCCTGCTATAAGGTATTTAGATGCTTTGGGCCGATAGGGCAACACTATCTACTCTCATTGTGTGAGCTAAGGATGCCATACTAGATTGGGCTCTAGAAGCCTCTCCTTACACTCTCACCACTAGGTCTCTAATGATGTAATCTAAACCTGCAGCTCTTTAGGCATCTACTAGGAGAGTTATTTTCTCATGTACCCGAGCTTCTTGTGACTGTAATAGACTCTATAGCATCACATCTCTATTCTTTGGTAGCCTCATGCACCTCAACATCCCAATATATCTATAATGTCTGGATGCCTCATGCACTAGGATGAAATGGTATTATTGAATCCTCATTTGGAAGTCTTCTTAGATCCATCATCACCGCTATTGAGTAGACATAATGTTGCTCTAAGGAGAAGACACACAAAAGATTTCACAGTGGAATAAGGCACATTTGAAGTTGCGGGAAGATAGGAAAGGAAACACATGCTGTAACACTTTGGCTCAGGACTTAGCCATTTTTATGGATAAGGACTATTTTTAGAGATAACATGTGGAACACACATAGAGATGAAGACTTGTGCTCCATGCGGTATTTTGGGAACAAGTGGCAGATAAGCACCATGCATAGTTTAAGCTAATAATAGGATTTCTACTTGGAGTTAACTATAGGACATCTATTGTTAGAGCACTTGCATGTTGTGCATACTATTGTAAAGGCACATGGCTATTATCAAAATGTGACCTATTTTGAGAAGTGCATGGGTGGTAAAGGGCATGTCCCCACCCCTATAAATATGTATTGATTTGTATAGTTTAGTGGTGGTGAATTATTGTAGAGTTGTGATCTTTGGTTTTGATGCGCACATAACTCATGGAGATACTGATATAGTGTAAGAAGCTTATGTGTTTTACAATATTTAATACAATGGATTATATTAGTTGGATAATGGCATTAGACATAACTGAATCTAGTTCTTATATGGTTAATCTTATCATAGTTATTATTTAATTCATTTATTATGATTCTCTAAGATATAAATATGGATTATGCACTATGGAATGTTTATGTCTAGTTATGAATCTAAATATGTTTAAACATCATCATGCTAACATCTGTACAAGCAACTCTAAAGAGGGACTTGGTGCCTTTTACACACTTTGGGTGAGCACTCAACTTAGGCTAAGTGATGTGCCAATGTGCTTGGGTTATTCATAGTAAATTATAGGCTGCATCATTGGTTCCATTTCGGGACCTCTTTTTCAATTATTTTCAGGATGTTTCATGATGAAGATGTACCGATTGACCTTATCAAGTGTTGAGGAGTGGATAGTAGATCTAGAAGAAGAATACGCTTGGAGATTCAACACTAGATCTGAGTTTGATGCACACATGTGGGTGGAGTAGAACTTGTATGAATATTTATATGAGAGTTTCTTTGCTATCTTTCCGATAGAGCATGTATGAGTGGCTGGTTGCTTATGCATCTAAAAGGAATTGGAGGTTTCACACACTTGTCTGGATGTAGGAAGAATTTCAAGCCCTCTATGATGTTGATATGATTTGGACATACGCATTGTGGACACTTAGTTTCCATGGTGTTCTGAATAACTATATTTTGGAGTACTCAATTTCACTTATTCTTTCCCGAAGGTAGTTGAGTTCCAGTTTTTATGTTATCCCAAGGGAACCTATCTGCAAGGCATTCCACTGGTGATCAAAATCTTGATGGTAACCTTGAATTTGGAAGAGAAGCCGATGGCTAGCTAAACCCCACCATGCGGGGGGGGAGCAAGTTTGGTGAAAGATGGTGGACCTTGCGGTAGAGAGATACAAAGAGAAGAAAGATGGTTCAAATTCAATGAGGCATGTGAGAGGGATTTAGAGAAACAATGTGAGGTTGTAGAATGGATGGTATTGTGGAGAGAGATGGCTTGTGAAGGATTTGGAACTCACACAAAGGACGTGGAGCTAGAGAATTTAGAACTCCCCATTTGGGAAAACATGACAGGGAACCCTCCTTTGCCTCTTATGAGAGTGCACTAACAAAGATGACATGGGCCATGGGCACGCATCTAAATCTACCTGAAAACGTAGCCCTTGCACTTGGTTTTCCAATTTCTAGTAAACAAAGTAGTCAACAAGCTAGTTTGGGTAGTAGAATAACATGAATGAATCAAATAACAAGTACATATATGGTTGGGAAAACATCTTCCTTGTTATTTGGAGGTACCTTTTCAGTGCATCATTGACGCAGAACTTGGGTGCATAGAATTTGGACTCACCTTTGGGAATAGTACCACCTCACAGACTGTAGGAGTTAGTTTAGTACCACTATTGGGACACAAGGAAGTACATCCTCTAGTTCACTTCCTACTATAGGTGGAGGATCAGGGGGCATAGGTGGCTCTGGTTCTAGTGGATATGGTGGTTTAGAGGTAGAGGTAACACATGAGGTTTGGATCCAGTGGGCATGGTCCTCACCAACCCCAAAATATTTACATGGAGATGTCACTTCATCTTCCAGAGTATAGGGGAATAGAAGATGTTGTTGAGCATGTGCACATGTGTGAGATACTATGGCATGCAAAAAGGGATCATGGCTTTTGAGTGCAAGGCAAGTCAATTTGTAACTATGTTGCAAGGATGCACACATAGTTGGTACATGAAGTTTGACCCTGATCAGACTTGCGTAGATTATACAATGTTATGGGATGCTTTCCTTAAGGAATTTTATATCCCTGAGTTCAAAAGAAGAGTATAAGTGCGCTCAAGGATATTAAGTAGGGAACTACTAAGAGTGTTTAGGAATATGATGCCCATTTCAAAATGCTTTTGTCTAAACTTTCATATGATATCCATGTAAGCCAACATGCACAGTGGTTTGTCGGAGGCTTGATCACACCTTTTAGGAGGGCTTGCTATCACATAAGACATATACGGATACATGAAGCGCTTGAAGCAACATTACACGTTGAGGTAGTTGGAAGTATGGACACTGGAGTGAGCCCATTCTGGAAGCTCAAATTGTAGCTATGACAAATTAGTTGGAGAAACTATCGGCCAATTCAAAGCACATGAGATGTGCACTAGGATTTGGTGTACAAATTGTGAAGTGGAGGGGCACACTAAGGATAGTTGTCCCCTACAGATCAATACGTTCATTGTTTCTAGACTACGAGATATGTCATTTAGACCATGATGCAAGCCATTTGCCCATTGTTACAATGCATGATAAGGAAGAACATATCTTGCTACTATAAGATTTTCGGTCCATGACTCACAATACTGAAGATTGTAGGTTGATTGATCAGATCCATGATGCCATTGATATTGGTGTATGACAGACAGGAGTATCAGATAAATCTAAAGGTAAAAGTGAGCACCATGATCATGATCACACTCAAGGGCGCTACGATCAAAACGAAGGGTGCTTTGAAGGAGGTCGTGGTAGAGGTCGAGGATACCATGGTGGATTAGGGGCCGAGGCCATGGTGGTGGACAAGGTGATTTTCCTCGTGGAACATGTTATATGTGCAGATCTCCGACCACTATAGGCATGAATGTCCTCAAAATATTACTTGTTCTTTTTGTGGGAAGAATCATAACTATGAAGAGTTCTTGGACTTATATGAGCATCTTAACAAAAACATAAAACATGAGAACAAAGGCATAGGGATGGTTAGAATACATCGCACCATGGAAAACCAATGGATGCCAAAGTTGACACCAGATCCTGAGGTAGTACCTATGAAAATTACTACATGCGTTAAAGCTGCATGCACCAGAGAAGTGTTGCAAAAAAATCCTACCATTACTAGGAGGAGGTTTTACATGCAAGATACCTAGATCCTACACATCAGAAGGAGGTTTATCAGGAAACCATGGAGGTGCTCATAAATCTTTAGGGTGAATACAATGTTTAAAAGAACAATCACAAAGTTGGAACAAAAGAAGGTAATAAAGATGGTCTAGTCAGATGTTGATGATTTGAAAGAGGTATGTAAGATGCTACACCAAGAGAATATTATTCCATTACTAGGGAATTGGTTAAAGGGAAACACTCACACGCGTAAGTATTGAGAATGGATGGAAGATCCTGCATGCTAATCTCCCCCTCATAGCTTGGATTATGACAAGGAGATCACTCTAAATGTTGTTGTGGATGGGTGGATTTTGAGCAATATATTGATTGACACATGTGCGGAAGTTAATGTTCTTACTTTAGATGCATGGGTGCAGATGGGAAGACCTCCATTACAACCATCCTCTAATGTATTATTTATGGAAAATCAAACTAAGGCCACTCCAATAGGAGTTTTAAAGGATGCATCCATTACTATACAAGGGAAAAGTTCACTGGGGACTTTGAGGTTTTAGTGCTTGTAGAAGCAGACAACTTCCCAACTCTACTTGGGCCTTGGTGTTATGCAAATAATGTTGATCTATGGTTCAACAAGGGGTATATAAGTTTTGAGAACAAGGAAGAATGAGTTATTATCCCTTTGATAGATGGGAAATTTGCACCTTATGTTGAACCTTTGAGTGAGGAAGACTAAACAGAATTTATGTGCACACCATTTGAGATCCGGAAGTACTTGAGCCATCTAAGGAAGGAATCCTCCAGTGGGAAGATGCATAGTCTATTAGTGATACTACAAGTATTGCTTGTGATAATTGGGCACATGGAACCTATGAGATGGTTGGGGCACGAAGTAATAAAGCACATCTACGTGAGGAGGTAAACCTCATTGTATTAGGAGGATAAGTAACAACCTTATACCCCAAAGTACACTGGAGAAGGAGACCCTGAGGTATTCTTGCGCACCATGGAAGAATAGTGGAAGGATCAAGTGGACAAAATAAATATGTTAGTATATACCTATGTGGGGAAACACGTTGGTGGATGGTTCACAGGATAATCTCATAGAATGGAATGAAGTGAGAATTTCTCTAACAACCTAGTTTCTTAGGAGCAATGTGCCTACTCAAATCTGCACATATCATGGTAATCATCTTGTTCAAGCACCACGTTCAGTAGTGTGAGAGACTCTAGATAGAGGGGGCAAAGCTTTACCACCTTCACTATGGGTGCAAAAACTTTATTTCAATTTACGTGAGGTTGTGCACGTGCTTGGTATGTTTATGTGGAACTACATAGGGAGACTTAGAAATTGGCAAGACTTGACTACAGGAATGATCCTAATTTTGACTACTTCTCCACTAAACCTCGGTGAAAGAGGCATTACGAGTTATGGAGTGATTGACTATGGGAGATAGTGTAAAGGCTGAAGAACTCATTTAAGAGTTATTTGGTGAGGCAGACCTAGGAGTGCATTTTGATGAAGTAGATGAGACAAATGCCAAACTACTTGAGTGTGCTTGCCTTGAGAAGGAGAAAGGAAAGATGGTCTACATAGTGGATGATGAAGAAGTAGAAAATTTGGACATAGATCATTCAGAGGGTACACGTGAAGTTTTAGACAATGTGGATAAGAAGGTGCACGCCTATCATGAACCTATGAAGACCAAGAAAGTGAACATTGCCATGACATAGATGTTGAACCTAAGGAGGCCATAATTGGAGACTATTGGTCTGATTTGAAGTGGCTAAGATAATTGAGTTACTACGTGATTTCTAGAATTATTTCCTAGGGGCTACCATGAGTTAAAGGAGTGGCATGAGTCTTTGGGTGAGATGAGGATTAAGTTAAAGGAAGGTGTGCACCCGGTTAGGAAGAGACCTTATAGGATGAACCCTAACCTGCGTAAAATTAAAGAAGAAATTGAAAAGATGTTGAAATGGCATCATTAAGCCCCTAGAAGAATCAAAGTGGGTTAGCCCCATGGTAATCAGTATAAAGAAAGATGGTAGGATTAGGATTTGTGTGGACTACAGGGAGCTGAATGTTGCATGTGTGATTGATCCTTTTCCTACACCTTTCACCGAGGAAATATTAGAAGGTGTTGCAGGGTGCAAAATTTACTCTTTTACAGATGGATTCTCTAGATATCATTAGGTAAGAATTGCAAAGGAGGATAAAGAGAAAACAAATTTCACCACTGAATGGGGAATTTTTGCATACATGGTGATGCCCTTTGGACTGAAGAACACACCTACAAGTATTTTTGTGCATTGTGGTTCAAGCATTCCAAGATTTTATTCACAAATTCTTGCAGGTTTACTTGGATGATTGGACAATATATGGGCTTGTCAAGGATCATTGTGACAACTTACGATTAATGTTTGAGAGGTGCAGACAATTAAGCATCTCTTTAAACATCAAGAAGTGTGTATTTTCTACACCTTTTGGAACTCGATAGGGCATATCATCTGTAAGGAGGGTTTGTTAGTAGATCCAACCAAGGTTACAATTATCTTAGGCCTGGAGGAGCCTACCAGTTAGAGTGAGGTGTGTGGATTCTTGGGCCACACAGGGTATTATAGAAAATTTATCAAAGGATATGCTAAGATTGTCATGCCCTTGGAGGATTTATTAAAAGGAAAAGGGACATTCTATTGGGGAGAACCAGTAGCATCGCGCATTTGAAGCATTAAAGGAGAGGCTTACTATGACGCCTATTCTACACTTTCCCTCATGGAACCAACCTTTTCACATGTACATGTGGACGCCTCTGGCATGGCCATTGGTGTAGTATTAGGTGAACTTGGAGAAGGTATTATAGATCATCCTATTTTTTTACTAGTAGAAATTTGACTCTACAGAACAAAATTATACAACTACAGAGAGTGCGAGGCTTTGTCAATGATCTACACGCTGCATAAGTTTAGATAGTACTTGCTAGCAACACCTTTTATGTTTTATATAGATCACATGGCATTGAAATACTTGGTAAATAAGCCCATTTTATAGGGTGCATATGCCAATGGGTTATATTATTCCAAGAGTTTGATTTTATAGTCATGGTAAAGCTAGGTAAAAGTAATTTTGGCCCATACCACTTATCAAGAATTCAATCAAGAGAGGATGTGTAGAAAATTGAAGATACAATACCAGATGCATAGTTGTACAGGTTAAACCATGTGCCTTTGGAATTGGAGGATATTGTTGTCTTTTTACACACAGGTATGATGCAGAAGGAATGAAAGCCTTGGAAAAGAAACAAATTACAATTTATGCCACACCTTTCATGTTGATCAGTGGTGACCTATACAAACTAGGAATGAGATGAAGTATTGTGCGGTGTGTACTAGAGCATGAGCGCATGACAATCATGGAAGAAGCTCATGGTGGTATTGCAGGTGGACACTATGTAGGTGATGCCACCATGTGCAAGATTCTATTCATTGGTTTATGGTGGGAAACCTTATACAAAGATTGCAAAGAGTATTGTAAGGCATGTGATCACTGTTAGTGCCTTGGAAAACCTAGACAAAGAGATGAAATTCCTTTAAGGCCTATTACTAGTGTAAGAGCCATTTGAAAAATGGGCAATAGAATTTGTGGGTCCTATTTCCCCAGCCACACATAGAACTAGATTATGCTACATCATCACTTGTACATATTATCTTACAAGGTGGGAAAAAGCAACACCTACAAAGGATTATACAAATGGCTACAACAACAAGGTTCTTATGGGAAAATATTCTTACTAGGTATGGATGGCCATTGAGTTTGACAAGTGATAGGGGCACACATTTTTGAATGATACAATTAGGATATTATTGGATGAATTTATGGTCATGCACACCACAAGACCACACCCTATCACCCTCAAGAAAATGGGACTACTGAGGCCTTCAACAAGATATTGAGCCAGACCTTGAAAAAAATTGTGATGTTGGAAGGAAAGATTGGGATGATAAAGTTTTTCATTGTACTTTGGGTATATAGAACAACCTATAAAAGGTTGAATAAGGCCACACCATTTTAGTTGGTGTTTGGCAGAAACATTTCTTCCCATAAAATTTATGTTACCTTCTTTGCATATTGCATGTGCGGGAGGTCTAACTAATGAGAAAGCATTAGAAGAAAGAATTGAAAAATTAATACAACTGGATGAGAGGTGCACCATAACATGTTGGAGTCAAAAGAAAGAAAAGGCCAGATAGAAGGCATGACATGACAGACACATCAAGGACAAGAAGCTTGAGGTTGGGAAGATGGTGCTTCTTTATGATTCAAAGTTTTTGTGCCACCCAGAAAGCTTAAGGTGCATTGGTTGGGACCGTATGTTATCACTCACATACTTGAATCAGAAATTTCTAGTTAGAGACACTTGATGGAACATGGTTACCAGTTACTTCAATGGGAGTAGGCTGAAGCCCTACTATAAATAAGCCTTCTTGGTGTTTGTAATAAAGTAGTATTTCCATTTAGTATAGATTTCCCTTACTGTATTTCATTTAATGTGTTTCCTTCTTCGTCACTATGTTTTATCAATTTAGTTTAGTGTTTTGTGTAATAAGTGCGTTTTGTGCGCTAGAAGATGATCACAATCTAAAGTGTTTTTATGTGCAAAGGACTACACATACCCTTGGTGTGGGGTGGTTGTCATTCAAACATGGGCACAAATAAGAAAAATAACTGTTATGCAAGGTGATTCCTCTTGTTAAAAAGTGCATATAGTATGGAAAGGTGATGCTAGAAAGAAAATTACTCTAAAGAAGACCATATATGGAAACAAATGAATGAACAATATAACACGAGGTAAGTCATGTAGTTGTAAAAATACTAGAGGAAGGCATAGTAGAAAGGTAATTCATCACATGGAAGTGCATGGAAGGAGGTCTGTAGCTAGAAGGTAGGAAGGCATGCTAGAAGGTTATAGCTATGGCGTATAGGTGTATCACACAAAAATTGGGAAAATGGTCAATTAATGAGAGGATCGGTTGTAGGTAAAGGAGTAATAAATGTGATAACTTTTCCCAACTCTATATAAAGACATGATGCGGGTTCATTTCTACCTTTGCGATCACAAGTATTTGAGCAAGCTAGTTGCAACCAAACCGAGCAAAACATGTTGAGGTGTAGAGAGCTGTGAAACTAGGTGAGGAGAGCAGATTTGAGCACAAAGTTGGATTTTTTCCCCATATGAGAAGGATTTGAGGGAAGAAGAAGCATGTAGAGAGAAGAAATAAAGTGCCAGGGTTGAGAAGGAGCTAGGGCACGAGATCTTTTTCGACAAAGGAAAAAGTGTAACTTTATCTTATCATGACATTGAGGAAAGCACCAAGAGTAGGCACAAAAGGGAAGAAGAAGATAGAAACGAGGTTGAGGATTATCCCGAGATAATTTTTTGGAAATGTAATATCCAGAAGAAGTAATTATTAGATGGGATTGGGATTCCCATATCCATAGGTGTAAGGTGTGCGACTACAAACATCACCACCAAGAACAAGGAGGAATTAGATGCATTGTTGAATAGAAAGACCAACAAGCGAATGGTTGATGACATGCCGCCAGTGTATGACGATGTTGGAGAGAATTTTTGAAGAAGGTAGGGGTGTACTAGCTGTATGAACTCCCGTACTTTGGAAAACTAGAAAATCTATACCGGTGGCTAATGAGCAGAGTCCATGAGGACTTCTTCTACTTTACTAGGTGGCGGGTGAGGATCACAATGCCCTTAATTGCTACATTGATAGGATTGAAGGGAACATGGACAAAGGTTAGTAGTGATCTAACTGATAAGGTAGTTGTCATGGCCACTAGCAAGGAGTTGGGATATGTGAAGGGTCCACACAAGATGTATATTTACAAGTGAGGAAGTACCTGTGATACAGTGCAGCCCACGTATTTACTCATAAAGTGAATGATCGGAAAGGTGGTCATAAGTGAACACCATGTGGCTACATGTTGCTAAGAAGATTTAATAAGGAGAAGTTTACAACTTAGCATGGTACATAGCAGATACAATTGTTGAGGAAGCATGCATAGGTGAGAAGATAAGTTTTGGTGCTATCCTATTATCACTTATGTTTGTAGAAATTGGAGTGCCCGATGGGCCAAACAATTAAATATGGGAATACCCCATGGAAAATAAGTCCCCACAGAGAGGTTTGAAAAGTATCTATGTGAAGGATCAATGAGTAGTCCATTCAATAAAATGGAAGAGTTATAGTATGACCGAATTTGCATGGCCTTCGAGGAGAAATGGTGCATTCCAAAGGAGTTACCCTCAGTGGTGGGAAAGGTCATGCAGTTTATAGTATATCAACATTTTTACATTTCCCAGTTTGCAATGAAGGTTGGGACATGGAGTCCCCGGTGCAAACTACCATACACCTTCACAATGCAATTCTTATAGGAAGAAGTACATAGGTTTATCGATGCACACCGGTTAAGCTACTACGTGGACAAGATAAACTGTGACTACCATACCTTAAGGAAAACTTATGTTTATCTAGGTCGATCTTCCTAATTTGAGAGGCTTATTTCTGATGTCATAAGTATGAAGCCAATAATTTTGGCTATTGGGGATAGTGGGGCCACGCTTATCTATCTCCAGCTTAAGCCTAGATTGGAAAAGGGCCAATACGTGGAGAATGAGTTCATGCTCCTAGGTCCACCGAAAGGAAAGCATATAGTTGAAAATGTGGCAGCTCTAAATCCTACCTCAACCTTAGAGGAAGATGAGGAAGGAGAACTCAATGAGGATAGTGGAGGTTTGGACCATAAATGCTCGAGGCAGCCCACTAAAAAGCAAAAAGTGAGCGTGCGAGATAATTCTCCCCAGTAGCAAGGAGAAGAGGAAGAATTGGATGCAAACATAGTCCATGAGGAACACCCATTTAAGAGGGTGTTCAAAATAACTAGAACCCAAGGTGTAGGGACATCCCATCTTTTATGAAGGTCACGTCAACTCTCCCCTAAAAAAGAAACACCCGAGAAAAAGAAGAGAAGAAAGTGAAGCTTAAAGATGACAAGGAGGAGGAGTCAAGGGAGAATGCCCTAAGAACCCCGGGATTCAACCTAAATATGCAAAAAATCCCTAGGATGAGGAGATGAGAGATGATGAGGAAGGGGTGAAAGAAGTAGAGGAAGCTATGGGCAAGCCACCTAATGCACCCATTACTACTTAGGAAGGAGAAGGGCCAACTCTAGACCCTAGCGCCTAGGTTCCTAAGGGCCAAGGACAAAAGAGAGAGGACAAGTGAAGAATATGTTGTCCCTAATATGGGCTATGTTGAAGACATGAGAAAAATCATCCACACCCATTTTCAGAGCAATGTGGGCCTTAAAGAGTTATATGGGTGCGAGTTGATGGATCCAGATATGGCTACTACATGCACAAGGAAGTAATTATCCTGGTCCATGCAGAATCATATGTACGAAGCATATTTTGACATGTGTGAAGATTCTGTGTCTCGCGTAGAGTGAAGAAGGCACCACAAAGAAAGTACACGATAATAAAACCTATTGTATTGTCGATGAGTAGGTTAACAATTCCTTAGTCAAGGTATCTCGGTGAGGTGAGGGCAGAGAGGAACATTGATAAGGCCACCACCATTCGAGCACTACTTGAAGATAACAAGGATAAAACTATAGAGATAAAGTGCTTAAAAGAAGAGAAGGAATGAGAAGAGGCAAATAATGAGGCCTTTGTTAGCATGGATGAGGATCTTGGTGATCACATTCTTAAAACAAGGCCTCATCTAGAATCTCAAGTTCCTAAAAATTTCCTCTGCTATGCATTATTTGTGCACTTTGGTCAATTTGGTATTAGATGACGGACCAATTCGAATGCCCACACCAAAATATTTTGAACAAGAAGTAGCAAGAGCAAGGGCCACTATTGTTAGAAAAGTTTCAACTTATGAGGCTTTGCTCCAAACCTTGAAAGATGAGCTAAAGAAAGCCGACCAAGCTCTCAATATATGTATGGTGCCAGACGCCATAATAAGGATCAAAACTATAGTAGAGGACAATGAAGTTTTGAAGGCAATGAAAGATGAAACACTTGGGCATGTAGAAAGATTAACACTGGTAAAACAAAAGCGTGAGGCCCTCACAACAACCCAAGATCCACACAAGGATAGAATTGATGAGATTGGGAAACTCATAGTGTAGAAGATGGATCTCATGGAAGGAATGTTGTCAGGTATGGCCAATGTTTTCCAGGTGCTACAAAATGAGAAAGAGAAGATCACACAGGATGAATTGGATGCCATAGCCACCGATATTTTGGAGAAAACAAGGAACACGCTAAGTGACTGGTAGACATTAGAGGCTGAAATCAAAACCTGAATATCAGAGTTAATCCTTCTAGTCGAAGAAGAGGGTGCTGCAGAGTAAATTTCATTCTTTTGTATAGTGTTTCATTCATTATTTCATTACTTATTATTTATTTTTAGAGACATCAGAAATAATTCCCATTTCTAGGATGGAAATGTACTTTAGTGTGGGGTAATGTTGAGTGACAAAATGTTACTCTAAGGAGAAGACACACAAAGGATGCGTGCGTGGGAACAAGGCATAATTGAATGCATGGGAAGATATGAAAGGAAACTTGCACTAGAACACTTTGGCTCAGGAATTAGCCATTTTTTGAATAAGGAGCACACATAGAGATGAAGACTTGTGTTTCATGCAATGATATTTTGGGAACAAGTGGTAGGTAAGCGCTATGCATAGTTTAAGCTAATAATAGGATTTATACTTAGAGTTAACTATAGGACATCTATTGTTAGAGCACTTGCATGTTATGCATATTATTGTAAAGGCGTATGGCTATTATTAGCATGTGACCTATTTTGAGAAGTGCATGGGTGGTGAAGGGCAAGTCCCCACTCCACTATCCACCTGTAAAATTGTAAACTGCTACACATTAGTAAATACATCACATACATCTATCAAAATCATCTAGCTAATATGGTATCACTCATACCTGGCTGCCCTAGCCTCTCTGCAATAGTCTCACTATTTCCGTGGCTTCCCAACACCTCCACCACCTCATCATCATGACGAGGTCCGGCTTCTACATACTATGCCCACCTATCTCAAGGAATCAAAATCATATATCCTCACCACTATTGTCAGGCCTCTATCTCGGATGCATGACCATGAACTCCAAATGGTGCCAAAAATCCTCCTCCGGATCATCGCATCTTATTCTCTCTAAGCCATGGTGTTGTTACCGTCTAGCTCCCTCCTAGTGGCATGGGACCTATTCTAGCTTACGGCCTTCTACGAATCCTCCATCATATCACTCCTTTAAACCACTAATTTCTATGACCTACGATGAGCCCTAAACATCCCCATTGCACCTCTGTTGACTCGACTAAGTGCACATGCTACTCAGTAACCCACGGGGTCAAAGTCTTTGGTACTTAGACCTCTACTCCTGTAACTTACCTGTCATGATGACACCGATAATGTGGAAATGGTGGTATCACCACTGGTATTGGTCTCCCAAACTACCTTGGGACCTAACTCACTCCGTGGGTCTC
This sequence comes from Taxus wallichiana var. yunnanensis, assembly GCA_018340775.1. Lineage (NCBI taxonomy): Eukaryota > Viridiplantae > Streptophyta > Pinopsida > Cupressales > Taxaceae > Taxus > Taxus wallichiana. The sequence continues at coordinate 368,591,813 of CM031242.1, read as the reverse complement.
CACCCAAGAAACATAATGTCTCGTCACCTTTGTCATGGTATCTAAGAAATCTACCTTGAGCTAACTAGGCCACTAATCTACATTCCCTATGTAGGGATTTCATATCACATTACCTAGACCCACATGTGCTAGGGGATGGTATACCAAGTGATCTTAGATAGTGTTGACCCTGTACCCACCGAAGTACCCTCGGGGCATCCGGTGCCACTACTTGTGGTGTCCCCGTGGGCCTTTACATGGGAGCTTCTCATAAATCTAGGATGTCAATAAAATGATGGGTCCCATGACCCTTTGGCCTTTATGCCACACTTAGTATAAATCATGTACTAGGTGTACACATATGATCATTCCTCAACTAAATAATACTCAATGATCAACCACATATTTGCACACTATAACCAAGAATGATGGAATGTCTCCATTTGCCTTGTGGCACACTATTTGCCACCATGATCCCCATCACTACCTTCCAGATATCTAGAATCCCTATTTCTGTCTTGTCTTTGAGTCAAACACACAACATGCACTCATCATATGTATTTCTCCCCGTAGCCCATGTGGCTAATGCTCTCCACTCTGCAACATCAGGTGTTAGATCACAATACATGCGGGTGTGTCCAATCAATAACCCTAAAATCCCATGTAAATTTTCAAAGTCAATGCTATCTTCATCATCTCATGTCCTATCCACTACCAAAAGGTGTTAGAAATGGTCTCGCATAGGCCAAAAACATTTATAATAAATCCATATCCAATGGTATCTTGGGCATCTACATGATGCCTCCAAATCCCCAACCATGTAATTGGGTAACTTCTGCATGTGATAGTTCAAAAATCATTGCACTAAGCCATGATACATCTATGCTCCACCATAGGTGGATCTTGCATACCACTGGATCGACAAAATAACAACAAGAACACATTCGAACTCTAAAAATTCAATTTTTGGAGTAAAGAATCAAAACATATCACCCATTCTAACAACCTCCCTATGCCATCGACATCCTCGAAGAAGACATCGACGAATGGAAAAGCTTCCCAAATTCCATCAACCCTTTGGAATACACCATTGGCTACCCAGATCTCTATTTCCAAATCATGAGTTCATCATCCCTCATGTTCTAAAGGGATGATGGTGTCAGCCAAATCATGGCCACGACTTTCAAAATTTTGACTTTAAAAATCAACAAAAGGACAAAATAATAATTGAATCCCTCCAAAACCCACTTGTACTTTTTCTTATCCTACTCCATGATGTAAATTTTACTAATTTTAATGCAATAATGACTAAGAAAAAGAAAAATAACCAAATATTACCTAATTTACCCAATAAAATTAAATTAGATGACTTAACCATGGTCATAGCCCACCACATGCTCCACCTTGTCGTCCTCCATCACCACATCATATACAAGTCATGACGTCAAAATACACCACTAATTTGGAATTATAGAGCTCCATTCTCTCAATTCTAAAATTATAATAAACAAATAAAAATTAAAATCACAATATAAAACTCAAAATTCCTATTCAAAATTGGTCGCGATCGGCCTCAATCTTCAAATGATCGTTATTTTTGCTCACAAACTCCGCAAAATATTGTTGTTTTTTTGGGTTATGACCATGATCTCATGCTATTTGTTTCACCTTATTACACTAATACTTTGACGATCTTCGATTTTAACCTATTTTTGACACCATACCATCACAACATCTCAACATCACGATATCATGACAACCACCCCATGGCCCCTAACTAGGTGATTTATGTATTATTTTACTGAAGATCCTCTAGTGTTTCCTTTCTGTTTTTCTTCTTTAGGATCTTGCAACATTGTGCCCGCTCGTGGCAAGATGAACAACACTATCATGTATGCTTTGGTGGGTATATTTTATTTTAGCTAGTCCTTTCTAAATTTATTTCAGTATTTACTTTCAGTATCGATGTTACAGACTATATTTTTCTATTGACCACCCTATGTTGCACTATTGCGACTTGTGATGATCAACATATGGGGCATATGTATACACCTAATTTTTCACTTTTATCTTTCATACATGTTACTAATAATTTTCTTTGTGCAGATAAGGGTAATTTATGCATCTATTTCTAAAGTGGCTACCTTAAGTTTCCTGTTAGGAATGAGGAATGGTTATTCACATAACCATTATGGGTTAGAGACAATACATAGAGAGAGTGTCACTATTTGGTCTTGGCCTTAGTTTTCCTTACACTAGGTATCCTTATCTTCCTAGGTCTCATACACATTGCATTCACAATTTCTTTCTTACATCTCATCACTCTACATCTTGCTCATCCATATCCATGATCTATGACACCTTTCTTTCACTTTTCATGACACCTTACCTCTTTTCAACATCTATGGCTGACACCATCGCCCATGGGTGATGTGTTGGTGTTCATCTCCCATAGCCGATGCCATCACCCACTAGAGATGATATCCTATATATACCCTCACCTCATTTGACACTCATAAGAAAAGGAAGACAAAATCATTTGAACTGCGATTATCTCTACTCTTTTGTGCCATATTTGTATTTTTCACCTAGATCTTGGTCTATCTTGTATCTTTCTTAGATTAGATTAGATACTCTTCTTTGGATGGTTATTTGCACTATTAGGTCACCTATATTATGTATAGGAGAAAAAAATGTTCCTATTCTCCATCTAATAATAACTCTATCTTTGTGTGTTGCTTCTTAGGAGAGATAGATGCATCAGTGACCACCCTATAGGTACAAGGTGAGTGCTCTAACCATCTCTTGTCATTTTCATAGGTAAGTTCATTTCCTTCTTCATTGTGCTATGTTAGCTTAGTATTTGATATGTTTGGATGCTAGTTAACATAGTACTCTTATCCATTATCAGCTCCTTAGCTTTCATTTCAATTATTTCATGCATGCTTTTTTATTTATTGTTGATCCATACCTCTCCACATCCAACCACCGATATCTCAAGTAGGGTTCCTTCCTCTATCTTGACCGCAAGCCTTGGAAACCCTAGGTTGACCTAGTATAGGGATTATTTCCCTTTATATATGTGATCTTAACACTCACTGTAGCCCTTTAATTCTATCCCCTTGTATGCCTGGTACATGTGTGTTTCCTACTTGTTGCCTCGATACCCTTGTAGAATAAATGATTTAGGAGTGCATGTTATTGAGACACATTTTGGCCCACATATACCATCTTGGCCAATTAAGCCCACCCCCCCTCCAAAAAAAAAAAAAAAATAAAATTACAATATTTTCACAATAAAAAGGGCATTTTTGAGTAAATAGGTGCAATTTCCTAAAAATAAAAAATTACTTGCATTTCAATTTATCCAATTTTTTTCTCCACTACATTATGTTTTGTAAATAAGTGTGCTAATCTACAAGTAGCCATAAATCTATAAACCCTTTGTGATTTCAAAAATTAACAAAACTAACAAATTTTAAAACATAAACATGTTCATGAGATCTATTGATATCTTCACAACATTTGGTGTATATGATACCTTTGGTTCATGCTTATAAGTCATGTTGTCATGCTTGAATCACTACATCTAACACCTAATATAGTTCCAAAAATGACACTTTGGTGGAATTTTCTTTATAAATCATCAAGGAGCAATAAGGACATTGGACTCATTTTCATCCCCTCAATTTAATATCCTATACAATTTTTTAAAGTAAATATTGAAATTGAGAGAATATGAGTATGTTGGGATTTATCACCCATGTACAAAAATATCTCCTATAAGAAGGACTTATTGATCATATAGATCCCTTTCAAATATTTTATGTGTATTGTGTACCATTCTAATTTTAGGTGTGTTAATGTATCTCTCACAAAATGTTGTGTGTATCGAGAGGACAATATTATTCCATGTCTTGATGGGTATATTAAGATGGTATGTATATAGAGAGGAATGGTATACCGATATGATAATATATAGAAAAGAAAACCTTTTGGAGTAATAAGGCACAAGTTCATCTCCCATATTTCAATTCATTTTTTGCACAATGGAAAATGGACCAATTTTTTTTTTCCACATTCACGGCTCCTAAGAGGATATAATTACGTAACATGAAAAATCAACGTGAAGTCTTATTTGGAGTTTGGATACTTTATTATATTGTAAATGACACTTTATTCCAAGATGCAAATGATGTTTACCTACAATAAAAGTGGGATAAGAAGAATTAAAAATCCAAGTTCATCATCATGTTCGAGTCATAAATGAGGTACATACTCACATATGTGATGGTAACACTACCAAAAATGTGGGAAAATATCAAGAAAATGTATGAGGTAAAGAACCAAGATACCATTCTCCACTTGTAGATTCAATTGCATGGTTTTAATCTAAAATCCTCTAAATATGCAGAAGTTTTTTTACATAAAATTACAAAATTTAAGGCCTCCTTATTAGATTTTGGAGAATAATGTTTTGACGAATATCTCATACTCATTGTCTTGAGAGGTATTTATCACTCATTCAGGATGTTTTTAATGATACTCAATGTTACAAAACAAACACCAACATTCCAAATTTTTGTCAAATTGTTATAATAAGAAGATTCTATGCAACATGAAGTGGATAATGAGTATGACCATGAAATTTATTCTAAATACAAGGGTAAGAACAAGTAAAATTTTGACAATAATAAAGGTTCCAACCAAAACCAAAATTCCCAAACATTTGGATGAAAAGTAAAATGTACAATTTTTAATAAGGGCCATGGAACCATTAAATTTTGGTATAATGGATTCACCGATAAGTCAAAATATTCAAATACCAATCAATAAAAGTAGTATAATAATAATAAAACATAGTTGTCTAATCATCTAAAGGACATAATAATAATTGGAAGAAGAAGCAACAACATCATGATGATGTAGTCAATGAAGATGAAACTTCGATGGGGATAATGTGTTCACTTCACAAATAATGGAAGGTACCTCCACAAAGGTTTTATCTATCATGTAGAGTTAGGCACAACGAGGCACATGACAAGACTAAAGGATTTTTCTCCACAATTACTTCATCTCCCAAAAACCATGATTTTTAGGGGATGGTCCTTCCTACAAAGTTTAGGGTGCTAGAAATATAAGGTTTCACCATGGAACTATACACTATATAATCACTTATGTCTCTTGTATGTGTTAAGACTAACCAATAATTTTCTACCATTCAAGAAACTATTGGATCACAATCTCTAAGTTGAATTTTATTGTATAAGTGGAAAGCATGTGTTCCTAGTTTGGGATAAAAACAAGAAGTCCTAAGTTATTACATGAGTTTTGAAATAAATAAAATGCAATTGAATTTTCAACCATGTAATAATCAAACATGAATAGCTAGAGACACTCATTCTACCTAATTATGGAAATAGAGATATGGGCATGCAAGTTTTGGTACCTAGTAAATCTCATCCAAAAGAAAATGGTTTCAAAGCTTACCATAAATAAATAAAAAGAGTGACATATGTGTCGTTTTCTAAAAAGGACACAACATCGAGCACCGATTCCAAAGAATCTATATAGATCCAAAGGCAATTTAGACCTAGTTCATACCGATCCTTGTGGAAAGATGACAAAGACAATATTTAAGGTATAAATATTTTCATCTCTTTATTGAAGATTACTTAAGAAAAATGTAGATCTACCTACTAAATACATCATATCAAATGTTACATGCTTCCAAAGAGTTCAAATATATTTTTAAGAAATAAACTAGGTTTCATATATAATTCCTTTGATCAAATTAATGGGGATATTCACATGTAATGAATTCACAATGTACTCTAAGGAATAGGGAATTCATTGTCAATTGATTGTATAAAAAATGGTTTTATAAAACACCAAAACCACATAATCAAAGAAATGGTATGATGTATGATAGAGGATACATGATCAAATAACTCTTATTTTGAAGAATAATAAAAAATAATATAATACTTTCTCAAAAGGTCACTAACAATTCCATCGGGTGATATGACTCCACATAAAGCATGTTCATGGAAGAAACCATCAATAAGCCATCTTTGTGCTTGCGGAAGAAATACCCATAGAAGGAAAAAATTGGGCATGAATTATACACCATACATCATTTTGGATATAGTGAAGATTCAATGGGATATATGTTAGTTTATATGAAGACCAAGAAATCCTTCATTAGTATGTTCGATTTTATGAGATAGGTACTTTAATTCAACCATCCGTAGACTCACAAACAAAAAATTCAAGAGAAATACTTGTGATGATTGAAGAAAATGGTAGAAATGGTGATTATAATAATGGGGAAATTGGTGAAAATCCACCACCCATTTCTCAAACTATTCCAAAATGGTGTACCAATCTACTTAAAGATGAAAAGATATATGGATTCCAAGACACATTTATACGGATCAAAAATCACATAAAAACTTGTGAAGTGGCTAACACGGTTATACTAAGTAGAATTAGCTCTCCTACAATTCTTGAATCACTTGAGTCAACACCTCAACTTGAATGTCTTATAATAAAGAAGAAAAAAACTCGAATAAAAGGGGATTAAACCATTAATAAGAAAATGGAAAGGCCCAAACATGCTTCCAAATTATGAAAAATCAAGATTGAAGAGAATTATAAGCACAATGGATCTCAAATGCATCCAGGTGATATTAGTATCAACCTCAAATATTAAGGGGGATATGATAATCAACAAAGAAAAGGGATTTGACAAAAAATCAAGTAGCATTCATGAATGTTTGTGTATTCTAAAGAATCATCCACTCATGAGCACATCCTATAGTCCCACTCTTCACTAACTAAACTATCTGCATAACATTTCATTGCAAGTACTTGTGCACAAATAAAAATAGATAGTTTCTCTCTAGTCAATGTAACCAATGAAAAATTAAGGGGGTGATAAAATAAGTATTTTAGCATTTTATTTGTAATTTTATGGGTAATAATGAATCTCTCAAAGTTTTGTGTTCATTAAGTGTTAGTATTAGTTCTCTTTATTTACTCTTTGTTAGGTGTTTCGTTCAATACGTATGTACTTGACTAGTTTGGCTTATTTTATTAAAGTAATTCAATGTAGATCACTTGTCAAATCATCCTTTCAAGGAGTATGATCATGATTGATCTCATGTTGTAACTAAATGTAACAAGGTTGTTTAATGTCTATAAACATTGTAGCTCATTTCAATTAACTTGATGATCAATTTTAACATGTGCATATAATTTTATAGTTTCTATTATTATTTTGGTCTTAAAAAATTAAATAATCTTTGTTAGCATGTTTGCATTATCGATAAATTTAATGAAACACATAAAACATGTCTCATTTCCCAAATATTAGGATATTAACACCATTATTTTCATCCACGAGAATTTTTCCTAATCATCAAGATTCTGTCAGATTACTTTACATCAGGTTTGATAATATCTCAAAAGTGTGGATAAACTAGATAGGAAATCCATCAAGTATATGGTCCTAGGGAATTAACTTTAATGGTCACTTACGCATGTCAAACAATTGTTAGCGGCCATAATTTTTCAAAATTTCTCATTAAATTATGTAAAATAATATTATTAATAAAAATATAAAAGGAAATCTACATTTATTTTAAAGTTTTAAATATAGATTTATACATATCAATATATTTTTAATAAATCTAAATAACAATTAATGATCATATTTTGAATATTAAAGTAGGAAGAGACAATTATTTTTATAATTTACAAGTATTTTATGACTAAAAACATGAAAAATTGTGTAAATGGCTATCAAATTTAAACCATTTGTATGGGCCTTCCCTTAAATTTATATTCTAAAGGCATGGATAGAAATTATTACGTAAACCATCAAGGATTGGGGCATCACCTTTAATCTAAGATATATTCTTATCTAAACTTTTTAATATGATTTTATAAACAAGATTTCTAATTTGAGTCACTCTATTTCTAAATTTAATAATACGATGGAAACTTTCACATTATTATGTTGCATACATGTAACAAATTTCCTTAATTTTTACCGATGAGGATTCAATCGCTCAAATATAAATATTCGATATGTTAGTAATGGGGAGGAATGATGAATGTAATTCAACACTTTGAGATTATCACCCTCAGCCTCTTTCCCCATTAGTAAATCTCTTTTGAGTGTCGCACCTAATAAATCACTCTAGTCTCATAATTATTATTTTTTGGATAGAGGGTGAATTTAAGGGTTTTGAAAGGACCCACATCCTTGTACATTTTTGAGATTTTTTTTTTTGAGAGGATCCATAACCTTGTTACAATGATGGGAACCAACACAAGGAACCCAGATGAAGTAACCTTGTAACCAGACATGGTGGTGCAACATTTGCAATGAGTGAAGCAATATCTAGAGTGAAGCTAGAAAAAATGCAAAGTGTCCATTGTGAGTGAAGTAATAGCCCAAGTGAATAAATAATGATGCAACATCCACTTTGAAAGTGAAGCAATCTCTAGAGTGAAGTAAATGAGAATGCATCGATCGCATCAAGTGAAACAAAAGTCTAAGTGAAGCAAGAACCTGCATGCTACAATTGTAGTGAGTGAAGAAACCAACATGTTGTGAGTGCAGCGAGAAGAGATGCCACATCAATTGGAAAAACCACCTCACGAGAGGATCATGCCTCGAAGGGATTTGAACACGGGTGGGCTAGAACAAAACTATGTGACTTGACTGCACCACTCAGACCCCATTGGGCTAGTCTCATAATTATTACTAATATGGAACTAACCTAGTTATAACCTTATCATGTATTTTAGGTTAATTTGAAGGATTTTCATAGACAAATTTCATTCATTTTTTTGGTTTTTATACTTGCACGTGTTTTAGTCATTATCCAAATTACCTCAATGAATGTTCATCACCCATATGAAATTTTTCCTCATATAGTTTTAATAATAATTATAGGACAAAAATACCCACTTTAACCTTCAAATTAGTACAACTCAAATTTGGTTTTCATCATTCCACCCCTATCAAATTCATTATATTGATAGTATTCCTCCCATAAGAATAATTTGAAAGGAATAATTAATTCATCGGAGGCCTTGTAGTGCCCCCTTCATGCTTGTGCGGTTGTCGGTCCCCATGTGGCGTGGGGATTAGGATAATGCTATCTTGGTTGTCGAATAAATGCGTTTGGAACCCTATCCCAATGAGTCGAGGGAGGTCATTGAATTTTTGGCTTGTGTTGGGTTGTCATTTTCACCACCGACACAGGGATCGTAAATAAAATTGGAAAAGAACTAAATTTAAACTAGTGTGTTAATAAAATAATAAGGGTAATGTTGAAGTGTCCTTCACGGACTAAGTGTATCTTCGTGTCTTCAATCCATGTGGTGATGTTGTTATTCTTACAATATTTTCAACTGGAGAGAATTTGTGAATCCTAAAGTTTGAAACATATATAAGTATATTCGTGTATAACGTTAAACGTCGATCTAACTAAATTTCATTACGATATCAATAAAAGGATTTTGCTTAATTATCAAATAAAGATAATTTTGTAACAAGGTAATGCCTTGGGGGAGTTGTTGTGTCTTTGGTTAAAACAAATTTAAAATAATAGAATAATATAAATCATTTAAAATTTATGATTTAATCAACAAAGAAAAGAAATAAAAATGAATATAATTAAATTATCTAATATTCTTAAATCCCTCAAATTTTGGAGCATGTGCAACCTTATACCAAGAAATAATTAATAATTTGTTTTGGTTAATGTGAGATCTCATCCGTGAGAGAATTTTTGGTTTGTGTGTGGAGGAATGAAGAAGGATCAGTCCAGAGGATGCATTTTGGAAAATTCATTGGTTTTATTTCGAATATAATGGTGAAGGAGTTGTAGTTATTGTATTGCTCGGTTGTGTCCAATTTTAAGGAGTTAGAGACTCGAGACTTTTCCTTTGGCAGGTGTAAGATGAATTCCTACCTAGATTTATGTATTCTCCATGTTTGCCCCTATGAGAGCTTTGAAGCATGTATGGATGTTGTAATCTTATTTTAGAGGACTATTTTATTTAATTTTGTTCTTTTGGTAGAAGTGGGTGTTCTAGATGCACATGCGGGGTTATTGAAAATGTTTGGCTGGGGGAAACCAAATCTCTTGACCCAAATACTCTTTATTTGTTTTATTGTAGGCATATGTGTATGTAATTTTGGAGGCCAACACAACCCACATGAATTGTTATTAAAATTACCTAAAAAATTGTGGTCGCGTGGAATGTTTTATGTATGTTGAAACAACTTTGGAAAATTCAAAGCAAATGTAATTGACATGTGTAAACTAGGACACCTCACCCTTTTTGTTAGTGTCCCATGCTTATGCCTTTTGGGAGCTTTAAAATTGTGTTGGACAACCAAATGTATTTATTTCTAGTGCGTGGAGTGTTGGCTAAGTTTGAGATGCCAAAGAAGAGCATTACCTTGGCCCCCTGTGCAAGCCTCGTGAATTGTTTGAAAAATTCCTTATTAAAAATGCATCCTCTCGGGCCCGTGTTGACTCATCGCTTGTGCCCAAAAAGAGGATTTCCTTTCATGGAATGTGAATTGTTTGACAAAATTTCTTGAAAAAACGTCAACTTTTAGACATCAATGAGTGTTGGAGGTGCAAGGTGGGTAAAATTCACAAGGAAAATGGACTATTTGTAAATCTTGTTCTTGAATGTCAATTTCATACATGATAGGGGATGCACAAAGTGATGCATTAAAAAGGCCATTGGGGATGCTTTTTCTAGTGTATACAAAGTGCATGGGGTTTATATAATGCACAACAACTATGCGTGGAGTGTTTACGTGTACATTTGGTGTCTTGGGAAAGTATGGGTAGAGTTTAAGCTACAAGTGGAAAGTTGGGTAGGAAAGGAAAGTGATTTTTGATACATTCCTAAAAGAGAACAGCCATATGGACTACAAAGGAGTAAAAATTATGCACAAAATGATGTTCTTGAAGATGCTTTAGTGTTTTTCATTAGATTGTGCCAAAGTTCCATGGTTCATGGGCTGTCAAGATTGCAAGAAATGCACAAATGCATTCCTTTAATTGACTACAAGAGAGGACAATCTTAGTCCCAGTCTGTGCCAAAGTGGGGAATGTGGAACAATGTTTGGTCGGATAACCATCAACCATCAAAGGTGGCGATGATGAATTTCACAAAATACGTATGGTTTTCCCCTTCATCTTGCATTTAAATTATGCACTCTATCCTGTCCTATGTGGTTGGGTTTCAATAATTTGGACCACAGAATGTACATCTAGAATGAATGTTACAATTTTTTACCCTGCCTAAAACCTTCAAACATAGAAAAAAATTGGCACGAGAAATTGCGCGCATGGAGTGCCACACCCAAATGTACCATGAATCCATAAATTCTAATATGGCCCATGGTAACATAGGAAAATTTAGGGAGACTTAACTCAATTATTTGAACTCTTTTAATGCCTTTCGAGTCAAGTCTCAAAGCCTATTTTAGTATATCAGCCACTTGTTGTGACATGCTTAATTTAATAAATTGCAACCTATTTCGGCTTACAGATTCCTCTTCGTTCGAGTGAAATTGAAAAATATTTCCACCTAGCTTTAGAATTCCAATAGGATAATTAGAACCAACTCTTAGTTATGCAAAAACACTATTGGGGATTCATTTTAGAACTGGGATTTGAGGTCCTCGAACCATTGATGACAATAATTTTAGTTGCGTTTATGATTATCACCACAGAGATACCCTTGTAACTTGAGCATTGTTTGTTGCATTCCACTTCCACCAAATGTGATGAAGTATCGTATATTGGGGAATAAGTGAGAATCATCCAAATTTGTTCTTGAACTCAAGATGAGTGTTTTCGAGACCCAATTTGTAAGCACTTTTACTATTTGGGTCAATTTTCTCAACTTGTGACTTTATCTAGAAACTCCTTCTGAGGGTCTCATTTGAATTCTAACCACACATGAGACCTTTGTAATACTATCACAATGCTATGTAGAGTATTATTCAATCTTTTATCTTGTATGAATGGATTTTGAAATGTATGGTGTTTTCTCTCTCCTCCCTATTCTCTCTCCAAAAATGACTATGATACTTTGGTTGATTTTGAAAACGTAAATGAATTGGAAAATGTAAATTGGTTTGAAATGAAATGAAAATGGACATGAAATTTAAATTCTTTGTTACATTATGAATGGAAAATAAAATGTCTCTTAACCTTCTCTCTCATCCTTACTCTCTCTAGAACCAAAAATGTAAAGTGCAAATGAATGTGAAAGTGTGAATGCATGAGAAACGAACTCTCTCTTCTTCTCTCTCCCTATCTCTACCTCTCTCTACTCTTTTTTGAATTTTTTTGAAATGAGGAATGTGTGGATATATGCTTGAGTGTAGGGGATTTCCATACCAATTCTAGGACTGATCTGCGGTGGTTGTAGGTACTTGGAAAATAGGAGAATTACAACGACCCTTGTGTATTTTTATTAACATGATATATGAAAGAAATGTAATTTTATAGAATATATCAGTGATATTGTTATGAATGGAATGCATTATTTCATTGTTTCCATGATGTATACCATATTGTTGCATATTGATGAAATGTACTATTTCTTACATAGTTGTACTTTTACATGTTTGACTAATTCCACACTTAGTTGTATTTCAATATATTTGGTTAGGTAAATGAAGTTGATTGTATCATGTTGCATTGGAAAACAATGTAAGAGGATCCCTTTTATTATATCCAAATCATCATCAGGAGAATGAAATTGAAATCCGATATTTAAAATTGTTTGTACCATCGTAATTTTGGATGTGATTGTACCAATAAAATTGATGGTAGTAATATGGTAATGACGTAATTCATCTATATACTAGTGATGTATTGACCTATGAAATATCTTAGCCTTCAAATAAAAATATAACTTGCATGTGTGTGTTTCAATTTTGGGCGAAAGCATCAACCAAAATTATAGTTTGAAATATCAACCCTAGTGGTATGGAATGGTCCCCTTGAGCTTAACCTCATTCTTTTTTTGTATAGAGTAATTGAGCACCTCTTGGGAAATATCTAGGCCTTAGGAATGGAAGTGTTTCCTTAAATTTTGATTATAGGAACACCTTTGAGTTTTTGGAGGTCTTGGGGGATTAAGTTGTTGAACGCTAGCTTTGGCCTATAGTAGGGCATAGATCCCTTGGGGTAATTGGGAATAAAATTTAAAACTAATCCTAGGACCTTTTGAGGTTAATATGTGGAAATAATTTTGGTATCTAAACCTTAACATATGGGATTGTTATTGGTAGGATGTTGACCCATTAGAAAGGTGAGAATTGTGACTTGTTCCTTAACTCCTTGCTAAGTATCCATTTTTGACATTAAAGATAATATGAGATGTCTCCTTTGAGAACATGTTATTCTTGAACATTAACTTCGACTTGAACACTATCCATAAATGACTCTTTTGTATCTTATAAATGCTCCCAATCATCTCTATCTTCAAGATGTACCACAAGCATAATATTAGCTTAATATTATCCTCTTATCATCTTGAGATATTTCCCTTGAAATGAAAACTAAGTAAAATGATGAGTAACCATGCTCTTTAAGAAATAAACCCATAGTCTAAGAACAAGTGTTGGGTGATGTATATGTGTTCAAAATGTTTATAACTAACATTGAATTTTGTAAATTTATGGCAATTGAAATGTGAACCAATTAGTGTACACTCATTTTAAGATATTCATGATGTGTAATAGAGTTATGAAGTTTTGAGAAGAGGGGATTCATACCTTACATGTTAATGCTCTTTAAACCAATGTTAACTCTTTTGTGTGATTAAGTGTACTTGTTATAAGTTAAACCCGAAACAAAATAAATAATGTGTATCGTTGTGAATGAAACTACATGCTCTCATGATTAATGGATTCAAGACCTATAAGGTTAAATAAGGGAATGTAAATGGTAGCGTAGAGGGAATCAACTTAAATTAAGTGTTAAACAAAGTAAGGGAAATGTAATCTAGAGAAAAAAGAAAATTTATATTTTTCATACTATATGTTATTAAAACCTTTAAGGCTTTAATTAAATTTTGAACACGAAAAACATTGAACCCTGAAAATGTGATAATGTGGAAGGTGCCAATTCGTGATGTTCATGTTGTGATTGTGTGGTAGTCTCATAATTTCTCATTTATCTAGGTGTGATGTTGGTTGCACATTTCTTCATATTGACATTTGTGTGTTCTATATGTTGGTGTAAATGTTACACATGGTGTCGTGAAAACCCTTGTGAGTATTTTGGTGTCACACAATTGCATCAAGTAATATAAAAGTAAAATTTTTTTATTTTGTTATGTTTGGTCTTGTGTTTGGGTCCCACATTGGTGGACACTATAGTTGGTATTAGAGTGAAGGTTCATACTCTTGAACCTTTAGGACATTTTGGTGTTGGGATGAATTATGCATGATGGTGGAGGAATTGGAGGAGAAATGTGTTATTATGTTGTCATGTGACAAACGTGGTACTTGTGATTATGTGAATGCACTTGTTATGCTTACTGCTTGATGTGGCCTTGCTACGATGTTGATGTGTTCTTGATGTGAGTAAATTCTCTCTTTCATGTGAATTCAACATGAAATTCAAGTGTATTAACACCTTTTTGTGTGAAGGAAATGATTTTTAAACCATGAAAGTGTTGTAGTTTTTCATTCTTTAGTGATATTTTATATGTGGAACAATGTGTTGCATGAAAAATTACTTCATAGTGAAATATGTTACATCGTGAAAATTCCCACTGTGTTGTATTGTATTATGGCATTATGTCACCATCTTTGCATTGTATTGGAATGTATGACATGATGTGAAATCCTTATGTTCATGATATATATGTACTCATATTGTTATGTGATAAATTCTAATTGTGAATTAGGGGCATATGGTGATTTCATGACCCCTAATGTATTGTACTCACACCCTTGGTGTGTTATGTGGAAATGTACATGTTGTAAGCTGTGGAATTATTGTTTTGTTATACCTCATAATTTTTCCATGTGTAAGACACTATGGTTGTTGTGCATAAGTCATCAATGTGATCATAACATTGTTATGTGTTATGTTGTGTACCCTACACTACTGAGCCCTATGGGTAGCATCCGAAGTGTATGTGTGGAGAGAGAAGTTGTAGACCAGGTGACCATAACCTTGAGCCAAGTATGAGTTTGAAAGTGGAGTCTCATGTAGACTGAAAACCCACTTCTATCCATTTGGTATACCTTGAGATTGCTCAATATATTATGGATGTACACCACCTTAGGCTCATGCTTATGCAAACCGTAACACCCTTGGCGCTTATTTTATTCCTTTGCATCTCAATTGTTGGCATGTGATTTTCCTTTATAGGATATGTTCTTTTGACTTTGGGGAAATCATGCTTGATGTGGATAAGTCTTTTATGCTCTTATGATCTTCTGACTAAACTGGAATAGTTTTCCTGAATTCATTTTTCACTTCTTGTAGGTGAGATTGTAATTTGGTTTTAAGAGTTGTAAACTTATCTATTTACCTGACTCATCCTTGGATCAATTTCAGTGATCCAAGGAATGTTTTAAATTTGTTTGAGTGAATAATTGATGAATTGGCATTCCATGAATTAAGAAACATATGGACTGAACTTGGTAGATACAAGTTCTTTAATTCTCTTTTGTGTGAAAATATTTCCATTCAGTGGTATGTTTTGTTGGGTCTTTGGAGATCGACCATGGCAGGTCATTACTGACGTAATTGGGATTTCAGCCTATTCATGGCATAGGAGAGAACCAAAATCCTATAAAGGACTAACCTATGGGGTCCTAAGCTAGGTAAAAATATTTCCTACCTAAGCTATGTTACTTGATATAATTCTGATTCTAACCTAAACTTAGTGCTAAGGGAATTGGAAAGGTTACTAGGTATTAAAACTAAACTTGAACCTATTACTACAAGGCTATATGGTGATCTAACCTAGTGCTTTAAACTATGGTATTTTGAATTATTTACCTATGTGGAATTATCTAAACCTATTTGCTAAGGCCTATGGTGGGGGTTAGTTGTTAGTGTTATATCCTAAGGTATAAACTTTAATCTACCTAAGATCTAACCTAAGAAAGTAATCTATCCTAAACTATTGGGCATGAATGGGGACTTATGTAGTCGCATGCATATTGGCGACGGTTCCTAAGGCATTTATGATGTTGATAAGGTTTTTTATTGCACTCGGTACTCCCAGCTTTGGCGGGGTTGGTGGAGGCTTAGGTGGCAATAACACTAAAATGGAAATACATGTTAATTTAGACTTGGCATTTGCCAGACTTGGTAGGCGGTGGCAAGGAAGATTAAGCAGAGATATGGAATTAATGGAATTAATTGCTTTTGGTTTATGAGCCCAAACTGTCTTGGTAGGCATGCCATCGATTTTTCTTGGGTTGTTTCACTTTGCATGTTTTTGATTTTCACTTTGTATGCACTCTGGTTTTTCAAACCAGCAGATTGAACTGCACTTCATGGCTATTTTTGAGGTTTCGAATCTATTTTTGTTTCGTGGAATTTATAAGAGGCATTGTGGAAGAGGTATCTGATTATTTGATCTTTCGTGGAAAGAGAGGAGAAGTAGTGAGCTTGGTTCAAGGTCTTCTTCATTTGTGACAGAGACACTATTAGGCATGATAGGCTCTAATTGTTAAAATCTCTTGCTTTCCTATAAGTGTTTTCATTAAAGCAACTCTGCTCTGTTGAGTTTTATGCATTGCATGATGTACCTAGTTGTTTGGTTATTGAGTTATTAAATCTTGTATTCTTGGTTTCAAAACCTTTGCAAAAGTGGTCTGGTTTAAAAATATAGTATGTGTTGGTTTAAGCACATGAAAATTACATGCAAGAATGACTCTGTAACTCTGCTTGGCTTAACCAGATTTGGTAACTAATGGTTAGGTTTTGTTGAATTTCATACCAATGTATTCTCACTGAATTTCTTTGAAGAATCTGGTGTTCCACTTATTTCTATTGAAACTAATGATTAGTGATCTCGAGCTGATAAAGAGCTCATGTTTGCTTATGAAAACTTGTATGCAAGCTCGAGTTCTGTTAAAAACTTGTTGGGTATTTGGAAACTCATTTGTCAGTCCTTGGTACTATGATGCTTGTGTTTCATTTCATAAATATAAGGAACCGTGAATGGAGTAGTAGATGGCTGGGTTCTTGTATTTCATCTTGCAAAAACTTAGACTATTGTTGAAACCCGCATCTAACTTGGAACCTGTGTTTTATTACCTTGGATAAATTGGACTGTTGATTGAAGTCTGCATATGGCATGGTGCTTGTGATTTATTGTCCTTATGACCATATAAAATATTATTGAAGGTTCATTATGAACACGGCTTTCATGTTTTGTTGTAGTCTGGTCTGAGCCCTGTTACGAATCTTACATTCCATTTGAGTTGGGAAACATGGTTTGATAGGATGTTAACTGAAAATGGAAGCTCTTTCCTTATTTTGAATTGTTTTTAAGTAATTTCATTATATTCGGTCTAAAATTACGATGCTGGTGTATATATGAACTCGTGATTGAAATATGGTGATGCAACACTATACAATCAATTTGTTACTTGGTGTTTTTTTAAGAATTGTAACCTGAACGATGTATTGGTTTAGATCTTATAGTCTTTTTGGTTTCTTTGTCTATTTTATAAACAAAGAAGGGAACATGTAGTTGCCCAAACTTGTTTATGATCACTTGAATGATCTTGATCCTTTGAGGGAGCTTATGCTTTACATTGTGCTTAGATTTGTAATTCGAGTCTTGGATAGAACGTATTTTTAATATGTTGTTTTGATCTTATCAGTTAAATTGAGTTTATTACTATTTTGAATGGTTCTAAATTCAGAATCCTTTTGAAACAAACCACATGCGTATGGAGAAAAACTGGAAGCATGGTTTAGTAGGTTGTTGGGTAAACTCTCGAGATCTTGATTGGAATTAGCTTGCTGGTTTGTCATTTTATTGGAATCCCAATCTGTTAGTTCTTATAGTGATGTGTTGAAATACTGTTAAGATAGTTCTGTCTTGACTGAACTATTGGGAAATTTTGAGTGTAGCATCTACTCGGATTCCACACTTCTTGTTGGGTCCAATGAAAAAGGTTGAGTCTTTAAAAGATAAACTGTGATTCTTTAGTGTCTGTGGTCTGTGTATGAACTTCATTGTTATAATGTTCCAAATGGAAAGTGGAATTCATGCATTATAATGGGAAGATTTTGAAAGGAAGGTAGCATTAAGTTTTCTCTTTCCTTGAAGTTGTTCTTGTTCTCTTTCTTGGGAACTCTTGTATGAACTTAAACTGTAGGTATAGAAAAGGTAAAATTTGTTAATGAAGTTGAAAGAAATGATTACAAAGGTTGGGATCCTATTCTGTTAGGCCTCCTTTTCTAATGCAGTTGGGTTAAGTTCATTGGTTTGGAACCTTCTGTTAATTATTCTAATGGGAAAAAGAGAATCATTACTTAATTAGTCTTCTTATACTTGTCATTTGACTGAAATAAAGTAGAAAGAGATGGATGATTGATTAGTAAAAAGGAAATGCAAACTTGTTGTTTGACTATTAATCCATCATTCCTTCTTGGATTTCTTTTATGTGAATCTATTCTGATGAACACCTTAAAATGTTGAATTTTAAAGTAGATGTCCCTAAAGGAAACAATTTAAGTCATGAAATGCACTTGTTTCTGCTTTGCATGGATGATATGTACTTTGGCATAATGGAAATGGTTTCTCTTCTTCTTTACTTGAAAGATTAGATGAAACACCTTAGTGAGAACATGCTGTAAACACTTCTTTTATCTTATGGTAAAGATAAGTGTTGTATTCTATTTTGGTAGAATGGGAAACAATGAGATGTTATGTTATGTTGTTTGGTAAAGATGATTGATAGGATTAATTATACTTTAATTTGTAAGATAGATATTATAGATTATAATATGTTCTTCTTTAGAAGTGAACTTTAGTTCATTAATGCTCTTCTTTTTTGGTTGTTATTACTTATGATTAAAGTATGAAATACTAATTGTTCATTAAAGCAGGGTTGTTTTTATTGGAATAATTAGTGGAATGCACTTCATTTTAAGGCTTAGTGCTTATCATGCTCAGTTCATTGAACTGACCTGTGCTAGCAATTTTTACAAATGGACTTCGTAAGTGATATAAGATGGTAAAATATTATATGATGCATTGGCTGATCTAAGTTTGATTATAGTGAAGTATTCTGATTTGTTCTTGAGATGTATTGAAAAAGAAAAGTATTATTCCTTTTTGAATGAAGACTGTTGTCATACAATAAGCCTAAAATGTATAAGTTGTAAATGCATAAGTTTGTAAAGGCATAAGTTTGAAAATGAAATTGAAGGATGAGAACTTACTTGCATAAGTTGTGTGAATTATCTTGTTCCTTTGTAAAAGAAATGGAATCTTATCTTGTTGATATTCTTCATATTATTTATATGATTAAATGAGGATTCTTGAATAAGTAGGATAAAAAGGGAATTAGAGTAATCTCCCTAATTAAGATGCAACTAGATAAGTTGCAGAATTTAATGTTCTTATATAAACAATTTAATATAGTAAGGTGATGTGTAATGAACACACAATGAAAACTATAGATTATGAAAAGAACAAAAAGGGTGTGTTAAACCCTAGAACTTAACTATGAAGAGGAAGAATCTTCCTCACTCATGTAAAAGTAAACAAGAAGACAAGGAAGATATGATTTATACTCATTAGACCTCATTTAACAAAGTCTAATAAGATACAACCTAGGTGGTTGTTACACTTCCTTGAATGGTTAAGTCACATTAAATGGAACTTATGAGGTTGCTGTCCTTCCTTTTTGGTAACTACTTGTTAAGCCAAAATTAATGAACATTGAAAGAAATCATAAGTTAAGGAAGTTCTCCAAGGTTAATGGAACCTGATTTAGAAAAGAACTTAGGGAGAGTTGGATTAAGGTTTGGACAGGGTTGCTGAAATCTGCTATTAAATATCCAAATTAATTAAATATTAATAACCTCCTAGGGGTATGTACATCTCAATGAGGCTATTATGTAGGATGCTGGCACATTCCAACTACAGAGTTATACCTTTGAGAAGATTAGGATCTTCTCGAGGATACATCATTGTAGTCGACGTGTGGAAACACCATTATACATTGATCGTCTAGATCTACACGCTTATGGACTTGAACTTAGTTTTTCTCTAGGAATGGGTAGTAACATAGTTATGATATGAAGTGACCCTATAGGACTCCAGGTACCTTGGAACATGGGGTTAACCTAGGTTGACCCAAGATGCCAATATATTTGAAGTATTTGTGAGTCTCTCCCTATCGTAACCTATGTTGTTAACTGAACTAGGGTTAAACCATGGGCAAGTGGACTGACGGAAGTCAGTAAAGGACATTCTAGATAACAATTGAGTGAGGTGAAGGATGTATTTTGGATTGACAAGTATGCCATCAAGG
This sequence comes from Taxus wallichiana var. yunnanensis, assembly GCA_018340775.1. Classification (NCBI taxonomy): domain Eukaryota; kingdom Viridiplantae; phylum Streptophyta; class Pinopsida; order Cupressales; family Taxaceae; genus Taxus; species Taxus wallichiana. The sequence goes on along the minus strand of CM031242.1, from coordinate 368,571,244 downwards.
AATGAGTAATACGAATAGTATGTTAGAAAAATTTGGCCAAAGTATCGCAAGCTGCTGATTACGTTGTCCTATGTCACCTAGTCTAAGGATCGAGATGCAGATGAATATTAGTAGCAAATATTCAGATAGGTTCCCAGACAGATCACTCAATACCCTGAATAGGGTAAGAAAACCAAGTATACTTAGTATACATAAAAGTATTCATTACTTAATGTTAAACATGAATAGATCGGTAGTTCACGAGTCATGAAATGAATAGATCGGTGGCACACCGAGTCATTACAATAGCATATGGTTATTTGTTATAAGAATGGATGTTATGGAATGTGTGTTCTAAATTGTATATTTAGAACAGAGAATGTTTCTTAATTTTTTTCCCCTTGTTTCTAAAGTGTTAAAATGGGAATGTTACATGAACTAGTGTCTCTGCTCTCTCCTATTTGGGTTGTCCATCGAATAATCCTATGTGATATTAACTATGTGGATCCTCGTTTGTGTGATTTGGAGATATATGGAGATATACTTATTCTGGTTATATGTATTTTATGAGTTGAGGCTCGATATCCGAGTTCCAACAACTCAATGAGTACCCCTTTGGTGGTCGTAAGGGCCCTCGTAGTGATCTTTCTATGTTCATATTTTATTCATAAATTGATCTTTTTATGTTAAGAACCAACAATTTTCTTGATTGATGTATTCCTAAATTTTGGGCATTTAACTTGATTTTGAGCTAACAAGAGGATTTTGCATTATTCGGCTGTTTAGCCACTTATTTTTCTTAGTTTGAAACTTTTTCTTGGAGTTTAAAATTTTTCTAGCCTAGCCCAAGGCTTGGGATTTTTTGCTGCTTGGCATTTGATTCTCGATTGTTATGCTATTTCTAGTGTTGTGATGTGTTGGAATAGGGTCACCGGGTTCACCAAGGAGTGGTTAGACCTATGGACCTACTTCATTATATGGGGGTCATGTAGTATTGAGCTACATGTTACTATGCCACTTGGGTGGAGGTGACGAGGCTCTATGTGCCTAAGGCCATAGGGTGACATGACCTCATTAAATGGGGAAATAAGGTGACAAGACTCTATGGAGAGTGACCTAACATGGATAAATAAGGAGACAAGGCTCTATGGTTAGTGACCCAACATGGAGAAATAAGGTGACAAGGCTCCATGGTGAATGACCTTGATTGTTCGGAACTACGATTCTTTTTCTTTTGGGAGGCATATGTCAAAGGAATGATGAAGATCTAGAGGGAATCCATGAGCATCAAAATGTTGCACTCAACCGCAAAATGATGTAGCTTCAAGATCGAAGCAAGAAATCACCCATGAGAGAAATGTGCATGCATTAAGGGAAAATGGCTCAAATCCCATACTCCATTCCATTCCATTGTATTGCTCAAGATGAAAGGGTGTACATATAGTAGTGGGGTGTGTAACTCCCCCAAAAATGTAGTTGTCAAGAGGTGGGAGTTACATTCCCAGAATATCTCCGGTCAAATGTAACTCCTATGATGCTCTATGATGCATGTAAGGCCATAATGAAACCCTAAGACACCTAAGAATGGTGAATCACCTATGTGGTGGAATCCCATGTACTTGAAATATATGCATGGTAAATATCATACACCAACACCCCCCTAAAGCATATCTTAGGTGGACACATAGATGAAAACAAGGAGAAGTAGGTCCCGACAACAAGCCTAATGAGGTACCCACATACAAGAAACTCACGAAAAGTGGAGTAAAAGGAGAAAACCTAGTGGGAAAAACTCCCCCTTAAAAGAGAGATAAGTCCACTCTCTAATCTAAGAAAGATGCCAAGGATGGGTCCTAGCCATAGATAAGCATATAAAGGTACCCATGTATAAAGAGGCAATCTCTCAAAAAGAAGAAGAAGAAAGAGAGAAGAAGAGGGAGACGAGAGGAATGCAAAAGATGCCATTGACGAATTTGAATTCTCGCAGCTCTAGAGGTCTCCCAAAAGAATTTTGATCATAAGATCCTCTACCTATGGATTGAAGAAGAGCCACCTGCACCGAATAATGTGCTTGCCCTTAGGAAGGATAGAAATGATGTGCTGGAAGTCTACCCACTTCGTGAAGGAAATTGAAAAGTAGCATCACAAAGAACTCTAAGTTTGGTCTATGAAAGTGTGACATAGGTCTAGCAAGTGAGTGAGAAGGAACCAAAGGTAATGTCACGAGTGAATAATACGTCGAGTATGAAGGGTGAACACATGTAGAAAGGATGTCCAATTGATGTGAAGGAAACAAAACATCCCCCACAATAGAAAATGGATTCACAAGTAAGGGTGGATCAATGAAGGTCTCCAGAAAAGTGGAATTGGTAAGAGTCACAAAAGGGGCACTCCCAACAATGGAGATGATGAACTCCTTTGAATACCTGCAGATGGATGAGGAACCTACAGTACATCACAAGTTTACTCTACAAAAAGATGACTAAGGTTAGGCAGATACTCGTCCCAATGAGGGGGCTCAAAAAATAGAAGAGTGATGTCAGATAGGTATGCGTCATCCAATGAAGGTAGAGGAGTGAAAGGGGTCTCACACACTGAAGGTGGAAAAGAGGTAGGTGTGATGACTATATGAGACTGTATAGATATCGCTCAATATATGATGAGATGTGGGATGTGTCAACACTCTCGGAATAATGAGAGAAGGAGGAGAAGTGTCATTTATAGTACTCTCGACATCATAGCTGGGTACACAATCCTCGTCATCAGAAGTAGAACCAAGTGAGACTGTGTAAGTGGAAATGTTATCACACGAAAAAATAGAGGAGATAATTGAAATGGAAATAAAAACAATGGTGGAAGTATGTGAAGGGTCTCCATAGAGGGAATAAAGAATGCTCCGGACATGGTGGGGTGGATTTGAGTCTCACACAAGAAAACCAGAGAGATGAGGAGACATGTATCATCAAGAGACCAAAAACATAGTCACTTGTGTTGAGGAAATCATCAAGACATCGATGATCGGTGGGTGTAGGAACTAGCCTAAGTAAGAAGGGTGAAAGACCCTCATAGGTGAAGTAGCGTTCCATGGAAGCACACCAAGCTGAATAGTTCTCTCTCCTAGTAAGAAGTGGCAGAGGCTATAAGGTGATCCTACAATGCTCAAGTCTGGAAAGATCACCCTCCATGATGTGGAATCAAAAGTGCAAGGTGCATAAATTCAAGATGTTGGACTTGGCTGATAATGTATCTCGTGTGGTACAAAACCTAAGAGTACTAGTGACCCCCTCAGAATGTGGAACTTTATAAAGTAGTGCATTTACAAAACTAATAATTTCATCATGTAATGTGTGAAAAATCATGCAAATTTGACTAAAGAAGTGCTCAAAACCGAGCAGCAAGTCAAAAGTTATAGCAAGAAAATGATTCCCGCAACTGATGGAAAATGCCAATAAGCCCTGCAAATGGATTAAAAAAGTTCCTGAAATGGGTGCAAAGGGTGTCGTGTGGGTACTCATTAGAAATGACATCAAATTTTAGGTAGGGTTTGTTTTGCTTACGAGGGGGATTAGCCTCCTACCAATCCCAAACCTTGCCCTCTGTCTTCAACACACAAATGAAGGACATTAAATACAAGCAAAATAGGTCCCAAAAATATTACAATGCCAAGCATGAATGTTTTTATCCTTAAAACATCAAAAACCAGATTGTTTTAACCACCAAACAAGTCTAAAAGGGATGGTTGAGCATGGACCAAGTTGATGGGTGTTGCACGAGTTGACATAGAGTTGCTGAGTGGAATCGCTAGGTTAAGAGACCAATGCACCGAGTTGCCAGCTGAGTTGAGCCCAAGTGTTCTTTGAGTTCTTTGGAAGGATCTTGTAAAATTTATCGAAATGGATGATAATGACTAGGAGATTTTGAGGTTGGAAATGATGGGGCAATCTACAATGAGTGATCGTGTAGTGTGATATTCCCATAGTGAGGTCCCCGATGTCAAACTGGGTAGAAATACCCATGGGAATGAGTAGCTCATCGATCGTAGGCAATACATCGGAGGTGTGAACCAAAGCTCATAGTTTGAGCACAAGGGGAGTAATAGGGGTGTGAACCAAAGTCAATGTGAATGATGCAAAACCAAGGGTTGATGCAAAGTAGGAAGGGAACAATGCAAAACATGAAAACTCAAAGTGTAAAACATCCACAAAGTTGCAAAACTCAAGCCAGCGAGGATAGCCGGCCGTAAAACAATCCCAGTGTTAATGTAGATGCTAAGAGGTCGGGAACATATTTAAGAAGGTCTCGTGCTCGTGAAATACAAAGAAGCTCAAAATAACAACCTTCGCAAAGCCAAAAATGTGAAAAACAAACACCAACAAATACGACACGAGTAGGAAGCTGACGTAGAACCCCAAGTAGTGAACCAGAAGAGCCGTGGAATAGACATGCACAAACCATCTTGATCACGTAGGGCCAGGATCGGGATAAAAGTTTGCATATTTGACCTCGAGTAGGGGTTTGAGTTTGAGGAGCCAAGGCAGATGCATGGGCACAGAGAGGTGCATCGAATGATTGAAGACCAATAACCACTAAACTTGAAACCATGAACAAGCCACCATCACACACGTTCAAACCAAAAATAGATCCCCGAGCCAAGCCAAAAATCGGAATGAGATCCAAACGACCAAACCACCGTGTCAAACCAAGAAGGAGCTGAACGATCCAAGTTGGATGGATGGAGTGCATGTGGGAACTCTGCATGAGTTGGTGAATGTAGTGAATGCAAAAACAAGCAATAAAATCAAGGAAGTATAGAAGTAATCACGAGCTTAACAACTAATAGTGAAAATCGACCAAATCCTTTAAAAAATGTAAGTAGAGCACATGCAAAGGAGATCTTGTACAAGAAACTATGAGATAGAGAGTAGTAAGAAACTATTGCGAGAAATAGAATTCCGATCCCTGAGCTCTGATACCATGTCAAAGGAATGACAAAGATCTGGAGGGAATCCATGAGCATCGAAACGTTACACTCAACCGCAAAATGTTGTAGCTTCAAGATCGAAGAAAGAAATTACCCATGAGAGAAATGTGCATGCATTATGGGAAAAATGGCTCAAAACCCATACTCCATTCCATTCCATTTTATTGCTCAAGATGAAAGGGTATACATATAGTAGTGTGGTGTGTAACTCCCCCAAAAATGTAGTCGTTAAGAGACGAGAGTTACATTCCCGGAATAGCTGGTCAAATGTAACTCCTATGATGCTCTATGACGCATGTAAGGCCATAATGACACCCTAGGAAACCTAAGCATGGTGAATCACCTATGTGGAGGAATCCTATGTACTTGAAATATATGCATGGTAAATATCCTACACCAACAACATATGGAGATTTGGGAGACATATGGAGCTGGTATTTATGTTTCATGAGTTACTCATGTGAGTCTTGTTATGCATTGTTATGATTGAGGCTTGACACTCCTCTTTGTTGGTATGTACTATTGGATCTTGTCTTGGCATTGTGTGGGTACAATCATGGTTTTGAGTCATGTGATACCAATTGCATATGTATCAACATGATGCTTCATTATTTGTTAGTCACATGTGTGTGTTGGATTAATTCTGGGGCATAATTTTTGAAATTCTATGTTAGGTGGACTACTTGTTGTCTTTCCATGGTGGAGTTAGAGGTCTTGTGATATGATTCAGTCATGAAAATGTGCTAAAAATGTGTTATGTGGGTCGTTCGTAATGTGCTTTGTACCTTGTGCGACATTGTGAGGTCAACTATTTGGGAAACCTATTGGAACTTTGAAAGTTAAAATCCTTAACAAGTGATAACATTATGAATACTGAACAAGTAAATTAGACAATTAACACAACTAATAAATGGTGAATACCCTTATGAGAAAACACATGTGAGTGTGTTTTGAAATGACTATCAAAATTTGGATTTGAATCCACTATGGATTTGAATTGTTGAGCAACAAAGTTTTTTGAGCTTGGAAACTAGGAACATGTATTAAGGAAAATATAATTTGAGTAATAAAATAATGAGTAATGCCAATCTTCACAGAACATTAAGAATTTGAGAAAATTTTAAAGTATGTTTAACCTATTGGTGGTTGCGTGTTTAACAATATAACCCTTCCTTTGGTTGGAAAATGTCATTTTGGCTTCCCATGTTTGCTCATCCCTCTTAGTGCATGGAGTGTGTCACATCGTGGATGATGATTTTATAAGGGGTAGGATGTAGTTCCCCCTTCATGCTCGTATAACCACCAATCCCCATGTGTCGTTGGTATCGTGGATAACCTTATCCCTGGGGCTTGTCAAATAAATGTGTTTGGAACCCTTGCCCAATGATTATGGGGTGGTCATTGAATTTTGGGCTCATGTTGGGTTTTCCTTTTCACCACCGACACACGAGATCGTAAATAAAAATGGCAAAGAAGTAAATTTAATTTAGTGTGTTAATAAAATAATAAGGGTAATGTTGAAGTTTCCTTCTCATACTAAGTGTATCTTTGTGTCTTCGATCCATGTCACGACATAATTATTCTTACGATCTTTTCAATGAAGAGAATTTGTGAATCCTAAATTTTGAAACATATATAAGTATATTCATGTATAACATTAAATGTAAATCTAACTAAATTTCATTACGATATTAATAAAAGGATTTCACTTAATTTTCAAATAAATATAATTTCGTAACAAGGTAATGCCTTGGGGAGTTGTTGTGTCTTTGGTTAAAACAAATTTAAATAAATAGAATAATATAAATCATTTTAAATTTATGATTTAATCAACAAAGCAAAGAAATAAAAATGAATATAATTAAATTATCTAATATTCTTAAATCCCTCAAATTTTGGAGCATGTGCCAAACTTATACCAAGAAAGAATTAATAATTTGTTTTAGTTAATGTGAGATCTCATCCGTGAGAGAATTTTTGGTCTGTGTGTGGAGGAATGAAGAAGGATTCTGGTCAGAGGATGTATTTTGGAAAATTCTTTGGTTTTGTTTGGAATTTCATGGTGAGGGCAGGTTGTAGTTCTTGTATTGCTCAGTTGTGTCCAATTTCAAGGATTTAGAGACTCCCATACTTTTCTTTTGGAAGGTGTAAGTTGAATTCCTCCCGCTTTCTATATTCTCCATATGCCTTTGTATGAGAGCTTTAAAGCATGTATGGATGTTGTAATCTTATTTTAGAGGACTCTTGTATTTAATTTTTTTCTTTTGGAAAAAGTGGGTATTGCAAATGCACATGGAGGGGTTGTTGAAAATGCTTGGCCGCAGGGGAAACCAACTCTCTTGACCCAAATACTCTTTATCTATTTTATTGCAAGCATATGTGTATGCAATTTTGGAGGCCAACACAACCCACATGAACTGTTATTAAAAATGCCTCCAAAATTGTGGTCGTGTGGATCAGGCCGGGTTTGTTGAAGCAAATTTTGAAACTTCAAAGCAAATGCAATTGAAAGGCGTAAACCCGAAACCCTCACCCTTTTCTAGCATCCCATGTTTATGCCTTTTGGGAGCTTCAATAATGTGCTTTGGACAACCCAATGTATTTGTTTCTAGTGTGTGGATTGTTGGATAAGTTTGAGATGCTAGAGAAGAGCATAACCTTGTTTCTGTGCAAGCCTACAAATTGTTTGACAAATGCCTTATAAAAATACACCTCTCAAGCCTGCATTGATCGCTACTTGTGCCCCAAAAGGGGATTTCCTTTCATAGAATGTGAAATGTTTGACAAAATTTCTTGAAAAAATGTGGGATTATGAACATTAATGAGTGTTGGAGGTGCAACGTGGGTAGCATTCACAAGGAAAATGGACTGTTTGACATAATCCCTCAGAAATGTTGTTCTTGAATGTCAATTTCATACGTGATAAGAGATACACAAAGCTAATGCGTTGAAAAGGTCATTAGTGCCGCTTTTGATGGTGTATGCAAAGTACATGGGGTTTATATAATAAGCAATAACTATGTGTGAAGTGTTTAATTGTGCATTTGGTGAGTTAGGGAAAGTATGGGAAGAGTTTAAGTTGTAGTGTGAAAAGGTGGGTAGGAAAGGAATGTGAATTGTTTGATAAAATTTCTAAAAGAGACAAGGTCAGTATGGACTACAAAGGAGTAAAAATTATGCACAAAACAATATTTTTAAAAATGCTTAAGTGTTTTTTTCTTTGGATTTTTCCAAATTTATGTGGTTCATGGGCTATCAAGATTGCAAGAAATGTAAAAATGCATTCCTTTAATTGGTCAGTAGGAGTTTTAAGGAAAATATTAGTCCCATTCTATGCCAAAGTGGGGAATGTGGATCATTTTTGTCCGAAAACCATCAACTATCGAAGATGGTGATGGTAAATTGTGTGAAATAGGTATGGTTTTCCCCTTTACCTTACATTTAAATTACACACTCTATCCTATCCTATGTGGTTGTGTTTCAATAATTTGGACCATAGAAAGTATATCTAGATCGAATGTTACAATTTTTACCCTTCCCGAAACCTTCAAAACATAGAAAAATTTGGCCTTGGAAATTGCACACATGGAGCGCCACACCCAAATGTACCATGAATCTAGAAATTATAAGTTGACCCATGGTAATGCAGGATACCGAGGGGAAACTTAACTTAGTTGTATGAAGTTTTTTAATACCTTTCCGAGTCGAGCCTCGAAGCCCATTTTAGTATATCAGCCACTTGTGGTGACATGCTAAATTTAATAAATTATGATTAGTTCTCGCTTGCAGATGCCTTTTCATTCAAGAGAAATTGAAAACTACCGCCACCTACCTCTAGAACACCAATAGGAGAATTGAAACCAATTCTCGCTTTGTAAAAAAACTATCGGGATTTGATTTGCAAGTGGAATCTGAGGCCCTCCGGCCATTGTGTGACAAGAAATTTTAGTTGTGTTTATGTTTATTAGTCCCAGAGTTAACCTTGTAAATTGAGAATTGTTCTTCGCATTCCTCTTTCGACGAATGCGATGAAGTCTTTATATATTGGGAAATAAGTGGGAATTGTTCAAATATGTGCTTGAACTCAAGATGAGTATTTTGGGACCCAGTTGGTGAGTATTTTTGATACTTTAGTTGGAAAATTCTTTTGAGGGCCCCGTTTGACTTTTATCCACGTGTGAGACCTTTGTAATACCATCACAATGCTATATAGAATATTATTCAACATTTTATCTTTTACGAATGGATTTTGAAATGTATGGTGTTTTTCTCTCTCGTCCATCTTCTCTCTCTTGAAATGACTATGATACTTTGGTTGATTTTAAAAATGTAAATTGGTTTGAAATGAAATGAAAATGGACATGAAATGAAAATGGTTATGACATTGTGAATGAAAAATAAAATGTCTCTTAACCTTCTCTCTCATTCTTAGTCTCTCTCTAGAACTAAAAACGTAAAGTGCAAATGAATGTGAAAATGTGAATGCATGAGAAATGAACTCTCTCTTCTTATCTCTCCCTATCTCTACCTCTCTCTAATATTTGTTTGAAATTGTTTGAAATGAGAAATATGTGGATATATGCTTGAGTGTAGGGATTTCTATACCAATTCTATGACTGACCCTGCAATTATTGCGGTATTCGATTAATAGAGAAGTAAAACGACATTTGTGTCTTTTATTAGCATGTTATTTGAAAGCAATGTAATTTTATAAAATATATCAGTGATATTGTTATGAATGGAATGCATTATTTCATTGTTTCCATGATGTATACCATATTGTTGCATATTGATGAAATGTATTATTTCTTACGTAGTTGTACTTTTCATGTTTGACTAATTCCACACTTAGTCGTATTTCAGTATATTTGGTTAGGTAAATGAAGTTGATTGTATCATGTTGCATTGGAAAATGATGTAAGAGGATCCTTTTTATTATATCCAAATCATCATCAGGAGAATGAAATTGAAATCCTATTATTTAAAATTGTTTGTACCATCGTAATTTTAGATGTGATTGTACCTATAAAATTTATGGTAGTAATTTGGTAATGGTATAATTAATCCATCTACTAGTGATGTATTTACCTAGGAAATGTCTTAGCCTTTAAATAAAAATATAACAACTTTCAGGTGTGTGTTTCCATTTTCAAGTAAAGCATCAACCAAAGTTATAGTTTAAAATATCAACCCTAGTGGTATGGAATGCCCCCTTGATCTTAACCTCGTTCCTTATTTCTATAGAGCAATTGAATACCTCTTGGAACATCTCTACACCTCAGGAATGGAAGTTTTTTCCTTAGATTTTGATTATAGGAACACCTTTGAGTTTTTGGAGGCCTTGGGGATTAAGTCATGAACGTTAGATTTGGCCTGTAGTAGGGCATAAATCCCTGGGGTAATTGGGAATAAAATTTAAAACTAATCTTAGGACCTTTTGAGGTTAATATGTGGACATAATTTTGGTATCTAAACCTTAACAGATGGGATTGTTATCAGTAGGATGTTGACCCATTAGAAAGGTGAGAATTGTGACTTGTTCCTTAACTCCTTGTTAAGTCTCCATTTTCTGACATTAAAGATAATATGAGATGTCTCCTTCAAGAACATGATATTCTAGAACATTAACTTTTGACTTGAACACTAACCACATGTGACTCTTTTGTATCTTATAAATTCTCCCAATCATCTCTATCTTCAAGATGTACCAATATTTTCCCTTATATTTAAAACTCAGTAAAATTACGAGTAACGATGCTATTTGAGAAACAAACCTAAATTCTAAGAATGACTGTTGGGTGATTTGTATGTGTTCAAAACATTTATAACCAACATTAAATTTTGAAAATTTATGGAAATTAAAATGTGAACCAATTAGTGTACACTCATTTTAAGATATCCGTAAGGTGTGACAAAGTTATGAAGATTTGAGTAGAGGGGATTCATACCTTACATGTTTTTATTTATTGATAAAGTGGGTTGAAGGGACCCGTTCCCTATTAATAAAGCAGAGGCTAGATCCTCTGGAAGGCAATAGGCTTTAAAATCCAAAAGTAAACAACAACTACAACTGAACACCAACTTCCAAAAGCATTAGAATAACCAAAACAACCTAAATAAAAATTACTTCCCACCCTGCGATGGAAAATAATCCTCAATGCTGCCCATTTGACCCTTTTTGTTTCTTCATTTTTTTACTTCAAACCACTTTCCTTGGTCAGTTGAGATAACCAGTGCAAGGTCACTAGAAATATCATGATAACAGAGGGAATATTCTTAGCCAGATCGACCAGATAGGCTAGATTACTTGTTTTTTTTTTTATCCAAGGAACGACCACTACTATTTTCTAGTATGTCTTTGAAAGAATAAGTATTTTGGGGATATTTCGGGCCATAATGGCCAAAGTAACACCGCCTCCAATGCTCTTGTTATTTTCTTTGTTTTTCCCACCCATCCCCATCAAAATCTTGACGGATTTTAGAACCCTAGGATTAGGGATCTGCTCCTTCACCTTCTTATCCCAACCACCATTACCGATCTCACCCCGCCAGCTTGGAAACCCCCCATAACCAGGCTATGATGAGTCTTTCCTTTTGTTGTGTCTTGCGAGCCCTCTCGACTTCTGTCTGCGGCCTTACCAGTGTTCATTGCTTGCATGGATTTTCCCTCCATTCTCCCATGAAATCACCATTTCCCTTGATACCCCGTAATTTATAGGAATTAAAGCTCCCATCGAATCGATCTACACAAAATCATCATTCATACCTTACATGTTAATGCTCTTTAAACCAATGTTAACTCTTTCGTGTGATTAAGTGTACTTGTTATAAGTTAAACTGAAATGAAATAAATAATGTGTATCATTGTGAATGAAACTACATGCTCTCATGATTAATGGATTTGAGACCTATAAGGTTAAATAAGGGAATGTAAATGGTAGTGAAGAGGGAATCAAATTAAATTAAGTGTTAAACGAAGTAAGGGAAATGTAATCTAGAGAAAAAGGAAAATGTATGTTTGTCATGTTATATTCTCTTCAAACCTTTAAGGATTTAATTATACTTTAGACATGAAAATATTGAACCATGAAAATGTGATAGTGTGGAAGGTGCCAATTCATGATGTTCATGTCGTGATTGTGTCATAGTCTCATACTTTCTCATTTATCTAGGTGTGACGTTGGTTGCACATTGTGTCATATTGACATTTGTGTGTTCTACATGTTGGTGTAAATGTTACATGTGGTGTCATGAAAACCCTTGTGAGTCTTTTGGTGTCACACAGTTGTATCAAGTAATATGAAAGTAAAAAATATTTTGTTATGTTTGGTCTTGTGTTTGGGTCCCACATGGGTGGGCACTACAAATATCTACTGTGAGAAATACACTATTGTTTAATGTTTATTTACTATTTAAAAAATGATGTATGGATGTGAAATGTCTTTGATATTACTAGTTTCACTAGAGTTTTTTAGCTATTAAAAAATTGACACATGTGCCATACAATTGCAGTGCTACTGTTTCTTGAATTGCACTAAGTTTATTGGGAGGACAGATAATGGAATCAAGAAAGAGAACTCATATCAAGAAAAAGCATCGGTTGCAACAACTTTATATCATGTTTCATGGAAAGGATGTTGAATGCTTAGTTATTTCTTACTCACTTCTAACTTCATTTCAAAAACCAAAATGCATTACAAATATATATCCTTAATACACCTACACTACAAATCCAAGTGATTATAAAATTTAATAAAGTTTCTAATTTTGTATTCAAAGGTGAAAATACTTGTGTATGTGATGAATATTGAAAAAAATTCATAAATTGTGAGTAGACAAGTTTGGAATTATATTTAATCCACTTATCTTATAACATACTAATGGAGTCTCTTGAACTCTCTACATTTTATGCATATGACAACATGTCACGTTCCATATCTAGAAAAGATGATTTCCCTAGTCTTTCTCACATATTAGTTTTTACTCATAAAAGGTATGGAACATGGATGAATAGCATTAATGAACGTGATCAGTTCCCCTTTGCTAGCATAATCTTATCCTATGTCAAATAGGATCTTTAAAACATAGTAGGGACATACTCAAAAGTATAACGAAGAAGGGAATTTTTTCATATGTTGTATTTGCAAGTGCTTTGGTAGATATGTATGAAAAACGTGCAAACATGAACTTGAAATGTGAATCATTCAAGTAAATACCTAAAATAAATGTGGTTTCATGGACTAAAATGATTATAGTATATGCACAAAATGGGTTTTTTCAAAATACCTTATAAAATTTCAATAAATTTTTCTTGGTAAGTCTAAATCCAAACTCCACAACCTTTTCCACAATCCTCCAATATTTTTCCAAAATGAAAGCTTTAGGACATTACATGAACATCCATCAAAGCATAATGAATAGAATATTTTATTAATTATAGTTACATGATCCCTAGTAGACATGTATGTGAAATGTGGAAGATTACACAACTCACATAAACTATTTTAAAAAATGCATCAAATAGATGTGGTCTAATGGATTTTCATGAATGTGGGATATACACAAAATGGACTTTGCAAGTATGCTCTCAAACACTTTGAATTAATGAATAACTCGTAACATACCCTCACATTGTAAGGTTCATTTTTTATTAGCATACACCACACATGTTTAGTGGATTAGGGACATAGATGGTTTGATGAAAATGTATGCTTGCTCATGGGTTTTGTCTCATATATGGTTGATTTATTTAGATGCCGAGATATTTTTAATTTTGGAACAAAATCTAAGAGACATCATTACATTAAATTTGATGAGTAATTGATGTATTTGGCTCTAAGTATTAATTTTTCTTCACATTTCCTTTGTTGGTGCATCTTATACACAATATCATGGAGAGAAGATTCAACATGATAATTTCACCTTTGCTAGCATACCGCCCGTATATGCCAAAAAAGAAATTTGAAACAAGGTATGAATATATATTAAATCATATGGAGAAGGGAATTTCATAAGATGTTGTAGTTGTACGTTTCATGGTATATATGTGTGAAAATGTGGAAGCATTAAAAATAATGTTAACTATTCAAAAATTCCTGAAAGAGATGGTCACATAGACTATAAAGATTAGTCTACAATGTGCACCATTGCACTTATATATAGATCGACTAGTTGTTAAATTATTTATTTATAGTATAATGGAGGTATTGTGACATTCAATTGTTTTCCAATCTTCATTATCATATAGTTTTTTTGTTTTATAGTACGTTCTTTATAATTCAATCTTCAATCATCTCCATTGTAGCGGAAAAAATTACGTTAATAAATATATTACACAACTATCACATAAGAATGAAATTAAGAACTAATTATAAATTGACATCCCATTTGGTGTAAATTAATTTTTTTAGTAAGATTTCTACAACACATGTACATTTAAAATGATCCTTTAAAAAAATTGAAAAGAGAGCTTGCAATTATGATGTGAGGCTAATGATTGTGTTAGGAAATTAAAGGGATAAATAATGTTACAAATTATAGATCCAAAACATAAATTGCTAAAGATTATAGTTTATGAAGTGCAGTAATTAAAATATCTAGATTAAGATGTTTATGTGTAGATTACAGTATGTGAATAACATCAAAATTGAAATTAAATGAACACAATGACACAAGATATAAGTGGGAAAACCTTGGAAGGTAAAAAACCCACCAAAATCACCTATCTTTATTGAGAATAAAATTTCACCCAACACTCCCAATATTTTTCTATTAGCTTGCTCATATGGCTCACATAAATGTTACCATCAACATGTGTAACCAATCTCTAATGATATTATCTTATTATATACAAAGTGCGTGTTCATTTTCATGCCCACAATTTACACACCAAAAACAACAGTAAAATTACTGGAATAATTTGTTCTGTCTTTCATTGCTTGATACACAACACCACATGGGCTCAAATAGAGTAGCTCAACATCACAAATGACACTTACAAAAGCATGGACCCACATAAACAATAAGATAACACCATAGCACACTATTATCAAACTTACTCAAAAGGATGTACACGTTACAATGACTCAACCCCACATGAGAATCTTAAGGCTAGCCATATTCTATAACACATCATTCATGGTTACATCTTTATTATAATTCAATTC
The DNA here is from genome assembly GCA_018340775.1 of Taxus wallichiana var. yunnanensis. Classification (NCBI taxonomy): domain Eukaryota; kingdom Viridiplantae; phylum Streptophyta; class Pinopsida; order Cupressales; family Taxaceae; genus Taxus; species Taxus wallichiana. The sequence goes on along the minus strand of CM031242.1, from coordinate 368,556,118 downwards.
CATTGTTTAACCTTATAGATTGAAGAAAATTTAACATATAAGCAAATATTCTCATTCCCAAAGCTACATATTCATTATTTCATTTTACATCGTTGTTTAAACCACATTATGTATATGAAACATGTGCTCATACCTCAAGGTTGTATATTTCCCATTTTAATAAAATGTTTTGGATCACAATGATGCCCTCCTTTATTTTCATTTGTTTTAAGATCGTCTTAGGAATTTTAGTTGGTTGACATCATTCAAGGTGCATATGATTTTTGTAACAATCATTCCATAGTTTCATCTTGTTTACTCTTGTTCTAATTATATTTACATTGTTACTTAGATCTCATATTAACATCATTTTTAGAACAATTATGATTTGTAACACTTTCTTTTCACTTAGGGATTCAAGACTACAAAGAGTGTGATCTCACACAACACAATTCATTTCATTATTCCTAGGCACTCAAGTATTAAATACATATTACAAGTGAGACATTCGATACAATTTTATGCATTCAAATGCCTTCTAAGGCAATATTTTCAATCGTGGGGTAAACATACATCAAATTTTCTTTCACCAATAACCTCATGAGAGGTCACATGATTAATCATTTCATTTGCACTCAAGGAATCTAAACCTTACTAAATTCAAAACCGAGTAACCAAACACCCTTATTTCATAATACCTTTGTAAAATCCAAAGGTATTTCTTTCTACTTGACAAGGTAAAACTTTATCTGCAATGCCTTAATGGGAATGTTCACATCATTTAGAGCATAGTTGAAATAACACATTTATTCCACTTATATTATATGTACTTACACACATACCACACAATACTACAAGGCTCCCATGGAAAAACATGAGAGGTTAGTGATCGAGTACAAATCTCGTAGATAAGTTGTAGGCTTCCTAGGGAGATTGATCACTAGTCAAGCACTCCTCTTCTTGGGTCACTCTAAGATTACATATGAGTGTTGGTTTCTTGACCAAATTCACTCAATAACAAGACTCTCCTCTTTTATATCATTCATAAGTCATCACTTCTCTTAAGTTTCAAACAAGGAGGAATGAAAAACAACTTTATTTTGTTTGGAGGATAGTATTCTCAAGGATTACTAGGCTAGAGTCATTTTGATGTCCTTTAGACTAACATTCTAACAATGTGGATCCATTTGCAATTCACATAAGGTGGTTTAGTGTATTTTGACGTTAAACATACATGTTCATGTAAGAACCTAAATATGTGATATTTTATTTTTCACCAAGGTAAGAGGTGCCATCAAGTATAAAAGTAACTAGGCTCATCCTTTGAGTTTAAGTTCATCAATTCACAATTAAGTAAAAACACTAGAATTCATTGACATCAACAACATACACTTCTCCAATGTAATTGACCCATAGAGTAAAACACAAATATATTTCAATTCCTTAAATTACCCACACAAAAAATAAGTGAGTTTTTCTTCCATTAACCATACAACAATAACAAAAGTTGAGAATGAATTTACAAATGCATCATTTCATAAGCATTTGTGTACTAACTATAGAATTCTCATACTTTGGTGATTCATTGCATATACAATTACGTTCACTCCATTTTTATATTAAGGATAAAGGTTTTTGGTGAGACCCTACCTAGCTAAAGAAAGGCTAATGCCCAGATATTCAATTAAGTACATAAAAGAAAGAACATGACTGGAAGGAAAACTGGTCACCAAAAATCAAAATAACCATAGTAAGTCATCAATATGTCAGCAATGAATCAACACAATGTCAACAATCGCAAATCGAGGAGAAAAAAGAAATCCAAGGGAGAAGGATGTAAAAGTTTATTTCATGAGCTTATGAAAGCTATTTTTAACATCATCAAGCCCCTTTTTGACATCACTGAAGCTTGTGTATTTTTGGATTTGTCTCTGCCTTTTTGGACATCAAATTATGAAATGAAAAGTGAGAGGAAATATATGGTGATTTTATACATACTAAGGATGTCACACTGCTTGGCCTTGATATTTTCCATTTATTTTTCAATTTTGATAATGCGGTTTTTGAGATCCACCACAATTTTCCTATCAATTGTTCCATCCTTAATTTTAGGATTACAAGAATTGATTTTTGTCTTGAGTCTTTGATTTATCGAACTAGTTATCGACTCGTAGTTGACTTCATGGCTGCAATATGAGAGGAGGATTCGGGCCATCCTTACTAATAGAAAATAGGCTAAAAAAGCATCACCTTCCCTCAAACTAGTAAAGGAAGGGTCAACGACAATATGAGAGGAAAAGGGGTTGCTCCTAAGGGACCTTCCCTGTGAAGAGGGATATGGATCTCTTACTAGAGTAGGGTTCAAAAATAGAAGGACAAGGTGGGGGACAGAGGAGGGTAGAGGAATAGGGGTGGGATGGGGAGGGTCATGAGGATGAGAGGTGGTGAGGGATGGAGGAGAAGGGGGAAAAGGTGGATGGAGAAAAAGAGGAGGGGGGGCGGGGATTTGTGGGAGGGAAGAGGGAAGCAAGTTGGGGATGGAGAACCAAGTAGTTGAAAAACTTCAAAGCATAGGAATAAGGGAATGATACAAGGGGAAGACACAATTATCCCATTTAACCAAGTTCATGGAATTCTCAAGAGAATGGAGCAAGAAAAAGGGAAACTCATTGAATGTAGTCACAAAATCATGCACTTTAGACATTATTTATCTCGGTCTCATACTACTATTTAGAAGGTTCTTGGTGAAGAAAGTACAAACTTAACCCCCTTCCTTTGGCCATCTTGTTTTACTTTATTTCGTAATTACCAACCTCTTATACCCATATTCCTAGTCGATTCTGTTGTCCCACATCATTTTAGCCTCAAATGGGGTGCCAAAATTAGTATCTTGGGGTGCTCATGGCGCTGTGGTCCCACAAGGCGCCCGGTCCTTTTACACTTTCCCGCCACTTTTTGGGATCTTTCTAGCCATTTTACATGTTTATCTTTCTTGTGGTCAGCCTTTTAGGGGTTAATTATGAAATTAGACCAATATAACCCTATGAATATCAAGTTATGAGACCATAATGAGGGACCTAGAATCACTTACTACTATCACTCATCTAGAGTTGCATCCATCTATTGCATTGGAGATCACTTGCATCCACATATCTCCATCATCAAGGCACAAGGCTAGGACATCTACATCACACTTCATAGGGGAGGGATTATATTCTATTCCATGAACACATACTATTACATTTTCTACATTTATCTATTTCTCGCTACTTCACAAAGTATGAATAGAACAAGAACACCTAGGGCACATTATGCACACACTCACCAGAACTACATTTGGGTCTAAAATGTAGTGCAACGCTTAGTTAGTAAGCCCACTATTGTGGCAATTGAGGTTATTCTAACCCATTCATTTGCATCATTATTTTTAGGGTTTTGATACTTCTTTTGGTCTTTTATAGGTCTTTTCATCATCTGGGATTATCGGGGACATCTGGTATGGGACAAAAAACTTGATGCAAAAGACAACGAGGGTTTCAGACCACCTCTCATCCCTGTGAAGATCATTTTCAGAGCTATTTCACAGACCAGGGTGCCCAAATTATAGATCGAGTTCCGATAGGCACCCCAGTCCCTCTCAAGGTGCTCCAGTCTAGCTAGATCCTCCAGATCCATCCTTTTCGATACTTTTGCATAGTTGTTCCTACTCCCGAGATCTTCCAGTCATCACTGCGACACTATCCTATGAGCATCTTCTATTCAGCTGAGTTCTTTCCTCTTCCTTCTTGCATATTAGGGTTAGCATTTCCTTTTGCATAATTGTTTAGATCATTTACATACTTTATTTACTACATTTATTTACTTTATTATAGTTGTTCATAGCTTAGATTAACTATCCTCACTCTACATTAGTTAGTTAATTTTAGTTAATCACCGAACATTTCTCGTGGAAGTGGTTGAATCCATTTAAATCCATTTAACAAACTATACACGCATACATTTAAATAGGAAATGTAGTGCTTTCTTTTTCACCTTTGAAGGACAAACATATTACAAAGACATACATTTTTAACACTCAATTCTAATAATTATTCTATGCCACCATGCTACCTACAACTTGTCAAAATTTTGTAAGCATGGTCAACGAACAACCTTGACATGGAATTCTCCTACGATCTAGCACAATTTCATGATTACTAATCTTCTAGTTACAATGAAATAAAAAAAATTTATAAACAAAAGAGGTAAGGAATGCTTCTTTTCTTTATTTCATTTCATTTTCAAAACTAGAGAGAGGAGAGAGAAATAACATCATTTTCCCACAATCAATTTTTTCAAACAAGCAACAAAATGGAGATCTATACAATAATCCATTAGTTTGACCACATTTTTATTCCAGTTATTTAACTTGATAAAGGGTCCATGAAAGTGTTTTCTCATTTTACAAGTTGGCAAAAATGTCCAAATTAGCTTAAGGGGATATAAAAATGCATTGAAAATTTGATTTTTGATGGTCCAACACACCATGAGGAAAATCCTATACACTCCCTATATACAAGGAATTCATTAGAGTTGACATAAATCTAAATTGGAAAACAAGGTTCAAATGATGGAAACCTTTTCAGTGGCAACCCAATCGTTATTGTATTAGTTTGACTTGGTCATCTAAGGACCGAAGGCCAACAAAACCCCACCTTGAAAAAAAAAAACTAACAAGGTGTGTTGTAAATCACAAGCACTGAGAGGGGGTTGAATCAGTGTAGATCAATTTTTCAATCTTTGAATTCTCTTAATTTTAACTAAGATCAAACCATGAACAAATCGAATGCATGCAAGAAGGTAATCGCACAAAACACCAAGTTTATGGTGGGAAACAATTAAAGGGAGAAAACCCATAGAAATCAAAATATCTATTTAGGAACACCTATTCCAAAGTATTACAAAGATTTAAACTGTTTGAGCACCTAATCAAACTATGAAGCACCCACTTCTATATTTTTCCTAGCACCCACTAGACTGATTTAGTAAGCTACAACTTGCAAGGAGCTCCTACCCCTATATCCCAAGCACCTACTTAGGAAACAAACACAATGACAATATTTCAACTTGATCATTTAGTTTCATGTTTCTTACTCAACTAATTATGATCCCTTTCGGATAATTGTACATGTTTCATCGATTCATTGCTCCTTTCACTCACATTACATATTTCTATTCTATCTCCCGAGTTCTATCGCATCACCGTCATGCTTCAATCTACTCTCATTCTCTTATATGTATTCTCTTGTTTTATTTTTCATTCATTATTTTCTAGGAACCTACCATCTCATTTTCTTTGTGCAAGTTCACTATTCTCTATCATTAGTCTAAGTGCTCTAACCTTATCTTCTTGAATACTAGTTGTGTATATACGTGCTCTTGCATTACACTCACCGATCACTCAATGCATTTGACATCACTATCTTGATACAATCTTTTCATGTCTTTTTCCTTTATAATTTTAACTTTGCATTCCACTCACACTCATATATAATTCTAGACACATTTATCTCTCATGAGCTCTATCAGATCTCACTGTTATATTTCAAGAGTGCTCCCTCTTACTATCTTCACTCTTGCTTTTCAAATATTCTATATTTTCAAGAGTCTCATATGCCCTTCACATATTCTTCAAAACATTTTATATAATATTCAAAACCTTCACATCAGATATTCCACTCATACTTTTCACTTCAAGCACGCTCATGCACCAAGAAAACTTCTCCATATTACTTGCATTATATTTCTTACAAGAAAAATCATCGAATTTTGATATTTCCTTGTCTATATGACTTTTCACTTTTTGTATTAGTCTTAAGTTACACTAAAGCACCGGTGTATTTTCACATATCCCTCACTTATTTCGAGCTTAGGTATTATCGTTTCAACTCTTGAATTAACTAAAACAAACAAATGAGCCTCGCTTTGACCTTCTTTTAGATTTGAAGAGTCATAACATGTAACACTCCAAAAGAAATATTTAAGAGCTAAATTTATTTTGAATTTGAAGAGTCATGCCATTCATGGAAGAGGATAATAATGTTTAAGATCTACAACTTTGTTTGATTTCTCCTTCAAAACATGAACTAATCTTCAAAGTGTATTGCAAATAAAACATTTAAGTGACCCTTTTCTCCATATGAAAATACACCCTCTAAAACCTTGCCAAGAATACCTATTTTTTGAGTGATAATATATTCACATTTGCACTAGGGTATTCTACTTGATGTCTTAGGTTCTTAACTATGAAGAAAAATTGATTTCCACTAATGAATTTTAGCACAAGTTCATCAAGACCACATCGCATAGTTTGTTAAGACAACATTTGAAGACTTAGATCGAACATTCATGAATTTTCATGTAGTTAAATATTTGTGATAGTATGAGCAAGAGATTTATCATGCTTCTAGACTACTTCTCACTTATTCATCCCTAATTTGAACTCACACTGGATTTAATTTGCATTGAACACATCAAACATTTATTTTGTTTGTTCACATATTGTGACACATTTGATATTAGAAACTATGCTAAAGAGTTCTCTTCACACACTTTACCAATCTAAGAAATTATTTTTGTAACATGTGCATTTTGAATCAACAAGGATGTTTCCACAATTTCGAATTTTTGGTTGGTGCATTTAGAAGAACGAGCTACAAAATCATCAAGCAAACCCTAAGTCCGTAGGAGGGTCCGATCATAGAAAAAAGTGGGTTCTTTCAAATTTGGAAGTGAACTCCAAAATTGCAAGTTATTTTAGTATCATGAAGTATTTACACACATTATCCAATCCTAAAATTTGTGCCAACTTCTTAATATTCATTCAAATGATGGAGATCTTCAATAGCCATGACCGGTAATAGAAACATAGTTCATCACTTTAAGAGTATTCAAACCAACTACTCCACTGTTTAGTGTTGAAAATGAACTTGAAGCAAGTGGATGTTTCCCATAGAATTTTGTGTTTATTTTAAGTCAAAAACCACCTCATGGAATTAGTACTTTAACAACCTTTCCATCTTTTCTATGAAGAACTAGAATGCAATTTCTCACAGTCTTGGTTTATAATGAAAACTACCTCTGCTGTCTTCTCTCTAGCCAATTTGCAATCAAGAAAGAGTGAGGTTATATTGTCACCACACACCATAATGAAGGTTTTTTGAGGAATTTCGTTTGAGTAAAACAACTCAATACAGGGATTCCAACTGATTTTGAACAAGCCTCCTCAATTACATTCCAGGACAGCATGAAGATTTTGCCAAATGTGACTCAACTTCAGAAGACCACCATTAAAATTGCTCAAGTACATTGAAACACCATTAATACACTCTTAAATTCTTGAAAACATGTTAATTTAAGGCATTTGAGACCAAATAGTTCTTTTTTCTCCTCTTAGCTTGAAGCATAGTCCATAAGAGCCCACAATCGCTTTTCAAAAATGCTCGTAAAATTTTAAATACGCCTCCAAATGATTAAATTATTTTTGCACATGATTTTTATGACAATTTACTCTAAAAATTACTTCTATTATTTATTTTAAGGAGATTTTATATATTTTTTTTGAAGGATAAGAAGCTAGCAGCTCAAAATGAGCTTTTCAATAGACCTGTTTTGAACAAAACTCCCATAACTTGAGAAAATGACCTAACTTTGACCTAAAATTTTGCATGAAGCACCAAGACACCTTCCTCTATCTTCTCCCCTGCATTTGTGTGAAAATTATAGTTCTACATTTTCCTGACCAATCTCATTTGCATGCTAGAACAACCGAGTTCTTAAGACTACTTCTCTGTGCAATGTAAGTTTTGACTCAGAGAATGACCCGAGCCTTGAACGTTTTCAACCACATTATAGAAACCTTACCAAAACTACCCCATGCTCTCAGAGCCTTATCTTGATAGGTGGCATACCTTCACACCTACCACTAGACTCCTACCTCACCAACTAATCCTGTAGAGTACTTGAGACCATCCTAAACTCTCTCTAGTGAGCTCCAAACATCTTCACCTTTCACCCCTTTACCATCAATGCTACTTGACATCAATGAAAACCACCGATAATGACTCGGGTCCAAAAAAATCTCCCTTTTTCATTGATGGCAACACCTTAGAAACCTAGAAACTTTGATGACAAAACCACTTACATACCTTCTTTCGACTACAAACTCGTATCTTTCCCCTTTCGACGCGTCATTGATAAAGGGATGTTGACCAATTGACATGAACCAATGAAAAATAAGGATAATAAAACACTTAGCAATTAGACTTACTCCGTCCACAAGCTCCCCTTGGATGATGATTAACTTTCCTGACTCATGTGTCTTCCTTGAACTCCCCCGAGCACAAACACTCTTCCTTTGCATGTAGAGATCCATGAAATTGTACTTGAGTCTCAACATATCCCCCTAAATGGATGTTAGGATATACCTTATAATACCTCTATATACCTTGCTCCCGATGCTCTTAGAATTCACAATCAAACACATCATCTGTTACCATATTTGTAAAGTCTTCAAGAGAAATGATCCTTCACATTATCTCCATCATGAGTTAACACACTAAATTTCACCAATTCTTAGATTTCAGTCATGTACACGAGCATTATTTAGACCTATAGAGACCACTTTTATTATCATAGTGACATTGTATTAAATAAAAATGCAACACTATCCTTTAGACTGTAGGTCATCATTCATTTTCATGGAGTATAAGAAATCCTTCACTAGCTCATATTATCTTGAAGACAATTGTAAGTGCACTCCCATACATCTTGAATCAATACAAGGGTTTTATATAGATTGAAGCAATAAAATGAATGAAGATTCATCATCCAACTTATCCCAAGCACTAACTTCTCTTTCACTGTACAGTATTAGATACCTTATCACTGTGCACCAAAAAATGTCACTCCAAATCTGTCAAGGATAACTAAGAAAGTATTCATACTTGAAGCCCCAAAATCATATATCCTCTAGCTCTATGTGTTGAGATGATTTGTACAAAATTTTGGCCTCAAATTCCTTCATTTTACCTTTCAAAACTAATTTTTCATGTAACCTTCTCATTAAGACTATGTAAACCCAGTCAAGGCAGTGAGGTAGCATTTTGCCTTGATTTTGCTATTATCTCCTCCAAGTTAGTGTTCTCACCTTGCCAAAACATCTGTAACCATGAATAGTATCTTTTCAAATGAATATCAAGCATACTCATCCCAATCTCATACCTGTAGCATCTCAATTTGCATGGACACACCTGAGAATGTGCTTTCTTGATTACATCATTATCTTAGTCAAGAAATTTGAGATCAAACTGATTAAGTAGGACTTGATATCCTTAAACCAACTTCAAAAGGGACATTAGAGGAACTATACACCATATTACAAGTTATGATACAAACCAAGACTCATGTCCAAACTATTCATGATGAAAATTCTTATGCATTATGACCTTGACAACCTCTGTGACATATTTATAGTTCTATACGTCTAATAGAATCATGAGCACAATGAATGCAAGATACAACAACACATGTCAACTTTATAATACCCCATATAACTTAGAATTGGAAACTATAAATTTGAGGCCTCATGAATCAACTAACCCCCCGGGAGTATGCTCAAAATGACTTTGGACCTTTGACTATAAACTGATGATGACAAAGACTCCATGACTAAGAACAAAACTTTGAAAAAATTGATGTTGCATTTGACCACATGACAGACCTCTTGATAGTGAAACCACTCTTTTCAACATTTGGTGATGACAATATGTACCTTTCTATCTTTACAAACTTCATAAGACAAGGTCATAGGAATTTTGAACATACACAATTGTCATGATTTTCTCAACAAGAAATTCAAACTACCATACAACTAATTTCCGGCCTTCTACACTAGAGAATCCAATGAAAACATTTACAAATCATAGGTTACATACCTTCTGCATTATGGAGAAGACTCATCTTGACTCCAATGCTTCATTCAAATGAATATGCCTCCTAGAATCTTAGATAAGGCATAATTTGAGCCTTGAATCATCTCATAACAACATAAAGTCATCATGAAAACATGATGACTCCTCCATTTTTCCTTTCCTTGTCTTAACAATCTTATTAGCCTTCTTAGTTACATCTCTAGGAGTGATGACCACATTACCTGAATTTCCATCATCTGATTGTGTACCTGATAAACATAAATGCTGCACTTCATACACCTTCTCTACCACTGCTTGAGGAAGAAATTCCTCATCCTTGGTAATAGAGTTATTTTCCTATTTTTTTTCTTTGTCATCCTTAGTTTTAGCTTGCTATAGTACCTTCTTTTCAGTATTTTCTTTCTCTACTTTTGACTTTGCTTCCTTGATTCTATATACCCATTTCATTTTCTTTTTTCAAGATTTTCTTGAGGCTTGAATTATTTATAGCAGTGCTTTGAAAAGTTTCCAACTTCATGACATGTATAACATATAACCTGATTTGTCCTTTTTCTTGAGTGATAACTGTCATTTTTGAATTTTCTTAAAGGTTCTTCTAGGCAATACTTGGCTATGTGACCTTTATTTCTACAATTAAAACATACTATATTATGTTCATATTTAGTAACACATGATCTCCATGGATGATCTTTGTCATATTATTTCATACACTCTCTAGCTCTATGTCCAAATATAGAACATGAGAAACAATGACCATTAAACTTCCTCTCATACCTAGATGCATTTGACGTCTAATTAGCTTGGCTCTTCTTGTATTTGTTTTCTTCTTGTTAGTTTGTCTTATAGGATCAACCTCTTCATTTTCCTTGTTCTCTGAATGGCTTGATTCAGGCTTCAAATCTCTTTCTTTTCTTGTGTCACTTCTTCTCTGATAATATTTAGATCTGCCCTCAATTTCTCACACTCTTTAGTCTTTGCTTGGATGGATGCTTGACAAGATTTATGCTCTATTTCACCTATAGGTCTTTGTAACTAATTTGTGACTTGACTTAGCTCAGTTTTCAGATCTTTACCTCCTCTTCCAGTTTTAGGAAGTCATTCTCTTTTCCTTTCAAAGCTCTTGAAACATTTTCAACAAGTGTAGCTACTTCATTTAATTCTTGGCAATGGTGAGATTCCATGTGATTAATCTCATCTTTCAGTCCTTTTATCATGGATTGAGCAATGTCATATTTCATCTTCAAGATTGATTTAGCCAAAGAACCCATGTTTGTGTTATTAGGATCACCTTCAAGTAGTTAGGATTAAAAAAAAAAAAAGACCAGCTCGATACCAATTGTTGGAAACCACAAGCACTGAGGGGGGGGTGAATCAGTGAAGACCAATTTTTCAATCTTTGAATTCTCTTAATTTTAACTAAGATCAAACCATGAACAAATCAGAATGCATGCAAGAAGATAAGTGCAAAAAAAACCAATTTTATGGTGGGGAACCCTTAAAGGGAGAAAACCTCTGAAATCAAAATATCTATTAGGAACACCTATTCCAAAGTATTACAATGATTTCAACCTATTTGAGCACCCACTCAAACTATGAAGCACCCACTTCTATGTTTTTCCTAGCACCCACTAGACTGATTTAGCAAGCTACAACTTGCAAGGAGCTCCTACCCCTATATCCCAAACACATACTTAGGAAGCAAACAAAATGTCTATATTTCAACTTGATCATTTAGTTTCATGTTGCTTACTCAAATTATTATGATCCCTTTCTAGCTCAATGTACATGTTTCACTTGATTCATTTCTCCTTCACCGACATTTCATACTTCTATTCTATCTCTTGAGTTCTATTACATCACTGTCATGTTTCAATCTGATCTCATTATCTTATATGAATTCTCTTGTTTTCTTGTTCATTCACTATTTTCTAGCAACATCCTATCTCATTTTATTTGTGCAAGTTCACATTTCTCTATCATTAGTCTAAGTGCTATAACCTTATCTTCTTGAATACTAGTTGTGCATATACATGCTCTTGCATTACTGATCACCGATCACTCAATGTATTTGACATCACTATCTTGATACAATCTCTTTCATGTCTCTATCCTTTCCACTTTTAAATCTGCATTCCACCCACACTCACATACATTTATATCTCTTGAACTCTAATGTGTCTTATTATTTTATTTCAAGCTCTCCTACCTCTTTATGTTTTCACTCTTGCTTTTCAAATCTTCTATATTTTCAAGAGCCTCAAATTCCCTTCACATATTCTTCAAAAAATTTTATATAACATTCAACACCTTCACATCAGATATTCCACTCACACTTTTCACTTCAAGCACGCTCATGCACCAACAAAACTTCTCCATATTACTTGCACTATATTTCTTACAAGAAAAATCATCGAATTTTGATATTTTCTTATCTATATGACTTTTCACTTTCTTTATTAGTCTTAAGTTACACTAAAAACATTGGTGTCTTTTCACATATCCCTCACTTATTTCAAGCTTAGGTATTATCATTTCAACTCTTGAATCAACTAAAACAAGAAAATAAGCCCGTGGGCCTTCTTTTTTGATTTGAAGAGTCATAACATGTAATAGTCCACAAGAAATGTTTAAGAGCTGCCTTATTTTGGATGTGAAGAGTCATGCCATTTGTGGATGAGGATAATAATGTTTAATAGATAAAAATTTGTTTGAGTCCCCCTTCAAAAAATGAACTAATCTTGATTGTATTGCAAATAAAACATTTAAGTGATCCTTTTCTTCATATGACAAATACACCCTTTGAAACCTTTCCAAGAATACCTATTTTCTCGAGTGAGAATATATTCACATTGCACTAGGGTATTCTACTTGATGTCTCAGGTTCTTAATTGTGAAGAAAAACTGATTTCCAACAATGAATTTTAGCACAAGTTCATCGGGACCACATTGCACAATTTGTTAAGACAACATTTGATTGACTTAGATCAAACATTTAGACATTTTCATGTAGTTCAATATTTGTGATAGTATAAGAAAGATATTTATCATGCTTCTAGACTACTTCTCACTTATTTATCCCTGATTTGAACTCACACTAGATTCAATTTGCATTGAACGCATCAAACATTTATTTTGCTGTTCATAGCCTTTGACACAATTGATATCGAAACTCTACTAAAAGAATTCTCTTCACACACTTCTCCAATCCAAGAAATTATTTTTCAACACGTGCATTTTGAAACATGGATGATGTCACAATTTTGAAGTGTTTGGTAGGTGCATTTAGAAGAATAAGCTACAAAATCATCAAGCAAACGCTAGGTCTGCAAGAGGGCCCAAACATGGAAAAAAAGTGGTTTCTTTCAAATTTGGGGTGTGAAATCCAAAATTTCAATTTACTATACTATCATGAAGCATTTCCACACATTCTGCAATCCTATTTTTTTCCAACTTCTTAATATTCATTCAAATGATGGAGATCTTCAATAGCCATGACTGGTAAGAGAAACATAGTTCATCACTTTAAGATTATTCAAACCAACTACTCCACCAGTTTCATCTTGACAATACAATTGAAGGAATTGGATATTTCCCATAGATTTTTTTCTTTGAATCCAAAACCACCTCATGGAATTAGTACTTTAACAACCTTTCCAAATTTTCTCGAAGAACTAGAATGCAATTTCTCACAGTCTTGGTTTATAATGAAAACTATCTCTATCTTCTCTCTAGCTGATTTGCACTCAAGAAAGAGTGATCTTCTATTGTTACCACACACCATAATGAAGGTGTTTTTATGCATTTTATTTGGGTAAAGCAACTCAATATAGGGATTCCAACTAATGTTGAACAAGCCTCCTCAATTGCATTCTAGGACAACATGAAGGTTTTGTGAAATGTGACTTGAATTTAGAAGACCACCATTAAAATTTCTCAAGTAAATTGAAACACCATTAATACAATCTTAAATGCTTGAAAACATGTTCATTTAAGGCATTTGAGACAAAATGGTTCTTTTTTATCCTCTTAGCTTGAAGCATAGTCAAGAAGAGCCCATAATGGCTTCACAAAATGCTCAAATTTTTTTAAATACACCTCCAAAATATTTTTATGCCAATTTAATGCAAAAATCCCATGATTTATTCGAAGGAGATTGTATAATTTTTTTGAAGGCTAAGAAGCTAGCAACTCAAAATGAGCTTTTCAACAGACATATTTTAAAAAAACTCCCATAACTTGAGCAAATGACCTAACTTTGACATGAAATTTTGCATGAAGCACTAGGAAAAATTCCTCTATCATCTCCTAGATTTGTGTGAATAGTATAGGTCTAAATTTTCCTGAACAATCTCATTTGCATGCTAGAACAACTAAGTTCTCAAGACTACTTCTCTATGCAATGTGAGTTTTGGCTCCAAAGAATGACCCGAGCCTTAAAATTGTTCAACCACACTATATACACCTTACCAAAACTTTTCCCATGCTCTTAGAGCCTTATCATGATTTGTGGCATACCATCACACCTACCACTAGACTCCTACATCACCAATTAAGCCCGTAGGGTACTTGAGACCATCCGAAATCTCTTTAGTTAGCTCTAAACATCTTCACCTTTCACTCATTTGCCATCAATTCCACTTGAAATAAATGAAAACCAATGACAATGATAGGGTCTAATAAGGTGTTTTTATTTGAACTAAGGGTTGAAAGAAATTGTTATGGATAAATACTAAAGGTATGCAAAGGCCAAATTTCATTTCCTAACTTAGGGCCTAAATGACAAGGCCAAATCAAATTGAACTTATACCTTTTAGTAGAGATCTAAGGCTGCAAAAAGGTTTGTATGGCTCTAGAGGGGAGACAAAAAATACAAAAACGAACATGTGGGGTCATTGAAAGGTTTGATGTAGCACTACACATGACCGGGAACACACTCAAAACTTGAATTTCTGATTTTAGGGACCTGGAGGGGCATTTTATATGTCGCTGAAAATGGTGTTCATTAACTTTATGAAAGTAACTATTTGTATTTTTACATTAAGGATAAAACTCAAATCGTCAATAAAATTAGACATGGTTATCTAGTCTAGTTACCTTGGTTTGTGAAATTTCTTAGGATGTAGTTTGAGAGTACGGTTGGTGGTCAAAATAATCAATCAAGTTGCATAGGAAGAAGCAATTTTTTGTTGTTTTATACTATCATTTATTTAATTAAACCAAAAGCTTAACCTTACTATTTATAGAATTTCAATTTCATTGCAAAAGGGAAAATTAGAAATATAAAAATTATGTAAGACAAAGGTGAGAAGACCATGTCTATTAACTAAATTGGTGAGTACACGAGGAACAAATTGAGCCCGAATCATGACCATCCACAACTTCAAGCATTTTTCAAAAAATTCTCAAGTGAATTTTTTGCCTCCACATTTTGAATAAAAATCTAACAGAGCACTCCAATCGCAACACCTAAAAATCCCCTTCCCATTATGATTTTATGGGTCCATCTTGGTGCAGGATAGAAGTATGTTGAAAAAGGTGAACTGATGGGGTTAGATGCCTATTCATTGCATTTGGAAAATGAGTGTCACCCCATGTCTTCGGTAGGATACAATGTTTTCATTCCTCCATCTTACTCTTTCAAGTCATCAAAAACTTTAAGAGCACCCACCAAAATCCCATACTTGACATTCATGTTGAAAAATTTATATTATTAAAAATGTAATCCCTTCTTAATGATGGAAGAATGACTTCACATGTAGATTTTTGATGTGCATGGTTAAAATTTGGATGCCAAGTGATGGCCATACTATCAAAATACATCACCTATTATTTATTTCACTTGGAAGGTTGAATGTAAAATTTGAGTTACAAATGGCATGTGAATCTAGCTCACATTGTTGAGAAGGTTTGGGCATTTTCCACTCATTTTATCCATCATTTTTACTAGAATTGGGGGACACAGTAGGGGAAAGGGCCAACTTTTAAAACACCTTTTAACATACCAATTTGTGCATACCCAAAAATTCACTTCTATTCACGCGTCCATAATTTTTTGAAACATTTTTTCAAACACTCGCATGCCTTATATGTGTGTCCACCCTTTGCATACATGTCTACCCAGACAATTTCAGCTAAAAAATGATAAATTTTGTTCTCTAAATTACTTGGTGGATGTCTAGACACTAATTTAAATCTCCCATGATCTACATATAAGTCTATCAAAACACACACCTACCACATCAACAATAAACAAGAAAATATACCTTCACTAGCTCTTGATTGGGAACATGTTTGGAGGCTTAATAGGAGGAAGAATGATAACAAAAGTGATGGAGTTTGGCTCACACCTATCAATTTCCTTTCTTTAAGTTTCCAAGGCATTCAAAAAACCCATTTTGTGCATATTTTTCAAATCATGGCATTCCACATTGATCAACATATATATAGAGTCATGTAAGAGTAACATTTAACAAGGATCATCTCCAATGTTTTTGTGGATTCCCATACCATTCTCAAAAGCTCTTATTTTAAAATAGGTTAGGATTGTGTTGGCTAAGGTTGTGGAGTCTGAAGCGTAGACACAAAATCACGCACTTGGGTACATTTCTAGGTCCTAAAAGCATGCTATCATTTACATGGTTCCTAAGAAAGAAAACTAGTAATTGACAACTCCCCTTAGCTTGTTTCTTTTTCTTTTGCACTTTTATTGGCTTCATACATCTGTTACTCTTACAAGAATTTGATTGTTTTACCTTTCTATGGCTTCAGATAGTAGCACATAGTTCGCACAGTAGCGCCAAACGCTTCTCGTCCTCTTGGGTGCTCCTATCCCTCTTTATCTTTTTCCTACCCCTTTTGGACCCCTTTCACTTCTTAATTACATTTTATTACCTTGGGTCATCTTTTAGTTGTCAATTACAAAATTCAAACAAGGGAATCATATAAATACATAGTTATGTTTTCAAAATGAGGGACCAAGTACTAAGCATTACTATCATCACCTAAGCTTGCATTCCAAAGGCACAAAAGCACTCCAAAAGCACCCATATAACATCCATTCAAGGGAAAAGGGATGCATACGCTGCATAAAAACATAGGAAGGGTGATTTTATTCTATTCCATCCACACATTTACATCATTGAACAAGTCTAACTCGCTATCTAGTGCATCTTGCACAAGGGCATCCTAGGGCATAATTTCTACACACATAAGAACTACATGGATTATGAGATGTAGTACAATGCTCTCGATTGTAAGTTCACTCTGTTGGGTGATCACTGGGGTCAGTATGACTCCCCATTCTACATTTTCCTTTTTAGGTTTGATGTGGTTTGTGGGATTATACATGTGAACTTCTATTTTGTAGGTTACGGGAATCATTGACAATCATAATGCGAATATCAAGCAATAAAAAAGAACAATGCGTAACCCTAAAAACACAAAAGAAATAATATTCTAAGGACCCGTGTAGTCACAAGCACCCAATTCCAAAGTATTCAATGCTTAGGCATCCCTATCCAACTATAAGCACTTATGTCTGGCATTATCCATGAGCTCCAAAATTTACAGTGACCAATAACGACGCTATCTCGCATTCGTCCAACACTCGCACTGCCAAGATCACTTCCCTTCCATTCAAAAATCAACTAATTTCTCTTACCTCTTCATCTTGCTTAGGGTTTTCATATTCTACGCACTTTATTGCTTATTTCTTTTATCGTATTTTAGCATTTGAAGATCATACATTATAAAAGTTACTCTGTAATAATATTTAATTCAAATTAAATTAAATCAACCACACATTTGCCACTTGCATTTTCTTGGAAGTTTTCCATTTTCTTGGAAGTTTTCCCAAAAGCATTCTAATATGATTTAATGGATGCCCATGCCTTCAATGCTACCATCACTTGACATACTTCACCGCCCTCCATAGATTTCCCACCAACACCTTCTTACTCCACCAACTCCCTTAATTTCCTCCTCCACCGAAGCACTCTTTCATTTATTTTATATTATATATGTATATACATACATTTTATTATATTTATCATGATTATTATTATTATCATCCCAGCTTATTATGTTTGAATTTTAAATTGATCCTTTTTAATTTATTTATTTAAATATTTTATATTTAATAATGTAGTCACAAAATCACGCACTTACTATTACGTTTATACCACCAAGTATGTTATTTTATATGTGGATCTCACGTAATAACAATATTCACTAATAGCTCATCCCCTAGTCCTATCGTCGATCGCCGTTAGTCATCGTTGTCACTTGTCTCATACGGTCATTAGTTGTCTACACGCTTATAGTCATCTCTCAGGAGGTTTTAGTTGTCATTATTTGATCATTTTTCGTCTTTAGTCTCTAGCTAGGGAACCTAGAAAGGTACTAGTGCACCCATCGGCACCCCGATCCTCATTTTGGGTGCCCCATTCCTAGTTGCACTTTGTTCACATTTAGAATTTCAATGTTGGACTTTACAATTTGTTATCATATTCCCCTAGGTGCTATTTGAAATTTTTAGGCCATTAGTGTGAAATTTGAACAAGAGATCCCTATATAAACATAACATACTCACTACATTATGGGCAGACATTCTACTATCAAGAGCTAGCTATCTACTAAGGCAAAGGACTACATTTGGGCATCTTCTACATCTGCATCACACAAGCATAGGGGGAAAGGGTTGTATTCATTCTATTCCATCCACCATTTGCATCTTACATCTAGTTATTCCCCTACTACATCATTGACGCTAGGGCACCCTAGGCACACAATTGCACACACAAGCACACAAAAATACATTGGGTCTAGAATGTAGTGTAAAGTTTAGTCATAAGTCCACCATTATGGAAGTTAAGGTCAGTCTCGATCTCTTCATTTTCATATTTACTTTTTAGGAATTTGTGTATAGGGTTTTGGAGGTATGTCTTCATCACACAACTACAATGACATAAGTAAGGATATTATGACAACCGAGCGACCAAGACAAAGGTACTACGAAGACCTTGTGACACTATTAGAATCATAACCTGAGATTTTCCATAGACTAGAGCACTCGGATTATAGACCAAGGTGGCCCCAGTGCGTCCTGGTCCTCTCATAGGCACCCCAGTCTAGATATATCTTCATTCATTGCAATTTCCAAGGTAGCACCGTCTCTCCTTGTCCTATCCACACATCATCCTGTTTAGTCCTGCACACAAGGAGGTAAGTTAATTTTAGGTTAGTACCTTATCCCTTCCCATTTCCATTATTTCATTTCATTTAAAATATCAAATAAAATTATTTAATATTTACATTACATTTATATCATTTGTTCCATTGTTGTTACTAGTATAGATTAACATATAAAATTCCTATTTTAGTTAATCATTTTGTTGAACTTGAATCTTTAGAATACCTTTCCCTAGGATCTAATCAAACCCTAATGGATAAGCCTAGTTCATCTTCTTCGCTTAACATGTCTCATGTTAGTGTTAACCCTATCTATGATAGGGATGCCATTGGTGAGCTAAAAGAGCTCTCTAGTTCTCCCGTCACTACACTTAACCATGTAAAACAACAACTTAAAGATGGACTATAACATGTACCTACTCGCTTTGAAGATTATCCTATAGGCATTAGCATTGTTGATGATCTAGTAACCTTTAATCATGTACTCCATGTTATACAGTTACTTGTGATCTACCTTCCGATATTTCACAGAAACATTAGATGATTCTCTTATTGATTACTTGTTTGGTATTGACACTTGTTCACATGAGAATACTGATTCTCCTTCTACTCTCCAGACATTGACACAGTTCCCTCTCATGACTCTACTTCTTCTGAAATTACTTCTCATGATACATCCCCTCCTAGTTTGCATACTCCTTCACATTATGTTGATGATCCTATTGATAGTGTTCTTAGTGATATCCTCATTTCGAGTCTTTATCAGATAATGGTGAGACACTTGATGATCATGATTCTCCTTCTTTCCATATTGCCGAGTGTGACTCACCTACTCCATTACTATCTTCTCCTAAGATCATATCTAGCACTACACATGAGTCACCACCATCTATCACTTCTTATTCTTCTCATTGTTTCATCTCCTCTTGCTAGTTCACCTATGTCTCTTGGTACATATTCTATAGAAGTTTCCTCCTAGTTACTTCACCTATTATGGATGTTTTTGATGCTAGTCCAACCACCGATACAAGTAAATGAATCTATATCTCATACCATAGCTTCCTCAACACCTACTACTAGTCTTCCCTTAGCATCAGACCCTTCTCCATCACCCTTGAACATCCCTATGGTTACTCACAATGGAAAATTATAACCACTTAACACATTATTTCCATCTTCCGCCATCCTTTCACACAATATCCTTTCTCTCATGCACATTGCAGGATAGTTACAATGTCGGAGTTTAGTTTCTCACTCTAGAAATTAGGGCTTATTACGCCTCCATGGACAACAATTCATTACATGGTAATACTGGTCTCTAAGAAGATTCATAAATCTACTTTCCCTCATAATTTCACCATGCCTACTTTCACATGTTTTGAGGGTATAAGTGACCCTCATGCTCATCTTCTACATTATCGTAGGGCTATGGCCTCTTATTATAATGATAGATTATTACTTAAGGCCTTTCGCTATAGCCTTTTTGATGAGGTGTTACAATGGTACACTCATCTCCCCTTTAGATCCATTAGTAATTTTTATGACATGGAGGATGCCTTCCTCCGTCGATTTATAATTAACAATGGCCCTAAGGTTACTTATGACCGATTACCTACTCTACATCAGGGCTCCATGGAACCTATCAAGGATTATATTTTATGATTTAATGCTTGTATCCATTAGCTTGTCTTCCAACCCATAGATCTTGAAAAAAATTTATTTTCTATCATGGCCTCATTCCTCCACTCAAGAAATGATTACAATATGATACATGTGATTCATTCATTCTTCTATGTTATAAGGTTATTGACTTAGAACAAGATCTTCTCTCCACACACATCATAGATCCTCCACACACCTCTATGACTATTGCCTCATCTAGTTCTCTACCATAGCCTCCGATTGAGCATCCTACACAGTCTCCATATTTTCCTACCAAGAAAAGTAAACAAGCTCAACCCACTTCGCCACCAAAGCATACTCCTTCTCTAGCTCCGCGACAAGCTACTCCTCCTACCACCCCACCTAGGTCATGCAAAAATTTGTACTTCTCTCACCACACTCAACCACATGATGTGTTACATGTATTACTCAATGAGTGATTAATTTTCTTACCTTCTAACCAACATCATCCACAACACCAATTACAACGTCAATGTGACCAAAACTATTGTAATTATCATTATATAAATGGCCATAAAGACAATGACTATCTTTCCCTTCAAGATAGATTGCAACAATTAGAGGATAAGGGCATCATCTCCTTTGGTTCTTACCCATGTGAGTGATCCATATCTCCTCTACCTCATCAAAAGTTTCTACTACTATTGAGTCATCTCCTACATATGGTGCTTCAACTATGATATATCCACCACAGTTTACTATTCATATGCATTCCCCACTGCATCCATCACATTCATTACATCCACCTCATCCATCACATTCACGCTATCCACTGCATCACACTACTACTTCACATTGGTTACCACAACACCCCACTTTCGCACATCCCACCACAGCTCCATATGACATCAGATTCGGTTCATACACTCATGATGCTTCCATTCCACATGCTTCCACCGCTCCATGCCACCTTGGTCTTTGGTAGGTGAGTACTATCACCTCACCCCCCAATGACACACTTGTGTTCTTACAAGTTCTTACATAGTTGTTGATGGATTTTTTTTAAGAACTTTTCATCACACGCTACATCATTCATATGGTGCACCTCAATCATTTCTTGATGACGCACTCTTTCTTTTTCATGGTTCATTCTTGACTATTGAGGGATCTTAACCAAATGAACCTAATCATCTATATGTTGGGGGGCATCACTAATCTTCCCCCTCCCATTCATCACATTGATATATTATGATTATGTTACATTATTATGACATACATTCATCACAACATGTTAGTTCGATAATCATATATCATCTCTTTTCACATGCATTTTTCTATCATTATCATATTAACTACACATTACAAATTCCATTCAACACACATTGTGCTTAACTCATCATCATACTATCGTTACACATTTTATTTACTAAACATTTCACTTAGCTCATCCATCACAACGCATGTACATTCCATTTGTAATTATTCTATGAATATTACATCAATCAACACTAACAAGATATACAACCATCACACACATTCCAATCATAATCACCAACTCATGCAAAAATGATATCACAAAATAACTCATCACATATAAATCATGCATGTCCATACATAGGTAGAAAATACAATCATCATTGGGGGTAATTCCCCTACATCATATACAATTATAATAATCAAACCTCATCATCACTATCGCTCTTGGGTACTACGAGAGCCCTAGAACTAGATGCCTCACCACTCACTCTACGTCACTATTCACGGTGGCCTCGATATCACTCCACTTGCCTATGTAATAAGGTATTCTCCGTAGAATTCTCAAAAAACTGATGTTGTAACTCCACAAATCATACAAATACATCCTGTGGCAAAGGGTCACGAACCACCACCTCGCAGCTCGTTGAGTGTCCTCGCATGCCTCATCCCTCTCAGCTACTAATATAGTACATGTAGCCACCACTTAAACAACTGAATCAAATAGATGGGCATGCTCACTCACAATATCATGCACTTTCTCTAATATACCACCACCAAGCACATCGGTTGACACATTCTATGTCAATGTGTGAATAGAGGTATCAATAATCAAAGACCAATACACATTGCCTATAAACACAAATTACACAATGCATTAGAAAACCACATATATAACAATATAAGCATACAAAGAAATTCATAACTACATAAATACTTACGCTCTACTATAGTAGCTACCATAGGGTCGGGGACATGTGCTTCCCCCACTCTTCCTCCTCCTACATGTGGAAACCTAGTTGGATATGCAAATATTAGAAACAATAGTACCCATTGATGTGTTGCCCACCATGCATGGTACTCCTCTATACTACCAACATTGTCTGCATCTATAACCTCTATTATTGCATCTACCTCATCTAGACTAGGAGGTGCTAGCTACTCTATTGTGGGCCCTAGTCTGGCCCCAGCCCTCCTCGGTGCTCTGATATCTCTCACCATATATATGGCTCTGGGGCACATCCTGAGCCATACCAAACTGACACAATACCTACTCCACTTGAAAGAGCTTGGCCACACACGAAAACATATCCTCTAGCCACATCATTCTCTGAATACATCGTAGCTCTACAAAATCCTCAAGTCATCCTCCATAATCATGGTATGGCCTCCATGTGATGGCCTTGGGCCCCATCCTATCTATCAATGCCCTATAAGTATCTTGTATCCATCCCATGCCCACGAATGTTAATCCACCTCCTCGCGTATATCTTGGGCTTGACCCACTCTGCTCGTGGACCCCAACTGGCCTCAACATTACTATATGCTCATATGCCCACACATGTAACAACGTAGTAGCTCCTATCCCTCCTCCATGCTCATCATGCACAAAACGCTACAAATCTCTATACTGGGGTGGGATAACACACATCGGGACCACATGTATCTAATAATCTCCTCCTCTATACATTGGTATATATCTTTCATCTTATATAATATGCCCACACCACCTCCCTCCACTACTATATATGAAGCAATAACAACCGCTATGAATTTATGCAAACATGGAACATTAGACCTTAGAATAACATCTAGACTAATATGATCCTCGATAGGTGTATGAATCCCTACAAAATACCATCTTGTTGCTCACATACACCAATCCATGTCCTCCAATAACATCACTGTACCCTCTCTCTCCAACATCCGACAATCGTAATATATGATATACATCTTCTGTCGTCATTGTCATCTCCCCTGTGGAAACCAAAAGGTACACATGTTTACACACCATCTCTCATATAGTACAGTCAACATCAACATATTATAGGGCACATCCCCCATCCATACTATATTTTTTATCCCTAAATGGTCCATAACATCCCACTCATCGTTAGTCAAACCTCACCCAAGCAACGTGCTCAAATGATGCCCACCGTGAAACTCCCTTGAGTGAATATCCCTCTACACAACACAAAATAACAAAAAATGTTGCATTAGAACACCTTATAGGTACAAAAACACTCACTTATCATATTCATATACATAAAAAATTTCATTTTTCATCATCCTAGACTAAACACACACATTCTAGACCAGGGTGCCCAGATGCGAGTGGGGCACCCGAAGAAGCATGACACCAACATCGAGTTACGGGCACTCTTGTCCTAAGGGTTACTAACACCCTCACTACTATTGTCTAGGCCATAAACATTAAGAAAATTAAAATTCTCAAAATTATAAAAATCACTGAAAATGACTCATACAACATACATTTTTGAAAAACATTACACTTACCAACTCTGCACTAGTGCGTGATGCTACAACCCTCTCAAACCGGCTAGGATGTGTTGCTCTCACTTGTGGAATTTTCACTCACGTCATGCTCACTTTCACAATCGAATAAAAAAAAATAAAGTGATTACTTACTTTTTCACTTTACTATTTATAGTTCCTTTTTCACCCACATTACTATAGTCATTATTTTGGACACATTTTCCCAACTAATACACACTACACCGTTTTCATCATATCTTGAGCATTTCTACTCTGATTTACACCCTGTTTGTGGAGTTATTTTTAGAATTCATCATACCACCGTAATATCCTATTTACGCATATATCATATCTATAAACCTTTATGTTCTTCTTTGACCTATCTACATTATCACATTTTTTACCACTTTCTTCATATATCGTGCTTACTTTCGGCTTAACGTTCATTCTTCTCATCACTTACCCTTTTGCTGAAAGGGGGCATATCATTGGGGTCATCTTACAATTCCCATTATATCAATATATGCTTAAAAATTACCAATGTGACAATCCCAAAGCAATTACTAGTTCACAACGTGACATTTCACCAATAATTTCCCCTAATGACCTAATTTGGGGGCAAAAAACATACAAATTTCTCTATACAAAACTCTATTAATTCCCCTAATGACCCAATTTTAGGGAAAAAATCAAATCAAAAATCATTTCATGTGATCATTCACTAATTCATATCGACTCCCCCTAATGACCTAATATGCGGGAAAGTAGCATAAATATCTCCAAGAGTAATCAATCAATCAATCAATCATTGCGTTCATATTCCTAATAATCAAAATTGTATCTTTCTATCAATACAAAGTTAACACAATTGGCCTCCCAAATGACATAACTTGGGAGTAACGCGTGCGGTCTCCTAGACGACCTAACTTAGGAGATTACATTTATCACTTTCTCAGATAACCTAACTTGGGAAACTATTCTACATCTCATGTTCGCTTATAGATGACCCAACTTGGAAGCATTCTCAGATTGCACGTTCACTTCAAGATGACCTAAATTGGAATCCATCACATTACAATGACACCTGTGGAGTGGGGGCAAGAGTGACTTTCCTATACCACTCCTTTATGGGTCAATTGTTTGATCAAAATTATGCGGATCCGAAATCATAATTTTTTTTTATCTAAGTCCGTGTCTGGAGACTAGATCTCGAGGATATAGTTAGAGATTAGAGAATAACACACTTTTCTCCCTAAAATCTTCCTCTAGTGATAGGATGCCCAAATACTTCGGTTTATAATTCATACACACGTGTTCATGTTAGGAATTGATCACTCCCTACCCTATCTCATCATTTTTATACAACATACAAATTCATAAATCATTTAACATTACAATCATCACTTTCATTTACCACACTTCATCACAACACTAAGGTTTTCACTACGTTTCATGGATTAACTCATCGATCCATGGTTTGACACACTTGTGGTTCTTTCAAGCATGCTTTTATTACACATCCGCACGTTCTACTACAACATGGGCTTATCCAAATTCCTTTGGTATACATCTCTATCTAATTTATGTAACCAAGATTTCTTCTCACCAACATAAAGTGGGGAAAATTTAGTCACAAAATCACACACTTACTATTACATTTAGACCTTTAATTATGTTATTTTATATGTGTATCTCGCATAATAAAAGTATTCCCTAATGGCTCATCCCCTAGTCCTATCGTCGAGTTAGTCGTTCGTCGTTGTCACTTGTCTCACATAGTCGTTAATTGTCTACACGGTTGCGAGTCATCTCTCAAGAGGTTTTAGCTATCGTTATTTGGTCATTTTTCATCTTTAGTCTCTGGCTAGGTGTGCGGAAAGGTAATGGGGCACCCATCGTTGCCTCGGTCCTCTTTTTGGGGCACCCCTGTCCCAATTGCACTTTGTTCCCATTTAGGATTTCAAGGTCGGTATTTACGGTTTGTTATCACATTCCCCTAGGTGCTAGTCAACATTTTCAGGCCATTAGTGTCAAAATTTGAACAAGAGATCCCTATATAAACATAGCATACTCACTAACTTATGGGTAAACATTCTACTATCAAGAGATAGCTATCTACTAAGGAAAAGGAATGCATTTGGGCATCTCTATATCTCGCACCTGCACAAGCATAGGGGAAAGGGTTGTATTCATTCTATTCCATCCACCATTTACATCTTACATCTAGTTATTTCCCTACTTCTACGTCATTGACGCTAGGGAACCCTAGGCACACAATTGCACACATAAACACACAAAACTACATTGGGTCTGGAATGTAGTGCAATGCTTAGTCATAAGTCCACCATTTTGGTAGCTAAGGTCAGTCTGAACCCTTCATTTACATCTTTATTTTTTAGGAATTTGATGCTTTGTATGGGGTTTTATAGGTAGGTCTTCATCACACAACTACAATGACATAAGCAAGGATATTGTGACAACCAAGCGACCAAGATGAAGGTACTGCTGAAGACCTTGTGACATTATCATAATCAAAACATGAGATTTTTCACCAACACGAGCACCCGGATTACAAACAAGGGCACCCCCAAACACCCCTATCCTCTCCCGGGTGACCTTGTCTAGATAGATATTCATTTGGTGTAATTTCTTGGGTAACACCATCTCTCCTTGTCATGTCCGCACATCATCATGTCTACTTGTGCGGACAAAGAGGTAAGTTAATTTTAGGTTAGTACCTTATCCCTTCCCATTTCCATTATTTCATTTCATTTAAAATATAAAATAAAATTATTTAGTATTTACATTGCATTTATATCAGATTTTCCATTGTTGTTACTAGTATAGATTAACATATAAAATTCCTATTTTAGTTAATCAAATGATGATAATAATATTTTTAATATTGTCTTATCGATTGCTAAAAGAAACTAGAGATGTTACATTATTATTGTTTTAAACTTGAAAGGTAAGTCCTCACCCAAATGCCAATTTAGATGCTTTCTAAGAGGCATCATTTCCTAAAAGGTTCTTCCTCCTCTCCCAATAGGTGAAAGCTGTCACACCCACAATTTTGACACACAAATACAATAAAAAAATTCCAAAACATTTTTTTTGAATTACATAACTCGATACATGATGCCACATGGGATCACTTAGGATAACTCAACATCACATAAGACATTTACACAAACATGAACCCACATATATAACATGAAAACACATGATGCACATCAACCCAATTTTTCCCAAATGACAAAGTATAAAATAACGATTCAACTATAGTATAAACTCACATATAGGCACTTTCCATGACATGAAACTTTCATGGTTTACATATTTATTACAGTCCTATTTCATTATTGACCTTAATTATTTGAAAAGAACTTAACATGTAAACCTTCATTCTTATTTAAACTAGATTGCATTTTATTTATTTCGTTTAACATTTTACTTATAATGGTTCCATTTGATTTTGCTCGTTTCTCTTATCACAATTTATTTATATAATTTGCTTGTTGATAGGAATATTAAACACACATGAGGATACTAGTACTTTTTATAAGGATTCGTTACTAAGGATCATGTTTACTTGGTTTTGTAATTTACCTTCATTGCAACAAGGGAGATTCACATGAAATAAAAGGAAGTCTATTAGGTCAAGAGTGGATAGATTTCATGTTCTTTTCATAGTAGCATTTAAACACTAAGGTTACACTCTTTTCATTTTTAAGTTATTACAACTAACTATGTATTCTAACTACTTAACTTAAATACTTAGTTTGCATCGTTCATGATATGTAGAAGAGGGTTTGCATCAAGTCAAAAGGGGCAAGTCTCAAATTCTCCCTTTTTATAATTTTAATCATTTAACATTATTGTTTAAACCACGATGATGGGTATGGTGAATATGTTCATCCCTTAAGTATTGCAAGTTTCCCATTTAATAGGTTGAATGATCACTAATGAGGCACTATTTTATTTTTATTTGTTATAATAGTCATCTTAGTCATTTTAGTCATGTTGGCATCATTCAAGGTGTATGCGACATTTAACAACCTGTTCCAAAATATCCTCTCATTTACTCATGTTCTTATAACCTTTATGTCATTACATTGAATTCATATTGAATTCCTTTTAGAAAAAATAAGGTTCATATAATACTTGTTCTTCACTTAGACATCAAGATTCTAAGGAGTATGATCTCACACATAACAAATTTTATATTATTCTTGGGAAATTTAAGTATTAGATGCATGTTACAAGGAGACATTCAATTACAATTTTATACATCATATTACCTTCTAGCCACTACCCTTCTTGTTGGGAAAACATACATTAAAGTGTATTTCACCCTAATTCTCATGAGAGGTCCATGATTGACTAATTTCATTAACACCCAAAAGGGGTCTACACCAAACTAATAGGAAAAACTTTGGGAAACCAAATATCCTTACCTCACAACCTTTACACAACCAAAGGTACTTCTTTCCAAGGTAACACTTCTATTTGTGAGGAGAATAAGGGCTTCAACTCAATAGTTTCATACATAGGTAACTTACAACACATGTTCCACTTGTGTCATTTAAATATCTTTAATGAGATCATTTGAAGGTAAAAACACCCCAATAATATTCATAAGGCTTTGGCTACCTGCTAGAGCACCAAGGACAACACACACATGAAGGATAACTTGTTCAAGAGGAGACTAGAATTATGATACCTAGGGAAAACGATTATACTCACACCCAATGTGATAGGGTACACATAGTGCAACCCTTTCCTCACATGAACGTACCTAAGTTATGGACATGGTCTTACAAGGCTTGTTCTAAGTATAAACAAGGAAAAAAATAGTAATAGTCTTAATCCTTTTCTTAGCACGATAAGGGTATTTTAGGTCCAATACATCACCAACAAGTAGATGACATATAATATTATTAGTTTATTACTATAAACACACACAAATACAGATTCCTCGAGAGAAACCCATATACTCAAGATAATGTTTAACCATTATCGTTCCTACAGGGGGGTTTTGTGACAATGTTGATATGTGTACATGTTATTATGGTAACCTAAATTTAGACTCTTATTTCCCTTAAGCTAGGAGGTTCCATTGAGTATAAGGAACTAGGCTCATCCTAAAATCTCATTTTTCTATGTCATGAAGGTGATCACACAAGAAGGGTAAATCATACAAAATTTTACTCTAAGGTTGGCCTTTTGTTTAGGTTTCTTTTTAAAATTCCAAGGTAATTAATACAACACACACAAGAGGTTCATTTATTAATTTTCACACCGGAGCACACTATAAAAGATCAATTCATTTCCAACTAGCATATACATCTACCCCCTTAACAATACATAATATGAAATTAAGTTAACACCCATGACCACATGTTCATTTTCCAAACACCCCAAAATGCTAACAATTTCATGTTCATCACAAAATTCAATAATTAACATTTCTATATATAAAAATGTTGTTGATATATCCTATATAATTACATTATTTCAAATAACATGTTATTATGAAATCACCAGTAACACTTCACTTTATCCTTTTCTCGGTACCTGCAACCAACACATGGTCAACACAAACTACCGACATGACATCTCACCAAAATCTAGCATAATTCAAGTTTTCATAGTTTTCCATTCACATGATTATAATACTTAGCACACAACAAGAGAGAGTTAGAGATACTAATTAAAACAAAATGGAAAATATCCTAGCCTAATCTAATGCTATGTAAAGCAGTAAATAAAAGATAAATAAATAAATGAAATGACCTAACAACTGAGTAAATAGAAATGTAAAACCCTAATGTGTAAGAAGGGTTAGGAAATCCTTAGCTGATTTAATGAAGGTGCGGGACTGTGTCACCCTGCAAACTAGGTGAACAAGAGGGGGAAAAAACCACACAGAAGCCTAAGAAAATATAGATATGAGCTCTCTGACTAGACTAGGCCACTTGAAAAGGGATAGGGGCACCTATGGGTGCCCTGGTCCATGGAAATGGGTAGAAAACCTCCTCTGAGATGTCACTGGATGTTCACCTAACTTCTTTATCTGTCGTGTGAATGTTGTTGAATCGCATTGGATGTCACTGTAAATTAGAGATGAAAAAAGCACCTACAAAACCCTAAACAAAACATCAAAACCCTAAAAAATAAATATGCATATGAAGGGGCCGATGTCCTCGGTGGCCTAATGGTGGAATTACTAATTGAGTGCTGTGTTACATCTTAGACCCAATGTAGTATTAGGTGGGTGTGTGTGAATCATGCCCTAGGTTGCTCTTGTGCTAATCACACTTTGTGAAGTGGAGAGAAAATAACTAGATGCAGAATGTAGTAAATGTGTGCATTAAATCAATAGATTCCCTTCCTATGAAGTGTGATGTAGATGAACCAGCCTTGTGTGCCTTGTGATTATGCTAGATGGATGTAAATTTAGCTTTAGGTGTCTTTGATGGATGCAACTCTAGATGGTGATAGTAGATGCTTAGTACTTGGTCCCTCATTATGGTCACATAACTTTATATTTATATGGTTCTCTTGTTCTAATTTTGTAATTAACCTTGAAAAGGTCAACCACCAAAAAAATAAAAGATCTCAAATGGCTAGAAAGTGCCCAAAAGGTGAGAGTAAAGTGTAAAGAGGACCAGGGCACCCTAGAGAGGACCAAGGCACCTTGGGTGCCCAATCAGAATAGTAGTATGGGACCAAGACTAAATATTGACTCAAAGTGTGTGATTTAGTGACTACATTTTCCCCCACTTTATGTTGGTGAGAAGAATGCTCGGTACCATAAAGTAGCTAGAGATGCATACCGATATCTATATAGAGTAATGTAGAAATGCACCAAAAGACTAGACAAAGTGTGCAAGTGACAAAAATATGGAGTATGGAGACTAAAGATGTAAAAGTGTTAAAAAAGTGATGAGAGTGAACCTATGGTGAAATCACATGTGTAGATGCCAATATGTGTATTTTACCTATATGGTTAGTGTCATGTGTGTGATGTACCTACAATGTGTATGTTTTTGTTGACTACTTGCTTCCCATATACGGACGAACCTATAAAAGAGAAGACGATCAAGTAGTCAAATACACATTTATATGTTAGTAAAAAGAATGTAAATACAAGTATGAAAATGAAAAAGGAATATGTGCACCTGATCCGCGATGAGACAAAAGGGTGTAGAAAGGATATCTTGTACCTGTTGGTGAAGTGGAAGTTTTTTGGGAGATCTCATACCACTATGGCCGAATAAGTGTAGTGTGAAAGCTGTGTTATTATCCAACCTATAATTGCTTCCATGAGATTGGTGAAGAGATAGTTGTACTATTTGGTTTTTGGGCGATCCAACGCCACTAGCCAAATTAGTGTAGGGAGGAAATTATGTTGTATCCTCCAACATGTAACTACTCCCTAAAATGCTAAGGAAAATCTACCCTATAAAATCCATTGTGTATGGGGTTCATAGACTAGTCTGAACCCACTCACAAAATGTCTTGGTACTATGCGTAAACCCCAAATGATGGAAACCTTTTTAGGGGTGCATGTGACATCGATGATAGGAGATTGCAATCCCAAAAGAGGACCGAATGTGTATATTAAAACTATGACCTACGGAGGGAAGGGAATGTGCTTGGTAAAGACCAAGGCACACATAAATAAGTGGCTAGAAAACAAGTGTTAGTACAAACAAACATGCATGTAGAAAACAAACAATGTGTAAGCTAAAACATAAGAAAATAATTTAAACACCCAAGAAAACAATCATAAACTATGCAAAGTGGGTTGCAAACATGAGACACCACTCACGATGTCGTAAGACACTCAAGGCCATCATGGCTGCAAACAAACAAGTTTGTACACATAACAAAGGGAAAGGCCTGTAAACAATAAAAAGAAACAACAAACAATAAACAAGTATGGAAGTAAATATCCCTGCATAACAAATTCTGCACATGAAGCACCCATTAGCATGTTAGAAAAATAAAAAGTATGTCAAAGCATGTATAACATAATAATAGAAAGTGCTAAGTATAATGAAACAATAACACTTGTAGTGTATGAATGTGGATGCCCCTAGTAGGTAGTGTGTCAAGCATCGATGCTGCATGTAGAAGCTTTGTATCTACGATCACAACTAGAAAATGACGTGAACATGCATGTGTGTATGGTAAAGATAATGACATACAAGAGATTTATCTAACATGTGTAGTAAAGTGAACATGTAAGAGAAAGTGCAAGCAAGAGTAAATGTAACCATAAAATGTAGTATGTTGTGGATGGATGGAATGGAATGTAAAATGGATGATAGGATCCACATTCCCCGAGTGAATGGAGTTGTATGCAGTGAGGTTCATTTAGTATGCCCCCTCAACAATCAAGAATGAACCAAAATGAGAGTGCATCATCAGGAAATGGTCAAACTATGCATTGTGTATAACATGCTATGATGAGTGTGTGGTGATGAGAGGAGACATAGAGATGAAATTTGCATGACCCTATAGTGTAAGCATATATCATGACTAGATGAATATAAAGGAGGTGGTGATTTATCCTAAAGCATATACCACTAAATGATGTAAGTGAAAGTGATGATATAACCTATCACGAGATGATGCTAGAAGAAGTGACCCTATAGCCTAAGGTGTATATCACTAATCTTAGGAATGTTGTATGAGAAGATTGAATGATGAATGTGTGAGCGTGATGTGGTCCATTTGTGATGTATACCCTCAACAGTCTAGTATGGACTGTGAGACTAGAGTGTGTCATTGGGTAGTGAGTGCAATACGTAGAGGTGAATATGTAAAATGTGTACTATGTGTGGTAGGATGAACGGTGTGAAATGTAGTGTTTGTAGATTCTATAATATGTGTAGATGTATAATAGATATAAGATGTAATGTAAGATGACATGTATAAGGCGTAAAACATGCAATATGTGATAGTTATGGTGTAGTGTATGAGCTATGTGTAGAAGGTGTATGATGTATGTAAGACAAGATGTAGGATGTAAAGTGTGGGGATGTATGAAGACTCGCAACACCTATAGCCTATGATGGAGTGTGTAATATGTAGATAATATAGGATCATGTGATGATATGTGGTGCCTAATTTGTAGTAACTACTATTCAAAGTGTGTTGGATCCATGTGTAGAACATACCCTCAACAATCAAGTGTGAACCAAAGCACAAGAGTGCGTCATAGGGTAATGACAATGTATGTAATGTAGATAAAAATATGAATGCTAGAATATGGATGTGTGTGAATTCAAGTATGAGACGTGTGTTGATGCTAGGATGGGGGTGTGGGAAATCTATGCTCCCCAAGTGTGTAAGGAAGTGAAATAATCAAGTAATATCATCAAGGAGGTCATCAGTGTCTGGATCAAAGCCATAGGGTTTTGCATCGAAAGGCGATAAGCTATAGTTTTAGGTTGGTCATACAATAATCCATTGAGGTGTAAGTTATACATGCCCATATCATATTCCTCATCAGTGAAGGGTGGTAAGGGACACCCATGCGCATACTAGCGAGTGAGATTTTGTGTATAGCCAAGAAAATAACTGTTGCAAATGAATACATGACCAAAGGGCATGGGAAATGATATATCTGTATGATCGTGGTCCAATGTACCTCCTATATATGTAAGCCAAGATTGTCCTAATATGAGTGGGAGTGAAGGAGGTATACGTGGAAGGTAGACTGTGAGATGGAATACACATAGACCATAAGTTGTAGTGATAGTGATGAATCCATAATACATATGAGGATTATGCATCAGAGGATAAAGATCTTCAAAAGAAAATCCAAGTCTAGCCAAGCCATCATGTGAACATATAGTGTCGTCGCAAGTAGGATCAAATGGAATATGTTCCCAATATGAATCATTCATGAAAAGTGTGCATGTGAAGGGAGGTTGCAGTGATGAAGATGGCATGTGAGAAGGTGGAAGAGCTAAAGGGACATCTGATGTAGAGAGAGGCCCTTGATAAATGACCATAGTAGTAGTAGTGGTAGGGGGAGGGAAAAAGTGGAAGAAACCACATCAATGACACAAATAACACCTTCAAGTGGTGGAAAATGAGGTAGTTTGTCCATTGGTTGAGGTTCATTTGTAGTATCAGTGCATGGAATAGGAAGAGTAGTATTAGGATCACGGTCACAATATTTGTAAGCATCATAGTCACGAAAGACAATATATTCAACATTTTCATGTATGAACTTGACATAATGATGTATAGTAGAAGAAATGGCTTGCATGGCATGGAGCCATGGTCTACCAAGAAAACAATTATAGGAGACCAGAAAATTGATGAAAAATAAGACAATGTTAACAATTTTTGGCCCTATAGTGATAGGTAATGTAATGTGACCAACACATGGATGAATAGAACCATCATATGCACGCAGTGAAAGACAAGATGGACTAACATCACAAGTGGAAAGACCTATATTTTCAAGGAATGACATAGGAAAAAGATTAAGTTCATATCCGTTATCAATTAGAGTACACTTGACACCCACATTATAGATGTGAATCATGATATGCAAGGGTGGATCATTGTCAAAAGTGTTAAGATCAATAGGAAGATTAGATTTAAATGCTATGTGTTGAGAAAATACATCTACAAAAGTTTGATATACTAAGTCAGGATGCATATCAACATGAATATGAGTAGTAGCAAGAAGATGTTGGACTCTATGCCTTAAATCAAGATGTGCAAGCAAATAATCATTGATTGAGATACTCATGATGACTATACCTTAGGATGATAATAAAGAATG
This sequence comes from Taxus wallichiana var. yunnanensis, assembly GCA_018340775.1. Lineage (NCBI taxonomy): Eukaryota > Viridiplantae > Streptophyta > Pinopsida > Cupressales > Taxaceae > Taxus > Taxus wallichiana. The sequence continues at coordinate 368,520,790 of CM031242.1, read as the reverse complement.
AGGACCCTAAGAGTGTGAAGATTGAGTATGGGTTCACCAAAATGATTAAACTAAAATGGAAAATATCCTACCTAATCTAATGTTATGTAAAGCAAGTAAATAATAGTTAAATAAATAAAGGAAATGACCCAAGTAACTAAGTAAATAGAAATGTAAAACCCTAATGTGCAAGAAGGGTCAAGAAATTCTTATCTGATTTGGTGAAGGTATAAAATTGTGTCACTTTGCAAACTAGGTGAATAGGAGGAGGAAAGCGAACACAAAAATTCTGAGAAAATACATATATGAGATCTTTGACTAGTAGGGTACCTAAAAGGGATAGGGGCACCCGTGGGTGCCCTTGTTTATGAAAATGGCCAAAAAAACTCCTCTAAAGTGTCTTTGGATGTTCACATGCCTTCGTTTCTGTTGTGTGAATGTCACTTTGAACTACGCTAAATGTCGCTACAAATCAAAGATGACGAAAGCACCTAAAAATACCTTAAGCAAAACATAAAAACCCTAAAGAAGAAAGATGCATAGGAAGGGGTCGAGAATGTCCTCAACGGCCAAAATGGTGGAATTAATAAGCGAGCACTACACTACATCTATGACCTAATGTAGTTATAGGTGTGTGTGTGTGTGTGTGTGTGTGCGAATCACGCCATAGGTTTTTACTGTGTTAGTCGCACTTTGTGAAGTAGAGAGCAAGTAACTAGATGCAAAATGTAGTAAATCTGTGGATGGAAACAATAGACTCCCCTCCTATGAAGTGTGATGTAGATGAACCAACTTTGTACGCCTTGTGATGGAGCTAGATGGATGTAAATGTAGCTTTAGGTGCCTTTGATGGATATAACTCTAGATGGTGATAGTACATGCTTAGTGCTTCATGGGTTAATTATTACTCTTTCCTCTTGAGAACGATATGAATAGTAGTATGGGACCAGGACTAAATATTTACTCAAAGTGTGTGATTTAGTGACTACAGATAAATTCATTTTCTTCCGTGCAATCCTAAAAAAATCCGTGCAATCCTAAAAAATTTGTGTAACACTAAAAACCTACGCAATCCTAAAAAAAGTCATGGATGACTAAAAGGCATGAAATATTCAAATAAGTCATGCAATGGCTATAAAAGGCATGAAACATTCAAATAAGCCATGAAAACCTAATTCAAGTGAAAAAATGATTGTGGATCTTATAAAATGGAGATCTAAGTATTTAGAATTAATGAAAACATAGATTATGATCAATCACATTGATCTAGAGAATTCAAACATGCACATTTATCTTAAAACATACTAATTAGGATCTATGCACCTGATGAACTTAAAGAAAGTCGCAAAACAAGCTAGGGTTTCACAAATTTGAAAAAATATTAGAGTTTCTTTACACTTGCAAATCAAAAACAACTAGATCTAACTGCACAAGCATAAACGCAAGCTCTGATACCATGTTAGGAAATTTAAGGGATAAATAATGTTACAAATTATAGATCCATAACATAAATTGCTGAAGATTATATTTTATGAAGTGCAGTAATCAAAACATAGATTAAGATGTTTATATTATAGATTACATTGTATGAATAACATAAAAATTGAAAGTAAATGAACACAGTGACACAAGATATAAGTGGGAAAACCTTGGAAGGTAAAAAAACCCACTTATCTTTATTGAGAATAAAATTTCACCCAACACTCCCACTATTTCTCTATCATCTCACTCATATGGCTTGCATAAATGTTACCATCAACATGTGTAACTGATCTCTAATGAGATCACCTTGTTATATACAAGGTGGGTGGTCATGATCCACTCTTAAAGCCAACCCACTTTGTGATCTATCATGCTTATATTTTAAATATAAGTTATAAGCCAAAAACATATAGTCTTTGGTGGGTTTCTAAAATAAGCATTTTCCCACTTAATATTATAAACAAAAGAGGTTGAATGACTTAATAGGCTGAAAATATTCCAACATTATGTCAATGCACTTGATTTCTTTTCTTTTCTTTTTTAAATGCCCTTACAATTACACATGAGATCCTAATATAACCATTTTTTTATTGAAAATACTTCTCAATATTTTTTATTGTTATAAAAGTTTATCTAAAGGATACATTTCATTTTTGTCAAATGACGATCCTTTGCATGCCCTTATGTTAGTTTAATTTACTTGAGCAATTAGCTAAGTGATATACCAGCTTAAGGGTAGAAATTAAATAATTATTTAATACTTGGAAATAGATAGTTAATTAGTTTTAATGTTAGTTGACAACTAGTCACTGTCATGTATTCTTACATATGAGTAGACAAGTTCTAAAATATATATTGGTGTTGTAATTGTAATTTGTGATAATAAAATAATGAAATACAAAAGTAGCTAAATCTAAAAGTACGAGAGACTTAAATTTCAAATCTTTAAATATGAAACCTAAAGACCAAGCCCAAAAACTTGAATTGTCGATAACCCTAGAAACACAAAAGTACATTTCTATAAATTGTATTTATCTTATTAGAAATATAAATACATGGAAATTTTCTTGTTCTAAAATATGTCTATATTGTTTGAAACCCAAAATTCAAAAATATTTATTGCAGTCATAGATGAAAGTTAAATACATTTCATTGGTTATAATATCCAAATCCTCATTACTAAAAACCACACACACATGAAAACCATTGATATAAAATGTAAAATTCATGTTCAAAAATTTAAAAACCCTATCCTAATGACACTATACCAAAATGCAAAACTTGAAACATAAATAAAAATCATAACCCAAAATTTTTGAAGCTAGAATCCTAAAAGATCTTAATCTTAAAACCTTGACAATTTTGAAACTTGAAAAACCCAAACCTTGAATTTGGAAAAAAAAATCCTAAAAACCCTAAAAATAAAACCTGGTTCCTAAGATATTTGAACTTAAAATCCTTGAAAACTTGAACCCCCAATAATGAAACCTATAAGCCCAAATCCTAAAACTTGAAACCTAAAAATTAAAAGTTGAAGCCTAAAACAAGAAAACTAAAAGCCCTAAACCTAAAAACCCCAAAAGTTTTAAAATATAGAAAATCTTGAAACCCAAAACTCAAAGGTACAAAAGCTGGAAAACTCCCAAAAAATGAAACCCATATAAAAACCTAGAAACCTAACAATATTGAATCTAAAAACCCTTGAAAATACAAACATTTACTTGATATTTTCATTTACAAGGATACATCAAAATCGATGAGTCATAAAGTATATAGTTTTGTTGTAATTACAATGTATGGCATGAAAACAATTATACATTAAAGTATCTAAATTCAAAAGGATTGAGACCTAAAACTCAAAACATGAAATTTTAAATGAAGACCAAACTTGAAAACTGAAATACCAAAAAAACCACAAACCCAAAAACCTTGTAAATAATACAATTACAATTCTATAAAATGAACCTATTTTATTAAAAACCTAAAGACATAAACTTGATAATTGTGAAACCTAAAATCCAAAAACCTTAAATTTGAAAACCCTAAAAACACATAAGTAGATTTTATATAAAATGTTCTTATCTTGTTGAAACCCAAAACTGAAAAATCCTTTATTCAAGCCATAGATGAAATTCAAATACATGTTGATTACAATATAAGAATTCCAAAAATGAAAAAAATCTAGATACATGAGAAAATATTTATAACATAGAAAGATCATATGCAAAACTTGAAAACCTCTAACTAGATGACCTTATAAATAGAAACATGAAGCATAAAATGTGAAATTGGAAATTAAAAATTTAAACTAAAAAAATTTGAAGCCTAAATCTTGAAATATAAGAGTCTAAAAACTCTAAAATATATTGAAACTTGGAAAACCAAATCCTAAAATTCCAAAATAAATACTTGAACCTAAAAACCTTGAAAAATCCAAACCCTCTAGAAAGGAAACCCCAAAACTCTAATCATAAAACATGAAACCTAAATCTCAAAACATGAAAATTTAAAGCCTTGAACATGAACATAGAAAAACTAGGAAAATCCAAATATAATCGAATATATAATATCCCAAATTTGAAAACCTTAAAACCTATAAGCCAAAATATAGAAACCCCAAAACCTAATACCTAAAAACCTTGAGCTCAAAAATACTAAATTTGAAAACCCTAAAATAAAATATTGATATATTACTAAAACTCAAAACCTATTAGGAGAAATTTAAGAAAACAAAACATCTAAAATTGAAAACACTTAAGATGCAAAATTTTGGAAGACTCTAAAATTTTAGATTGAAAGGACCAACCTTAAAAGATCTAATAATATTAAAACCTAAATCGAATACCTAAAAACCCTAAAAATTGAAACCTAAAAACCGCTAACCCAAAAATGCTGAATTAAAAACCTTGAAACATAAAAGTTGATTGAGCACCACTGAAAATATGAAATATGAAACCACACACCCAAAAAATCAAAACCTAAAGAACCCAAAAGGTAAAAAATAAAAATGTGAAACTCGAAAGATTTGAATTTAAAAATACAAACAAATCTAAAATCCCTGAAAACTTGAAAAAAACATATACCTAAAAATTAAAAGTACCAAAATTGAAAATATCAAAAACCTTAGTAAAATTTGAAAACCCAGTCCTCCGAGAAAATTAATACTTAAAATTCTCAAATGCCAAAATGTCAAACTTCAAAATCTTGAACATCAAAACCCTAAACTTTAAAATATAAAACCTAAAAACGTAAAAACATTATTAATATAAATTGTCCCCAAATCTCAAACTTAAAAGGTCAAATATAAAATTTTGAAATACCTATACTCGTAAACATAAAAAACATAGGAAAAGTTCTAAAAGTTGAGCTTTTGCGAAAACTAAGCCTATAAACCCCAAAAATATCAAAACCTAAATCCCAAACCTCAAAACCTAAAAACCATGAACTCAAAAATACCGAACTTGAAAAATTTGAAAACATAAAACCTAAAACTATAAACCCAAAATTTTAGACCTAAACCCCAAAATATTTGGAACTAAAAACTCTAAAAGTTGAAGATCTTAAACACGAAACCCATTAAGTACATTGATACCAAAAAAATTCAAATTTGAATATTTGAATTATGAAAAACCCTTAAACAAAAACATTTAATTGGTATAAAACACCCCCAAAAAAAAATGAAATCTAAAAATAGAAACCCAAATTTAAAAGACCTAAACTTGAAAAACCAAAATACTTCTAAAAAACTAAAAAACATTGTTCCCTGAAACTCAAAATCCTTGAACTTGAAAATATTTAACCTAAAATCCCAAATTCAAAACCTTAAAAAAGAAAAAAATGAATAATATTCAACAACCTTAAACCTAAAACCAAAAACACAAAAGTTCAAAATCGAAACATGATATTTAACGTCCCACTTTCACTTAGTTTTATTCTTGTCTTGAGGACGAGGTGAAACTCGCCCAAGTGGCACTTAGTTTGTTTTCATCTTTTGATCTATACCCTTGCATTCTCACCACCCATTTTTTGGGGTGAGAAAGGTGCATACCTTGCGCGTTTTTATTAGAGATAGTGCTCACCACTTTTTGTCTATTTACGCCCATCCATGTTTGCATCTAGGTTGTTAAACATCTAAAGTGCGTAGGTACATTTTGTGTATCTTTGATAAAAGTCCTTCCATCTTGATTTCAAGATCATCTTCACCACTGTGAGTTTGGTTCATCTTTCATCTCTTCTTGATTTGATAGTTTTGTTTGCATCCTAGACGCACAGTCTTGGTACTTACATCGTGTTCTCATTTTTAATGAGAAAATGGTATACGTCCCTTCATTATGCGGTTAAGCTACTCAAATGATTAAAAAATCCTTGTTATACTTATCACTTGGTTTCGGTTTCGACGTCATCTAAGTCTTCTTGAAAAGTGTCGATAACACCTTATATATATTGTGATAAAGTTGTCATGGTACTAACACCTTGCTTGCTCAGTTAATGTATCATGGTAACATTGTTACGCTATATCTAGTCACGACTTCCATTTTTCAGAAGGTTTGGATTTCATTGGCATTCAAACTAGTTTTAAGCATACCTTGTCAAGGGACTGTGTCGACATCACATCAGTACTTAGGCCTTGGTATAATTCTAACTCAACCTACATATTGATACGATATTGTCACTATCTGTTTTTAGGACATAGGCTCAGTAATAAACAAATTGAGTGATCATTACATTTAGGTGTGCATATGAGTGTTCCTTAATAAAGATTACTACATAACAATACATATGAGATACACTTTGTATTATAGTTCAAACATCACCTTGAGCGGCTTATAAAAACCATACGCTTAGGGGTCATGCTAGCATTTGCACATGAACTTGTGCTAGTAATGCCTAAAATCAAAAAAATAGAAACCAAATCAAATGAACATGACATAGGAGAAAACCCTTTGAAACCTTCCCATTTAAAGCAGCAATAATTTTTCCCCTCTCTTTTCACAAGTCAAAGATACAGAGCTATTAATTGATCATAGTGGAGAAGAGTCGGACTCTTAGGAGAACAACAGAGGTTAGACCTAAATAGATTTGATGAACTCCTATATTATAATAAAGATCAAGTACTCACAAGAGTCTTAGAATTAGGAGCTAAAATTCTACAAGAGCGCGAAGCAGAAACTAAGGTCATCAACCCTCAACTAGGAGAATGAAGATTCATCTTAAACACATATAACCCTTTTAATATGGGATATGCTTCCACTTTTGGGAAACATAAGGCCTCAGTCGAAGTGGATCTGTTGACACTAAAATTTTCCTCCATAATTTCTATTTCATTAATGTATGTATTAGGAATAGGATGTTGTTAAGTGTAATTAGTAGTAGCGTCTGATAGAAGATAACGGCGCCGTCAGTACGGTGCCGCCAATAATGTGGAGTACGGTAACAGTCAAAGTACAATAGGAATGTTGTAAAAAGTAAATATTTGTCATAAGTGGTCCGGTAATGTTAAAATGTCAAAGTTTGGGTAATTAGAGAAGTAGGATCTACATGATTAGGAATTAGAAATATTATATTGGTAATAAGGACAAGGAGTGAGGTCATAAATATTTTGTGTATTTTATTTGTAAAAAGTCTAAAAATGTGGAACCCATGTAAAATGATAAGGTTTATCTTATCTTAACGAGATAAGCTTACATGTACGAGATAAGAGTTAAGGTATGGAATATGATTCGTCGAGTAGATTTCTTATCCTATCTTAGAGATAGGATGGATAAGCCTGGAAGTTCTATAAATAGAGAGAGGCCACCCCCTCATTTAGCATAGAAAGAAGTAGTGAGAAATATTGTAGGAAGTGTGCGAAGGAAGCCATCGATTAAAGGTGTGTTGAAGAAGCCATCAAGAGGTGTAATTGTAAAGTTTCTCCCATAGTCTTGTTGAAGTATCTCATGGGTGAGATTTACTTGATTTCATGTTAATATTATAATTTATTTTGATATTTCAGATTTGTCGTGATTTCTGTCTTATCATAGTCGATGGTATTCTTGTGTTCGATTGTTGTTTTGTTTCTAGATTACGTCCACCAAACTAAAGGTGTGCATTAGTAAATAATCAATACGAGGATTTCGGTGAAGAATTATCATAGTGCGGATTGGTGATGACATTTTGGTTCCGTTGCGGGACCATTCCTCGTTGGTGGATTTTACGGAGAGATATTCCCACTTAGGAAAAAATTAATTGCGGGGTAACCTTGTTTTTACGTGCATAGTAGTTACCATGGTAAAGTCATTTTTACCGTGAATAGTAGTTACCATGTTAAAGTCATTTTTGCCATGAATAGTAGTTACCACTGGTAAAGTCCTTTTTCTTTGGGAATAGTAATTACCGCATGATAAAGTCACTTTTTACCGTGAATAGTATTTACGCATGATAACTCCACTTTTACCGTGAATAGTGTTTACCACAGTAAAGTCAGTTTTTACCGTAGTAAGTCAAGTTTTACCATAGTTTACCGTGGTCATTTCTATTTTACTATAGAAAGGTGTAAAGTCACTTTCTAGTATAGTGATTCCAATTATTTGTGCACATAAGTCTTGTTAATTGTACTTGTGGGTTGGTATTTCACAGTGGTTACTTTTGAAAATGGGAAAGATTCCTGTTTTTTCAGCTCAATCTAATGAAGATGCTTCTTCTTTCATTCAAGAGTTTAAACGATCTTGTATTTGTAATGGCCTCATAAGAAGGGAACAATGGACTGAATTTTTTCCTACCTTTTTGGATGGTTCAGCACTTAGGTGGTTTGAAACACTAGGTGATAATGTGAAAAATTCATGGGATTTATTAACCGAAAGTTTTCTTGAAGAATTTGGTGAACAACAGAAATATGCAGATCTCATGATCGAGATCACAAAGCTATCCCAAGGAGAGAAGGAGAAGATAAGGGATTATCATGCTCGTGTTCTAGAGCTAAGGAGGAAGCTCAATGCCCAGATCCGGAAGGAAGGACTAGCGGATGGGTTGATGAATGGCGTGGATAATCTCCTCTGTAAGCACTTCATTCTTGGGATGAAGCCGGAGATCAGACAACGAGTGAAGTATGACCGCCCAGCTACCATTGAACAAGCAAAGGAGATTGCAAGAAGGCAAGAAGAAAGCATGGAAGAGGAGCCCAAAGAAATTGTTGCTAAAGTAGAGCCTACACCAGCACCTTTGGTCCTGAATCCACAACCACTCCCGGTGAGCACAAATATTTCTCCTAATACATCTACTGAGTATGAAGATCTGCTCAAAAATATGGGTCGATTAACTATTAATCTTCTTGAGGAAAGGAATTTAGTTCTCGGGAGGAGATAGAGGTCAAAGAGAAATATTTTGAAGTTGTTTGTTATGGTTGTTATAAAAAGGGCCATTATAAGTATAATTGTCCAGATAGAGCTTCTACATCTAGTAAGGAGATAATGATAAAGGAAAAGCACTGTGAATTCTTTTGATGTAGTAGATAAGAGTAGAAATAATGAAGTAGATGTGTTTGTAACAAAAGAAAGAAAGAAGAAAGATAATCAAGATGGAAATGATCCTAAGAAGATGAAAGAAGAAACTAGTAAGAAACATAGGAGAAGAAAGTTGGGTGTGCGGGATTTTACGATTTCACGGGGGCAAGGACCATACTCCATCTTGGAAGATCGTCCAAAAGGCTGCAAATATTACATATGGTCAACTCTTGGCGATGTCTTCGAGAAGAGGCGGGAGTTGCGAGGTGGACTCAATGCTCGAAGAAGGAAGGAGGTTGAGGTCCCTGTTTTGGAGGCAGAGGCGAGATCCCTATGCTCCAGCTGTTTGAGGTATTATGTAATGGTATTTCAATTCATGATGTCTTAGTTGATGGAGGTGCTGCGATTAATGTAATGACCAAAGTCCTGTAATGAATATGTTGGGTTTAAAAATTGATCGCCCTTCAACACTTATGTTAAGGTCATTAAATAAGGGAAAAACTAAACCGAGAAGGTGTAATTTCAAATGTGGCAATATCTGTTATGGGTTTTGTATGTGTGGTAGACTTTCGGGTGATGAAAAATGAATCTTATTGCGTACCCAATCTTTGTTGGGAAGACCATGGCTAAGGAGAGTTCATGCAAGAAACTCTTTGGAATGAAGGTTTCATGACACTTGGACGTGGTAGAGAGAGGGTGAAGATAAACGTGATCCTCGACATCATAAAGTAGAACACTGTGGATTCAAGTGATGGCGATGATTGGACATCCTCTCGATTACTCTAGTACCGGTGAAGTGGACACGAAGATGAAGAAAGCGAGGTGGATGTTTGAGTCATGGATATCTGCCAGTCCACACCAACTCATGATCCCATAAAATTATCGAAGAAGAAGTTGATGATCGTCTCCAACAAATAAAGATTGGTGATCTTTGTGATGGAGAGTGAGAAGGAATCCTACCTCCGGCTCTTTCGAAGGTACATACACCTATTCACTTTTGGTTACAAGGAACTCCGTCAAGTAAGTTGGGTAGAACATTGTATTGATTTGGTAGATGGTGCTAAGCCTATAAAGCAAATGCCATATAGAATGAATCCTAATTTTTCCAAGGCTGTAAAAGAAGAAATAGATAAGTTGCTTGATGCGGGATTCATATTTCTTTGTGGAGAATTCAGAATGGGTTTCTCCCATTGTGATCTCAATAAAAAAGAATGGGAAGCTACGCATTTGTGTTGATTACAGGAAGCTCAATAAGGCAACAAAGAAGGATCATTACCCTCTTCCATTTTCAGATCAGATCTTGGGCGAAGTGGCGGCAGAGTGCTATAGTTTCTTGATGGATATAGCGGCTACAACCAAGTTCGTATAGCGAGAGAAAGATCGGTTGAAGACCACGTTCACCACTCCTTGGGAGCGTTTGCTTATAGAGTTATGCCTTTTGGGTTGTGTAATGCTCCAGCAACATTCCAGCGTTTGATGAATAGGGTGTTCGAACCCTACATTGGGACCTTCATCAGAGTATTTCTGGATGATTTTTGCATCTATGGGAGCAAGTTGGACCACTGCACTGAGATGGAGACTGCATTTCAAAGGTTAGATGAAGCACAAGCCTCACTAAACCCTACAAAGTGTGTCTTTGGATGTTAAAGGCGTTTTGTTAGGGCATGTTGTATCCGAGAGATGGTATTGTAATCGATCACGATAAAGTTTCAAAATCAAAGATTTACCATTTCCTATAAATAGAAGTAAATTGAGATCATTTTTAGGCCATGTGGGTTACTATAGAAGGTTCATCAAGAATTTCTCAAAGATTTCACTGACCACTTGAGTTCTTGAAGAAGGATGTTGCTTATGAACCGGGAAACAAGGCGCATGAAGCTTTTGGACAATGAAGGAAGCCTGGTGTCTTCACTGTTTTGAAGAGTCAGTTGGAGCAAGCCATTCATTGTGTACAACGCTGATGCCTCGAGATGCAGCACTAGGTAGTACTTTGAGCCAAAAGGATGAAAATGGGAATGAACATCCAATTTACTTTGGGAGAGCGAGACAAATGAGCGATCTTGAGGTAAACTATCATGAAGCGAAAAGAGGCTCGCTATCATCATTTTCTTTGTAAAGAAGTTTAGAAATTACTTGCTAGGGTAGAAATTTATAGTTGTAACGGATCATCGGGCTCTGAAATATATTGTCAATAAGCCTAACCCATCGGGAGGATAGCAAGATGGATAATTTTTTGCTACAAGAATTTGAATTTGATATTATAGATAGGCGGGAAAGAAGCATGTCAATGCGGATGCACTCTCTCGAGCCTATGATGGTTTAGGATCATCTTGTGATGATGATGATTTTCCGTGACACAATCCCTAGTGAATACATAGATAATTGGAATTATACGAATGAATTCAAGTTTCTGATGGTGCCAATCAAAGACTAAGAGAAAGATTACTCAAGCCGATCGTCCATATTCTATTCTCGCATGGAGCATTATTTGAATAGGACACGATGGACAATACAAGAGGGTAGTTGGACGTGATCAAGGAAAGGAGCTGCTAGAAGAATTCCACAATGGTACATGTGGAGGGCACTTCTCTGGACAACTTACAGCAAGAAGGATCTTGGATGCAGGTTATCACTGGCCCACTCTTTTTAAAGATTGTTATAATTATTGTAAGACATGTGATATTTGTCAAACACATGGTAACCGTAAGACTTCATCAGCTCCATTATGTCCTATTCTTCCCCTTGGTCCCTTTGAAAAATGGGGAATAGACATTGTAGGTCCACTTCCAACTACATCACGTCAAAATAAGTATATTGTAGTTGCCACAGATTATTTAACCAAGTGGGTTGAAGCTAGGCCATTGAAAATAGCTTCCATGGATGAAGTGACAAGGTTCATATATGAACGCATTGTCACCAGATTTGGTTGTCCATTAGAAATTGTAACAGATCAAGGAAGCCACTTCATTAATGAGGTGGTAGAAGCCCTAGTCAATAAGTTTTCTATCAAGCACGGGAGAAGGAAACAACATACAAGCCAAGCACAAATGGACAGGTGGAATGAACAAATTTTGTCTTTGTGTCAAATTCTAGCAAAAGATCCGGCCTTGTAGGTACATAAATGGGATAAAAGGATTCATGCAGCATTGTGGGCATATAGGGCAACATCAAAGTCAGCAACAGGATACTCCCCATTTCAGTTGGCCTATGGCATTGATCCAATTCTTCCTATTGAGTTTGATATTCCCACTGTGAGAGTTATGAAAAATGAAAGGATGGATGAAAGTGATTCAGTAAAAGAAAGGTTGGTACATCTTCATTTGCTAGAGGAAATGAGGGAAATAGCAAAGGATACAAGCCATAAGAAGAAAATGAAGCAGAAGGAATACTTTGATCAAAAGATCCGATGGTCTCCATTTCATGTGAATGACTTGGTCCTAGTATATGATTCCAGATACAAAAAAAGAAGACAGAGAAAATTTCTTCCAAAATGGATGGGGCCCTACAAAATAGCAGTTGTGCATGAAAATGGTACGTACCAACTGGAGGAATTGGATGGCACTCCCATTATGAAATGGGTCAACCACGACAAGTTGAAGATTTTCCAAGCACCAGAATAGTCTACTCCGAGGACGGAGTAGAAGCTAGAAGGGGAAGATGTCGACACTAAAATTTTCCTCCATAATTTCTATTTCATTAATGTATGTATTAGGAATAGGATGTTGTTAAGTGTAATTAGTAGTAGCGTCTGATAGAAGATAACGGCGCCGTCAGTACGGTGCCGCCAATAATGTGGAGTACGGTAACAGTCAAAGTACAATAGGAATGTTGTAAAAAGTAAATATTTGTCGTAAGTGGTCCGGTAATGTTAAAATGTCAAAGTTTGGGTAATTAGAGAAGTAGGGTCTACATGATTAGGAATTAGAAATATTATATTGGTAATAAGGACAAGGAGTGAGGTCATAAATATTTTGTGTATTTTATTTGTAAAAAGTCTAAAAATGTGGAACCCATGTAAAATGATAAGGTTTATCTTATCTTAAGAGATAAGCTTACATGTACGAGATAAGAGTTAAGGTATGGAATATGATTCGTCGAGTAGATTTCTTATCCTATCTTAGAGATAGGATGGATAAGCTGGAAGTTCTATAAATAGAGAGGCCACCCCCCTCATTTAGCATAGAAAGAAGTAGTGAGAAATATTGTAGGAAGTGTGCGAAGGAAGCCATCGAGTTAAAGGTGTGTTGAAGAAGCCATCAAGAGGTGTAATTGTAAAGTTTCTCCCATAGTCTTGTTGAAGTATCTCATGGGTGAGATTATGTGATTTCATGTTAATATTATAATTTATTTTGATATTTCAGATTTGTCGTCATTTTGTCTTATCATAGTCGATGGTATTCTTGTGTTCGGTTGTTGTTTTGTTTCAGATTACGTCCACCAAACTAAAGTGTGCATTAGTAAATAATCATAGCACGAGGAGTTCCCGGTGAAGAATTATCATAGTGTCGGATTGGTGATGACAATCCGTCGCGAAGACCACACTACAAAGCTTTGCGTAAAGTGAAAACTAAGCATAAGGCTTCCCCTCCTCCAAAATTTTATGAAGAAGAGGACCTCTGGTTGAGGAGGAGAGCCTCCAAAAAAAAATCTTGAAGTTGAGCGAAGCTAGCAAACTTAGGCTCTTCAAGAAGAAACATATAGAAAGACAAAGACAAAAATAAACTTAGCGAGTTTCAATTTGATCCACAAATGAAATATACATTTAAAGTGAATCAAGTACAAAGACCAATGTCACCTAATAAGGAGCAACTCATTGAGTAAAGAGTTACAATCTATGAAAATACGCTCACTACACTACAACGAGGGAAATGTAGGCGAATAGAAAATATTCGTATGAAGAACTATGCCCTTACCCCTTTGATAAGGACATGTTACAACAACCTTTCCCAAAAAAATTTACCATTCCCAAGTTTGATAAGTATAAGTGCAAAAGTGATCCTTGTGATCATATAAAAGACTTCTACATGGCTTGCCAAGAGGTCGCATATAGTGATAATTTCTTAATATGACTTTTTCCTCACAGCCTAGGAGCCATGGGATTGGAATGGTTCTATAGCATACCCAAGGGCTCCATTACAACATGGCCCACATTAGCGGAAATATTTGTACAACATTACTCCTATAATATGGAAAGTGACATCACAATGAATGATTTATGCAATACAAAACAAAAACCCAATGAGACTTTTGCAAGATTTTTACAATGATGGTGTTGGTTAGCTAGTTTTTTTCCTTATGCATTGCCAGAAAAATAGTTAGTGAGCATATTTGTTCCTAACTTAAACCCTGAAACAACCTTTCACTTACAAATGCATTGTGGCTCTAACTTCGAAGAATTCATAGAGAAAGGTGGTCAAATCGAGAAATCCCTCATTGCAAAGGGAATGCTTAAGTCTGTAGTTAAAAACAAACATGAAGCCAAATCCATAGACAAACCTAAATTCTTCAATAAGAATAAGCATGTTGTTGGTGATGGCATTATAGACTCTAAGAGAGTCCAAGCCGTACAGATAGGCCCACTTTTAAAGCTTTCACAAGGACCTCGTCCCAAAGCACCTACAAAACATACATTTACATCCTTAATGGAGTCCTTATCTACCATCCTAAAATAATTAGATGATGCCAAAATGGTGGAATATCCAACTACAATGGTACCATACCCAGAGGATGCTCCAAAACCGGGTTGGTTTAAAGATCATGAATATTGCGACTTCCATTGTGTTAAAGGACACAAAATGGATAGGTGTTTGAGACTGTGCCATTACATACAAGATCTCATCGAGGAAGGAAATATCACTGTGGATTCTCCCCTGAGTCCGGGAAAGGTCCAAATGAAAAAATGGGTATTTACAAGGAACCTTTTCCTAACCATGCAGATAAAAAGAAAAGGAAACCAAATCATGGGCAAACCTCCAACAACTATAGAACTTCTACCTATGTTTACCCTATAAATGATAGTCCTTATGATTCCCTCATTGGATGTATTAGCTCATCTAATGAACAAGTCAACACCATTCAGATTTTAGAAAAGAGCTACGTAGTAGGGACAAGACGTGCCTACTTAGTCATACCAGATCCTGTGCCTATCCCTCAGGAAGGTCAGTATAATCTAATAGAGAAGATAGATAAAACACCTACTAGGATATCCATTCTCGATCTCCTCAAAATATCTAACACCTATAAGAATATATTGTACAAAACATTGTAAAATTGAGGGGTTTCGACAGATGTAGACCCCACAAACCTTCAAGCCATGATTGCGTGCCTAGAATCCAATGATCATATTACTTTTGATCATACTGCAATCCCACATAACAACCTAGAACATAACTTACCCTTGTATCTCAAAGTGGTGGTTACCTATCGCAAAATCAAGAGAGTACTTGTAGACAAGGGATCTGGTCTAAACAATTACACTTTAAAGCTGGTTAAGTAGCTAGGCCATTCAGAAACAGATATGGGAGATAAGACTATCACAATCATGGCTTATGAAATTGAAGAAAGAGAATCAACGGGTACTATAGTGGTTCCCATGGAAGTAGGCCCAACGTGTCATGACACAATGTTCTATGTCCTTGACTTGGACCTTTCATACAACATGCTCCTGGCCGCCCATGGATCCATGTCATGTAAGATATTCCATCAAATTTTCATCAGCGCATCAAGTTATGTCATGAAGGTCAGGTGGTTACCATTCTGGGTGACCTGGAACCATTCCCACATTGTAGGGCATTGCACAATTTTTCTCGTGCAGCTTATGAGTGTCCTTTTGTAGATGTAGTTATCCCCCGCAAACAAAAGCTATGAAAAAATGGATAGATTCAGAGTCCCTCATGCCTTATAACCAAGACTTTCCTTCATTGGTCAACCCATTCTCTTCATGGGAGGCAACATCGGCAAAATATGGCCTAGGTGAGCCATTCACTCTTGAACATGCTTTGTTAATATCAAACTTATCAATATCCCTCAGGGCAAGGGGTAAGCCTTATTTTCAGTTCAAGAGCACTCGTGAGCAATGTCATAAACCATTGGAAATATTTGTCCATAGTGGTCTCTTATCTGAGGAGAAAATTTTAGAGGATCCTACCATCAAAGTGCCAGAAGGCACCATCGCTTCATGCCATCAAGAACCTCAAGTACATCAAATGTCTTTGCATGATGTTTGTCATGGGCTATAGTGGGTTTGGATGTGGCATTAATGCACAAGGCCAGCTAGAGCCTATTACCATCCCTCGTTTTAAGTCGATAAACATGGCCTTGGGATATGGCCTCATAACACTCCACCCCCGAGAATAACACCACCTCTTCGAACGTGAGGATGTTTCATCTCATTTTGATAGTGATGCTTGATTCCCAATGTAGCCTTAATGAGGATCTTGCTTCCATGAACATATTTCCAAATTCATCGGTCCTTACCTTATCCAAATCCATCCCCTTAAAAAAATATCAAGTAGCCCTTCAGATATCCCGAACTTATCGATTAGGATCAACAACTTCACGTGCCCCTAGATTTCTTTGAAAATGATGATGCATTTACAGAGTTCATGGGACTCAGGGATTTTATTCAGTGGGGACCACAAGAAAGGATTTTTGATTCAGCAAAACACTGTGTGTACTTCGGGAAGAAGCGAGAGATGTTTGGACGTTTGAATAAGAAGGATGTAAATAAAATTACAACCACTTCGAGAAACTTGGCAAAAAGGATAAATGGAAATTTCACGGTGACAAACTCTTTGAAAAACTCATAGATAAATAGAATGAAGAGTCTAAAGATGAAGTGATTTATCCATTTAAAGATAATAATGAGCTACCACGGGAGGTCGATATTACTCTTCCCTCTGATCCTACATGGATTGAAGATGCTTCTAAAATTCTAGTTGAGGAAACAATCAATGTCAACATTGACTTAGAGGAGCATCCCGAATAATAAAGTTGGGGGCTTCACTCTCATCTCGGGAAAAAAGATATTTGTAGAGCTCTTAAAAGAATACGTGGACATATTTGCATGGACATTGCAAATATCCTGGTTTGGACCTAGAGCTAGTTGTGCACAACCTCATTATTCACCAGATGCCAAACCAATCAAGCAAAAGTTGAGAAAGATGCATCCTAAGGCGGTGCTCCTGGTCAAAGAATAATTATAAAAGCTGTTAGCTGCTAATTTTATTAAACCTATTGACTATTTAGAATGGATATCTAACATAGTCCCAAGTATAGAAGAAGCTGTTGGCATAAGAATTTGCACTAATTTTCGTGACATTAACAAGGCATGTCCTAAAGATGAATTTCCCCTACCTAACATTGACATGATAGTTGATTCCATTGCTGGTTATGAAATGTTGTCCTTAATGGATGGATTTTCAGGTTATAATCAGATACAGATTATAGAAGAAGATCAACATAAAACAACATTCATCACCCCTTGGGGAAATTCTTAATACAAATTCATGCCTTTTGGGCTCAAGAATGCTGGGGCTACTTATCAACGGGCCATGACAATTATCTTCCATGATATGATAAGTGACATCATGGAAGACTATGTTGATGACATCCTAGCAAAATCCAAGAGTAGAAAAGAACACCTGAAACCGAGGTGTATTTTTCAATGTATACGAGACTATAAGGTTCGCTTAAACCTTAAGAAATGTGTCTTCGATGTTTTATCGGAAATCTCCTACGGTTCATTGTTTCACAAAGAGGGATTGAAGTGGACCCTACAAAGGTTATGACTATCACAGAAATGCCACCACCTACCACTCTCAAGCAACTAAGGAGTCTACAAGGGAAAATTTAGGCAATCTATCGATTTATCTCACAACTTGTGGATAAGTGCCACCTCTTTACCCATTTACTCAAGAAAGATGTCACATTCAATTGGGGACTGACTGTCGAGAAGGCCTTCATGCTTACTCAAATAGTACTTGGTCACCCCACTGTACTCATGCCACCTACCCCGTGTGAACCTTTCCTCTTATACATTTCCGCTACTCAGTTTTCCATTGGTGAATTTCTTTCCCAATACAACTTAGACCATAAAGAGAGAGCAATTTACTATATCAGCCGCACCTTAATCACATACGAGTTTAATTATCCCCAAATAGAAAAGGCCTCGCTGGCGTTCTCTTCACATTCCAAAATCTTCACCATTATCTCCGAACAATAAAACCAAACCCATATCCAAAGTTGACCCTCTCAAGTATCTTTTATCTAAACCTTCCCTCATAGGCTAAATGGCTAATTCGACCATTTCCTGAGTGAATTTGATATCGAGTTTGTGAATCATAAGTCTTTAAAAGGATAGGTATTGGTTGATCGGTTAGCGAAGCGCCCTTCCCAAGGATGGAACCGTTGTGCTTGGATTTTATAGATGCATCCATGATGTATATCGAAGAATCCATAGAATGGTAGGTCCACTTTGAAGGATCTTTCACCTTTTATGGATCCAGAGTAGGAGTGGTCCTCATCACTCCAACAGGTGATGTCATACCATGAGCATTCTAGCTGGGATTCCCATGCACAAATAACATTACAAAGTATGAAGCACTCATTGTAGGCCTCAAGCTTACTATTACTTGGAATATCCGATAGCTAAGAGTCATTAGAGATTCTCAACTGATCATTAAACAAGTTAATGATGAGTACAAAGTTAAAGATTAGAAGCTTGTTCCATATAAAAATATGGTTGAAACCTTGAAGGAATATTTCACATAGGTCATATTTGTAGTGCTCATTTAAACAACCACTTGAGACCCGAAAAAAAAACAACCTAGGGTTAGCTAGAAAAATTATGGGATATATATTTTTTTGATTTGAAGTGTCTACAACTAGGTTCGTAAGACATCAATTTTCACTAACGAGTTCCGAACAAGGCCAATGTATGACAACATATGTTCCCTTCATTAACTAATAACAAGTTCAAAAGGTTCAAATTTTAGGGTTACATGCTTTAGTCGGAGTTCGGGGAGTAATTTACCCCCATACCCACTCTTTAGCAGGCTCTGAGTTTCAACTATATTTTTCTCATACTTAACACTTCCAAAATTTCCCTAAATCATTCCAAAATTTAACTCTCTTTTATTTATGTTATTTTCTTGCTGTGTTGTGTGGAAAATGCATGCTTTGTTTTATTTGTTTCTTGGTTTGGTAGATTCCCTTAGGGAAGGTGTAAGAGAAGGCTATGGGGAATTATTATGGGGGGGCATAAGGGAATGCCATTGGCATCATAATTTTGTGGAGGGATTTTGGGTTTAGGATCCACCATGGAAAATAAATAGCTTGCATTTATTACTTTGTGGGGGGCATAAGGAAATGTGTGTGATGAATTACTTGGCGGTCTGTATTTGGTGGATGCCCAATTCCCAATTGGGATGAATAAGTATCTTCCCCCATAGGCCTTTCTCCTTTGGCTTGCATGATCTAGCCCAGAGTTACATTTGAAATGTTTCTAAATGTAATTGTGAACTGCTGTTTGTTTTGTGTAGCATTGTGTTTCAAAAAGAAATGTGTATGTGAAAGAATGTGGTGTTGTGGAAGCCAGATTGTTACCATGGTTGAATTGTATCTTTTATTATATTTTGGTTAGATCTCGAGGGCCAATGATGAAGGAAGGATTCTCCTTTCATTAGATGTCTTGGTTGGGTGGAGAATGTTGCCTTTTCCCTCTTTTGTTGTGATCAACTTGGAGAAAATGAAAATGAGCGTGTTGCTGTTTTGGAGCAAAAGAATTATATAGTTTGATAGTCCCTTCTTGTGAGCAAGTTTATTGTGATCCTTCCCACTTTGAAGTGAATGATTTGTATAATTATTGTGAATTAGAAGTTTCTTGTATTGATGAGGAAAGTTTGAAAGTGAAATGTGAAATGTAAAGAGTTATATTCCCTTCTCTGTTTTGAAAAAGGAATGTGAAAGAGTGTTGTATATTTTGTAAACTGTATTTGAAACCAAATGAAAATTTGCATTAATTGAATTAGGGAATTGAATGATGTAAATATGTTTCTCTTTTTGAAATTAATAAAGGAATTGCAAGTTCATCTCTTATTCACATTGTTGTAATTGAAATGGGAATATCAAATGGTGATTGAATTACTATTGTGAATGGAATCTCTGTTTAATTGCAAAGGAAAGAAAATACGCATGAGAGAATTATATTGCTTGTCTTCTTTTGAAATATATCAAATTGGGAAATCAGGTTTTAAAAATATCATTTGGAAATGATTTTTTAGAAACAACTAAGTGCAATGGACTAGTTTAGAAACTATATACACATTTAAATGATAAAATTGATATATAGACTTAAAAGAGAAAGATCACTGTTATAAACTTTATACTAGCAATTCATTTTAATAAAAAAGAACAGTTCAAACCTACACACATTAATTAACTTAGAGATGTTAAAATTTAGTATGTTGGTTCACAAAGGAACCCAAATTGACAAATAAATCTCAAGAAAACAACTTAACCATTGCTAATTTGAAAACAATCCCTCTAACAGTCATTTTCTATCACTTGTTGGAAAAAAATACAATTTTGAATCAATTAAGCAAACCAACTTCTCTAAAATACTCTAAACCCTCCCTAGATAAATCCTCCATGTCTATTTGACATGTTGAGTAAAGGAGGAAACCAAATTTAATCAAATTTGAAAGTTGGAAATTACTAGCTTGTAAATTATAAGCCTGGACCCCTTTTGCAAAATTGACCCTTAAAAACTTATCAAAAATGAAAATTTGATAAAGATGATGACTACAGAGTTACTCGCTTGACAGAGTTAGAACTATTAGATGAAAAGCATATTAGAGCACTCAATCACCAAAAATTCTATTAGAACAGAGTGTCAGGGGATGAAAAAAATGCATCATTCATCGGGAATTTGATGTAGGAGATCTATCTTTAAAAGAAAATCAGAAAAAGAGCACCGTCAAATATAGAGAAAAGAAAGGTAAGTTTGAGGCTAAGCTGGCTTGAGGTCCTTATGTAGTAATTGTAAAATATGGATCAGGAGCCTATAAACTTACATATTTAGATGGTGAAGAGCTTCTAGAACCTATGAATTCCATGCACCTCAAACAGTTCTACACTTAAAGAATGACGAGAATATCAGATAAGAACTAAAAAGTAGAAAAACAAAAAAAAACCAAGCAGAAAAAT
Source organism: Taxus wallichiana var. yunnanensis (assembly GCA_018340775.1). NCBI lineage: Eukaryota > Viridiplantae > Streptophyta > Pinopsida > Cupressales > Taxaceae > Taxus > Taxus wallichiana. The sequence continues at coordinate 368,499,644 of CM031242.1, read as the reverse complement.
GGAAAATTGAGAAAACTGTAAAGAAAAAACTGGTCATCCACATGTGAAAACCACACCATTGTGGTGTAGTGGGTAGGTATTTGGGTGAAAACTAGTTTTTGGCACTTAAGGAAGATTTTCCAGACACAAGTTACTTTTACAGTAGGACGGGTAACCCTCCGCACTTTCTAGATATGACTTCCTTTGCTAGGTCTAGGGATCCTACTAGAGCCACCTTTTCAAATCTTGTGATCTAGCTCATTTTCTCTTATATCTACATGAAGGACATTACCTTTGTATACTCCTATCGATGCTAAGTGCACATGGAAATTATCACCCTCTTGTACATACACACATGGCATTCGCATTTTGTATATTCCCACATCACGCTAGGGGCACCCATGCTTCTTTGTTCTTGTACATTGCTTTTAGAACATGACCTTGGAAAATACAAAAACATTTGGAAAAAGGATAAAAAAACCTAAACATCTAGAAAATTTCCTTTTCAGGGATAAAGCTACATTCTTTTCACAATGTTATCTTAGGGAAACCTAGACAACGATGAAAACGTAGCCTTAAAAATTTTATCTTCGAGATAACCCAAAAACATTAGAAAATATATCAATGTTGTCCCACAAAAAAAAAGTAGTATTTAGATTTCTTTTAGTTGTTGGTTTTTATAGTCTTGATGTACTTAGCCTATTGAATTGTTTATTCTTTGAATAGTTCATTTGTTTACCTTATATTAAATCTTGTTTGATTTAATTCTATATTGCATTGCATTCATTTAGGAACTCTCATACTTGTAATTTTTTTTTGTATGTTTCTTTGTTTGTTATGTGCATAAATTAGAATTCATTTTACTTGCTTAGATTGGGTACCACTTTAATCTCTTACTAGCATTTGCGTGTGTTCATTTAGTTGTATTTTGTTGTGTTGTTTGTATGGGTATATTTGTTTAGTTTTGTTAACTTTTTCTTGTGTGTTTTACACGGTTGTTTGTTTTCACATCTATCATCTATCATTTCATCACATTTCTAACATCATTCACTATATAATATATACAAAAATGCTAAGTATTACATCATGCATGTATGCTAAGCTAATCATCACATATCATATTATCAATGGGGGCAAGAGGGTTGCACATAATCACAAATCTATCCCCCCACACCAATATCATCTAGTATCATCCCAAGTGTTAGAATAACAACTCAAAAACAGCTCATAAATCTAAAAACATGTGGTGCTATTTGTGGGTACATCATCATCGTAGGAAAGCATGAAACATACACATTTCTAAATCTAAGGTATGTCACATACATAGAGGAAAGAGAAATCATACATCATAATCAATGCTTATACAAAGCATAATCACAATATAGTTTATCAAAATGTCCATATAATACATGTATAACTATCTAGGTCAATGCTAAAAATATACATCATCGATACAATATGCCATCTAAAAAGGGCATGCATAAAAAAGAATCAAGCCTTCATCAAGAGGCATCATCAAAACAATGGTACATACAACTATACAAAAATAATCGGCCTTCATAAGAGGCATATATACAAATACATCTGTACAAAAGGAAAAGTAAAGAGCTCAACCATAGCTCTCGCCCTCACCGAGGCTCCCGGGTCCATGACCTGGTGGACAAAAGAGAGGTAGTTGTGATGGACCAGCACCGAGTGGGTACTACCTGTTGTGCTGGCTAGCTTCATTTAGAATCGCAATGGGCTGCCAAACTGATCTAACTGAATGACTTGATCACCATGATCTAGATCTGTCGTGCTTGCATTTGACTACTCAAAAGGCATAACTCGTTGCTTTGAAGGGGCTGCCTTAAAGTAAGAAGTCCTATAGTATAAGGCCTCACCGTTGGATCTCATGGCATCACGTATTAAATCAACATCTCTAGAGCAATAGCTACCAGTAAGGAAACATCTCACTCACCTATCAACTGCTATCATTATCTCATCTTGAGCTGTGCAGAAGCAGCAAAATCTTGATCTCTATCGCCATAATAACCTACACCTAGGCTCATGCCTGATCTCTCTGTATAATGTAGCCCTATGACTATGCTTGGGCATGGTCTCTCGAGCAACAACAATCTACACCGAGTCTAAGACTAATGTAGAAGGTTCAATATCGGATCCCCCGCATGGCCATCTCACTAATCTAACTCTACCATAGGGTACCATCACCGCCTGGGTGGCATGTGCTCTAGTCCGATCTCTCTCCATTGTTAAAATCTACACATGAGCATGTACCTAATCTTGCTCCACCGTGAGGGCATGATCTCGTGCCCCTGGATGCATATCTCTCTCTAGCCACTTATAATCGAACAATAATCCCTACCTATAACTGCTGCTAAAGGGCAGCCAACTATCCACCTGTCACCACTACCCTCTAGAGCATGAGGTGATGGGCCCTACTCTAGAAGTACATTTGGAGAGGGATATAAATCCCCTCTTGGAATGAGCACTAGGGGAAAATCTATGTCAACTTCCCTAAACACTGTCTGGCCTAGTCTTGGGGCCCTTTCCTTATGGCTGCTGCAAAGCTAGACCCTGTCCCCCCTGCCATACCGTATGTGTCGGGCCCACCACCACCACCACCACCACCATCATCATCGCTATCCTCACCACCGATAACTCCACCCTCACTAGCAGTAGGAGGCCCCACTAGAGGATCTCTCATGTCAGCGTTATACACCACCTTGGAAACATTTAAAAACATGGAAGCACACCATGATACCATGCTCCATACTTAGGTGTAGTTCCCAGATCTCTAATCTGTCTAGTTGGCACCCACATAGCAGTACCACCTGTTAGAAACTAGCTAGTGCTCTATCGTGGGAAATATTTGGACCCATGTCAAAGTACTCTCGAGCCCTATGATTGTACCACCTATCTAGCCCAGGAACATCTTGGATACTACCAAACTACCTCTAGTACCATCCACCCTATATAACTCTCGCATATAGCTTCGGCTGCCCAAGATAAAATGCTCTCTTGTGGCGAAAAGTGCTTAGCTCTAGGTCATTCTCGAGTCACTAAAAATTTCAGTATGGCCTCCACACCATGGAAGCTTGTTGTAACTCATCAAGCTCATGATGGTAATGATAGGCGTCCCCATATATGGTCACCCATCGTCCCCCTTGTCGGGACCCAGGCCCATCGTAGAAGGCTCCTCAGAGCCCGAACTCTCAAAACACCTAAGGGGCAACCAATGGAAATGTGGTCCCATGCCCAAATCTATGAAGCAAGTGAGTTGGTCCTACCATGTTCGACGGTAAAAGGTAATCAAGTGAAGGTCCTAGTATAGATGCAAAAATACACGACCCCAAAGTAGTAGGTCTCTCCCTCTACCAAACCACGTATCACTCCTAGGAGGCTGAGTGGAAATGAAGCACCAGTCTTGTTAGGGAGTAAGACTCCACTGACGAAGGCCATCATATAGACCACTACTTGGTCTAGCTCTGGATCATCAATGCACCTATGAGAGCCGATGGTCATCCCATGCAGTGGTATCATTGGGACTCCAAACAACTCTACAATATATCACTGAATATCAGCCTAGCGGCTCATAGACTAGATGAATTAACCCTGAATCGGGACCTGCATAATGCACCACACATCCTCCAGAGTAATAGTGATCTCCTAGTTAGGAGCCAAAAGTACCAACTCTCGCTATGCCATCACTTTGCTTATGGGCATTGTCGGAAGGCCATGATCTAATGTAATATGTGGCATCTCAGCCACATGAGTCAATCCCGTAACATATAAGAGGTTGTCTAGGGTCGCTCTATCATCATCATTAAACTAGGCCTCTATCATTGCTAGCAGCACAACAATAGTGCTCATGAGTTCAGAGAACAAGTAGTATACACTACAAAATCAAGACAAGTAATAGGCACTTACTTACTTCTATCTATTTTTCTAAGGAAAAATGCTTCTTTCAATCATCTAACTTACTAATTATTTTTTTCTTCTAAACTAATCTAGTCTATATTCTTCTATACTTGGTTATTTTACTAGCAAGTTATTTTCCCCCTTCCTTCTAGCACGTACGAGCCTCTTTTGGCACATGCGTGCCCTTTTCAGCACATACATGCCCTTACTAATGCGTACGTGCCCCTCAATTTTCTCTCCATTTCACCGAAGGACACATAGAATGCATACACACCCGGTGTGATGCCTACGCGCTTGCCTTGGCATGTGCATGCACGTACCTATCCTGCCCTCGCTCGACGTGGACGTACCCCCTAACACCTACGCCCCTAGTTTGATGCACGCACGCACATCCACTAGTTTTCCTCTCGACAGGTGCGCATGTGCATATCTACTTTTGATAGAGGTGCGTACGTGTACCTGCCCCTTTTTGATGTAGATGCATGCACATACCTATCAAACTGATGCATACACCCACGTGCATACATCAAATTAGACCCTACCTACCCCAGCTAACCCCTTAAAAAATGCATTAAATGCGTACTTAACTAGAAGGGATAGGGCACTCACGTAGGGTCCATCCATTGGGTCACACATGAACCCTCGGATGCGGTGTGTGTTTCCTCTGCTCGGTATTCTCGCCATCTCACTCCAGGGCTCTTGCTCTCGCTCGCGGTAAAAAATCGCAAGAACTCTGGTAGAAATGAATTGGTCATGATTGATTTACCGACCCCGGGTGGGTATATTAACCTGTCGCGATGCCCCTGGGGCATGTTTTCTCCACCGTGATCATTATAACCTTTTACCCATTGTGATAATTATTTTTGTATTAAAATAATTATTTTTGCTAATTTTCACATGTTGGGGCACTTTGTGCCACCCTGCGGTTACTTCTCCGTCACACTGAAATAATTTATGAACCTTTCAGGCACCTTTTCCTACCTTTTCCTCTATTTTTCATCCATTTTCCCCGTTGTGATAATTATTTATTAATTTATTTTAAAGAAATTATTCCGAGACCCATTTTCTTCTTGTGGGAATATACTTTCGGCTCTTTGATGACCTCGCCTTCCCACTATCGCCCTGAAGACGTACTTTTAGAAGATCTTTGATCTTTTGAAATTCTTCTGACCGATCAAAAATCTAAAACAAAAATTAGAAAACCATTTAAGAAACCAAAAACATTGAAATACCTCAGAAATAGATTAAAACTTGGTAAACCGTTCATCTACGGCTGAAATCTGTGTCTCTCGCATGGCACTCATCCCATATCTTGCTCACATTTTTGAATATTTTGAAACAGACTCACAAATCATCTGAATCTTCAATCACCTACACAAGCTATGCTACTTACTTCATCTGTACTCTGGGGCACTATCAGTTGCCTAGTACTATTTTGTCACACACATTAATTTTTCAATGGACCCAAGTGTCCTCCATCTTTTCCCTTGCATTATACACCTTCTTAGGGCATCATTCTTTACCCTTGTCGTTTATCGAAAATTTGGAAATACATCTTGATAACAAAATATTTGTGTAACTATCTTGAACATTGTTGGTTTAAGTGTGCGTGATTGTACTTATTTCCTGTTAGGAGATATTGCTTATTTCTAGTATTACATTGCATTCGTGTGTGTTGCATAGAGTTGGTCATTTTTAGCACAAAGATGGTTATTTGTATCTTGGATTTTCATGTCATTTTACACTTCTACCACATGCTCATATTTTAATAAGGACCAATGAGGAGAATTCTAAAAATCATGATGATTATATATTGATGGAAATTGATTTGTGGATAACTCAATATCCCTCTTTCTTTTTGTTTCTCATCTTCTCTGTGTACTTTTCTTTCTATTGTTCTCTTTTTTGATCACCGATCAAGTTTCTTAAATCACCCCATCGACACTCAAAAGGGCATCTTTCATCCTTTATCCTATTTTCTACCCATTTGTACTTGTCTACTTTCTTTGAAGTGACGTAGCTTACGCCACCTCAAAGAGGGGCAAATGTAGACACCTGTAGTTTGGTCAATGCAATATTATTCTTAATATTGTACTAACTATTCTTCCCCTTGTAAATTTAGATCTATCTAACTCCCCTCATATGACACTCTGTTTTTTATTTCCTCTTGTAAACTAATTAAATAGGTTATAATAACCTCTTCTTGGCTAATATTATCTTCTTTACCACCTTTATTAGCTCCCTAGAGTATTAATCCACTTTGTTGGATTGATTAAGTCTTTTAGAAGCCCTTCAGAAACCTAATTTCTCTCTAAGTAAGATTAATTACCCTCTAAACATGGTTAATCAAATATTAACCATGATCATCTCTTCTAAAAATAGTCAAACCTCACTTTGACTTGCTAAAAGTGCTTTTTGGACTTTTGCATTTGTCCCACATGCACCCAAATCTCCCATTTCTCCAAATGGAAAACTATAAATAGGGCTAGACCCCCTCCCTCATTTCCTAAGAATTTTCTCTTCTTCCTAACACAGATTATAGTATTTTGTTTAGGCTTTAGATTGTAGTTCATTTTCTTCCATTGAGTTATTAGCATTTGCTTTTGTATTTGATAGCACAAATATGGAGTGAAAGAGAAGAACCATTGGCCTTGAAGCCATTAATGGGGAGATCTCTTTCTCTTAAAACACAAACTAAATGCTTAGATCCTCTTAGGTTCATTATTTCAAGCTTTCAAAGAATAGAGGTTAGTTTCATTTGCTCAGTTTGCTTTTTTACTTCAAATTAATGTATGCAAAGAAGAAACCCTTGCTCATTTCTTATCAGATGGTCCATTGATCAGATTGTTAAAAGCCTTCGGGGTTTCTTTATAGATTCTTACCCCAATTCCATGGATTTTGTAACTTTTCATCGAACACAAATGCAACAACGTGTATTTGAGGTACTAAAGGAGAGACTTACTACAATGCCTATTATGCGCTTTCCCACATGGGACCAACCATTTCATGTACATGTGGATGCCTTTGTTATGTCCATTGGTGCGATGTTAGCTCAGCCTAGAGAAGGTATTATAGATCATCCTATTTGTTTTGATAGTAGAAAGTTGACCCATGAAGAGAAAAATTATACAATGACAAAGTAAGAAGCCTTGTCCATGATCTATGCATTACATAAATTATGACAACACATTTTAACAACACCATTCATATTTTACACCGATCACATGACATTGAAATACTTGGTAAACAATCCTATTTTATAGGGGCACATATGTCAATGGGTGCTTTTATTCCAAGAATTTGATTTCACAGTTGTGGTAAAACTAGGTAAAAGTAATTATGGCCCAGACCATTTATCAAGAATTTAGTTGGGAGGACGCACAAAAAATTGAAGATACAATGTCATATGCATAGTTGTACATGTTACAATGCACACCTTTGGAATTGGAGGATATTGCTATCTTTTTACGTACAGGTGTGGCGCTAGAAGGAATGAAATCCTTGGAGAAGAAACAACTTGCAATTTGCGCGACTCATTTTATGTTGATTAGTGGTGACCTATACAAGTTAGGATGAGATGAAGTATTATGCTAGTGTGTACTAGAGCATGAGCACATGGACATCATGGAAGAGGCTCATGGTGGTATTACAAGTGGGAACTATGCAGGTGACGCCACTATGTGCAAGATTCTACTCACTGGATTATGGTGGGAGACCCTCTACAAGGATTGTAAAGCATATTGTAAGGCATGTGATCACTTTCAATGCGTTGGTAAACTTGGGAAGACCTATTCCTAGTGTATATCCATATGAGAAATGGAATATAGACTTTGTGGGTTCTATTTCACCAACCACGTGTAGAACTGGATCGAGCTACATCATCACTTGCACAGATTATCTTACAAGGTGGGTAGAAGCAACACCTACCAAGGATTTTACTGTGAGCTACACCGACTACGTTCTTATGGGAAAATGATCTTAAAAGGTATGGATTCCCATTGAGTTTGACCGATTATAGGGGCACACACTTTTGAATGAGTTCATGATTGCACACCATAAGACTACACCATATCATCCTCGGGAAAATGGGACTATGAAGCTTTCAATAATATTTTGAGCCATAAATTGACAAAATTTCTTGATGTTTGAAGGAAAGATTGGGATAATAAAGTTTCTATCGTGCTTTGGGTGTATAGAACATCCTACAAGATTGTTGAACATGACCACACCCTTTCAATTGGTGTTTGGCGAAGAATTAGTTATTCTGATGGAATTCATGTTACCTTCTTTACGTATTACATGTGTTGGAGGTCTAGTTGATGAGCACTCTTTGGAAGAAATAATTGATCAATTGATATAGTTTGATGAGAGATGTGCCATAACACGTTAAATCCAGAAGTAGGAAAAGGCCAGGTAAAAGGCATGGCATGACAAGCACATCATGGACAAAAGATTGAGATAGGACAGATGGTGCTTCTTTATGACTCTAAGTTTCTATGCCATCCAAGCAAGCTTAAAGTACATTGGTTGGGACCATATATCATCACTCATATACTTGAATCAGGTGCTTGTCAGTTAGAGACACTTGATGGAATACGGTTACTGATTACTTTAACGGGAGTAGGCTGAAGCCCTACTATAAATAATTATTCTTGGTGTTTTTAATAAGGAAGTGTTTCCATTTAGACTAGGTTTTCATTTATGTATTTCCTTAATGTATTTCCTTTTTGGTCACTATGCTTTGTCAATTTAGTTGGTGTTTTGTGTAATAAGCGTGTTTGCGTGCTAGAAGCTAATTACCATTTGAAGAAATTTTATGTGTAGAGGACTACACATACCATTGGTGTGGGGTGGCTATTTACAACTGGGTACACATAAAGGAATAAACTACTACAAGTGCTATTCAAGTTTGTAGAGGAGTGGTTAGAAAGGAGATTGCTTTAAAAATATGACCATAGATGGAGATAAATGAGGGAATAGTATAACAAAGGTAAATAATGACCATAAAGACTACAGGGAAGGCACAATGGCAAGATACTTGGGCACATGAAAGTGCATGAAGAGAAGTATGTAGTAAGAAGGTAGGAAGGTGTGCTAAAAGGCTATACATTTGGGGCATGAAGATGTACCTGTGCATGGATATTGTGTAAATGGTCAATTAATGAGAGGATTATTGGTAGGTGGAGGAGAAATAAATGCACTAACTTTTTGAAAATCTATATAAGGATGTGATGCAGGTTCATTTTTACCTTTTTGATCACAAGTGTTTGAGCGAGCTAAGTGTAAATGAGTTGAGTGATTCATATTAAGGTGCGGAGAGTTGTGAAACCAGATATAGAGAGAAGATTATTATGCGAAGAGGCTTGCATCCCCATTGGTGAAGGGTTTGAGTGAAAAAGTGTTGAGGGGGAGATATGACATGTAGTTTCAAGCTAGGGCATGCAGATTCAAGCTATGGTTTGAGTTTTCTTGTTATAGATAGTGAAAAGGTGGATTTTTACTATGGCACCAAAGAAAGCACCTGCCACAGGTACCAAAGGAAAGAAGAAAGTAGAAACAAAAGTTGAAATTTCTCCCAAGAGTAATTTCTCAGAGATGCAATATCCAGAGGGTGTGATAATTGGACAAGAATGGGATTCCCACATCTGCAAGTGCAAGATAAGTGACTACAACCACCGCACATATGACAATAAGAAAGAATTGGATGCATTATTGAGTACAAAGACCAACAAGTGCACAATGGAGGATATGCCAGTGTATGATGATGTTGGAGAGAAATTGTTGAAACAGGTAGGAGTCTATCAGTTGTACGAGCTCCCGTATTTTGGAAAGTATGAACCTTTATACCAGTGGCTGATGAGTAGAGTCCATGAGGACTTCTTCTATTTTTCCAGACGATATTAAAAGGCATAGGGGTAGACCTGATTTTGACACTAACAAGATTAAAAGGCATAGGGGTAGACCTAGCTAGTGACCTGACTGATAAAGTAGCAATCATGGAGACATGAAAAGAGTTAGGGTATACAAAGGGTCCGTGTGGAATGGACATTGATAAATTGAAGAAGTACCCAGTGGTACAAGAAACTACACATCTGGTGACCAAGTTAAATGATCAAGAGAGATGGTCACAAGTAAATACCATGTGGCTCCATATTGTGAGGAAAATGTCTTAGGGAGTAGTCTATAACATAACAAGGCTACATTACGTAAAACCATTATCAAGGAAACACACACAGGTGATAAGATTAGTTTTGGCGCTATCTTACTTTTTTTTAGTATTTATGGAAATTGGAGTGCCCAATGGGCCAAAGAACAAGATTTTGGAATATCCCATAGAGATAAAGTCCCTTGTGGAAAGGTTTGAAAAGTATTTATGTGAAGGGTCAATGAGTGGGACATTTAAATAGAGGGTGGAGATGTGGTACGATCAAATTCGCATGACATTTGAAGAGGAGTGGCACATCCCCAAGGAGCTACCTTTAGTAGTTGGTAAGGAAATATAGTTCACGCTGTACCAACACTTCGAATTACACAATTTTCTATGAGGGATGGGGCATATATCCCATGGTGAAAAATTATGTATGCCTTCATAGTGTGCTACTTCTAGGCATCAGTCCACCGCTTTACTAATGTGTGTTGCCTAAGTTTTATTGCAGACAAGGTAGAATGTGACTACCACACTCTAAGGAAGACATATGTATATCTAGGTCAAACTGCCTATGTTGAGAGGCTCATTTCAGATGTTATAAGCATGAATCCTATAATCTTGGCAATTGGGGACATTGAAGCGTGCTTGTATACCTTCATCTTAAGCCCAAGTTGGAGAATAACAAGTATGTGGAGAATGAGTTCGCACTCCCAGGGCCACCTAAGGGAAAACATATAGTGGAGAATGTGCCAGCCCTAAATCCCATAGAAGCTATAGAGGTAGATGATGAAGAGAAAGATGAAGATAGTGGTAGTTTAGATCATAGAGGCTGGAGGTAGCCCACAAACATAGTGGATATTGAGCGCGCAGTACTCCACCAGAGACGCAGAAGAAGATGAAGACTTGGATGTAGAAGCAGTCTAGGGAGAGCACCTCTTTAAAAGGGTATTCAAAATGATAAAGACCTAAGGCATGGGAACCCCATATATTATGAGAAGATCACCACAACTCTCTCCTTAGAAAGAGGCAATTGAGAAGAAAAGGAGAAAGCTAAAGCTAAATGAGGAGGCAAAGGAGTCTGCAGAAAGCGTGCTTGACACCCCTGTACAACTAGAAGATGTGGAGGAACTAAAGGATGAATATTTGAAGGATAAAGAAGAGGGAGTAAATGTGGTAGAAGAAACAGAACATGATATTTCTTAGAATGTTGAAGATCCAACTCCAAATCTTGGTGCTCAAATTCCTAGGGGGCCAAGAACAAAGAGAGAAAGTGGGGAGTATGTTGTACCAAGTATGGGCTATGCTGAGGACACAAGTAAAATTGTCTACGCCCATTTCTAGAGTATAATGGGCCTTAAGGGGTTGTATGGATGGGAGTTGATGGACCTAGACATGGCCACTATGTGCGCAAGGAAACAACTATCCTAATCTATGCAAACTCACATGGATGAGCTGATTTTGATGTATGTGAGGAGTCATGTGTGTCCCGAAGAATGAAGAAGGCACCTGCAACGCAGCACATGACTATAAATCCCACTCTCATGTCCGATGAGCAGGTAATTAATGCCTTAGTTAAGGTATCTATAGAAGTGGTGTGGAGGAACATAGATAAGGCTACCACTATTAGAGTGCTACGAGAAGATAACAAGGCCAAAGATATAGAAATAGCTCATATACAAGGAGAAAAGGGCTAAGAGTAGAAAAAGAACGAGGCCTTCATCAATATGGTGGAATAAATTAGCAACCATGTCCTAAAAGTAAGACCACGCTTAGAATCTAAGGTACTTGAAAGGTTTCCTTCAACTATGCATTATGTACGTACCCTATTAGATTTGGTGCTTGAGGATGGAACGATTCGCATGCTAATGCCAAAGGACCCTAAACAGGAAGTGGAGAGAGAAAGGGCCTCAGTAGTTAGAAATATTTCATCTTATGAATCCTTTCTCCAGACTTTGCAAGAAGAGCTGAAGAAAGTAGACCAGGACATTGAACATTTGTGCAACTCCAAAATCAGTAATCTGAATAAGAACTATATTGGAGGATAATGAAGTTTTGAAATCAATGAAGGATGAGACTTTAGGATGTGTAGAGAGATTGGCGTTAGTGAAGAAAAAGTGTGAAGACCTTGCAACAACACAACAACCACATAAGGAAAGGCTGGATGAGCTTGGAAAGCTCATAGCACAAAAGATGGATCTTCTGGAGGGATGGATGTCTGCTATGGCTAACGTTGTCATAGTATTGTAGAATGAGAAGGGAGAGATGACCCAGGATGAGTTAGAGAACATCACTACATATGTCCCAAAGAAGACCAAGAATGCGCTAGATGATTAGCAAGCTTTGGAAGCTAAAATTAAGGAAGAATATCTAGAGTTGATTCTCTCGGTGGAAGAGGAGGGTACTGGAGAGTAAAATCTATTCTTTGTACAATAATTCATTCTTTATATTCTTCCATTCTTATTCTTTAAGGCATCAGGAGGCAACCATTTCTGGGGCGGAAATGCAGTTTAGTGTGGGGTAATTTTGAGTAGATGAAGTATGACCTGTAGGGAGAAGGTGAACATAAGATTTTTGTGTGGTAACAAGGTAGATTTGAAGGTGCGAAAACATAGGGAAGGAAGAGCACGCAAAATACAAATTGAATCGGGACTTAGCAATTTTAATGGTTATAGGATATTTTTGAGATAGCGTACATAGCACACAATAGGATGGAGACTTGCACGACACAAAAATGCTATTTTAAGAAGCACATTTACTAAAATGCCATGCATGAGTTTGAATTAATAATAGAATTTCTCTTGACGAGTTAATGATAAGAGATCTATTTTTAGCGCACTTGCATGCATGTGCATATTATTGTAAAGGCACATGAATATTTTCAGCATGCGACCTATTTTTGTAAGTGCATAAGAAATGAAGGGAAATTCCCCACTCTTATAAATATGTAGTAATATATGTAGATTATGAGAGTGTGTTATGTATGAGATATTATGGAGTTATATTGCTAGATCTGATGTGTGCATAAATTTATGATACTACTTGTTGTAAGAAACTTGTGTTTATTGTGTTTTAATATCATGGAGGGTTTTGGGTGAATAATGGTGTTAAGTATGACTGAAACTAGTTCTTACATGGTTGAATTCATTATATCTATCACTTAATTCATTATTCTTTTAGATATATATCTAGAATATGTTCTGTGGAATATTTATGCTATTTGTGGATATGAATACATTACATCTTCATCATGTTCACATCCTATACAAAAACTCTAAAGAGGGCCTGGTACCTTTGCTCACTTCAAGTGAGCACTTAGCTCAGCCGGGTGATGTGCTAGCATGCCCGAGTTGTTCGTGGTAAATTCTTGGCTACATAGTATCACCCTTTGGACTATGCCAATAGATAGTCCCAACTTCTTTAACCAATGAGCCTCCATCCTTTTTTTTTTTTTTGCCTCTTCTAATCCTTGGCTATTCATTTGGTGACTCTCGCGCACTTTCTCATGTGCTTCTATTATCTCTCACTCCTTACAACCCCTTCTTTCCTAAAAGGATCTTATCCCTTGATCCTTGGAAAATTATTTCCCTCTCTTTCTTTGTGTAAGTATATTCTTGCTTTGAACCATCCTTCTTTGGTTCATTTTCGAGATTTCTATACTAAGAGCCCATTCTTTCCTTCAATTATTTCTTTCACAATTCCTCCGCATTTTTATGCAATCATCCACCTAATGCTTCTCCAAAGTGAGTGTTCTACCTTAAAATTACGTACTCACCATCATATGTCTTTCACATGAGTCTATCATCATCTTTTTCCTCTTTTGTGGTCCACTCTACCATTGGAATTATCCTCTTTTTGCATATTCCTTAAGCACACTTCTTGATGTAACCTTCTCTCGTTGTCTCTTGTCCCCTTAGGTGAGGTATTCTTAAGGGTTTCTTCTTTCACTCGCCTCTCAAGATCTATTAGAATGCACTCACGGTTGATGATATCTATATTTTCCTCCCTCTTATTGTGGCAATTTTTCCTCACTACATTTTCTTACACCTTTTATTTGTAAATATTTTCAAGCCTCCTCTTCACACTCTATTTTGAGATCCCTACCAACCTATTTTCCTCTTGGGGAGCTCTTTTCCACACACACTTTAGCAACCCTTCTCATTAGTTTCTCTACATTTGGTTCCTTGGGGTAACTCTAGGAATGACCATTCTTATCCTCTCTTGATCCCATCTTCCTCCTTTGTATTCTCTTGCAGGTTTCCTCAAACCGTCATTGCACTCCCCTAACTCGTATAATCTTCTTATTTCTCACGTCTCTCTACACACCTCCTCTTGAGATCATCATGTATCTTCATACTTAGTGCAATCTGTTTCATATGTAATTTTACAACTCTTTAGATTACTTAGCTTCTCCTGCAACGGGCTCCTATTTCGTGTATATCTTTCTCTTTTCTCTCATCAACTCATCTACATATATTTTCTCCTTTCGTGCCTTTTTCTATGCTTTTTCCTTTCATTGGTGTCTTATTTTTTGGTCATCCTACAACACATCCCATATTCTCCTCAATATATATCACACATTTCATGTGTATTCTATACACCCATTTTCTTCCTGTGTATCCCTTTCCTTCTATACACCTCTTTCGCCATAGAATCCTCCCACGCTTCTACACATTTATTTACACATGACCATCTCCTCCTCCTTAGAAACTTTATTTTCTAGCATCGATATGAAATTGATAGCTTATTTAATCTAAATAAGAAAAAATCACATTAAATAATTACAAAAGTAATGCAAGATACATGAAACAATATTATAGAGATCGATTATAAAAACACAATATTATTGATTGAATAAATCTGAGCCTATAGCAATTACATGGTGATAGAGCTTACAATATATAGGATAATGATCTACTTAATAAAAGGATTAAAATCCAATCCTTAATCCCATAATATCCTCTCTTATCTCTCCTATAATCACTCCAAAACCCATCAATCTCTCACACACCTTGCAAATAGATACGTGAGTCTGTTTTATTCAACAAACTTAAAACTACTACAATATCCTATATTATTAATAATGAGTTGTTTTATGAATCATATTAATAATATTAAAATATTTTATTTTTCCACATACATGATATTAATATCTAACTCACTAACTTAGTAATGTAATATATGAATATTACATTTAACTCGTACTCAAACAATAATGTGAGAACTAATCCAAGGATAATCCTAACAACATGATACTCTCATGTGGTGCCATATGTCAATGGGTGATTTTTTCCTTTACCCTTTGTTCAACTCACGAGAATATTTATGCACCCTCTCTTACACATCCTTTTGTGGTTTCTAGCATTTGAACCCTCTTCCTTTGGCAGTGCCCCTGCACTAGGTTATTCAACTCTATTGCACTTTTGTTATGAAATAAATATTTTCTCCTATGTGTGTACCTTTTCCTTTTAATGATTATTTGAAATCTCATGGATGTTCGATTTGCCACATATTCGAATCCCAATTGAGTCCTTCACCTCTACACCATTTCGTGGTGTAATAACCCTTCCTATTTGGTGGTCTTCTTCTATGTGTTCCTATCGGGTCCTCATGTTGGAGACCCAAGCTCCTTTATCATTTCCTTGAGTTTCTTCATGTGGCACATCGATATGTATCCTTTCTTTAGTACCATCTAAATTTTCCTTTTATTATGTATGACTTCAAAATATTTTTGGTTCATAAAAGGGTATGCAATGGGTTGGGTCAAAGCTAATGTGTATGTTGTGTGGGTAAAAATAATCTTGTCAAGTTTAATTTTATTCTCTTTGTGGAGCTCTCACACTCTCTCTCTCTTGGAGGTTTTAAACATCTTGTTCCTCCTAGGGCCTACTTGTCTCAAACTTTGCACTCATCTCGATCTAAGGTTGATCCGACCTACTCTCTCGGTTCCTCTCCTTGGATGGCCTCAATGGTACTACGTTTGACCTTGAAACTTACGACCAATGATTATCTCTTGAAAAACTACCTTATTCGATAACCTCAACTTGAGTGGATTCTCCCCTATTTATAGCCATGCGTGCCTAAATTCTTGCTTCTCTATCCTTTATGCTAGATCCTCTAGATTTCCCACTTGGAATTAAAATTTAAACTAGGATCTTTATTTCCCTTATCCAAATGATCTACTTTCAGCTAATTAGCTCGTGCATGGTCACCCGGTGGTTGGATTTTCCTTATCACCACTACATTTTCCTATCAATATAAACCATGTGACCATACAAACCCATTCTTGTTTGTATTTTATACCATCTATAATTGCATCTTATCACTTCAAACCTTGTCTTTTGTTCCTTATTTTCACCCATTCCATTACTTTGGCTCCTCTAAGATCTTTGTTCACTTTCCTTGTTTCCTCGCACTCGCTTCCACTTACATTTCTCTATGCTTCTTCTCCCTTGGTTACTACCTTGGACCACTTCTCATATGAGTGACATATTCTTATCTCGCTTTGTGACCTTTTCCTATGTGCATGTAGTCATATTTTATACCATTAGACCAATAGTCTAATCCCAGCACATTGGCCTATCACCCAATGGGTGCTAGGAACTCACCCGAGGCACACATGGGTGGTGAGTCTCTCCTTTATTTCCCTCTGATCTCCTTTTTCTTCTACCATGTGCTTGTATTTATAACCTTAGCAACCACCACCACACCTTTCTAAAGTTATAGATCACTTGCTAAGTGTTGAAGTGGTCCTCAATGGGAGCATGCCTTCTCATATCCGAGCTCTCCAATCTTTGAAATGATGTCTTCTACAACCTTCCATCGCATGCCTGGTATATTCCCTTTTTGATCCCATAGTCATCAGGATGGCACCTTATCCAAAAGGGTCATGCTTTTCTCGTGTCTTTGCTGGGTGCGAATACGGATAAATCCAAAACCTATCCTACCTTATGCCCGCACCATGTGTTTTGTAAAAAACCATTAGAATCCTTCCTCGCACACCCGTAACTGCGCACCCTTCTTTAAATAGGTCTTGTGCGTCCACATGCCTTCTCATCTTTAGCCAATATTCTAGGGCCCAACATCACCCCACACTATACCTATTCTCCATCTTCAAAAACACTCTTCAAAGAATAAAGAATTCCAGATCCTTACAAATTATTAGAATGGAAGAATAAAGGAATGAGGAAATGGGGAAACTAATGAAAGAATGGGGAATTTTTTTATTTCTAGAGGAGGAGAGGGAAATCCTTCCCTAATTCTACTTTTAACTTTCCCTAAGCATTGACCTCGTTCTGAGTTTGCTGACAGAGGTCACCCACTAGGGCGATCACTTCTTCAAAACTCAGCTCCTCACCCTTAGCACTCATTGTCTCCATGATTTCCTCTAGTTGTTTTCCCAAATCCTTGAGCGCGTCCATCCTTCAAGTGATTTGGGGGTATAACTCTTTATCCGGTTGTTGATTGAGCCCCACAAGGTCTCAATGGCCTTTGATTTCTTTTCCAATTCGGCTAGGATTTTTTCTCGCTCAACCTTATTCCCCTTATTATTTGTTAGGAATTAGAGAACAGATATGTGGAAAAATTCCTCAAACCACAGAAGAAGAAACTATATAACAAGATTATACATGTAGAAATATAACAACATAAATAAATAATGCACAAAAGAATACAAGACAAGATTTAACGTGGTTCACCCAATGTGGGCTACATCCACCAAGAACTTGCTCAAATTTTATTATCAACAAGAGTAAAACAACTCTCACAGTATTCTCTCAGTTATGAACTCACAACAAAATTCTAAAGATGCTAAACCACATCTAAACCACAATTGACACCCAATTTCTTAACCTTGATCACTCTTGATCACCTCTTGATCACTAAGACTCAAGACCTATTGAACACACAAGATATATTCAAGATACCCTAACACCTCTATTTATAGGATTACAATCCTTTAAGAAGTCCAAAAGATAACCCTAGAAGTTTGAAATTCATGACCTATCATCTTCCCATGGCTGGAAAAGAAACTGTCATGACCTTTCATCTTCCCATGGATGGAAAATAAATGGTCATGACCTTTCATCTTCCCAATTTGAACTCCACACTTCAATACTGATTTGAGAAGACCAAAAAAAGGCTCCACACCCCAAAAATCTCCCACTTGGAGATTGTTCCTACTGATAAAAGTTCTCAACCATTCATTATCAACCATAAAGGCCAATCAAAGTTGAACACAACTTCAACTTCTCCCTTGTGACCGCCTTGGTCATCATATCCGTAGGATTCTGACTAGTATGAATCTTTTCTAGCTTTAACTTATATTCTTCCAAATCTACCAGATGAAATCATATCTCAGCTAAATGTTCTGCGTCATAGAGTGAAAAGTGGAGTTCTTCATGAATGAATAACACTTTGGCTATCATTGTGTAGTCTCCTTACTTCCTGCGTATGACCCAACTCATCAAGCAACTATTGTAATGAAATCATCTCCTTAATTACCTCTATGGCAGCAACATACTTAGCCTCTATGGTTGACAAAGCCACAACCTTTTGTAACCATGAAATCCAACTCACCGTTGTATCACCAACCGTAAATACATAACCTATCATGCTCCTCCTATTGTCCAAATATCTTTCCATGTCTGAATCTACATAACCACACAATGTAGTTTCCAATCCACTGAAACAAAATGCTACTCCCATGGTCCCTCTCAAATACTGAAGGATCGACTTCACTGCCTGTCAGCGCTCTCTACCTGGATCACTCATAAACCTGCTCACTGCTCCCAATTCATGGGAAATGTCAAGCCTAGTGCATAACATATCATACATCAAGCTACCGACCACTAATGAGTATGGTACCTGGACATCTAGATTTTATCCTCCTCAGTCTTGGGACTCTGCTCCTTTGATAATTTAAAGTGATTTGCCAAAGGAGTACTAAACAATTTAGCATCCTACATGCTAAACCTCTCCAAGAGCTTCTTTATGTACTCTTCTTGAGATAATACTAGATTCCTCTCCTTCATGTTCCGAGTTATTCTCATACCAAGGATTTGTTTTGCTTCCCCAAATCCTTTATAGCAAATGAGTCACCTAGTGCTTCTTGAGTACCTTTATTTCTTGCATGTTCTTCCCTACAACAAGCATATCATCCACATACAGGCACATAATAATATACCATAAAGAAAATTCTTGATGTACACGCAATGGTCTAAGTGACACTTGGAGTAACCTTTCTCCTGCAAAAAAATTCAAACTTCTTGTACCACTGCCGTGGAGCTTGTTTCAGACCATACAAGTTCTTCTTCAATTTTCACACTAACCTCTTCTTCCCTTTGACCACATAACCTTGTGGCTGCTACATATCCAATTCATCATCCAACTCACCATGAAGGGATGCGAGTATTCATATCCAACTGCTCTAAGTGGAGGTCTTCTACTACTACTAAACCAAGAACAGTCCTAATAGAAGTAATTTTAAAAACATGAGAAAAAATTTCATCAAACTATATACCTTTCTTCTCATACAAATCCCTTGACCACCAAATGTGCCTTATATATTTTCCGCCTCCATCTTCCTCTTTGATTCTATATACCCACTTGTTTTGGAATGTCCTCTTGCCCTCGGATAGCTCCACCAGATCCTAAGTCTTGTTTTCCATAAGAGATGTATGCTCTTCATCCATGGCCTGCTCCCACTTCTTCCTGGCATCCACTTGTACTGCTTCATCAAAGCACTTTGGCTCTCCACTGTTAGTGAGAAATAAATAATTCAAATATGGAGTAAATCATTCAGGTTCCCTTCTTACCTTAGTAGACCTTCTCACCTCAGGAGTTTGAGGTTCCTGATGAGTAGGTTCCTAAACTGGCTGTGTTGAAACATGCTACACTTGAACCGGCCCCTTGGACACCTTGTTGTCTACAATGTCCTCTAACACTGTGTATTATTTCTTTGATTCCTCTTTTTGTTCCTACAATTGATCTTTATACATGAATTTTTCATTAAAGACAATATCTCTAGACCAAAATATTTTCTTGTCCTTAAGACTCCAAACATGGAAACCGAAATCATCCTCAACATATCCAACAAAGGTGAATTTCTCAGAATTTGCCTCTAACTTGGTCCTATCATCTTTATCAATGTGAACAAATACCTCACATCCAAATACTCTAAGAAATGAGTAATCAATTTTCTTACCAGACCAAGCCTCCTCAAGTATACCTCCATCCAAAGCCATAGAGGGTCCTCTGTTAATCAAATAAACAATTGTACTCACCACTTCTGCCCAAAACATAAGTGGCATCCCCGTATGTAACCTCATGCACCTAGCACGCTCCATGATTGTTTTGTTCATTCTCTCTGACACTCCATTTTCTGTGGAGTATTTGGAACTATTCTTTTCTGTGGATCCTATTTACCAAATAGTAATCAAGAAATTCATTACTGTAATACTCCCCTCCATTACTTGATTTGAGACATTTCAACTTGATACCTATTTCATTCTCAACCAAGGCTTTCCATCTTTTGAAGGTTTCAAACACATCAAATTTCTTTCTAATGCAATATACCCAAAATTTTCTAGTTGCATCATCAATAAAAGTGACATAATAACATGAACCACCAATAGAGTTTACCGAGCTATCCCTCATACATATGTATGTAATAAATCCAACTTACCCTCCTTCCTGGTAGGTCCAACCTTGAGGAATACCACCCACTTCTATTTTCCATAAAAACAATCCTCACGAAGTCTAAATATAACTACTTTAATCTGGGTAGCCTATCCTTTATAATCTGCATGCCCTTTTGAATCATATGACTGAGTCTCTGGTGCCACAAAGTTGCATCTCCATCTGCAGCAACTAAATTACAATAATCAACACCATTGGTTAAATACAAAGTACCATTTTTCTTACCTCTTGCAACCACAAGAGCTCCCTTGGTAACCTTCCAAGAATCTGTTGTAAAACTAACCATACAACCATCACTGCCCAATTGACCCACTGATATCAAGTTCCACCTTAACTTAGGCACATGCCTAACATCCTTAAGTAGCCATGTGTTCCCATTCTACATTTTCACCCAAACACAACCTTTCCCTACTATTCTGTATGGTTCATCATCACCAAGATATACATGTCCAAAATATCCTTGAACAAAATCAGTAAAGTAATGTCTATGTGGGGTGGCATGGAAAGAAGCCCCTGAATCTAACACCCAAGACTCAGTAATATTAACTAAAGAAATAATTAAGGCATCCTGACAAACATCACCTACTACCACATTTACTCGTTTAGTTTCCTCCTTGTTCTTCTTATCCCAAAGAGCCCAACAATATTTCTTAGCATGAACAACCTTCCCACAGTGCCAACATTCTAACTTATTCTTGGACTTTGACCTTCCATGATCATTCAACTTCCCACGGTTACCTTTCCTGTGTTATTTTATCTCCCTCTTCTCTCCTTTATCAAAGCATTTCCAGAAGTAGAAGAATCTCCAGTGTTCTTCCTTAACATTTCCTCACTTATGATCACACCTATTACATCCTCAAACTTTAGCTTTGAATTATTAGAGATTGAATTACTTACAACCATAACCAAGATGTCCCTAAATTTATCTAGTAAGGAGCACAAAATCAAAAATCCCTTACCTCATCATCAAAGTCAATTTTAACCAAGTTTAACATACTCATAACCGTATTAAATTCATTCAAATGAACATATATAGAACCATTCTCAAACATCTTCATATTAAACAACTTTTTCATCAAAAATATTTTATTAGAGGTAGAGGGTTTTTCATATTACTTCCCCAACACACTCATGAGACCTTTCGTGGTATTTTCTGCGATATGTTGAAAGCAACCAAAGATGCAAGGCATAACCGAATTTCCCCAAGTGCCTTCCTATCCAAAGAACTCCCAATCCTAATCCAACATGGTTGTAGGTTTCTTTGATTTCCAGCCAAAGGAACATGGAGGTCATTTTGATATAAGTGATCTTACATTTGGATCTTCCACAAACCAAATTTCTGCCCATTGAACTTCTCAACCCTTGATCGCCCTCATCCGCCATAGCTCCCACTCAAGCTAAACTTTCCCTATGATTTACCAAATCAGAAAAAAAAACACTAAAGCTATGATACCATTTGTTAGGAATTAGAGAAAAAATATGTGGAAACAATTCCTCAAACCAAAATAGTAGGAAACTATATAGCGAGAATTATACTTGCAAAAATATAACAACATAAAAAATAATGCACAAAAGAAGACAATACAAGATTTAACGTGGTTCACCCAATGTGGGCTACATCCATCAAGAACTTGCTCAGATTTTATCATTAACAAGAGTAAAACAAATCTCATAGTCTTCTCTCAATTATGAACTCACAATAGAATTCCAAAGATGCTAAACCACAATTGACACCCAATTGCTTTGATCACTCTTGATCACCTCTTGATCACTCTTGATCACCTCTTGATCACTAAGACTCAATACCTCTTGAACACACAAGATATCTTCAAGATACCTTAACACCTCTATTTATAGGATTATAATCCTTTAAGAATTCCAAAAGCCAACCCTAGAAGTTTAAAAGTCGCGACCTTTCATCTTCCCATGATTGGAAAAGAAAGCGTCATGACTTTTCATCTTCCCACATGACTAGAAAAGAAATGGTCATGACCTTTCACCTTCCCAAATTGAACTCCACACTTCAATACTGATTTGAGAAGACCAAAAAAAAGGCTCCACACCCCAACATTATTTTCTTGGAACTCCTTGAGTTTCATTTCATGGGTGGCAACTAAGATACTTTCCATTCTATCCCTATCCACGTAGTTATCATAGGTAGCCTCAACAACTTACGCCATGGCTTTTACATCAGCGTGGATCTTATTGTACTAAGAAACAATTTTCACAACCTTCGTCTTATTTTATTTTTCTTGGCAGCCCAATGTCTCTTCTATGGATTCTAAGGAAAGTGGCCACCTCTCCATAGTGAGTATGCGAGTCAATTCCTCTAGGAATTGTAAGGTTGATTCATATTTTTGTGTGGGCGGTGTTAAACTGGATGCTTCAAGACAATTGCATCTCGTGATCATATCTATTTTCTTGTATGCCTCACGCACCCTTACCTTCTCGTATTTTAACTCATGACTTAACCGAGCATTGATTAGCTCCTCCCGCTTGGTCTATTCCTTTCTTAAGGATCTCCTTCTCCTTTTTCTCCAGCTCTACCTCTAGGAATTTCACCCTATCATTTAGTCTGAAGATTCTGGCTTCAACCTCAACTGAAACTTTGATGAGTGTGTTGTAGATTTTCTCATATGATAATTGTTGAGCATTCACCAAGGGGTTTATTCCCTTTGTTTCATGTCACCTTTATTGATTCTCCTCGGCTTATTTATAATTTAGGTTCATCAATGTGGGACTTAAATGCCCATGATAGCATTTTCCTCATCCGAGGGTATGCACCTTCCTTATCAAATGAAGTCGGGGCCAAGATTTGTTCTGCTCTAAAAGCACACACACAACACCTTGTTTGGATCATTTATGTAGCTCATTCATTGACCTTGTGTTGCTTTTGTGCTCTTTCTCCCTATGT
Source organism: Taxus wallichiana var. yunnanensis (assembly GCA_018340775.1). Lineage (NCBI taxonomy): Eukaryota > Viridiplantae > Streptophyta > Pinopsida > Cupressales > Taxaceae > Taxus > Taxus wallichiana. Next base: position 368,475,987 of record CM031242.1, on the reverse strand, counting down.
GTGTGGCCCTTGGAAAGCTTACAGCCAAACTGGGATCTCCCCCCATGTTGCCATATTCTTTTCCTACACTTTCCTCCTCAACTTCCTTCAAAACTCATAGAATAGATGTTCTTCACATCCTTGAGCTTGTCATCATCATCCCTGTCACCGATGTAGGCATCTATACTATCCATTTCTTTTGAGTCTGCCTCATCTGTCACCTTTTGCTTCTTCCTCACTGGGGATTCCAGTACATGAGATTCTTATTTTTTTTCTCCTTTACAGGTGATCTCTTTACTGGTGATTCCTCATGGGTGAGGTGGTCTTTTGATCCGACACCTATTATTTTAGGGTCTTCATCTTGAAAGAATACTTCTTTCTCCATGTGTAAGTACTAGACTTAGCGCTTGCCTCGATATGCTCACCGTTTGTGTGGTTTGAACACTTAATGCCTACTTCTCCTGCACCTCTTCTCTTTATCTCTTCCTTGGTGTGGCCTTCTTCCTTCATGTAGGGTCTTTAGGAATGGATGCATCATTCTCCAAGTAATCACCCTTTTCAAATTTTGGTCTTATGGGCGAGATACACCCTTGTTGTGGTCCTCCTTGTAATTGACAATGTTAAAGGCTTCATCATTTGTACTTCATGGGAGACATATTTCTCCATGTATGTGTGCTTCTTTGGGTAGATGAACTGGAGCAGTTCGAAGTGGTCTACATTTACCTCACTAAGGAAAAACTTAGTCTCTTGGCCTCCTTGAACTGATTGACTCTGGCTTGGAAGTATTGCACGGTGAAAGAGAAGGGTAGCTTGCACCATGGATTCATATTCCCATATGTCAATGTAAATTTGCCAATGCATAAGTGCTGGTACAATAAAAACTCTTCCTCTCCATCCACAAGCATTGGTAACTACTATGGGATCCTCCATTCTTCATCTAATGCATTGCACATACATTTGTATCCTTTTCTAAGCGCGCCTTGTGAGTGTCCGTCATGGTTTCACAAGTGTACTTCGCAAAACTTTTTGCGGGTGAGGAATCCTCTTCTAGATACTCCCAAACAAGTTTTTTTGGTCCAACAAGAACTCCAATCTCTAAAAATACAATGGTGAGGAGGATGTTACCAAAGAGTATATTTTTTCCCTCCTGCGCACTACTTATGATTTCATCCACGATGAAAGCAAACAAGTTATAGATTTTTCCTTCAAATATCTTTCAGCATACATTTAGCCATGCCTTGTTCACTTGTGTCCATCGTTCCTAGTCATTGAGCTTGGTCACCAAGTGTGGCCATCCTCATAACTAGGTCTGGAATCTCGACGATGTCAAAGTATCGTGACCCCTTCTTATAGTCATATGTGGCTATAGTCTCCTTGATAGCCTCCTTGTCACTCAGATCATCATCTATGTTATCTCCTTCACAAATGAGGCATGTGAACTTGGATATCAATTGCGGTGTTATGTGCATCTTATGCCCCATAAAATAAAATTGATCCTCATGCATGTGTGACATCAACCATTGATAAAGGTGCTTAGGATTTCCAAAGTAAGGAAACTCATATAGTTGCAATAATCTAGCCTTCTCCAATTTGACCTTCACCTTGTCATTGTAAATAGGCATTCCTTATGGCATCCTCTTGTTAGTTAGATGAACCAACTCTAATGCCATTTCCTTCTCATTTATTCTTGTGCGATGGTTATAATCACTCACGACCATCTTTTGCAAGTATGACTCCAGTTTCCTAGCAATACTCCATCCGAGTCTTGCATTTCGCATACATACCATTCTTCATTGGTGCTTGCGATGAAATCAGTCTGATTTCCCTTATCCTTGCCCTTTATTTTCTTTGGTGAAATGTTTGGTTTCTTTGGTGCCATTCTTTCGGTCAGATGAACTTAAAACTCCTTCCTATTTCTTTTCTCTACTACTCTACTCAATTCCAAAGCTATTTCTTGTGAATAAATCCTTTTTCCCTCATGCCCTAGCTGTCAAATGCTAACTGGGAAATCCTTCCATAAGACAACACTTCTCAACCAACTTTCCCCACGCCCATGTACTCCTTCCTTCTAGTTTGCAGATTTATTCTAGTCGTACACTCAAATTTCTCAGATTCTTCTTTCTTCGCACAAATTTCTCTATGGATGCCCTATTTCATCAGAGCTTCTTTCACTTTCGTAATTGCAGGTAACATATGATTTCCGACCTTGTATTTATAGTTTTTCCTTCTTTCAAAGCATTAAAAGCTATACCACGTACCAATGTACTTTCACATTAAATGTGGATTTTTCCACTAAGACGACTTTAAGCTCCTTTACCCACATGCCACATCCTGCGTGAAAAATCCTTTACAAATTTCTATCGTGCAAAAATCCAACCTGACCAAAGACTCTTACGCACACATTTACAAAGTCGAAGGCACTTCTTCTGTCCTTTACCCAATTTTTTTCCTCACCTACCTCATGTTGTTCCCACTGCTCTTCATCCTTTGTACGTGGTCTCATTACCTTAACTTTGACACCACACTTTATCATCCATTGTTTCCTCATGTGATTTCTCACCCTTACACGCTTCCTTCTATTGGGCCTTTTAACTTGTATTACAGGCTTATAATTTTCTTTGCATTACTCCACCCCACACTAAAACAAATGCATGGTCCTCTATGCGCATACAAATTATTGGATAAAAAAATAATGTGGTTAGTTGCCAGTGCAAGTGCAAAATGAAACAAAAAAAAGGAACAAGCAAATGAGAAAGGGAAACACAAGAAAAGAAAAAGCATAAAGGGAAATTCTAGACTAATTGGTAATACTGCCTTATTACAAACACCAAGAAGACTTATTTATAGTAGGGATTCATGCTAATCCCATTGAAATGACCTAGTAATATCATACCATCTAGCACTTGTAACTGGAAAGCACCTGAATCAAGAATGTATGAGATGATGTAGGGTCCCAACCAATGGAATTTCAACTTCCCAGGATGGCACAAATACTTGGAATCATACAACAACACCATCTGCCCAACCTCAAACTTCTTGTTCTTGATATGATGATCATGCCATGCCTTTTGTCTTGTTTTTTTGTCTTCTAAATCCATCTAGCAAGTGATCACCTTTCATCTAACTACATCAACTTATCAATTTTCAATTCTTTCTCATCAACTAACCCTCCTTGCTCATTCAATAGATGGTAACATGAATTCAACTAGAAAAATAGCCTCATGCCAAACACCAATTGAAATGGTGTGGCCTTGTTCAACCTCTTGTAGGTTTTCTGTATGCCCATAGAATGAATGATACTTTGTCATCCCAATCTTATCTTCCAACATCACATATCTTAGTTAACATGTGACTTAGTATCTTGTTAAATGCCTCAACAATTCCATTTGCTTGAGGGTGATAAGGGGTAGTCTTGTGATGGGCCACCATAAATTCTGCTAATATAATCCTGACCATTTCATTGAGAAAGTGTGTACCTCTATCACTTGTTAAACTTAAAGGACAACCATACATGTTGATTATGTTCTCCCATAAAAATATAGTAATTTTCATTGTGGTGCAATCCTTTGTAGGCATTGCCTCTTCCCATCATGTGTTAAGTAGTTAGTGCAAGTGATGATATACCACAAAATAGTCCTTCGTGCGGCTGGTGAAATTGGCCCTACAAAGTCGATTACCCATTTTTCAAATGGTTCAACATTGGCTATTGGTCGCAAGGGAATTTCATCCTCTTTTAGGTTTTCCAAACTGAAATGGTCACAGCCTTGCAAAACTCAATACAATCCTAGATGGTTTCCCACCAAATCCCTACTAATAAAATCTTCCACATGGTAGCATTTCCTACATAGTGTCCTCCTGCAATCCCACCATGTGCTTCCTCCATAATTGCCACATGCTCATGCTCCAATACACATCGATGCAAAACCTCATCATGACCTAACTTATATAGATCTCCACTAATCAACATGTAAGGTGTGATGTATATTGCTAATTGCTTTCTCTAAAGCCTTCATCCCTTCCAATGCCACACCTATTTTTAAGAACACGTGATATCTTCCAAGTTTGAGGGCACATGCCACAACCTAAATAGTTGTGCATTTGACATGGTATCCTCAATGCTTTTTACACATCCTCCCTTGAGTTAATCTTGATAAGTGGTCAGGTCCTAAATTCTTTTTCCTAGTTTTATGACCACTGTGAACTCAAACTCTTGAAATAATAGGACCCAATGACATATGCGCCCTTGTAGAATGGGCTTGTTGACTAAGTATTTCAATGCCATGTGGTCCATGTAGAATATAAATGGTGTTGCCAACAGATACTGTCTAAACTTGTGTAGTGCATGTAGATCATAGACAATGCTTCACACTCAATAGTTGTGTAATTTTATTCTGTTGGTGTCAAATTTCTACTTGCAAAGCACAAGGGATGATCAAAATTCCTCACCAGGTTGTGTTAGTACTACTCCCATAGTTGTCCTGAGGCATCAACATGCACATGGAAAGGATTATCCCAAGAAGGAAAATGTAATATGGGCATGTCATGACAAGCCTATCCTTCAAAGTGTCAAATGCCTTCTATTGCGCCTCTCCCCAATGAAAGGCACTCTTGTGTTTTAACAATTCTCCAAAGGCATGGTGATCTTGGCATACCCCTTGATGAATTTTATATAATACCCCATATGCCCAAGGAATCATGCACACACTTTGACTAGTAGGCTCCCTAATCCCACAATAACTACAACTTTGGCGGGATCCACTAGTAAGCCTTCTTTGCATATAATGTGTCCTAACATGGTTCCAAATGGAGTAGAAAAGACACATTTCTTAATGTTGAGGGATATCCTCAATTACCGACATCTCTCAAACATCAGCCTTAAATTTTCACAATGGTCTTTCACCAATCCATACACAGTCCAGTCATCTCAGGTAAACTTGAAGAAATTTATGGATGAAGTCCTAAAATTCTTGTACCATGATGTGGAGAGAACATGAAGGTGCATTCTTCAATCCAAAAGGCATAACCATGTAGGAAAAACTTCCCCATTAGTGGCAAAAGTTGTCTTTCTCTAGTCTTCCTTTGTAATCTTGACTTGGTGATACCCTGAGAACCCATCCGTGAAAGAGTAGACTTCACGCCCGGCTACTCCCTCCAAAATTTCTTCAGTAAAGGGGGTTGGGAAAGGATCGATGACACATACTACATTCAAATCCCTGTAGTCAACATAGATTCTTATCCTTCCATCCTTCTTGATATTGATAACCATTAGGCTTATCCATTTTGATTCTTCCACTACCTCAATGATACCAGATGCTATCATCTTGTCTATTTCTTCCTTGACCCATACGTGAAAATTTGGATTCATCGATAAGGCCTCTTTGAATCGGGCGTGCACCTTCCTTCAACTTGATCTTCATCTCCCCAAGGAATGGTGAACACCTTTGAGTTCATGGTACCCATGAGGAAAAAATCTTGGAACTGCGCAATAGATCAATGACCTTTGAAACTTCTTTTTTGACCAATAGTCCCCAATGATAGCTTCCTTAGGTTCCATCTCCATTCCAATGTTAACCTTCTTTGTTTTTAAGGGCTCATGGTAGGCATGTGCTCACTCATCAGTGTTATCTATGACTTCATGTGTACCTTCCGAATGGTTAACATCCAAAGTTTCCATCTCTTCTCCATCTACTACATAGACCATTTTTCCTTTTCTTTTTCCATGCATGTGCACTCAAGTTGTACTTCCTATGATTCTTCTTCATTGAGGGTGTCTCCAAATAAGGCTCACCTAATAATTCCAGTAGCCTATCCTCTGCCATAGCACTATCTCCCATCATAAGGTGCTTGATTACTTACAACACCTTATCTACTGATGGCTTTGTACTCCTATACTCGAAAATATTGAATGAGATCAGCACCAACTCCTGCCAATTACCTGTTTGATGGTGCATCTCTCGAATGAATATACCATTCGCACACAACCTTGTAAGGTGGAATACAACTTATGTACCCATAATGAAGGTGGTAACACTTTTGTGCTTCCCATCTAGGCCTTCTCACATGCTTGGATATGAAATGAGGTGGTCTCTTTACCATGGTAGTCTTGTATGATGTGGGCGTGTTGCTCTAGAGAACCTTATAGAAAATGTGATTCTTACCTCATGCCACTCTAGGAGGTTCTCCCGATGTGTAGCCCACTAGCACTGCTGTAGTTTTGAGTAGGTTATAATTGAGCATTCCCCTCCTCTCATCCTCATTTTCCACTGAGCTTCCATTTCTTGCAAGAAAATTTTAGGGTATGCTCCCCTAGAAGTAACTTGGAAACTTCTTTCCTCCTAGGTGCTTGACTGAGTGTGCCTTTGTTACCCTTGTTACAGATCCTCTCAACTATCACCCAATCAACTCATAGGTCCCATGTGCCCAATTTTCACATGCCACACTAGTGGTATCACTCAAGGATTGAGCATCTTCAAACTAGATGACTCCCTCGTGGGATGAATTATCTCAAGATCTCTGATGGAATGCACATAGATTTTTCAAGGAATTCTTCTCCTAAGGGCTCAGTATAGGGCATTGACTTCCCATCTATCAAAGGGATGATCACCCTTTCTTCCTTGTTCTCAAAGCTGATATACCCTTTGTTAAACCACAGGTTCGGCATTGTTCTTGTAACACCATGGGCACCCAAGAAATGCTGGAAAATTTCTACCTCGAGCAAGCACCAAGATTTGAAGTCTCCAGTGAACTTGGCCCTTGAATGGTGATAAATGCATCCTTCAGACTCAATGGGCATTGCCTTAGTCTTTTTTCCATATAACACATTCGAAGATGGTTGTAATGTGGGCCTTCCCATTTGATGCCAAGCATCTAAGGTAAGAACATTGACCTCTTCTCCCATGTCGATGAGGATATTACTAGAAGCCATCCATCAATAACCACATTCAAAGTAATCTCCTTATCATAGTCAAGGTTATGAGGAGGAAGGTTTGCATGTAAAACCTACCTTTCGCGCTCTACTCTAAGACATGTGTGGTACCTTCTCTCTCAACCATTCTCCTAGTAAGGGAATAATATTCTCTTGCCTTAACATCCTACATACTTCCTTGACCTCATCCAAGTCATCCTTTGGAGCCTCGACATTCTTCCTTTGCTCCAACTACTTTGATTTCTCCTTTAGACATTGGATCTCCCCTTGTAAACTCGAATCACATCCATAGTCTCTTGATACACTCTCTTCTTCGATGAGTAAGGTCTAGATAATTTCCATGTACCACTTCCTCTCTTGAAACTAGTGTCCTTTGTCTTGGCATCTCCCAGTGCATGTGCGGACTTTCTCATGTCATCACCTAGTACAGGTTCTAGCCCTGACTCATGCACCACTCTTGGCATCCATTGTGAATCAACCTTCTTGATGCTCACCATCCCAATCACCTTTGTCTTTCGGTGTTGTTGGTTCATATGCTCATAAATTTCTAGACACTCTTCATACTTATGTTTCTTTCCGCACCATGAGCATTGTAATAGATCATGACACTCACATTTGTAATGCTTCTATAGATCCAAATTATAACAGTTCCTCATGGGAATTCACTTCATCCTCTCTCCATGAGTTCTATGACCATGAAATCCTCCGTGAAAACCTCTTCCACATGCTCCTCCATCTGCACGCCCTTCATAATGATGATCATCATCCTTGGAACTACTTGCAAGGCTAGTCTGGGCACACACCAAGATCAATAACATCATGGATCTGATCAATCAATCTGCAATCCTTGGTATCATGGGTCGTAGAGGTACAGATCTTACAATAGCAAGAAACATTCTTGTGGATTGTGCGTTGGAGTAGAGGGCACCTACTTGCATCATGATCCCCATGGAAAATCTCACAAGTCTACCACCATAGTAGTGCATATTGATTTTGAGGGAAACTATCCTTTGCATGCCCTTCCACTTCATAGTCTGTACACCAAATCCCACTACGAACCTCATGCATTGAGTTTGTAGATAGCTTCTCTAACTGCTTGGCCATTATAGAAATTTGAGCCTCTAGAAAAGGACTAACACCAATATCAACACTCCCAACAGCTTCAATGCGTAGGGAAGCTTCAATGCCTCACGTGGGTCTGTGAAAGTCTTGTGTGACAGAGCCCTTCTAAATGGTGTTATCAATCCTCAAAAAACCATTGAGCATGTTGAGAAGGATGAATGTCATAGGATAGTTTAGACAAGAGAGTCTTGAAACACGTATCATACTCCCACACACTCTCTGCCATTCCCTGTTGGATCTCCTTCAGAGTGTTGATGCTCTTCTTCTCAAACTCAAGGATATGGAACTCTACTAGGAAGGTGTTCTTCAATGTGGTGTAGTCTACCACCACCGTCTGATGGGGGTCATACTTCCTATACCAACTACTATGCACATGTCCTTGCAACATTGTTGCAAATTGACTCACCTTCCACTCGGGGTAGTGATCCCTTTTGTGTGCCATAGTAATTCACACTTGTGCACATGCTCTACAACATCTTCAATACCCCTATAGTCTGGTAAGTGCAAAGACATCTCAAAAACACTTGGGAGGTGGTTGGGTCCTTTCCTCTCCCGATCAAGAGCCTTGGTTCCCTCGTGTTTCCTCCTCCACCAGATCCACTGGATCCTCTAGGCCCCATTCCTCCTGACCCACTAGATCCACCTCCTGCAGTTGGAAAAGGACCTAAAGTGGTCATGCCTAGTGTTCCCAACATCCCACTAAACTATGTGTCGATGGTTTGTGATATTGTCCCACTTCCAGTTGTATGTCCCATGCCACTCCTAGATGTGATACCCAATCCTTGTGTACTTACACCTTGTCCAAAGATTCCTCCAAATACAGGAATGGCTTTTTATAGCCATGGATGTTCCAAATGAGAAATTATATCTCCTAGGTGTAGATTGATTACTCCCACTAATACCAACTAGGTTAACAATACTTCTCCTTGATCTAGAAAACCAAGCACAGGGGTTGGTCGCAGTGGGTTCGAGATGCATGTTGATGGCTCTTCTTTCTCCATGTGATGAACTCTCATTAGAAGCTGAAGGGAAATATCTCTCCCACACTTTCAAGATGGGGTAGCATAGACTTGCTCAGGTTCCACATCCTCTGCATGAACCTCAACTCCTTCCTACAATGTCTGCCTCCATAGATCCATCACACTTGCAACCTCACATTGTCTAGTCATCTCCCTTTCATGAGCTTCACTATACTTGAGTCATCTCTCCTCCCTTTCCTTTTAGCTATAATGTTTTCCATCTTCCTCCACCTAGCTTCCTCTCCCAATGCTTAGAGAAGCTTTAGTCGGCCATGGGAAATGCTTCTAAACTCAAGGTAATGACCAAGATCTTCATAGCCAAAGGAATAACACACAAAAATGATCCTCTGGGCTCCCTCAGAAACTCAAACTCAACAACTTATGGGAAATAATACGTAGAAATGGCATATTCAAGAGTATAACTGGTTCAACACTCTCTTCCACTAGTGATCAACAACACATGTCCAAGTCAGATCTATGCATCCTGCAAGCCTCTGATAGTCATCTTGGGTCCACATGCGTGATCTATAATACCAGCTGATCTAGATGCATATGTTGAAAGCCATTCATATAGTTCTATTAGGAAAAACAAAAGAATGTCTCATATAACTCATGGTATAGGTTCTCTTCTACCCATCTACATGTGCATCAAACTCAGGTCCAGTGTTGAATCTTTGAGAAAACTCATCCTCCGTGCTCTTGAACCATGTTTCAACACTTTCAAGGTCAGACGCTCTGTCATCATGCATCACGGGACAAAGATGCATGCCATTTCTCAAAACAAATTCAAAAAGAGGTCTTGGTAATGGAACCAAGATGTAGTCATATTTTATACCCTTAGACCAATAGTCTAATCCCAGGTGTGTCAGCCTATCACCCTAGTGGGTGCATTGGGATGCTCTCACCGAGCACGTGGGCACATCGAGTCTCTCCTTTATGTGAGTCTTGTGAGAATGCATCATCTTATAACATATATTCAAATGGAAATGAGTAGAAAAGAACCATGCAACATTCTAAGAACCTAGAATGAGTTGTCATCTCATTGCATCAGAAAGAGAAATAACAAAAACATATGGAAATGGTTCATATAGAAAAGGAAATGCATAAGTATTATGCTTCTAAACACATATATGATTTATAACATAGAGCCTTATATTCATATTAACAAATCTAGTAATCCACATTACATCCATTGAGGTCATATATGAATCTCATATAACCATGCAAAGCCAAGTCATGCATGAAGAACTACATTATGTTCATCATTACAAAAATGAATGTAAACCCATCCCTCTAAATGTGTCATGATTCCTATATTCTCCTAATCCCTAACCCTTAGAACCCTCCATATATTTTTGCAGAGCTTCACCTCTCCTCTATTTCCCTTCAATCTCCTTTTTCTTATACTAGGTGCTTGTATTTATAACCTTAGTAACCACCGCCATGCCTTTTTGAAGTTATAGATCGGTTTCCAAGTGTTGAAAGTGGTCCTCCATGGGAGCATGCCTCTCAAATCTGAGCTCTCCACTCTTTGCAATGATGTCTTCTAGAACCTTCCATCACATGCCTAGAATATTCCCTTTTTATCCCTGCCAAGATAGAAAAAGAACTTTGTATTTATCAAGTATCATAGAGAAAATTGGTGATAATATCATAAGAGCTAGGCCATCCTTAGAGCCAAAAGTGCTAAAGAAATTTCCTTTGATAATAAACTATGTAGGTACATTAGTGGATGTAGTGCTTGAAGATGAACCTTTGTGCATGCTAGCACCAAAGGATCTAACACAAGAGGTAGAGTGCGAGAAGGATTCGGTGATGTAGAAATTTGCATCATATGAAGGAATACTACAAATAACTGCAAATAGAATTGAAGAAAGCAAACCAAGCGTTGAACATCTTCACAACTCCAGGCGCTCATTAACATAAAAATCCTAGATGAGAACAATGAGGTCTAGAAAGTGATGAAGGACGAAACAATAGGCTGTGTAGAAAAATTATCAATGGTTAAATAGAAGTGCAAGGCCATAGTAGTAGCCCAAGAATCGAACATGAATCATCGGAAGAGCTTGGGAAGCTCATTGTGCGAGAAGATAGATTTATTAGAGGAGGATGGATGACTTGCAATGTCTAAGATTGTGTTGGTCTTGCAAAATGAGAAGGGAGAAATCGCGAAAGATGAATTGGAGTCCATTACTATGGAAATTCCAGAAAAATAAGAGGAAGCACTTGCTGAGTGGTAGACCTTGGAGGCTGACATAAAACAAGAATATCCTGAATTAGTTGTTCGGATCAAGAAGAAGAGAATGAAGAGTAAAAACATTCTTCCATCCTTTCCATTCTTCAATTCTTTACTTTATCTCTAGAGATGACCATTGTCGGGGTTAAAATGAAATTAGTGTGGGGTAATGTTGATCAAAGGACACATGACAAAAATCACACAAGAAGTCCATGTGGGAAAATAAGTCATACTCAAAAGCGCAAATGGATAGGGAGAACACACGCATGAGAACATAAGTTCAACTTTTCGAGACTTATCCATTTTAACTCATGAAGGTCTATTTTTAGAGATGGTGTGTAGGGAAAAACAAGATAGGTACATGCACACCACGCATGTTCTATTATTGGAGGATTGGATATGAAGCATTTTACATGGGCATAGGCCGGAAATAGATCTGCTACTATCACTAGCTAGCTAGCAATAGTCTATTATTAGCTCACTTGCATGTGTGGCTAGTTTTGTAAAGGCGCGTGGGTAATAGTAGCATGCGACCTATTTTAGGAATGGATAAGTGGTGAAGGGCAAGACCCTTCCCTTATATATGTGGTGAAATGTGTAAGAGGGAGAGATGAGATATATACGAGAGATATGTTGTTGAATACATTGTGCGCATACCATTTGTTATTATAATGAAGCTTCTGTATACTTATTACATTGAGAATAATAGAGGATATTGGCTGAATCTAAGTGTTAATTCTTGTGTGTATCTTAATCTAGTATGTTTTTTATCTCATCATGGTTAGTACTTAATTCTGTATAATGATGTGTTAGTAATAGAACTGCATGTGCTAAGTCTTCATCATGCTAACAACCTACAACAATAACCCTAAAGATGGACTGATACCTTTGTGTGCTTTGGGGGAGTACACAGTTTAGGCTGAGTGATGGGCTAGTGCATCTAGGTTCTTATTAGGTTTGTATTACTAAATTCTAGGCTACATCATTGGTTCCATTGCCAAGACCCTCTTTTTAGTTATTTTCAGGATGGTTCACGATGAAGACATACTAGTTGACCTTAACAAGTGTTGAAGAATGGATATGTGATCTGGAAGAAGAATACGCATGGCGATTCACCACTGGATCTAAGTATAACACGTGTGGGTGGAACAAAATCTATATGATATTTTATATGAGATATTTTTCTCTATCTTTCTAGTCAAATTGTACAAGTGGCTGATTGCTTATGCATCTAAGTGGAATTGGAGGAATCATGCACTTGTCTGGATGCAAGAAGAATTTCAGGCCCTTTATGATGCTGATCTGATTTGGACTCAAGTGGTGGATACGTGGTTCCATGGTTTATTGAATAGCTATATCTTGGAATACTCAATTTCCACTTATTCATGTCCAGAGGTAGCTGAATTTTAGTTCTTACAATATCCAAGGGGAACTTACCTACAAGGCATTCCTCTGGTGATCAAGATCCGATGGTAACCTTGAATCTGGAGAGTAAACCGATGGCTAACTAAACCTCACCATGTGTGGGGGCAAGAGCAGGATTAGTGAAAGATGGCGAGACCTAGTGGCGAAAGGTAAAGAGAGGAAAGGCAACTTAATTATAACGAGGCGCGTGAGAGGGAGATAGAGTAGTGTACCATTGCAGAAAGTATGGCATTGAGGAGAGAGATGGCTCGTGAAGGATTTGAAGCTCACGTAGAAGACATGGAGAAAGAGCATTAGGAACTCCCCATCTTGAAAAGCATGACAGGATCCCCTTGGCCTCATAAATAAGCACACCAAGTAGAGACTACCTAGGCCACAGTGTACATTTGAATTCACCTGGTAACCTAGCCCTTGCGTTTAGTTTTCTAGTATCTAGTATGAAAATTAATCAACAAGAAAGTTTGGAAAGTAAGAGAGAAAGAAAATCAATGGCGGGGGTAGATGGCTACATTGTTATTTGGAGGTGTGTTTTCAGTGCATCATCCACACGTAATATGAGTGCGTCGAGTGTTGGATTCACCTCTAGAAGTGGAACTAATTCACGGACCTTAGGGGTTCAAAGTATAGTACTACTATCAAAGCATAGGGGAGTATGTCTACCCGACCTATTCCAGCTACAAGTTTGGGATCGGGAGGGTGGCATTCGGAGGTTCGGAGGTAAGGGAAACAAAGGAGGTTTAGGATCGGGTGGGCAAGGTCCACACCAACCTAGAATATTTACATGGAAATTTCCTTCATCTCTCGAGTATAGGGGCATAGAAGATGTTCTTTGAACATGTGTACATGTGTGAAATATTGTGGCATGGAAAAGGAATCATGGATTTTGAGCGTAGGGAAATCCAATTTGCCACAAGGTTACAAGGGTGCACACACAAATAGTCTGTACAGAAAGGTTGACCTTGATTAGACTTGCATATATTATATGGAATTAAAGGATGTATTCCTTAAAGATTTTCATATCCCTGAGTTTGAGCAGAAGAGTATAAGTGCACTCAAGGACATTAAAAAAGGCACTACTAAAAGTGTTAGAGAGTATGATGCACTGTTTAAAAGTTTGTTATCAAATATTTCTTATGACATACACGCAAGCCAACATACACTATGGTTTTTTGGGGGCTTGATTACCCCTTTTAGGAGGGCATTGTCACATAAGGCGTGCACCGATCTGCTGCAAAGCACTTGAAGAATCCTTGCATGTTGAGGAATTTGGAAGCATAGATACCGGGGTGAGCCCATTTTTAGAAGCACAAATAGTAGCAATGGAAAAACAATTGGAGAAACTATCAGCAAATTTAGCACATGAGATGCACACAGGGATTTGGTGCATAAATTATGAAGTAGAAGGTCACACAAAGGATAGTTTCCCTCGTAGAACAATATGCTCATTGTTGATGGATTGTGAAATATGCCACTTAAACCATGATGTTAGTCTGCTGCCCATTATTACAACACATGATAAGGAAGAATGTTTCAAGCTACTGTAAAATCTACAGTCCATAACTCATGACACGGAGGACTCCCAACTGATTGGGAAGATCTAGGATGCTATAGATATTGGTGTATGATGAACATGAGTTTTAGTTAACTCTAAGGAAAGAATGAGCATTAGAATTGGGAGCAAAATCAGGTGTAATTTGATCGGAATGAGGGGAATTTTGAAGGTAATCATGGTAGAGGTTGAGGATACCATGGTGGATTTGGAGGATGAGGACATTGTGGTGGAAGAAGTGATTTTCCTCGTGGCACATGTTATACATGCGGATCTCCTGACCACTATAGGTGTGAGTGTCCTCAGAATAACACATGTTCTTTCTATGGAAAAAACCATAGCTATGAAGAGTGCCTAGACTTATATGAGCATCTGAGTAAGCAACATAAACAAGAAAAAAAAGGCGCAATGATGGTTAGGATACAACGAAAGTGTGGAAAATCAATGGATGCCCAAGATGGAAGTAGAATTTGAGGCACTACAAGTGAAGATCATGACCCGCGTTGAGGCAACACATGTTAGGGAAGCATTGCAACAGGCCTACCATCACTAAAGATGAGGTTCTCCATGCACGGTACCCAGATCCTACCTATCAGAAGGAGGTTTATCAGGAAACCATGGAAGTTCTAAGGAATCTTTAGGGTGAGATACAATACTTAAAGGAGTAGAAGAAAGCATCAGAGACAGTCCAAAATGATGTAGATGACTTGAGAGAAGTGTGTAAAATGTTGCGCTAGGAGAACATCATTCCATTGTTAGGGAGTTGGTTAAAAGGGAACACTCTGCGCAAGTACTGAGACTGGATGACAGATCCTACATGTAAATCTCCCTCCTCATAGCCTAGATTATGACAAGGAAATCACTCTAAATGTTTTTGTGGATGGGTGGCTATTAAGTAATATACTGATTGATATAAGCACAAAGGTCAATGTTCTTACCTTGGATGCATGGGTACAAATGGGAAGACCCCCATTACAACCATCCTCTAATGTATTATTCATGGCTAATCGGACTAAGGCCACTCCCATAAGAGTTTTGAAAGATGCATCCATTACCATACAAGGAGAAAATTTCATTGGAGACTTTGAAGTTTTAGCGCTAGCAGAGTCAGATAGCTTTCTAGCTCTATTGGGGTGTCCTTGGTGCTATGAAAATAATGCTGATATTTGGTTCAACAAGGGCTATATCAGTTTTGAAAATAAAGAGGAAAGGGTTATTATCCCTTTAACAGATGGAAATTCCATGCCTTATGTTGAGCCCTTAAGTGAAGAAGATCTGAATAGGATTTATGTATGCACCATCCAAGATCCAGAGATGATTGAACCAACCAAAGAAGGACTAATTCAGTGGGAGGATACATAGTCTATTAGTGATACTATGAGTGTTGCATATGATAATTGGGATCATAGGACCTATGAGATGGTAGGGCGCAAATTCAAGAGCATATTACCTCGAGGCACAAAACCACGTATGTCATAAGGATAGGTAACAACTCGTACCTTTTTACATAGGAGAAGGGGATCCCATGGTATTCATGTGTGCCATGGAAGGAAAATGGATAGATCCACTGGAGAGAAGAAATATGCTAGCATATACACTACATGGGACAACAACATCGTTGGTGGGTGGTCCACAGGGATAATTTGGTCGAATGGAATGAAATTAGGATTTCTCTTACTACTAGGTTCTTTAGCAATAATGCAATGACATAAATTTTCAATTATCACGATAATCAACCTGTTCAACACCATGTTCATAAGTGTGAGAGACTCTGGACAGAAGGGTAGGAAGCTTTACCACCTTCGCTATGGGTGCACCCATTTTATTCCACCTTACAAGGTTGTGTGCATGCTTGGTATGTGTATGCGAGAACACCATAGGGAAACTAGATATTGGTAGAATTTAATTGCAATAATGGTCCATATGTTTGAATTCTTCTCTACAAAGCCTCTGGTGGAAGAAGCATTAAAATTTATCAAGTGCTTAACTATGGGGGATAGTGCCAAGGCTGAAGATCTCCTTCAAGAATTATTAGATAAAGAGGACTCATGAGCGCATCTTGATAAAGAACCAGAGGTCGATGCAACATTACTTCAACGCTCTTACCTTGATAAAGAGAAGGAAAAAATGGTCTACTTAGTGGATGACGAAGAAGTAGATGATCTGGATGTTAACCATTAAACATGAAGGTGAGAGGTATTGGATAGTGTGGATAAGACCACATGCACCTATCATGAACCTATGAAGACAAAGTGAGTGAATATTGGAACAGATACTGGGACTAATGAAGCCATAATTAGAGACTATTGGTTAGACTATGAAGTGGAAAAAATCATAGAGTTACTAAGGGATTACCAAGACCTATTTCCTAGGGGGTACCATGAACTTAAAGGCATACATGAATCATTAGGGGAGATGAAGATAAATATTAAAGAGGGTGTGCACCCAGTTAGAAAGAGACCTTATAGAATGAACCCCAATTTACGTGAAAAGGTCAAAGAAGAGATTGATAACATGTTGAAGTCTAGAATTATCAAGCCCCTTGATGAGTCAGAATGGGTTAGTCCAATGGTGATCAGTATCAAGAAGGATGGAAAGATTAAAATATGCATGGAATATAAGGAGATGAATGTTGCATGTGTAATAGATCCATTCCCTATGCCATTTTCGAGGAAATACTAGAATGGGTTCATAGGGCATGAAATATATTCATTTACATATGGGTTCCCTGGGTATCATCAGGTTTGAATTACCCAAGAGGATCAGGAAAAGACTACATTTACTACTGAATGGGGTAGCTTCACCTATACTTGTCATGCCTTTTGGTCTAAAAAATGCACCTGCTGTATTTTTGCACATAGTTGTCCAAGCATTTAAGGAATTTATTCACAACTTCTTATAGGTATATTTAGATGATTGGACGGTGTATGGATTAGTTAAGGATCACTGTGACAATCCACGCTTAATGTTTGAATGGTGTAGATAGTTAATTATTTCTTTGAACATCAAGAACTACATATTCGCTACACCATTCGGGATACTTTTAGGACACATAATCTACAAGGAGGGTTTGTTGGTTGACCCAGCAAAGGTTATAGTCATTATAGGCCTAAGGGAGCCTACTAATCAAAGTGAGGTGTGCAGATTTTTGGGTCATACAGATATTACAGAAATTTTATCAAAGGCTATGCCAAAGTTGCTACACCCTTAGAAGAGTTATTGAAAGGGAAAGGTACGTTCTATTGGGGAGAACAATAGCAACACACATTCAAGACATTGAAGGAGAAACTTACTACCATGCCTATTCTGTGTTTTCCTTCATGGGAAAACCATTTCATGTACATGTTGATGCCTCTGGCATGGCCATTGGCATGGTGTTAGCCCAACCTGGAGAAGGTATTGTAGATCATCCTATCTATTTTGCTAGTAGAAAGTTGACTCCTACAAAATAGAATTACACAACTATAGAGTGCAAAGCTTTGTCAATGATCTATGCATTGCATAAATTCCATCAGTACCTACTAGCTACACCATTTATCTTTTATACAGATCACATGGCATTGAAGTATTTGGTAAATAAGCTTGTTTTACAAGGGTGCATATGTCAATGGGTGCTCTTATTTCAAGAATTTGATTTCACAGTTGTGGTAAAACCAGGAAAAAGTAATTTTGGACTAGACCATTTATCAAGAATATAGTCAAGAGAAGAAGCACAGAAATTGAGGATACCATGCCAGATGCATAGTTATACAGGTTACAACACACACCATCAGAACTAGAGGACATTGTTGTCTTTCTATGCACATGGATGGCACCAAAAGGAATGAAATCCTTGGAGAAGAAATAACTTTCTATACGCGTTGCACCTTATATGTTAATTAGTGGTGACTTGTACAAATTGGGTCATGATAAGGTATTGCATAGTTGTGTATTAGAACATGAGTGCACGAGTATTATGGAAGAAGCTCATGGTGGAATTACAGGTGGCCACTATGCAGGTGATGTTACAATGCACAAGATTCTACTCACTGGATTATGGTGGGAGACCCTATATAAAGATTGTAAGAATTTTTCAAGGCATGTGATCAATGTTAATGTCTTGGGAGACCAGGTCAGTGAGATGAAATGCCTATGAGTCCTATTACTAGCACAAAATCATTTGAGAAATGGACTATAGATTTTGTGGGTCCTATTTCACCAGTTGCGTGTAGAACTGGATCACGCTACATTTTAACTTGCACAAAATATTTGATGAGATGGGAAGAAGTAACACCTACAAAGGACTCGTATAACGGCTACATCACTTGATATCTATGGGAAACTATTATTAAAAGGTATGAATGTCCTTTTAGTTTGACTAGTGATAGAGGCACACTTTTTCTTAATGAGACAATCAAAATTTTATTGGATGAGTTCATGATTGCACACCATAAGACTACACCCTATCATCCTCAAGAAAATGGAACTGCTGAAGCTTTCAACAAAATTTTGGGCTAGACATTGACAAAAATATGTGATGTTGGAAGAAAGGATTGGGATGATAAAGTATCTGTAGTACTTTGGGCATATCAAACAACATACAAAAAGGTTGAACAAAGCAACACCATTTCAGTTAGTGTTTGGCATGAAGCCATTCTTCCTATAGAATTTATGTTACCTTCTTTGCATATTGTGCACATTGGAGGTCTAGTTGATGAGCAAGCTTTAGAAGAATGGATTGAAAAGATAATTCAGTTGGATGAGTAACAAGCCATAACACGTTGGAGTCAAAAGCAAGAAAAGGCCAGGAAGAAGGCTTGGCATGACATAAACATAAGGGACAAGAAGTTTGAGATTGGACAAATGGTGCTTCTCTATGACTCTAAGTTCTTACGCCATCCAGAAAACTTAAGGTACATTGGTTGGGGCTGTATGTTATCACTTACATCCTTGAAACAGTGTTTTCCAGTTAGAAGCACTTGATGGAACATAGATACCCAGTTACTTCAATGAGAGTAGGCTGAAGCCCTACTATAAATAAGTCTTCTTGGTGTTTGTAATAAGGTAGTATTGCCATTTAGATTAGGTTTTCAATTATGTATTTCCTTAATGTGTTTCCTTCTTTGTTGCTATGCTTTGTCAATTTAGTTGGTGTGTTGTGTAATAAGTACACTTGCGTGCATGGAGCTAATTACTATATGAAGCATGTTTATGCGTAGAGGACTGCACATATTTTTAGTGTGGGGTGGATGGATTGTTGATATTTAGGTACAAAATCATGGGAATTGAAAAGTGAAAGGAATAAGCTACTACGAGTGCTCTTCGAATCAAAGGATTGCTTCTAAAAAGTGACCAAAGATGGAGATGAATGAAGGGATAGTATAACATGAGGTAAGCAGAGGCCATAACAACTACTAGTAGAAGGTGCAAAGTGATGAGGTACTTAGGTGCAAGGAAGTGCGTTAAAGAGAAGTCTGTGACTAGAGGGTAGGAAGGCATGCTAGAAGGTTATAGTTGGGGTGTGAAGATGTAACATGCAGAAAGGATGGAATTGATAAATTAATGAGAGGATATTTGTTAGGTGAAGGAACAATGAATGCATAAAAATTTGAATATATATATAAGGATAGGATGTGAATTCATTTTTACAATTGCGATTAAGAGTATTTGAAAAAGATCTAAGTGCGAAGAGCCGAGTGATCGAATTGAGGTGTGAGAGGTGTGTAACCAGTCATGACGAAGAGATCTATGCACAAAAAGAGCTTGCATCCCTGGTGGTGTCGGGTTTGAGAAAAGAAAGGTGACAAAGAGGAGCGAGGGCACATGATTTCACCGGGGCATGCTAAATTGAGCTAGGTTTGATTCGCACATTACAAAATTCAAGAGGCGAGTATCTAAAAAGGATTGTAAGGTAGAAACGACACCCAATAAAGTAGTTGCAGTAGGAGTGAAGGGAAAGAATAAGTTAGTCAAAGAAGAGTAGTTACTGTAGGAGTGAAGGGAAAGAATAAGTTAGTCAAAGAAGAAGAGGAGATGGCTCCCAAAAGTAATTTTTCTGAAATGCAATATCCAGAGGGGGTTATCGTAGGCCAGGAGTAGGATTCTCACATAAGAAAAATCAAGGTGAGTGAGTACAACCATCGTAACATAGAGAATAAGGAGCCTGATGCCTTACTAAACACAAAGACAAATAAATGCATGGTAGAAGACATGTCAAGTGTATGATGATCTTGGTAAGAAGATCTTGCGAGAAGATAGGAGTTTAATAGCTATAAGAACTCCCTTACTTCAGGAAATATGAGCCCTTGTACCAGTGGCTCATGAGCAGAGTGCAAGAAGATTTTGCGAGAAGATAGGAGTTTACTAGCTATATGAACTCCCTTACTTCAGGAAATATGAGCCCTTGTACCAGTGGCTCATGAGCAGAGTGCATGAAGATTTTTTCTACTTTGCAGGATGCAGAGCCAAAATTTCAGCCGCACTCATCTCCACGGTAACGGGATTGAAGGGCACAAGAGAAGATTTACGAGATGATCTAATAAACAAGGCCACAATATTAGAGACCAAAAAGGAGTTGGGGTACATGAAGGGTCCGCACAACATGGACATTGATAAAATGAAGAAATATCCAGTTGCAAGCAGCCGCACATCTCGTTACAAAGTTAAATGACTAGGAAAGGTGGTCACAAGTGAATACCATGTGGCTGCACATTGCTAAAAAGATGTCTGAAGGGGTAGTTTACAACATTTCATGCTATATTGCAGAAAATATCGTTGAGGAAGTGCACACATGAGGAAGGATCAACTTTGGAGCTGTTATGTTATCGCTAGCGTTCATGGAGATCGGAGTGCCTGATGGACCAAAAGAAAAGATATGGGAGTATCCCATGGAGCACAAGTCACCTGCATAATGCTTAAAAAAGTACTTGTGTGAAGGATCCATGACAGAACAAGTCAAGAAAATGGCTGAGAAGTGGTACAATAGGCTCCACGTGGCCTTTGAAGAAGAATGGCACATCCCCAAGGACTTACCTTTGGTGGTTGGAAAGGCAGTTCAACTCGATGTATACCAACATTTCTATATAGTGTGATTAACCATGAAGGATGGAGCATGGAGCCCTTGGTGTAAGTTTTCATATGCCATCACAACTGGGTACTTCTAGGCATTAGTACACGGAGGTTCTCGGATGTGCGATGATGCCTAACGTTCAATGCAGACAAGGTAGATTGTGACTACCACATGCTAAGGAAGAAATATGTGTATCTAGGGTGGGGTACATATATTGAAAGGCTCATTTCAGATGTATTGAGCATTAAACTAGTAAGCTTGGTTATGGGAGATATTGGGGCAGAATTAGTGTACCTACAACTAAATCCCAAGTTAGAGAATAACAAGTATGTGGAAGATGATTTTGCACTTCCAGCACCACCAAAGGGTAAGCACACAATGGAGAAAATCCTAGTGCCTAAGACCATAAAGCCAATTGAAGTGGAGGATGAGGAGGATGAGCATGACGATAGTGGTAGTTTTGATCATAGAGGTAGTAGACATCCTACGAACAAGGGTAAAGTTGAGCATGCCACTACACAATCTCAGCCACAAGAGGGGGATGATGAGGACTTGGATGTAGTCCAAGGAGAGCACATATTTAAGAGAGTGTTCAAGAGAACAAGAACCCAAGGTGCTACTCCACAAATAGTGCATAAATCACATAGACTCTTTCTATAGAAGGAGACAACCGCAAAAGGAAGGAGAAACTAATGTTGAATGAGGAGGTGGAAGAATCAGAGGAAAACATGCCTAATTATCCTACACCTCTAAAGAATGTAGAAGAACAAAAAGATGAAGAAATGAAGCAAGGAGAAGAGGAGGAAAAGGGAACATATGAGATAGTTATAGAGACTACTCAAGACATGGAGGCACAAGTCCCAAATCTGGAGGCTCAAG
The DNA here is from genome assembly GCA_018340775.1 of Taxus wallichiana var. yunnanensis. Taxonomy (NCBI): domain Eukaryota; kingdom Viridiplantae; phylum Streptophyta; class Pinopsida; order Cupressales; family Taxaceae; genus Taxus; species Taxus wallichiana. The sequence continues at coordinate 368,453,805 of CM031242.1, read as the reverse complement.
TTCCTAAGTAGCCAAGATCTAGAAGAACAAGTGGAGAGCACATTCCACCAGCCATGGGTTATGCAAAGGACAGTAAAATTGTCCGCGCCTGTTTCTAGAGCACACTATCACAAAAGGACTTATATGGCTAGGAATTAATGGATGAAGATATGGCTACAGTGTGCACAAGGAAGTAGTTATCATGGTCCATGCACACACACATGGATGAGCCAAATTTTTATGTGTGTGAGGAGTCATGCATATCGAGGAGGTTGAAGAAGACACCTTAGGATAGACACATGATAGTAAAGCCTACTGTCATGTCAGATGAACATGTAAGCAATGCATTGGTGAAAGTCTCAATAGAGGTGGTGAGGTAGAATATGGACAAGGATACCACAATTAGGGTGCTCAGGGAAGAGATTAAAACTAAGGATGGAGAAATAGCGTGCCTAACAAAGAAATAATAATTAGCGCAGAAAAAGAATTTTATATTTATCAAAGCATCGTAGAGGAAATTGGTGATAATATCATAAGAGCTAGGCCACACTTAGAGCCAAAGGTACCAAATACATTTCCTTCAGCAATACACTATGTAGGTACATTGGTGGACCTAGTGCTTAAAGACAAACCTCTGTGCATGCCAGCACCAAAGGATCTAGCACAAGAGGTAGAGAGTGAGAAGGCTTCAAGTGATGCGAAATTTGCATCATATGAAGCACTCGCTACAAGTGTTGTAAGAAGAACTCGAATAATACAGACCAAGTGTTGAACATCTGCAGAGATCCATAGGTGCTCATTAACATAAAAATATTGGAAGAGAACAATGAGGTCTAGAAAGTGATGAAGGACGAAACACTCGAGCGCACATAAATATTATCAATGGTTAAAGTGAAGCATGAGGCCTTGACAACAACCTAAGAACCAAACAAGAATTGGTTGGAAGAGCTTGAGAAGCTCATTGCGTAGAAGATTGATTTACTAGAGGGGAGGATGACTGCAATTTCCAGAATTGTGTTGGTCTTGCAAAATGATAAGGGAGAGATCGTGAAATATGAACTAGAGTCCATTGTTGTGGACATTCCAGAAAAAGCAGAGGAAGCACTCACTAAGTGGCAGACCTTGAAGGATGACATTAAAAAGAATATGCTGAATTAGTTGTTTGGTGAGAAGAAGAGAATGCAGAGTAAAAACATTCTTTCATTCTTTCCATTCTTCTATTCAAACTTCTTTCCATTCTTCAATTCTTTACTTCAGATTTGGAAATGACCATTGTCGAGGTGACAATGAAATTAGTGTGGGGTAATGTTGATTAGATGACATGTGATAGAAAGCACACATGAAGTCCTCATGGGAAAACAAATCTTATTCAAAAGTGTGAATGGATAGGAGAACATGCATCCTGGAATGTAAGTTCAACTTTTCGGGACTTAGCTATTTTCACTCATGAAGGTCTATTTTTAGAGATAGTGTGTAGGGCACACAAACAAGGTAGATACGTGCATGCCACACATTGGCTATTCTTGTAGGATAGGATACGAAGCAATTTGGATGGACACAAGATGGAAATAGATCTGCTACTATCAGTTAGCTAGCAGTAGTCTATTTTTAGCGCACTTACATGTGTGGCTAGTTTTGTAAAGGTGCATGGCTAATAATAGCATATGACCTATTTTGGGAATGGATAAGTGGTTAAGGGAAAGACCCCACACTTATATACATGTAGTAAAATGTGTAATAGGGAGAGAGGAGATATATACAAAGATATGTTGTTGAATTTGTTATGCGCATACTACTATTATTGTAATGAAGCTTCGTATACTTATTGCATTGAATATAATGGAGGATATCTACTAAATATAAGTGCTAAGTCTTGTGTGTATCTTAATCTGCTATGTTTTTTATCTTATCATGGTTAGTACTTAATTTTGTAGAATGATGTGCTAGTAATAGAACTACATGTGCTAAGTCTTCAACATGCTAACAACCTGCAACAACAACCCTAAAGAGGGATCTGGTACCTTTGCGTGCTTCAGGTGAGCGCTCGGTTTAGGGTGAGTGATGTGTTAGCACATCTAGGTTTTTATAGGGGTTGTATTATGAATTCTAGGCTACATCACCTATGTATTCTTTCTAATATTTTCCTCATGGTCACTTTCCTTCTCATTGTCACACTAATCATGGTGCACCCACTTTCCTTCATCTCCATTCTTCTTTCATATTTGATTCTCCTCTTATGAATTCAAACCAATTTTCATTCTCTCTTATTTTCTTTTCAGTTTCTCTAGTGACAATCCATCTCTCTTAGGTATCTTCTCATTCTATCATGCACCGTACTTATAAATTCTTTCTCTTCTCCTTTCTTCTTTTCTCCTCAACACGTCTATTTTTCTACGCTCTCGTGGATTACGTCTATTCCTAGGGTAGCTCTAATTTTTTCATGATTATCTTCTCACATTGTCTCTTCATTTCCTTGCATGCTCTCTAACCTTTGTGCTCTCCTTTCTTTAGTGCAAGTTTTCTCAAGTCCCAGGATTTCCCTACATCAAATGTTAATTACACTTTTATTAAGACATGGGTTACAAGGTGCATCTAATAAGGGCTACAAGGTACACCCCAAACATCCTTGGATGGGGTTGTGTTGTTAACTAGAAAGTATTATACTCTTCACTATGCAAGTGATAAATGTTCCCTTTTACTTCTATTATGAGATATGGATTGTTATTTTAGACACATAAATTTGGCAACTTATCCTTTGGTATGAAAATTTTAGATTTTTCTTTACACTATGACTTGTGCACACATGCTAATACCAAATGATTTTTATCTATCTAATTTTTTTACTCTACATATTTCTCACTTATTCATATAATCAATATCATTCATCCAAAGCAATATGTCTCTCCCAAACATCTTTTAAAAAATCATTCTCATCCATTATGTATTACTATCCAAAACCATATGGATTAGGATTAGGTCATACTATATTATGGGATGACCTATACAACCTTAGTCCCACTCTCAAATGGCTCATTTTATAGTTTTATATCTTTATATGGATCATTTATTATCCATTAGGTCAACCTTAATGTGACATTTTACCTATGAAAACTTATATAAGTAATTATAATACACTTAAGAACTAACCTAACATTTACAATCACTCCTCAAGAAAAGTATACTCCTAAAGCACACAAAGCTCTCCTAAATATTATTAAAAAAATATAACATCTTTAAAACCAACCACTACTCAGGTACAAAACACTCAAAATTGGTTCAAGATTTTATCTTTCCCATATACAAGCCTTCAAAGGTCCTAAAGATAGGTCATTTGCAATTTAAGACCAACATGAATCATTGCCACAATTTATAATGGTAAAAGGGAATCAATCTAGCATCTACAATAATTACACACTATATCACAATCATTAAAAGTAAAATCTTTTTGTTATGTAGTGACATTAAGGAAAGATAATGGTCGGCTTATATTTTTATACAAAATTACACCCAAACTAGGAGAACTACATGGAGTTTTTCCTGCTATCAAGGGGATGTAGTGCAACGCCTAGATTTTATCAATCGGGTTGAGGACCAAGGTCATTCCAACTCCACCACACTCTATTTTATATCCTTTTGTTATCTAATCATGTGCATGAATTTCTAATGTAGGAATCTAGGTATTTTATCTATTGCAAATCACTACATGTGGTTTCACATAGTTGTGAACCCTAGCATTAAACAATAAAGAAAATTTTGATTCCACTAAAAATCACCAAAATTGTAGAGTGCTAATAGATCCTAGTCCAAAATCATATAGCTCAGAACTAGGCCATACCATGCTCTATAAAATCATGTATGGTTATGTACCATACCACTTTGTAATAACATTTCTAAATATTAAATACTTTTAGATCTTTACTAATCAAAACATGTATTCTACACACCTAGATCACCTTTCTACCTATATATTTAGCTAAGTTTACTTATCCTCTTTTGTTTTAAAGAATGTTTTTAATCTTGCAATTTTATTTAAAAACTATATTTTGTTTTGGAAAAAATATACATCCTATACAACCCTTATGCCTTTATATATAAGGAACTAATCTAATACGAAACCCTTATTTATTTATTTAAGGTGTAAACATTATGTGAACTTGATATTTTTCAAGCCCTAGGTGTCCTATGACTTATCCTTCTTTCTTGGGAATATTATCATTTTGTTACCGCTATGATTTTTTTTTCCTTTGTTCTTTCATGGTTTACTCTTTGGTACCTTTCTCTTGTTCATATAGAAAATATCCACATCTTACTCTCTCATTCATATTAGCTTGTGCGAAGATATTTATGATAATTTTGATGCCTCTTCTTATTATGAATGTGATGATACATATGAGGGTTATAATGACATGATTCATAATTATTCCCACACATACACTACTAATATTATCTCTATTATTTCTGCTAAGAAGTCACAAGGGAAGATTCTTGTAATTACTTTAATGATAATGATCATGATCTTCTTGAGGATGATGAATTAGTATTTACACAATTTTTATCTATATATCGCTAGAGATGAGAAAAGTGTACTAATGCATATAAGAGCGCTAAATTGACTCATTACATCTTCCACTAAGACTACATCTACTATTTTTACCTCTATAGTTCCCAAATTCTTGGGGGAACTAATATACCCTATAAAGTATTGTGGTGTCTATTCCTATGACTACTACTATCCCTATATTAGTTGTGCACACCCATGGAGGTTTTCATTCCTCTTTTGTACAAAAATTCTTGAGCACCTTGTTTACAATTTGCAAGCCCAAATATTACAAGTACAACAAGGTTCCTCTACCTCTTCTAATGGAATGGACTTTACTCAGTTACTTCACAAACCAATTGGACCTGAAGTGGATCCTTATCCTTTCCCTATTGGTTTTTTTCTCATAATATTCATATTTATGATGGAAAATTTGATCCTAAATAAGACCTTCATGTTTTCCAAGAGGCTTTATTTTATTATGCTTGCAATGATGTATTAATTGCTAAGATATTTATTTGAAGACTTGAGGACTTAATGTGTCAATGGTTTTATCACCTTTCTATTGATTTAGTATGGTCCTTTACCCCTTTGGATGATTAATTCCTTACGCTATTTTCAATCAATATTGGAGATAAGATATCCTATACTCATATGTCTAAGATGAAACAAGGCTCCAACGAGCCCATTAACTACTATGTTTTGCATTAAAATACTATGCTTACTAAAATGAAGAATATCCTAGCTGATAATGAGCTTCAAGATCTCTTTAATCAAATCCTTCTTACTCCATTGAAAAAATCAGTTATCTTTGATAAGTTTTAGTCCTTCAATTAATCATGTCACACGTTGAAATATTTCAAGAATGAACTTGCAATGAACAAGTTCAAGTATATTTCTAATGCTCCCAATACATATAATATTTTTTCGAGTAAAAATAGGGTTATTAGATCCCTTACCCTTTCATTAATCATCATGAATATATTCATTACAATACCAATGCTACCTCAATGGTAACAAAATAACCCAACTTCGGAAAATCTTGGCTAATTTTTTTCCAATCCCTAAGAAGACCAAGAAGAAAAATCTTACACAACAATACATATTTCTAGTAGTAAAAATAGGTCTTCCATAGCCCACTCACAATTCCTAACTCTATGTACCCCAACTATTTTTCCTAGAATAAACCCAAACAAACATCCATGTCCATATGTAACCCAAATAACTTCTTCCACAAATATAGTCTTCTACAAAGTAAAAGTGCATGACTTCTATAGCAACATCAAAAAAATTCATGGCAGGTGACAAAAATCAGCTACAAATATCAACCAAATATGCTACAAAATTTGAACTTATGAACGTTTCTAGTTTTGAATAGCTTCCAATTGCTAAATACCACCATAGTTTTGAAATATTCTTATTTTCTCTATTCAAAAGCATCTAACCACTTATGTAGTAATCTATCTATTTGATATAGATATACAAAATCCAATTATTTTATAGTTTATATTCAACAACTCATGGTGAATAAATTCCCCGAAATTTCCAACCTTATTCTTCCATTCTTTCTTATTTTCTACTTATGATCCATTTTTCTACTTCTTTTATGGTCTTATTACTTCTTTAGGTTTCTTCCTTTGTATGTCTTCTAGTATGTGTCCATATGACTAAAACATTTTCTTATTTCATATAATTCTACATATGACAGTCTTCAAATGAGCTGTGAGCACATGAATTCCAGAACAAAAAAATAAAATTTCTTTCATAGAAAAAATAAATTGTATAGAGTCTTGGAGTTTTCATTCCCTATTGTCTCTTCACTCCTTAATCAATATTCAATAGATCTTGAAGTTATGATTTCTATATATCATCTTATATCTTTAAATTTTTTTCCATCAAATCATTCCCAACCCTCTCCAAATAGATAGTATCATATATTTCCTTCCCAATTGATCATTTTTACCAATACAATTTTTCAGATTTGTAAACAAAATAATAAAATAAAACCTTTCCCTCTTAAATCATAATCCCACAAAAATCAAAAATAGGACACTAATTTTTTTATATTAAAAATGCATAAAATGAATGTGAAAACTTGGTAGATGGGTGAAACGGACCTATTCCTTCATATTAGATGATTTTAACCTCTACAGCTTTTTCTAGATCCACGTAGAATACAATTTATATATTTTAAATATATGTACAAAAGCATCACCCATCAATAAAATTTACTATATCCCCTATTTCTCCTAACACCCATCCTGTAGACACAAAATCACACACTTGGGTACATTTCTTGGTCGTAAAAGCATAATTACATTAATATAATTCCTAAGCAAAAAAACTAGTAATTGACATCTATATATGGCCTCTTTTCTTTGTTTCTTGTCTTCTTTTTGGTATTTTACACCCTACTGACCTAGTCATTACTTTACATGTTTATAGTTTATGACTTAAGACACAAACACTTAGCTAGGATACCGGCCTCCCAGTGCCCTTGTCTCCTCTATGTGCCCCTTACCATTTTATATCTTACGCACTTATTTTGGGTCTCTTTTATCTTTTGGGAATCTTATTTTCTTATGGGTCGACCTTCTAGTTATCAATTACAAAATTCAAACAAGGGAATCATATAAATACATAGCTATGTGATCAAAATAAAGGACCAAGCTCTAAGAATCTATTATCATCACCTAGGCTTGCATCTAAAAGAATTTAAAACCATTAAAGGAATCCATATAGCATCCATTCAAGGGAAAATGGACTACATTTGTTGCATAAACTTCATAGGAAGGGGAAGTTCATTTTTCCATCCACACATCTATTTACATTAGTACATATAGTTATCGCTCACTATCAAGTGCACTTGCACAAGGGCTTCCTAGGCACGATTCTTTCACACACTCACAAGAACTACATGGAGTTTGAGATATAGTGTAGCACTCGGTCGGGTGACCTTCAGTGGTTAGTCCGACTCCCCATATTGCATCTTTTCTTTTTGGGATTTTATGTAATTTGAGGGTTTTGCAAGTCAACATCTCTTTGCAGGTTATAGGCAATTTCTCAAACAAGGCATGACATACAAGCGACCAACAATGAATATTAGCAACACTTGTGACACTAAAAAATTCAGATTTCAAGATCCCGCACAATCACAGGCACCTAGTAGAGGTCACTAGAGCCTAGGTGCCCTCGCCCCATTCTAGGCACCCTAGTCCACTCTCGTCCAACAACTTCGAGAATTTGTCCTAAGTGATTACGTAGCTCTTCCCTTCTAGTTCATCATTTTCCTTAGTCTCCAAAGTCCTAGATCAAACACGAATCAACTAATTCATTCTCTCTCTCTCTTGCAATTAGGTTTATAAATATCTAATTGTCCTAACGCTTGTGTCATTTATATTCTCGCAACTATACATCATGGTTACAATAGTTTCTCTACAATATCTAGGGTTTAACATTAACAATAAAAGTATATTTTTGTTAAATCATACCCTATCTACTTTAATGAACTCATTCCTCACCTTGGGTAGTTGAAATTGTACAATGGAAAAAAATTCATACACTTTCATAGTAAATTGCCCTTCCAAAATCTTGAGGAGATGAAAATAAATGTATTCAATGCGGTAATATAATAGTGAATGACAAAAATCCCAGATCTTGGTGGGGGTAATGTAAACACATATATTGAAGGGGCAAGAGAGGAATCATGCCAAAAAGTACCAATAATTTTGGAAATATTAGTTCAAGTAGTCCCGACCTTTCTCAAAGAGTTTATGCTCATCTAATCCATAAAACCATTCTTTTGCATAAAATTTGGCAAATATCCTTTCTATCCTTCCAAGTTTTCCTCCTTCAATGAATATTCCATATCCAAACAAGTGTTTGGATCCAACACCGATGAATTCAAACCCACAAACCCAAATACATATGTAGATAATAATTTCCTTTTGGATTTAGCTACATATTAGGGCCACAACTATCAACCATCATATAATACTAAGTTTCAAGGAAAACCTAATTTCAAAGGGAACTCGAATGATAAAAACTCGATGCAATTTATTTTTAATGTAGTATCGTAACTTGTCACACTTTAGTTACAAGATCGTCCTCGAGTGGAAATTCACACAATTTCCTCTCCCCAAGTGGTCCTTCAAAATTTTCTACCGTATAACATTGTATCTCTCCGTCTATTTCTAGAGATTGATATAAACAAGACTCAAGGTAAAAATTTCTAACACTACTAATGCTTATTTTGATTATCATAGATGTGTTGGGAATTCTACTAATCAATGTATCAAGCTTTGTCATGTTACCTAAAATCTTATTGAATTTTACTTGTGGATTTAGAAATATAAGCCTACTAATGACAATATTATGCTTAATATTTTTAATGAATCGCTTCCTAATCACAACACTTATAAATATAATTTGGAAATGAACCATGCATATCAATCTTTATCTCATCCTCCTTCCTATTATAATCCACTAGACTCTTTGAATAATATCATCACTACTCTACTACATCCTAGGCCTATTATTATACTCCATGACTTTGATATTGTTTATGATTTTGTATCTATTACAATTTATGTTCGATATTTTATTGTCAACACCCTATTCATAATGATTTATTTGAAAATGATATTAAATGTAATATGTGCACAATTAAGTTTCTTTCTCATCTTTGGTATACTAGAAAAACATGACATATGATACAAAATCCTCTCTTAGGTATATTGTTATATCTCTTACAGTTGGATTTTCTACTATTGTTGTTCCTTTTCGTTATTGATTCCTTGGCTAATGTGATATGTTTCTAGTTTCCATTGGCTACTATCTTGTACCAATGTGTCAAGTTTATTTACAATTAACAAATTTCATGGTCACGAGTATCCCATGTAAGGCACCCTTACTTAATCACCTTAGTAAGAAAGTGACGGTTTCCACATCTTAGCTTGTCATGCCTACCCATCCTACCTCTATGGGGTCTATCTCTTGTAGGAATACTTATGTGTCTCCTATTACACAAGATACCTCTATTGGTTGTATCCCTTATAGGCCTCCTCCTAGGTATCCTATTACACATGATACATATAGTGGTTATATCCCTTATAGGACACCTTCTAGGTCTCCTATTACACAAGATACCTCTAGCAAGTTTATACCTTGTAGGCCTCCACCTAGGCATCCTTTTACACATGATACCTCTAGTTGGTCTTTCCACGTGTGCTTCTTCATAAGGTTCCTATTACACATTATATACCTCTCAATAATGTTATACATCCCTAGTTTCTTGTGGTCCATCCTCATCTTACTACCCATGTGATGCATTTGAGGTCGAGCCTCCTCTATTTTATGGGTGTGCACATCCCCATGTGGTCTATCACGACACCATTATACATATGGCTTATTTGAGATCTCGAGCCTCTTTTTTGGATTGATCTCGCTTATCCACCTATTAAAAAATTTATAGGATAGATCTTATGTTTTCATTTCTCTTAATTATAATATTTAAAAACTATAAAACACATTTAAATAATCAAATAAATATTAAAACATTCAAATATATACAAAATAACAAAATCAACACCCAAATATGACTTGATTGGATAGTTTTTCACTTTTCATATGTTGTTTTCCATACATTTTTATAGATAGTTTTTTTCTATATATTATTTACACACATGCATTCATGAGGCATTTTGATCTTGATGTAGAACTCATACATGATTATACATGATAATGCAGTGTTAGGTAAAACAATACTCAACTCCTTTCTGACTCTAAATCTCTTTTAGCAAAATTGGGGAGTGATCACACCAATCCTTTGAAAACTTAGTATTTTTGGTTGGATATTTTGTCAATGAAAAAATAAGGTGTTCAACCACAACACGTTGGAAATATTCCCTCCTCTAATAAGGGTAGGTTCCATGTTTATTGACAATCTAAAAATAACAAAGGAATATTTACAATATATTCACTAATTTAATCATGGGGTGGGATATCATCCCTGTATATTTCACTTTGGGAAGAAAGGAATTATAAAATAGAGGAAGGTATTTATTTGAGAATATTAGAATGAGAATGCTAAAGGAGAAGAGAGAGGGAGAGATATATATACTTGTGATTTAAAATGAAAAAAAAATCCTAATCTACTAACACAAGTTGGGAAGAATAAAAATAAACTTGACTAATAATTAGTAAAACAATTTTCAGAATAAAAGGAAGCACAATGCATTGAACATAAGAACAATAAAATAATAACAAGATTAACTTCAACACGAGTTTTTAAGTTCTAATCTCTTTAATCCTTTTTCAAAACAAAATTAGAATACAAAGATTTTTTTCTTCTCATAATAATTCAAAAATCCTTTTACTCCAACCGTAAAAATCCTTACTACCTTCGTTAAAAGTCCATGAATACTTTTAGAATTCTTACATTTATAAAAAGAGAGAGAGAAAATAGGGACAACTGTACCCTTTGACTAATTCCCAATACTAAAAATAGAAAGTAATAAATCAACTTGATTTACACTTCTAGACTTATTCCACCTTGAAAATTTGACCATGCTAAATACATATTAACCGCTTCTCATGAAAAATTACCAAGTAAATTTACATGTTACATGATATGGTGTAAAAAACGTCTCAAAAAATTATATGTTTGAGAAAGATTAGAAAATACATAGAAAGTTTCAACTTGCTTCTCATACTTTTCCTTCTACACATATTGATCAATCGATACATCGACAACTTTGGATTCTGTGGCCTTATTCATTTTTGATATTCATGATATATCTATATCATTTCTTGGACAAACTTTTCATCTAGTGTACATGAATATTGACTAATTACTTCACATTTATCGACCACATTCATCAATTTTTCTCGAAGCATTTGAACCCTTTTCACAATCTTTCTCAAACTATCCAAATTTTCTTGATATAGCATCATCTTGTAAATTGAATGCAAAACAAAAATTTCTTAGATCTTGAATCCCATTTGATAAAGATTTTGAACTCGACAAAAATGGTGTTACCTAACAATGTGTTCGAGATCTTCATCATGAAATTGACAAGGCATTTTAGCAATTTCATCACCGATATCAAAGGCGATGTATATACATTTTCTTCTTTCCTCCTACAATTTCTCAATTTCTTCACCCAAAATATAAACATGAAATCAATGGCATCATAATATTTATAGTTCCTACCTTTTTCTTCAATCACTTTCTCCTTGATGAGAGCATCTACATCTACCTTCTTTAGCTCGAGTTAAAGCTTCCAGAGTGAACTCCCAATTTTACATGTCTCTTCAAACTCATTGCTCATCCTTCCAACTGATAAATTCTTTGTTTCAATGTCATCATGGACCTTGATGGATTCATTGATAATTTTTATTCATCCTTGATAATTCTTTCAATCTAATCTTAGATATCATGAGAGATGATGCATCCAAGCTTATTGTTGCAAGAGTGATGGTTTGGGTAGGCCAAGTGATTTTATATAAAATGGTTTTTAATTGATCCACATTCTCCCTTAGTCCATCCTTTTTTCCTTGACCTTGATGAGTTTTAGAAATATATTTCCAAGGTAAACTTGATCCTCTTTCTCGACACCTTTCATGGTGGCTTTTCCCAGAGCAACTATAGAGATATGATAATCTACAATAGTTATATCATCCTTATTTTTTCCACAGTGCGACACAACAATTTAAGAAAAATATCTCTAGATAGATAAATGGTAATACGAGACAACTTATTTAGATTCTTTGATGTGCAAAAAGGAGTCATATATAATGTGTTGAAGTTAAATGATTTTGTTAGCATCACATTCTTTCTCTTATTTAGGGATTGGATTTCTAAACAAGATGGAGAAAAAGAAAGACCTAATTTATGTCATGAAGAAGAGGTGGATACATCAATAGAAGTTGTACCAATATATCATGTAGATACTAAGACCAAGAGGGTAGTATTTGATAAAATAGCCATGGTAATGATGGTGTAGGAAATGATAGAGGAACTAAGAAAGGTAATCGAAATAGGAATAGAAATGGTTAGCGGAGGATGTGGAGTATTTAGAGGAGAACATGACAAAAATATTGATCTTAGGTGAAAGAGGTGGAAGGGAGGATAAAACATGTTCCATAAGAGAAATAGGTGCAAAAGAAATGGGAGTAGAGGATGTGAGAGTGGTAGTTATGAGGAGTGGGGATGAAGGAAATACCATTATTGTGGGTGGAGAAGAAACATGAGGTGGAGAAGGTGAAAAATTTATCTAAGTGAAAATAGGAATGGTGATGTAGTAAATAGAAAAAACAACCTTCAAATTCACTAACAAAAGGTTTACACCATCAAAATTCACCTTACTCTACATGTGAAAGATCATACAAGGTTCATAATGTATTTATCTTGACTTGTATATGCAAGAATTGGTTTGATTACCTATTGGAAGGTTCATTGTATCATCATGCCCTACCTTTGATTCTGAGAGTGATAATATTTCATCTACTATACTGATCACAAGTCATGTATTTTTCCTTCTCACCTTTCACTACCTTTTTCCATCATCTTCCTTCAATTAACCCTTCATTACAACAATTAATTTTGGCTCTTTTTAGCATTTTTCCACCATATATCACTTTGAACCCTATTCAAACACCTAGTCTACATAATCCATCCACAAACTTGATGGGAAATAATCAAAAAATCATCTTTTACTACTTGCCCCAATTTACCATCTAGCCCCTTAAGAAAATACATTTTGATCAACCATAGTGAAAGAAAACTAAAGAAACTCACAATGAAATACTACCACCATTAAATCAATATTTATCATCCCAAGGTGTACACAAAATTTTAGGACCCCACTCTTTTTCTAAATTCTCTCTCCCCTCATTTTGAATTCTTGCTCAAGCCCTCACTAGTTTCAAACTAAACGAATCTGTCATGTATAAATTCCTTATAAATATATTCAAAATAAAATAAATGACTTCTTAAGTACCCTTTAATTATTTTTAGGTGTCCTAAAGTTTTAGAGTCTAAATCCTCTTTTAACATATACTTCCTTTGTAACTCACCTCCTTTCCACTAGCCTTGACAGCGTTTTACACTCTCTCTCCAAATGTCACAAAAATCAAGAAATTGAACCATTAAACACAAAACAATTCTTCATAAAACCTTTCTAGAAGTTGTTAGGATTATTTATTTAATTTTTAAGTCAAAATGACTTGATTTGATCCCTCAAAAGACTAACCCTAGTTCATGATCTCGAAACCCTTCTCTATGGCCCGAGAGAGAAATTTCTTTATAACTTTTCCAAATCTTGAAATCAAACAAAATTTTTACATGAGCTCTTTCTAGAGGCTATTTAATTTTTATCTTACATTATATTTTGAAATCTCATGTCACAACTCTTTCATGCAAGTTTTTAACCTCCCATGTTGTAGACGCACAAATATCACATGCCCCCGATTCTCTTGCTAATCAACACAAAATAAACTTACCAAGGGGTTGCTATAATGATACAAGTGTATTGTAAAATCTATATATCAATCAAAGATCATATTCATAAAATTTTATTCTCTACATGAAGTTCCATAGCCTTCTCGATCATGCACATTATCACTAATTCAAGGTACCCATTTTGCATTTTCATTATCACAAAACATTCTAACATGAAAGTTACAAATATTGTTTATTGTTCTTATGGACCTAAGAATAACTATAAATTATCTTCAATTATACCACCATAAGATATCACAAAATTCACTTACAAGGATGATCATAATCAACTTTATGTCAAAGATCACAACCATCTTATGTCAAAGCATTATCAATTAGTTATGAACATATCACAAGGTATTTCTTTAGGGCATGAGTTTACACCTATCATAACATTAGGATACACAACTCTCCACTCACCACATTTTGTCAAAAGTATTTTCACAATGTCTAATTCCATTGTACTCATAGTTTCATCACTTACTCTTAGTTTGATCAATCTACACAATTTATACAATAAAATTCAGCACACACACACACAAAACCATAAACTTTCACAAAATTTATAAATAATTCTTTACAAAAATCATTTATAATCTTTCCATCAGACATGTATTATATCCCCATGATAATTAAACCATATAAAGACATTCTCACGATCATCAAATTACAAATCTTACACAAAAACACTATATTTTTCCTTTTAAAACTCCCTTCTTGATTTCCATTCGAATGGGAATGAGAAAATTAGTTACATTTTTCAAATTTATATGATTCTCATATCTTCCTAACTAAATACACCCTCTAATTCATTGGTCATATGGTTGACCTTAGCTCGAACACCAAGTTACTTAGTTCAAATACCAACTTTTAGACTTCTTGACTCACTTTATGATTCCTATATGCTATAAGGACCTAAGGCAAATTTTTATACCTCATTGCATCTACTTACATTTTTGTAAGATTAAATATTCCATTAAATCAACACAAAAATGATTCCTAAGACCCACCTTGTACTTTTGGAGGGAAAGTAAAATATTTAAATTTGTAAAGGCTTATCCCAAAATCAAACTTATTAGATGATCACATATGAATTCAAGAACCTATAGACACACTAGAAATCCAAAATTGAGATTATTACCCTATTTACAAGCTAGGGAGTTGATGCTCCTGCATCATACTCCAAAGGTAGGAAAATATTTTTAATTAGAGTTTATTTCTTTTCTTTTTTCAATTCCTCTTTGCTTCTTCATCTTCATCCTTGATGTAGTCTTCATATTTTCACCTGGTTCATCTTCTTTAGCCCTATTCTTGTATTTTCTTGATCTTTATCTTGTCTTGGTTCTTCATAGATGAAGTATGTTGCTCCATATTCTTCTTCATTTCTTTCTTCCATCATCATCATGACTATTGCTTGAATATGTTTCACATGTTGCTCTCTTCTTAGATTAAATATTATCCTTCATGCTTCTTTTCTTTTGGTTCATCATCCACTTGCTCTAGTTCATCAATATCATTCTCTTCCTCACTCTTTATCTCTATCTCTTGGTCTATGCTTACAATATATTCCTTAGGTTCCAAGCTTCCTCTAGCATTCATCTTAAATTTATCTCATCCTCTCCACTAAGCCAACTCCACATGACTGTGAGAGTTTTCCATGATCTCTTCACCATGCCAACTACTACATTGTTACCTTTATTTGATTCATAGTGAGCTTGAGATGGCCCACATACTTCTTCTTCTATCTTATCTTCACTTATGCTCTTTAGTTCTTCATTTAAGGCATCTTTTCTTGCCTCTCTTTCTTCTCTTGATGTACTGTAGTCACACACTCAAAGAAAAAGTCAGATTTAAAATGGGAGGCTCTCTAGCCCCTTGAGTAGCTCTTTTAGTGAGCTCTTCTTCTTCTTTACTCAAACTCTTCTCTTCTTCACCTTTCCTTTTCAACAAATTGTCCTCTTTACTCTCCTAAGATATGTCAAAAATATCTCTATAAATTTTCTCCCTCATTGTCCTTATCTCTTCTAGGATAATCCCCTTGTCTTCTTGTCTTTTTATTTTTCTCATTTTCTTATACTTCTTTCTTCCCTTTTATCCACATTCTTAGCTACATCCTTTTTCTTTCTCTATAAGTAGCCTAATGGGCCACTTAACTCTTTTAGTCATCACAATCCCTCTTTCTTGGATTTTGTAATTCCATCCATTGTTTCATCAACATGGATACTTGTTCCACATCTCTCTTAAGTGCA
Source organism: Taxus wallichiana var. yunnanensis (assembly GCA_018340775.1). Classification (NCBI taxonomy): domain Eukaryota; kingdom Viridiplantae; phylum Streptophyta; class Pinopsida; order Cupressales; family Taxaceae; genus Taxus; species Taxus wallichiana. The sequence goes on along the minus strand of CM031242.1, from coordinate 368,437,538 downwards.
CTTATTTATTCCTCCATCCACTTCTCTCTTTTCCTCTCCATCTCTCTTCTTTTCTACTTCTCTCTTTCTTCCTTTTCTTTCTTTCTTTTTGACTGATCAAAGTCAACAACTCCTTAAATAACTCCTCACTACCTTCTTACATATATTACTACAATCTTTCTTATTTAGTTATATTAGCCTTTTTTGAGTTTCTCTTCATTCATATCATTGAGCCACTTAGGCACCACATAACCGTGATCATTAGCCAATTTATAAAGCTCACCTTGGCTCTTCATGCTCTTTTACCGCATATTATTCATCAACACTTGTAATTTAACTTATTAGCTTCAATAAATAATTTCATACAAACTTATTAACAAATATTACAAGCTTTGATACCACTAATGATGTAGTTAATAGCAATATTAACCTTCAAATTCACTAACACAAGATTACACCATCAAAATTAACCTTACTCTACATGTGAAAGATCATACAAGGTTCATAATGTATTTATCTTGACTTAGTATATGCATAAAATTGGGTTAATTACCTCTTGGAAGGTTTTATTGTCTCATCATGCCCTACCTCTGAATCTAAGAGTGCTGATATTTCATCTACTAGTTTTCTCACAAGTCATGTATTTTCTTTCTCACCTTTCACTACCTTTGTCAATCATCTTCCTTCAATTATTCCTTCTTTCCAACAATTAACTTTGGCTCTTTTTAGCATTATTTCAACTTCTATCACTTTAACCCTATTCAAACACCCTAGGCTACACAATCCATCCACAAGATTGATGGGAAAGAATCGAAAACTCATCTTTTACTACTTGCCCCAATTTACCATCTAGCCCCTTAAGACAATGCATTTGGATCAACCATGGTGAAAGAAAACTAAAGACACTCACAATGAAATACTACCACCATTAATCACTCTTTAGCATCCCCAAGGTGTACACAAAATTTTGAGGACCCCACTATTTGTCTAACTCTCTCTCCCTCATTTTGCATTCTTTCTCAAACCCTCACTAAGTCTTCAAACTAATATGTCATGCATAGAATTCCTTCTAAAGATCTTTTAAAAAATACATTAATTTTTAAGCACCCTTTAATGAGTTTTAGGTGTCCTTAAATTTTCATAGTCTAAATTCTCTTTTAGCATATAATTCCTCCCTTGAACTCACCTCATTTCCACTAGCCTTGACTGTGTTTTGCACTTTCCCTCTCCAAATGTCACAAAAATCAAGAAATTGAACCATTAAACACAACAAATTTCTTCATAAAACCTTTCTAGAAGTTATTAGGATTATTTTTGAAATTTTCAAGTCAAAAAGACTTTATTTGATCCCTCAAATTACTAACCCTAGCTCATGATCTCTGAAACCCTCTGCCGGGGCCCAGAGAGAAATTTATTTATAACTTATCCAAATCTTCATCTCCAACCACTAAATTTTTACATGAGCTCTATCTAGACAGGCTATTTAATTATTTATCTTACCAATATATTTTTAAATCTTGTGTCACAACTCTTGCATGCAAGTTTTTAACCTCCCTATTGTAGGTGCACAATATCACATGCCCTTGATTCTCTTGCTAATCAACACAAAAATCAACTTTCTCCAAGGGTTATTCCTATAAAAATCTATATGTATTATAAAATTTAGATATCAATAAAAGATATCAGTCATAAAATTTTATTCCCTTCATGAAGTTCTATATCCTTCTCTCGATCATGCACAATTATCACTAATTCAAAGTATGAGTTCTCTGTCTAGTTATCATCATTATCACACGACATTCTAACATGCAAGTTACAAATCTTGTTTCTTGTTATTATGGAAATAAGAATAAATATCAATTATCTTCATTTACTCCCACCACAAATAACTCACCAAATGCACTTGCAAGGATGATCATAATCAACTTTATGTAAAGATCACCATCATCTTATGTCGATTATGCTATAAGTTATGAACATCTCACAAAGGTATTTATTTAGGGCATGAGTTTACACCTATCATAACATGAATAAAGAAATATCCACTCACTAAAATGTGTCAAAAATTTTCACAATGTCCAATACCATTGTACTCACATTTTCATCACTTCCTCTTAGTTTGATTAATCTACATAGTTTATACAATACGTATCATGGACACACACATAAACCATAACATTTCACAAAAATTATAAATAATACTTTTAAAAAATAATTTATAATCTTTCCATCATACATGCATTAGATCTACTTGAGTATTCAACCATATAAATACATTCTCATAGTCATCAAATTACAAAACTTACACAAAAACACTATATTTTTCTTCTTGAAACTCCCTTCCCGATTTCCATTCGAATGGGAATGAGAAAATTAGTTACATTTTTAAAATTTATTTTCTTCCCATCTGTTCCTAACCAAATACACCCTCCTAATTCATTGGTCATATGGATGACCTTAGTCTAGCACCAAGTTGTATATTTCAAATACCAAATTTTAGACTTTGTGACTTAGTTTATGATTCCTGTATGATATAAGGACCTAAGACAACTTTTTATACCTCATTTCATCTTCTTATATGTTTGTAAGATTCAAGATTCCCTTAAATCAACCAAAATTGATTCATAAGACCCACCTTATACTTTTGGAGGGAAAGAAAAATATTCAAATTTGCAAAGGCTCATCCCAAAATCAAACTTATTAGATGATCACATATGACTTCAAGAACCTATAGAAACAATGGAAATCCAAAATTGAGATTATTACCCTATTTACAAGCTATGGAGTTGACACTCCTACATCAAATGGGAGGAATAACCCTATCGATTCCCAAAGATATGGGCCAATGAATGGTATTGGTACTCATTAAACCAATGCCTATAATTGGGGTGAACTAATATTTTGAGACTCTATTTCAAAATAGATTCAAGTAACACTAGAGAGTTATGATGTTTAGAAGTTTCCACCTCCCATAATTTTGAAACAATTTATAAAATGGTCTTGGTCATTTATGCTCTAAAAAGGTCATGGTACACTAATCTACTCATCTATGGATTTCAATTTTTTTGTTTTGCGAACAATAGGAATCATACATCGATTCAATGTTACGTGGGTGTTTCAAAGGATATTATTCCCTGGAATTCAAAAAGCTGGGGTACCCAATGATCTGCGCGGAGACAATCTAAAAGGTTGTGAGACATTCAAAAGATCCACGAAGAAGAGAGGAATGTAAAGAAAATTTGTAGAATGAGTGATGGAGCATTTCGATCTGTAACTCTCATTTTGGGTAGCCAAGTCATGCAAGATTGATATTGTTGGAAGGAAAATTACTCTACCATTTAGAGGTATGTTCATTTAAGAGAAGTAATATTTGAATTAAAAATAAAGTTAAAAAGAGTATATGTGTATACTAGGAACGAGATGGGGATTCTATAGGGGGCTCTAGCCCTTGAAATTCATATAAATTTTTGGTGTACATATACAAAAATGATGTTTTTGTAACTAATTACATTGTCAATTTACGATTAAAAAATACTCCAAAAAATGAGGATACGATTTAACATATTTTTCATCCTAAACTCAAATTATTTGCGGTCATGAGCACTATAGACATATTGAATATCTCTAGTTAAACCGTGAGACATACCATTATCCATAAGCTCCTTGATACTTGACCATTCAAGGAGATTAAGCCCTCCTATGTGATATGCCTTAGTACCCTGCCGAGTAACAATTTTAGAGGATGAGGATGGCCCAGGTACATCAACTGGTATAACAAGAACTAGCTCAAGTACAAAAGTATAATCAGTAAAGACTAGCTTGAATGTACCTACTTTGGATTAACCATACCCATTTTACATCTCTTCAATAGAGGTAAAGACACTTAAGGAGCTTTATCAAAGTAGGTTTCACCAAAGCTCTTTCAAGATTGGTGAGCCTTTTCAGTAACATATTTGACATGGTTGTTACTGTGATGACTTCCACTCTTGACATTGCAAATGTTGACATGTGATTTTTCTTAGGAAGGAGTACTCTTATGACTTTTAGAAATCATGTTTGCAATGGATAATTCATTATTGGTTGAAAAGGTTCATTTTTGTGATTTCTGCTTACTTGAAAATAAGGCCATTCATCTCTTTATACAGCTTAAATTCACTTTTAAAAAGGTGATGAAATTGTATTGTGTAGACATAATTTATCTTGTGTAAACAAAAAAACCTTGGATCAATTCCATTGATCCAAGGTATGCTTCAATTCTTCTTACATGCTCGTCTTGTTGTCTTGACATTTGGAAATGGAAGGTGAAGCTGGACTGGGACTTGTTTTGTTTACAATTATGAAGAATTCTTCTTAGGGATCCTTGATTGGCAACATGCTTTAGGGTGATAGGCTTGGGCCTTCTTGTTAAATGTTTAAATGTTGAATAGTGTATAAGGATTGTAGACCTAATAGTAAATTACTAAGGTTGACACCCTAGCCTAAGGGTTAGATCTAACCTAAGTGAGTATGTTCTATATTTATTAAGTTTGAACTATACCCTAAGGTAAATAAGACTTACCTAGGAACTAAGGTTGATTTTCTAACCTAATAATAATCTAACCTAAACTATTGCTAACCTAAGGGGTACCTATGGACTACTTGGCAATTGGCATGGTTGGTGGCATCGGTTTTCAAGGCATTAAATGGAATTGATTTTGGTTTTAATGCTACGGACTACCAATTTTGGTGGAGGCATTGGGATTTTAGTGGATGCCTAGTTGGCATCACCACTAAATGGAAATTGCATGCAAATTTTGAATTAAAGTTTCACCAAACTTGGATGGCGGTGGTGTGGAGAAATGGGAGGGAACTGGTTGTCCTTCACATTAATTGATTTTGATTTTGGTGAAGAAACCACCTAGGAAAATGCATGGTAGGTTTTTGGAAAGGTTGTTTGATCTTAGTTCATTTCAAGTTTTTGCTCTACATGGAGTTTTCGATTCTTTGAACCAGTAGTTCTATTTTGCATCTAGCTATTATTTTCACATTCTTGAGCTATTTTGGACTCTGTGGAAGTATAAGAAGAAGTGGAAGAGTTGAGGAGGTGGACGTTGTGTGGAGAAAAAGAGGTTGTTGAGGCTCGGTTGGGAAATCTTTTACAAATCAAGAAGAAGCTCTATCAGGCATGATAGGCTCTACCCATTAAGTTGTTCTAATTTTTCTAAATGTCTTCATTAAAAGAAATCTGCTCTTGGGGAACAAATGAGTTTTTATGTGTTGTTTGATCTTTCTTTCAAAACTTATATTCTCTATATTTTATCTATATGGATTCACTGATATGGTAGAAATACATTTTGGGTTTGTTTCCTTTGTTGGAAAAATGAATGAATCATGCTTAAACCTCTGTTTGAACTTAAGATGAAGTCAATTCATTTTTCACACTGTTAAGTGGTGATAAAACATGTTAGTGACTTGTCTGTTAATTGAACTTGATGAATCTTCTCAAATGTAATTTTTCTATTTGGCATGGCTGATAGTTTAACCTTCCTGTGTGATCTGAGGATTGGGTTATTCAATTGTATCTTCTCTGGTGTGAAAAAGGGGTTAAAATATGTTCTTCTAGATATGAATTGTTGTGCATGTCTTGTTTTTTTACTCTAAACTGAAGAATTGTTGTTACTAAAGGAGATTGTGGTAAGTAAGGGGAAACTGTTGAGTAACTCAACCCTGTATATTTTAAAGGAAATAGACTATAGCATTTTTGGCTTAGCAATTCTTCTGAGCTCGACTCCGTGCACAAATCTTGTGGTCATGTTGACGTTTTGTTTATATCCCTCTTGAGTTATGAATCTAGTTGTGTTTTATTCTTCCTATACCTATTATCTATTCATTGATTATTGTGAAGGTATTGGTTCTAAGTTGGATTGAATGAAAGTTTAGAATGTAAGTCTTGTTTTAGTATTTTTGTTCACCATCAATAGATGGGAAAGCTTATTATGTTATCTCCTTAAAAAGGAAATTGTGGCCAAAAAAAAGGTAAGTTTCTTATATATTACTTTATCTTCTTTATTTGGGGAAACTGGGATAACTTCTTGATCTGATACTATTATTATTGTTAGAGGGGATATCAGTCTCAGTTGGTAGTTTTTGTGCTACATTTAATGTTATCATTTGTAAGTTAGTAAAATATCATTTTTGGTCTATAGCTTTTATGTTACAGTTAACAATTGTAATATTGAGTTGATCTTTGGGCTTTAATGGTTGTTAGGAGTTAATTGTGTTCTTGGTCTTGAGAAATTAAATTTGTTTTGGTTCTTTTTCAGCCTCAGGAAAGAGTACCTATGTTTAAGGAATGAGTATTGAAACCACATCCTTACCATTATTTGATATTGTTACCTCTTACTCCTTTGAGATGTGAAATATGGGTAAACTTACCCCTTGGATATTATTTCCGTTCTCTTTTGTATCTGTTAGGAAATGGTTACTACAAAGTGGGGAGTTAAGGTATTTGTAAAACTATCCCCCTTGAATTCTGAAAGGAAGATGTATGTTGTTCTTTGTTCTCTCTATTTTTGGGACAACTATCTAACCCGAGCCTGATCTAAACTATGTTGGGATTTAGAATAAAGACTGGAATTGTCTTTATTACATTATTTCTTAGATTTATAGTGTATAATCTCTTTATCTCTTTTCATTCATCTCTCACCTGTATCACTCCTGAGGAGGGAGCTGACTTGTTCATTTTGTAGTAAGTTGAAGGATTGCAGGTTCGGTAGTTGATTAATGAATCCCTTCCTTCTTCTCCTTGAATGTTACTTTGGTAATGAGGTAATTTTTGTAATGTGTGAATATTTCTATGTGCATGTTAATTTAAATTCATCCTTTGTCAAATATGTTGATGTTGATCCTAAAACTTAGGTTGGAGTTTGACTCTGAATTTAGGATATAGATTCTTAAATAAGAAACTCTTCCTTAAAGGTGTTGTTGGTTCATCCTAAATTTATCATAATGTTTGATTGAGCTTGGCATTTTATATTTTAGGATGAAGTAAGATAATGCTAAGATATATGTATTATCGTTCCATCTAAAGTAGTCCTATTCCTATGAGATATTAGAGTTAGTATCTTCTTAGGTTAGATGGAATTAATTTTGAAGTAAATCATAAATATTTGTAAATGAAAAGTAGATTGTGATTTTGGTGAAATATTATTTATCTGAAATAATGATTTAAATATTCTATGAAATCATTAGTTGGAAGTTGAAGTTGATTATATATTAGTCTTTTCTTAATTAGAATACGGATTATCACTTTGTTTCTCCCTCTTATGACTATTATTTCTTTATGATGTGCCTTTCTGTAATGCTTTAACTATTTCATAAAAGCATAGTTATTTTTATGAAATAGTTAGTTAAAAGCACATCGTTTTAATGCTTAGTGTTTATCATGCTCAGTTCAATGAACTGACCTGTGCTAGCAATTTTTGCAGATGGACTTCGTAAGTGGTAAAAGGAGACAAGATATTTTATGATGTTAATTTTGTTTACCAAAGAGACTGGATCTTTTATGATGAAATATGAATCATTGTTGAAAAGTATTTGTGGAAAGGAAAGTTGTATTCATAATTGAGCTTATTGATATTGTTTGACACTAAAGATGTCGAAGTGTTTGAACTTGTAATGTATGAATTCCACTTTGATGAATGGAAAAGATTGTGGGTTTATCTGTATTTGATGTGTCATATTTTGGTATATTTTGTGAATGGAAATGATAAGCTTATCTCTATTATTTAAATATATATACATGTAATAAACCCTCTCGGGTTGATTTAAGATGAACTAGAGGATAAAGGTACTAGATGTAATATCCTCTTATTAATGCAACTTATTAAGTTGGCATACATGATTGTTTATTCAATTAAATCACTATGGTTTTTCTAAAATGATGTTAATGGGTAAATGGAATCTTGATGAAAACTTGTAAAATGTTATGAGGTTCCAAATGAACCCTAACTCTTAATAAGTAAAAGGAAAGGCAATATTCTACAATGTTAAGTAGTATGTTTAAGACCTTTTGGAATTAAATCCTAATGTTATTTTGGAAAGAGGAAGGTGTGCTTCCTCTCGATTAATTCCTTAATATGAGTAAAAAAATGATATATATATATATATATATAAGTAGACTTCATCTTAATGAAGTCTATTATAAAAGGATCTGATTCAAAACTTAAACAAGCTAAGACTTGGATAAGTTAAATAAGTTAACCTCACTGTTAGTATGATGATTTTGTTTGTAAAACTGAATCTTAAATTAGGAAGTTAATGATGAAAACAAATATTCGAAGGGGTTTGGAGGTAGATGTATCTGCATAGCAATTAAAATTCATTTATTGCTTGTAACCCTAATGGTTAATGAAACTAGGGATTCAACATGGCTGCTTGTAATTAAACTTTAATTAAGGAAAATAATTAAGTAATTAACTTCTTTCTTGGGTATGTACATCCAGATGGGATGACTCAGTCGAGATGTTGGCACATGCCAACTATATCACTATACCTCCATGAAGACTTGGGTCTTCATGAGGATATTATGTTACAGTTGACATGTTGCAACACCCTTTAGAGTTGAATCATCTAGATCTACATAAACTCAGACTTGATCTTAGTTATACCCTAGGTTAGGTTAGAAGCATGATCTAGTGTCTGGGGGAAACTCATGATGACTTAGGATAACTAGACACACACAATCGACTTAGGTCGATTGAGTATGTCTATGTACCCTTAGTCACCGCATGAGTAGTCTTCTACACTAAACTATGTTGCTAACCTTGGTTAGGGTTAAACCTTGAACAAGTGGACTGACAGGAGTTAGTGAAGACCATTCTAGATAACATATGAAGTGGGGTGAAGGATGTATTCTATTTGACGAGTATTCCATCTAGGAATATTAGCATGAACAGCATGTGGAAAATATTTGGCCAAAGTATTGCAAGTTATTGGTTGGGTTGTCTATGTCACCTAGTTTTAAGAAGCAAGATTTCAAATGAATATTGGTAAACTCGTACACTAAATACACTTGAAAAGGGTATGGGAACCAAGTATACCTAGTATACAATTCATAGAGTTAACATGAGAGATTAGTATGATACCGAGTCATGAAATGAGTGATCGAGTGTCTCACCAAGTCATTATAGTTGCATATGGTTATCTGTTATGAGATTGATTGGTATAGAATGTGTATTCGATTTATGATTATTTAGAATAGAAAACATTATTCAATTTTTTTCCCTTGTTTCTAAAGTCTTAAAATGGGAATGTCACATTTTCTCTATTGTGGCTATTATGTGGAAGATTGAGGATATGTATTTTATAGGCTCATCATCAAACACCACATGGACATCGATTAGGATTTATTTCTTTGCCAATTCCTCGAGTAAAAATTTAAGGGGATATATGAATGGTGTTCTTGTTAATAACTAGCCTGTAATGGATCCAAAATTTCTTTAACTTCTCGGGAAATACATAGTCCTGCGGGAGAAATAAACGATGAAACAAAATATGTGATGTAGGAGCATCTTGAACATAGCCCAATTTTTGGCTTGATTAAGTTATTAGGGTTTCTTAGGCTATTGTGTAGGTGCTTTATTCCACTTATACTCTTGAAGTTGTAATAATAGCTCATTTGGATTTTCCCTAAAAAATGGTTCATTTGAATATTTAAATTGTCTTTAAGTTGTGTTAATAGGTTAGGAGTTAGATAAGTTTGATAAGAACCTTGGTGGGGCCATAAAAAAATTGTATAATCATGTGAGATGTATTTTGAAAAACCTTACATGTCCTAACTTAACCATGGTTGCCTACTATGTTGATTTTGTTAAGGGAAACCTAACTTCCATCTCTTGATCTTAAATTTAAAAATGAGATATTCGAATAGGAAAAGAGAGGGATAGTGCAAGAGAAGAAGATGTACAAGTGAAGAAGTGGAATTTTTCTTTAGAGCCAAGAGGAACTCAAGAAAGATTGTATTTTTCTTTGTTGTTATTAATAAATAGTCTTCTTGAGCCATATTTGCATAGAAAATTGCATTATTCTAAATGAATGATATTGATTAGATGTTGATACAAGTATTAGGGATTGTAAATATGTGAATTAAGCCGGTTTCAATGGTGAATAGAAGCTATGACAATCTATGAGTTGTGAGTGTAGGCCATCCTTATGAAATCACACTCAAGGAGATTGGTAAGTCTCGTTGAATCCTCAAAATTCATAGACAAAGGAAATGAAATGGTTGGTTGATGAGAAATAAATATACTGTGATATTATTAAAGTATCTTATAAATCATAAAAGAATCATGAATTCCTAAGAAATGTTAAGTTGGAAAATAGTGTGTACAGTCTCATGTTGAATATTTTCTTATACCTATGATCTTTATGATTATTATGGTGAATAAATAAGTTTAAGGATCTTGGGATCATCCTCTAAGTTTATACAAGTGGTTTGAAAATGATTTCCTTGTCGTGGAATGGTGGAAGATATAGAATAAAAAAGAAACTAAGAACTATTGACTCATTTTTTGAAGAAACCTGTCTCGAGGTTAGGAGAGGAAAATTTCTATAAAATCATCTTAAACCTTAACAACAATCTAAAACTTGATAAAGGGGGTGAGTTAAGGAAGGAAAATTTATATGTGAAGTTTCATACTAAAAAAGTGTGTTTAAGGGGTGAAATATCCAAAACTCAAGTTAATTGTCACTAATACCCTATTAGGGGTTAGTTTAGAGAAAATTTGATCCGAGTTGAGTGAAACCCTATACATCGTTGTGGATTTTTACTAAGGTTTGAAAGAGAAGATATAAGGGCGTTGAAATTATTAGGAAAGTGTTGAGCGGATAAAGTATGAAATTTAGCGAGAAGAAACATAAAAGGTTCATGCATGGGAATAAGGTACGTTCAAAGGTGCGAAATGATAGGGAAGGAAATTCACTCAAAAGACAAGGACAAATTTGGGACTTAGCCATTTTTAGGATTACAGCTATTTTTGGAGATAGCATGCAGAGCACACAAACCAGATAAAGACTTGCATGACACACAAGGGATATTTTGGAAGAGTGTCTACTAAGTGCTTTGCATGGGTTCAAGTTAATAATATAATTATTACTGCCAGTTAACCAGAAGAGATCTATTATTAGTGCACTTGCATGTGTGTCTATTATTGTAAAGGTGTATGGCTATTTTTAGCATGTGACCTATTTTTGAATTATGTAAGTGGTGAAGGGAAATTCCCCACCCTTATAAATATGTAGTAATCTATGTAGTTTAGAGAGGACTATGTATGAGCTATTTTAAAGTTATGCTGTCAGATTTGATGCGCACATGAACTTATGGTACTACCTATTGTAATAAGCTTATGTGTATTTAATGTGTTTAATATAATGGAGTGTATTAACCGATTCAAGGCATTAAACATGAATATAACTAGATCTTGCATGGTATAATTTATATGGTTATTACTTGAATCCATTACTCTTTAGATCTAGATCTGGAATATGCTTTGTAGAATGTTTATACTAGTTACAGATTTGAATGCATTAACTCTTCATATTGCTAACATCCTACATAAGAAACCATAAAGAGGGGCCTAGTACCTTTGTGTGCTTCGGGTGAGCGCTCATTCTAAGCTAAGTGATGTGCTATCGTGCCTGGGTTATTTCTGGTAATTTCCAGGCTGCATCATTGGTTCTATTTCTAGGACCTCTTTTCAAGTTGTTTTCATGATGGTTCATGATGAAGACATACCGGTTGACCCTGACAAGTGTTGAGGAGTGGATAAAATATCTGGAAGAAGAATATGCATGGAGGTTCAACACCAGATTTGAGTTTAATGTACGCGCATGGGTGGAATAGAATCTATATGATTGTTTGTTTGAGAGCTTCTTCACTTTTTTTTTTACGGTAGAACCTGTATGAGTGAATGGTTGCTTATGTGTCTAAAAGGGATTAGAGGTATCACACACTTGTCTAGATGTAGGAAGAATTTCAAGCCCTTTATGATGCTAATCTGATTTGGACACGTGTTGTGGATACTTTTTTTCTGGTGTCCTAAACAACTATATTCGGAGTACTCAATTTCCACTTATTATTGCCCAAAGGTAGTAGAATTCAATTTTTACGGTATCCTGGGGGAACTTACTTGCAAGGCATTCCACCGACGATCAAAATCTTGATGGTGACCCCGAACCTTGAAAGAAAACCGATGAATTGATTAAATTAATTAATTAATACATATTGTACCCCTTTGGATTAATTAAATTAATCCCAATCCCATGTACCCTTTTTTGCTAAATTAATTATTATTTATTAATTAAATAATTAATTAATTAAGTGTGTGCACATCCTAGTCATCTGCCACTTGATCTAACTCCACTTAGACTCCACTTGGACTCCTATCCTTACCCTAGTTAACTGCACTTCTAGAATCCTAGAAAGGTGGGGGCAATTAAAATGCACGTACAACCACCTTTCGGATGCAATTTTTGTAATTAATTCATTTATTACCCCCGACACTATTGCAACTACCCACAATGCTATTTTTAGCATACTCATTTATCCATGTGTAACCGATTTCAACTACCTTTTGCTTCTATAAATTATAGGCTTACCTTCCTTTCAAATCCTCTTGAATCTGACATATACAAAAACTCTATTGAATTCATGTGTCTGTAGCATTTGCATTCAAAGCTTGGAGAGCACTCAAGAGCATCCACAAATCATCTCTCGACACATCCATTTCACAACAAGGTTTCACAGGAGACCCTTATTTGAGGTTTGCATTGAGAAGGTTTTGGAAAGGTTTGCATTTTTAATTTTTATCTTTCATTTATAGTTTTTTCTTTGCATACATTTTGGCATGCCGGTGGGACTCGCACCTCCACCCCATTTCTTTCATTTTTGGTTTTTTCTTTGTTTTGTGTTTTTTTTTTTAAAAACCTTTGTTTTGTTGAAGCTTTTTGTGAAAGCAAGAACTTTAGTGTGAAGTTTGAAGTTACATTGTTCATTTTTTTACATTTTAGGAAAGTTTTCTTTTTTTTTTTTTGGCTTCTTTTTTTTTTATTTTTGCATTTTTTTTTTTTTTTTTTTTTTTTGTACAAAAAATGTAGTTTTTTTTTTTATTTTTTACTTTAACAAAAAAGGTCATATATTGTTAGCTTTTTAGATTTTACCTACACAAAAAAAATTTAAAATTAATTTAATTTAAAAAAATTTAAAAAAATATTTTTATATTTTTTTTTTTTTTTTTTTTTTAATTTAAAAAAAAAAAAAAAAAAAAAAAAAAAAAAAATTTTAAACCCTAAAAAAAACCCCTAAACCCCCTACCCCTACCCCCCCTCCCCCGGCCCCCAGCTGGCCTCGAGCCACCCCCCCCCCCTCCCCCCCTGACTCCTCCCCCCTCCCACCCCACTTCACCCACCCTACCCAGCCTCCTCCCTCCCCCCCCCCCCCTCCCATCCCCCCTCACCCCCCCATCCCCCCTCCCACCCCCCACCCCTCCCCATCCCTCCCTCCCCCACTCCCTCCATCCCCCCCCTTCCCCTACCCCCCCCATCCCATCCTCCCCCTCCCCCCACCCCTCCCATCCACCCCCCTCCCACCCCCATTTTCCCCCCCCCAGCCCTCCTCTCCAGCCCCCTGACCCAGCCCCCTCCCTCCCCATCCTCTCCCTCCCCTCCCACCCCCCCCAACCCCCCCCCCCCTCCAACTCCCCCACCCCGAGACCCCCTCCCCCCCATTCCCTCCCCCCCCTCCCTCCCCATCCCCCTCCCTCCTCGACCCGATCCACTCCTTCACCCCTTCCTCTCCTCCCATCTCATCCCTCCCTCGCTCCCCGACCTCACCCTAGCCCCCCCTCCCCACTCCAAGCCCCTATCCCTCACCCCTCCCCCTCCGACCCGAGACCCCCCCTCTCCCCTTTTCCTTTTCCACTCCCTTTAGTTTCCCCCTCAGTTTTCCTTCCCCCTTTTACCTTCACCACACACACACAATTACCTTATTAATTAGTTTTTTATTTTTTTTTTTTTTTTTTTTATTTTTTTTATTTTTATTTTTTTTTTTTTATTTATTTTTTATTTTTTTTTTTATTTTTTATTTTTAGTTTTTTTTAGTTTTAATTTTTAGTTTTATTTTTTTTTTTTTTTTTTTTTATTTTTTTTTTATTTTTTTTAATTTATTGGACATTTTTTGCATTTTTATGGATTTTTTTCATACTTTTATTTTTTATTTGCACTAATTTTTTCATGTTGAAAATTTAGTGTTATTGGAATTTTTGGTTCAATTTTTGTCACATTTTTAATCCTTTTGCACACATGTTTCATCATTTTTTTTTAGACTAACGATTTCTAATGTGTTTTTCATGCTTTTCCTTTGTCATTTTTTTTTTTTTTTGTAACTAACATGAATCACTCATGCGTATGCTCTTCCCTCGCACTTTTTAAAGTGATCTTGGGAATCAAAAATGTGGTCATTTTTTTTTTTTTTTTTTGGGAATTAATGTTTCACTTAACCAAATCCAACCCACACGTATGCTCTTTCCTCACGCTTTTTAAGTGATCTTGGAAATCAAAAATGTGGGTTTGCTTTGTTGTCTTGTTTATTTTTTTTTTTTTACCTCATTTTGGAAAACTTTCTAATCATTTTTAGGACCCACTCTCACACAAGGTGGATTAAAACATTCAAAAAAACTACTAACTGTAGGTTCAAAGGAGTTCAACCAAACCACACCTAAATCAAAAGATAAAAAAACACCACATTCAAAACACTTGATTTGCAGGTTCGGTTAAGAGCTACGACTCGACCGCTTAACTAGAACATAACCCCCTTGGCATAAGCCTTAAGCAACAAAGGGGGTGGTTCTAGGAACCCCAAAGTAGTCCACACCTTGAGGGAACTGGTGATGAAAAATGGGAACCTTTTTCTCCTACCTGACTAGTAAAGCCTTTGTGAGTTAGAGTCACGGATATCCTTAGTGGTGACCCCTAGTGTGATTCATTCTGAGAAAGATCTTTTCTCAGGGTTTCAAAGGGGGTAAAGTAAATCCATCATCAGCTAATAATAGCGTCGTGCTCACTCGGATATTTTTTTGACACCTAGTTGAGAGAGCCACCAGGAAGCCAAACATTTTCCAAGCCAATCTAAGGTAGAGGCCACAAACAAACATTCAAACAAAAACTTTTTTTTGATTTTCTTTTTTTTTTTTCTTTCTTTTTGTAGTAGTGTTCCACACTCACTTTTTCCCAAATACTCCTTGTTTGGGATCCATCTTTCACTTTTCTTATTTTTTGTCATTTTCCAAACTATCCTTGTTTGGATTTTCTTTCATCCTCATTTCATTTCTATTCTCGTCTTCTTTTCTTCTCATCATCAGTCATTCACTAACCTTCATTTTACTCTCAATTTTCCCCTTTTTGAGAACTTTCATCTCTTTTCATTATTTCAATTTCTCTTCTTTTCATCCTCATTGTCTTCTCCATTTGATCTTCTTTCATTCATTTGGAGTTTTTATTCACTTATTTGATTCTTCCCCTTTTCGCGATTATCAAATTCTTCTATCTTTTGTATTCACCTCATTTTGAGTTTTATCTCCCATTTCATTCAACACTTAAACATTTGGATTACATTTCCCAAAGTTTAAGTTTTCATCTTCTTTTCGACATCAAGTCTTGAGTTGTGGATATCCACGTCCTCACTCAAGCACTTTCATCTTACGACTCACATCTTAACGGTGTTGTGTTCCACTTTTCACAACTCAATTTCATCACATTTTATCTTCATTCTCCTCTTGCATCCTTTAGTTTGAAAACATCATTGTTAAACTATATATGTTTTTTTTCTTCACGTCTCTAACTTGACAACATATTTTGTTGCATTCTAGACACTTCATCATATCTTCTTTTCAACACTTACACTGTTATCAATATTTGAGTCTTATCTCTTCATTAGCCTCTTCCTTCTTAACTAATTCTTGTTAAGGGTTGAGCACATCACATATGATTTGAATCCTTTTTTCATACCCTCTTCCCATTTAGCATTCATTTTTGCTAGGTGGTAGAGTGCATTTGCAATCAATCTATCCTCACTTCTTCACTCTAGCATTCACATTGTTAGAGGTTGAACACATTTGGAATTTTGTCACTATAACCCTCCTCCATTCTAGCATTCACTTTTTTAGAGGATGAGAACCTTCATCACATCACACCACTCTTCCATCTTGGCATTCACTTTGTCAAGGGTGAGTTTATCAAACACTTTGCATGCTTCCATCTTGACATTCACTTTGTTAAGGGTTACGTCACTCATATCTTCCAAACCTCTTGCCCATCTTAGCATTCACTTTGTTAAGGGACAAGTTATTATCAAACTTAATCACACACCTCTCTTCCATCATCGCATTCACTTTTTGCTATGGGTTGAGTTATCTTTCACATATCTCTTTTTCTCCCTCCCTCTTTTAAAAATGGTGGGAACATGACATAGAGATTATAGTCCTTTTGGAAGGGGTGAATGAAATCCTTTTGGAAATTTTGATAGTGATAATGACCAAAACTCTGAGGATGATTAGAATGACATCTCACTCGAAGAACAATCCCATGTTGAAAATATTTTACGTATGAATAAAGACCAATTTTTTCTTCGTCTCCTTGAGATGGGAGAAAAATTACCCTCTGATTTTGATGAAGCTAGTTTACAAACATTACTTGGAAAACCACCACCTAACAAGGGTGAACCTTTCATTTGAAAAAAACAATGATGATGAGGTAGGACCTAGTCACATGAATAATGATGATGAAACAAGTCCACCTCGAACAACACCAAAAGAAATGAAATCAAACAAAAAAAATATGATGAAAGGAAAACAAAGGAAAATCAATTGATTCAGCCATGATCCTACTCAAGCCCTCATGAATCAAATTAATGACATGGCTAAACAACTTGCTATTTTAAATTCCAAAGTCACCAATGAATCCCATGACAATGAGGCACCAAAGAAATCTAGTGATGCTTCATTTAAGAGTCATACCACACACACCAAAGATAAAAACAACTCTACAAGTGATGGCTCCTTATCTTTCTTATCAGAAACAACTCACCATTTTCCCAAGAATGGAAAATGATGAAGGACACCATCTCTAGTATGAAACATCAATGCAAAAAATTCAACTTTGAAGAATTGTGTCCTTACCCCTTCGATAAGGACATTTTTGTGTGTTCCTTTTCCAAAATATTTTGAGATGCCCAACTTTGACAAATACAAGGGAAAGAGTGATCCTAGAGAGCATATCAGGGAGTTTTATATGGCTTTCCAAGAGGTGGCCTATAGTGATGTCTTCTTAATGTGTCTCTTTCCATGAAGTCTAGGAAGACAAGCCTTGGACTGGTTCCTACTCCTCCCCAAGGGCTCTATACAAATTTTGTGGACCTCTCAGAGAAGTTGTCAAACATTTCTCATTCAACCTAGAGTCTGAAATTACAATGATGGACTTGTGTAATGCCAAACAATGAACAAATGAAACCTTCACACAATTCCTACAAAGATGGTGTGGGATTCTTTAGTCCATTTCCCATGCTCCATGCCTGAGAAGCAACTTGTGAGCATCTTTGTACCCAATCTCAATAGTGAGCTATCCTTTCACATGAAAATGCATTTCCTTAATACTTTTGAAGAAGTTATTGAGAAAGGATCAGATTGAAAAATCCCTTATCGCAAAAGGTTTGATTAAACCTCATTCAAAAGACAATGGGAAACATAGTAACCATCCTAATAGCTCTCACCAAGAAAAATCTAAACATGTTAACCATAATCATAATAATATGGTCAATGATGGTATTATAGACAACCACAATGTCCACAACATCCAAAACACTCAGACTAGACCAAACAAAGGTAAACAACTCTGTTGTTTCTAAAAGAGTTTCCTCCTCTCTCTTGATTCTAAATGATGTCATTTCACTCCTTTGGGAGAACCTCTATCAAATGTCCTTCAACAACTCGTTAATGCAAACATGGTTACTTATCCCATCACTAGACCTTGGGTTGAGGGAGAACCCAAGCCTACTTGGTACAAGGTGATACTTATTGTGATTTTCATCACATTGATGGTCACCCAACTGATCGATGCTTTCACTTACGTCACTTTTCCAAGACCTCATTGATAGTGGAGATATCACTATTGAAGAACCATCACCAAATAAAACACCCAACAAAATCTTAAGGTGTTCTCAAACCCATTTCCCAAACATGGTGGTGATAAAAATTGACAAAGGTCCCTCTGCCAATAATGCTGATTTTAGTTCAATTATCTCATTTATTGAGGAAGTACCATCTACAATGGTGACCATTAAATTCACACCTTGAGTAATGTTGTGACCACATGCCAATGGAAGATATGGGTTCTGTGGAAAACCAACCTTCTACGTCTTCTTCTAGAACCTCAAATGTCCAAACCAACAACTCCTTCAAATCAAAAGTCAAATTCTAATGCCAAATCTTCCACTCCAGGTTAGTATGACTTCATCAAACAATTAGCAACCATGCCAACACATATCTCTCTCATGGAACTACTGAAAGAGTCACCTAGCTTTCAAGGATATTCTCACTCATGCTCTAAATGAATCGTGTGTTCCTCATACTCTCAATGTTCAATAGTTTTAGGCTATGATCGTGAACCTTACGCCTGAAAACTCCTATCCTATCTTTTGGCCCTCAAGATATGTTGAACCCAAATCTGATTAACAACTCCTTGTACATCGAAGCCTATGTTACCGATCATAAAGTCAAGAGAGTTCTTATCGACAATGGAGTGGCTCTTAACATTTGTTCTATAAAAATGCTTTGTTGCCTTGGTCATACAATAGATGACTTAGATGTTAATATCATTACCATTCATGGTTATGATAATATTGAGTGCCGATCTGTGGTACCATCACTCTTCCCATACAAGTAGGCCCACATAACTCCTTGACACTATGTGTCATGTAGTTGATGTCAGACACATCATATAACCTTCTTTTGGGTAGACCTTGGATACATGTGATGCACATGCAGTACCTTCCACTTTCCATCAATGCATAAAGTTTCCACATAATGGATAGAGAGTTCACCTTGTGTGGTGATACTAACCCCTTTGAATATTGTAAGTTTTTTAAAGCAAGGTAAAAAAAGGAAAACTATTGTCCATCTATTGATAGCACAACTGGATCTAGCACAACTTCTATTGTTACCAACCGTATTGATCCTGATGTAATATTGTGCCCTCATGCTTCTGTCTTCTTTTCTAAAGAATCTACGTCTAAAGTGTCACCTGAGGATATTCCTCATGCCTCCACATCTTCCTCTAAAGCATCTACATCTAAGGTGTCACCTGAAGTTACATTCTCTCATAAAGGCTTAGGTGAGTACACACTTGACAATGCATTTCTTGTTGGAAAACTCCCATTATCACCTCATAGCTATGGGCATCCTAACGCTCCTCATTTATAAGAACCTCCAGCTTACTATCTTGGAAACACTCTTTGGAGATGATATGGATATCTAGAAGATGAACATATTCCAATCTCTGATGACTCTTGGCTATATGATGATAGGATGGAAGAATGCTATGAATCCACTGATTACACCAAGGGCCATAAAATGATGAAAAACATGAACTGGAAAGGAAGAGGCCTTGGCCCACAAGGGCATGGTGTTCTTGAACCTATGAATATCAAGTCTAACCTTTACACATATGGTCTAGGATATGAGACATATGAGAAGAGGCCTATAGTCTTTGATGTATTATCTAGTGATGAGGACTCAGATTGAAATTGAGACCGGTTCCACACATAGCCTCTTCGAAGACCTAGCCGAAACTACACTTTTTCCTAGACTACTTATCCATTCAAACCCTTGATGTTGTTTATCCTTCCCTCATTGATCAGGACCAACAAATGTCATATTTCCATGGATCTCTTTCAAAATGATGAGGCCATCCAGGAGTTCCTCGGGGCTCGGGACCCTTTTCCCTTGTCGGATCACAAGAAGGGTTTTGATATAAACCTTGATGCTACCACTTACTTTGGTGAAGAACTTACAATCTCAGTCCTAAAGAAAAATAAATTAAACATAAAAAAAGACAAATTATATCTCACATAGTGAAAACCTTTCTGAGGCATTATACGAGAAGCAAAAAATGAAAAAGAAAAAGAAAGAAAAGGATGCATCTCCTAGTGAAAACCTTTTAGAGGCACTAGAGAGAGGAGATTTGGATCTAGAAATATCTAAAAATCTACACAAGCCTCCAACATCATTTCAAGATAATGACACTTCTAAGTTGTTGGTAGAAGAGATGACAACCATTAACATTGGAACTGAAGACCAACCAAAATTGTTACAACTAGGTGCCAGTTTATCAGAAACTGAAATCAAAGCCTTCACAACACTTCTAACCAAGTTTTAGGATGTATTCACTTGGTCTTACAAAGATATGCCTAGTCTTGATCCTTCTCTTGTGGTTCATCACCTTGTGGTGCACCCAGATGCTAAACATGTCAAGCAAAAACTACGTAAAATGCATCCCAAGGTTGCATTGCTTGTTAAGGCTGAACTACAAAAATTATTGGATGTAGGCTTCATATGGTGCATTGACTACTCAGAGTGGATATCTAATATGGTACCTAGTTGTGAAAGAAGACCGAAATCCGTATTTGTATAGATTTTTGTGACATTAACAAGGCATGTCCTAAGGATGATTTCCCTTTGCCTAATATTGACATGATTGTCGATTCTCATGGGCCATGAGATGTTATCCCTTATGGATGGATTTTTTTAGGTATAACCAAATTCAAATTTTGAAGAAGACCAGCATAAAACAACTTTTACAACCCCATGGGGGACATTTTGTTACAAGGTCATGCCTTTTGGCCTTAAAAATGTTGGTGTAACTTATCAACGTGCCATGATTATTATTTTCCATGACCTTCTTCATGACATAATGGAAGATTATGTCGATGATATTCTTGCTAAATCAAAGACTAGGGTGGATCATCCAATAGTTCTTAGGTGTATATTTGAGTGGTTAAGGGAGTACAAGGTTCACCTTAATCCAAAAAAATGTGTCTTTGGTGTCACTTTAGGGA
Organism: Taxus wallichiana var. yunnanensis; assembly: GCA_018340775.1. NCBI lineage: Eukaryota > Viridiplantae > Streptophyta > Pinopsida > Cupressales > Taxaceae > Taxus > Taxus wallichiana. The sequence goes on along the minus strand of CM031242.1, from coordinate 368,416,417 downwards.
AACTTTGGGATTCATTGTCTCACGAAGAGGAATTGAAGTGGACCCTACCAAGGTCAAAGCTATAATAGATATGCCACCTCCTCAGAACCTTTGACAACTAAGGGGCCTACAAGGAAAAATATAGTCTATTCATTGCTTCATCTCTCAATTGGTAGATAAGTGCCATCATTTCAACAATTGCTTAAAAAGGATGTCAGTTCAAATGGACACAAGACTATCAAGATGCCTTTGCAAAATTGAAAGAATACTGGCATCTCCTCTCGGTACTCATGCCACCTATACAAGATAAGCCTATGTTGTTGTATACATCTACAACACAACATGCCATTGGGGCATTATTGGTGCAACACAATGATAAGGGTCAGGAACAAGTTGTGTATTACTTGAGAAGAACTCTTCTTGAACATGAGACCAAGTACTCGCGTAGGTTGAAAAGGCTTGTTTAGTAGTTGCTTATACTTTGGCAAGTCTGACACTATCTCCTAAATCATACCACCAAGCTAATTTCAGGGTTGATCCTCTTAAGTACCTACTTTGAGACCAGTCATCATATAACAGGATGAATGTCTAGTTGGATTGCACTACTTAGTGAATTTGACATTGAAATTATCAATCAAAAGGCTATCAAAGGTCAAGCACTGGTAGACCAACTAGCCGCAACACCACTACCAGGTTCACAACCACTAAATTTTGAATTTCTAGATGAAGACTTGTTGTACATAGAAGCAACACCCTTATGGACATTATTCTTTGATGGATCTTGCAATATCCATGGTTTGGAGAGTAGGAATTGTCTTGCGTACACGGATGGAGACCTCATACCTAAATCTTATCATATCAACTTCCCTTGCACAAATAACATAGTAGAGTATGAAGCATTGATAGTAGGCTTAGGGTTTTTTCTATCTCATGGCACCTGTAAGAATTGATAGTTCTTGGTGATTCTCTTCTAGTCATTAATCAAGTTAATGAGAGAATATCAAGTAAAAGATGAAAATATCTTACCTTATAAAAGAATGGTTGATAGCCTTAGAGGGTATTTCTATTATCAATTTTGAACAAGTTCCTCACATAAAAAACAAAGTAGTGGATGCCATGGAAACTATCACTTCCCTTCTTTCATTCGACACTAATCAAACTCACAATGAGTTCCTTGTTGAACATATTTTGGTGCCCGCATATGAATTTTCCAGAGTCCACCATGGTTTGTGAGATTGTTGGTCTGATCATCCCTGGTACCATGATATATACACCTTCATTCAAACTAAAGCCTATCCTCCTAATTTTAATTCAGCTAATAAAAGAGCCTTAGCACAATGTGCTTTCATGCTACACCCTTCTTGTTGACACCTTGTATCGAAGAGGCTATGATGGGACTCTCTTAAGATGTCTCAATCAGGATGAAGCTAATCAGATGCTAGCTGAAGTACATTTGGGTATTTTTGGTGCCCATACCAAGTGGAATAGTCCTTGCAAAGAATATTTTATGCATTGGATACTATTGGCCCACAATGGAGGAAGATGCATGCAACTTTGTGAAGAAATGTCAGGCTTTGCCAAAAACACGGTAATCTCATTCATGCACCATCCCAAGCCTTATAGCAACCTATTACTTCACCTTGGCCTTTTTCAAAATGGGGACTTGATTTAATTGGAAAAATAAAGCCCACATCTTTTGATGGCCACACTTTTATTATAACCACCACTGAGTATTTCACCAAGTGGGTTGAGGCTATGCCTCTTACTAATGTTACTGGGTGCAATATTTCTAAATTCATCTTCAACCATATTATCTATCATTTTGGCATCCCCACTGCTATTGTCACTGACAATGGTGGTTCTTTCAAAAATAAGGATCTCAAGGCCCTAGCTAAGAAATATAATATCCACCTAAAATGGGCTACACCCTATTATCCACAATGCAATGGCCAATCGAAGCATCAAACAAGACTATCAAGTCCATTCTGGAAAAAATACTATCAATAAACATGGACGTAATTGGCATACACAGTTATATCCTACCCTCTGGGCCTACCGCACTTCCTTCCGTACACCTACAGAGCTACTCCTTTTTCCCTAGTATATGGCTCTGAAGCCATATTACCTATCAAAGTTGAGCTTCCTTCACTTGTGTCTCCCTCCAACATCTCATTCATGAAGAGGATTACCATGTTGCATGCCTTGCAGAGCTGGAATTACTAGATGAGAGATGGCTTTGTGCCTTAGACCATATGTAGGTATATCAGAATAGACTATGCACCATAATTATAATCACAAGATCAAACCTCGATAGTTTGAAATTGGTGATTTGGTCCTAAAGGAAAATCAAAAGAACACAACTAAACCATGAGAAAAATAGGGAAAATTTGAGCCTAATTGGTTGGGTCCTTATGTTATAACTGCTAAATTTGGATCTGGTGCATACAAACTATCTACCGAGGATGGAAAAGAGTTGAAGGAGCCTATGAATGCCATTCATCTGAAGAAGTTCTACTCCTGAGTCTCTCGAAGAGTAACCCTTGTATTGGGGGCATATCAGTGCATCCACCTGTTTCATCATTTCACTTTGTTTCCCACTTGTAACTTTTCACCTGCCGTGTGTCACATGTTCTCCTTGTTAGGTTGTCATGCCCATTTCTACCACCATTTTTCACCTTCCATTTAGCATGTTGGTTTTGACTTGGGAATTTCCTTTCCCTCTTCTTTGGCGTGTGGTTCAAAATCAAAAAAAAAAACCAAAAACATTCAAAAAAATGTCTCAAAAAACTACAAAAACAATATAAAATTGTTCAAAATCACAAAAAACAATATAAAATTGTTTAAAAATACAAAAAAACATACAAAATGTTTCGAAAATGCTTTCCAAAAAAAAAAATCTTGCAACTATGTAATTTCTTTCACCATTTTCTTCATCTGATTGTTCCCAATCATCTTTTCCAATCAATCAAGCCACTCTTTGCAATGTAACTTTGCATAGGGACATCACTTGGCTTTGGCTTTCTCTTGGGGGAAACTTGACATCTGTATATATTGCTTCTTTTTATTATTTTTACATTAGTGTGTTTTTGTTCACTAGCTTGTTTGCTTGTTTAACATTTGTACATATGGAATTTTGTATTGTATATTCTTAGCTTAGTTTCTTATGTTTGATAGTTTGAATAACTAGTACTCTGTGTATCTGGAATGCACTCATGGACCAATTGCAAGAAATTTATTCACATCCTAGTTCACATATAACTTTGGTGTGGTTCTTTCTTCCTATTCATATTGGGTTTCTTTTTATTACTTATTTTATATTTTTTTGTCATTTGCATGTGTTGTGTTTTCCTCCTGGTTTATTTAAGCCATGGAATGTCTTCATTTTTTTGTTTGCATTTGTATTTCAAAACTTTTTCAAAAATTCAAAAAAAAAAAATCAAAAAAAAAAATCAAAAAAAAAAAAATCAAAAATCAAAAAAATAACAAAATTACTTTTGAACAAACATTCACTTATCACAGAAATCCTACAATTGGAAAACACTTAAAGTGAATCATTCAACATTTCAATACAATCTTGATAAATCATCATACTTTTATCTATTACCTAGTGATCATGCCAATCTTACAACTATCACTTTCTTCCCTTTGCATGATATGCTAACTCTGCTTGGGGAAAGTCACACAAATTGTTTTTCCTTCGTGATATAACTTCACTTGGGGAAATTTCAACTTTGATCATTTGCACAATGGATTCAACAAGAGTGTCATAAGGAGTCACTTTAACTCCGCTCTTCTAGTTTGATCCTATTCCCACTTGGGAGCATTTGTATCTACTTAATCATCATTGTGGCATGCATTAGGGGCATAGTTGATTGTCTTCTTTTTTTGACTTTGTGTTGCATTGTTGATGTTTACTCTTTTTGGACCACTTACAAGTAGTGTGATTACATCTTGGTTCCTTTATAACCTTGATGTCGACACCTACTTTGTATATTGGGTTTGTTTTTTTTTATATTTTCTTTTTGTGTGTGTTTGTTTACGTGCATCTGGGTTAACCATCTTGATTCTTTCATAATCATGGTGACAACTCTATTGTGCAACAACAAAAATCAGGTTGCTCTAAAAATTACTCTCCAAATAATGCTCATGCTATGAACACAGTCCTTTCCCATCCTTGTTTTAATCCCTTGCTTTCTTCCTATCAAGTGGTTGTCCACGCCACCTTGTTGCATCATCCACCCACTTGAGGGGGCATTCCTCTACCATTTTGTTTGTTGGGGCATCTCAATGCTTCACAATTTTTTTCACTCACCGATCTGCATGTCATCTACTATCTTTAAAGCACTATTACTTACAATAGCACTTTAAAGAGGGGAAAAATGTAGACACCCCAAAATTACACTTTTGTTTCCACTTGTTCCCAGTATTATTCTAGTACACCATGTTATTCACCCATTTGTGATTAATTGATTAAATTAATTAATTAATACACATTGTACCCCTTTGGATTAATTAAATTAATCCCATGTACCCTTTGTACCCCTTTGGCTAAATTAATTATTATTTATTAATTAAATAATAATTAATTAAGTGTGTGCACATCCTAGTCATCTTGCCACTTGATCTAACTCCACTTAGACTCCACTTGGACTCCCTATCCTTACCCTAGTTAACTGCACTTCTAGAATCCTAGAAAGGTGGGGGCAATTAAAATGCACATACAACCACCTTTCCGGATGCAAATTTTTGTAATTAATTCATTTATTTCCTTGCCCCGACACTATTGCAACTAGCCCACAATGCTATTTTTAGCATACTCATTTACTCATGTGTAAATACGGTTGTCGAGAGAATGGGGTTGAGGAGAGAGATGGATCGCGAAGGATTTGGAGCTCATGCAGATGGCATGGAGCCAAATCATCGAAACTCCCCATTCAGAAAAACATGAGTAACCCCTCGGCCTCACATGGAAGCACACTAGTAGAGATGACCTAGGTTGTCAGGCACGCATATGAATCTACTTGGAAACCTATCCCTTGAGCTTGGTTTTCCAAGATTATCTATTTACGAAAGTAGTTAGAAAGCTATGTTAAGCCGTGGGAGAGTAGGAGTAAGTCACATAACAAGTACGTCGATGGTAGGGAAAACATCTTCGTTATTATTTGGAGGTACCTTTACAGGTGCATCATCTGCATAGAATTTTGGACTCACTCTGGGAGTGGTCACACTTCCTGCCCCTGTAGGGGTTCGAGTTCAATACTATTATTAAGACACATGGAATTACATATTCTCAGGTTAGCATCGAGCTACGAGGTGGAGGATTAGGAGGTATAGGTGGTTCTAGAGGAAGAGGTAACACGGGGGTTACGGATCAAGTGGGCAAGGTCCGTACCAACCCAGAATATTTACATGGAGATGTCTCTTTATTTTCTAGAGTATAGGGGCATAAAATATGTTTCTAAACACATGCACATGTGTGAAATACGATGGTTTACAAAAGAGATCTTGGCCGACGAGTGAAAAGCATGTCAAATTTCCACTATGTTACAAGGACACGTATACAGTTATGCGGGAAGTTTGACACACGATCGAGACTTGCATAGACTATGTAGCATTAAAATATGCTTTCCTTAAAGAGTTTCACATCCCTGAGTTCAAGCAAAAGAGTATAAATGCACTCAAGGATATTAAGCAAGGAACTACTGAGAGTGTCAAGGAGTATGATGCCAATTTCAAAATGCTTTTATCTAAGATTTCTTATGATATTCATGCAAGCTAGCACGTGTAATGGTTTGTTGGAGTTCTAATCACACCTTTTATAAGGGATTTGTCACATAAGACATACACTAATCCACGTGAAGCACTCGAAGTAGATTTGTGCAATGAGGTAATTGAGAGTATAGATAATGGACTCAGTCCATTCTTGGAGGCACAGATTATGGCTATGGCGAAGCAGTTGGAGAAACTATCAGAAAATTCAGCACATGAGACGTGCACGGGGATTTGGTGTACAAATTGTGAAGTGGAAGGTCACACCAAGGAAATTTTCCCCTCATATTTGTGTGTTCACTCTTTGTTATGTTATACCTTGGTGAGATATGTCATTTGAACCATGATGTTAGCCACTGCCCATTATTGCAATGCACAATAAGGAAGAACATATCTTGCTATTATAAAATTTACAGGTCCACGACTCATGATAGATAGGACTATAGATTAATTATTTAGATCCATGATGTTATAGATATTGGTGTGTGACAAACATGAGTATCAGATAAATCTAAAGGTAAGAATGAGCATTAGGATCGGGATCACAATCAAGTGCGCTATGATCAAAATGAGGTGCGCTATGATAGAGGATGTGGAAGAGGTTGAGGATACCATGGTGGATTCAGAGGCCAAGGCCGTGGTGGTGAATGAGGTCAATTTCCTCGTGGAACATGTTATACATGTAGATCTCCTAACCACTACAGACAAATGTCCTCAGATTATTACATGTTCTTTCTATGGAAAGAATCATAGCTATGAGGAATGCCTAGACTTATATGAGCATCTTAGTAAGTAACATAAACAAGAAAACAAAGGCACATGGATGGTTAGGATATAGTGTGCTGTGGAAAATCAGTGGATGCCCAAATTGGAACTAGAATCTGAGGTATTGCTTGTAAAGATCACTACCCATGCTAAAGTGGTGACGACTAAAGAAGCATTATAGTAGAAGCCTACCATCACTAAGGAGGAGGTTCTACATGCATGGTACATAGATCCTATCCATTAGAAGGAGGCTTATCAAGAAGCCATGGAGGAACTCAAAAATATTCAGGGTGAAATACATTGTTTAAAGGAGCAATCTTGGAAGATGGAGTAAAAGAAAGCGAAGCAGAGAAAGTCCAATATGATATTGATGACTCGAAGGAGGTGTGCAAAATGTTGTGCTAGGAGAATATCATTACATTGTTAGGTTATTGGATAAAGGGAAACACTTTGCACATAAGCATTGAGACTGGATGGAAGATCTTGCATGTAAATCTTCCCCCATAGCTTAGACTACAATAAGGAAATCACTCTGAATGTTGTTATGGATGGATGGATTTTGAGCAATATATTGATTGATACAGGTGCAAAAGTCAATGTGCTTACTTTAGATGCATGGGTACAAATGGGGAGACCCCATTATAGCCATCTTCTAATGTGTTGTTTATGGCTAATCGAAATAAGGCCACCCCTATTGGAGTTTTAAAAGATACATCCATGGCTATAAAAGGGGCCAAGTTCACAGGGGAATTTGAGGTTTTGGCACTTGTAGAAGAAGATAACTTCCCAAATCTACTTGGGCACTCTTGGTATTATGAAAATAATGTTGATCTTTGGTTCAACAAGGGTTATATTAGTTTTGAGAACAAGGAGGAAAGGGTTATTATTCCTTTAATTGTTGGGAAATCTACACCCTATATTGAGCCTTTGAGTGAGGAAGATCTGAATAGGATTTATGTACATGTCATTTAGGACCAAGAAGTGCTCGAGCCATCTAAAGAACGAATCCTTCAGTGGGAAGATGCACAATCTATTAGCGATACTACGAGTATTTCTTGTGATAATTGGGCTCATGGTACTTATGAGTTAGTAGGGCATGAAGTAAGAAGAACATTTGCGCAGAACAGTAGACCTCGTTTTATCAAGAGAATAGGAAACAACTCGGTACCTCAATACACTGGAGAAGGAGATCCTATGGTATTTTTACATGCCATGGAGGAACAATGGATAGACCAATTGGAGAGACAAAATATGCTAGCATATACCCTACACACAATAGCAATGCACTGGTGGGTGGTTCATAGGGATAATCTTGTAGGATGGAATGAAATCAAGATTGCTCTTTCTACTCAATTTTCCAAGAGAAATGCACCTACTCAAATCTGCACTTATCATGGTAATCAACCTGTTCAGTACCACGTTTAGCAGTGTGAGAGATTCTGGATAGAGGGGCAGGAAGCTTTACCACCTTCCCTCTAGGTGTACAAATTTTATTCCACTTTAAAAGGTTGCATGCATGCTTGGTATGTATATGTAGAACTCCATAGAGAGACTAGAAATTGGAAGGATTTTATTGCACAGAATGATCCAGATTTTGACTACTTCTCTACTAAACCTTGAGTAGAATAGACATTAAGGGTTATATTGTGGTTAACGATGGGAGACAATGAAAAGGTGGAAGATCTAATCTAGGAGTTATTTGATGGAAATAACTTAGGAGCGTGTTTTTTTCGAACAAAAAAGACATGATTCCAAACTACTTAAGCACGCTTTCTATGAAAAGAAAAAGGAAAGATGATATACTTAGTGGATGATGAAGAAGTAAAAATCTAGATGTAGATCATTCAACGGGTAGGTGTGAGGTTTTGGACACAGTGCGAGATAAGACCATGAGCACCTATCATGAACCTATGAACACAAAAAAATGAATATTGGATTGGATGATAAGCCTAAGGAGGCCATAATTGGGGATTATTGGTCTAACTTTGAAGTGGCAAAAATCATTGAGTTACTACGAGATTATCAAGACTTATTTCCTAGGGGATACCATGAACTAAATGGCGTGCATGAATCATTAGGAGAAATGAAGATAAAGCTTAAGGAAGGTGTGCACAGTGGGGAAGAGACCCTATAGGATGAACCCCAACTTGTGTGAAAAGGTCAAGGAAGAAATTGACAAAATTTTGAAGTCTGGAATCATCAAGCCCCTAGACGAATCATAATGGGTTAGCCCAATGGTGATTAGTATAAATAAATATGGTCAGATTATGATTTATGTTGACTATAGGGAGTTGAATGTTGTATGTGTGACTGATCCCTTTCCTACGCCCTTCATAGAGGAGATACTAGAAGGTTTTGCAGGGTGCAAGATCTATTCCTTTATAGATGGGTTCTCTAGGTATCATCAAGTTAGGATTGCACAGGAGGATCAGGAAAATACTACTTTTACCATTGAATGGGAAAGTTTTTCCTATACTGTGATGCATTTTGTTCTAAAAAATGTGCCTATCTTATTCTTGCGCATAGTTATCCAAGTGTTAAAGGACTTTATTAATAACTTCTTACAGGTTTATTTAGATGACTGGATGGTGTATGGACTTGCTAAGGATCATTGTGACAATTTATGCTTAATGTTTGAAAGATGTCACAGTTAAGCATCTCTTTTTGAACATCAAGAAAATTATATTTTCTACACCATTTGGCACATTGCTAGGGCACATTATCTGCAACGAAGGTTTGTTGGTTGATCAAGCTAAGGTTGTAGTCATTATCATTCTAGAAGAGCCTACCAGTCAAAGTGAGGTGCACAGATTCTTAGGTCACATTGGGTATTATAAAAAGTTTATTAAATGGTATACTAAGGTTTTTACGCACTTGGAGGAGTTACTAAAAGGAAAAGGGACATTCTATTAGGGGGAACCGCAGCAGTGTGCATTCAAGACATTGAAGGAGAAACTTGTTACAATACCTATTATGTGCTTTCCCTCATGGGACCAACTGTTTCATGTACATTTGGATGCTTATGGCATGACCATTGGCATAGTGTTGGCTCAGCCTAGAGAAGGTATTATAGATCATCCTATCTATTTTTCTAGTAGAAAGTTGACTCATGCAAAGAAGAATTATACAACTACAGAGTGCAAAGATTTGTCAATGATCTATGCACTACATAAATTTAGACAATACCTACTAGCAACACCATTTGTATTCTATACCGATCACATGACATTGAAGTATTTGGTAAACAAGCCCATTTTACAAGGGCACATATGTTGATGGGTACTCTTATTCCAAGAATTTGATTTTACAGTTGTGGTAAAACTAGGGAAAAATAATTCTAGACTAGACCATTTATCCATAATACCAAGAGAAGACACACAAGAAATTGAAGATACCATGTCGATGCACGGTTATATGGTTTACAACGCATGCCATCATAATTAGAGGACATAGCTGCATTTTTATGTACAGGTATGGAGCCCGAAGGAATGAAATCCTTAGAGAAGAAATAACTTGTCATTCATGTGGCACTTTGTTTATGCTAATTTACGGTGACTGTACAAATTAGGTTGAGGTGAAGTATTGCGCTGATGTGTACTTTGGAACATGAGTGCAAAGATATCATGGAAGAGGATCATGGTGGTATTGTAGGTGGGCACTATGTAGGTGACGCAATTGTGTGCAAGATTCTACTCATTGGATTATGGTGGGAGACCCTGTATAAGGATTGTAAGGCGTATTGCAAGGCTTACAATCAGCATCGTGCCTTGGAAAACCAAGACAAAGAGATGAAATTCCTTTAAGACATATTCCTAGTGTAGAACCATTCAAGAAATGGGCTATAGATTTTCATGGTCCTATTTCACCACCTACACGTAGGACTGGATCGTGCTATATCATCACTTGCACATATTATCTGACAAGGTGGGTAGAAGCAACACCTACAAAGGATTGTACAATAGCTACAATAGCCAAGTTTCTATGGGAAAATATTATTACAAGGTATGGATGCCCGTTGAGTTTGACCAGTGATAGGGGCACACATTTTTTGAATGAGACAATTAGAATTATATTGGATGAGTTCATGATTGCACACCATAAGACTACACCATATCATCCTCAAGAAAATGGGACTGCTGAGGCTTTCAACAAAATTTTGAGCCAGGCATTGACAAAACTTTGTGATGTTGGAAGGAAATATTCAGATGATAAAGTTTCTATCATGCTTTGGGCATATAGAACAACATATAAGAGGTTGAAAAAAGCTACACCATTTCAATTAGTGTTTAGCGTAGAAGAAATTCTTCCTATGGAATTCATGTTACCTTCTTTGCGTATTGCGTGTGTTGGACGCCTAGCTGATGAAAAAGCATTAGAAGAAAGAATTACAAAGTTGATTAATCTAGATGAGCGATGAGCAATAGCACACTGGAGTTAGAAGTAAGAAAAATCCAAGTAGAAAGCATGGCATGACAGGCACATCAGGGAAAAAAAGCTTGAGATAGGAAAAATGGTGCTTCTTTATGATTCTAAGTTTTTGTGCCATCCAGGAAAACTTAAAGTACATTGGTTAGGACCATATGTTATCACTTACATACTTGAAACATGATCTTGTCAGTTAGAGGTGCTTGATGGAATACGGTTACCCGATTACTTCAACGGGAGTAGGCTGAAGCCCTACTATAAATAAGTCTTCTTGGTGTTTGTAATAAGGTAGTGTTGCCATTTAGATTAGGTTTTCAATTATGTATTCCTTTAATGTATTTCCTTCTTTGTCACTATGCTTTGTCAATTTAGTTGGTGTTTTGTGTAATAAGCATGTTTGCGCACTAGAAGCTAATTACCGTTTGAATAATTTTTATGTGTAGAGGACTACACATACCATTTGTGTGGGGTGGCTATTCAAAAATGGGTACACATAAAGGAACAAACTGCTACAGGTGATATTTAAGTTTTGAGAGTTGGTGGAAATAAGATTGCTTCCAAATAAGGACCATAGATGGAGATAAACGAAGGAATAGTATAACGTGAGGTAAGTAGCGGTCGTGGAGACTACCAAGAGAAGGCATAATGGTGAGGTACTCAAGTGCATGGAAGCGCGTTGAAGAGAATTATGTAGCCAAAAGGTAGGAATGTGTGCTAAAAGGTTATAGCCGAGGCGTGAAGATGTACCGTGTGGAAATTTTGAAAATGGTCAATTAATGAGAGGATTGTTGGTAGGTGAAGGAGCAATAAATGCACCAACTTTTGAAAATCTATATAAGGATGTGATGCAAGTTCATTTTTACCATTGTGATCACAAGAATTTGAATGAGCTAAGTGCAACCGAGTTGTGCAAAGATTATTGAGGTGCAAAGAGTGTGAAACCAGACATGGAGAGCGGATTTGTGCGTAGAAGAAGCTTACATCTCTATTGGTGAAGGTTAAGTGAAGAAGATGTCCTGAAAGAGAGTGAGGGCATGTGGTTTCTAACTAGGGCACACGAGAATCAAGTTGGGGTTTGGATTTTTCACTACAAAAGATAGAAACTTAAGATTTGACGATGGCACCATAAAAAGCACCTACTGCAAGAGATAAAGGAAAGAATAAAGTGGAGGTAGAAGTTGAAATTTCTCCTAAGAGTAGTTTCTCAGAGATGCAAGTATCTAAAAGGCATGATAATTGGGCAAGAGTGGGATTCCCACATACACTGTAAGGTGAGTGATTACAACCACCACACCTTTGATAATAAGAAATAATTAGACACGTTGTTGAGTATAAAGACTAACAAGTGCACAACGGAGGATATGCCGGTATATGATGACACTGGGGAGAAAATTTTAAAACAAGTAGGAGTGTACCAGTTATATGAGATCCCATACTTTGGAAAATACAAACCTCTTTACCAGTGGCTAATGAGTAGAGTCCATGAGGACTTCTTCTATTTTGTCAGAAGAAGGATAAGGATTACAACAACACTGATCTCGACGCTAACAAGGTTAAAGGGGACATGGACAGAACTTGAAAATGACCTAATTGATAAGGAAAAAATCATGGAAACATGAAAGGAAATACATAGAATGGACATTTGATAAACTAAAGAAGTACCTAGTGGTACAAGTAGTTGCACATCTGGTGACCAAGTTGAATGATTAGGAGAGATGGTCGTAGGTGAGTATTATGTATAACATAGTAAGATACATTATGGAGACCATCGTTAAGGAAGCACGCACCTGTGAAAGAATCAGTTTTGGTGCTATCTTGTTGTCACTAGTATTTGTGGAGATTGGAGTGCCCGATGGGCCAAAAGAAAAGAATTAGAAGTACCCCTTGGAGAAGAAGTCCCTCACGGAGAGGTTCGTGAATTATTTATGTGAAGGGTAAATGAGTGGGCCATTTAAATAGAGGGTAGAAATGTGGTATGACAGATCTGGATCGACACTAAAATTTTCCTCCATAATTTCTATTTCATTAATGTATGTATTAGGAATAGGATGTTGTTAAGTGTAATTAGTAGTAGCGTCCGATAGAAGATAACGGCGCCGTCAGTACGGTGCCGCCAATAATGTGGAGTACGGTAATAGTCAAAGTACAATAGGAATGTTGTAAAAAGTAAATATTTGTCGTAAGTGGTCCGGTAATGTTAAAATGTCAAAGTTTGGGTAATTAGAGAAGTAGGGTCTACATGATTAGGAATTAGAAATATTATATTGGTAATAAGGACAAGGAGTGAGGTCATAAATATTTTGTGTATTTTATTTGTAAAAAGTCTAAAAATGTGGAACCCATGTAAAATGATAAGGTTTATCTTATCTTAACAGATAAGCTTACATGTACAGATAAGAGTTAAGGTATGGAATATGATTCGTCAGAGTGGATTTCTTATCCTATCTTAGAGATAGGATGGATAAGCCTGGAAGTTCTATAAATAGAGAGGCCACCCCCCTCATTTAGCATAGAAAGAAGTAGTGAGAAATATTGTAGGAAGTGTGCGAAGGAAGCCATCGCTTAAAGGTGTGTCAAGAAGCCATCAAGAGGTGTAATTGTAAAGTTTCTCCCATAGTCTTGTCAAGTATCTCATGGATGAGATTGTAATAATTTCATGTTAATATTATAATTTATTTTGATATTTCAGATTTGTCGTCATTCGTCTTATCATAGTCGATGGTATTCTTGTGTTCGGTTGTTGTTTTGTTTCCAGATTACATCCACCAAACTAAAGGCTGTGCATTAGTAAATAATCATAAAGACGAGGAGTTCCGGTGAAGAATTATCATAGTGCCGGATTGGTGATGACATTTTGGTTCCGCTGCCGGACCATTCCTCGTTGGTGGATTTTTCCGGAGAGATATTCCCACTTAGGCAAAAATTAATCGAGGGTAACCTTGTTTTTACTGTGCATAGTAGTTACCATGGTAAAGTCATTTTTACCGTGAATAGTAGTTACCATGTTAAAGTCATTTTTGCCATGAATAGTAGTTACCCTGGTAAAGTCCTTTTTGCTGGGAATAGTAATTACCGCAAAGAAAGTCACTTTTTACCGTGAATAGTATTTACCGCAAAGAACTCACTTTTACCGTGAATAGTGTTTACCACAGTAAAGTCAGTTTTTACCGTAGTAAGTCAAGTTTTACCATAGTTTACCGTGGTCATTTCTATTTTACTGTAGAAAGGTGTAAAGTCACTTTCTAGTATAGTGATTCCAATTATTTGTGCACATAAGTCTTGTTAATTGTACTTGTGGGTTGGTATTTCACGGTGGTTACTTTTGAAAATGGGAAAGATTCCTGTTTTTTCAGCTCAATCTAATGAAGATGCTTCTTCTTTCATTCAAGAGTTTAAACGATCTTGTATTTGTAATGGCCTCATAAGAAGGGAACAATGGACTGAATTTTTTCCTACCTTTTTGGATGGTTCAAAACTTAGGTGGTTTGAAACACTAGGTGATAATGTGAAAAATTCATGGGATTTATTAACTGAAAGTTTTCTTGAAGAATTTGGTGAACAACAAAAATATGCAGATCTCATGATCGAGATCACAAAGCTATCCCAAGGAGAGAAGGAGAAGATAAGGGATTATCATGCTCGTGTTCTAGAGCTAAGGAGGAAGCTCGATGCCCAGATCCGGAAGGAAGGACTAGCGGATGGGTTGATGAATGGCGTGGATAATCTCCTCTGTAAGCACTTCATTCTTGGGATGAAGCCAGAGATCAGACAACGAGTGAAGTATGACCGCCTAGCTACCATTGAACAAGCAAAGGAGATTGCAAGAAGGCAAGAAGAAAGCATGGAAGAGGAGCCCAAAGAAATTGTTGCTAAAGTAGAGCCTACACCAGCACCTTTGGTCCTGAATCCACAACCACTCCCGGTGAGCACAAATATTTCTCCTAATACATCTACTGAGTATGAAGATCTGCTCAAAAAGATGGGTCAGTTAACTATTAATCTTCTTCAAGGAAAGGAATTTAGTTCTCAGGGAGGAGATAGAGGTCCAAAGAGAAATATTTCTGAAGTTGTTTGTTATGGTTGTTATAAAAAGGGTCATTATAAGTATAATTGTCCAGATAGAGCTTCTACATCTGGTAAGGGAGATAATGATAAAGGAAAAGCACCTGTGAATTCTTTTGATGTAGTAGATAAGAGTAGAAATAATGAAGTAGATGTGTTTGTAACAAAAAGAAAGAAAGAGAAAGATAATCAAGATGGAAATGATCCTAAGAAGATGAAAGAAGAAACTAGTAAGAAACATAGGAGAAGAAAGTTGGGTGTGCAGGATTTTCTGATTTCACAGGGGCAAGGACCATACTCCATCTTGGAAGATCTGTCCAAAAGGCCTGCAAATATTACATATGGTCAAACTCTTGGCTATGTCTTCGAGAAGAGGCGGGAGTGCGAGGTGGACTCAATGCTCGAAGAAGGAAGGAGGTTGAGGTCCCTGTTTTGGAGGCAGAGGCAGATCCCTATGCTCCACAAGCTGAGGTATTATGTAATGGTATTTCAATTCATGATGTCTTAGTTGATGGAGGTGCTGCAGTTAATGTAATGACCGAGTCCGTAATGAATATGTTGGGTTTAAAATTGATCGCCCTTCAACACTTATGTTAAGGTCATTAAATAAGGGAAAAACTAAACCGTAAGGTGTAATTTCAAATGTGGCAATATCGTTATGGGGTGTCAGATGTGTGGTAGACTTTTCAGTGATGAAAATGGTACTGCAAGTGCACTCCAATGTCACTGGGAAGACCATGGCTAAGGAGAGTTCATGCAAGAAACTACCGGAATGAAGGTTTCATGACACTTGGACGTGGTAGAGAGAGGGTGAAGATAAACGTGATCCCTCGACATCATAAAGTAGAACTCGTGGATTCAAGTGATGAAACCGATGATCGACATCCTCTCGATTACTCTAGTACCAAGTGAAGTGGACATCGAAGATGAAGAAAGCGAGGTGGATGTTTCATCATGGATATCCCGCCACCACACCAACTCATGACCCCATAAAATTATCTCAAGAAGAAGTTGATGATCGTCTCCAACAAATAAAGATTGGTGATGCCTGTGATGGAGAGTGAGAAGGAATCCTACCTCCACCTCTTTCAAGGTACATACACCTATTCACTTTTGATTACAAGGAACTCCGTCAAGTAAGTTGGGTAGAACATTGTATTGAGCGGGTAGATGGTGCTAAGCCTATAAAGCAAATGCCATATAGAATGAATCCTAATTTTTCCAAGACTGTAAAAGAAGAAATAGATAAGTTTCTTGATGCAGATTCATATTTTGTGGAGAATTCGTAATGGGTTTCTCCCATTGTGATCTCAATAAAAAGAATGGGAAGCTACACATTTGTGTTGATTACAGAAGCTCAATAAGGCAACAAAGAAGGATCATTACCCTCTTCCATTTTCGATCAGATCTTGGACGAAGTAGCCGGCCAGAGTGCTATAGTTTTGCTCGATGGATATAGCTGCTACAACCAAGTTCGTATAGCAGAGAAAGATCATCAAGACCACGCTCACCACTCCTTGGGGAACGCTTGCTTATAGAGTTATGCCTTTGGGTTGTGTAATGCTCCAAAGAACATTCCAAAGCGTTTGATGAATAGGTGTTCGAACCCTACATCGGGACCTTCATCGAGTATTTCGGATGATTTTTTGCATCTATGGGAGCAAGTTGGACCACCCGCACTGATGGAGACATCATTTCAAAGGTTAGATGAAGCACAAGCCTCACTAAACCCTACAAAGTGTGTCTTTGGATGTTCTAAAGGCATTTTGTTAGGGCATGTCAGATCCAGAGATGGTATTGGTACCGATCCCGATAAAGTTTCAAAATCAAAGATTTACCATTTCCTATGAATAGAAGTAAATTGAGATCATTTTTAGGCCATGTGGGTTACTATAGAAGGTTCATCAAGAATTTCTCAAAGATCGCATACCACTAACCCAGCTTCTTGAAGAAGGATGTTGCTTATGAACCAGAAACAAGGCGCATGAAGCTTTTGGACAATCAAGGAAGCCCCGTGTCTTCACTGCTTTTGAAGAATCCAGATTGAGCAAGCCATTCATTGTGTACATCGATGCCTCGATGCAAAGACTAGGTAGTACTTTGAGCCAAAAGGATGAAAATGGGAATGAACATCCAATTTACTTTGGGAGCGCATAAATGAGCAAAGGTTGAGGTAAACTATATCAGAATCAAAAAGAGGCTCGCTATCATTTTTTTTGTCAAAGAAGTTTAGAAATTACTTGCTAGGGCAGAAATTTATAGTTGTAACGGATCATCGTGCTCAAATATATTGTCAATAAGCCTAACCCATCGTGTGAGGATAGCAAGATGGATAATTTTGCTACAAGAATTTGAATTTGATATTATAGATAGGCCAGAAAGAAGCATGTCAATGCAGATGCACTCTCTCGAGCCTATGATGGTTTAGGATCATCTTGTGATGATGATGATTTTCCCGATGCAAAGATTGTTCTCCTCGACACAATCCCTAGTGAATACATAGATATTTGGAATTATCTCGAATGAATTCAAGTTTCCGATGGTGCCAATGCAAAGACTAAGAGAAAGATTACTCAAGCTGGGTCGTCCATATTCTATTCTCGCATGGAGCATTATTTCGAATAGGACTCGATGGACAAGACAAGAGGGTAGTTGGACGTGATCAAGGAAAGGAGCTGCTAGAAGAATTCCACAATGGTACATGTGGAGGGCACTTCTCTGGACAACTTACAAAGAAGAAGGATCTTGGATGCAGTTATCACCGCCCACTCTTTTTAAAGATTGTTATAATTATTGTAAGACATGTGATATTTGTCAAACACATGGTAACCGTAAGACTTCATCAGCTCCATTATGTCCTATTCTTCCCCTTGGTCCCTTTGAAAAATGGGGAATAGACATTGTAGGTCCACTTCCAACTACATCACGTCAAAATAAGTATATTGTAGTTGCCACAGATTATTTAACCAAGTGGGTCAAGCTAGGCCATTGAAAAAAACTTCCATGGATGAAGTGGCAAGGTTCATATATGAACGCATTGTCACCAGATTTGGTTGTCCATTAGAAATTGTAATAGATCAAGGAAGCCACTTCATTAATGAGGTGGTAGAAGCCCTAGTCAATAAGTTTTCTATCAAGCACAGAAGGCAACAACATACAAGCCAAGCACAAATGGACAGTGGAACGAACAAATTTTGTGTTGTGTCAAATTCTAGCAAAAGATGCACTTACAGGTACATAAATGGGATAAAAGGATTCATGCAACATTGTGGGCATATAGGGCAACATCAAAGTCAGCAACAGGATACTCCCCATTTCAGTTGGCCTATGGCATTGATCCAGTTCTTCCTATTGAGTTTGATATTCCCACTGTGAGAGTTATGAAAAATGAAAGGATGGATGAAAGTGATTCAGTAAAAGAAAGGTTGGTACATCTTCATTTGCTAGAGGAAATGAGGGAAATAGCAAAGGATACAAGCCATAAGAAGAAAATGAAGCAGAAGGAATACTTTGATCAAAAGATCCGATGGTCTCCATTTCATGTGAATGACTTGGTCCTAGTATATGATTCCAGATACAAAAAAAGAAGACAGAGAAAATTTCTTCCAAAATGGATGGGGCCCTACAAAATAAAGAAATTGGCATGAAAATGGTACGCACTGACCGGAGGAATTGGATGGCACTCCCATTACGAAATGGGTCAACCACGACAAGTTGAAGATTTTCCAAGCACCAGAATAGTCTACTCCGAGGACGGAGTAGAAGCTAGGAAGGGGGAAGATGTCGACACTAAAATTTTCCTCCATAATTTCTATTTCATTAATGTATGTATTAGGAATAGGATGTTGTTAAGTGTAATTAGTAGTAGCATCCGATAGAAGATAACGGCGCCGCAAGACGGTGCCGCCAATAATGTGGAGTACGGTAATAGTCAAAGTATAATAGGAATGTTGTAAAAAGTAAATATTTGTCGTAAGTGGTCCGGTAATGTTAAAATGTCAAAGTTTGGGTAATTAGAGAAGTAGGGTCTACATGATTAGGAATTAGAAATATTATATTGGTAATAAGGACAAGGAGTGAGGTCATAAATATTTTGTGTATTTTATTTGTAAAAAGTCTAAAAATGTGGAACCCATGTAAAATGATAAGGTTTATCTTATCTTAACAGATAAGCTTACATGTACAGATAAGAGTTAAGGTATGGAATATGATTCGTCAGAGTAGATTTCTTATCCTATCTTAGAGATAGATGGATAAGCCTGGAAGTTCTATAAATAGAGAGGCCACCCCCCTCATTTAGCATAGAAAGAAGTAGTGAGAAATATTGTAGGAAGTGTGCGAAGGAAGCCATCAGTTAAAGGTGTGTCAAGAAGCCATCAAGAGGTGTAATTGTAAAGTTTCTCCCATAGTCTTGTTGAAGTATCTCATGGGTGAGATTGAACAGTTTCATGTTAATATTATAATTTATTTTGATATTTCAGATTTGTCGTCATTCTGTCTTATCATAGTCGATGGTATTCTTGTGTTCGGTTGTTGTTTTGTTTCCAGATTACATCCCAAACTAAAGGCTGTGCATTAGTAAATAATCATAAGACGAGGAGTTAGTGAAGAATTATCATAGTGCCGGATTGGTGATGACAGATCCGCATGGCATTTGAAGAGGAGTGGCGCATTCCTAAGGAATTACCATTAGTGGTGGGTAAGGTAGTACAATTCGCGATGTAATAGTACTTTTGCATCGCATGATTTTCTATGAGGGATGGGACTTGAATCCCATGGTACAAACTTTTGTATGCCTTCACAGCTTGCTACTTCTAGGCATCATTCCATCGTTTCACTAATGCACATCGATTGAACTTTAATATGGATAAGGTAGATTGTGACTACCACACTTTAAGAAAAACATATATACATCCAGGCTGGATAACATATATTGAAAGGCTCATATCAGATGTTATAAACATGAAGCCTGTAAGCTTGGCTATTGGGGATAGTGGAGCCGCGCTTGTATACCTTCAACTTAAGCCTAAGTTGGAGGGTAACAAGTATGTAGAAAATGAGTTCACACTCCCAAGGCCACCAAAAGGTAAGCATATGGTGGAGAACGTGCCATCCCCACAACCTGTAGAAACCATAGTAGTGGATGAAGAGGAAGAAGGGTGTGAAGATAGTGGTGGCTTGGTACATAGAGGCCGGAGGTAGCCTACGAAAAAATGGAGACTGAGCACACAAGTACCCCATGATAAGAATAAGAGGAAGAAGAGGACTTGGAAGCAGTCTAAGGAGAGCACCATTTCAAACGGGTGTTATGAATAACAAGGACACAAGGTATAGAAACTCCTTAGTTTGTTAGGAGATCACCACAACTCTCTCCACATAAAGAGAAAAATGAGGGGAGAAGGAGAAAGTTGAAGCTAAATGAGGAGGCAAAGGAGTCTGCAGAGAGCACACTTGGAACTCATATACCACCGAGAGGATGTGGAAGAAATGAAGGATGAAGAAGGAGTAAAGGAGGCAGGAGAAATAGAACAAGATACTACTTAGGACATAGATGATCCAACTCCAAACCTTGGTGCTCAAGTTCCTAAGGGGCTAAGAATAAAGAGGGGAAGTGGGGAGTATATTGAACCGATCATGGGCTATGATGAGGATACAGGTAAAATTTACCATGCCCAATTCTAGAATACAGTGGGCCTCAAGGACTTGTATGGATGGGAGTTGATGGACCTTGACATGGAAACCACATGCATAAGGAAACAATTGTCATGGTCCATGCAAACTCACATGGACGAGCCTGATTTTTATGTATGTGAAGAGTCCTATATGTCAAGAAGAATGAGAAAGGCACTATAGAATAGACACACAACCATCAAACCCATGGTTATGTCTGATGAACAGGTGAGTAATGCCTTGGTGAAGGTATCTACAGAGGTGGCGTGGTGGAATGTAGATAAGGGTGAAAGTATTAGAGCACTAAGAGAAGATATAAAAGCTAAAGATGCAGAAATAGTGCATCTGAAAGGATAAAATGACCTAGAGAAAAATAAGAATGGGGTTCTCATCACCATGGTAGAGGATATCGGTGATCATGTCCTGTAAGCAAGACCACACTTGGAGTCTAAGGTACCTAAAAATTTCCCTTCAGCTATGCATTATGTACGTACCTTAGTTGATTTGGTGCTTGAGGATGGACCCATTCGCATGCCAATGCCAAAGGACCCTGAGCAGGAAGTAGAGAGAGAAAGGGCTTCAGTGGTTAGAAATATTTCATCTTATGAAGCATTACTCCAAACCTTAGAGGAGGTTTGAAGAAAGTAGACCAGGCATTGAATATATGTGCAGCTCCAAAGGTAGTAATAAGAATCAGGACCATGGTAGAAGACAATGAAGTCTTGAAGGCCATGAAGGATGAGACTTTGGGGTGTGCAGAATAATTGGCATTGGTAAATCAAAAGTGTGAGGCCCTTGCAGCAGCCCAAGACCCCCATAAAGAAAGGTTGGATGAAATTGGAAAGCTTATAGCACAGAAGATGGATCTTCTAGAAGGAAGGGTGACTGCAATGTCCAAAATTGTTATAGTATTGAGAATGAGAAGGAAGAGATTGTGCAAGATGAGTTAGATTCTATTACATCAGATATTCTAGAAAAGGCAGAAGCCACGCTAAGTGATTGACAAACCTTAGAGGCTAAAATCAAAGAGGAATATATGAAGTTAATTCTTCCAGTTGAAATAGAGGATGTTACAGGGTGAAATTTCATTCTTTGTATAGTAATTATTTAATTTACATTCATTCCATTCCTTATACTTTATTCTTTAGATATCAAGAGGAAACCATTTCGGGTAGTAGCAATGTAGTTTTGTGTGGGGTAATGTTCAACAAAAAAGTATGAAATTTAGCAGAAGGCACACATAAGGTTCACACATGGGAACATGATGTATTCAAAGGCACGAAAGGATAGGGAAGGAAACACACGTGAAATACAAGGACAAATTTGGGACTTAGCCATTTTTAGGATTATGGGCTATTTTTGGAGATAACGTGCAGAGCACACAAACTAGATAAAGACTTGTGTGACACGTAAGGGATATTTTTGGAAGAATGTCTACTAAGTGCTTTGCATGGGTTCAAGTTAATAATAGAATTATTATTGCCAGTTAACCAAAAGAGATCTATTATTAGCATAATTACATGTGTGTTTATTATTGTAAAGGCACATGGCTATTTTCAACATGCAACCTATTTTGGGAATTATGTAAGTGGTGAAGGGAAAGTCCCCACCCTTATAAATATGTAGTAATCTGCGTAGGTTAGAGAGGACTATGTATGATCTATTGTGAAGTTATGTTTTTAGATCTGATGTGCGCATAAACTTATGGTACTACCTATTGTAAGAAGCTTCTGTGTATTTACTGTTTTTAATATAATGGAGTGTATTTACTGATTCAATGCATTAAAAATGAATATAACTAGATCTTTCATGGTATAAATTATATAGTTATTACTTAAATTCATTACTCTTTAGATCTATATCTGAATATGCTTTATAAAATGTTTATACTAGTTGCGGATCTGAATGCATTAACTCTTCATCTTGCTAACATCCTGCATAAACAACCCTAAATAGGGGTCGGGTACCTTTGCATGCTTTAGTTGAGCACTCACTCTAAGCTGAGTGATGTGCCAAAGACGCCCTGGGTTATTTCGGTAAATTCTAGGATGCATCGAAACCATCATAGGGGAGTAAGTGAATGCAATTTCTAAAACATAGTCTTCCATAAAATGTCACAATCAAGTTTGAAATGGTTAAGAGTGAGTGAAATACACTCTTGATGGAGTCTAATTCCTTAGACAGGAATGAGGGAAAGATAAGTGAAGTGACTAAGACTTGTGAAATGTGCATGTGAAGTCTTTAAGGAAAAAAAAAATTCTTGTTATGAGATTTATCAAACCAACTAAAATTTTCCCTAAGATTACAATCATAAGCACTATATAAATAGGATTTAGGAGATGCAAAAGGTGTATTGGAATTAGAAATAAAATTGTAGAGTTTATTGAAGGTTAAGGAGGATAGGAGAAATGTTTTAGAACCATAAAATAGGAGTACATATCCTTTAATGAAATAATCCATAAATTAAGGAAAATTGTCCTAATACAACTTGGTCAAGAAACTTGTAAGGACACTATGAGAAATAAGAGAGGAACCATGAAAGTAGACATAAAAGGACTTGAGTAGAGTGGTTATTAGTTTCTAATGACCTTATAGATATGATTGATTAGGGTAGTATAAATAAAGAGAAGGATTTTTCATAACAGAGATGAAGGAGGAGTGAAGAGTCAAGAACTAGTAAGAGACTTAAGAACTAGAACATGAACTTAGCCCAATAAATGGATAAATGAGTGAGTAATATGGAGAGAAGTGGAGAGTGATGAAAAGGAATGCAATGAGGTTAGAGACAAGCCTTATAGAATCTAAGAATAAAGAAAATAGATTAATGAGAGGATTGGTTGAATCAAGAACAAAAACAAGCCTAAGGAAGCCCAAAATATGAAAACTAAGAAAAATAGGAAAAAAATAAGTGGATGAAGTGGTGAGAATGCTTTAAACAAGTCAAAAAAAGGTCTCGTTGGTTATGAAAATAAAATTGCAGCAATTAATATGCTCTTCATTGAATCAGATTCATTTAATCATCAAACCAAGGAATGTAAACTTTAAATAATGTCAGTGTTGTATGCATAGTTACAGAGAATTTAGGAGGTATGGAAAGAAATAAATATCACTACTATACTTGAAAGAACAACACTTTAAAGTAGAAAAAAATTAGAACTGAAAGAAAATGGTTTTTAAACACTATAACTAAGACAAAGCTTGTAAATTTAGAATGCAGATAAAGAAGATAAATTACTTCCTAGGCTAACATGTAATGAAACAAATAAACAAAAATATGGAGGGGTTTAATAGACCACAAGTGGGCCCTTCCTTGGGTGCTAATCCCTCTTAAATCTTGTAACTAAAGGATAATAAATAGAACTCATATCTTTTATTAAATTGGCATGAAAATTAAATCAAAATAAATCTATGTATATCTTTGTGTATCAATTCCAATAATAACCTTTCCCTTTATAGTTCTCATTTACAAAAAAACGTGAGAGGAAGAGTTCAAATATGAGTTTAAAAATTAAGTAAAATATATTTGGTAAAAAAAAGTGAAAGATCTCAAACAAAACAAGATATTCAACACATGTAATGGAATTAACAATAGGTGTTTAGTTAATTGACCAGTTCCTTTAGTCACATGTAACCTCAATCAATCATTTCTTCAATAGTATGGAATGGATAATCAAATCCCGCTTCTACATGTTCCAATTGTAACCGATCCTTCAATGACACATACATACTTGAGTGTCATTTTTCACATTCCAAGAGATATTCATAACATGGATTCTTTGTTGTAGATGATCCCCTTTGGCTACATATGGGTTGTTGTGGATAGGTTATTTGGTTGTAGACGGTTCCTTTTCGCATATAACAAGTTTCTTACAACCAAGAGTGACATCACACATATCATCATTCAAACAAATTATTGAAATCATAATAATAAATGCACACACAAAATACCACAAAATAAAGATAACTAGTTATAAATATAGTAATCAGTAATCATGTCATAAGTTCAAGTTGTGATGATGATGCTCAACAGTGTGACTAGCAAATAGAGGGACATAACTACAATGGCTTAACAAATATATAGAAGATGATTTGTTTATAAATGATATGTACACAACTCATCACACCGCAGCTTAATTTTTTGAATGTCCTCATTCAAGTGGTTCATATTTCTACTGTTGAAAATAACATTCATGCCTGAAATCAATTGGGGTGTATGTCCCTTCTTCTTCTTCTTATTGGAAGTAGCCACGGCTTATCATGAGCATGTACATAACTCTATTATATATCCTTTCACTGAGTGGTCTGTCACCTATCCATGGTGGTATTGGAAAGTGAAATATTGGTGGGTGATAGCCAATAGGAAACCAATTCTCTACACATTTAGTAGCAATATCAATGTATGTATTCACTCTTTTCAAAGTTGGCATTATATTAGGGTAAGAGTGCATCTATTTCCTTTGTAGTTCAGAGATAAATCATTCAATCACATCCCGCATGCCCGCCATAATCTCATGATCTCTAATAATTGCTCTGACTTCTGTGTGGGCTTCTTTTCTCATTTTCCACACTCTCCTCCTGATCACCTTCTTATTTACATATTTTCTATCTTTGTTATGCAACTTCTACTGATTTTTGGCCTCAACCTTGACAAACAATGGTTAGAAATTCTCTAAATTATGATACTCTTCCATTTTCCTTGCTCTATCTAATTCATTTGCAAAGTAAGAACATAGGGCTTTAAGATGAACATCTCCAATGTATAGAATTGGAATCTAATCCCTGTCATATTCAAGGGCATAATTGTGCAAATAAATCTCACATAATAAGATCTCGTAGTTCATGGGTTCTATTATGATGTAAATTTAAGAAGATTCCAGCTGAGATGATATCATAAGGCATGTCAAAATTAATGCATGTGATTTTGAGTTGCAACATTGTCTCTTTAAATAATATAACATAAAAAATTGATGGAGGCATGCATTTAAATATTTCATGGGCCACTTAGACTGTCTCTTCTTGCTTCTGCTTCAACATTTTAATTTCTTTGTCCTTTTCTTCCAATTCTTCCGGATGTGTGGAGATAAGGGATTATTTTTCTTTTTCCCATATTACTTTTAGCCTATTAACATAGGTATGAAATTACAACATCAAATAGTCAATATCTAACAATATAGTTTGTGTGGCCATCTCCTTACAAGGTGGTTTTATAGGTTCCCTTATAATTTCCTTAATAAAAAAATTTGGTTGTAAGGGTGTTATAATTTCTTCCTACACATCATCATGTTGTGTATGTTCCACAACTTTCTCAACTACTTCATCAATTACTTGATCAATAATTGCATGAATTTGTGCTTTTCCTGGTGCTTCTTCTTGGTACTCTATCATTTGTTCAACAACCACAAGCATTTGTTCTTGTTAAATTTCTTCTCCAACTTCCTCTTCTTCTAATCTCTCTTCCTCCCTCTCTTCTTGACCTTCCACTCCATGAATTACCTCCTCATTCTTCGTTGGCTCTAATTTCTCTCCCATGGGTTGTTCATGGCATTCTAGCTCACGAACTATGGCGTCAAATTTTCCTATCTTTGTCTTAGGCTCAAGGCTTCCTTAATAGCTTCCAAATAACTATCTAGTTATATGGGATATGTTTTTATTAGGCTGGAGATTTTGGGATTTTTTGTTTAATCCTGTGGGAATGCCTATGTTGTGTAGGAGTGGAAAGAGAAGATTTGTGTTTAGGCCTTGAAGTGGATGTTTCAGGAGAGGAGAACTCTATAAGGGTTTCAGCTATAAAATATTCTTTGGAGAGATAGGTACAAGGTTTTCCTCAAAGCAAATGGAAAACTTTCAGAAGAAAGGGGTTCTTGAGGTTTGGAGGTTGATGGTGTAGTCTTTGTTATGTGCTTATAGGATCTCTTAGTGCTTCTCCTTTTTGCCTTGTTTCCTAATAAATCATTTGTACTTTTTTCTTGAAAAATCTCCCCACTATATCTAAGGATAATCCCTCTATAGGGTATGTTTCACTACTAGGGTTATAAGGAAATGGTGTGACAATGCAGACCCACCCTTATGTGTTTATCTACTCATTCTCCTTAACATTTCATATGATAAATTAGGTACATTTACTTTCCTATTTTTCTTTAGATGATTCAATAACTTGAAATAAATTGTATTCATCTAGAATACCTTCCTTTACAAGAAAATTAATTAATTAAAAATTTGCAACCTCAGCCCATAAGGGTTTAAGGGATGTTCTTTATGTACCTTGCTTGTCGGTGATGAATTCATCATCGTCATCTGTAAATTATCTTCTAGATAATTCTAGGTTTTCCTTTTCTAGGAATGGTTCTCCTTGGGATGGTAGGCCAATTACTTCCACCAAAATGTCATCACTAAGTCTTACTACTAAGCCCTTCACCTTTTCCTTCCCATTATTGAATTTGTTGGAAAATTCTTCCAACGTTGAAACCTATTGATGTAGTATAACCAACCATTATCTTCAAAATAATGCATAATTCAAGGATGGCTCAAAAGTTGAGAATGATCAGTGGGTTCATGCCTTATCAAATCTCCTCCCATGATTGATATGTAACCTGCTCTAGTTTCAATATGTAATAATACAACTCTTCTTGAAGGAATGTTACACAATTGAGTTGTGTTGAGTTATTTTAATATTTTTAAACTTTGGGACCGAGAGGACATGTAACACGGTTACAAGAGAGAAATAATTAATTGATGTGACCATGTGAAGCATGTAAAGTGAAGTGATTTGAAAACATTGGCTTATGTGGAGGGACACATCATAGCTTGAAAGGAAGAGGTATTTAAATGCAACACATGCATGATGACTCAACATAAATGCTAATTAAATATAATTATACTTTATTAAAGTGATAGTTAAGTGTGTAGACACTAAAATAAGGTCACACTCCCCTTTGGTCCTCGACGAATAAACACCCTTCATCACATTCACCTAGCCATCGCCCCTTTCACCGACTAATATTAATTTAATTAATTTAATTAAATTAATTCATTATCCTCACTATATCTATTATTTAAATATCGTATTTTAAATAATATCCACACATATAATTCACTTAGACACCTCACCAAGCCAACTCAACCAAAGACCTATTCTTAGTAAGTTGCCATAACTAATTAAGACCTACCTAAACCCTAAAAATCAATGCCTACATTCCTCCAACCACATTCCCGCATGTTCACAAGAAGCTCCCAGTCAAACCCGCAGGTTAACAACATGAAATATGAGGAAATCAAGAGGATCTCCCTAGTTTAGTAAACCTAGGAAATCTTGCCTTGACCGACGCCGATTACCCCTAACCGTCACCAATTAAGCCAGAACTGCCATCAGTTTCCCTTTTAACCCCAAAACAACCTTATTATCAAGGTTGGAAGTTGGAAGCAAAAAGCAAAAGAAGGTTGAAAAAAAGACATCTCGAGAGATAACACATCTTCAAAGAGTGAATTTCAAAGTGAGAATCCGCACGCAAGGAAGGAGATCAAGCATCTTTTCCTGCACATCCATCCCATCAATGATCTAATCTAACCAAGCAAAGAGGAATGTACATGCATCCCATGCAAAATATTTCCTTCGCATTGGTGATCACTTGCAACCTTCAAAACCTCTCATCAACACCTCCATCCCTCACTCATAGGAATTCAAGACCTTAATCTAAGTAAGTATAACGTCATACTTTTCTCGGTTTATTTCATTCCATCATCATTTTATCATCTATTGTTTACCTAGCCACCTATTGACCTTCTCCAACATTTCCACCTCCATATACCCATTAAAACCTCACCAAAGCCTACCCCAAGTCACCTAATACCTCATCCTAACTAACTGCAGTCCTTTGTGCAATCACAAAGGAGACCCAAAGTTTGTCTCGTGGCATTTCCAGATTTCCAAAGTAATCGGCACGATTACACCCGACCATTGTCGGTTACCCTTAATCGACATCGGTCTCGTATTTTCCCATATAGCACAAAATAGATACCTACCCACCAAATTTCATCTCACCCTCATCCACCCGTGATCTACGAGACCTCTTTCAAACTGCGTAACCCGTAACCAATCATTTGACCTTTGGATTCTATTCTAGCTTAGCATGTTAGATTAGATCTATTTCTTATTGTGTTTTAAGTGAGATACCTAAATCATTTCAAATTACAATAGGATTTACTTTGTTTACAACATTAAATTGTTTAAAACAATGGACTGACAACCATCTAGGAAGTATCACACTTCCTAGATCTAGCATACGCTAGGCAGTTCACTACCCATATTGTTTAATTCCTTCTAGTGGTCTTGTTTTGCATTACAGGTAGTTCCTCCTAGCCAAAAGGAAGCTCTCACGATCAGCTATGGATTCAAAAGTCATACATGTGCAACAACCCATCAACCAACATTTGAATAGGTATTCCTCCTATGCCGTTACCCTATCTGTTTCGTCAACACTTCAAAGAAACGATCTAAGAATTAGGTGAAACATTTTGGCACACCCAGTGGGACCCATCCAAGGTTCCTTGCATTCATTCATTTCTAGGAAAAATTGTGTGTTTTTTTCCCTTCGAAAAGCATACACATTAATTTTCTTCCTTGGAAACCCACCTTTTCTTATTATTTTTCTCTAAAGGAAACTTTTATTTTGGTGTAATTAAAAAGAACCATTTCTTCATGTTTTCTGCATTGTAGTGAAAGAGCATCCCTCTTCCTCTTCATCTTATTGTGTCATCCAATTTCACATCTCGATTTAGGCTTAAAAATAAGTGCATTGCATTCTGATTTATCACATTAGCTCACATTAATTGAGGGCAACCTATACGCCTGAAGTTATGCCCGGTGATGGTTGATAAACAAATCATAGAATAGCACTTCTTTCTCTTTCTCTCTCTCTCTCTGAGTCTTACCAAACCTCACAAAAAATTGAAAATACACACATTCTTAAACAACATCTTACCTGGAAGAATTTGTAGGTGATCACACGATCACGGACACGGTGGGCACCTACTCACGCTGCTCTCTGTCGAGTCTACTTCAAAGAGAAGCCCACCCCCACCATAACATACCTGAAACCTCACCTTTTAGATCTCCTTCTTTGTAGGAAGCCTTCCTCACCAAAAAAAATCTATTTCACAATTTATGTGTCAGTTCCTAAATAACATAAGCTAAACAAACATAATAGAAAGGGCACTCCTAGGATCACATTTTTCTTAGTATTTCTACTTGGCTTGTGTTTTGAGGTGAGAGATCATGTTCTTCACTTTTTTGTTCATCCTTGCATGCTCCTCATCACAGCTAGTGTATTCTGGCTTCACCTGAGTGTGCCTAGGCCATATCACCATCATTCTTAGAATTTTAGGTCTGATTCCACACCATATTTTAATTCACAACCACTTTTCTTTCATCACTATTTCAATTTCACAGTAATCGTCATCGGTTACCTCTGACCGCCATCGGTTATACCCAACCGACGTCGGTTCCAGGTCCTTTTGTTAACCTACCCAAAAGGATAATTTATTCATTTTATTCCACTTTTCACTTTGTCCTTGTCACTACCATCATACCCATTGACGCTTTAAACATCATCAAATTTGGCATACCTGTTAGATTTCACCTTCTGCCTTATTTATTACTCACTATCTATTTTCTATAGTGACTGGCAGCGGTTACCCCTAACCGGTGTCGGTTTTCCCTAACCGACATGCCTATTTCACATTCCAACCACCATTTGGTACCTAATCCACTTTTTGCCACCAGATTCACTGTTCCTACTATTCTCTGTGTCATTTACAGAGAAGCAACCCTACCTGATCAGTATTGCTTCACATGGTGTTGAATTCGAAGACAAACAAGCGCACTCATATTTCACCCCAGTTTCCAACCACTCGCACCTAGTCCTTCACCACCTTCCATCTTATCACCACCATAGATTCCATCCAACCTATTACTATCACTACCATAGATGAGGAGTTTGCACAACTCCTTGACCAAAACCCCGCCACTTTATAGTTTTACGTTTCCCACTCATCCACTCGAGATGCCTCGGGTCGGTTAATATATGGCTTGCCCATATCTATCCCCCCGACTATCACTCTCACTCCCACATCAGCCCCATCTCGGCTCTATGCTTCATGCATCTTCCTTACCCCCAATCATTTCACATCCTAGGTCCTATACCCACTATAATCGCCACATCTGCTACCTCCGTGGCACCTACTACATCCACCATACCCGTGACAACTACCCAAAACACAACCTCATCTACCCCTAATGTCTCACACATACCCATAGCTACATTACCACCTCCAGTGTTGGTGACCCCTACCCCATTTCAGAACGTGGTCCTTTCCATTCCACAATCGTTAGCCCCTATTGCCACTAGGGTTACCACAACCCTTCCACCCCCATATACATACTACCAACAACCTCCTGTTTCATCCATTATACACACCGTATATGTGTACCCCTATTTCACTACCTTCTTCTCAATCAACCTACATGGCAGCCCCATACACTGGAGTGCCACCCCTATTATATGCCCAAAACCAACCCTCTCATGCTACAGGAGGCACCCAATCATCGCAACCCACCAACGACCTAATTAAATTGATGTTGGACAAGATGTAGACATTGGAGGCATTGGTTTCCGGCTCCCACAACACTCTCACCTACGACAAGATTTGTAATGAGCCCATTCACCCATCCATTCCTATCCACTCATACCCCATGCATTGGGAAATGCCTAAATTCAATCGTTTCAATAGCAAAGAAGACCCGCAACAACATTTGTGGTTGTTCAAACATGGGTGTTATCTGATCGCTCATGATGATGCCTTGCTCTTGAGAACCTTTCCCATGTCCCTCACTAGACCTGCATTAGATTGGTATAGTGGGTTACCTAGAAACTCTATATTCTCATTCAATTAGGTAGCCCAAGCCTTCTTGGATCATTTCTCTATCAATATCATCAAGAAGGTTACCATGACCAATCTATACTCCACGCATCAATATGAGGATGAATCTATCACATATTTTTTCACTGTTGGCGTAGCCTGATCAACCAAATTACCTTCCAAATGCCACAAATAGAACTCATTGAGATCTTCACATGGGATTGTGCTAGACATATCTCACCAACCTTACAGGTCCAAACCTTCCGAACATTCGACGAAGCATTCACTATGGCGTGAAAATTAGAGATTGCACCATCGAAGAGAACAAAATATAATTACGCAATAAGAATTCGGCATTCAAGTCAAATGATACCTCTTCTTCTTCCAAACCAGAAACCAATTATTCAAAAGCTAAGGGCACCGCTAACAAAGTGGTACTCAAGGCCGGCCCAACTCATCCATCAAATCTAGGCTACCCCCTCATCTAATCTCTCACCTATCCAGAATTTCCAATTCAGACAAGAGAAACGGAAATATACCCCAATTGGGGAACCTTACTATTTTTTCTTAGAAAATCTTATCAAAGCCGGAGCCATCACTCTTCCACCTATAAAACCACACATTGGTTTTAACCTTGCTTACCCCATGCCCGCATGGTATAAAGAACATGATTTCTATAATTATCATCGAGTAAAGGGTCATAGTGACAACAACTACATCACTTTCAAAAATATTGTCCAAGAAATGCTTAAGAAAGGTGAGTTAACCATGGATAATCCTAATGCACCTACTAACCAAAACCTACACATCTTCAAGAAACCATTTCTTAACCATGCCCCTTCTTCGATCAAACCGGTGAGACCTCAACTCATGATACACATACCCATGAGGTTCATGCTATCTTTAATGATGTACCTATCACCTCCTAATTACCCCATATTCCTTTCATAGAGGATATCCTAGCCCAAAATCCTCCTTCCACATAGGACCCAACCTCCCTATTCCTTCACCAACAGAGGAACACCTTTCATCTCCTTCATCACCTACGGAGGAGTCTTCCACTAACATTAAGACCATCTCACCCCTGGCTTCACCACTTAGAGAACCTTTACCCACAGTACCTCCTCCACCCATAGAGGAGCACCCATTACCTCCTCCACCCATAGAGGAGCACCCATTACCTCCTCCACCCACAGAGGAGCTCCCATCATCTCCTCCACCCATCATAGACCCAGTTGAGATACCTTTACCTCTTGGCGAGCATTCTCCATCAGCTACCCAAAATCCTACAGACCTACTTTCATCTCTCTTACCCACGGAAGCTAAAGCTAGCCAATTCCCCATCTCCAAGACACATTTTACGAGAATTTCCATTAGTTCCTCTCTAACTCCACCTATAGACGTGTTCTTCTCATGTTTGGCCAATCACTTAGATTATGTGGATAGGGCTCTACTATGGGGGTGCCTTTTACTTCCCATCTCAACACAGATGAAGAGATCCCTTGCTAATATCCCCACTATATACCCAAAAATATTTCAACCAATTTAACCAAACACAACCACCTCTATCACAACCCCTTCCACGACACCTATTATAGCTCAAACCACACCCTTACCCATAACCCAACCTACACCTAAACCCAAATCCATACCTACAACATTTTCCTCGACTAAACCTATTACCACTTTAGGGGTCACTCCGAATAACCAGCCTTACTCATCCACCTATTAAACCGGATTTAGCTACATCCTCCAAATTCAACACCACACCTACTCCGACACCCAAATGTGGTAAGCACCAAACCCATAGAAATCATACCTAGCCACACCAATCACACCGCACTTATCCCGTCTATCTTAGGACCTCAACTACCCAACATGGTCAAGAAACCTCCACCTACCAATAAACCAAAAACACAACAACCCATTCCTTCCTCAAAACCTCGACCTACCCAGACACCCAACCCAACTTACACCTACACCGTAACCTCTTTACCACCCATACCTCCAATACCTCTAGCCATTGCTTCACTACCCACTACACTTCGGCCTCTATCTCCCACACCTCAAGCACGAACCGTGTCATCTACCTTCACAAAGACACCCCATTATCCACATGGATAACTACGCCCTCTTCCTTAATCTACTTTTCCTTCTAGACCTCATACACCCACAACACCTTTACCCAAAAAGGTGCAACCCAAAAACAAAACTCCACTACCCCACAATAAGGTAGTCAAAACAACCACACACCCTCCTACCCGCTCACCTACTATGCCCATACCTAAACAAACATGATCGACACCCAAAACCATACCAAGACTCCAAACCCATCAAATCTAACTCCTCTCTTCAAGACTGTTCCTCAATAATCAACCACACCTACACCCAAACCCACATTCACTTCCCATCGTGATCCACTAGCAGTGGTCTTATGCCAAAATTTTAACTAACCTCCTTAAT
Organism: Taxus wallichiana var. yunnanensis; assembly: GCA_018340775.1. Lineage (NCBI taxonomy): Eukaryota > Viridiplantae > Streptophyta > Pinopsida > Cupressales > Taxaceae > Taxus > Taxus wallichiana. The sequence continues at coordinate 368,382,370 of CM031242.1, read as the reverse complement.
ACTTTTGTCATCACATTACCACCACTCATACCTTATGAGCCCCTCAAACCCAAGCCAAAAGGGTTTGTCGATACTAAAATTTGTGCATACCATCGTGTACTAGGGCACGATGTGGAGAACTATAAGGCCTTGAAAGTTGTCCTTATCTAATTGTGTCCAAGAAACCAACTTTGACGATGATGACCCTTGATGAGGATCCCGCTTCACCGACACCCATTCCCAAACTACCCACTCACCAACCACAAAATCTACCCTCACAACTCCTAGAGCCACCCCCAAAATTTGAAATTAACATGGTTCACATCGAGAACTGTTAGTGCAAAATCACAAGCAGTTCCTGGACGTTGATCGTGTTCCTAGGTTGATCACTCTAAAGCATCCAAGTGGATTGCACAACATTGAATCCTTTCTCTCGAGTTTGGCTAGAATTTCGACTCATACAAATGAGAAAGGAATCTCTAGAGAAGGCCGGGTTCCTCGCTCCTAAACTACCGCCACAAGATATTTGCATTTCAGTGCAAGCTAATCTAATCCTAATCTAACCATGCCAAGGAGATAGAGAGAGAGAGAAAAGGGAAAAAAGAAAATCCTACACTAAAATGGTGATACACCAGAGAAGGAGAATGTTGAACATCTATCAAAACTGCCATGGAACAAGGAGAGGTGAGCAATGGGAAGGATGGATAGATGCATCACAAACCCAAGGATAGATTTCACACGGAAAATGTCCCAAAACTCCATGAACACAGCTCCAAACCTGCAATGAACATTCAAACATGCACAAATACCTGCAATAAAGAGAGGCAAGAAGAAAACAAGTGAAAATGAGCAAGGATGGAATATTAGGAAATGCATCACAAAACACATTTTTGCTGCTTGTAAGTTTACACATGTAACATCATTTCAATAGTAAAAGGAAAAAATGCCATTACAGAGCAAGGGAGGAGGTTCAAATCCATTTTCAACCCTAGAGAAGAAAATAAGGGAGGGCAGAGCCGAAAAGATCAACAACTTGTAATCATTATCCCTCCAAAATGAGCCAAATCGGCTTTTACATTGCATGGGTAGAGCCCATGAGAGAGAAAATGTACAAAAACGTGGGAGCCCATTCCTCCTTGACTAAAAATGCATTAAATTAGCATGGAGGACCTTACTAACCCATACCCTATCATTTCGAAGTATATAATCAAGAAGAATGTGACCCATTTCGCATTGAAACTAGTTGTTGAAATGTCATTCTGCCATTATCTCGCCGATATGTTTCCCAATTTTCTCTCTCAAAATGAGCCAAAATGCAATATTGACCATATAATCCTGTAGATAATTTCATAATATTTCCAATGATATAAAGAACGTGCAAATCTGAGCTCTAGATCAAAAGATATGGGGTCTCAAGTTTTAGGGCAAAAATAGCCCAAAAACGGATTTTGAATTTTTCCGTCTCGCCATCTGGATGACACGTGTCAGTGCTGATTGGCTGAGAAATTCTCTCTCCTCCACCTTTCCATGGGTTTCCCTTTAAAATTTTGACATTTTATCACTTTGGGAAATTTTCACCTTTTTCCCGCGCCCCGCCACTGGGACACATGGCATGCTTTGGTTGGTTGACAGTGCTGCGGGGCATCTTTTACCTTTTGTTTTTTTGGCTAAACTTTTTCTAAATTTTCTAGGTTTCCCCAAGCTCCACACCTCCCTGCTCCATTGGACACGTGTCCTGTTTTGATTCGTTGGCGGCTTTTCCGGTCTTCGCATCCCTCACGTATTTTTGGCCCAGATGTCCCAAACCGTCTGGGACAAATTTCTCTAATCCGCCCGATTCGGGCTTCCCTATCCCTCTTTGATTTGAAGACACGTGGTAGGATTTGATTGGCTCTCGGATCCTTTGGCTTTTCACGCCCTCGCGTCCCTTTGGCCCAACCCCTATCACTAAAGTTTCCTGCTTCAACCGACCGGCAACCCTCACGCCCTCCGCGTCCTTCGCATCCTCATGGCCCAGATGTCCTAGCCTTATCTACACAACAAAGCTTGGTCAATTTTTTCACTTTCGACCGGTTCACCCTTTCGCATCCCCATGGCCGGATGTCCCAAAAGGGTGTGTGGACCACACCGGAGGCTTCAATCTGGCTCGTTCATTCGCGCCCGACGTCCCAATCTGTCCCAAGGACCGCCCGGGCTAGGACTTAATATTTTTTCAATTTTTCGCCCCAAGCCTAGTTTTCTGCATTTCTTCCATTTTCTCGACCTGTTGGGATTTCTTCTTGTATGGGAGAGTTAGAGAAGCCGAGGGACCCCAAAAACATGATTTTGGGCCCTGAATCAATCTACTTGCTCGGGACTTGAATATTTTGATGCATGTTATCAAAATTACCCTGGGGGGCGTGAATTTTGGATAACAATAACTTTCCACGCCACCACCCAAATGTCATCGCGCTTCAAACTCACCTCACAAGGATTTTTCCTCCTCGGTAGGTTTTTTCCCTTCATGTCGTTATATCACTCATCCTACACCTTCACCATTTTCCAACTCCTCAAATCAACATGATACACATCACTACACGTGCGCATAAGGGCAAAGAAAAGGCAACCGACCCACCAACCAATCCTATACCCAACATACCATCTCGCACCCATACCTAAAATAACTATCCATGGCCCCACGTACCTAATTTCTAATGGCATCACACATCGCACCATGCTCAAATAATTACACCAATCTCCTCTCAAAATGTCTATATATGACCTCATTCAAACCTCTAATCCCATCGTCAAGCTCTCATGGAGGTTATTCAATCTATCGAGGACATTTTACCCAATGACCCTACACCGTAGACTCCATTATCACACCCCATCATGTAGCGTCTCTCACCAAATTACCACCTTCATCTTCACCTCACCCTATTCACCAAGTGGCCTCCCTTAGCTTCTCAGAGGAAGAGATCGCGCCACACAAAATAATGACCCGGACCACCCTCTTTATTTCTCGTCCACATCATGACATACAGTACGTGTGTGATGATTGGTGGGGAGCTACCATTAATATCATTTCATCCCATGCATTAACTCAAATGCACATACCTAAAAATTACATACATAAACACCGGTCATGTTGTGTTCATTCAATGATGCTATCACCTCTACACTAGGCACTATCATCTCCACATTCGTGTGGGCCCCCGTACTATTCCGTAATTATTTTATGTCTTGAGAGGGGAATTCCAATATAACTTGTTGCTTTGACAAACCTCGATCCTGTCATGGGTTGTGTTCCTTCCACTTTGCATCGTTGTGTAAAGTTTGAACATGAAGGACACACTTATACCATTCCAACTAACCCATCACCTTTTAAAACATGTAATATGCTTTACCAACCCAATGATGTGCTCATACCTATCAAGCCGTCTACCTCCACGACCACTATCGCTTCATCTACACCTCTATCTACCAAGATACAGCCACTACTTCTACCACACATACCTCCTCCATTCCTACCACTGCCATAACCTCCACGGCTGACCCATCAGCTTCCCAATCCATTAACTCCACCTCCGCATCAACCTCTCGACACATTAGCCATACAAGATACCTACATACCAACCACCGATCCTTGGAAGGTGTTTTTCAATGCCTCACTGGGGGAGTACTACCGTATAGTGTCAACACATTTTTACTTTGCAAGAGTATGGAAGCCTTCACCAACACCCTCGCTACAATCACCATATAGGAGAACGTATCCTTTATGGTCCTCCTCACCTTCGTACTAGTCTCACCTATGGGGGACTTGATACTACCACTTACACACCCAAACCACCATCACAAACTCACCCATTTTCTATTGACTTCCAATCACTTACCAATCACCGTTTTACCCACACCTTCCTGCACCGATGTGTGTGGAAGGGTTTTGGTTTTGGATTTTATGAGCAAGTTCACCATACAGTTATTCCATGTACCACCCACAAACATAACGATCTGTAGTGGTATCGGATTTCCCGAACCACCTATCAAATAGGCCCGCATTGAAATCATTAAGGGCACTAGCTCTTCTCCACCTTCTTCACCCGCTCCACCTTCATCACCATCCTCACTAGCGGAGTAGATGGATCATGAATCAATCCCTCCTAAAAAAAAATCATAAACACCATTTCTTGGGGCCTCTAACTTATCAACGGAGGGTGAGGCCCCCTCCACTCTTCCCTTCCTATATCCCGAGATGATCGATGATGACACACCTACAAATAATGTCATTCAATGTCGTGGATGATGAATCCATACTCACCTACCTTAGTGCAGAAGACTCATATATTCATCAGTTGTTACCCTTTAAGATGCAAACCATGTTGAATGAATCGACTATCGAGATCAACATTCATACTCAGACGATCCGCACATCCTAAAGATCGGACAATCTTTAGATGTTGCTAAATAGGAAGCCATCACTTCTTTTCTTAGAGATAATAACCACGCTTTTTCTTGGTCTTACGTAGGCATGCCCTGTATTGACCCCACCATAGTGGTCCATAATATTGTAACCATTCTTGATGCCAAACCCATCAAATAAAAGCTTAGGAAAATACACCCTCGCATTTCTCTTCTCACAAAGAAGAACTTAAACACCTTCTTTCCATTTCCTTCATCTTACCCATTGATTATCCTTGTTGGATTTATAACATTTTCCCCTATCACTAAAGCAACAGGGGACTCGCATTTGCATGGACTTCCATGACTTCAACCTAGCCTGCCCAAAATATGACTTTCCCTTACCTGGTATTGATCAACTAGTTGACCTCACCATTGGTCACAAGATGCTATCACTCATGGATGGCTTCTCAGGTTATAACCAAATTTTCTTACCCCAGAATATCAACACAAGACCTCATTCATCACCCCTTGGGGACCTTTTTCTATTGAGTCATGCCTTTTGGCCTTAAATCGTTGTGCCACATATCAGCGGGCTATGAATTATATCTTCCATGATATCATTCATCACATATTGGAATATTACGTGGATGATCTCTTGGCCAAATCTAAAAGCCACTCCGATCACCTTGCCATCCTCAAAACCGTATTTGATTGTCTCATTAAATATGTACATCATCTTCACCTAAGAAGTGCGTCTTCATGGTTATTTTAGGAAATCTTCTCGTATTTATCGTTTCCCTCCATGGTATAGAAGTTGACCCTACTAAATTCAAGGCCATTCTTGAAATGCCTCCACCTACTAACCTTTGAAAACTCCATAGTCTGCAAGGTAAGTTATAGTCCATTCACCATTTCATTTCACAATTATCTTATTGGTGTTAACTATTTCATCATCTCGCTCAAGAAGGATGTCTCCTTTAAATGGGACGATGACTACCACAAAGCTTTTGAGGCCCTAAAACAATACCTTCTCCAACCACCCGTACTCATCCCACCTAAAGATGATCAACCTTTTTACCTATATATATCCGCTACTGATCACTCCTTGGGAGCCATGCTCGCTCATCACGATGAACAACATAGGGAGCAGGAAGTTTATTACATCAGCCGTACTCTTTTGGACTATGAAACCTGATACACCCATCCCAAATTTTTTTTCTTATCCTTAGTTTTCGTTGCCACCAAACTCCGTCATTACCTACTCAACCACAAAACCTATGTTGTGACCAACACCGACCCCTTACACTTCATGTATGCCAAACCTTATCAAAATCAGCATGCCGCATGATGGATTATGATTTTAGCTAATCTTGATCTCAAATTCATTCATCAAAATTCCATCAAGGGCCAAGCTATCACCGACCAACTAGCAGACGCACCTATTTTCGGGGATCAACCCTCTAATTTTGAATTTCTAGATGAGTCAATTGCTACCCTTTCCCTGGACGAACCCCCTTACCAAATGACACTCTTCTTTGATGGTTCCAAGTGTCAGCATGGGGGCGGAGCTGGTATTATCCTCATTCCTCTTGATGGAGAACCCATGCCTTTGTCTTTCAAACTAGATTTTGAATGCACCAACAATATTGCCAAATATGAAGCACTCGTACTAGGTCTCAAGCCACCTACACCCTAGATGTCAAATCAATCAACATCTTTGGTGATTCTCAATTGGTCGTGAACCAAGTCAATGGTATGTACCAATGTCATAACGAGATACTTCAAAATTATAAACATCATGTAGACATAATTTTGACCACCTTTGATGATTGTTACACCCTTCAAACCATCCCACATTCAACCAAAAAATTTATAGATACCATGGCCTGCTTAGCTTCCCAAATACTCACTTCACCCGCCAATTCTACAATCTTTGTCACTATACAATGACTCCAATCACCTTCTTATTTACCTCACAATGTTTACTCAATCGGAACTACTACCCCTAACCTAAGTGACCTTTGGTATAAACAATACTCTGACTACCTTTCTCTCTCCATCTTACCTCCTAATCTCACCCGTAATGGAAAATGCACCTTCCTTAAAAAGGTCTCTTGTTATGTCATCCTGGGGGGACTCCTCTATAAGTGTGGCTTTGATGGTATTCTCTTACGATGCCTCACAAGTTCTGAAATTCCTTATACCATTAAGGAAGTTCATGATGGCATATGTGGAGGTCACTTCAGTGGCCTTGTTGTTACTAAGTGTATTCTTCACCTAGGCTATTACTGGCTGACCCTTAACTATGATTATTGTGACTACGTCAAACGTTGTGTAAAATGCCAACAACATTCCAATCTTCATCATACACCCAGTCATGCCTTAAAATCACTCGTGACCTTGGCCCTTCTCTCAATGGGGTTTGGATCTTGTCGAAGAAATTAATCCTCATTCTTCCCAATGCCATCAATGGATCATCACTGCTACCGAATACTATACAAAATGGGTGGAAGCCATACCACTCATCTCCACGAAAGCTGAGAAAATATGTGAGTTCATTAACCACCACATCATTTTTCACTTTGGTGTTCCTCATTGCCTCATCACTGAAAATGGAAAACAATTCAAAAACAAAACATTACAAAACTTTGCGATGCCTTTGGCATTCAACTTAGTTTCTCATCACCTTATTACCATAAAACCAATGGCCATGCCAAATCCACTAACAAAACCCTCAACAAAATTTTCATGAAAGTGGTTGATGATACTAGGAAGGATTGGCATATGCACATTCCTTTTTCCTTGGGCATACCGCACTAGTATTCGCACTTCCACTGTGGCCACACCATTTTCTCTAGTCTACGTACATACATGAGGAAGTTCGCCTCTCGAAGTCCATATCCCATCACTCCACATTTCTCTCCATGACATGTTCATTGATGATGACTTTCATCAGGACTGTTCAACACAAGCTAGAGTTATTAGACGAACGTCATCTTAACACTCTAGATCACCTTCAAGTTTACCAAAAACATATCAAATGTGCATATGACAAATGTGTTCATGAACGAACCTTCCAAGTTGGTGACCTTGTCCTAAAAGAAAATCAACATGTAACCAAAGCAAAAAAAGTAAACGGGGCAAATTTTCTCCTAATTGGCTTGGACCATACATCGTGACTCATACCTATGGATCAGGTACTTATCGTTTATCTTCTCTTTATGGTAAACCTGAACCTAATCCCCTTAACACCTTGCATAGTCAACCATTCTATTGTTGACTCGTTGTCCTATCTCACCCTTTGTCTCTTTCTAGGCTCATCCCTTGAGTGCTACCCACTCCATACACCTCCCTAACGATTACACAAGAATCATGTGAGTACCCGTCACTTGTTACCTTCTCTTGAATATGTGCACCACGGCGCTGCACATAGCATGATTTTCATGGATACTTTTCATCTACCTTTAGATGAGATCTCATGGTCGTTTCACCTTGCCCTTTGAACAAGATTCATATCTTTCACCTTGGTCTTGTCCATGACTACAAAGACCTCACAATGGGACCAAAATCCTTGAGTCAAACTTCTAATAAAAATATGACTCCCTCAAAAGGACATCTTCCTCTCAACCAATCGCTGCTATAAATAGACTTGCTCCCACAAAGGACAGCTATGTAAAGCTCTTCAAAAAAATGAGAGCAACCAAAGCTTCCCTCATTGATCAGCTTCACAAAGACCTCAAGGAGTTCAATTTTTCCCATATAGACTTCCCACATCAATCAGTCTATCTCAACTATAAGTCAAAACACTCAACCTTTTTGTCATGGACTTGCCCATTGTGACTTCGGATCTCTTTCCCGAAGCACATGCTACCTCATACCATATAAAAATTACCTACTCTTCACCCTTTGAACCATGACCACTCTCATTTCCTATTGACTCAAGGGACTTCTCGGAACTTAGAAATTTTGTGATCATGTGACTACTTTTCACCATAGAACATTCCATCATGCAATGTCTTTAGAGTCTTACATTCATCACCTTTACCAAGGTATGATCCTACCTAATCAGGGGCTTTATTACCCCTTTTATCTTTTAAACATCTTTGTTTACGTTTTGATTACCTTATACAAGACTTTCTCCTCGACACTTACTTTTGGGGTAATATTCTTCTTTCGCCATAATCACCCCCACCTACATCATTTTACCCGTAATCTACCCACACCTATCAGATCTAAACCCACAACATGCCCAAAAACCTACCAACTCATTTTCACACCTCCTCGTTTTCTTCCCTAGCTTATGGGAGAACTACATTATGGCCCGAGGTCCCTTTTGTCGAGACTATGTAGGCAAAACTCTAAGGGCATGGGGCCCTGGAGGTTAGCTCAGCCATTCTCTATAGTAAACAATTCATCTTCCATGTTCCCCACCATTTACACCACATATTACTCAGTTTCTTCATAACACGTTGCTTCATACTTTATACATTTATTACACCTACCATTTCTCTATCATCACTATGCATAGATTATACCACATCTCACATATGACCCATAATATCATTCATTACAAAAAATAATGAATCATGACTTCTCCTACTTTCAACACGACCATGCCTACCAATCTGACTCAATCCATGCCTAACTAACCTAACTCAATCCATGCCTAGCCAAACCTAACTCAACCATGCCTAACCAATCTGACTCGATCCATGCCTAACCAACCTGACTCGATCCATGCCTAAACTGACCTGACTCCATCATGCCTAACTCACCTAATTTCCATCCATATCAAAACAACAAATCCATATCTCATCTACCACAAGCCATAAACCAATATCTCATAAACACATCAAAAAATCACAAAATACCATGTATCTCATCATATAAATCAATAAATGTGTATCTCAATATACATGACTATCTCATCATGTCCATCATCTCAAAATGCCAGACACAGCTGATATACAATACAAAATGTCATCGCACACGTGTCGGTCTCATATATACAAAAAGAATGAATCAATACAAAATATCTTCAACACGCAGGCCAGTATATGCTCAAAATATAAAAATAACTCATACATCCTCACTATCTTTGGCACACAAGCCGGTATATGTATCAAAAAAATAATAACTAGTATACATCAAAAACTAGGTGACTGCATATCAGGCATCTTATTATATTCCCTCCATCTCTGTGTCACATGTACCCTCAGCCTCCTATGTCCTTGCGGTCACCTCATCTAGAGTTAGACACCGTGTGCTTGGTGGCCTCTCCCCGATCGGGCCTCGAGCTCATCGCCTGGCCTCCTGTGCTCTCCACACTATGAGTACGGGATCTCATCCTCTCACTAGATGCCTGCTATGCCTGTACTCGGCATAGGATATGAAATCTATCCCAACTACCATAAGCTGGTCCTGATAGTATCTTGCCTCACCTAGGGCATCCCATAACCTGGATACATGCATGGTCTGTGGTGGTCCCATAGGTCTCGGCCCCTGTACCTGCCCTGCAGCAACCTACCCTGCACCTTCCTATGAACTGGGAGCTACTCCCGGTGCTTGTGGTGGTGCCCCATACCCTTGTGCCTGTATCTAGGCTTGTAAGGCCCCAATCTATGCCTAGGCTATGGCCAACTAGCCCTATAAGCCTCGCCACCGAGCTCGTAAGGCTTCCACCTGACCATCCCCCCTGACCATCTCCATCTCCTCCATCCGCATCTGGGCTGTAGACTGGACACCTATGCGTGTAGCTATGCTACCACTACCTCCGAACCCTCCACTATGTTTGTAGTATACCCACTGGGTAATCAATGTAACTACCACCCCGTAGGGCGTCTCTCTACACTGTAATGGTAGCTAGGTCTGGTTGCCCCGATCTAGGTGGTATATCTTATAAGTGAGTTGCCCACCACTACCCTGTACTTGTCTATACATCCGGCGTCATCTATCCATCGATCGTTGGCTGCTCCTCCTCCCCGTGGGCATTTGACGCTATGGTAGAGGTAGGGGTCTCTCCACATCATCTCTCTTATATTGTGGGAAGGACGGAGAAATGTCCTATAATATCCTAAACTACCATTGGACTCTCGTCTACCGGGATCATCTCATCCTCCCGACATAGCAACCATGTATCCACCTCTCTAGCTAGATCTCAGCTAGCTCCTCATGCATATATCTATACAAGGGGAATCCCACATATGGCCTCTATATAATGTCCACTCCATAAAATCCCTCCAAGAATTACCGAAAATGGGCCACATCATGTGTCGACCTATCTGATCTCCGCTCTCCTATCACCGGCACCCATCTCCTGTATCCCACCCACACAAATCTAGGTGGGAATGCATCTACTCGGGGCATCCCTATAGGTCACATGCACACTATGTGCTTGTATGCTCAGTAGTGTAGTATAAATGTACAACACAAGCTAAACCTGTGCAACCACCTATATGCCCACAACTCTCTCAGATAGCTACATTAAGAACGCTTAGTGCCAAAGAAAATCGTGTCTCATGCACCATCATATCATGGATTACCCCAGGTGATCGGGAAAGCGTCCACCTCTCGTGCATTTGGCAGTACATAGTAGCACACTTCCTCTATCAATAGAACCACTAGCCTCATCTCATCCGGACGGGCTAGGTACATCTCTCCATAGCTCAAATTGGCACTATGGAATCTCATATCAGCTGCCCCCTCACCAAAAACTATCCCAATCAGCTCCTCTAAGGCCTCAGAGGAGATAGAGTAAACCTAGGCACCCAATATGGGTAACCGAAGAATCTAAAACACATCCTCTAGGGTGATAGTCATCTCACCCATCGGTAGGTGGAACATGTTGGTTGCGGGATTCCATCTATCAATGAGTGTGACCATCAAGCTGGACTACTGAACAACATGTCTGTAGTGACAAACCCCACTCAAGCCCACTGCCTCCACATGTTACAGCTCCAACGGGTCACTGCACCATGCAATGTCACTAGTAGAGGTGGAACCCTGTCCCACATATGTAACTATGCTCTCCCCTGCATCCAATCCAAGCATGACATTAATCCACATTTACCATGACCATATTCACCAATTATCATTACCCTCCACCCTATTTTCACCCTACCCATCTCAACTACCTAGCCCACATCACTTTTACACCCTTGTGCCTACAATCCTAACCGATACCGGTTCATCCTAACTAACTCCGGTCACCCTTAAACCGGTATTGGTCACCTATTTGGTGACCGATACCGGTTAACCCTTACCGATCTTGGTGACACAAAACCAATGCCAGCCACACATGACCAATGTCGGTCACCGTCATGGAAAAACCCGCATCTTCCCAAAACCCCTTTTTCTAAAACCCTCCCCCTACCCCTTTTACCCCACCTACAATGACCTACACTCCCCTTAGATCTCTACCCACCCCACCTATACCATTTACTACCCTCCCCTTCCTCTTTTTCCCATTATTCTCCCCATACCCAAATTTAATTTTTACCCACCAAAAAACCACAAAAACCTACAACTAACAATAATCTACTCCTCTAATCTATCAAATCCACAATGTAGAGTAGGGCACTTACCTTGTTGCATTGCCGCCATCTCGGTGGCATGTCGGCCATTGTACGGTGACCCGCTTGATCCTCTCTCGGCCTCGCCATCACCAAATAGCTACCCACAACCTCCGATCAATCAAATCTCTCACCCTGATCTCGTGGACCCGCTGCTCCCCAACCAAACCCTCGTCCAATCACACTACCAGCTCACTGTCCCATTTTTTCTAGACACTTTTCTCTCTTTTCTCCCTTTTTGTCATTTTCTCACTTCACAAATAACAAATGAATAACAAAAAACATGGATTTTTTGTTTTTATAACCAACCTGACCTAACCGATGTCGGTTACCCTTGACCAAAGATCGGTCACATGCCCTACCTTACGTCGTCATTTACCCTTGACCGGCATCACCACCCTCACCGCATTGCCAACCCTTTTGCCCTTTTACCCCACCCTTCACCGTAATCCTTTACCCCACCCCACCTTTACCTAAACCATTTACCTCACCTTCCTACCCTCATCATTTACTACCTCCCTTTTTCCTCCTTTTGGGACTCATTATTTTACCCCTAACTTTTCCTTTTCCATGCCGTGACCCACTATTTGGACTGGACCATCGCTAGAGACCTTTGACCTCATGTGTTCGCTATACCTTACAAAGACATTACTGTGTTGTTGACCTAATGACCTTACCTAGCCTATTACCGTGACCATTTATCCTAACCCTACCTTGGTGTACCGGAACATACCTAAACGTTCTTGCACCTAACCTATGTTGTGTTTCCTAACCATATCATATACCTTGGATACCATAATCACTTCAACCTTGTTTGGATAAACCTATCGACCTTAGACAATGTAGAGTTTGCCTGTTCTTCAACCCGGTAGCGTGTTGTAGTTTATACGTGTGTGTGTGTTTGAATGTTGCTACCTTTTACCCTAACCAATTACCTAGATTGCCCGAGTAGACCTTTAACCCTTTCTCCCCTTTCCCACCTACCTTTTCCTCCCATTCACCTTTTATCAAACCACTCACCGATTCTACATGTTGCCTCGTCAGTTCCTAGTTTGAGGGGGATCACCTTCACCCACACATGGGGTAACCACATCTTATTTTTTGTTAGTGTCGCTTACCAATACAAGCTACACAACAAAAAGGGGCAAAATGTAGACACTAAAATTAGGTCACACTCCCCTTTGGTCCCTCAATGAATAAACACCCTTCATCACATTCACCTAGTCATGGCCCCTTTCACCCCACTAATATTAATTTAATTCATTAAATTAAATTAATTCATTATCCTCGCTATATCTATTATTTAAATATCTTATTTTAAATAATATCCACACATACAATTCACTTAGACACCTCACCAAGCCAGCTCACCTAAGACCTATTCTTAGTAAGTTGCCATAACTAACTAAGACTTACCCAAACCCTAAAAATCAACACCTACGTTCCCTATAACCACATTCTCACATGCTCACGAGAAGCTCCCAGTCTAATCTGCGGGTTAACGACATGAAATCCAAGGAAATCAAGAGGATCTCCCTAGTTTAGTAAACCTAGGAAATCCCACCTTGACCGACGTCGATTACCCCTAATCATCACCGGTTAAGCTAGAACCACCGTCAATTACCCTTTTAACCCCAAAACAAACTTATTCTCAAGGTTAGAAGTTGGAAGAAAAAATTAGAAGGTCGGTGAAAAAAAAAGACATCTCAAAGAGATAACACATCTTTAGAGAATGAATTTTAGTGAGAATCGCATGCAAGGAAGGAGATCAAGCATCTTTTCCGCATGCCTATCCCAACAATGATTTGGTCTAACCAAGCAAAGAGGAATGTACATACATCACATGCAAAATATTTCCTTGATTCGTGATCACTTGCAGCCTTCAAAACCCCTCATCAACACCTCCATCCCTCACTCACAGGAATTCGGGACCTTAATCCAAGTAAGTATAACATCATACTTTTCTGTTTTATTTCTTTCCTTCAATTGGTGATCACTTGCAGCCTTCAAAACCCCTCATCAACACCTCCATCCCTCACTCACAAAATTTAGGACCTTAATCCAAGTAAGTATAACATCATACTTTTTTATTTTATTTCATTACTTGATCATTTTATCATCTATTTTTACCTAGCCACCTATTGACCTTTTCCAACATTTTCACCTCCATATACCCGTTAAAACCTCGCCAAAGCCTACCCTAGTCACCCAATACCTCATCCCAACCAACCGATTCCTTTTTATAATCACAAAGGAGACCCAAAGCTTGTTTTATGGCATTTCTAGATTTCCACGAAGAATGGCACCGATTACACCTAATTACCGTTGGTTACCCTTAACCGACATCGGTCTCTGTATTTTCCATATAGCCCAGAATAGAGACCTACCCACCAAATTTTACCTCACCCTCATCCACTTGTGATCTACCCGAGACCTCTCGTCAAACATTCAGAACCCAAAACCAATCATTTGACCTTTGGATTCTATTCTAGCTTAGCCTATTAGATTAGACCTATTTCTTATTGTGTTTTAAGTGAGATACCTAAATCATTTCAAATTACCATAGGATTTACTTTGTTTATAGCATTAAATTTTTTGAAATAGTGGACTGACAACCATCTAGGAAGTATCACACTTCCTAGATCTAGCATATGCTAGGCAGCTCACTGCTCATATTGTTTAATTCCTTCTAGTGGTCTTGCTTTACATTACAGATAGTTCCTCCTAGCCAAAAGGAAGCTCTCATGATCAGTTGTGGATTCGGAATTCATACGTGCGTGCAACAACCCATCAACCAAAATTTGAATAAGTATTCCTCCTATGCCCATTACCCTATCTATTTTGTCAACACTTCAAAGAAATGATCTAAGAATCAAGTGAAACAAAGCGCATGTATCTTGATATTCGTTTGAAATGATTATTTTGCATGCTTTTTTAAAATTGTGTCTTGGATGCATGCAAGCTTGTTGTGATGTTGAAAACATGTCTTAAACTGATGTTGACCACTCCTTACTAAAACTAGATGAATCCCGAAGAGGGAATTCCAGTCTATTGGGGTGACAATTGTTTCATGTTTATCTCCCACACATTCATCTATCCCAAATCTCCATTCATGAAAGCATGAGTTCTACCAAATGCAAAAAGACACAACAGGGGTTTTCTTCATGTTGCTGCAAGTGAAACTCATAATCATTGTACTCTCTCCTTGCGATGGAGATCATGACCTCCTGCATCCTTTTGACATTAAACCATGAAAAATAAAAACTTTATGAAATAAATGTTAACAAAGTGTTGTGGATCACCCAGAAGGTAGATCACAACACTTTTATTTGTCCTTGGAATATTCAACAAGATGAATGCACCAAGGCCACTGAAATATCTTAATCCTATGCAATCTCAGAAGATGATCTAGAAGGCTCAACATATGAAGTTAGATTTGATCTCCTTACTTCCATTCCTTTCTTAACTCCTCTAAATAACTACATAAATGAATCTCTATCAACTGGATTCTTGTACAATCTTAGCCTGTGGCCATTTACCAATAGCTTGAATCTCACAAGATCTATGGTAGTGAGTTTTACAGCTCCATTATGGAATATCATTTAAATTCCATAGGGCCTAGCCACCTTGTTCTGAGCTTCCCTATATGATCCTTATATTTTGAATCAAACAAGAGTGCCCAATCACCTTCTTGGAATTGACTTGTCTTGATGTATTGATCTTTCCATTAGACTCTTTACTTCTGCACCACTTATGTGTTATGTACTTCTTTTCTTCTCAATTCATCCAACTCATTGAGCTGGAGAATTCTCTTTTTTTTAGATTATGATAAATCTATGCCCAGCTCAAGTGAAGTCCTCAATGTTTTGTGCCCAAACTCTATTAGCAAAACAACGGTCTTGTCATATCAAATTTTAAATGGTGTAAATCTAGTTGTTGTCTTCCATGTTGTGTTAAATGACCATACTTTGCTTATGGAAATCTATCTTCCTAATATTTCTAGTGGAGTGCAATGGTATTTGTCAATGTGACCTCTATCTCTCTATGTGTTACATCTACTTGGACATTAGACTGGGGGTGGTATGGTTTAGACTTCCTATGTTTGATTTCATACTCTTTAACTAGATCAAAAATTACTTCAACAATGAAATGTGTACCTTGATCTATTACAACTTTTCTTATAAATCCATACCTAGTGAAGATGTCATCATATAGGAACTTGGATACTTTCTCAGTTTTCCGATTTGACAATGCCTTCACCTCTGTCCACTTGGCTAGATAATATGTGCATACCAATATGTATTCTTTCTGCTAAGATGGAGGGTCTATTGGGTCGATAAAATCTAAGCCCCATTTATCAAAAGGCTACAAGACCAGTTGAGTTTGTAATGACAACTCATCGGATCTTTTTATATTTCCCATTCTCTGGAATCTATCACATCTCTTGGTGTATAATGTTGCATCCTTATGCAATGTTGGCCAATAATATCTAGTATTTAACATCTTCTACGACGTTCTTTTTACAGAAAAATTTCCTCCACAAGTTCCACTATGGCAAACTTTGAGGACATCATATATTTCCTCATCATCTATACACCTTCTCATGATTTGATCTTGACCTATATGAAATAGAAATTCTGCTATCCAAGAAAAATGTATACTCTTTTCAACTATGTATTTCTTTTCAAAGTATAAGTAATGTGGAGGTGTTTTACCTAAGACCAAGTAATTGGCTATGTCTACATACCAAGGTTTTTTTAGATATAGAAAATAAGTTCTCATCTGGAAAAGAATCATCAACCACTTGCTCTTCATTGTTGGTCTCCATCCTTGAAAGGAAATATGCTACCACATTATCCTTTCTAGGCTTGTCCACTATGGTGACATCAAATTATTGCAAGAGGAGTAGCCACCTTATGATTCTACTACTTACTACTGGTTTTTTTATCAGATATTTAATTGCAACATGATCAGTGTGAATGAACATTGATAGTCTGTGATGTTGTGTCTAAATTTATTGATAGCATATAAAACCACCAAGAAATCCTTTTCTGTTACTATGTAATTTAATTTTGCATGTTGCAAGTTCTTGCTAACATAGTAAATTTCATAATTCAGAACTTCATATTTTTTCCTAAGAAAACTCCAATAGCATGGTCTGATGCATCAGTGTGGATGTGGAAAAGAAGGTTCCAATCAAGTCCTCTCAACATAGGAGCATTAGTTAGTATTTGTTTCAAAGTTTGAAAAGCATCTTCATAATGTTCAATCCAAACAAAATCAACATCCTTTCCTAGTAATGCACAAAAAATAGTGCTACAATATTATATGAACCTCCTGTAGTATCTAACATGTCCTAAATAGCTCCTAACATCCTTTTGTTTCCTTGATGTTGGAAAGTTTATTATAAAAGATACCTTTGTTGGATAAACTTGAATTCCTTCAGAGGATAGGTAGTACCCTAGAACTATACCTTCATACATCATCATGTAGCACTTCTTATTACTCAAGGACAAATTGTGATCTTTGCATATTTTCAATACTTTATCTAGATTGTGCATGGATTCTTCAAAAGTGTTGCCATGTACAGTGAATTCATCTGTGTATACTTCCATGTAGTCATTTTTCAAGTCTAAAAATATACTCAAGACTGCCCTCTGGAATGTAGCAGGTGCATTGCATAAGCCAAATGGAAGAATTAAATAGGAAAATGTTCCCCATGGGCATGTGAAGGTAGTTTTTTCTCGATCCTCTAGTGTAATCTGAATATTATTATAACCACTATATCCATAAAAAAAGAGATAAGTATTTCTTACCAACTAAAGTAACAAGCACCTGGTAAATGAAGGGCAATAGAAAGTGATCTTTCTTTGTGGCTGAGTTCAGCTTCATGTAATCTACACATATCCTCCATTTACCATTCTTCTTTGGAATAATGACAAGAGGTGATACCCATTGATTGTCTGATATAGGGTATATAAATCTAGCATCCAATAACTTCTTCAATTCTCCTTTTACAATCTCTCTTACTGCAGGGTTCATCCTCCTCTGTGGCTACCTAATTGGTTTACAATTTTCTTTAATATAGATTTTGTGTGTGTAAAGCCTAGGATGAACTCCATGCATATCACCATAATCCCAAGAAAAATTTCTTTATGTTTTTGCAGAAGAGAAATAAAATATTTCCCATTTTCTACTCGACATCTTGTTTACGTTGAGTGGTATTCCTAAAATATCCACGATGCTTTATTGTGGTAGAACTTGGTTCAAATGAAAGCTTAAGCACCTTAATCCATCATCAACTTCTTCATTTCTTCCATAGTTTTTATGTAGGACATTGAAGAGAACAACATCTTCTTCATGTCCTTTAATTGTAAAAGACTTATCTAACATCATGAGTTGTTATACATAGCTCGATCGCCACGGTTCTTCAACCCAAATTTTCTAATCTTCATCATTCAATGGTTCAGTACGAGGGTAGAGCATAAGCTTCTTGGTTCCATTTCCATTTGAGATAATCATGTTTCCAGACCTGCAACCTATGAATGCATCAGTAGTGGCCAACCATGGCCTTCCTAGAATAATAGGATAACCTCCTAAACTTTCTTTTAGTTAAAGGAAAATAAAGTCAGTTGGGTATTCCCAAGATTCTACCACCACAACTATGTCCTCAAGGACTCACTGTTGATCTATCTGCAAGTTATAAGAGTGTAGTTGTTGGCCTTAGTCTTTTTAATTTCAGGTCATCCATAATTTTCTTGGTCATGGTGTTAATGGTTGTCCCTAAGTCAATTACAATGTTCTTTATTATTGTGTCATTAATTGTAATGTTTACCAAAGGAATCCTGGATTTAAATACTTGGGGTAAAACTAAATTTCCAAGCATGATATCATTCAACTGTCAAATGACTTACACAGTGGATGGATCCTTCCTTTTCCTACCTAGTTTTTATATGCATGGATCCTTAACCAACTTGTTGTAAATGGGAAAATCCTTGATGACTTAAATAAGTGGATGTAGTCTTTTATTTTACCAAATAGCCCAAGGCACATTGGCACATCACTCAAGTAGACTTGAGTGCTCACCCAAAGCATGCAATGGTACCAAGTCCCTCTTTTATGGCAACTTTTTCAAGGAGTTAGCATAAACACACATATAATCCAGATCCATAACAAACATGCAAGGATAAACCATAAACAGATCTAGATCACAACCATATGCAAGAATGAACTAAACAAGAATCAAGATCATATCTACCATACAAGATCCAGAAATAAATATGTCAATAACCATTATCTATCCATAAAGATCCATTGTATTAATCATTGTAAAACACATAAGCCAAATATGTATATAAGAGTATCACCCTAGGTATTAAGTGCCCATAAACCAACATCATACCCTTACAAGCATTCACGGGATAGTAAATCCATGCAAATCAATACATATATATAAGGGTGGGGACTTTCCCTTCACCACCTATGCATCCTCAAAATAGGCTACATGCTAAGAATAGCCATGCACTTGCTACAAGATAAATACAAAAGCATGCAATCTTGCTAATAATAGATTATCTAATAATAACTACATATCTAATCCTATTATTAGCCAAAAATTGTGCATGTCGTTTGATCTTCCACTTGTCCAAAATAGTCTTTGCTTAGTCTCCAAGTCTTCATGCCTTTACGTGCCCTACACTCAAACCTATCTTTAGCCCATTATAAGAAAAATGGCTAAGTCTTGACCTCATACTTTCTTGTGCATGCCCTTTTATGCTACATTTCCACATGTGCCTAGATGCCCCATGTCTACGTGCCCCAACCTTATGCACCTTCAGTACTTAGGTTGTAATTCATCAGCCCAACATTACCCCACACTTGCTTCATTTCCATCCCCAAAGAATGGGTAACCATGCCTTATCTCTCCATGAATAAAGAATAAGGAACAAAATAATAATTATACACAAAGAATGAAAGAATACATGGGCGCTCTATCCTTCTGAAGGAAAAATTAACTCAGGATACTCACTTTTGATCTCTTCCTCTAACTCGTTCCAATCACTGAGCACCTTATTTGTCTTATCAAGGATGTCTATGAGTACTCCTTCCATCTCATCCATAGTCATGTCTTCACCCTCATTCTACAATACTCTAAGGACATTTTCTAGACTCGAGATCATCCCATCCATCACATCCATATCTTGCACTATGATTTTCCCTATTTCCTTGATTTTCTCCTTGTGAGGGTCTTGGGCTGTTATAAGCACATCACACTTTTCTGCTACTAAAGTAAGCATCTCCTCACACCCAAGTGTCTCATTGTTCTTTCTGCAAGGACTACATTCTCCTCCACTAGAGTCCTTGTCTTGATATTTCCTCAAGATTTTTGCACATGTTTAACGCCAAATATTCCCTATTCAACTCATATTTTAGGGTTTGGAGAAAAGACTTAGACCTTGTGATTCAACGCGATATCATTGCTTTAGTTCTTTCTGTCTGTGATGCAACATCCTTTGGTTTTAGAATCTACATTATACCCTCATCCAACACCATGTGAACTAATGTGCGCAAATAATGCATAGTAGAGGGGAATCTCTCAGCCACTCTCTCTTCCAAATGTGGCCTTTCCTTTAAAATTTCATCACCAATTTTCTCCGCCATATCAAGTACCACTCACAACTTCACCTCAACTCTCTCATTTTCCTTTATCATGCATTTAATCTCTACTTCTTTATCCTTTTTATCCTCTAACAAAGTTTGAATAGTTACCACTTTATCTATATTTCTATGCGCAACCTCTGTAGATACCTTCATCAATGCATTACTTACTTATTCATCTAAAAATGAGTTGGCTTGATTGTTACATGGTGGGAATGTGGAGATTTATTCATCCTCTAAGAGACACATGATTCTTCACACACATCAAAATCAGGCTCATCCATGTGAGTCTACATACTCCTGTGATAACTTCTTATGGGTGTTTGTGCTTGTCATCTCGGGATGAATCAACTCCAAGCAATAAAGTTCCTCGAGCTCAAAATTACTTTAGAACCTAGCACAAATGATCTTGGTAGGATCATTGATATAACCAGCTATAGGAGTTTTATACATTTCTTCATCTTTCTCCCGTTGAGTGCTTACCTTTTGGAATATGCACTCGACATCAAGCATTAGTCCCTCACCGGTATGTGTATTAGTAGAGGCACCAGATGGTTCACCCTTATCTTCACCCTTCTCTATATTAGCAGTGCCACTTCCTACTTCCCATTCTTCCAACCCCTCTACATCATGTTTCAATTCTTCACCCCGAGGTTCCTCTGCATCCACAATGTTAACAGGAGTCTTCTACACGTTGTCTTCTAATTTCTCACCCTCACTATCCTTAGTGGGGATGTACTTACACCTTTTATTTTCTAGTTTTGAATTCATAGGAGAGTTTCTAGGTGACCTCCTTAGTGGTTTTCATGGCTCCACACCCGTGCCTTGAGTCCTTGTTATCCTTAATACTCTCCTAAATTTTTGGTCCTTAATGCCCTCTTCTAAACCTATCCCCACAACGCCTGTTTCCACCCCTTCTTCTTTACCTTCTTATTTCCTTAGAGGAGTTGGCTCATGCATTCTCTTCTCTCCTATAGTTTGTTTCCTTCTTCTACCATGTTCCAGGCCACCACTATCTTCCCTTAGTTCTTCCTCCTCCTCTTCTCCTTCATCATCATGGGGAAAAGTAGACTCTTCATCCTGCAACGTGCCCACAGTATGTTTCCCCTTGGGAAATTTAGGGAGCTTGAATTCATTCTCAATGTATTTTCCATTTTCCAACTTAGGCTTAAGGTAGATGTATACCTTAGCCACTCTAGCCTTCCCAATTGCCAAACTCATAGAATTGATATTGATATCATCTAAAATTAACTTCTCAATATAAGAAGACTTACTCGGGTAGACATATGTCTTCCGGAGTGTATGATAATCATAGTCTACTTTATCTGCATTAAAGATCAACCTGTGCGCATTTGAAAACCTATGTATGGATTCCTAGAAATAACATGATGTGAAGGCATATAGAATCTTTCACCATGGACTCCACTTCCCATCCTTCATTCCAAAGCACCCTATGCAAAAATGTTGGTAAATAACAAATTGATCATGTTTCTCTAATATCGAAGGAAGATCCTTGGGTATTCTCCACTCATATTCAAATGCAACGCACAAAATCTCACACCAAAGTTATATCCTCTGCTTGTATGGTCCACTCATGGTTCCATCACATGTATACTTTGCAAATATATCCGTAAGGGACTTCTTTTCTTCAGGTATTGCCAAATATTATCTTTTGGCCCGTTAGGCACTCCAATATCTACAAAAAAATAGAAAAATGGATAGTGCTAAAAATATCTTATCCCCTTGGTGCACCTCTGTAATGATAGTCTCAATAATGAAGTTAGAAAAGTTGTAAATGACTCATTTTTTCATCTTCTTGGTAATGTGCAACCATATTTTGTTCACTTGTGACCAGTGCTCTTGATTGTTCAGCTTGGTGAGGAGGTGCCTTGTTGCTTGAATGACAAGGTATTTCTCCAACTTGTAGATATCCATTTTGCACCCTCCCTTCACATAAGACAATGATTTCCTATTTTTCTCTACCCCTTCATCATTAGTGAGATCATTATTGATCTCAATGCATGAAATCCTCAACCCTGTCAATCTCCCAATCAGGGGTGTGGTAAGTCTCATTTCTACCCAAAAAATAAAATAAGTCCTCATGGACTCGGGTCATCAACCATTGGTAAATATTTTCTAGCTTTCCAAAATATGGGAGCTCATAGAGTTGCAAAACTCCCACATTTGACAACAATTGCTCTCCTGTGTCGTTGTAAATGGCCATGTCATTTTTGTTCATAGAGATCTATTTTCACCACCAGAAGTTTTTCCAATTCATCCTTGTTATCCTTTTTCTAATGGTTGTAGTCACTCACTTTTGCTACGTCGGAGATGGGACTCCCAATCTCGGCCCATGAATACCCCTTCTGGGTACTGCATTTTGAAAATTGACTCTCGGGGGTATCTTCCACCTCCATTTCTACTTCCTTTTCCTCCCACCCATAGTAGTCACTCCATGTGCTCCCTTTGTGCCATTGTGATAATAAAGTAGTTTTCTTACAATCAAATCAAGCTATTCAACTTAAAATCTATGTGTTCTAACTTAAAACTTAAACCCTATCTTGTTGATTTGCTTCCTCGCACACCTTTGCTTTGGTCAAACACTCTCTCCAATGGAGCACTAAAAATTATTGTGCACAAATATGTATGGTTCAATCTCTATCACAACTCTCTCGTACTTTCTCTATGTCACTTATTCATCAAATCACTCTTTAACTTGCTCAAACATTTCACAATGCAAGGTGAAAATGATAACGTAATCCACATTTTATAACTTTTACAAATTCCTTCACATTTATTTCTCTCCACCTACCACCATACTCAACATTAAATGATGTTTCTTTTATTTTTGTGCCCCAATCATAACCTTCTAGCACGCCCACTACTTCTCATCCATAGATTCCCTTATGTGCACCTTCATGCACCAAAGTGCCTATCCAATGTGCCTCAAACCAAGTAGTTTCCACTACTACAGCCTACCTCGCATTACACTGTACATCCATTCATCCACACATGGTCTTTATTCAGAAAAAAATTATTTATCTACACCCTTACTTCAAACACCTACACAATATTTCTCCATGCATACCCATCTTCCAGAGAACATTCAAACTTGGCACGTTTATCCTATATATAATCCACCCCACACTAAAAATATATGTGGTCCTCTGTGCATGAATTCAATAGATAATAATCAAATTTTTTGTGCAAACACACTTATTACAAAAAAACACATAACTAAATTGACAAAGCATAACAACGTTGAAAGGAAACACATATGAAAGGAATGCATTAAAGGAAATCTAATCTAATGGAAATACTACCTTATTACAAACACCAAGAATATTTATTTATAATAGGGCTTCAGCATACTCCCATTGAAATAACCAAGAAACCGTGTCCCATCCAAAGGCTCGAATCAAGTATGTAAGTCACAACATACGGTCCCAACCAATGCACTTGGAACTTTCTAGGATGGCACAAAAACTTTGAATCATATAAAAGAACCATCATCAACTTCAATCTTCTTATTCTTAATATGCCTATCGTACCATGCCTTCTTCCTGGCCTTTTCTGTCTTTTGGCTCCACCTAGCAATAACATGCCTTTCATCCAAATACATCAGTTTATCAATGTGATCTTCAAGTTCTTTCTCATCATCCAATCCTCTTGCACACATAATACATAGGAAGGGTAACATGAATTCCATTGGTAAAATAGCCTCTACGCCAAACACCAACTGAAAAGGTGTGGCCTTATTCAACCTCTTATAGGTTTTCATGTATGCCCAAAGTATAATAGAGAATTTATCATCCCAGTCTTTCCTTCCAACATCACAAATATTTGTCAATGTATGTCCCAATATCTTGTTGAAAGATTCAGTAGTGTCATTTCTTGTGGGTGATAGGGTGTTGTTTTATGGTGTGCCACCATAAATTCTGCCAATAGTATCTTGATGGTCTCATTAAGAAAATGAGTGCCCCTATCACTTTTCAGAATCAGTGGACATCCATACCTACTGATTATGTTCTCCCATAAGAACCTTGCTGTTGTAGCTACTATGTAATCCTTTGTAGGTGCTACTTCTACCCACCTTATAAGATAATTTGTACAAGTTATAATATAGCATGATCTAGTCATGCATGCGGGTGGGAAATAGGACCCATAAAGTTAATTTCCCACTTTTCAAAAGGTTTTGCGCTAGCAATATTCCTCAAAGGAATTTCATCTCTATGCCTAGGCTTTCCAAGGCATTGAAAATGGTCACTGTGCCTTACAATATTCTATACAATCCTTGTAAATTGTTTCCCACCAAATTCATGTCAATAGAATCTTATGTGCGGTAGCATTTCTTACATAATGTCCACCTGCAATCCCACCATGAGCTTCCTCCATAATGGCAATATGCTCATGCTCAAGTACACACTGGTGCAAAACCTCATCCCAACCTAACTTGTATAAATCTCCACTAATTAACATGTAGGGCATGGCGCATATAGCAAGTTTTTTCTTCTCCAAATCCTTCATCCCCTTAGGCACCACACTTGTACATAAGAATACAACAATATCCTCTAATTTAGAGGGTGCGTGGTTCAATCTAAAAAGTTGTGCATCCGGCATTGTATCCTCAATGCTTTGCATGTCCTCACCTGAGTTAATCCTTGATAAATGATCTAGTCCTGAGTTACTCTTTCCTGGCTTCACCACTACTATAAATTCAAATTCTTAGAACAAGAGAATCCACCTGCATATGCACCCCTAAAAATGGGCTTGTTTACTAGATACTTAAGTGTCATGTGATCTGTATAAAATATGAATGGATTTTCCAAAAATATTTCCTAAACTTGTGCAACACATAAATCATGGACAATGCTTCACGCTCCATAGTTGTATAATGTTTGTTCATTCGAGGTCAACTTCCTACTTGCAAATTAAATAAGATGATCAAAAATACCTTCTCTAGGATGGGCTAATATCATGCCAATGGTCATGTTATAGGTGTCCACATGCACATGGAATGGTTTGGTCCATGAAGGAAAGTGTAGAATAGGCACAGAAGTAAGTCTTTCCTTCAATGTCTCAAATGCGCGTTGTTGCGCCTCACCCCAATTGAAATTTCCCTTAATCTTCAATAATTCTTCTAAGGGTACGACTATCCTAGCATAACCCTTGATAAAATTATTTTAATATCCTATGTTCCCCAAGAATCCGTGCACCTCACTCTAGTTAGTAGGTTCCTCTAAGCCCAAAATGACAACAACCTTAGCAGGATCTACCAACAAGCCTTCTTTACATATGATATGTCCCAACAGAGTTCCAAAGGGTGTAGCAAAGACACACTTCTTAATGTTTAAAGAGATTCTCAACTATTGACACCTCTCAAACATAAGTCTTAAATTATCACAATGATATTTTACTAGCCCATAAACTGTCCAATCATCCAAGTAAACCTATAAAAACTTATGAATAAAGTCTTGAAAAGCTTTTACAACAATGC
The DNA here is from genome assembly GCA_018340775.1 of Taxus wallichiana var. yunnanensis. Classification (NCBI taxonomy): domain Eukaryota; kingdom Viridiplantae; phylum Streptophyta; class Pinopsida; order Cupressales; family Taxaceae; genus Taxus; species Taxus wallichiana. The sequence goes on along the minus strand of CM031242.1, from coordinate 368,356,285 downwards.
ATGAAAAAGCTGCAGTACATTATTTAATCCAAAAACCATGACTATGTATGGAAAAATTCCCCACTCAGTGGTGAAAGTTGTCTTCTCTTGATATTATTTAGCAATCTACACCTGATGATATTCAGAAAATCTGCTAGTAAAGGAGTAGATCTCGTGATTTGCAACACCTTCCAAAATTTCCTTTGTAAATGGTGTGGGAAAGGGATCTATTATGAAAATAGCATTCAAATCCCTATAATCCACACATATCCTTATCCTTCCATATTTCTTTATTCTTATCACCATAGGGCTAACCCACTCTAACTCCTCAATGGGCTCAATCAATGATTCCGACTTAACATTTTATCAATCTCTTCCTTTACCTTGATGTGCATATTAGGATTCATCATGTAAGGCCTCTTCCTAACTAGGCATGCACCTTCCTTTAACTTGATCCTCATCTCACCTAAAGAGTTATGTACCCATTTCAACTCATGATAGCCTCTAGGGAATAAGTCCCAAAATTCACGCATTAGCTCAATTATCTTTGCAACCTCTGAGTCAGACCAATAATCACCAATAATGGCCTCCTTAGGTTCTGCATATGTCCCAATGTTGACCTTCTTCATTTTCATAGGCTCATGGTAAGCACATGCATTTTCATCTACAATCTCCATGACCTCCCTTGTACCTACAATGTGGTAAACCTCCAAATTCTCTACTTCCTAATCTTCAAAGCATGCCTCCAAATCTGACACACCTAGTAATTCCTGAATAATCTCCTCATACTTTGCACTATCTCCCATATTCAAGTGCTTCATAATCTGTAATGCCTCATTCACTGGTGGTTTAGTAGAAAAATAGTCAAAGGTCTAAATCATACCTACATTCATTTATTACCAATTCCTTATTTCTCAATTCAACTCTACATAAACATACCAAGTGATCGTGTAGCCACGAAAGTGAATTAGAACTTATGCACCCATAGTGAAGGTGGTAAGTCCTCCCCCCTATTTCTAGAGCCTCTCACACTCCTAAATGTGATGTGAATCATCACACCCCCATGAAATTCACATGTCTTGGTAGGCACATTGTTCCTAAGAAATCTAGTAGAGAAAGTGATTCTCACCTCTCACAACTCTAAAATAATATCTCTGTGTGTGCAATCCGCTAATGTGTTGTTGTCCCACACAAGGTATATAACAACATATTCCTTTTCTCCACTTGATTTATCCACTAGGTTTCCATAGCATGTATAAATACTCCAGATTTCATTCATCGGTGTACCTTGGCACTGGTTACTACCCAAATTCACGACACAACATGGCTCTTCGACCCAAGTAACTACACTCTTCATCTCATGCCCAACCATTTCATAAGTCCCATGCACCTAGTTGTCAGAAGCAACTCTTGTTGTATCACTCATAGACTATGCATCATCCCATTGAATAAATATTTCCTTAGAGGGATCAATAAATTTAGGATCTCTAATTGTTCCCACATAAATCCTGTTCAAAACTCTTCACTCGGAGGTTCCATAAAAGGTGCAACTTTTCTGTCTATCAAAGGAATGATCACACGATCCTTTTTGTTCTCAAAACTGATATAACATTTATTAAAGAAAAAATCAGTATTGTTCATGTAGCACTAAGGGCACAAAAGTAAAGATGAAAAACTATCTACTTCGGCAAGCGCTAAAACCTTAAAGTCCCCAGTAAACTTGGCCCCTTGTATAGTAATAGTGGCATCCTTCAATACTCCAATGGGCATGGATTTAGTAATTTTTTCCATATACAACATGTTTTAAAATGGATATAATGGTAGCCTCCCATCGATTCCATGTGTCCAAGGTGATTAGGTTTATCGCACTTGTATCAATCAAAATTTTACTCAAAGTATCCATCCATCAACAAATGCATTCAAGGTGATATTTTTATTTTACTCAATACTGTGAGGTGGTAAGTTTGCATGTAATATTTGTCTCTCGTGCTCAACTCCAGCATGCAATATCTTCTCTCTTAACCATTCCCTTAATAAAGGAATGATGTTTTCTTGGCATAACATCTTACAAACCTCCTTTAATTTATCAACATATTTTTGAGGGAGATCAACTACTTTTTCTACTCCATCTTCTATGACTTCTCTTTCAAGCATTGTATCTCACCCTACAAGTTTCTAATAACCTCCATAGTTTCTGATAAACTTCTTTCTGATGGGCAGGATCTAGATACTTTGCATGCAATACCTCCTATTTTATAATAACAAGTTTCTGCTTTAGATTCTCACGTGCACGCATAGCCTTCGTGCGTGTAGTCACCAACACACAGTATCATCTCATTGTTAGGCATTATCTTTTGTATCCATTGCTCTTCCACAACGTGTTATACTCTAACCATTCCCATGCCCTTATCTTACTTGTGTTTCTTTCTCATATGCTCATACAAATCCAGGCATTCCTCAAACTTGTGATTATTTCCACACCATGATAAAATAATGTTCTAAGGGAATTCGCACCTATAATGATAAGGGGATCCACATGTATAACAAGTTCCTCGTGGGAATTTTCCTCTTCCACTATCACAACCTCGGCCTCTGAATCCTCCACGGTAACCTCTACCTCTACCACCTCTATCAGAGAGACCCTATTTGTGATTATGATTATGATGCTCACCTTTCTCCTTAGAATTGTTTACAACACTGGTCTAATGTACACCAGTTTTAATGACATCATGAATCTGATCAATCAATCTACAATTATTTGTATCATGAGTGGTAGACTTACAAATCTTACAATAACAGGACATGTTCTTCCGATCACGCGCTGCAACAAGGGGCACCTACTTGAATCATGATCCAAATGATAGATCTCACAATCCAGCAACATGGTGTGCACTGATTTATGAGGGAAACTATCCTTAGTATGTCCTTATACCTTAAAATTCATACACAAAATACCACCGTACGTCTCATTGGCTTAATACGCTGACAATGTTTCTAATTTTTTTCATAGATGTAATCGAACTTCCAAAAATGGACTAACTTTAGTTTCTACACTCCAAACTGCCTCAATGCAGAGATGCCTCAAGTACCTTGCGCAAACCTATAAAGGTCTTGTGTGAGAGTGCCCTTTGGAAATGTGTGATCAAACCTCCAACAAACCATTGAGTATGTTGACTAGGGTGAATATCATAAGACAAATTTGATAGAAAATTTTTAAAGCATGCATCATACTCCCATACACTCTCAGCCATGAATTGTTTAATATCTTTCAGCACATTGATGCTCTTCTATTCAAAATCAAGTATATAGAACTCAACTAAGGAAGGATCACATAGCGCATTGTAATCTACACACGTCTAGTTCAGATCATACTTCATGTACCAACTATGTGTGTTCCCTTGCAAAGTAGTAGAAAACTAACTTTCCTTACACTCTAAAGTTTTAATTCCCTTAGTGTGTCATAGTATCTCACACATATGCACATGTTAAACAACATGTTCAATTCCTCTCTATTCTGGTAAGCAAAAAGACATGTCATAATATAATTGCAATCAGATTTCTTTCTTCTACATGCATGGCGAACTCGATAAGTGTTTCCTCTACAATTTCTCTTTTCTTCTAGGCATGCAAAACATCAATCTGGGTGGCCATGTCATTAATAATTTCTTCCTTCATGTTCTTGAACATGTTTACAATATCTAATTTAGATATGTCCCCAATTCCTTTGGTATTTGATCCACCCCTTTATCTAAAATTTCTTATTCTCTTAATGGTTTCTCTGGAGTAGTTAATGCAAGTTTCATAAATATCATCCAAGGTAGATCTTGAAATGTCTCTATCTCCTATCAGATTCAAAACATTTATATCCTCCTCACTAAGTCCCTTCAAGAAGAGTAATATGAATTACTATCCTAATTTTGAAAAGATGGCATTTGATCATGTGACATACTTCCTTGTCTTGGCGGTCATGGTTTTCTTTGAGAAATGTAGAAATTTTTCCATTCTATATTTTTATCATCTTGAATTCTAGTGCAACCTCCTTTTCTTATGAAATGTTGGTCAATCCTAAAAGGAATGATAACCATATCATACCAAGCCAAGAACACAGATGCTAATCAAACACCACAATCAATAAGATGAAAGCAATTTGCCAGAATAACTTTACATAAAACCTTTGCAAACAAATGAGAAGCAATATCATATATTATTATGGAACTCAATGCAATACATTGAGAATGGGCCTTGCTTAAATAGGCAAGGAATAACAATCTAATAACCAATCAAGGTCGTAGATCAAGCCATAAATCAAGGAAATAACTAGTCATCAAAGAACTATTCAAGACCATAGATTTAGGAGAGAACTAGACATCAAGGATCTAGTCAATTCCATAGATCAAGGAAATAACTAGTCAATACCATGGATCAAGGGAAGAACTATACGTAACAACTAGATAATATCTCCTAAAATCTAAATACGAAAAAGAAATATCCACACACATAAGTGGGTGAGGATAAATACAATAAAGGTAAATAAATTACCTAGGTGAACATGATACTCTAACACATACATCAACTAACTCAACTCAATCAACATACATTAGTGGAGCGTTGGAGGTGGATTTTCTAAAACCTAAAATGTTTATAAGAAATGTAAAACCTCTAAAAAACTCTATAACTTAGTAGTATCCCTGGAAATGAAATAAAAAATGGTGGTACAAATCAACTTGAAGTAATTAATATGTTTTTAATTGAATCATAGTCATTTAATCATCAAACCAAGGGACATAAAATTTAAATAATTTTAGTGTTGTATGCACAGTTACAGAAAATTTGGGTGATATAGAAAGAAATAACTGTCACTACTATACTTCAAAGAACAATGCTTAAAAGTAGACAAAACTTAGAATTAAAATCAAATGGTTTCTAACACTATATATAAGACAAATCTTGTAAATTTATCATCGAGATAAAGAATATAAATTACTTCCTAGGCTAACATGCAATGAAACATATCAACAAAACTATGGAGGGGTTTAGCAAGACCACAAGTGGGCCCTACCTTGGGTGTTAATCCCTCCTAAATATTGTAACTAAAGGCTAATAAACAAAAATCAGATATTTTATTGAATTGGCATGAAAATTACATCAAAATAAATCTTTGTATATCTGCTTGTCTCAATCATATCAATTCCAAGAATAATTGTTCCCTCATACTTCTCATTTACAATAAGACATGAGAGGAAGAGTTCAACTAGGAGTTTAACAAATTAAGTAAAATATATTTGATAGAACAAGTGGACGATCTCAAACAGAACAATAGATTAACCACATGGAAAAAAAACTAATAACATGTGTTCATTTAATCTTTAGTTAATTAACCAGTTCCTTTTGTCAAGTGTAACCTCGATCAATCAGTTCTTCACTAGTTTGCAATGAATGATCAGATTCATGGTTGATTTATCTCCTATTTCTACACGTTTCAATTGTAACTGCTCCATCAATGACAAATACATACTTGAGTGTCATTCTTCACATTCCAAGAGATCTTCGTAACGTGGATTCTTTGTTGTAGGTTATCCCCTTTGGCTGCATATGGGTTGCTATGGATAGTTTGTTTAGATGTGGACAAGTTGTTGCGAATGGTTCCTTTACTGCATATGAGTTGCTACATATAGCAAGTTGCTTACAAAAAAGAGTGGAATCACACATATTATCATTCAAAAAAATTATTGAAATCATAAGAATAAATGCACACACAAAATACCACAAAATAAAGATAACTAGTTATAACTATATTAATCAGTAATTATGCCATAAGTTCAAGTTGTGATGATAATGTTCAATAGTGTGACTGGGAAATACAAGGACATAGCTACAATGGCTTAACAAAAATATATAAGATGAGTTGTTTATAAAGGATATTTACACAACTCGTCATCTATCAAGGTGTATGAGGAGTTGGTATAGTGGAAAGAATCAAAACCCTAGGTAATTTCCTTCAAACCCTTGCTTAAGCTAGTGGAGTGATAAAAAAGAGTTAGGGCATAAAAATTCACAAAAATTAAGATGATCCAAAAGGTATCTAGAACACTTTTTGGTTTTCTTTGGAAGTTTCTAGATTTCTCCGGTTTGGATTTGTGCTTGAGAGGGCTAATTGGTAAGCTAGGAAAACACTAAAAAGAGCATAAAATATTTTTGGTAATGATTTGAACCCTGAAATTTGACATGAATATTAATGGGCTAAATGGGAATCCAAAAATTTTACTATAAATATTTGGAAGTGAAAAATGAGGGAGTTATGTCAGAAAATCAGGTTTTTTAGGGCTACAAGCAAGAATTGAGGTCTACAAGGAAAAGTATGTAAAATGATGAAGTGAAACTAATTGGATGGTTTGAACATGTTGGCATGATGTATTTAAGCATGTTTAGAATGATTTTGTGCTTTTTTCAGTGGTTTATTCAATTTAGTGCATTTGAGCAACTTTTACCTTATAAGAGAAAAGTGACAAGTTGTTGCTTTTAAGTGATTGAATTATGGATTTGTGACTTCTAAAGAAAAAAATATTGGGTAAATGAGAGTGTGTATGTAGGGCTCTGCATCAATATGGAACATGGAGAAGAAGGGATTCATTTTGATGACCTTCCTCATCAAAGTCATTCTAACTATGCGGGAGTTAGTGGTATCTTGCGAGCTCTACTTGATCTTCAATCATGAACAACATCCTAACAAAATCTTCACTTGATCCGAAACGTTGAAGATTATGTGTAAAGTTTCGAAGAAATATATTTTAAACTATTTCCTAATTCCACATTTGTCATTGCTTTATAAGAAGTAACATTGATTCTTTCACAAGAAAATTCACTTATAACACTCAAAGGAAGTTGTAAATTCATGAGAAATTAGTAAGAATTTATAGAGAGATGAATCTTGGAGAGGTCTATGTGAATTATCATATGGATTTGAAAATGGCAAGGAAAATTGATATCTATCAAAAATTGTGCTTTTGGATTGATTAAAGGTTTTGTGCAAGGGAAACATCAAATTCAAATGAATATCTATAGTTATCCATTTCCCAAAACATATCCTCCAAAAGGCAAGTATCAAATTAGTTGGAATAATGGCATCAGGGAACAAATTGTTTGTGACTAGGCACATGATTGATTGTGACAAAATAAACAAGACAAAAGGAGTTTAGCTTTCTATTTGAGAAGTTGAGAGAAAGTAATGTAACTTTGCATGTTTCCATTTTCTTACATGGAATTCATATGAACTTTGAGTTTTTAAGTTTTTATGTCAAGGTGGTTGCATTGTACAACTATTGGTGAACATTGAGGGCATTTAATCCATGTCATCTTATCAAGAAATTGAAATTTTGACTCTCATATGCCTACTTATGATTCAAGTTTTGTGTTATGGGTCTTGTATGTTGAAATTTGATTAAGAGTTATAACTTTTTTATGAGTTTTGTGTTTATTGCTTCTATATGTAATACACTATATTATATTTATGGTAAGTAGTGTCAGGATTTATAAAGGAAGATATAATTAACAAATTATAGATCCACAAAATAAAATCCCGAAGATTATAGATTATGATGTGCAGTTAAATTAAACATTGATTTAGCTTATTACGATAAACAATTACGGTTATATGGCTAAAAGTAAATGAGATAGATAACACCAAATTTAAGAGGGGAAGTTATAAGGAGAAAAACCCTTTGATAAAACAATGTCTTATATTAATAATTTATCAAATTTTAACCCAACACTTCCACTTCGCTCCTCGGTCTCTCAGAGAAACAATAGAAACCAACATCTTGCAATATAATATCTCACATATATGAAATAGCTTGAGCATGTATGTGATCAATCGGTTAGTGCCAATATTGTGAGGGTTCATCGTGTGTGTGTGTGTGTGTGTGTGTGTGTGTGTGTGTGTGTAGGATGGGTGAGTGGTAATATTGTTTCACTCTTTTCAAAGATGTGAGAGACCAACTAAGTCTATTAGATAAAAATTTTAATAATGGGTCATATGTAGTGGTCCATCAAATGATATCCCACTTGACATTATCAACCCAAAAACTCCCCTTAATTTTAAGTGGGAAGAAACAAACAAGACATGCCAATTTTACCTTTTTCTACAAAAGGATTTACAGATCCAAGAATTAACAATAGTGACTTTGGCTAGCATGCAAACAAGGTAAATCATACGATGATCTTCCCATAGAAAAATTCTTAAGACTGATGATTTTCATATGAAGAATTATATTAGATTATGGAGCCTTTTATAAACTAAAGCATACCCATAACTAAAGCTTCACTGGGATTTACAAGTAACTTCACATGGAGTGACACATTTACTTATTACAAAATGGAGGAAGTATTGGAAGTTTACAAAAATTGTTAAGAGGTGGCATTGTCATGCACACCCCTCAATGGAAAATCGATAAGCCTAAAAATGCACAAAACTTGCAAAACTTCACAACACACAAAGGTTTAGTGAATATATCTGCAACTTGATCTTCGAAGTAGAGTATATCTTGAGATCAATATCACCATTTAGGACTTTCTCTCGAATAAAGTGTACATGAACTTCAATATGATTGGTTCTTTGATGATGAACTGGATTCTTGGCAAGATTAATGCAACTCTGGCTATCACATAGAATAATGCTTCACCCTTTGATGCCCATGTGTAGTTCATCTAACATTATTTTCATCCACATAAATTCCTTTGTAGATTTCATAGTACTTCTATACTCTGATTCAATAAAAGAGATAGACACTATTGGTTGCTTCTTTCTACTCCAAGTGATGGCACCTACACCCAACTTAAAAACATATCCAGAAGTATACTTTCTATCTACAACATCACCAACATGATCAAAATCACAATAGCCAAATAATTGTGCATCATTAGAAGAAGAATAAAACATACCATAATTGACTATTCCTTTAATATATTTCAAAATTATTTTTATATTTTCCAATGATCCTCATAAGTCTCTTTCATAAATCTTGAAACTACTCCTATTGTATAAGAAATATTAGGTCTAGTAATAGTCAAATAAATTAGACTACCAACTAGCTATCTATACAAAGTAGGATAAAATTTAGCACAAGTTGGTTTAGGATCTAACTTAACACCAAATTCAATAGGAATGACAACAAGCTTACAATCAATCATGTTAAATATTCTAAGTAAATTCACAACATATTGAGATTGAGATGTAATAATAGACTTATGATCTTGAAATATAACCATGCCAAGAAAATGATTTAGCAACCCTAAATCAGTCATTTCAAAATATTGTTTTAATATTTCTTTGATTCTAACAATTAAATTTCTATCATTTCTAGTAATCAAAAGATCATAAATATACAAGAAAATAATGATAATATGATTATTTTCAAACTTAACAAATAAATCATTATCACAACAACAGTTAGAAAACCAAGATCCCGAAATAAATGTTGATTTTAGCATACTAGGCTCTAGGGCTTGTTTAATACCATACGAAGAATTTTTAAGATTACAAACATAAAGTTCCTTTCCAAGTTCTTCAAAACATTTAGGTTGCTTCATGTAGATTTATTATTTCAAATCACTATTAAGAAATGCATTTTTAACATCTATTTGGTGAATTTCCCAACCATATTGGGCAACCAAAGAAAGAAGAACTATAATGGTGCTCATTTTTGCTATAAGAGCAAAAAGTCTCAACATAGTTAAGGCTAGGTTTGAGTAAAACCATGAGCTACCATTCTTTTCTTGAACTTTTTATTTCTCCTATAGAGTGATATTTGAACTTGTATAGCCACTTAGATCCTACAATTCTTCTCTTAGAAGGAGGAGGGACTAGCTCCCAAGTGTTATTCTTGATCAAAGTATTGTATTCATCTTTCATAGCCTAAATCCATCTATCATATTGATACTTCAAAATATTGTGGTTCAACCTAGTATAGGGTCATCAAGGCATGATAAGAATGTTGACTACGAGTTACCTTTATAAGATTAATAGTATAGGAGTCTTGAACAATAATTTGAGCCCATTTAGGAACCTTGTGATGTAAGAAATTTTGAGATGACTCCCCCTCAATCTCCATCATGTCTAGATCAAGATAATCAACCTCTTGAACTTATGTTTCCATAATGTTAGGAGAAGGATTATCAGGCTCTATCTAAACAAAGGAGGGTTCATGATAAGCATCACAAAAATTATTTTCTAAGACTTGAACATTTCTACTATGTCATTCTTGAAAGGATCGTAGAATTTTAAACCTTTAGTTCTACAGAAATAGCCAGTAAAAATACACGTAAAAGAGGTTGTATCAAGCTTCTTCCTATTTACTTTAGGAATAAATATAGAATCGGGACTACCAAATATCTTTAAGTGAGAAATATCTAGTTTTTTCTTTACCCATACTTCATGAGGAGTGCCTTGATGAAGAGCTTTAGAAGACACTCTATTAAGAATATAGACAACAATATTCATAGCTTCATCCCATAGAAACTTAGGCACATTATAAGCATGAATCATAGTCCTAGACATTTCTAAGACAATCCTATTCTTTCTTTCTACAATGCCATTTTGTTGTGGGGAATAGGGAGTAGTCAAATCTCTTTGAATCCCATATGACACACAAAACTCATCAAACTTTTTGTTGACATATTCACCTCCATTATCATTCCTAATTCTTTTAATTTTCATATTAGAATCATTCTCAACTAAATATTTAAATTCCTAAAACTTAGAAAAGACATTAGACTTCTTCTTAATAAAATAAGACCAAGTCATTCTAGAGAAGTCATCAATAAAGAAAACAACATATAAAGCACCACTGAGTGAAGGAACCTCAAGTGGTCCTCTTACATCACTATGAATCAGTTCTAATAACTAAGAAGAATTGGGATCATGATGTTTGTGAAATGGTTCAACATGTTTCTTACCATGTAGGAAACTTTCACATGTTTCATGATCTAATTTTATCTTTGGAAGACCAACAACAAGATTCAATCTAGAAATTTCATATAATATTTTTCATTTTACATGACCAAGTCTTTCATGCCAAAGTTAAATATCATTCTTAGAAGAGGAAGAAAAATAAGACTCAAACACAAAACCATCAAAGATATACAAGCCATTTTTTTGAATACCAGAAGCAATAATATTACTGAACTTATCTTTTACATACCACTTATCTTACAAAAACAACTTTACAATTTTCTTTAGTTATCTGAGAGCAAGATAGAAGATTCTTTTTCAGTTGAGGAACATACAAGACATTCCTAATTACTCCATTTGATAGCTTAACATTGCCACAACCTTCAAATCTAATGATGGAATTATCTCCTAGATATATGTTTTCCTCACATTTAACTACATCTGAGAGGATACAAGAGTACAATTCATGTTCCTAGAGGCACCACTATTAAGAATCCATTCATTGTCATTTGAGGTTGAGAGGGCAATATACATGACAATAGACTCCTTAGCCATATTTGTTTGATTTTGTTTCTAAATTTTCTTATGATTATTAGGCTTGTTGTGCTTAACATTCTTAGTTTATTTGTTAGTATTTAATTTACAATCAAACTCTTTATGCCAAAATTTTCCTCACTTATTACAAGTTCCATTAAATTGATATTAAAGTTAAGAGTTAGACTTATGATTTGTTTTGAATCTTGATTTGATATTAGACTTCTAATTAGGATTATTATTATTCCTATTATGAGTAGACTTATGATTTTGAGAGAAAAATTCTTGAGAAGTAGTCTATTTTGAATCAAAATTTTCCATAACACACTCTTCTTGAATTAGTAGAGAAGATAGAGTATCCAAATCAGGAAGATCATTCTCATTCTGATACTTAGAGTTAAGAATTGAGATATAATTCCTAAATTTTTCATGAATATTTATCTGAATTATGAAGTACATAATATTGTCTTGAAATAATTAACAATTACAACCATCTAATTGAGCTTTAATGTTCTTAATTTTGGCTAAATAATTGACTATTTTCTCATCCCCTTTCATAAGAGTTGTAAACAACTCTAAAACTAGCTTAATTATTTTTGAAAAATAGACTTCCTTCATGCATTGTCTCTAATTTTTCTAGGCATCAGCAAGGGATTCCATATGACCTATATGCATTAAAAATTCATCTTTTATGCTTTTCAAAAGGATGGGAAAATCCTCCTGAGATATCTAGAGAGAAGGAGATAATATTTTTAGGGGTAGATTGTCTACCTGTGGGACATTTTTCCACACCAGTCACAAGATCCCATAGCTTCATACCCATAAAAATATTTCAATCGAAATACCCATATACTATAATTCGTTCCATTTAATAACTTAGACTTATCCAATGAAAAACTAGAAGAACTAGCCATTTTTAATGTTTAGTTGACAATGGAGACAAATATAGCTAAAAATGAATCAAGTACACCAAACGAGAGGGAAAAAAGCTATAGATGAATTAGAAGATATACACAAACATAGTTAGCTAAAAAAATGAAATAGACAAGTTGTAGAAGGATGCAGAGTAAAGATATGAGATTTTCAAATTTTGAAATCCCAAGATAAAGGGACTAAGAAAACCCGCACAATGGGAAAGTTTAAAATCCATGACACAAAAAAATTTTGAAAACCATGACACAATAAATTTAAAAAACCCTCAGGATAAAGAGCTTTAAAAAAATTCCACAGATCCTCCGTGGACACAAAGTCTTAAAAAATAAAATAAAATAAATGCCTTATCGGGTCCGTGATAGAGTTATAAAAGCGTGACAAAAAGGTCAAACACGAAGTCTTAATAAATTAAATTAGATAGAAGACTTATCGGGTCTAAAAAAAAACAAAATAAACACGAATAAAAAATCTATAACAATCCTAAAAACTATGAAAAGTAGAATACACATGTCACTTTTCAATTAGCTCGCACTTCGCAGCAACTAATAAGTTAGAAGAAAATTAATTAAAAAATAGACAACAGAACCGTATACACGTGTCTTTAATTTATTCGTCACACACTAACAAAACAAAAAAAGGACAAACAAAATGTGAAGAAACGTGGACACATTCAATTGGTTCGTAAATGACAGAGACTGACAAATTCTTATTCAAACAATGCCACTTGTCAACGATCTAATAAGCGAGAAAATATATTTGGTGGCTTTCCGCCAAACTTTAAATACATTTCTTTAGGTGGACTTAAAGTCCCCAAGATAAGCTAATTTTTAAGATAAATTTTGGGTCCAAAATCTAAAGATAGAGTCTGACACTTGCGAAATAACACATATACATGTCCAAATACTATTAGTTCATACTTTGCAGCACTACAAAAATTGCTAAATCAAAATTGAACATATGTGGATCCTTTTTAATGGCTTACTTTTTACAAAACTGACAAAGAATGAAAAATGCGAAAAGATGGCTAATTCTTATTGGATAAAGAATTCCATAAATTAAAAGACTAACATATGTGAAATATGGATAAATTCTATTGGCTCGATTTCACAAATCTAACAAATGTGAAATACAAAGATACTTGGAGCAATTTTATTAGCTCAACCTTCACATATGATAAAAGAAAGCTAAAAGAAGATTGACAATGTGAAATATAGAGCTACTTGGAGATTTATTATTGGTTCTGATTTCACAAATGTCAGAAGATGCAAACAAAGGAATAATAAATGTGAAATACTTGGAGTAATCCTATTGGATCAAATTTTGTAACTTTCATACCGAACTAAAAAAAAAGAATGAGAAATGCAAAAGAATGTGGAAACCCCTTATTGGCTCAAATTTATAACTGATAACAAAATGACTTTGTGAAGTGTGTGGAACAACCTTATTGGTTCATACTTCGTAAATGATAGAAAGATCAAAAAACAAATAAGTGCAAAGATAGATGGCATAAAATGCTTGGATCGAGCTTTGTAAATACAAAAATAACAACAAAGAAGCCACTTGGAGAAATATTATTGGATTGAGCTTCGCATGAAACAAAAAAAAGGCATATAAAAAGACTTAAAATGCAAAGCTAAACGGCACAAAATGATTGGCCCAAGCTTCACAAAGACCAAAATAGCAAAAATAAAGAATTTTATAGTTGGAATGGACTTAGAAGCTCCAAACAAACTAGATCTAAATAAATCTTTTGAATCCATAGACAAAAAATGCTCTAATGGCTATAAATGGCGTGAAAACTTAAAATAAGCTCTGCATACAACAAATTTAAACTAGAAATGAGTGAAACAAGATACAAAGCAAAGATATAAGCATACAACAACTTAACATGATCTAAACAACCATTTAGCCAATATTTCAAACAATATTTAGGTAGGAATTGGAAATTTAAACTTGGTTAGCTTGAAAACGACTGTGGAATAATTATGGCTTCTTAGATCCATGAATAAACTTAAAGTTCTTCACCTCTTCAAGTTAAAATCTTCCAGATCGATCCTGCACATGCATAACCGCCAGCTCTGATACCATGTTAGGTTTTATAAGGGAAGATATAATTAATAAATTCTAGATCCACAAAATAAAATCCCAAAGATTATAGATTATAATGTGCAGTTAAATTAAACATCGATTCAAACTTATTACAGATCACCAATTACAAGTGTTTAAATAACATCAGCTGAAAGTAAATGACAAGAAATTAAATGAGACAAACAATACTAAATTTAAGTGGGGAAACCTGAAGGAAAAAACCCCATTGATAAAGCATTGTCTTATATTAAGAATTTATCATATTTTAACCCAACACTTCCACTTCACTCCTCAGTCTCACAAAGAACGATAGCATTATAATAGCTCACATCTATAAAATAACTTGAGCATGTATGTGATCAATCAGTTAGTGTCAATCCCATGAGGGATCATCCTATATATATATGATGGGTGAGTGGTAATATTGTTTCACTCTTTTCGAAGTTGTGAGAGACCGACTAAGTTTATTATATAAATTTTTTAATAATGGTTTGTGTAGTGGTCTATAAAATGATATCCCACTTGACATTATCAACCCTAATAAGTTACATCTTTTTGGTCACTAAATCAATATTTTTGTAGCATTTACTCTATAATATCTGAGGTGGTTATAAAACCCTGTTGCAATCTTGGTTATATGATTTTTGTCATCCTTTGAGTGTATCTTCGCGTATGAGAATAGGTTCCATATGTAGTTTATTAAGATTCTTGCGTAAGCTTTTATGTTAAGTGTTTTAAAGATTGTCTTGAAAATATTTGTAGAAAATTGAGCATCAATGGATGTAAATATTTTTAAAAAAAAATTACTACTTAATCATATGTTCTTTACTTCCTGGATGGCAAACTATTATTATAGTTGTTGATGCTTTGTTGCAGTAAATCAACCATTATGTAATCCCCATTTACAAATTAAACCTATTATACTTTCCCCACTCCATCACACTCCCATTTAAAGATCCATTTATTTCCATGTTTTTCTATTTACTAAGAATCATTTAAGACACTTTTTCATACCCGTGTTCCCCTCAAAAGTGATGTAATAACAACTATAATGCCCATAAAAATCAGGCACACAAATACAACAGTAAAAATACCGAAACAATTTTTTGACTTACATTCTTGTATGCACAACACCACATGGGAATGATTTTGATTATTTAACATCACCCAAGACATTTATACCAACACGGCCCATACGTATCATAAGGTGAGAAGTGATTGGCTCCACAAGGGAAGACATGCACATAACCAAGCCTACCTAAGAGGATTACATAGGGGAGAGGTCATCATTGCAACTACCTCTTATCCCTCCAAGAAGGGATCCTAGCTAGCCTTTGGTTCCTCCAAAGCACACACACCACATCAACTTCAACATTCCCCTTTTCCCTACAACATAAGGTGCTCTTATAATTCCACTAATACTAGCCATGAATCCTCTTGTTTCCTCCAAAACAACAAACACATTTCCCTTATTCCTCACCTCACTATATACACATTATTCCTCTAATAAACAATAATGAAACCTCACCCCAAGAAGAATAAAAAAATCCACACAATATACATGATGCAAATCATAACTACATTTCCCAATGATAAGGAACAAACAATGATCACATTTCCCAAAATGATGAAGCACAACAATAATCTAACCACATTACAAACTTATAGATAGGATCTTCCCATGAAATGACATTTTTATGATTACACATTCTTTACAATCATGTTTCAAAATTTAACTTAAGGTCTAGAAAGGTTCATAATATGTGAATCATACGTTCCTTTTCTTTTCTAGACTAAAACTCCTTTACATTGCTTAACATTAAACTTAAGGTGTTTTTATTTTAATATGGATCATATAATTTATTTCAATTACTTTTTTAACTCACTTATTAATATGGGTATTTATTTACACATAAGGCTACTAGGTCTTATCCCTAGGATTTGTTTCTAAAGACGTGCTTCTTGTTTTTATAGCTTACCTTCGTTACACAAGAGAGACAGTGTAAGACCAAAAGAGGAGATGTTTGTAGTTTTAAGGATTAAGGGTCACTAATCCTTCCTTCATTTATACTTTAATAATTGATTTGTTCCTTATTAACTATTATACGACATGGGTTTCTTTATTCACAACATAAGAAGGTTTAATCATGTTTCTTGATTTGTTCCTCATTAACTATTATACAACAAAGAAAATACCGAAACAATTTTTTGACTTACATTGTTGTATGCACAACACCACATGGGAATGATTTTGATTATTTAACATCACCCAAGACATTTATACCAACACTGGCCCATACGTATCACAAGGTGAGAAGTGATTGGCTCCACAAGGGAAGACATGCACAAAACCAAGCCTACCTAAGAGGATTACATAGGGGAGAGGTCATCATTGCAACTACCCCTTATCCCTCCAAGAAGGGATCCTGGCTAGCCTTTGGTTCCTCCAAAGCACACACACCACATCAACTTCAACATGCCCCCTTTTCCCGACAACATAAGACTCTCTTATAATTCCACTAATACTAGCCACGAATCCCCTTGTTTCCTCCAAAACAACACACACATTTCCCTTATTCCTCCCTTCACTAGATACACCTTATTCCTCCAATAAACAATGATGAAACCTCACCCCAACAAGAATAAAAAAAACCACACAATACACATGATGCAAATCATAACTACATTTCCCAATGATAAGGAACAAACAATGATCACATTTCCCAAAATGATGAAGCACAACAATAATCCAACCACATTACAAACTTATAGATAGGATCTTCCCATGACATGACATTTTTATGATTACACATTTATTACAATCATGTTTCAAAATTTAACTTAAGGTCTAGAAAGGCTCATAATATGTGAATCATACATTCCTTTTCTTTTCTAGACTAAAACTCCTTTACATTGTTTAACATTAAACTTAAGGTGTTTTTCATTTAATATGGATCATATACATTATTGCAATTACTTGTTTAACTCACTTGTTAATAGGGGTATTTATATACACACAAGGCTACTAGGTCTTATCCCTAGGATTTGTTTCTAAAGGCATGCTTCTTGGTTTTATATCATACCTTCGTTACACAATAGGGACAGTGTAAGACCAAAAGAGGAGATGTTTGTAGTTTTAAGGATTAAGGGTCACGAATCCTTCCTTCATTTATACTTTAATAATTGATTTGGTCCACATTAACTATTATACGACATGGGTTTCTTTATTCACAACATAAGAAGGTTTAATCATGTTACAAGGAAGGTCAAGTTTCACTTTTCCCGTGGAACAACATCTCATGATTACACTTCCGAAGGCCAAGCATTAATTACAATTTTATTATAGTTATGTTCCAATAATTAGTTTAAGGATTCAAAGGCACTTAACGTGGCACATACTTTTTCCTTTTTTAGACTAAACTTCCTTAGTATCACTTTACATTCAACTTAAAAGGGTTTGCTTAATTAGGTTCATATGCTTTTGCAATTAATTGTGTAACCCATTTGTTAATAGGGACATTTGTATGCTCATGAGACTACTAGTCCTTGTCCTAGGGATTCATCTCTAAGAACATGATTACATGGTTTCACATCATACATTCATTACACAATAGGACAAGTGGGAGAATAAGAGGGAATAGTCCTTCGTTTAAAATATTAAGGTTCACATTAAATTTTACATTTTATGGATTCCGTTTCTCACCACAAGATGGTTTAAACATGTTACATGAAAGATCTAAATTTCACTTTTCTCCTAGCACATCATCTCATGGTTACATTTTCACAAACTAATCATAAATTAAAATTTTGTTAAGTTCCACAATTAACTCTTAGTATTGTATTATAGAACCCAAATGATAATTAAAATTGGGTATGGAATTCATTTATAACCCCAACTCCTAAAGATGACTTTCAAAGGGTAATTAATGATATTTTCCACCTAAATCCCTTCACTCTACACATGTGTCGGTCCAAGAGGGTTTTGCATTGGATTTTAAATTAAATCCTCAAGAGGTACCAACTTAGGGGATCTAAACACCTTGTTACACACACAGAAACTAATCCTAAGGGGAAGGCCACAATAATTAAGATGGTGTTTAACCCTTACCATTCCCATCGGATGGGATTGTGACAATGTCGCTAAGCGTGCATGGTATAAAGATAACTTGGATTTGGGTTCTTATTTTCCTAAGCTAGGGGTACCATTGAGTATAATGATTTAGGTTCACCTTAAGGTTTTAGTTTTCTACGTTATGAAGGATCACATGAGAAGGGTAGACATACAAGGGTTTTATACTAAGGTTGATTGTTTTATTTATATTTATTTCCTACAATTTCAAGGTAAATAACACAACACACCAAATATTTAATCATTAATTTCACACTAAAAATGCACTATAAGATGTCAAATTCAATTTAATTAACATAATTATCCAACCTTTTTACAATACATAATTGAATCAAAATGACACCCATGATTAAATACACATTTCCCCAAACACCCCAAAACAATGAAAACTCATACTCATTACATAATTCGATAAAAAACATTTCGATATATAATAATATTGTTAATATAACCTATACAATTACATTTTCCAAATAACAGAAGTTACTAAGAATCACTAGTACACTTTTATTTCTTTGTGTCTCAATACCTCCAACCACCACATGGTCAGAAATTTTTTTGACATGGCATCCACCTAAATATAGCATAATTAATGTTTTTAGTTTTCCATTTACATAATCAAAATAATTCACACGCAACAAGAGAGGGTTAGAGACATATATTCATTTCATTTCATTTTCATTCTTAACTAAGGGAAAAGAGAGAAAGAGACAGAGGAGAGAGAAAATAGTATTTTCCAAAATTCAAATTTCTCAAAACAAGCCACCAATTAGAGTTTCATATAATTATATATAAGTTTCAATAAGGTTTCACGCTGATTTATTAACTTGACTAGGGTCCTACGACCTTCTTTTACATTTTCCTACTAATTGTGAAAATTCCAAATTTTATCTTGGAGGATAAGAAACCATGTTTAAAAACTAACTTAATATGGGAAAATGCATAATGATTGAATTCCTATGTGATCTCTTATATACCAGGAATTCATAGGAAATTACGGAACTCAAAAGCGCGACTGTTTACAAATAGTGACTAGTTTTCTAGGGCCATTGGTCATAGTTGGACTTGTTTTAATTTGGTCAAATAGTGGCGAGAGGCATTCAAAACTCCCCTTTAAAATAAGATAGTGATGTGTTTTTATCTTAACTAAGGGTTACAAGCAACTATCAGGTAAAAATACTAGAGGTTTTCAAAGGCGAGATAATCATTTCTTCACTGAGGGTACAAGTTGTTGGAATCACAATGAACTGATAGGGGGAGGGCTGAATCATTCCTATAAAAAATTTACTTCATTTAAAAATACATAAATTCATTATATCATTCATACATTTATCATTGATAACCACGTGTGCATATTATGTGTGTATTAAGCATTCACAATAACATGAAACAAAGAAGAAGACACATGAACACTATATATAAGTGGGAAACCCTTGTGGGGAAGAAAACTCTACTTATATTACACAAAGAAAATAATTTTAGTGAATTACCAACTTCACAAGGAGAACCAACCCCACAAGGAGCACTAACCCTAATTTAGTGAAGCACCCACTCCATAAGGGATACAAGACCGTAGGATGAAAAATAACCAACTCAGACACCTTAAGATGTTATATATCTAATGTTTTTGCTTCCACAACTAATAATGATCACTTATTCAGCTCACAAACCCTAACTCAAACCCTAGGGCATCAAACTCACCCTATCTTCTTCTTCCCCAACTTGTCTTTCCTCTAAACTCTTGAAAAAATGATGTAAATACTTCCTAAATCTAAAACTCATAGGATATTCCTTTAATTCATGCATTCATACCTGAAAAACACTCTCCGCTAGGTCACACTATTCCCCATGCAAGACTATCTCACTAAATGAGCTTAAACTTCAACTTTATAAGAAAATTTTCTCTCAACCCAAAGTTGGTTGGTCCCTCATGATAAATTTGACCCATACACATTCATTACATTAAAATAACATCATTACAATGGTCACATATTTCCCAATTAGGCCTTCCTATCTAAAAACATCATTACATGCTCCAAAAAGACTCAAATCCCCATGGGCACAAAGAGAAAAATGCCCTAACATCAAAACCATACTTATTCATGACCCATAAATCACCAAAAATGTTTAAATTAACATTTAAAAATCATAAATTTTTGAAATTTATCTCAACCAATCAAATTATTTTGTTTAATGGGCCCAAGTGTTCTTTGTACTTCTCAAAATCAGTTGTTTCCTACACCCTTCAGGACCCTGAAAACTTCTTTAGGCCACTATATCACTTCAAAACATACAAACTATTTCATGTGACCACTAAATGGAAATTGGATAACATGTAGAACACTTCTAAGAAATTTAGAATTCATGAAACAATCACCTTCTCAAACCTCAACCACTTTTGTCTTCACCAAATCAACCTTCCCAAAAATTTATTTTCAAAGATCAACTAGTTTACACCTTTATAGGAAAAATAAATACATATAAATGGATTCATTGGATGTAAAATTAATCCCTATTCACTCTCTAGGTGATAGAAAGAATCACCTAATCCATATCATATTCCAACCAACTCAAAACATCCAACAGATCATGTCTTGTCCTGCATTGGAAAACATATTCATGTCCTAAAATTGACTTGGAGACTTTAGAAAAATCATCATAAAGAGAAAAAAATTATATCACTAGGAATACATATAAATAATATTTCCAACAAAACTTTAATCACCTCCTAACTCCTCCTGTAGCTCATGTTATGCTAATTTTATTGACAACTACTCCAAACTACCCCAAAACTGCCCTTTAACTAGTCAACATAAATAGGGCACACTTTACACTTGTTCATCACAACTAAGACCTAAAACCTTCATGGAAATCAAGAACAACTCGCATACATCACATAATTACAATTTAGTCATCACCTCATTTGGAAAACTTCTCCTTAAACTGAAATTCTTCAGAAACAATCCTTTTCAGGTGGGGTCCACATATCACCACATGCTCTATCATAAATTTTGGAATTATAGAAGATTACTCTACAACATCCAATTATAAATTTGGAAAAATGAATAAAAATAGGCTTAGTATACTCACTTCTCTACAAGTTGCTCCTAGTTAGGGTTTAGCTAAGGTTTCAAACCACTTTATCTTCTTAACGATGGTTCATAAAAACGTGACGATCAAACAACCTCGTTATTTTTTGAAATATTAATAGCTAACCTAATAATATAACCCAAATATCTCAGGTCCCCATGTAAGGAACATAGTTCAAAATGACCATCAGAAGGTCCAACTTTGTCTTAAAAAACACACTCAATATTACCTGTTTTGGTAAAACTTACATAACTTAAAATTCCCATATCAAAATGACCTAAAACTTGTCATGAAGCATCTTAAAAACATCTTCTATCTTTCCATAATAACCACATAACACATATATGCCTCAAATTCTCTAGCCACAATGACTTACCTATGCCAAACTTCCTATTTCTCACATGTAGCTTCCCAAGGACCTCAAATATGCATCTAACCTATGAATTATGACCTGAAACTCATTACACACCTCAGGTATATTTCCAACATGATAAAAATGCTTGTACAAGATTTATTAGGCCCAAATATCTTACCTCTACATCATTATGCATGCATTAGGGCTAGAAATAAACCTGGAATGACCTGACTCAACACTATAACCACATGACTTGACCATATGCAGACACAATTACACCTGAAACACACCTCATGGACCATGAGTGACATCATGACAGCACCAAAACACCTCACAAGAGCTCAAACAATGACTTATCTCACTCAACCATGCACCAAGACTACATGACAACTCACCAAACTACTCGGTCAACATGATTGACACCGAATAACACATGATGGAGAATCACATGACACCATGACACCATTTTTCATAAATGGGGTTGACATCAATGACAAAAAAACCCATAATGGACAACACAAATGGAAAGTGAAACGTAACCCAACTTTTCACTTTTAGTAGCTTCCTAAAACTGAAAAACAGGTGGCGGGGGCTCTTAGGGGGCGGCGAAAAGAGCACTAACAAGTCAATCGAGGTTGATCTAAGTTTTGATGCAACTCCCCACATAACAAGGAACATAGATAAAACTTGACCTCTCTTTTCCTGAGGTTTGGAAGGTTATTTTGTGCGGCTCCAAAAATCATGATTTACCAACTTTTACTAAGGAACATTAGCTAGGTTTAAAGGTGAACTCAAACTCAACTAGTCACAAGAGGAGGTTGCAGCTATCAAGTTTGGTTATTAAGTTTTCTAAAGCATCTTAGAAGAGGGTTAAGGAATATGATTTGAAAATCAAGGGTATTTTGGATTTGTGTATGTCACAAGGTGAATTTTTATCATTTTGCACTTCAAGTTCGTTAAATAATAACCAATGGTATGATAATATATGATTTTATACCTTTATTTTATTCCAAATGAAAAACTAAAAATACAAAAATTACAAAATATGTAGGTAAGGAGACCATTCTTGGAAATAAACGAGATGGTAAAATGTTGAGCTAGGTGCTCTAGTGTTGACATAAAAGAGGTAGGTATTCACCAAATTCGAATCAAAAAATCAACAATACTTTCCCATGCACTCTTCCTTATTCCAAGTTGTGTTTCTAGGGTGCTTAACCACTCAAGCATGAATTTCCAAAGTCCCGAGTCGTTAAGTTCATAAAAATGGTGTCACATTATTTCACCTTATTTTTCAACTCCCGCATATTCATGTCAAGTTCTAACACCTTAATCCAAGTGCATTATTCCAACCACCACATAAATCTCTTAATATTCCAACCACATATTAATTGTCAAACCATCAAACATTGCCAAGACGTGTGAGTTGAATCACATGGTGTAAAAATTAAAGGGATCTAGGTCTCGATGGCTATTCAACATACAACTAACACCACCCGTGTAAAGTTTGAAGCAATCCATTGACCACATGCCATACTCACCAACTCTCAAGTGCCAACCAGTTGATTTCCTCAATGTCCTATTGGATGGACGTTACAACCTGCCACAAGCTCAAAATTCCATGGGCTGATTCACCCTTGTAGAGTGGACAAGGAACTATGCCAAGTGGCCAAATCTGCACCCAATGTATATAACCCACAAGACAAGCTTAACAAATGGACCAATACAAAATTCATGGTCATGATCAACGCATTCAGAACTCCCAATCATCGAAGCATAGACCAAGGCGAGTCCAAGTGTGAAGATGGTCTTTTGACCTTTTTCTCAAACCCATCTGGTGTAGATCCTGCAGCTAGGGCATTCCATAAGATGACATATTGACGCAACATTCCTTATCCCTAGGTGTCTATTGTGGCACAATGAAGGAGGATGCTAGAAATAGTTAACAAATCAGTATAGATTCTTGAGGGTTTCAATGCAGAGGAAGATTGAAAGAGACAAAACTTGGAGAGACATAAATGGGATAGTAAGAAATGATACTTTCAATGTCTATTTAATATAATCAACAACTTAAAAATATATAAAGAGTAGGACAATGAAGTGGCAAAGTGGACGTCTACCCAAGAATGGTGCTGCAAAGGTTATAATGCACACAAACACAGTCCTCTGCTATAGAAGAAGAAAAATCAATGCAAATACAAATTACGCCCATAAGAAGCACCTCCTAATCCTCAATCTTCTTCTTCTTCTTCTTCTAAATAAAACAAATAACATCGATAGGAAACAACTTCCTATCAATATAATCAAACCCAATTCAAATGTAGATACGAGATCCAATCGATTAATTTTTATATAGTAAGATGAGGAGATATTAGGATTACATATTTATCTCCTTGTATAATGCTGCTTTAACCCATAATGGGATTGATTTTAGGACAGCTAACAATGATATCTCCCTTTAGCACGGTCCCCGTAATCCATAGTACTCTATGAGACCACATCCTATGAGACGTATATAGACAAACATGCCCCATGCCTTAACAACAAGCCAACAGTAATTAAAAGGAAGGAACAAATATTTTTTCCATGTGCAAGAATCAAAGAAGTCCGTGCATCCACCTCCGTTCGAGTATACTTCTACCAGAGTTTTCCATTACCATATCTAACAAAAAACTCCTCTCCATTATGATTTGGTGGGTGCCCTTACCCTGCTACACCCGACATGACCCCGCTACACTCCAGAATCCTCTTTAATTCACCACCAACACCCCCGCCTTCCAAATTCCTCCATATCATTACTCTGTTTCATTTCATTTTATTTTATTTTTATTTTATATATGTTATTAATTATCATTTCACCCCTTTAGATATAAGTTTTTAAATTTTTTATTTATTTTACATACACACATATATATTATATACATTTTTATTTATTTATTTTATTATTATTATCATTGTTATTATTATGTTTAATGAGTGCAAGCAACACTTAGATCAAAATCGAAATCATGACCAATGTCATCTATGATGACAAGAAGGAGGTTGGTTAACTTACCCACAATCACCCAAATAACATGCTCGCAAAGTACTTCCCAAAGGCGAAAATGCGCATTTAAGATTAACTAAGGTAAGAACATTTACTCGAGATTGTAATACCAATAACTAGGAATATTTTGATCACTAGTGGATAGAAATAAAAAGGGGAAATCCTCTCTAAGCTATGGTTCATGACGAGATTCATCGATAATTTAAGTGGCTAAATCACATGAAACACCCACAACCAAACTTAACAAAATTGATGGTCTTTAGATAGCATACCAACCGATGTGATAGGGTGGGGCATTACAACAACTAAACCATGTTGTCTCTAGTAACTTGTATATGATGCACTAACTATATATAAAATTATTGTGACAAATCTTATAAGTGAATTTTATATCTATGGCCATACTTAGCTCAAACCGACCCGCCATTTGAAAAATCCAAAGGAAATAAGTACAAACTATCCTCTCTCCATTCAAGTTACCCAATGGGTCCTCTCATCCTGGTTTAAGGCAAGAACCAAAAGTAGCATGATCGAGCCACCCCCTTTGTATGTTCCTCTCAATCATCCCAAGAGCTTGGTTTAAAAGAGAATGTTAGACACCTCCCCAGCCTGCAAACAACATGTATCACACAGTCTGTCATCCTCCAAGCCTTCCTACACTATGAAAGTGTTGTCAGGCCCCAAGGGGTGTAAAATTGGGATAAAACACACTTCTGGCGCCATTACCGGGGACCCTTTACTCCAAGAAAGGTTAAGAATACTTATCTTTAAATAAATTTTCTAAATATTCTACAAAGAAAGTCTAGTCTTCTAGTCTTGTCACAAGTAATTTTCCAATTTTAAGCAGTCTTTACATAAAAATTGTGTTTCGTGGGTATCTTTGGAAGTTGATTATCAAGACCATTATGAATACCACAAAAATTAGCAATATATTTTTCCTACTCGGTTGTGAAGTAATTTTTTCTAAATTTTTTGAGTTAATCTATATCTCTAGGGTGCAAGGCCCTAGTGGTGGCTCCACTTTCCAAAGAAAAGATAGGTTAGACCAAAGTGTAATTTTTTTAGCATATTCACCTTCTTTGATTAACTCTCCCCTTAAAACTGGAAGGATGAAGATCCTTTTTCAGATTTGACCCTACTAGAAGGTTACTCCCAAAATTGGAAAGTGCACAATTAAGAAGGAAACAAATTTGGAAACTTGTGGGTGGTCAAATTTAAGAAGGCAAGGGTGTTTAATCCTCTGAATTTGATCCTCCTTTGATAAAATATTACTCAAGTAAATTTGATAATATTAATACAGATAGTCCCTAGGAATATTTACATTCCTTGTTTTAAAAGAGTTAAGTTCGTACCAATGGCAAGGGTATTCCTCATCTTCCACATTTTTTACCCAAGAAAATAGAGTTTTAAGTGAAATTGAATCCCAAAAATAATTTCATTGTGTGAACCATACTCCTCTACCCCAAAGACCTTCAATTCCCCATTGTTTTAATCCTCCATTTGAAACTCCACCACCAAATAATATGGATCACTCTCCACCCAGAGCTCCTTTTGTGGTCACCATATATATACTGATCAATATGAATGGTATGGTAGGTTATCCTAATGAAGTACCAAACGAGATCATAAATATATTTCCTCGGTTTCAAGGGGAAAATGTTATTAGTGGAGGCCAACATCTCAAAATTTTCCAAAATATCATGGATGATTATGAAGTTGAGTTTGAAGATGTTTATGTTAAATTGTTTATACATACATTAGAAGAAGATGCTAGAAATTGGTGTAATTCATTACCTAAAAATTCAATTGACTCTTGGGATGAAATGAAGAATTCTTTTAGATTGCAATATGGTGATAGAACTGATCCTAGGTTTCTTCTATCAGAATTTGAAAACATTAAGAAGAACCCTAATGAATGTGTACAATATTTCAACACCAGGTTCAATAAGACATTGACTAGATTACTAACTAATATAAGGCCCAGTGATGAGTCTTGTTTAATTAAATGATGTTTTTGATAAAAAAATAACTTATAATTTAAGAGGCAAGGTCCCTCGGACTCTAATGAAATATTTCTCTATGGAAATCCAGATAGAAAATAATATCAAAGTAGTTGGGAAGCCTCCCAAGAGAGAAGGTGTCAAGTTGGTGAATCCATAAAAGCCTCAAGCAAGTAAATTTGTTGATTTAGAAGAGGTGGTTAAAACCTTGGCTGGGGCAGTCAAGGATATTTCATACAAAATTTCTAGAGAAGAAAAATGGTTAGCCCCAAATCCTCAAGTTCAACATCAAGCCCCTAGACATAATATATTTAGGAATCATCCCAAAGGATATCATCAGTGAGGATAGAGAGAAGGGACCTATGGGATTAAGAAAGAAACAACATGCATTCAAAGACAACAAATCAGTCCTTGATCCTTTGATGGAAAGTGTTTCCATGGTGGAGGAGGAGCACACTATCTATTGGTGTGATAAATTTATCCTACCTCACCCTCCTTATGAGAAGCCTATTGAAGATGATGATAACAATGATGAAGCTAATTTTTGTGATATATGCATGATGGAATGTCCAAAATATTCAATACAAGGGCCATTTCTACTAAACTCATGTATGCTAAAACTATGGAATACTTATGTACCTATACCAATCAGGTATTCTCCCTCCCCTTTGTAATTAATACTGATGTTGGTATGGCTCAATCATTTGAACTACCAAATCATGACTTTGAATATCTAAGAGCATTGATGATTAAAAAATATGCTGGTAAAATTCCTTCAGAAGAGGATAGGAAGTTATTAATGAATTTTGTTATCTCCCAAGAGAACGAATATAGCCTTCATAATGAGACAAGTTAAGGTACATGTCCCATCTCCCGGACCAAATATTCCTCTCTTGACTAATATCCTTAAGGATAGTCCCAAGAGAATCATGTCAGATAAAATCCCTATCATCACCTCAAGATAAATTTCTTTTGTCTTATCCCAAGCAATAAGGGACAATATCCCATTAGAAAAAATAGTCACCCTTTCCCCTAATACACCTTTCCCAAGTATGTTGCATGTGATATGGCCCAAATCCTAAGTCAAATAAAAATCATTGTCCCTATTGTAGAATTAATTAGGATTCTAGAACACGAATAAGGGTGTTTGAATATTTGTGGTTGAAGGAGAATGTGGTTGTCAAAGAAACAAGTGCAAGTCAAATGGTGACTCCCCACTGTTGTTGCTAAAGTTGAAATAAAATAAGACCAAGAAAACACAAAATAATCCCTATAAGTGTATTTGGGTAATTCCTTGGTTGATTCACAATTGGATGTGGATGCTTTCTTTACCACTCTTAATTGTCAAAGAACGAATTCTTCATAATTGCATGTTTTATTCAAGGGCTCTGCTGCAACATCATGCCCTTAGAAGTCATGAACGAGTTGAACATCAAGATAACAACTACCTTTGGTAAGTTATTTTCCATGGATTCAAGAGAGGTACATGTTGTTGGATATGTCAAAATCTTGGTAGTACAACTTGCTCCTTATCCTAGAAAATATTTAACTATGAATGTGGTTATAGTTTGCTAAATGGGGAATGTTGTTTTCAAGAAAATGGGCTATCAATGTAGGGGGCAAAGTGTTCAAATGGACATTTATTTTTCTTCTATACCCTTAGAGGGAAAAATAATCAAGCTACATAGAGAAGATAAAAATGTTGCACCTTATTGAATACCCTTTGAATGCTTTTTATGAAGTATTATTTGTTGATACAGACTTAGGTAACTTTATAGGTTGTGCTAATTTCAAAGATCAATGTATGGATATAAATTCACACCTCAAAGATCTTAGTGTCCAATGGATTATGAATTTTTATGGAGCATCTTCTAATATTGGAAATGGAGTTGGAGTGGTTTTGTATTCTCCAAACCATGGTTCTTTCAATTTCTCTTTCAAATTAAATTTTGAGTGTACCAACAATATAGCTGAATATGAAGCATTTCTCCTAGGTTTAATATTTGCATAGAGGCATGGGATTAAAGATCTCATTGTCGAAGGAGATTCTGAGTTAGTTTTAAAGCAAAATAGAAAAATGTATGCAACAAAAAACCAAAGGTTAAAGCAATATAAACATGCAGTCTAGGATCTCATCGAATTATTTGATTCTTTTAATCTCCACTACCATGAGAGAGCTCAAAATGCAATATATGACAACTTGGATATCCTAACTTATTATTATAACAATGAAATAGTGTCCCAATTATGAATTAGAAGTTCTGGTTAGGCCATTAGTCCCTGATAACGTTCAACATTGGCAGGTTTTTGAAGATGATGCTCAAATCCAAAGGTTCTTAAATTGTAGAGGTGAATTCACCAATCAACTCATTGAAATTGAACCTATGGTGGTGTTATGTGAAGGGAAGGAAATCCTCTTTGCAAAGGATGTAATTCAGTTGAAAACAAACACTATACCTAGAGGAATTTTCAGCCTTATATCAAATGTTGACAACACGAACAAATTTATGAGCAAGCCTATCCATGTTGCTATGCACCTAGGGAAAGGATGTTATGATGTATATGTATTGATGGAGATGCCGACATGTGGCACACATCCCCTTATCTTATTATATCATTCATTTATGATTTATTATGCTTAGGAGGTCAGCCTTAGTATTTTCCATAGGTTAGAATGGTATATATAGGGGTTAGAAGGTTGTAGTTAAGGATCATATTGAGTATTGGAGTGTTATTGTATGGTTTGGAGGTTACCCCCTCGAAGTGGTATTGGAGGTTGCCCCCTCGAAGTGGAAAAGCTATTATATGAGCATATTGTCATCATTTATCTATATTTTGGTGTTCTCTCATGTTATTCTACTGTATATGTTCTGATTTATACAAGTAATATCCTTACAAGTGGTATCAGAGCAGCGATTTCGGCCAAAATTAGGGTAAAAACCCTAATTTTTTGTTTCAAATATATCTTGAAGAGGGTATAAAATTTTTCCCAATTTTTGCATCATAATTTGGAAAAACTCTAAGTCAGAATATATGAAAATTTCAGCTCCATTGGATCTTTTTTACGGATGTTATTGGTGTTTTAGGTTTTTCATAAATTCACTTTTTAGGAAGCAAATTGTGGTATTTTTTAGCAAAATTTATATTTTCGGAAATCTCTTGAAATTTCAGTTAGGGTTTGTTCTTTGTGTTTTTATCCATCTGCCAAATATTTTCAGAATTCCTAAACCCTAATCATGATCACGGGGATAACAATTTTTATGGAAATGGTGAGATGGATGCTAAAGAATGGTGGATAAAATTTAAGAATATATATTTCTCATATTTCATGACAAGGAATATGTTTTCACATTATCTTGGTGGTCCTGCATGGATTTGGTTTTCTGAGTTAAAAAATGACAGGAAGGATTGGTCTTGGGAGGAAATGGAACAATTTTTTATGGATAGATGGGACCACAAAGAGGAAGAAGAGTCAAAGGAAGATGATGGGGAAGAATATATTGAAGAATCAAGATAGAAAGAAGAGGAAGAGGAAGGTGAAGAATATTCAAGGGAAGATGATGGTGCAGCATATATTGAAGAATCAAACATAGAAGAAGTTGAAGAATACTATGAAGAAGAGGAAGAAAAACAAGATATTGATGCAGAAGAAGATATTATAGCTACCAAGAAGGAAGATACCATATTTCAGTTTCATGGATGCATTCAAAGGAATAAGATAATTGTTTCCATAAACCCTAATAGCAAGTATAACTTCATCAACAAGGATATGGCTCAACATATACATATTCAAGAAAGTAATATCAAAGAAGCTCAAGCGAATGGTAAGAAAATTCAAGTTTTGAAGATTTGAAACTTACTATGGAAAAATATACTTTACATTTAGATTTTTTTCCTTACATATGGATGGTTTGGATATTGTTCTTGAGTATCCTTGGTTAGAGACATTGGGGACAATTAATATTAATATGAAAAATAAGTTTATGAAGATTTGGTACAAAAAGAAGAAGGTCACTTTACAGGATATCAGGCTTAATGGAAATCAAAGAAAAGTCAATATAGACCATGAGGATGATATATAATATGGAGAAGAAGGGAATAAGGATGATTCAAAAGAGGAACATGAAGAAAAATAAGGAAATGATGATTCATCTAATCAAAAGAAAAAGAAAATATCAAATGCAAAGGTGGAAAAATAAAATAAAGATGAGAAACAAAGTTGATAAAGTTGAGGATACTACAACTACGGCATATGGAATCCATGTCAACATGAGGTAAAAAAATCATGGAGATATCCCTGGGCACATCATATTTCCAACCAATATATATATATATATATATATATATATATATATATATATATATATATATATATATATATATATATATATATATATACATACATACATACATACATACATACATACATACATACATACATACATACATACATACATACATACATACATACATACAGTAATTGGAGGAATAATCACTTTATTTATACAGGGGATCAATGGAGCAACAATTATGAAGCATGGAATCCTTATTATGGTTATACATGGAATCCTTATTATGGTTATGCATTGAATCCTTATGTTGGTTATGCATGGAATCCAAGGATGATAAACTATGGTCACGAATGGAATCAGAGTAGCGCAATGAATATGGATATTAGTTCAGATATGTATCATCTACCAGGATCACATATGGATGGATGATCGATCATGGCGCAAAGTGTGTAAAAATTTACAACACACTCATTACATGGTTTCTTCTTATGTTTTGGGGACGAAACATGTCAAGGAGGGAAGGAATGTTATGCACCTAGGGAAAGGATGTTATGATGTATATGTATTGATGGAGATGCCGACATGTGGCACACATCCCCTTATCTTATTATATCATTCATTTATGATTTATTATTCTTAGGAGGTCGGCCTTAGTATTGGCCATAGGTTAGAATGGTATATATAGGGGTTAGAAGGTTGTAGTTAAGGATCATATTGAGTATTAGAGTGTTATTGTATGGTTTTGAGGTTACCCCCTCAAAGTGGTATTGGAGGTTTCCCCCTCGAAGTGGAAAAGCTATTATATGAGCATATTGTCATCATTTATATATATATTGGTGTTCTGTCATGTTATTCTCGTTGTATATGTTTTGATTTATACAAGTAATATCCTTACACACGCACCTCGATATGTTGTGGAATATAATTTGGGAGATTTTCATAAACCAAGAAAATTCTGGTTAGGAAGCAACATGAATGAAGAAGAAATACAAGCTTATACTAAACTATTGAGAAAGTATCAAGATTGTCTTGCATGGTCTTATTTTGAGCTAAAGGCTTACAGGGAAGATTTGTTTCAACATGAGATACCTTTGGAGCCTCATACCAAGCCCTTTAGGAAAAATCAAAGGCCTATTAACCCCATCCTTGCAACTAAGATGCAAGAAGAGCTAAAAAAGTTGAGATATGGTGGGACAATCCAACCCATTAGATACTCCTCATGAGTGCAAAACTTGGTACCACTTAGAAAGGAGAATGGGGATATTAACCTTTGTGTGGATTTTAGGAATTTAAAAAAATAATCACTCAAAGATAATTACCACTACCCAACATGGATAATATGCTACAAAAGGTGATAGGATCTGAGTTACTATCTACATTAGATGGTTTCTCAGGTTATAACTAGGTGGTGGTGAAACAATCAGAATAATTCAAAACTACTTTCACCACCCCTTAGGGAACATATGTCTATGTTAGGATGCCTTTTGGATTAATGAATGCAGGAGAAAAATTTAAAAGAGCCATGGATGTGGCCTTCTCTAGTTTTATTAATGATTTCATTGCATTTTATCAAGATGATATAATTGTTTTCTCTAGAAAAAGGGGTGACCATTTGGAGCACCTTGAAAAGATATTAATCAGATGTAGAGAATATGGGATCTCATTAAATCCAAAGAAGTGTCATTTTGGGTACAAAAGGAAAAATTAATAGGACATATAGTGTCATATGAGGGAGTTATGATAGACCCTGAAAGGGTGGAAGCAATTGATAAAGTCCCCATCCCCATGTCTAAGAAAGGCATCCAATCCTTCTTTGGAAAAATAAATTTTGTAAGAAGGTTTATCTCTAAATTTTCTGAGATCACTCTCCCCATCACAAACATGTTAAAGAAATATCAATTCATCAAGTGGGGAGAAGGGGTTGTCCAAGCATTTAAAGGAATAAAGGAGGCACTCAAAACTGCCCCCATATTAACTAGCCCTGATTATAAAAATGAGTTTCAAATGTTTTCTTTTTCCTCATAAAATAAAATTACTTTTGTATTATTGCAAAAGGATGAAGAGGGGCATGATAAACCCATTTCCTTTTTCAGTAAATTCTGACATGGGTCTGAGTTGAAATACTCTATTATGGATAAACAAGATTTTGCCTTGGTAAAAGCTACTAAAATTTTTAGACCCTATATTCTGAGTTCCAAAATCATAGCCTATGTGCCTCATACAATGGTAAAATATATCATATCCCAGATGGAGATGTCAAGCAAGAGGTCTAGGTGGGTGAACAAGCTTCAAGAATATGATATGGAGATTCAAACCACAAAGCTAGTTAGAGGATTGGGTTTGGCTAGGCTGATGGCAGAAAGTAATTTACATATAGTTGAGATAAATAATGTAGATGAGGATGAGCAACACCCTCATGAAAAAGTAAGTACCTTAGCTTGGTACAAAGACATAGTGTATTGCTTATGAATCTTGAATTGTCCTTCTCACCTAGACAAAAATCAGATGAGGACGCTCAAGTTGGTATCCCAAAAATATACTATGATTGATCATGGACTAGCTTGGAAGATCCTGGAAGGGTTCTTGTTAATATGGGTTGCAGAGGATGAGGCCCCCAAGATAATTTTTGAGTTTCATGGAGGGTTGTATGGCATCCATTTTACTAGACGAGTTATCGCTCATAAAATCTTAAGAGCGGGAAATTGGTGGCCTACCCCTTTCAAAGATGTGGCTCTTATAGTTTGAAAATGTGAAAGTTTCTAGAGGTTCCCAAGAAGGATGAAATCATTTGGATCTCTTCCCCTATAGATTGTATTAGTGAAGGCTCTATTCAAATAACAGGATTAGATTTTATAGGTGAAATATCATTTTCTTCAAGTGTAGGTCACAAATGGATATTGGTGGCCACTGATTATTTCACTAAATGGGTTGAAGTTATCCCTTCTAAAAATTAAACTCATCAAGTGGTTATGGACTTCATCCTCAATCACATAGTTTGCTGATCTAGGGGTCCCTTCCAAGTTGGTTGACGATAATGCCATGAGTTTCAGAGAAACCCATTGATAGCAATGTGTCATGAATATGGCATAACCTTGGCCTATGCATCAAACTACAATCCCCAAGGAAATGGGAAGGCAAAATCAAGCAACAATAACCTACTCAAAATCCTCAAGAGAACATTAGAAATGAATAAGAGAAATTGGGGTGAGCAACTCAAGTTTGCACTATGGGCAGATAGAGTTACCACCAAGAGATATACTAAGAAAATCCCTTTTGAATTAGTTTATGGTGTTTAATCTCTTTTTCCCCTTCACTTGCAACTATCTTCTTATCAGTTCATGCAACAATTAGAGGATGGGGAAGAATTGAATCCTTATGAAGCCAAAATCAACCAAATTATGGAGTTAGATGAAGTAAGAAGGGAATCCCATCAAAGGCATGTTAAGTTCAGGGAGAAGCTCAAGAGAATATTTGATAAAAAAATTTACTTCAAGAAATTTTCATGTTGAAGACCTAATTTTTTTATGGGATAACAAGCATGAAGACAAGGGAAAACATGGAAAATTCGATGCCCTATGGATGAGACCTTACTCCATTGACATAAAGATTTGAGACCACACTTTCTTCTTAATATATTTTGATGCGCACCTAGAATCCACCACTTAACAACCCAGTGCGCTGGCACACCACTCATACTAAGTTAAGCGCTCACCCTAAGTTAAGCGCTCACCCAAAGTGCACAAAGGTACTGACCCTTCTTTAGATTTTCTTCTTGCAATACATTAACATGTTGAAGATAGAGCATATTCAGAACCATAATAAGCACAAACATTCCACAGAGCATAACCATTCAATAGTGCATAACCAGATCTAGATCTTAAGGA
This sequence comes from Taxus wallichiana var. yunnanensis, assembly GCA_018340775.1. Classification (NCBI taxonomy): domain Eukaryota; kingdom Viridiplantae; phylum Streptophyta; class Pinopsida; order Cupressales; family Taxaceae; genus Taxus; species Taxus wallichiana. Next base: position 368,321,013 of record CM031242.1, on the reverse strand, counting down.
ATCATGAATTGAACAATAACTATGACAAGATTGATCATACAAGAACCAATTACAGTCATGTTAACACTTTATCCACCCAATATACTCCATTATATTAAACACTAAAAACATAGAAACTTCTTACATCATATAACATTACCATAAGTTTATGCATGCATCAGATCCGGTAGCATAACTCTACAATAACTCATACACAGTGTCTCAGTGTCTCTCCCTAACTACAGACTAATACATACTTATAGGGGTGGGTACTTTCCCTTCACCACTTACGCACTTCCCAAAATAGGTCACATGCTGAAAATAGCCATGTGCCTTTACAATAATATGCACACATGCAAGTGCGTTAATAATAGATCTCCTATAGTTAACTGAAGTAGTAATCCTATTATTATCTCAAACTCATGCATGGCGCTTAGTATACGCTCATCCCCAAAATAGCATTTGTGTGTCACACAAGTCTCCATCCTGTTGTGTGCTCTGCACGTTATCTCCAAAAATATCCTATAACCATGAAAATAGCTAAGTCCCAAATTAGTTTGTCCTGGTTCGTGTTTCCTTTTCTATCCTTTTATGCCTTCAAATGTGCCTTGTTCCTGCATGTAAATATTCTATGTGCCCTCTCCTTAGTGTCATACTCTATCTACTCAACATATTTTGAGGAAAATTTTCTATAATTGTCTGTCACAATGGAAAACATTTGAATCACTTCTTATACTAAATCAAACATTCATGTATGTTTTTGTACAATATACAATTTTGTTATTTTGTTTTTGTGCTATGGTTTATAGTGATCAAAAAAATTTATCAATATACCCATAACATGTTATGTATCTATTTGAAATACCATGTGTGTTTATCCTCGCAACTCCTTACCTAATAGACTAGGCACTGGTCCATGTTTTGTGAAAAAAATCTTGTGGCACCGTGGGGGGTGCCCATCCCTGAGCAAGAGCCAATGTTGGTACTCATTCCGAACCAATGCCTACAATTGGAGTGAACAAATGCCTAAAATTTGAGTGAACCACTATTTTTAGACTCAATTTCAAAATAGATTCAAGTAACACCAAAGAATTATGATGGCCAAAAGTTTCCCCCTCCCATAATTGTGAAACAAGTTATAAAATAGGTTGGGTCGTTTATTCTCTAAGAAGGTCGTGGTACACTAAACTATTCATCTCGTGGAGTGTAGAATTTAGTGATCGGGGATTTTTTTTAATACACATAACAATAGGAATTATCTCGGGACTTAAGTTATATTTTGGCATGGTTGGATATCACAAAGATCAATTGGTCTCATAGGCTAGTCAAGTCAAGGTATAATGGGGTCCAAACCGTGAGAGATTTAAAATACAGCTAGAGATAGAATTTTTGAAGTAAAGGACGTAATAGGATAATTATTTAGGTGAAATTTGATGATTGTTGAAAGATCCAATACTGCGGGGCTACTTTTTGTGAAGGATTTAAAGTGTAGCTATATGACAATGTTGTGGTACAATGATTCAATGTTCTATAGGTGTTTTAAAGGATAATATTCCAGGGACTTCAAAACCATGGGGTACTCAAGGATCTGCCAAATAAGTGAAAAGGTTGCCGGAAATTCAAAAGACCCGTGTAGAAGAGAGGAATATAAAGAAAATCTGCATAATGAGTGATGGAGCATTCCACCGTAACTCTCATTGTAGGTAACCAAGTCATGTAAGATTGGTCTTTTTGGAAGGAAAATTAATCTACTATCTAAAGGTATGTTCCTTTGAGATAAGTAATAGTTGAATTAACTTTGAAAGTGAAAAAAGAGTCTATGTGTATACTAGGAACAAAATGGGGATCCTATATAAAGTGCCAACCCTTGAAATTCACATAAATTTTTGGTATACATATACAAAAAGGATGTTTTTGTAACTAAATACATTGTCAATTTATGATTACAAAATCCTCCGCAAAAATGGGGATACGATCTAACATATTTTTCATCCTAAACTCAAATTCTTTCGAAATTCAAACATCATAGACATATTGAATATATTTGTCCAAACCGTAAGACATACCCTTGTCCATAAGCTCCTTGATACTTTCCTTGGACCCTCTAAAATATTAATCAATTCCAACTTTTTCCTATAAGAAGAGGCCCATTCAAGGAGATTAATCCCTAAATTGATATGCCTTAGTACCTTTCCAGCAATAGTTTTGGAGGATGAGGATGGCTCTGTACATCAACCTGGTATAACATAAACTAGCTCGGGTACACCAATCTGATCGGTCGAGATTGACTTGAACTCACATACTAGATTAATTGGACCACTTTGGCATCTCTTAAATGGAGGTAGAGGAACTTTAGGATATTTATCGAAGTAGATTTCACCAAAACTCTTTCAATATTGGTGAGCCATTACTCTATTACGGCTATTATGAGAGAGATTGAGGATATGTCTTCTACCAGCTCGTCATCGGACACCACATAGACATCGATCGGGATTTATTTCTCTATCAATTCCTCAGTAAAAAATGCAATGGATATATGAATGGTGTTCTTGTTAAAAGTTGGTCTGCAAAGGATAAAAAAATCTTTAACTTCTCAGAACCGCATAGTCCTTTGGGAAAAACAAATGGTGAAACAAAATATGGAACAAAAGAAGAAGGGATTCATTTTTATGATATTCCTCATCAAATCCATTCAAACTATGTAGGGATTTTGATGTAGATCATCATCAAACACAACTATGCAACAATACTAGTTTGATCAAACAATTCAAATTTTCTCAAAAAATTCAAATTTTCACTCTAATACTAGTCAATAAACCTTGCAAAAACATACAACTTTTGGATTAAAAACTTAAATTATCTCAATAAATAATTTCAACTTGTTTTTTTATATCTACGCCATGTTTCTCCAACTATCAATCTTGCTCAAATCAACCAAGAAATCAAATTTCATTTATTTCTCTCAAAATTGCCTTTTTGGCTTTCGAGCAACTTACTCTAGGTAGATTGGTGGTTAGAAAAACCTACACACACCCAGAATAATCTAATAACATTTTAGATAAACATTTACCTTTTTTGAGGTGTGTGTAAAATTTAAATTCCTAGAATGGCTTTAAACTCTCAAAAATGCAATTTTAGAAATTTGGCAAAACCCTTCCTACAGGGCACAGCGTGAAAAAAAAAAATCTATAAATTTTCTAATTCTTCTTTTTATGGCTCCAAATTTTTGCATGAGTTCTTTATATGTGATTAGTCACTCCACACAAAATTTTATACATTTATCATTCTTATAACTCCTAAAAATCAAGATTTACCAATATGATTTTGGATCTGTAACATCACAGTTTCCTTGAAGAACAGTGTATAGCTGAATTTTAAACACAATGTGTCTAGAAAAGAAGTGAGATAAGGATGAATATTATTTAAACATCCAAATTAAACATAATAATACTTATCATAATGCTAATAACCTCATTCTTTATTCATTCATTTATTGATTTGTTCACGTTTTCTTGAGTATTCATAGTTTTCTTCATGAAAACCAAACCCTCTCGCTCTCGCTCTCTCAATTTGAATGCTAAATTATATTATATTCCTCATTATTCATCCCTAACATTCATAATTCCCCCTCTTACTTTCTCGGATAAAATTTCTTCCTTATATAACCAAGCAAGGTAGTTACAAGCAAACCAACTCCTTGACTTGACCATGATTACCCTTACAAAGCACGGTTACATAAACCTAGTTAAACCATTCTCACTCATATTACATATCTTATGACAGTATAGGCATTTTATTGCATTTTCAAACCAACCTAGGACTCTTAGACATCTTAAGAACACTTTCTACAATTTAAATATTTGAATAGGAATTATTGGAGGAAACTCCAAATTTAAATTTGCACACTCCTAAGTGACCAAAAACACCCTTAAACCATATAATGTGACCTATAACACCTATATGTGCACTTATTACAATGATTTTCATATTTAGGGTTGATGCCCTGTATCATACTCCCTAAGAAAAAAATTGAGCTTCCTAGCTCAATGGAATGGTGTTGGTGTTTCTTCCTAGTCTTCAAATTCTTGATCCTTAGTGTGTCTTCATGGTGTGACCTCTTCTTCTCTCTTGGTCCAGGATCCCATTATCTTCAGATTATCTCTTCATGGTATTCTATAATGTATCTTGTCTTCTCATATTTTCTTGTAGTAATATTAATCTCCAAATATATTGTTCTTGAACTACCATGGTAATGGTCATCAATGAGTATCTATGTTGTCTGGTTATTCTCTTCAATCTCACCCGCATTAACACATGCACACAAAAGATTAAAATGTAAAAATGATGTCTTCATGACCCATTTCTCTTGTTTTTATCCACTCACTTCTATTGAAATATTATTAATCCACAAAGGTATCTTGTATCCAAACTCTCTCGCCTATTCTAAGAGCTCTTCTTCACTTCTCTTCACACAATCTCTCTTTTATTATGCCTATTCATCTTCCTTTGGATTCTCTTCAATGAGAATCTTCTTCCTCTCTTTCCTTAGTTGTTCCTCCTTATTCTTAAGCATTCCTATAAGTTTTCCTCTTCTTATTTTCTCTACAAGAAACCTTATAGGCAACTTAACTTTCTTCTTAATCATTATTACAAACTCTTGCCTTTTCTCTTCTATCATGTTTTCCATCTTCATTGTTAGTTGCTCCATATCCCACCTTATCTTTTTAACTCTTATTGAAACTTCAAGTCTCTTTGTCTTTTGAGTTCCCTCATATTATCCTCTTTCCTATTTCTCTCTCTCTATTTTTTGTTCCCATTGCTTGGGATTTAGGAACTTGACCAATGTTATGGCCAATTCTCTTTCCATTTTATCTTCTTCAACATCACAATAAAGCAACCACAACATTCCACAAGCAATAATTAGTATTCCACAAAAAATCCAAGGTATATTGCATGATCTGATACCATTATGATGTATATCCCTGCATACATGATTCAATTCACCAAAAATTATTGCTTATAAGTAATCAAATCATCTTGACCAATTACTTTCGATCAATATTCATTACTTTGCTTCATAAGCCCAATCTTGCTAAAACCCCTAGAATGCATAAAGTGGTGTATCAAAGGCTCAAATAACTCTAAACATGTTTAATTACATCATTCCAAAATTATCAAACCATCAAAAAGTTCCACATCATTATTTTCACCTATTTTTCGCGTAGACCTCAATTCTTATTAGACTAGTTCTTACTTAAGGTGCAATTCTTGGTCTTTTGGTTCTTTTATGCTTCCAAGACCTTATTACCTATTCCAATAGCTCAAAAAAATTATCTCAATCATCAAAAACATTTTAAAAAACTCAACTCATCAATCTTCTCTTCTTGACTCAAAATTGCTCATTAGATGCTCTTAAGGCATGTATTCTTGCACCACTCATGGTTTGGGACTTCTAGGGCTACCTAGAATATCTTGTAAACTTAATTATATCTCTTTTGTGACCCCTAAGATACTCACAAAATTTTGGAACTTGAATCCTTCTACAACTCTATATATTCCACTTTTTCACTTTTCAACTAGGTTTCCTTGGTCTCTTAAGAACTCAAAACTGAAAAGTGATGATATCTTTCTCCAACGTGTGAATTTAGTGCTAAAATTTTACACACATATTCTTAGGGGTATAAATACCCTACAAGTAAAAATTTTACAATAACCCACTTGATAAAACTAAAATTAGATAGTTTTTATAAATTTGTCCAAAACAAGGATAGTCATAGGGCAGTGAGCATTAAAAAATCCATATCTTGAAATTTATAAACTTTCAAAACCTCATTCCACTTGCGAAAAGTTTTGTTTTGAACGAAGGAAAAATTTCATAACTTTAAAAATACAAATGGAAAATTGCTCAAATTTTGAGGGGAAGGACTGACATGTATCTTTGACATGTGGTAAAAATTTCAAGAATTTTTGAGTTGATTTGATAGGGAAAAAATCAAAAACTCAGTCATAAACCCTTGTTTTGTGTAAGGGAAGAAATCACAAAATCTTGTGAATCATGTTGATGACAACATAACCACTCAAAAAACTATAAATATGAAATTTTATTCTCATCAAAACAGAACTTTTACAAGTTGAATGAGGTTCGAAAGTGTATAAATCTTGAGATATGAATTTTTAATGCCCATTGCCCTGTGATTGTCCTTATTTTGGACAAATTTCTAAAAACTCTCTAATTTTGGTTTTATCAAGTGGGTTCTTGTAAAATTTTTACTGTAGCGTCTTTATACCCCTAAAAATACGTTTGAAAAAAATTATTACTAAATTCACACATTGGAGAAATATATCATCACTTTTAGTTTTGAGTTCTTAAGAGACCTAGAGGAAACCTAGTTGAAAAGTGAAAAAGTGGAATATATAGAGTTGTAGAAGGATTTGAGTTCCAAAATTTTGTGAGCATATTAGGGGTCAAAAAATAGATCTAATTAAGTTTACAAGATCTTTGGGTAGCCCTAGAAGTCCCAAACCATGAGTGGTGCAAGAATACATGCCTTAAGAGCATCTAATGAACAATTTTGAGTCAAGAAGAGAAAATTGATGAGTGAATTTTTTTATTAAATTTTTTTTATGATTGAGATAAGGTTTTTGATCTATTGGAACAAGTAATAAGTTCTTGGAAGCAAAAAATAACCAAAAGAGCAAGAATTGCACCTTAAGCAAGAACTAGTCAAGCAAGAATTGAGGTCTACAAGGCAAATAGGTGAAAATGGTGATGTGGAACTTGTTTTATGGTTTGATCATGTTGGAATGATGTAATTAAAAAAATAGAGTTATTTGAGCCTTTGATATAATGATTTATGCATTCTAGGGGTTTTGAGCAAGATTGGGCTTGCGAAGCAAAGTAATGAATATTGATTGAAAGTAATTGTTCAAGATGATTTGATGACTTCTAAGAAATAATTTTGGGTGAATTGAAGCATGTATGTAGGGATATAGATCAGAGTTAGTGGTCCTATGGGATTTTCTTGATCTTCAATCATGAACATCATCCTAACAAAAGCTTCACTCAGGCGTAGAAAGATTGAAGATTGATACAAAGTTTATAAAGAAACGATATTTTAAACTATTTCCCAATTCCACATCCGTCATTGCTTGAGAAGAATTAACACTAATTATTTCACAAGAAAATTCACTTATAACACTCAAAGGAAGTTGCAAATTCATGAGAAATCAGTAATAATTTATAGAAGGATGAATCTTGGAGAGGTCTATGTGAATTATCATATCAACATTGAATACGAGATCAATTTTGGATGCTCGCACAAATTTGAAAAGGGGAGGAAGATTGATATCTATCAAAAAAGTGTGCTTTTGGCTTGATTAAAGGTTTTGCGTAAGGGAAACATCAAATTCAAATGTGTATCTATAGTTATCCATTTCCCAAAAATATCCTCCAAAAGGTAGGTGTCAAATCAGTTGGAATAAAGACATCATGGAACAAATGGTTTTGGTCGAGCGCATGAGTGATTGTGTCATAATAATCAAGACAAAATGGGGTTAGTTTTCTATTTGAGAAGTTGATAGAAAGTAATGTAACTCTGCATGTTTCCATTTTATTATATGTAATACACATGAACTTTGAATTTTTAGGTTTTTATGTCATGGTGGTTTCTTTGTACAACCATTAGTGAACATTTAAGGCATTTAATCCATGTCCCCTTGTCAATAAATTGAAATTTTGAATTGCATATGTGTGTTTATGATTCAAGTTTTGTGTTCTATGTCTTTTGTTTTGAAATTTGATTAAAGAGTTATAATGTTTACTACAATTTTGTGTTTATTGCTTCTATATGTAATACACTAGATCATATTTCTAATAAGTTGCATCTTCTTGGTCACTAAATCAGTATTGCTTTGTAGAATTTACTCTACAATATCTAAGGTGGTTATAAAACCTGTTGCAACCTACTGGTTAGATGATTTTTGTCATCCTTTGAGTGTATCTTTGGCATATGAGAATAGGAGCCATAAGTACTTCATTAAGATTCTTGCATAAGATTTTATGTTAAGTGTTTTAAATATTGTCTTGAAAATATTTGTAGCAAATTGAGTATCAATGGATGCAATTTTTTTAAAAAAATTGTTACTTCTTAATCATATGTTCTTTACTTCCCAAGATGGCATATTGTTATAGTAGTTGTTGATGCTTTGTTGCAGGAAATCAACCATCATTTACAAACTAAACTTACTATACTTTCCTCTTTCCATCAAACTCCCATTTAAAGATCCATTTACTACCCTATTTTTCTATTTCCTAAGCATCATTGAAGACACTTCTTCATACCTAAATTCCAATCAAAAGTGATTTAAAAACAACTAAACCACATTGTCTCTAGTAACATGTGTCTGATGCACTAAGTACATATGACATTCTTGTGATGACTCTTGTGAGTGAATGTGATATTCATGGCCATACTTAGCTCATATTGACTGTCATTTGAAAAATCTAGAGGAAACAAGTATAAACTATCCTCTCTCCATTTAGGTTACCCAATGGGTTTTCTCACCTTGGTTTAAGGCAGGATCAAAGGCATTAGGATTTTTCCATCTCCTTTTTATGTGCCTCTCAATCATCTCAAGATCTTGGTTCAAAAGAGAATGTCATACACCTCCCCAGATGCAAATTACATGTATCACACACGGTCTGTCATCCTCTAATCCTTCCTACACTCTGAAATTGTTGCCAAGCCTCGGGGGTGTAAAATGGGAGCCAAACAATGGTACGGTTGATAATTTTGGTGGCATGTTCTTTGATAGAGGTATACTCCTTGATTGACTAGTTGATTTGGTGAAAACCTAGGTATTTATCCTTCATCGATTGTATATATCATCCAAGATCTCCCCATCATCATATGTGCCCTCGGGAACATCAACAATGACATACTTTTTGACCTCCTCAAGATTCAACCTATAATATTTTGTATTTCTTAGATAAACTTCATCTCTACGGTGAATCCATATGTCCTTAACTTTGGGTACATGTATATGTGTGGTTCCATGAACCTTCAAAACCCCCTTATAATCAAAACTGACCCTTGTGTAGAAATAATTTAGTGTTGCTCTTTTCGCATTTCATCTGCAACATTTTTTTATTTAACGAAAGACAAGCTTGAGTAGCGACCAATAGAAATGGGGAATTCAATCCCCATCTTATGTTTCCCTTGTTGAAATTTATGCAAGTCCATGAATTGTCTCACCATTTCCATCATAATCCACTTATCACTTGGGTTCCTAGGGAGCATATATGTAAACCCTTGGAACCCTCCTACCCGGATGCAAGTGAATATGGGGAACTAAAGAAAGATGAATTTTGTAATTTCCTTATCAAACTTGCACATGATGCTATAGGAAAAGGGATCATTCACCCTTAGAAAGTGTAAAGAATTTTTTTATAAGGTCAATTGAGTATAAAAAAACATATACCCCGCTTTGATTCCTTGACCCGATGATCATTCATCTAGGATACACTTTCTTCCTAGCTACAACATAGGCAAGGTATGAGGTCATATAAAATATTCATATATAGTGTCCACCTCCTTAAGATATTTTTGTAAGAAATAATTTATTTGCTCTCCCCCGATGTATTGTTGATTTTTCCATTAATATAGATTTATCGATACATCCATTCCTATAAATCCCTAACAACGGGAAGACCCACAACTTTTCTCAACAATGTGATAATGTCATTTACCTCTTATATGAAATCAATTTAAGGTAAAGACTTTGGGAAACAGATTGATTGTAGCTTTGGCTCTTCAAATAGTTTTTGTTTAGATACTTAATACAAGCCATCGAGTTATCGTTCCATGATTTGTTGATCTTGATCTTGGATAATATCAACATCTTTTTGTGTTCGGTAGTTTGAATAATTCTTCAAAATATTTTCATCCAACCTGATTATGACCTCTCCATCTTGATTCTTTACATTCTAGTGTCTACATCATAATAGCTTGCATTCGTAAGAAATAACTTTAGGAATTGATCTGATAATCAAAAATTTGTTGCAAGTGTTGAACCATTATCATAGATAGCCTAAATCCAACTTGAATTTGATGTGTTAATTACCCTGCTCCAGAATTCTGAAAGATCAATGTTCCCTAAGTCAATGTATCTTAGTTGATCAACATTGGAATCAATGTTAGAAGTGGAAACCACCCCTTGATAAATGTATTCCATTTATTTACCCTTTCCTTTTCATGATTTCATCATTTCGTAAGAAAGAGGAATGAAAATTTCACCAAAAACCTCTCTTGGAAGACTCAAGATCAAGTCAAAATTATGTGTTTGTTATACAACTCCAAAACCTAAAAAGCACTTGGGTGGAATTTTGGTCATGTTTAACACTTGAGAATCCTAACATACAAAGTGGGAAGGGGTTTGCACATGATTTACACCTCTAAACCCCCAACGTAGACCTTTTACGGGATTTTAACCCGCTCTACACCTATGAAAACCCGATGAAGTCCTTATCGAGATTTTTACCCTACTTAACAAATAAAAACCTAACGTATACCTTCTCAAGGATTTTACCCTTTCATCAACTCAAAAAGCCTAACATACACAAAAGTCTTATATATGTTTAATTTCAAATTCTTCCTATTAAATATAATCAAAAACATAAGGGGAAAATACCAAGTAACCCCAAGTCAATAAGAGAAAAACTTGAAAAATAGGAAAAGTAGGGTTTTAAAGCCAAGAAAATTCAAGGAAAAAATCACTCATTAAATGAGCTAAAAATAAATAAAAACAAAGTAGGATGTAGAGCTCACCAATTTTTTAAATGGGTTGGAGGCATTTCTCAAAATATGCTTGAAAATGATAGAAATGCTCGATCGTGGTTCGAGGTAACATGTGCAAGTTAGAGTGAAAATTCAAATTAATACAAGGTGAAAATGATGTGGAAAAACCTAAAATTACATGTTGGTGACATGTGTATGGGTCGAATCCACTTGGAATTTAATGTGTTTACATGGGGATCAAAATTTTGACCGTAATTTACATACCATGTTATTATGCATGTAATCCTCGAAAACTTGAAAAGTAAAGGGTTTATTTGTATTTTGGGGTTTGTGGGTTTGATTGCATTTGACATGCTTTGGTTTTGAGATGGCTTGATGTCTCGAACCCTCGAAATTCCAAAATACTCTATCAAGTGTATTTTGTGGTTTGGGTTTCAAGAAATAAGTCATTGTTAGAACATAATATTAAGTGTTCTTATAAACCTTAGTTTATAATTAAATAATTTAGAATATTTATAATCTTAATTATTTAATATAAACTATTTGTTTATGGTTGATTAATTTTAATTAAATCAATTTATTTAATTGGGGTGCTTCTTGAGAAGTCATACCCGATTTTATGATTTATATATGACCCATGGGGTCGAATAATTTCAAATTATTGTAATTTATAATTCATGTGGTGAATTATTATGGCGAGAAGTGAGGAGTTGGAGGGTGTGGCTGGACTGTGTAAAATGTTTCTCGTATAATGGAAATTCTCTTTTAACGTGATTTTTACCCTGGGGTTTTTCTACGTTATATGTGTGTAATTTCTCGGACCTCGCATGGCACCAGAGCATGGTAATTAAATTTATTTAATATAAATCACTTAGGATTGAAAGTTGGTGGTTGGTTACGACCCTTAAACTATTAAACCCTCCCCTCATTTGGCACATACACAACCTCTCTCAATTTATTTACCCTTTGCGTGAACAAAGTTTAGTTGGTGAAAAATTGTGCTCAGCCCTCTGTAAATAAAGGTAAGGGTAAATTATTTGTGAAATATTTTATTGAATGTGTATAGAGTTATTCAAATGTGCAAGAAAAAGTATTAAAAAAAGTAAAAAACAAGTTACAGGAGGTCTCCGAGAGAGAGACAACCTTCCTTGAAAATCTAAATTTAAATTTTCCTATTGAGCCTATTGAATACCCATTAAATGGGGCCCAAAAATAATGTATTTAATTTGAATTTCACTTGCATACCTATGTACAGCTTTAGCCCCCTTCATTTCTCATTTGCATAATTTTTTAACTATATGTTTAGTAATAGTTATTACTTATATGTGTGTTATAACATAACCCATAGTTTCTACCTACTATCTCTAAACTATGCTACTTATGAACCTAACTATAGTATTTTTATAAATGTTAGATTAAATCCTAAGCGCTTACCTTACTATAATCTTAAAAACTATGCTAAATCATATCTTATATTATTTGGGACATATTTTATCAAAAGCCTTCACCTCCGTGACTTCGCTTGGTCTCCACGTGGAGCCCCCTGCTAGGCCGCTCACCATCTGTACCCCTTTTTCCTTGTCTCCCCTTAGCCGACAACTCCCCATGCCACGTGGTCGCGGCTAAAAAGCGATCACCTCTCTTTTTTTGTTTTGCATGGGAATTTAGTCCCACGTTAGGACCGTTATGGAATTCTTAAGGATTTATAAGCCTTCTTTGCACCTCATTTCAATGTGGCTTAGGCCATGTTATTCCATTGTTTTGTTGGCAAGTTTAATAATTTGTTAACTGGCTTGTCCGCATTGGTGAACAAAGTATGTAAGGTAATACGTGGCGAGTTGGTAATTCAAGCGGCTCGATCATGGTAAGGAAATAATAAAGTTAACTTTTCGAGTTGGTACATTAGCTCAGCCGAGTTGAGGTGATCTAAAAATACACAATGGAGCTAGTATCCCCAAATTTTTAATACATTATATATATATATATATATATATATATATATATATATATATATATATATATGTTTAATCTAATTATTCTTGATATAGTGAAAAAAATTGTTTTAATGTGTTCTATATTTTGATTCAAAATGAAGGTATTCTTCTTATATTAACAAACATATAGGTCATGCTCCCAAAACAATCCTTCATAAAATTGAGAAAATTCTAAGAACATTCCTATGGAAAGGTTCGAGGGAAGAAAGGAAACTCCATCTAATCAAATGGGAGGAAGTAAAGTTTCCTAAGGAGTGGGGGTGCAAGGATCCTGGACTTGGGCCTTCAAAATATTGCATCAGGAGCTAAACATATTTGGAATCATCTTTCTAACCCCACTAGCCTTCTCAATAGAAATTTGATTCACAAATATCTACATAATGGAAAGATGGAAATCATTATTACCAGTCATAATCTCCCAAGAGGGTCCCATTTGTGGAATTTCATTAGCTCTTGCAGGCATGTCTTCTCCTCCCTAATCTCCTATAAAATTGGCAACAAAGCTTCAGCCAATTTCTGGGAATACTCCTGGAATGGTTTCCATACACTTCAAGACACTCCACAGTCTGGAATAGGCTAGTTTGGCTTCCAAGGTGTCTTGGGGGATAAGGTTGAGAACTACAGTCCCATAATTTAGATGGATCTCCCAAATTTCATGGAAGGAGGTTGATGCTTTAGAATTCCCATAGACTTCTAAGACCCTTTTCAAAAAAAATCTCAAAGCAAACATAGGGTCAGTTTTTTTGCCAAAGAAGATCATCTCCTTTAGTTAGGCACCAAATCAGGTCAGTATTTAGTGAAAGAAGGTTATGAGTGCCTCATCCAGTAGGAAGGAAGAGGTCTCAAATCTTGGCATGGGTGTTGGGATGCCAATTTCCTACCCAAATTAGGTGCATTCAGTTGGTTAGTATACAAAGGTAATATTCTCACTCATATTCAGAGAAGGAAATGGGGATACCAAGGGCCCTCAAGATGCCTGTTATGTGAGAGGTAGGAAGAGGATATAGATCATCTATCGATGCATTGTCCATTTTCCTAATAGTGTTGGTCTTGGCTTTGTCAAAAATTGGATCCAGCAGGGGTGTCAGGGGAAACAACAAAGGAGGTTGTAGAATCATGGCCAGTTATAGGAAAAGGTCATTCTCTCAGTTCAATCTGGATTTACAGTCCCATGCTACACATCTGGCACATCTGGTGGGAAATGAATCTTTGTCTATTTAGAGAGGTCCCCTCGGTATGCATGTAGTTACTCGAAACTAGAAATACCCATCTCCAAAAATGTTAGCTCTGTTGTAAAACTATAGCAAACTTTTCAGCAAATAGGACGCGTCACCTTGAGGAAAGCTTGACATCTTATCAATCTTTCACCACCGGTGCAATTATTAAACAAAGTAAATCTAAATGGGACAAATTCTGCAAAGGAAGGATGTAAAGTATTTTCCACCCTCCGGGTTTCACAAAGTTAATTTTGATGGGGCTTCCAAGGGGAACCACGAATTTCAGGCGGGTGCATTCTTCATAATGAGCAAGGTGAGTTGGTTAGTGATGGTCCATTCCATCAACAAGATGGGACATGAAATTTAGTAGAATCCTAGGCCTTCATTTTTGGGGTAAAAAGGGTAGTCAAATGCAAGAGTTCCCACCTTATCATAGAAGGTGACTCATAAACTATAGTCTAGGTAGTAAAAAATGGTAAAGCTCTCCATTGGGCACTCAACTTCCACATCTCAAACATTCTCTTTTGGCTTGGCAAGTTGGAATCATGGAGCATTGGACACGTGTTTAGGGAAGCCAACTCAGCAGCTAATTACTTGGCCAATTATGGTGTGATGCAAGCGGAGGAGGAAATCACATCTAATGATGTGGATAAGTGTCCCGCTTAGCCGTCATCATTACAAGAGACTCTAAATTTATTGCTACATAGGCTTGACGGGCCTTGGCTCAAGGGAATTATGTGTATGTTACATTTGGATTCTACACCCTTTCCATGCCTATTTTTGAGGGAATAATTCGCGAGATGGAATTCTATGGTAATATTTCCACTCTCGCCTAAGGAAAGTATTTTTATCACTATGGTTATGTATAAAATATGGTAGAGTGAATCTTGGGGGACAGTTACATTCAGGGTAGTGGTCGGGCTAGGGTGAATGACAATTTACCTTTTCATTCATCTCCAATCTGCTTCTCATTGGCAAGAACAAGGAAAATGCCATCCTGATAGCTCACCGTATCATTTGGTTGAAGCATGCCATGGGTTTCAATGAAGAAATCACAAAATTCTGCATGCCTTCGACCTTTCTCCAAGCTGTGATAGCAGGAGAGCCCGAGATGGTTGTTAGGGAGTGCTTGGTCAAACTAGAAAGGATAAACTATGCACTTTGGGATTTTTTTGTCATCATTCACAAGAAATGTTGGATGAAGGATTCAGGTCCTGTTTTCATTCCACCCCTAGATCTTAATTCACTGGCTTCCTTGATTGGCTTTGTCCCATCAAAATCTCATATCTCATGGTCAAAGGTAAATATTCATACAATTTTCTCTTGAAGGCAGCAAAAGTAGGGGAATTTTAGAGCCACCACAACAAGTACAAAAGGATTTCAAAGGCTATAATCCACGCCGAGGTTTGAGTTAAGGAGGAAGTCATTATGCTATCAGGGACGAAGTTCTATAGTAGGTTATGTTTTCCTTCGGATTTTTCGATGTATAGTCTGGTTATTTTTTGTAATACTTGTATTAGGGTGGAAAATATATCTGAATTATGTGTAGAGCGCCTTGTTTTTGGTAATCCGTCAAATATGGTAATGTAAGGGTGGGGCCCCACAAACCCTCGATTCATAGCTCTGGATTAAAAGCATTTACTTATAAAAAACAAACATATATGACATATTTTCTCGAAAACTAAAAAAATTATTTACATTTCAACTAAATATGTGTAATTTATAGTCAAATTAATATACTTTTGTGTACGTATTTGTTTGATAGGTCAAATTTCGATGTGAACAAAGGAAAAATCATCGAAATACAACTAACATATTTTCTTGAACAACGACAAGGGGACTTCCTAAAACTGCTTTACAAATAAGCTTGTTTATTCTCATTTTGATTTGTTTATGTTAAAAATGGGGTCAAATAATTTTTCAATTGAAAAATCACATATGTTGAATGGATCAAATTACAGAATCTAGAAGATCATATTGAAGGAAAATGCATGGCTTGCAAGCTCCTGGATGGTTGTGAATGGTACGAAGAAGGCTTCAAAGTAATACAAGCGACAATGGACAATGTTATTGCATATCAACATAAGGTGCAAGAGGCAATGTCCATAATATTGCAGAGCATGTAGGATGATTTCCTTCTTCACATGGGAATCAAGAAAGCATGTGTGAGGCTTGGACGCAGCTATAATCAATGCATGAAGGTACACGTGGTTATCAAAAATTATAAAGTTGATTATTGAACTAATGATGACTCACATGAAGGGAGATGAAAAGGTAATTTTTAGAAAATATTAAATCTCAGTTAGATGGGTGTAATTGTAATTTAATTCATGATAAATTATTATATTTCATTATTCAAATGAACATCCATGAGAGATTTAGGAATTTCATTTCGATTCTGAATTCTAAATATCAAACTAAACAAGATATCAAATGATCTATCTAGGTGATCATTCCATTCTCAATATTTAGGGTAAATGAAAAGAAAATGTTTTTATAGGTTTTATAAATAATGTTTTGTATGTTCTTGAATTGAAAATGAATTTTCTTTCTTGTTCATAGCTAACTCAAAATAATTATAGTGTATTTTTTTCAAAGATAAATGAGTTAGATGTTACTAGTTTCTAAAGGCATACAAAAGAATGGATTATATGTGTTTAAAAGGTTTTTCTTTGGCTTCTTGGTTTTCTACTCAAAATAGAAGTAATGTTCAATTGTGGCATGAAAGACTAGGTCATGTCTATTTTAGGAGCATGTATGACATGTCTCAACTTAACCTAGTTTTTGGTCTACCACCTATCTCTCATGAAATGTGTGAAGGGTGCTTACGTGGTAAACAATCACCAAAACCCTTCCTCAATCATCTTGAAGAAAACTCCACATAATCCATGGAATTTTTTCATAATAATGTTAGAAGACCTTTAAAAATTCCATCTCTAATTGGTTCAGTGTATGTTGTGATTATTCTTGCATGATTTGGTCATTCTTGCATATATGTTATCTATCTATCTTATCAAAAATTTAAAGGCTTAAAGTAGATAATGAAGATATATATGTTGATAAAACATTTCTAAATTCTAAATTAGTATGTGATTACTAAAAATAGTATTATATGCATATCAAATGACACTTGGGGACGCCTTTGTGTCTGTATTGGAGACGTCCAATACTAATTGCATATAATATATTTTTTCAATATTAAAATGTTGAAATTGTTGTTTCAAAAATTCAACATATTGGTAATATGACATGGTTATTTTTTAAGATATTGTCATTTAAGTTGTTATACAACTTTTGTTTTAACCTATCATGTAATATTTATAGATGGTTAAAAGTGAAATCAATAATGATTTATATTATGTTTATTATGATAATGCATGTTTATATGGATATTGTGATTCTAACCATGTTGGTGTTGTGTTAGATAGAAAATATACAACTGGATATGTGTTCAAGTTTGGTACAGGTGTCATTACTTGAAGAAACCAAATCAACCAACAGTCTCCATCTCTTTTGTTGAGGCAGAGTATAGAAGTGTGATGGAAGCAATGAAAGAATGTGGCTAAAGCAACTATTAGAAGAGATACACATGGAAGTTAAAGGAAGTACCCATCTTCTATGTGATAGTCCTAGTTTCATTTATCTTACTAAGAATACAGTTCAACATCAAAGAACAAAGTATATAGAGATTCATATGCATTTTATCTTAGACAATGCACTATGTGGTGATATAGATCTCCAGTACTTCCTGACTGAATATCAAGTTACATATATGATTACAAATTCATTATGTGTTGTAAATTTCTACAAGTTTTGTGCAATGCCTAACCTTTCAAAGTTCCCATTTAGGGGAGTGGGCATGGCAATTTCACCTCCCAATGGTCATCTGTGTGTTCTCCTTCTCCTCTATACTTCTGCTCCATTGTAAAACATTGTAAAAAGATATTTTTATGATCTTTGTAAACTTATAACTCTAATTTTATGGTGTACAATCCATTGTGTTGCATATGTTTTAAAGGAGGTCCTTATGTTATAAAAGGATCCTAGAGATGCTGGTAGAGATTTTTCCATGAGAAACTGTGAGATGTAGTTTCAAAATCATGTTTAGCCTAAATCATAACTTCTGATTTATGGATTCCAAATCCTTTTGTACCAAAAGGTAAGATGAGCATGATGAAGGTGTATAAATCCTTAAAATGTGATATGCTAGCCTAAACCTTAACTATGGTTTATGGATTTGTAAATCTTGTTGTATAAACAGTAATGTTGGCATATGTTCCCCACTTAATATTAAGGGGGAGTGTTAGAACATAATATTAAGTGTTCTTATAAACCTTAGTTTATAATTAAATAATTCATAATATTTATATTCTTAATTATTTAATATAAACTATGTGTTTATGGTTAATTGGTTTTTAATTAAATCAATTTATTTAATTGGGGTGCTTCGTGAGAAGACACACCCAATCATATGATTTATATATGACCCACGGGGTCAAATGATTTCAAATCATTGTAATTTATAATTCACATGGTGAATTATTATGGAGAGAAGTGAGGAGTTGGAGGCTTGTAGACACAAAATCACGTATTTGGGTACATTTCTAGGTCCTAAAAGCATACTAGCATTTACATTATTCATAAGCAAGAAAACTAGTAATTGATAACTATCTTTGGCTTCTTTTCTGTGTCTATTACTTTCTATTTGATCTTACACAACCTACATCCCAATTGTAACTTTACTTATTTACCTTTTATGGATTTAGACACTAGTGCACATCCAAGAAAACAATGCCCAAGTGCTCATCTCCATACTAAGCGCCCCTGACCCTTTCTTACCTTACTCGCTCTTTTTGGGTCTCTTTTATCTTTTGGGCATCTTTTTCACTTATGGGTCGGCCTTCCAGTTGTCAATTACGAAATTCAAACAAGGGAATCATATAAATACATAGTTATGTGTTCAAAATGAAGGACCAAACACTAAACATTACTATCATCACCTAAGCTTGCATTCTAAAGGCACTAAAGCACTCTAAATATGTCCATTCAAGGGACAAGGGCTGCATACCTTGCATAAAAAAATAGGAAGGGAAAGAATATTGTATTCCATCCATACATATTATTACATTGCTACATTCTAGCTACAACCCACTATCATTTGTGCAACTTGCACTAAGGGCATCATTTCTACACACACACAAGAACTACATGGACTCTGATATGTAGTGCAACACTCGTATTAAGTTCACTTTTTTAGGTGACCTGTTGGGGTCAGTCAAACTCCCCATTCTACATTTTCATTTTTAGGTTTGATGTGTTTTGTAGGTATGTGCGGAGTAAATCTCTTTCTTGCGGGTTACAAGTACCTTTAACGATCAATAAATGACTATTAAGAACCAACAGAATTAATAACAAATGCCTTGTGACACAAAAGAAAGAAAATCATGAGCTCTTACATATTCACCCATGCCCGAGAAGCAGTCTCTAGCACTCAAGTTTCCTTTCCCTATTATGGGTGCCCATGTCCTGCCTCTATTCGTGAGTTCTGATTTTACGGTGACAAGTGGTGACCCTTTTTACAATTTGTTCATCATTCGCACTCCGCCGAGATCACTTTATGTTCAATCAAAAATCAACTAAGTACTCTTACATCTTCATATTTTTTAGGGTTTCTTATTTTACATGCTTAATTACTTGCATCTTATTGTATATTTGGCATTTGTATATCACACATTACAAGTAGTTACTCTACAATTAGATTTAATTCAAATTAAATTAAATAATTTGGTGAACCTACTTGATCAAACCCTACCCTCTGAGAATGCATCAAAATATATCCCCTTCTTTGGAGTTCATGGATCAATATTCTTATCCCTCATATAATCAAATCAAGGTTTCTAGTATGGTTGTCATTGCCACTAATTGTATGCAAGTCCATACTCAACATCCTCCCCACTTCATCACCCCAATGCCCGATCCAACCATAAATGTAGTCACTACTCATTGCATTCATCATTTTACAGCTCCACTTCTCTTTGTTCCACTACCTATTACTCTTACAATTCCTACCACCACCTCTAAGGGTTATGACATCATTGAGCAACTTAAGAATACACTAGAAAAAATTTCTCTTTATGATCTCTTATGCAGTGCACCCGATTGTCATCATACATTAGAGGCTGCCCTTCGATCCATCCACATTGAAAGTAATAATTTGCATGTTTCCTTCACCCATCTCATTCAATCCCTCAAAAATCTACCACATGCTATATCTTTTAGTGATGAGGATATCCCTCCATCTATTCTAGTGACAATATTTTTGCACCTTTGTTTATCACCACTACTATTGGCTCTATTGGTATCAAGCATGTACTTATTGACAATGGATCTTCTATAAATATATGTGTTATATACCTCCTTATGAAAATGAACATTCCTAGTCATTTAATTAGCAAATCATCTACTCTCATTCGTGGCTATGATTCCACTACTCGCACATGCATGTGAAATATCACTTTACCTCTACAAGTTGGGCCTAAAATCATTCCCACTGTATTCTTTGTTATTGACACCTCATTTTAGTTCAATTTCTTACTTGGTAGACCATGGATTCATGTAATGCATGTTGTTCCTTCTACAATTCATAGGTGTGTTAAATTCCTACATGATGGCTATGAACATACCATAGCTACTAACTCTGACACATTCAAGTTTTTCCGCATATACCCTGTTACCATCATGCCCATCCCTCCATCACATCCTATTCCATACCATATATTAGTACATATGATGTTGGTCAATCTAGTGCTTCAAATCCTTCTTCTACCTTTGCATGCATACCATCCATTCCTACCCATACTACTGATATCATATCACCCACCTTGTCTACCTCTATAGCTACCACTATCCCACCTGTCATAGATCCTCTCACTCCTGCATCTGGTTCCACTCCTACTAATATCCTTGATACTACTATCCAACACAATAATACCAAAAATGATGATTTTGATGATGAGGTTAATGTCGTAGAGATTAATGATGACACATTACACAATCTTAACTTTACTCCTCTTGAAATAGATGAATCCTACTTCCACAACATTTTTATTATTGGTCTTGGTGAATATCAATTCAAGAAACATCCTTCCACTAATGCCATGATACCTTTCTAGGGGACTATTCATACATTGGACATCATACCACCTCCTTCATCTCCCCAAGTTCACTCTACACCACAACTTGACCCCTTTACATGCACTCTCTTCATACATGATTCTTATTGGCCTCATATTCCATTCAACCCCACTTGCTCTGACATTGTTTGCACGCATGATGGTTTAGCACAACTAGGATTCACACTTTCTAATCTCCTCCCTCCACCCCACTCTCCTCACCTTTATCATGCGTGTGTACTCATTATTTACTACTTATGGCCTTTATGTCTTCCATTTATCAGTTTGTCTTGCTTGCACGTACTCCTCATAATTCTACTCACACTTGGGTAGTCTTGGCTTGACTACATTGGGGCACTTTAGATCCCAATAATACATACATCACATTTCCCATGCCTTTTGGCCACATCTCTATTTATAATTATTCATTCCTTGGCTATACTAAAAATCTCACTCATTGGTATACACACGATTGTCCACAACCACCTTTATTGATGAAGAATATGCTATGGGCATGTACAATTTATGCCACATAGGCTCTTTATATGATCAACCCCACACCATTGCTTACCAAGTCTCTAATCCAAATCCAATAGGTTATGATCCTGACACTAATGATCTCCTATATGAATCGACTTGATCCTTCTACGGTCACCCACTTGGGGGCATCACGCTTTCTCCCTCCATTCCTATCAGTCGTCACTCATATCTACTACTTCACTTTACACTCTGTGCTTCACATATAATATTTATTAGCACTCCTACATACCTTGATACACACATTGTATCATCATTACCATATGACACACTCTAGTTCCACGGTTCATACTCGATTGATGATGGTCTAAATCTGAAATGAACCTCACATCATCTACACACTTCACACTCAATGCTTCATGATCTATCTCTCTAGTATACATTCTCATACCCATTTCCCAATGAAACTCTTGTTCTATGGTTTATTCTTGGATTGTTGAGGGGTATTTTATAAATGAACCTCATCTCATGCATATCCATTGGGGCATGCTTCTCCTATCATCTTCACACTTTACATACCATTCCATCACACTCATACATCATTTGCATATCTTGGTTGCATTTATTCTTGCTATCTTATACTACTTACATCTTGCGATTTTCTTATTATGTTAGTTCGGATACTCATTATGCACATGTGTGTTCACTTGGTATCTAGTTGTGAACATAGATCTTTTAAGGTTTTTACACACTACAATGATGTTTGGTATTGTACCTTTTACTGCACTCCATTAGGATCCTAGGAGCATCTATCTTTACTACTCTCACACATTACATGTT
Organism: Taxus wallichiana var. yunnanensis; assembly: GCA_018340775.1. Classification (NCBI taxonomy): domain Eukaryota; kingdom Viridiplantae; phylum Streptophyta; class Pinopsida; order Cupressales; family Taxaceae; genus Taxus; species Taxus wallichiana. The sequence goes on along the minus strand of CM031242.1, from coordinate 368,298,538 downwards.
CTATCGTTTCATCATTTATGACTTCTTACTAGCACTTTCTTTTTCATTGTTTTATACATGCTCTTGACATACTATTTATCTTTCTAACATGCTAATGAGTGCTTCATGTGTAGAACTTAGTTTGAAGGACTACATATAATCATGGATATATGTTTCTATTTTCTTCTATTGATTACTATTGTTTTTAGGCTTTGCCCTATGTCTTTTTGTGCTCATTGTATGTTTTTGGCCGCTTCGGATTTGATTGTTTTGTGATATTGTGAGTGATGACCCATGTTTGAAACTTGTATTTCATGGTCCATCTTGTTTTCACACTTGATTATTACATTGTCTTCTATTGCATGCTAGCTTTTTTTATACTAACACTTATTACTAGCCTAATTTATTGTGTGTTCCTTGGTTTCTATCATGCACATCCCCTAACCCCCTGTAGTATACACTTCATATCAGTATCATGTTATCTATTTTCAACCGCATTATCCTATTATCATCACATACACCTGCAATGGGGTCATCTATTGGGTGAATACATCACCCCTACAATAGTTTAGAACTACAATTTAGACAACACGATACATAATCAGCACATGAACATAGCCATAGAGCCACCCAAAATTTAACTTCGGTCCAAAACACAAAGCATGCACTAGCGCCCAAAGATCGTAAAGTAGCACCTGGGCACCTATGTCCTCCCCTAGGCACTAATGTCCTAGGGGCACAAACAGTCACTTTCTCATATCATTATAGTTTACAAAAGTCTTTAGAGCAGTTCTGCGGTTCAATAGCAGCACTAGCCTAGCCTCGAAAGAGAATGCAATCTGTCTCATTCAATCAGAAAAATTTAGAAATATTTCGTAACAAATTGGGATGTACCATTTCCAGTGGTGCTTATGGGGGAAAAGTCATGGAAGGAGAGTAAAACTAGACATCTCTCCCCAACACTCGTTCTTAGGGTGAGATTGCCCAAAAAACTTGTTCTTGGCATGAGATGGCCCAAAAAACTCACTCTTGGCATGAGGTCACCCAAATAACTCGCTCTCCATAGAATTTTAGGACAATTTTCTATCCTTTACACTCTTATACATTAGGTACACACATTCCTTTATCACCACTTCTAAACAATTTTACACACTTTACTCGGACTTTTCATATACAATACTTTGACTACTCTTTCTCTCTTCTTTTGAAGGTATTCCCTTAATATGAAACAAGGAGCATCTTACTTCACCAAACATAGGCTCTAGTAGCACATTTTATGCATACGCTTCACCCCTAGGGTCATTTTCCTTTCCTAGTCTCGTGCTTCACTTTGCAATCACTTCACACTTCACTTGTCCACTTGGCACGCTATCGCCTACACTCTCTACATGATCATAAGGTACGCATCTTCTAACTACTTTATGTTATTGAGTATTCACTCAAAAACATAAAGTGGGGGAAATGTAGACATAAAATCATGCACTTGGGTACATTTCTAGGTCCTAAAAGAATACTAGCATTTACATGATTCCTAAGCAAGAAAACTAGTAATTGACAACTATCTTTGGCCTCTTTTTTGTGTCTCTTATTTTCTCTTTGGTCTTACACACCCTACATCCCAATCAAAACTTTACTTATTTATATTTTATGGCTTCATACACTAGAGCCCATCCGGGATAACATCACCTAAGTGCTCATGTCCATATTAGGTGCCCTTGACCCTTTCTTACCTTACTCGCTCTTTTTGGGTCTCTTTTATCTTTTGGGCATATTTTTCACTTATAGGTCAGCCTTTTATCTTGTCAATTACAAAATTCAAACAAGGGAATCATATAAATACATAGTTATGTGTTCAAAATGAAGGACCAAGCACTAAGTATTACTATCATCACCTAAGCTTGCATTCCAAAGGAACTAAAGCACTCCAAAGGAATCCATCTAGCATCCATTCAAGGGAAAAGGGTTGCATACTTTTCATACACAACATAGGAAGGTAAATTATATTTTATTTCATCCACACGTGTTATTACATTGCTACATCTTAGCTACTGACTGTTATCATTTATGCAACTTGCACAAGGGCGTCATTTCTACACATACACACAAGAACTACATGAAGTTTGATATGTAGTGCAATGATTGGTAGTAATTTCACTCTATCGGGTGACCATTGGGGTCATTCCGACTCCCCATTCTACATTTTCCTTTTTAGTTTTGATGTGGTTTATGGGTATGTGCAAGTAAATCTCTTTCTTATGGGTTACAAGTACCTTTGGTGATCAAAAAGTGACTATCAAGCAGCCAACATGAATCAATAACAAATCCGTGTGACATGTAAGAAATAAGATCCTAAGATCTTACATAATCATCGATGCCCACAAGAAGTCTCTAGTGCCTAGGTTCCCTTGCCTTGTTGTGGGATCCCATGTTCGGCTCTTTTCGTGAGTTCCATATTTTACGGTGACTAAGATCGACCCTGTTTATAGTTTGTTCATCAGCCGCACCTACCCAGATCACTTCCTATTTAGTCATAAATCAGCTAAGTACTCTTACCTCTTGATCTTTCTTAGGGTTTCATATTTTACATGCTTTATTTCTTGCATCTTATTGTATATTTAGCATTTGTATATCACACATTACAAGTAGTTACTCTGCAATTAGATTTAATTCAAATTAAATTAAATCAAGGGTTTGACCGAACTGTGTAAAATGTTTCTTGTATAATGGAAATTCTCTTTTGATCATGGTTTTTACCCTCGAGGTTTTTTCCACATTATATATGTGTTCCTTTGTGTAATTTATTTTATATGCTTTAATGTTTATTGGTATGTTTAATTTAATTTCATAAGGTTTTTTTATTTTTTTGAACCTCACGGTTTCTTCAAACATTTCTTGATGTAGGGATGTTTCGATGTCCCAAACCCTGAAATCCCTAAATGCACTATCAAGTGTATTTCAGGATCGAGGTTCGTAAAACAAGTTTCTTTGGACATTCTTAAGTGTAGAGAAACCCCGAAATCCCAAAAAGAAAAGGAAACTTGTAAATTTGGTGTAACTTCCTAATTTTCATGGAAAAATGACCAACTCCAAACTCTCTAAAGGAAAAAAATTGGTAAGTTGTCCCAAAATTCCCATAAAACTCAATTTTGTAATAATAAGTATAAATCCAAATCTCCAAGTACAAAAAAATACGGGATATTTTCCCTCGATAAAGAAAATAGGTGCATACCTTCTATGATTTGTATCTTTAATTTACTACTTGCAAATTCAGTTTTAAAATTTACAAATATACTATTCTAAAGTTGAGTTATAGTTTAATTTATTTTTAAACTCATCGAGTACAATTTGTGTTCTAGGTTTCCTCATAGAGCATGCCAATACCTAAACGAAAAACAACAATTCCCGGTGAAGATAAAATGAGTGTACAACTTTTGTATCTTTTCCGTAAGCATGTAATTTTCATTTCATACATAAAGGGATAGAAATGTAGACACGTAAATTTGGCAACTTAATCTTTGGAAATGACAAGTTTGGATTTGTCTCTACACTATGAAGTGTGTACACATCCTAAGCTCAAATGATCTATCTTTCTCTCTCCCACGTGACTTGTTTTACTTTACACATATCTCATTCATTCATTACTCATTTTCATTCATCCAAAGCAATGTATCACTCCTAGGCATATCTCCCAAAATTTCGATCATTTATCATGAATTCGCATGTCCAAAAACATATGGATTAGGACCATGTCATACTATAGTTTCGAGATAACCCATATGGTCTCATTCTCGCTCTCTAATGGTTCTTTTTCTAATTTTATATCTTTATATGGGTCATTTTTATCCCCTAGGTTTGTTTTAATACAACAATTAACCTATGAGATCCTATATAAGAAATTCGACACACTTAATAACTCAAATGACACTTACAAGGAATCTTTAGGAAAATTATACCCCTAAAGCACACAAGGTTCTCCTAAATCTTTCTAAAACAATAACACATCTTTAAGAGCAGTCACCACTCAGTGTCCAAGCACTCAAACCATGTTCAAGAGTCTAGATTACCCATTTACAAGTCTCCAAAGGTCTTAAAGCCAAGCCATTTGCATATCTAAGCCAACATGAAGTATTTTCATATTTTCTCGAGGTTCAAGGGGAATAAATCTATCATCTATAAGCACCGCACACTATATCACAATCATTTAGGGTGCATTCTACTTATTTTATAGTTACACCCACTAGCTTTGTGTCAAGAGACACTAGAAAAGATAAGGAGGTGGCTTAGATTTGCATGTACGCAGTTGTACTTATTTTAGGATAACTACATGGATTTTTTCCCCTGCTATCGAGGGTATGTAGTGTAACGTTGAGATTGGGTTAACAAGGTTTAACCACCATAGTCGATCCAAATCCATCAAACACTAGTTTATCTCCTTTTTATCTAATCATCTACATGATGTGCTAGTGCAAGAATTTATGGATTTCATCTATAACATGTCACAACAGAGTAGTGTTGTGATTCTGCAAACCCTATCATCATATAGCGAAGCACATTCTAGGACACTAATGATCACCATAAATTGCAAAGAGCTAAATGATCTCGGTCCGAAACTTTACACTTTGGACCATATCATACCATGTTCCAACACATCATGTATGGTTTTGTACTTGCTCAATTTTTAGTCACGGTTCTAGAAATGAAGCACTTTTATATATTTACCAATTTTTATATGCATATCACCTATGTACCTCTATATTTAGCTAATTTTATGCATCCTCTTAACTTATTTTAAACAATCATTTTTATTTTACAATTTATTTTGGGAGCTTTATTCTAATTTTTGTATATTAATATTTATTAATTAATCAAAATATACATCCTATAAAACTCTTATGCCTTTAAATAGATAAGAAACTAATCAAATACCTAACCCTTAATTATTTATTTAAGGTGTAAATAATCATCTTCAAGGTCCATCAATGATTTGTATTATAAACCCTTGTAAATGAATACATGAAATACATTATTTGTGTTGTTAAATTAATCTTAGTTAATTTCATCACTTGTATGTTTGTATTTTAAAGTTATCTTATTCATTATAATTTAAATATTAATATTAGAGTTTGACATAGATTTAGTCCATTATGATTGGTTTTATATATTAAAAAAATATTTCTTCAGAAAGTTGTCATAATCTTTTGATAAAGGGACTAAATTCATGAAACTTATGAGTCACACAAAAATACACAAGTGCCATTATAATTTAATATCTATATAAATATTATTAGATAATGTTAATAAAGTTGTAAGAAAAAAACTATTAAAAATTATATTTTTGGTAATCAAATGAATACTTGTTATTTTTATTTCTTTATAATCCATTTGATTACTCATATGAATATATTTTACTATTGTAATTTTAGTAAGTCACGTTTCTAGATTTTATTATTTTATTGTAGGGAGTAAAATTAAGTTTCACCCTCATTTTAATGAAATGGGCTTTCAAAATTATAGACATTGAGTCGCAGGACAAGTTGACTCTTGTTTATTACATTCAGAATTTAAAAAGGAATTAATCTTGGAAGAAAAGTGATTATTAGCTATGGATATGAGTACATCACTATATATCAATGTACAACAAGGTCTAGATGCAAATGTATTACAAATTGATTTACACGTGTGTGAATATAATGTGAGATTAGAAATTTTGGAGTAAATATAGATATATATCCATGGCTCAAGTTGAACATTTATTTTTTCCCATACTTTTAAATTTAGATCGACACTTAAAAGACAAGTGGCATTGGAAAAAATGCTCTGCAACTCTAGTGAAAAATTGGAGTCATTTTTTTAGGGTTTTCACTGATACCACCATACCGCAGCCTTTTCAAACACCGTAGGAATTTATTGCTATAGTTTCTCCTAGGGTTTCTCACCCTTTGGGTGTCCCCTTTATAATGACCTTGCCATCTTCAAACCTGATTGTTTCAACCATGGCTAGAGATAGTGGAGCTTTGAGCAATGGCACCGCCAATGAAGCGACCTAAGAAGTTTGTTCTGAAAGTATTCCATGAGGTAATATTTCTCCTCCTGATGTGGTTTTTCCCATTCTGAATTTAATGTTGTTTGTCAATGGTTAGAGCAATTTTGTCTCATTGGGTATTTTTGGGTCGCATCCCCTCTAAAAGCATGCTCAAATCTTGGGTGAACATCATCTGGACTCCTCATGGAGTTAGACTGGAAAGTGTTCAAAACATGACCAAGGGTTTTTTCCTCTTTCACTTTTCTGATCTTGCTAATGCGCCTAATAGCATGGCTAAGAAAGCAACTTGGTATGCTCACAAATCGTTGTTTGTGTTAACCCCATGGCACAAGGACTTCATGGTATTTGAGTATACCACCCTTAAAGTTCCTATCTGGGTTGAATTTCCTAGCCTCCCTTTGTCATGTGTGCCTTTTTTGTCACAAATTGTCGCTTCTCTTGGCCTAGTGGTCTGCTTGAAGCCGAGAGGTTTTACCATGCTCGGCCGTAGAAACGAGTATGCGTTGAGATTGATCTCTCTCAGGATCTAAAAGAATTTGTGGATATTCAGATGGGAGACAAACACTACTCTCAGTGGGTCATGTATATCAATTTTCCTAACACATGCTTCCGTTGCCAAGCTTCGTTTAAAAATCAAAGATTGTCCTCTTTATGTTCCTCATGAAACACCTTGTATCCAATGCAACTCCTGAACTAGTCAAACCCCAACAAGAGGATTGTTGGCAAGTTTTTGGGGGCAGTGAAATAAGAACAAAGCCTAGAAATCCAAGGCCTTTGGCTCTAATGGCCACCAGAACCAGTTGTTAAGGAACAATTGCATAATGTACATGCTAAAGAGCCAATCGTTGTTCTAAAGAACTAATTTTCAATGTCAACTTAGCTACCTCGTTGCAAAGTGATTTAGCACACCCCTCGTGGCTTCGGTTCTCATGAACTGCATAATTTTTTATTATAATTTTCCCATCTAGCAACCAATGTCGCTACTCCTACCAAGTAATTCACAAGGGCCCTCTAAAGGCCCCAAAGCCCGTCTCACATCTTGCATGACCATAGCTTGGCTCGTAGCATGGACTCAACCAAAGTAGAGTACAATATTAAGTATGTTGAATGGAAAAAAGTTGATTTGCAGGATTTTTTACAACACAATCGCTCAATTCCTACAAAATCAATATGATGTCCTTGATGGCTTGGAGGATGGGGATATGGCTCTTGACCATTGTTTCCCATGAATTTTTTATCTTGGAATGTTTGGGGTCTTACTAGAATCCTGTCGTAAATATGTTGTGCATGAAACTCGACAACGATGTGCAAATTTGGATGTTTTGTTTTTACAGGAAGTGAAAATTACAGGTTTTCAGTTGTAGATGGTTTGTAAGTCCATCTGGCCTGACAACTTGGCTTTTTGTAGCAATCATGAAGCAGGGCGTGGGGAATTAATTTCACTTTTTTCTCCCAAATGGTGAAATTTTTAAATTTACCATGGCATCAACCCCACCAATCATGCCATATGGGTCCTATTTAATGTTAATGGCCACCCTTTTGGCCTCATTAATATTTACGCCTCTAACGATGCATCCGAAAGGGCCGATTTGTAGCAGTGGATCACCAACTCCATTCCCAATGCTTATTAGGTAATAAGTGGAGACTTTAATATGGTTAAGTCACATAATGATAAATGTGGCCACTTGTCGATGAGGTGGACACCTAGCAAAAGGGAAGCGTGGTACTTTATGCATAATAAGTTTGGATTCTTTGATCCTAACGCATCTCGCTTTCCCACCTCTGAAGCATGGTTCACTTGGACCAATCTACGTGGAGGGATAGATCATGTACTTAAATGGATTGACAGAGCCATGTTATCATCTCAAGATTATTTTGAGTTTGATAACATTTATTCCCTATTAGTGGAGGTCATGCCTGAATTTTTCCTTTCGGATCATTCTCCAATACGATTTTGTATCACTTGGCAGGATACGCGCCCTTTCTGCCATAAAGGCCAATTCTTTCTTAATACTACCTTGATGCAACATGGCCCCACTATCAATCATATCAAGCATATTTGGAATTTAATTCCATTTCCTAGTCACTACCAGTGGTATCATCCACCTATGCAAATCGGATGGATTCAATGGTGGGAGGACGCACTGACTCGGATAACTAGAATCCTCAGAATCTATGGCAGATAGTTGGCCAAGATTTTGTGCCACTCATACTTTGTTAACACCTTGCCCCTTAGCCGAGTAGTGGTAGTGCTTCAAGGAGATCCCTTCTTTGAAACCATGAAACTTCATGTTTCAACACTTTGCCAACAAATTCAAATTGTGGACAACTACAATGTCAGGGGAGCATAGATCTCGAGCCCGTATACACTAGCTCAAAATTGGAGATCGGGTCTTGAAATAATTTTTCTTTCTCTCAAATCCAAGAAACCTTCCCAGTAAATATTGGCTATCATGGAGGATGGAGCTCAGATTACACACCCGTAACTTATGTTGCAAGCCTTTGTGTGCCACTAAAATTTTGTGTTTCCATCTCAACAACCTTCTGCAACTCGTCAAGCTTCTCTGGATCAATGTCTGGGTGTTGTGCCGTGTAAATTGTTCGAGGCTCAAAAGGTTATTTGTGAAATAATTATCACCATTGAGGACCTCTATGAACCCACCATACAGATGGCCAATGATAAAGCACCAAGATGTGATGGTTTCCCCTATGAATTCTACAAAGCTCTTTGGGACTTGGTTAGTCCTGACCTTTTCCAAGTGTACCTCGAAGGGTTTCAAAATCAATCCTTAGGGCCACAAATCAATAAGGGAAACATAAAATTCATCCCTAAACAAGGAGACCCAAAACAAATCAATTATTATTGGTTGATCACACAGTTGAATGGATCCTATAAAATCATAGCTATGTGGCTTCGCAATATCCTTCTGGATGTTATTCAGCCAAAACAAACAAGATTTATATAGGGTAGATATATCCTGGATAACATCATTGTTGTGTGGGAAGGCATGGAATGGGCCCACAGATCTAATCAGCCTACCATGTTCATAAAAATTGATTTTGAGAAATCCTATGATCAAATTGAATGGTTGTTTATTCTTTCTATGCTTCAAGCCCTCGGCTTTGGCCCCAATTTTATCCAATCCATCAATATGATTTTTTCGGATACTTCTACTCAGATCTCTATCAATCACCTCATCTCGTAACCCTTTAGGATATTTTCTCTATTCAAAAAGTCTACCCTTTGGCGTTTGCATTGTATGTGCTCACAATTTGAATGATTTGGGTATTTATTAGCCCATGCTAAATCTTAGGGTCTTGTTAGGGAATCTCACTTCCCACTGCACCTAGTTCTCAGCTTCTCAATGGGAATTTTATGGATGATTCCTTTCTTACACTCATTGAAGATGAAGCCAACATTCACAATGTTATGTAATGCTTGGATATTTTTTTCTTAGCCTTTAGCTCATCAATTCAATGGCAAAAAACCCAGTGCTATCGACAATCCTTCCTTCCTACACTAGATTGGCTTGCCACTTTTGAATGGAAGATTCTGGCACATGGCAAAATATTCAAGTTCTTGGGTATTTTTTTTTTCAAGCCTCCCTGACCGAGCTCTAGCAATATGTTATTCAAAGGGTGGAAAAAAGTTGGAGTATTGGATTACCAGACCTCTATCTTTGGCTAGAAAATTCCAAATTTGTTCCAAAGTTCTTGTAGCCACACACATTTATTACTCATCATGTTAGGTCCCTTCCAAAGCCTCTATTCGAAGTTGGAAAAGTTGCTCAAAAACGTACCTCCAAAATGTAAAACGGTGTAATAAATGCCCCAATGATGATACAAGTCTCCCCGCAAGGTGTTCGGGATCTAGAAAGAGCTCCTCAAACATGCGTTAACATCCCGCATACCCCGCCTTGTCCCCGTGTGCTTTTTTTCCCCCTTTTTCTTCTTTCCTTGCCCCTTTTGATCTTGATGATGAAACCGCCGCCGCCCGCTCGGGCGGCGGCGGTCTGTGCACGTTTTCCGAATGTTCATTTTTGACGTAACTCGCGTGAAATATCACGTTTCACCAGCTTTTCTTGCCGACTTGAGCATGCATTTATGTTTTTGGTCCCCTGGAATAGTGTTTTTCCTTTGTTTATTGTTTAGGAGTTCAGTTTGATTTTGATTTGGGGGTGATTGAATTCTTATAAATGCATGGCTTGTGCTCAAGCAAAGGGCCACCATTTTTACTCCAATCTTCTCATTTTCAGTGTTGTGGTCTATTAGTTTGCTTTAATTCCTTAGTTTAGTTCATTACATGCTTAGTTTGCATTGACTAGCTGTTGGTAAGCCACATATCCAACTTGTGCAAACAGTGTTGTTGTTTTATCTAATCCATTAGAGTAGAATAGCTTAGGAAGCCATTAAAGTTGCAGGTTTTGCTCTTCATACAGGATAGTTTCAGGTTCTGGACGCATTTTGTTGCACGATTCGCAGTAGATCCCGCTAGGAATTGCATAAGCCAAGCTCTGTACTCTTGCGCTATCCCTCTCCTATCCGCGTTCTATTCTATCTGCATTCTGAAGGTTGTCCCTTGTTCCAAACACCTATTCCTGTTGATGCAAGCATTACACGCTTTTCTGGATCTACGTGAACACAAAGAACGAAGAGATCATACTGAGGGGACAAGATCACACACACCATCGGATTCGCCACTGTTCTGCGGAATCCAGGTTTTAACTTTCAAAGTTCTAGTTAGAATCATATCAAGCGAGTAGTTAATCACTTTATTTGAGTTAATTTCATTCTCGATATTGCCGGGGAAATTTGTGGGGATTGATAGTTTACGAGAAACTATGATTCACTCCTCACTTCTGAGGTAGGATCGAGAATCTCACAAATAGATTAGTTATTTCATTGTTTAGAATAGATATACAAATTGCACAAACAAATAGCTATACTCGGCTATTTTGTTTGTTTTAAATTATTAGTTTAGTTGTCAATTCTAAATATTTTAAATAGTTGCTTTCTTAAATTCATTTAAATCATCAGAAAATACAAAAAGAAGTCATATATGCTAGAAATATACTTAGATTTCACTTTATTATAGTTTGTTTTATTACTGCTTTTGCATGACAATTACGGGACCTAGGGAGCCCAGGGAATACATTTTCGAGCCAATCGTGCCTCAGCCCAATCTCATAGTGGCAATAACTGATATTGACCAGAACCTTAGGATACAAGTCTTCCAAACAACAACAGATTTCCAGCAAGTCAGATCTCAGTTAAGAGGATTAAACATAGAAGACGACCAAGCATATACATTTTGGTCAAGTCAGCCAAACTACAGGTTGCACTAAGAAAAATATCCACATGACTGTAGAAGGATTCGAAAGAGAACAAACATTCGGGTGTGATCCTTTAATTCCACAACCAGACGCAGGAGACACCCTCACAGACATAGATACCGGTTTAAGAATCCAGGTTGCGAGAACGCCTATAGGATATTCTGAGAAAATCACACAACTATTGATTCTAAATATAGAAGCTGAGAAAGCGTATGATTATTGGATACTAGGGATCAGGACTTGATCTCGCGTATGACCATAACGAGGACCACAACAACCAAGAATCTATGGTTGTGACCCACAAATCCCGCATGACCTAACGAATCCATCGAGAGAATTAGACATAGACACGGCCTACTGCACCTTTGGTATTCCAGTCTACCCCACTTCCACCTATCATTATCCAACAATTATCCTTCTTTGGACAATGACTAACAAAGCTAGAGAAGTGCGGACTAGGCGGAGAACCGTCCATAGAGTGACTACTTTACCATTCACTATATGACCTTATCGGAGAAATACACGAAACTATCCCGGTCATTTCCACGTATTCCATGACCCATAGATCGAATCACGCCAGAGCTCGATATTGATTGGAGCCTTCGAGCAGTCATCCTTGCGATCGATCTATCACACTAGTCCAAGTTAGAAGGGCCTTCTTTGCCTTAGATTCGCAAATTCCATTAGTGCGTGTCGAAGACATTAGATTGCCTAACTAGTTTGTCTGTGTCCCACCTATATTCCATCCCCACCGGCTGTCTCGGCACGACCTCGGGAGGTCGGGTACGCGGAAGAGTCACTTGTAGATTCCCACGCTCGCTTGTCGCTTTTCCGGCGTACAAAATTGGTGAACCCAACGTGAAACAAACAAGATTAGTAAAACTGACATAAACTACCTACTTTCTTGTCTGGAGTCATAGTATTACACTTTCACTTTAGTACGCCTTCTTAGAACCGCTTCATTAAGTTTTCATAAATCACCTTCGCTCCTTCCCATTATTCTGCGGGTATTCATATACCCCCCGAATATGTCGGGATTCGACGCATATGGCAGACCCCTCCTGGGTCTTGAGGCATACTACGCCCAACAGAATAGGCAATCATCACCCTCGCTCTCAGTATGGGGTGAAAACTATTCAACTAATCAGTTGTCAACACAAACCCCAAGAATCAGATATAGTTCGTCTTTTCAAACCGAGGAGTTAGATCAACCCCCTCGAACCCAACAAACAGAGCCTTCAGGTTCAAACAATATGACGTTTACCGGAGAATCTGGTTCGTCTCCTCAAATGCTACTCAGACCACAAATTAGTAGGCAATCAGATCCATACCTGGTCTTAGATGATGGACAGCCAACACGTTATCCTAGGAGTGAACAACGCTCCCGGGGAATGTACCCATCTATAGGAGGTTTACAAATACAACCCGAAATCTCTTTTCAAGAAAATACCTCTATGCCACTGCATACAGGAAATATTCTTGGAGAAACTTGGCAAGATAGCGATCAGTTTATGACAGGATATCACGTACCTTTACAACACCAAGGTATACGACAAACGCCGCTCAGGAAAAGTACCGTGACTTCACCAAATGAAGTCATTTCAACGTTAGTAGAAAGAGTGAGAGGGTTAGAGGCGGCTCAAGCAAGTCAAAATTCTCGTTCATACAAACAGGAAGTTCCAATCCTCCATACCACTCTGGCCAGGTAGATCTCCTTACGGGAGTAGGCACGTTAGGCATGCCTCCTCAATATCCACAACAAACGCCAACAAGGCCTATCATCTCTAACACTATTCCTCCCGGTCTAGTGTCGAACAGTCCGTTCCTTGACAATACCCCATCCTACTTAAACATATACTCTAAATCACCACAAGGAGATATGTTCTCCTCTCCCGGCATGTTTGCTCAAATGCAGGGACCTCCCTATGCCCCCTGCCTGCCACGTGTCGCTGCACCGTATCAACAACCTATCCCACCACCACTCCCTCAGCAAACACCATCAATGGTCGAAAGCTATGCGATAGGGACTTATTCAGAATACCTAAAGGAACCCTTAGATTTCACCATACGAAGCGTCATGCTTCCAAGACCTCTCCCTGATTTTCCCAAGTTCAAGGGTGAGGGAGATCCAAACGCACATATCAAAGCTTACGCTACAGCCATACGAGAATTACTCCCTTGGGATGGGGTGGTTGCTAAAATATTTCCCAAAACCTTGGAAGGCATCGCTCTCGATTGGTATTATAGAATACCTGAGGCTTCCATACATTCATTTAAACAACTCGTGTCAGAGTTCATCAAAGCCTTCGACATGAACAAACTGTTAAGAACAGGAATCAGGGAATTCTTGCATATCAAACAAGAACACAACGAATCTATCGCCCATTTCATCCAGAGGTGGCGTACAGTTCTTTATTCATCAGCAAGTGCTCCAAACATGGATCAGATGGAACTATGTGATTTATTCCTTCATTCTCTCAGTAGAGAAGTGAAGGAAGAAGTCCAGAAGTTCCCACTAAGGACTTATGATGAAGTACTTGAGAGCGCTCTGCGAATAGATCAAGCAGCGATAGATAGTGGTCGTAAGACATATGGAACAAACGGGAGGTTAATCACCTCCACTCAAAACACTACAACTACCACAAATGTCAATCAAGGACCCAAAATCCTTAACAAAAATCATGGGGTAACAACGGATGGGGTAACCGACCAGCCCAAGAGGGTAAATGTTGTTAATGCTCCATTACAAACAAACAACCAACGAAACAACAACTTTACCCCGACAATCAATACAGTGGATTTTAACCATCCACAACAACAACAACAACAACGGTGAAATCCCATACAAGGGCCAAGCCAAAACTCATTTGGTTACCAAAACCAAAGTCAAAACCAGAAACAACAATTCCAAAACTTTGGTCCTAATAGGCAACAGTTTGATCGGAATTTTAGGCCACAATACACACCAAACCAACAAAACGGGAATTACAACCCCAATTCTTATTGTGGTTTCCATAAAATTTGGGGTCACGATACTAGAACGTGCCGTGACTACAATAAATTTATGCAACGCTTGCCAGAAGAACAAAGACAGTTCTTCACAGACCTGTTTTTGGCGGATCCCGTCTCATCATCACCAAATACTCTCGCAGGGGCAGTTTCTCCTCAGAATGCTCCCCTCAAGATCTTTAATGATCCGCTCCCAAATCATGACAGCAATAGGCTGAATCCAACTGGAACAAACAAAGGTGCAGTGACGGGAAACAATGATCATGAAGCCTCGACTTCATTAAATCCGTCAGTTGCGCCACAGTTGGGAGCTCAACCGAGACCCAAGATAGTCAGTTTGGTAGAATTAGACGCTGAACTACCTATCGAAGCTATAACAAGAACACGAGAGTATTTCTCTCAACCGAGCCCAAGTCATCTGCCAGAGACAGATAAGAGTCAGCAAATAGTTGAAAAACCCATCGGTGCCTATGATTTAATTAGTGACCTAACAAAGACCTTCTCACACATTTCATTTTTGGACTTACTAAAGAACTCTCCCCCTCACAGAGCTGCTCTTTTAGAAGCATTAGGTCTAGGCCATCTAATTAACATCACTCCACCTCCCGAAACACAAGTAAATCACGTAGATTTTGATATCCACCCTCCGAGGGCAGCCGGACAAGGATGTCGAATTCATCTTGAAATAAGTAAAATGCCCACAGATCTTTGAGATCGCACGCCGAGGTGATTGACCTTACACTTGCAAGTGTGGGTTTATAATAACTATGTAAAGCGGGCAATGGTTGTGATGGGGCGCGTAAGTTAACATAGTCCCTTTCTCTTTCCTCCAAAAACTTGGATATGGAGAAACAAACTGTTCCACTACACGAAATACCTTGAGAGGCTATGATAGCCTTAAAGCCACTTCGATAGGAACTATAATACTGCCGGTCACCTTAGGGCCCAAAACCATCTTGACTGAGTTTTATATTATAGATCGGGAAACTAACTATAATATGATCCTCGGCCGACCTTGGATACATCGAATGAAGGCAATCCCTTCTACTTTATTTCAAGAAGTAAGATTCTTGCATCTAGGAAAGGTATTTGTAGCCAAAGGCGATCCAAAACCTTTTGATTTGCACCTAGCTGATTTAAAGAAAAGACCAGGGGTGCACTCAGAATTTGAACTTCCAACCAACCGACTTAATAAACCCTCTGACCCAAAGCCAGAGGAAAAGTTGGTACCTACGACGGATCTTGAAACTACCAGCATATCCAAAACAATTCCAACCCCTAAAGGTAAAACTAAAGAAACAGTATCATTAGGGACTACTGCGAAAATCGTTGAGTTGATAGAACAAGATTCACCAATGTTCTTACCATTCGATTCAGTAGGCATGGGATTTTCCCTAGGTGTTGGTTCCTTGCCAGCAGAGGATCTCTGTATGGTAGAAGTAGAGTGCAAACGCAACAGATGCCCCAACATCTATACTCCCGGCTAAGTATTGGACTCTCCATTTCGATGGAGCTAAATGTCGTTATGGAGCGGGGGCAGGTATAATTCTTACTTCACCCGAGGAGAAAGTCCTCCCATTCGCTTTTAAATTAAACTTTGAATGTACAAACAACGGCGCTGAGTACGAAGCCCTCCTCCTTGGCCTTACCTTAGCCAAAAGAATTGGTATTGATAACATCAGAGTCCTGGGAGACTCACAATTAGTGACAAACCAAGTTTCTGAAGTATATGAAACTAAAGCCGAACATTTGCAACTCTACAAAAATGTTGTATTAGATTTAAGCAAGGCGTTTAACTTTATATCCATTGAAGCAATTCCCCGAGAGAAAAATCTTCTCGCCGATTCAATAGCAACCTCAGCATCACGTTTTACTCCAAGCAATGAGTTAAAAGATACTCACTTCACAGTATCCATTCGTGACAAACCCTTGGTAAAAACAATGACAAATCCTCTTTCAAGCAGAAGTGAATCTACCATCCTAGACCATGTTGGAAATGATGCGGCTACTTTGGATTACTTAAATGCCTATGCAGCACTACATCTCTCCTATCACATGCTAGATTTATCCCTGATTCCACATTCGTCTTCCTACTTCGGAAATCCCGTAACGGATCTTCCCTCACAAATGGAGCCTAGCATATATGCAATAAGAAACGGGGATGATCTAGATTTACCTCCAGCACCACCTGAGTTCGAAGAGGGTAACGCCTCTTTGATCGAAGAAACAATCGATGTCAACATCGGGACAGAAGATGAGCCGAGAATTTTAAAATTAGGATCTTCGTTAACACCAGAAGAAGTGGAAATACATACGAGGATCCTCAAAGAGCATCAGAAGGTGTTTGCATTTAATTACAAGGAGATGATGGGAGTCGCACCCCACATTGCGGTGCACAACCTCGTCACTAGATCAGATGCAAAGCCAATTAAACAAAAATCAAGACCCATGAAGCCCAAAGTAGCTCTCATGGTAAAAGAGGAAGTAATAAAACTCCTTGGGTAGGATTCATCAAGCGAGTTGACTACTCCCAATGGGTATCTAACATCGTTCCCGTTCTCGAAGAAGCGGAAGATACGCATTTGCATAGATTTCGAGACATCAACAAAGCGTGTCCTAAAGGCGATTTCCCATTACCATCCATAGGCGTTATCGTTGATGCAGCGGCTGGTTTTGAACTCTTGTCTCTCATGGATGGATTCTCGGGATACAACCAAATCAGAATATCCGAGCAAGATCAAGCTAAAACCACGTTCATAACTCCTTGGGGAACCTATTGCTACGTTGTTATGCCATTCGGTCTCAAGAATGCCGGTGCTACCTACCAGTGGGCTATGACATACATATTTCACGATCTAATTCATAAGATCATGGAATCTTATGTGGATGACTTATTGGCCAAAGCCAAGAAGCGTTGTGACCATCCGGAAGTACTCCGCGTCATTCTTTCACGCCTAATAAAATACGGAGTCACACTAAATCCAGAGAAATGCGTCTTTGGTGTAACAGGAGGAAAACTCCTAGGTTACATCATATCATCACGGGGAATAGATGTGGACCCAACCAAAATTCGGGCTGTCCTCGAAATGGTTCCACCTTCGGATGAATCTGGAATCAGGTCATTTCTCGGAAAGCTAGGTGCAATCCGAAGATTCATCCCGGATTTAAGCTTCGCCATTCATCCAATCAACAATTTACTCAAGAAAGACTACAACATTGATTGGACCGAAGATTGCAATGAAGCTTTTGATGCAGTTAAGCGTTTCCTGCTATCACCACCCACACTAATGCCACCTAAGCTAGATCGCCCATTAATTTTGTACTCACGGGCTACCGATGTCTCGTTAGCTTGCATGTTGGCCCAAGAAGATGATAACAAGAGAGAACGTGTGATTTATTTCATTAGCCGAACACTGCTCGACTATGAAACACGCTATACACAGGCAGAACGAGAATGCCTTGCCATAGTCTTTGCTACTAAACGCCTAAGACATTATATGCTGAATCAAGAAACGAAGGTCATGGTAAAAACGGACCATTTACGGACTTTTCTCACACAAGGTTCCTTGTCTAAAAAGGCTGGACGTTTTATAACCTTAATGGGAGAGTTCGAATTAACATTTGTAAATCAGAAATCGGTTAAAGGACAAATCATCACGGATTGGTTAGCTGACAACCCATTAGACGGAGGCGATCTAGTAGATTTAGACTTTCCAGATGAATGCGTATACTACATTGAAACACGACCCGCTATCTCTGAGTGTCCTTGGTACACTGACATCGTTAATTATATCATGGACCATACGTACCCGGAGGCAGTTACACCACAACAAAGAAGGCGGTTACGCATAATCGTAGCTAAATATGTCATTATAGAGCAGGTGCTCTATCGAAAAGCATTCGATGGAATGCTCTTAAGGTGTGTTGACACAGAAGAGTCCAAGAGGATTCTCCATGAATCCCACAGCGGTATATGTGGAGGCCACTTCGGTGGCCATGCCACCGCTCGAAAAATACATCGAATGGGCTATTTCTGGCCCACTCTAGAACGTGACGTGATAGAGTTTGCACGCAAGTGTCATAAATGTCAAGAATTCTCTCATGAGATCCACATGCCGGCACAAGCTCTACAACCAATCGCAACTCCATGGCCCTTTTCTACATGGGGTCTAGACTTAATAGGGAAATTCTCTCCCTCATCCACAGATGGCCATAATTTTATAATCACGGCCCTTTGAATATTTTACCAAATGGGTGGAGGCCATGCCTCTTACTACTTGTGCACAGTTACTGTAATCGCTAAGTTCATTTTAAACCAAATCATTTTGCGAGTACGGTATCCCCGCAAATCATTATCTCCGATAATGGAACTTCTTTAAGAATGAAGAGGTTCGTGAGCTATGCACGATAAATTTAAGATAAGCCATCATACGGCTTCCTTGTATTATCCCCAAGCCAACAGACAGTGAAGCAACAAATAAAACACTTTGAAAGCCATTCTCCTTAAAACGGTAAAAGAAAACAAGTGAGATTGGCATTTAAAGTTATACCCGGCCTTATGGGCCCACCGAACCTCAATAAGAACACCAACGGGAGCAACTCCTTTCTCGCTGGTATTTGGGGCAGCAGTTCTCCCACTCGAGGTTGAAATACCTAGTCTTTGCATTTCATTACAAGGAGTTACGGATGAAGACGCTTACGAGAGAAGCGCGTCTTTCCCAACTAGAAAGCCTAGATGAAACCGGGTTAGATCTTTGAACAATGACATAGAGTCTACGCTGACCGGATGTGTGCAGTATAACAAGAAGGTCTATGAACGTGACATATACGAAGGTGATCTAGTTCTAAGACTAGACAGCCGGATCGATAAGAAGACCGGCGAAGGAAGGAAATTCCGGCCCAAATGGTTGGGCCCATACCGAGTCATGAAGGACTATGGAAATGGTGCATACCTCTTATGTACGTTAGAAGGTGAGGAGTTTGGCGAAACAGTCAATTCCCTGCACCTCAAGCGTTTCTACGCATAAGCAGCTAACGCTACCTATATAGCTATCTACATTGCATTTTCATATAAATTAGGATCATTTTGTCCATTCGTTTCTTACACAGATTGTGATCAAGGAGTCTATTCTCAAAGCAATTCATTACAAACTCATGATGTTGTTGGCACAAAACTTTCTAATCATATCTCTCCATTTTCACGATATCATCAATCATTTCAGAATCTTTTATCAAATAAAATAGACATGACAAAGTCTTAACGGTAACCATACCAAGATCTGCAAGTCTTTTCTCGCCTTGATTTCTTCTTAGAATAAGTGTCATTGCCTATGGTCTGTTCTAGAAGCTTCATGGTGTCACATCTATCCCATATGTATATCTCTTTGGAAATAAGGACATACTGACATTTTACTCAAATAAACAAGTCAAATGTTGATCAAACAGAAAATTTTAATTTTACACATTTCCCTGCCCCACCAACCTTCGGTGATGAGCTTGCGTCTCTTACTAGTGACGTAGGGTTGGGAAAGGATGGAAATGCCCTTACTCGCCTACGCTTTGCCCACGGTGATAAACTCACGCTTCTTACTAGTAGCGTGGGGCCAAGTGTAGGGGGTCCTCTTAACAAATAAATGCAAATGGTCATACGCAAGCAATTCAAACTTTCAAACTTTGAGTCAAAAACAAATGAAACGGATGTTCAAAATTCCGAAAGAGTCAAAAATCCTAAAAACCCAGATTTTGTCTACTATGTGGCCATCTACGGGTCTAAGTCTAGATAAACCGCAAAGCAAGTTGCATCCAAAACTATGAAGTCACCCGGGTGGAGTCAGCTTGTAGCTTTCAATTTGGTTCCGCCAAAGCTTTGTCTATCTTTCATCGCTATCATTTCATCACATTTCATAACTTGCGCCCTTCTTGGCTCTTGGTGATGAGCCCTCGCATCTTACTGGTTGCGTGGAGTTAGGAGTGGGGCAAGTTTATCTGTTCATCATATTTGTTATTTTCATCACTTTGCCAAAACAAACATGAGGTATCCAATTTACTCACAGAAGCTAAGATTCAAAATCACAATATATCTACATTATCATGTATCAGCATCATGAAACACAAAAAGAAAGCAAACATTTACATCATCTGTTTTCCATTGCATACATTCTAGAAAGCATATAAAACATACATCGTAGTATACACAAAGCAGTTGGAAACAGAAAAGGGAAAACATGAGTGACAAGTTTTGGTCCAAAAACGAATGCATATATATAAATAATCAATGTTTATATACAATGCCATCATGCACTAGGCATGGTCAAAACGCTCAAAGAGCCCGTGATATACAAAAGAATCTATAGTACAAAATACATAGGAGCCAAGTGGTCTCTCGGCCCCTACGCGACCCCTCCAGAAGGTGCGCGCCCTCGCCTAGGGCTCCGGCTACGCCGGCGCTCTGAATGCATGGAGGGCTCAGGGTCCCGAGGGGCAGCCGCGGTCTCGCCATGAGAATGGCTCCTCATAAGACGCTCGGCTGTCCTATAGCCTGCCAACTCTGTACGGAGAGTCGACACCATCCTGGCCACGTGCCAAATGGGAGCGAAGACGTCGGTATGCCTACCGGCTGCTGAGGGCTCCCCGGCATCTACGGACAGCTCTGCACGGGTCCTATCCATAGGGATCATCAGGGAATCAGTGCATACCCTGCGGATTAGATCCCGCCACTCGTCAACAGTCTCTGCAAACAAAGAAAAAAAAATGAATTAGAAACTAGGCAAGAGACTAAAAGATACAAGATCAAAACACAAGGAGAAATAGCAATTAAAACAAATCCTAAACTAAACAAGCATTGAAAGGAAGAAAGGATAACTTACTCGGATCACCGGGCCTCCAAGATGGGTCGCTAGGGCCAGCACCCGCGCGAGATGCTTTGCTGCCGAGGCGGGCTGCTCCTGTAGTGGGAGCAACATGACACCCCGCAACGGACTCATCCTCTCCACCATGGCCCTAGGAGAGTGGCTCCTCTGAAACTAGAGTCTCTCTCTCTGCACTCTGCTCGGCCCTCTCTGCCTGCATGATGTCCTGAGTGTCATACCACTCAGGATCACTGTCATCCGTCTGCTCCTCCGATCCTCCCTCTGTAAACTCCTCAGAATCGGAGTCAATATCTATGGGGTCATCGCTGCTTTGTGAGCAGGACCCATGACAATCTGAAGCAAAGGTGCCCGAGGCGCACCAGCTCTCCCTCTAGCCGAACTATCCTCCTGGCTGCAATGGGAGTGCCAGGAGTAATCACTATCCAACCACGGCCTCTAGGCCCCCTGCAGCCTCGCGGGTGATCTATAGGTGGCACCCTTTGGGGAAGCATGCCCATATATGGTAGGCCAAACTGCTGAGGAACCCTGCCGAAAGGATGTACCTCCACCCGTCCCACACGGTCGATGAGCTGCCCTGTGGTGGAGCAAGAAATCAATGTAAGAGTCTCCTCTCCCCATATACCGGCCATAAGCTGGTACGGTGTCACCTCCATGTCTGCTGTAGTAAGAGAGGCAACTGGCTGGTGAGGTGCTCTAAGCACCGACATATCTGTCCATCTGGCTGCCCTCACAGCCCCAGGATCTGCCACCTCCACGCCTCTGCCATAGGGGATAAAACGCTCATACACCCAACTCATGACTAGAGTAGGGTGGCTCAAAGACTGTCCCTGTAGACGGACCACCCTGTATAAATCATGGTAGGTGGTCCCCAGAATATCTGTGCCCCAGGCGTATATCCGGCCATGCCCCTCTATCTGTGCAATGATGGGGGCCCAGCAGTATAGTAAAGTATCCCCTCCCTTGTCCCCGATCAGCCTCGAGGCAAGGATCCCCATGATAGCCTGTCGAAATACGGGGATGGGCAAAGAAGGAATGGATCGAACTCTCACTCCCTTCTTCGACCCCGTCGAGATAGCTGCATCTCCCATGTAGCCTGCCCACTGTGCAATCTATGCTCGGGACCCTGCCGTCTCCAGTGTGAGTCTCCTCCCGATGATCGGGACCCCCAGGATACGGTAGGCGTCCTCCAAAGTGATGGTCCACTCACCACGGACCCCTGGCAGTCGGAAAGTGTTCCGATCTGCGTCCCAATATGAAAATAAGTCACAAAGTATGTGACTGGATGGTGTGACATGGGGCACGCGTGATATACGCAATATGCCGGCCCTCTGTAATGTATCCTCCTCATCCTGAGAAAGGGCATCCAATACCCCGAAAGCCAATCACACTCTCTCTCTCGGCTCCATCTGATATACTCCTCCCTCGCCTGCATACACCCAAAAACACACAAAACAGGGCAAGTTAGTATCTGAATAATACCAAGAGAGTCATAAAAACGCATAGAAGTGCAAGAAAATACAAGTGCAGTCTCCAAAATAAGTTCTTTTGCATTCTGTGCAAAACCGCCACCCTGAGCAGGGAGGCGGTTTTGTAACCGCCGCCTTGAAGGCGGCGGTCGTGTAACCGCCGCCGATCTGGCGGCGGTCGGTCGTGTAACGCCGCCACTGGCCGGGCGGCGGTCGCGGTCCGAAAACCCGCGCGGGTTTTTAACCTTAAAAAGCCTAAAACATGTAAAAAATGACCATTTAACCTAAAAATGGAGCCTACCCAGTAGGCGCCCCCTAGGTGGACCTTTTGAACCTAGCATTTTCAAAAATAACCCCCATTGCAAAGAATTTGCCATTTCAAATTTAAAGAGGGAAAAACACAAAATTGAAGAAAACCAACCTGTGATCTGGCAGGGCGGTGTTCCGCGCGTGGAGGCATGCTCACGATCTCACTGCGGACGTTTTGACTCTATTCACGTGAGAAACCATCACCGTGGGTCCCAGAGCTCAAAATCAATCAAATCGACTCGCGCAAATGAATAGGAAAATGGGCCCACTTTCATATATATAGCGCCCTGATTCGTTTTAAATACCTTTTTCACAGGTTTGGAGCGCTGATAGAGGTAAGTTTCTATCCCCGCACGAATGGTACGTCCTCATTCCCTATTGCTTTAGCATTTATTTTCCAAGTTATTGTATCTATCTGCACTTGAGCTCTCTTTTCATTTTGCAGGTAGCGGGAATTTTGGATGGCGTCATCTCAACACACGGACGAGTAAGGTATAGCTTCTAACTCCCCATTTCGGGACTGCCATACTCGGACCCACCGTTTTATGCCTCTTCATGGTTAAAGCGCTTCTCGAGAGGGGCGATATATACGTACCCAAAATTGTAAGTCTTTGCTGCTGCGGAGCGGTGTAATAAATGCCCCAATGATGATATCTGAGTCTCTCATGAGGTGTTCGGGATCAGAAAGAGCTCCTCAAACATGCGTTAACATCCCGCATACCCCGCCTTGTCCCCGCGTGCTTTGTTTTCCCCCTTTTTCTTCTTTCCTTGCCCCTTTTGATCTTCAGTGATGAAACCGCCGCCCTACAGGGCGGCGGTCTTGTGACCCCACCGCCTGATCGGGCGGCGGTCTCTGCTCGCCGCCCCTGCTCGGGCGGCGGTCTGTGCGCATTTTCAGAAGCGTTCTTTGACGTAACTCGCATGAAATATCACGTTTCACCAGCTTTTCTTGCCGACTTGAGCATGCATTTATGTTTTTGGTCCCCTGGAATAGTGTTTTTCCTTTGTTTATTGTTTAGGAGTTCAGTTTGATTTTGATTTGGGGGTGATTGAATTCTTATAAATGCATGGCTTGTGCTCAAGCAAATGGCCACCATTTTTACTCAATCTTCTCATTTTCGGTCTTTGTGAGTGTACATTAGTTTGCTTTAATTCCTTAGTTTAGTTCATTACATGCTTAGTTTGCATTGACTAGTTTGTTGGTAAGCCACATATCAACTTGTGCAAAGCAGTGTTGTTGTTTTATCTAATCCATTAGAGTAGAATAGCTTAGGAAGCCATTAAAGTTGCAGGTTTTCTCTTCATACAGGATAGTTTCCAGGTTCTGGACGCATTTTGTTGCACGATTCGCGGTAGATCCCGCTAGGAATTGCATAAGCCAAGCTCTGTACTCTTGCGCTATCCCTCTCCTATCCGCGTTCTATTCTATCTGCATTCTGAAGGTTGTCCCTTGTTCCAAACACCTATTCCTATTGATGCAAGCATTACACGCTTTTCTGGATCTACGTGAACACAAAGAACGAAGAGATCATACTGAGGGGACAAGATCACACACACCATCGGATTCGCCACTGTTCTGCGGAATCCAGGTTTTAACTTTCAAAGTTCTAGTTAGAATCATATCAAACAGAGTAGTTAATCACTTTATTTCAGTTAATTTCATTCTCGATATTGCCAGGGAAGCTGTGGGGATTGATAGTTTCTGAGAAACTATGATTCACTCCTCACTTCTGAGGTAGGATCGAGAATCTCACAAATAGATTAGTTATTTCATTGTTTAGAATAGATATACAAATTACACAAACAAATAGCTATACTCGGCTATTTTGTTTGTTTTAAATTATTAGTTTAGTTGTCAATTCTAAATATTTTAAATAGCTACTTTCTTAAATTCATTTAAATCATCAGAAAATACAAAAAGAAGTCATATATGCTAGAAATATACTTAGATTTCACTTTATTATAGTTTGTTTTATTACTGCTTTTGCATGACAATTACGGGACCTAGGGAGCCCAGGGAATACATTTTCGAGCCAATCGTGCCTCGGCCCAATCTCATAGCGGAAATAAGCGATATTGACGGAACCTTAGGATACAAGTCTTCCAAACAACAATAGATTTCAGTGAGTCGGATCTCGGATTAAGAGGATTAAACATAGAAGACGACCAAGCATATACATTTTGGTCAAGTCAGCCAAACTACAGGTTGCACTAAGAAAAATATCCACATGACTGTAGAAGGATTCGAAAGAGAACAAACATTCGGGTGTGATCCTTTAATTCCACAACCAGACGCAGGAGACACCCTCACAGACATAGATACCGGTTTAAGAATCCAGGTTGCGAGAACGCCCGTAGGATATTATGAGAAAATCGCACAACTATTGATTCTAAATATAGAAGCTGAGAAAGCGTATGATTATTGGATACTAGGGATCAGGACTTGATCTCGCGTATGACCATAACAGGACCACAACAACCAAGAATCTATGGTTGTGACCCACAAATCCCGCAGCCTAACGAATCCATCAGAGAATTAGACATAGACACTGGCCTACGCACACTGGTATTCCAGTCTACCCCACTTCCACCTATCATTATCCAACAATTATCCTTCTTTGGACACAATAGCTAACAAAGCTAGAGAATTCTGGACTAGGCCAGAGAACCGTCCATAGAGTGACTACTTTACCATTCACTATATGACCTTATCAGGAGAAATACACGAAACTATCCCAGGTCATTTCCCACGTATTCCGTAACCCATAGATCGAATCACACCAGAGCTCGATATTGATTGGAGCCTTCGAGCAGTCATCCTTGCCGATCGATCTATCACACCAGTCCAAGTTAGAAGGGCCTTCTTTGCCTTAGATTCGCAAATTCCATTAGTGCGTGTCGAAGACATTAGATTTCCTAACTAGTTTGTCTGTGTCCCACCTATATTCCATCCCCACCGGCTGTCTCGGCACGACCTCTCGGGGAGGTCGGGCACGTGGAAGAGTCACTTGTAGATTCCGTGGATAGACTGAAATGGCATGTGGATACTTCTTTTCATAATTACAAAGTGCAAGTAAAGGCTACCATTGGATTTTACCTCATTTTCCCATGGTGGATAAACTCAACACATGATGGGGAATCCAATCCACTTCATCTACCTGGAGTAGGTGATTTTCACTGTGTGGAATTTTTTTGTGGAACCTAAAATTTCCCACTTCCTTTGGTGTATCTTACACTAAGGACTTCCTATCGGGGCTTGTCTTATTCAAATTGGGATCCCAACTCCCAAATTCCCATTTTGTGGTCACTTGGAAACCATCTTGCATATTTTTGGTTTTTCCCAAAGCTCAAATTACCTGGAATTGGATTCATTCATTTTTCTTTCCATTAAGGCCACATTGCTTTACTTGGCAGCATATCCTTTTGGGAGATAATCTCAAGCTTTTGCCTATGTTCACCCAAATGATTTTTTTTTGATTCTCCAGTTGATCAATCTTTCTCGGTTTATAAAATCTATCGTGATCTCCAATGTGCTATCAGATACAATTCAAGGCCAACAAACTGCATTGGAGGTGGACCACCTCCAGACCCTACTTTGTCACTGGGGGAATCCCCTTGTAATGTTTCTCGTGTGCTTTCATCTCCTACCAGGTGTTCCCTGCCTTTGGGCCATGGTGCTGGTTGACGCAGTCATTCGCAACGGCATGATTTTAGCCAAACTTACTGCTCCCCGGGCCCTTTGCACTAAATAAGTTACTCGTCATCTTAGCACCATGGCCAGGGGTCACCACCTCATCATCGTCAAAGTCCTTCACCAGCTCACCAGCAAGGTTGTGGATCGCCACCTCACCAACATGGATGGGGCTCACCTCCTGCCACCGCACCACCTCATAGTGTTGATGGATGGAATCCACCCCTGCCACCACCATCGTCTAAAAATTTCCCTCGCCTTAACCTCATCATTCCTACTCGTGAAGAGGCAGATCCAAAGAAAGAAGTTGTTGTTGGTTGGGAGATCTCGAATGCTGGTTAGGATTTACCAGCTCTGGTGGGCCGGATGATCACTATGCACCCGCTTCGGGCATGTTTTTGTTGTTGCATGACTTTGTATTTTGACTTCTTCTAGGTGATGCCTAGTTTTTCCTTCGTCCTTTTAGGCTTGTCCTAGCTTTGTTTGTAGTTTTGGGGCATGCTCTCATACCGCCTAATTTTTGTTAAAAGTTATCTTGTATCGTATTGAATTAATATAATATAAGATCTTTTTCATCAAAAAATAGATAAAGATAGGGGTAAGTGTCCCAAAAACAAATTTGAAATATTACATAGAGAAGTATTTAGATTTTAAATGTTATATTATTTTTAATTTTCAATAATTAAATAACTAATATTTTATAAACGTTTATTGTTAGAGAATATATATATATATATATATATATTATATATATATATATATATATATATGGTGAGAATATTTTATTAAATAATTAATTATGTCGAGAGGCATTCCTATAATGGAAGTCGTGGTTGTAATGGAGTGAATTGTTCAATTTTATTCTTGACATTTAATTTGACGTCCATTTAACAGTCACATGACAATTCATTCATAAATTTGTCTTCCATTGGACTTAAATGTTTTTTTATCTTTTTTCTTGGGGAATTAGATTAAATAAATAGTAATATCTTATCCATAAAGTAATTTTTGGATCTTTTTCTTGAA
This sequence comes from Taxus wallichiana var. yunnanensis, assembly GCA_018340775.1. Classification (NCBI taxonomy): domain Eukaryota; kingdom Viridiplantae; phylum Streptophyta; class Pinopsida; order Cupressales; family Taxaceae; genus Taxus; species Taxus wallichiana. The sequence goes on along the minus strand of CM031242.1, from coordinate 368,270,813 downwards.
TAGATTTTGTTAAGAACAACAAAGTGGCATAGATAAATTGATTCCCTTTGCTACAAATCAATCAAGAATTGATAGAGAATTTAATGAACATATTGATTAATGTGATATGTGAAATATCGAGCTAATAACCTTGAAATTGATATCTATTGATGTATTTCATATATATACATGTATTATACTAAATATATTATATTATGTTTTTATTTTTATTTTGTATTGTTTGGTATACTTGTGTTACACTAGCATACCTAAATAGGTGACTAGAGATTGATATCTCTTGGTGTATTTTAGGTAGATGTATTCAAGATATCTATTCTAGTAATTTATAAATGCTTATTTTTATTATTAATATATATATATATAGGTGAAAATATTTTATTGATGATAAATGTTTTTTTGTAATAAGAGTAATATTATTATTATACTCCTTCAAAGTAATCATAAATATGGGTTAAGGAGAAATAATCACCCATATTATTTATTAAGAGTATGAAATTTTATTGATATCAATTTTGTATTACTAAGAATAATATTATGGTTATACTCCATGGAAAATATCATGAAGATAGAAGAGAAATAATCGTCCATATTATTTGTTGGAAGCACAATGGACTGATAGGGGATGAATCATTCCTTACAAAACTTTAACCAATTTATATTTTCTTACTTAAACCATAAACCATTCAACCATTCATTAATGTGTGCTTAACATTCAATCAAATCAACATAACCATGAAAGAGACATAAGAACACAAGATATAAGTGGGAAACCCTCAAGGGGAAGAAAACCCACTGAAAATTCTAATTATATTACTCAAATCAAAAGTATTTAGTGAAGCACCAACTTCACAAGGAGCACCAACCCCTAGTTTAGTGAAGCACCAACTCCATAAGGAGGATACAACCCCCTAAGATGATCAAGCACCCACTCAACCACCTTTAGATGAAGATATATGATGTATTGTTTCTGCAACAACTGATGGAGATCATTGATTCATCTCACACACCTTTAAACCCTTGTTCAAACCCTCTCTTCTTTAACTTGTTATATCTCACACTTTCATGACTTGTATTGGATTCAAACCCTTGCACACATGATATCTAACATTCCTCAACATTTTTCACACTTCCTCAACTATGAAATTATTCCTTCATACATGTTTCACACTCTCACTTGGGTCGCACTTTTTCCCTCTCTCTTAGCTAGCTCAAATTTGAACTAAAAATTCACTTTATACCCTTCTCATCTCAAAAACAAAAATAAGTTGGTATAGAACATTTATCTCTATAAATATATATTAAAAACATAACAATACATTCTTAATGGACCCATGTAGGTCTGTCCAACCTTAAAAACACTAAACAAGCCCAAAAATGGCTCAAAACCCCATCACCTAATTCATCAAAGACCACAAACATCATCACCATGATTATTAAAGCTCCAAAATTCCTCAAACATATCAAATATGACATAAAAACATCATCCATGGTCATAAATTATCTTGCACCAATCAAATTCTTCATAACACTATCAAGAAGGCTCATATCCTTCTCAAAACAGTTGTTTCTAGGAACTAGTCTTCACCTATCATCCTCTAGATCACACCAAGCCACATCAAATATTAAATTTAACCACTCATTGTAAATACACTAACCTATATATCACATACATTATTGTTATAACTCATGAAACATCCATACATGCAAACCACACCAAAATTCCTCTTCACCAAACTGAGTTGCCCAAAAATTAGTTTTAGGAAATCAACTAGTTTTCACCCTTTCTTCCAATTTCAAGACATAAAAATTCATTTACCAATAAAAATTTTCATCCCTTTTCACTCTAAAATTGATAGCAAGCATCAAATAATCCATCTCATCTATCTTCTACCTCCATCTTCGAGCCAGAGAAATATTGTCATGAGAAACAAACAACCTTATTCTTCACAAACTAAGTTGGTTGACCTATAAAATCACCTAATAATGAAACAAACCTTATACCATTGTAAATACCTCTTGATATACTTTCTATAACATCTTCCATTTCCTTCCAACTCCAAGTGGAAGTCCTTCAAGCAGGTCAATCTCTGAAATTGCTCCAAAAATGCCCTTTTTGGACTCAAGGACCAGTCTTCATAAATAGAAAAAACTTTTCCCTCTAGGACCTCAACCATGATCTGAAACCACCATAGAAACCAATTAAAACTCCCATGCTAAAAACAATGTCAATTTATTTCATACCTCCTTTGGATAACTTTTCCACAAACTGAACATCTTCAAAAACTTTCCTATTTGAGTGGGGTCCAAAAATCATCACATGCTCTATCTTACCTTTCTAGAAATATATGGAGTCCTCTACAACATCAAATCGTCATACTATCAAAAACCTTCATTTTGGTTACCTACAATGAATATCTCTCCTACCGCTTTTGAGCTAGGGTTTCAAACTCATAAAAATAAGTTTACCTTCTTAACATTCAGCATAAAAATATGATGATGAAATGACCTTATTATTTTTATGAAAGTGGAAAAAATCCATTAAAACCACAATTTCCCATGCAAATCACACAATTCATGGTGAGCATTAGAATTTGCAATTCTCAATGGAAATCACTCTTTCTTGGACCCTATTTCACCTAAAACACCATAACTTGCAAAATATTATTCAAAATGATTTGAAAGTTTTCTCACACCTCTAGGACACCCATGTGCACCATCTCCAATCATCAATTTATCTCAAATATGTTTGCATATTCATATCCCATCTCATTTGCATGACTAGCCCTTAGGTTTTGCATGGTTTAAGCTAGGTCATAGTAGAAGAACCTCATACCTCATCATGAAACCTCTCCAAAAGGCCCTAACACACTTGAGACAAAATTTCTCACACCTATGCATGCCTCCATGATCTCACATAGTTGTATACCTCATCCTCATACCTCATTTGGCCTCTAAGCACCTAGACTAGGTCTAGATGAGCACCTAAAACTAGGTATTCAACTTGTACCTACACTCGAGACTCATGTGAGTGTCTCCACAATCTCCAAGCATGCTCTCCATGTTGATACCATGCTCCTAAAGTCGCCATATATCTCCACTCATCATGTACCATCACCTAGGCTAGTTAGGTCACTTGACTAGGCTTGCTAGACCAAGCCAATCTCGTTGAATCAACTTATGCCATCATGAAACAACCTGATTCACTATGTTATAATCATACTAAGCACCCTTTATCATACCTCCATCATCCTCTTTTTCATTAATGAGATTTTACATCAATGAAAACACCTAAAACTAAACATGCCAACAATCTCCCCCTTTGTCATTGATGGAAAACCACCTAGTTCTTCTCCCCATTTTTACATTAATGAAAAAGTACATACTTGAGCATCATATTATTCATCTTCCTTAGCTTCTTGGAATATTTCTTACATGAAAACATCACCATAACTTCATACAAGCTTGCAAAAATCACCATATCTCACTAAAACTTTGTTTTGCCTTCTTTCTCATCATAGAGGCATTCAGAAGATACCCGAGAAGAACTATAAAAAGCACTCATACGTGCCAAAAATCATGAATCTTGTCTAAAAACATCGTCTTACCTTCTTCATTTTTATCTCAACTTGATAGAGCTCAAACTTGACTTATTTCTTGCATATCTTAGTTTTATACCACTTTTAGGACTGGGATCCCTAAACTCCTTGGTAATTTAGGCCAACTTTTACAAGTTGTAGAGACCCACACACACAATGACATAGATCCTTATAGCTTCGTTGGACCTATAGTATCCTCCTCTAATAGAAAGCACAAAAATTAATGCTCTTACCTTATACATGTGCCAAGAAGAATGATCAAGACCTTCATCACTATCTCTCAAGTACCTTTTAGTGATTTCAACCTCCTTAGCATGTTATTACATCCTTCTAAATCATATTAATTTCTTCCACTAGCCATTATACATAAGATAAATTTTAACTCTACCTCACAAACCTTCTAGATATCAAAAACACCTAATAGAGAAACAAATCAAGCTCCCTTTCTCGGTGGCTCTTACGGATGTGTAGCACCACATTAATACACTTCATGTCTTGTACAGAATTGCTTTGCTTGGATACTTACCTATTCCACTTAATACTCCTTATCTTTTCTATGCATGTTCATACTCTTGTATCTTCTACAACATGATTTTAGAACTCACACCCTTATCACTCACTTCAATAATGTAGACACACTCAATTTTCATGCTTAAGACATTATATAGACCCAAAAACCCCATGTATGCATACATGTAGCTCATTTTTCATCATGAAGAGCATATAATTCCTTCTTTATAGACCTATATATGCATAGTATATATTCTTTCTAACATGCTAGTAAACTTATACCATCTCCTTGATACAAGTACACTCTTAGGCTGCTTCAAGCTTAACCCAAGAGACACACGATCACCTCAGAGGCACACCTAACACAAGACCTCACTTGAATTACATTGTCATAGTATGTTATGAATGATCTAGTTAAGATGATTGGCTTTACTTTCATAATCCTTTCTCCTTTGCACTCATACTAACTTAAAACATATTCATTTACTTCTTAAAGACCTTCAAGAGCACGGAAACAATATCCTAACGTCATGAATTCACAACTATAGTACTTTCACATAGATTGTACATCCATACCATAAATGTAAAGAATTAAAATGTGTTCGTATCAAGAGTAAGTGCATGGAAATGGGGGCCAAAAGGGGGTCTTAAGTGGATGATTTTTCTGAAAAATAAAAATCTTCAACTTCTACGAGTTATTTGAAATAGTTACACTCAAAATTTGAAGATGTTATAAGAACATGAATCGTAGCATTTTGAGTCTAGTTTCTAAGATACTATTTTTTTTAAATGGTTAAGTGGGTTAAAGATCTAAAATACCAATAGGTTCTCTATTTTTGTTAAAAACATAGTAGATAGTCGGTCATGCCCCCATTTTTAGCACTATTTAGTATTTTTGAAAACCCTTTGGTAGAAAGATAAATAGGAGCATCTAGTTTGTGATAGAATTTTTTTATATTTTTTTAGTGAGTATTTAATTTTTTATGATTTTGAAGTAAAAATATTTTAAATTTTGAAAAATAAGGGATATCGACCGTGTACCCCCAACTACCTCAAAAATATCACAAATTAGATTTTTTTGAATATGTGTAGAATTAGTCCTATTTTGTGACTATATAATTTTTATTCAATTTGGATGAGTGAATCAAAATATACACGATGAATGATAGACATTGATTCAATAAAATATAGGAATATTTTATTAAAATTAGAACTGTACAACTATGATAAATGACATACAAATGAAATATAAATACTAAGTAATTTATTTGATATTATAAATGAAATAAAATGAAAGGGGAAGGTACTTACCTGAATTGGGCTTACCTCAAAGTGATCTAGACTGAATATAATGATGGAATGGTGGAACAGAGCATTGCAACGATCTTCGAAAATTGTAGTGGAGGCAATTTTGGCTAGACTGGGGTGCTTGAGAGGGATAGGGACGCTGTGGGCACCCTAGTATGAAATGTGGGCACCCTATTATGAAATATGGGCACCCTAGTCTATGAAATAGTTCAAAATATGATCCCGATATGGTTGTTAAGTATCCACATCACTTCACCTTTGATCATGTAAATATCGCACCTAGTTTGTTGATGTTGTCATAAACCGTAAATCAAGAATCACTTGCAAAACCTCACACAAAATCATCAAACCCTAGAAAAATAACGATGCAAATGAAGGGGTCGGACTCTCCTCGGCTTCCAAATAGATGAAGGTTTCAGACTCAAGCGTGTCATTGTAATGTGTGATGGATTCCAAGTTAGGTAATTTGGAAGTAAATGAAATGTAGAATAACTTCCCATGTTAGGTCATCTGGGAAAGTAATGAATGTTACTCCCAAGTTAGGTCATATGGGAGACAGATGTAACTCCCAAGTTAGGTCATCTAGAGGCCAAATGTGTTGTATTGTATCGATTAAATGGTATGATTTTGATTGTTAGAGACTTGAACATATTTTATTGGTTGATTGATTGTTTGTTTTGATTGTTTTACTCATAGAGATATTTTATGCTTGTTGCCCCTAGGTTAGGTCATTAGGGGGAATCAATAGAAAAATGATGAAATGTCGCATGGCATATTAGTAAATATTTGAAAATAACAAATTAGAAGTGTTGAATGGTTGCCTAGTTATGTAAGGGTAATTATAGGATGACCCTAATTATATTCCCCCATTTCATAAAAATGGTATGTGACAACAAGAATGAACGATGAACCGAAAGTAAGCATGTTAATAGACAGTATATGATAGATATCACAAAAATATGTATAGATCAAGTGAAAGACAATGTCGAGGAGAAATAGTGTGTGTTTCATGTGTATGAAATGATGGTGGGCAGAATTCTAAAGAGAATTTCACAAATGGTATAAAAATAGACTAAAAATGCTCAAGATATTAGCAAAATTGTGCAACGTGTATTAGTTGAGTAGTGAATGTGAAGTATGACCATAGTAGAGTGAATAATGAAAAGTGGCTATAAATAGTAAAGTGAAAAAGTGATTAGTCAATTCATTTGTCTTTTGTGTGAGTGTGAGAGTGAGCTCTGAGTGTGTAAGGATGTCGCAAGTTAGAGCACCACGACCTAGCCGATTCGAGATGGTAGCGACCATCATGGCATCGCATACGACGATGGAGTTTGTAAGTGCAATTTTTTCAAAAATGCATTTAGTAAGTAGTTATAGTTGGTTAATTTTTACCAAAAATTTGTTTTTATTTTCCGGGTGTTTGGGACCTCGAAAAGAGTGGTGAAGGCACTAGTGTCCTTCGGGATAGGAGCACCTGAGACATAAGCGCTAGTGTTATGCTCCCAGTGCCCCAATCCTACTTCTAGGCATCCATGTCAAGAAAGTTTGATTTTTGCCGAGTGATGTAAACATAGCATTTGATGTGTAGTGATCTCATAAGTAAGCATATGTGTGTTTGTATGGTATTCTAACATTGTGTTTGGTGTCATTTTTTGGTGTCAGAGGGATATCCATTCAAAGGAGTTTCGTGATGGTCGCCTCTTAAGTACGCGTTGCAAAGGTTGGGTTTATCGATGATGATTGGGAGTTGATGGACCATGTCGGCTGCGACACATAGCAAGGATGGGGGATCTACCCCATAATATGCCTATGTTGACAGCTTTGTGTGAGAGATGGTGTGCGGACACTTGTACGTTTTGGCTACCTACAAGTGAGATGACAGTCACACTAGAGGATGTGTATCGCATACTACAATTACCTATTATTGGCGAGTAGAGGTTACATGTCATGGTTGTGGAGGATATGGAAAGATAGATGAGAGCCATTATGTGGTATTTTATAGGGTATCGAGTACCTATTGAGGTCCATATTAGTTTGGATGTGATTTTGAGATCGGGGTTACGCACTTGTAAAAGTTTATAGCCATGGTTATTATTCATCGATTGTAGTGGATGGAGGTCGTTGTGGTATCTTATATGAGATGCATGATAGTTGTCACTAGATAGAGGAGGAGAGTACTAGGTATGCATGGGCATGATGTGTATTGGCCCACCTGTATAGATATATATACAGATTTACATAGGAGGAGCATGGAGGTGGGATTATATCTACTACATTATGGATGTGTGAGCTTACAATCATATATCGGTATTGAGGCTAGTTGGTGGTCCGCGAGTAGATTGGGATAGGCTAGACATATTTTCTAGGAGATGGATTAGTGTGTGTGGGAAGAATATGGATACTAACACTTATAGAGCATTGATATATCAGATGGGGCTAAAGGCAGTGATATGGAGGCCATACCAAGACTATGGAGGATGGCCAGAGGATGTGGTAGAGTTACGATGCATATGGAGGATGATGTGGTTAGAAGACCGATTTCTAAGGTGACTGATTTATTCTAGGTAGAGAAGGTATCTCAATAATTCAAGATGTCCCAGTATGTGCCCTCGAGATCCATATGTGTGGGTTAGAACTGTTAGAGCACCAAGGAGGGTCAGAGCTAGACTAGGGCCCATAGGAGAGTAGTTAGTACCTCCAGGGCCAAACGAGGCCGATGCAGCTATAGAGCCAATGGGTACAGATGATACGGGGTGTACAGAGGCATATCGTGCATGGTGTACAATGCATCAATGGGTGTTTTTGTTTTCATTGTTTTGGATGCAGCAGGATTACCACATGGAGGAGGAGTGGAGGGGAAAGCACATGTCTCCAAAAACATAGAAGCGTAATGATAAGAGAGTGTGAGTATCCACGTATGGTTATGTTGTATGATTGGTTACTTGCTTATGTGATGGTTATGGTTATCTAATGTGTTTTTCTATTGATTTTAGGTGACATGTATTGGTCCTTAATTATGGACACATCTATCCGCACATCGACGCAAAATGTTCCCACCGATATACTCACGAGATGGAGGGATGTTAGAGTGTTTGGATGATATTGAAAGTGATCATGCCCACTTGTTTGAGCCGGTGGCCATAATGAAGCAACATGTACCATACTTCGAGCAAGAGGGATGAGGCACACAAGGAGACACGATGAGCAAGAGAGGTAGCGGGTGGTGGTCCTTTAACGCAGGATGTGTTTATACAATTCATCACATTACAAAGTTTCTTTGTGGAGCAAGGTGTACTAAGAACACACTACTGTGGAGATAGGTGGAGAGATATTGAGGTCGTGATCAATGGCGTAGAGTTAGTGGCGAGGCATCGAGTTCTAGAGCACTTACAATACTAGATAGTGACAATGATGATGAGATATGATTTGTATTGATGTATTTGATGTAGGGGAGTTTCCCCAGTGATGAGATATTTTGTAACTATGATTGTAATTGATATATATGGATTTATTGGCATATGATGATTGTATTTGGTATGTATTGATGTTATGATGTGATGATGATATATGTTATTTTTGTTTCGATATATGATATTTGATGTGTTTGAATATTGTTTGCATTTTTTAATGGACTCATAATATGACATAGATGATGATAGAAAAAATGTGTAATGTGATTATGAAAAGGAAATCATGATGAATAATTGATGATATGTAATAATATGGTGTGGTTGTATGTTAGGAGGATGAAGGTGGGGGTAGAATAGCAATTCCCCATTTTATAGATGATGAGGTTCATTTAGATAAGGCCCTCAGTAGTCAAGAATGGACCATATAGAAAAAGAGTGTGTCACTAGGGGTAGGGTGATATCAATCACCTACCAAAGACTTAGCGATGCAAAGCGGTGGAAGCATGTGGAATGAAAGCAACGGGAGCGTATGAACCAAACTAAATTTCATGTGGAGCGGTGGTGGGAGGTGAAAATTCCAAGGTTTTGGAAGCCAATGTGAAGCAATAACATGATGTGATGAATGAGATGGATGAGGTGGATGAGATGGTGCAGCGATGGATGGATGCGGTGAAGAGTGTGCATGAGTGACGACCTATGGCGATGGACAAAAATGACCTTAGCATTAGATGAAGGAGACAACTTAACTAGATTAGTATCCCATTTCTGAGGGAGAGGATACATGGACCACTCACGTGAGTGAGATCCAAAGTATATGATGACCTTATCCTCTAAATGTTGTAATCGATCGTGAAGGGTGAAGCAATCATTATCCCTATAGCCATTGATATGGTGATAGTTACAATATGTTCGATCATGCCAACGTTGTAAATGATGTTTTGGATGATGTTGGTTAGAAGGTAATAAAATTACATGCTCATTAAACAAAGCACACAGTGCATCATGTGTTCGAGCGTGATGAGAGAAATGCAATGGCTCACATGAAACATGTGTAGAAGATTGAGGTGTAACCTTTCGTGGAGTAGGAGAAGAAGGATGCTTTTGTGATGTAGTAGGTTGAGCTTTCTTGCAAGGAGGAGATGGAGATCATGTAGGATGCTCAATTGGTGGAAACAAAGAAGAAATAGATGATGTAGCAGTACTAACAATAGGTGGAGGATCTATAACATGCATACCAATAAGGTATTGTTCTAGATCAATGACTCTATAACATAAACGTGTGAATGATTCACATGTGTCATATTGCAATCTTTGTTTTAATGATGGAATCAAACCATAATAGAAGATAAATTTCTTCTCTTCATCAATAGGTTGAAAGACTAATTGGTGCATACAAGCATTGAATTGTAAAATGTAATCCATAATAGGTTCTATTTTTCCCTAATGTAAAAATACGTAGGTGATCATAGGTACCTTGAGGGTCGTTGTTGATGATAAATTAATGGTGAAAATATTCTTCCATATCATTATAAGTGCTAAGAGATCCAAATGGAAGGTGAGTATACCATTGTGAAGTGTCATCAATAAGACTATGAAAGCCTTTAATCAATAATTGATCATTAGAATATGAATCCATATCCATACGGTAATGTTTGAGATGCAAGTAGGGGTTTCCAATACCATCAAAACATGAAAAGGTAGGCATGATAAAATCCTTAGGAAATGTTGAGTTATGAATCTTCTTAGGAATAGGGTTGTCATGTAATGAATTTTTATCAATGGAAGCATAATAGGCCTTGCTTTCTAATGTGATTGATTGAACCTAAGACTGTAAATGACCCACAACACATATGAGAGAAAAGATATCCTATAAAGGGATAGTAGAGGATGGTAATAATGTGTGAAGTAGTTGTAACTTTCCATTGTGAGTAATCATAGGGATGTCTAGAGGATATGTAGGAGATTACGATACTAAAGGCACACTAAGTGTAGGTGTTAAAGAAGAAATAGGTAATAAAGGACATGAAATGTCCATAGATTCTGGGATCGAGAATAGCATCGGAAACATCCCTAGAAGATGGAGTTTCGAGATGGATATGCAACGATAGGAGGATATGAACTTAGAGATGGATATGGATCATGCATATTATTAGATACAACCTCAGAAGAATATGACAATGGAGCAAGAGATTCACACTCAATAGTATGTAAAGTAGTAGACTCGTGACTATCAATTGTTTCATCAAAATCAGAGAGAGACTCATATATGAAAATTTCATTAAGTGTATCATCAATTAGATCATCAACATAGTGTGAATGAGTATGTGAAATAGTATGCGATGGATCATGAGAAGCATTATCATAAATAGGAGAAGAATTATATGAATCTATAGTAGTGGTCTAACTAGGAGGAGAATCAATATGCACATCTTTATAATCGTCAAGACCAAATATGAAATCAATAAGAGAGTAATCAAGAATTTCCTTGGAAATGTCAAGAGGATCATTTTTAACTCGTATAACAAGGTCGATAAAGAGAAAATATAGCTAGATCTAAAATGATGCTAAAGGAAGAATTATCAAATCTAGTAGGTATATGACATTCGTTAGCTAAGAGTTGTTGTTGAATATCATCTAGCATAGTAACATCATGATATAGATCCATAAGCTCAACTATAGTTTCCTCATCATAGATGGAATTAACGCTAACATGAGGCATGATGGTCCTAGAAGGATAAGAGTTATCCATAGCCATTAGGATTTGAGTGGATCCTAGGGCAAAATGTTCTAAGATATGGGTTCACCAAAATGATTCAATAAAATCTAAGAATATTTTATTAAAATCAGAAATGTACAGCTATGATAAATGACATACAATTGAAATATAAATGTTAAGTAATTTATTTGATATTCTAAATGAAATAAAATGAAAGGAAGGTACTTACCTGAATTGTACTTACCTTGTAGTGATTTGGGGACTGAACAGAGTGATGGAATGGTGGAACAGAGTGACATAATGATCTTCATAAAATTGTAGTGGAGGAAAATATGGCGGACTAGGGATCTTAGAGAGGGATATGGGCATCTGTGGGCACCATGGTCTGAAATTTGGGTACCCTAATCTGTGAAATAGCTCGAAATATTATCCCGATATGGTCGTTGGGTCTTCTCATCACTTCTCCTTAGATCACGTAAATGTCACACCGGTTCATTGATGTTGTCATAAACCTACAATGAAGAATCACCTACAAAACCCCACACAAAAGCATCAAACCCTAAAAAAACAAAGAAGGAAATGAAGGGCTTGGTATGTCCTCATCTTAAAAATGGATGAACTTATGACTGATTGTTGCACTACATCTTAGAACCAATGTATTTTTGTGTGTTTTTATGTGTAATAATGTGCCTAGGTTTCCCTAGCGCCAATGACACAAAGACATCGGGAAATATCTAGATAAAATGCAAGATGTGTGGTATGGAAAAAATAGGCTCCCCTTCCTATGTAGTGTGTGATGTAGAATAATGCCCAAATGAAATCCCTTCCTCCATATATATGGCTATCCCGTATAGAAATATTCCTCCCATAAGGTAGTATTATGTTGCATTTATATAGGGATCTCTTGTTCAACTTTCGACACTAATGAAAAGACATGCTTTGACTAGTACCTCAAGAAATGAGAGGGAAAACCGAAAAGACTAACCTATAATGACAAAAATAAAACCAAGTGTGATAGGGAATAGGGCACCCCAAACGCCCGAATCCTTCTCTAAGCGCCCTAGTCAAAATAATAGTGATGAAAACTTAGTGAGTACTCGATGATAGGAATTCCGAGACCTAATGAGAATTGTGTGAATGAGTGAAAAATGTACAAGACCAACATCGGTAATGACCAACAAGACAAACGAATGGACTATGGAATGGGTCATCAATAAATACTTTTCTTATGCAAGATCAATATATAAAATAACATACTTATTGGTATAATAATAGCAATAAGTGCGTGATTTTATGACTACATATGTGTATAAATTCAAAAAAATAGCTATAAAAAGACATAGTTAGAAAATAATAAGTATGGAAACCTTATACTAGTTAGAAAAATTGAAAAATCATATATTTAGAAAGAAGAAAGTTTATTTGACCTCATAGTAAAAATTTTAATAAATTTGTTGATTGTTTTTATGGGATTTATTATTGAGGAAGACAGATTTTAGCATTTTCTATTGAAAACATGTGGTTTGTTGTGTTTTATCGGGTCCATTCCTTGGGTTTGGGGATCCAAACCTGGATCCAACGAAAGATATTTTGGATTTGGAAAATGGATAAAAGAAACACAAGCACATTTCATTTTTTTATACATCCCCTACCCTCCAACTTACTTTTCCACCTATTTCACGGGATTTTTTTCCCGCTTTGTCTGCCTTTCCGCACATTCTTGTACATTTCTACACAAATTTTGAGTAATTGAGGTTGTCCCTTACCCCACCATCTATATTTTTCTAATCATGGGGGATAAAAGCTGACGTAAGGACATGAAGAAGGTTAAGAACAAGACACCAGAGAAATTAGAAGAGATTAGAATAAAGAAAGTGAAGCGGATGTGAAAACTTCATGGAGGGAAAGGTACATCTACTATGTCAAATGTACCTGATGTTTTAGAAAATGATGATGAAATACATAATGAAATTGAGGAGAATAATTATTTTGCAATGAGTATTGATAATGAATTGAATGATAATGTTGTTATGGATAAATAATTTGGTATGAATGATAATATTGAACCTTTACCTGAGATTCCAAATGTTAATCTTGAAATTTGCATGGAAACACTAAATGAAGAAAGTAATCTTGCTAATGAATCTTTACCTCTAAGAACACCTCCTTCCATTTTTGCATAGAAAACTCATTCACTTAATTTAAATTGATGAAAACATTATAAAACCAATGCCTAACAAAATTTCTGAAATAAATGTGAGAAGAAAAGCTATGGGAATTTGGGATAATTACTTTGAGAATTTAAATGATACACAAAGATGTCAATTATTTGTTACATTGATGAAATTAATTAAGATGATACCTATAATGAAGACCCTAGGGTTAAGAACATCTAATGTTGATGATCAAAATGTGGTAATTGTTGAAAATATACATAAAGCATACCATACTATAGGTGTTAACAAACACTCCAAAGATAGTAATGTTACATGGCGTGCACTTACTAATTGTATAGTAAGTGATAAAATAGTTAGTAAACGCTTGATTAGAAAAATAAGTAGACTTTTGAAGCTAAATAAAAAAACACTAATGAAAGATATAGGAGAGGTAAAAGTCTTGATCAACCAATAACACTGACTATTGGGTATTCTCTAGTAGACTCCCATAGAAAGAAAAGGATACATCTGATATTATAAAATAATTACTTGTAAAGTTTTGGAATGAGAACACAAGGGTCTCACTGAATAGAATAAATACAATAAAAAGAAGAATAGGTTCTCATAATCGTGAAATGCATGCAAAAGATTTCTTGGATATGACTCAAACATAATTTTTCTCTAAGTTTAAGAATAAAAATCCATAAATTAACATTAGCCAAATATTTTTGAAATGAACAAACCATTTTATGTGAAAATCAATCCCTCATGTACCACTTGTTGTTGTAGGCATCATGTTGAATTTTCAATTCATTATGATGTTTTTGGCAAGTACGTTGTGTTTTACTTACTGACATCATGTTACAAGTGTGTGGATTAAATGTCCCACCAAAATATTAAAGGGAATTTATTCCTATGATATTTTGTGAAAGTTCAATTTGAATTTTTTTATTAAAAACATGTTTGCATAGAGAACGCGCAATTGATCAACTAAAATGTGTAAATATCCTATAGTTAATCTAATCTAGAATGACATGTAAATGCAATAAATAAATTCAGTAAAGAAGTACGTCAATGACCCAAGAAATTATGTAAAAGGAAATGCTAACCCTAATGTGCAAGGGAGAAGAGGAAAGAACTCAGCTAATTTGATGATCTTGCAGGATTGTGTCGCAGAAATGAATGGAGGAACAGAAAACAGGAATGACTATGCAGAGGTCCCGAAAAGGATGGATCTGGGCTGATTAGATGGACTAGAGATCCTAGAGAGGGACTAGGGATTCTACGAGTGCTCTAGTCTGCGTAATGTGCACCCTGGTCTTTTCAATAGGTTCAAAACTGAGTTTTATAGGTTCGGAAGGTGGTCTGAAACCCTCACTGTTTGTCACATCAAATTCCCGCACTACTTGGTGTCACTGATAATCCAAGATGTATAGAAAACCTTAGCTACCACAATATTGGGCTTACTAACTGAGTGTTGCACTACATTTCAGACCCAAATGTAGTTCTAGTGAGTGTGTGCATCATGTGCCCTATGTGCTCTTGTGCCAGTCACACTTTGTGAAGTAGCGAGCAATAACTAGATGTAGAAAATGTAATAGAATATGTGCATGGAATAGAATAGATTCCCTCCCACTATGCTTGTGTGATTCAGATGAATCATCCTTTTCTGTGTGATGGAGATAATGGATGTCAATGATCTCAAAAATGGATGCAACTCTAGATGGATGATAGTACATACTAGTGTTTGGTCCCTTGTTAAGGTCTCATAAGTTTATATTTATAGCGTTCTCTTGATTTATTTTTTTAATTAACCCCAAAATGGCCAACCACCAAAAATATAAATATATCAAATGGCTAGAAAGAGCTTAAAGAGTGGCAGGGAATGTGTGTGGTGGAGGTCGGGAATGATGACATAAATCAAATAAAAATGAACAAGATACGGGGTTAATTAGTAATTTCTTCACTCAAAAGCCTTATAAATAGTAGTATGAGATCGAGACTAAATAATGTCTAAAGCGCATGATTTTGTGTCTACATTTTCCCCGCTTTATGTTGGTGAGCATAAATATCAGTAACATAAAGTAGATAGAGATGCATACCTGATGTCCATGAATATTGTAATAGAAAAATGCTTGAAAGACTAGATAAAGTGTGGCATGACAAAAATATGGTGGACAATGGAAACTATAGATGAAAATTCACAAAAAAAAGTGATGAGAGTGAAACCTAGGGCAAAAACGAGTGTGTAGATACTTATGTGTGTGATGTACATGCATGGTTAGTATAATGTGTGTTGTCGAGAGTGTTTTTTTAGGTTAATGTTGTTATTGCCCCCATTTGACTTCTTGTTTCTCATACAATCGACTGCAAAGAGAAAACGATCAAGTAGTCAAATATGTATATATGTGTGTGTGTGTGTAAAAACACAATGTAAGAGACACATGTAAAAGTATGTAAATGAAAAATGTAAATGGAACATGTGCACCTAATCCGTGTCTAGAAAGAGAGTGTAGAAGGATAGCTTCAGACTTTGTGAGTTTTTGGGCGATCTCATGCCACCCTTGCCTGAAGAAGTGTAGGGAGAAAGTTGCATTATTCTCCTTCCTATAAGTGTTTCCCGAATGTGTGTGAATATATCTATATACATCCTGGTTTTTTATCAATCCGACACCACTTTCTGAAGTAGTGTAGGGAGGTACACCCATTGTAACCTCCAAGCCTATAATTTCTTCTCAGAATGCTAAGGACAACCATGTCCTGTAAAATCCACTATGTATGGGGTTCATAGATTGGTATGAACCCACTCGTTGTATATAACTAAACTGAACCAGTGTAGAATCTTTGTGTAGTGTGTATAAAAACCCCAAATGATGCCCCCTCTTTTAATGTGCATACGACGTTGCTTGATAGCAAAAATGTGGCCCCAAAAGAGGACCAACCGCATGTACTCTAAAACTCTACCCTACATGGGGAAGGGAATGTTCTTGGTAGAAACCAAGGTGTGCATAAACAAATATGGCTAGCCATAAACAAGTCTTAGTATGAAAAATCATGCATGTAAAAGACATTGTGTAAGCTACACAAACAATGTATAAGCTTCAAAAACAATGTAGTAAACATGCAAGAAAAAAATAAGTATACCACAAAAGCAGCTTACAAACATGGGACATCACTCATGATGTCTCAAGACACACTAGGCCATCATGGCCGCAAATAACAAACAATTTTTCATGCCAAGCATAGGGCAAGGCTCGCATACAAGAACAAACAATAAAGAAATAATGTAACAAACAAGTATGGAAGAAAATATCCTCACATAACAAATGTTACACATCAAACACCCATTAGCATGTTATAAAGATAAGTATTATGTCAAAATCATGTATAACCAAGTAATGTAAAGCTATAAGTATGAAATGAAACAATAACACCTAGAAAAGATGAATTTGGATGCCCCCAATGCGACCAAAGTGTAGGAAGGGTAGATGACGAGTATCCATGTTGTGTGTAAGAGAATTTTATCCGTGATCACAACTAGAAAAAGATGTGAATGCGCGCATGTTTGGATGATATAGATAAATGACATAAAGTTATCTAACTAGCATGTTTAATAAAGCGACCATGAATAAGAAAAAGTAAGAAAAAGTTATAAAGCAACTATAGTATGCAATATGTTGTGGATGGATGGAATGGAATGAAAAAAGGAATGATATAAGCCGCGTGCCCCCTAAGTGAATGGAAATTTATGTAGTGAGGTTCATTTAGTTTTCCCCCTTAGCATTCAAGAATGAACCATAAACGAGAGTGTGTCATCGGGAAATGGTCAAAGTGTGTGTTGTGTTTAACGCACTGTGATGAATGTGTAGGTGTAGTGATGAGATGTGACCTAGTGATGATGTGTGTGTGAACCCTATAGCTGAAGCATATATCACAACCAAATGAATGTATAAGTGATGATTTATCCTAAACATATATCACTATAAGATGAATGGATGAGTGATGATTTATCCCTAAGCGTATATCACTACGAGATGAAAAGAGGGAGTGGTGATGTAACCTAAGGTGTATACCACTACAAAATGATAGAATGGGTGACCATTTAGCCTAAAGCGTATGGCACTAACCTAGTAATGTCACATGATGAAAGGTCAAATGATAAATGCATGATGAAGAGAAGGTCCATTTGATTTTTAAACCCTCAATAGTCGAGTATGGACCAAGGAACTAAAGTGTGTCATAGGGTAGTGAGTGCAAAGCATGTAGAAGACAATGTAGTATGTGTGATAATAATAGATGACCATATAATGTGTAGGATGTGTGATATGTAAAGTATATAATGTAATGCAAAAAGGCATAGATAGCCTAATAGTTTGAAATGTGTGCTATGTGATGTGTATGATGAGTAGTATGTAATCTTAGATGCAAGTATGACTCATGTATGATGAGGAATAGTAAGATGTTTGATGGGTGGATGTGTAAATGTCAAAAAGATGTAAACGAATTATATAATGTGTGATGTAAAATGCACAATGTTTGAAGAGACATAGTGTGTAGTAATTATTGTGCAGTGTGTGGGGTTCATGTGTAGTAATCCTCAATAGTCAAGTGTGAACCGAAGCACAAGAATGTGTCATCGGGTAATGATGACGCTAAAGTATGAATGAATATGTGTATGTTAGGTGATTGATGTAAGAGCATGCCAAGATGATATATGTGTAGATGTTATGATGAGTGGGGGTGTATTAGATGTCATGACCCCCAAGTGTACATGAGTGAGCTAACCAATAACCGTGAAGGACGAAGGTCCTCCATCCGATGTAAGTGATGATGAAAGCATATGATGATGCTCTAATAATGGTGGTATGATAGATAAATGTTGTGTTGGTGAATGAATTCTAAACGCATGTGATGGATGAATGTATGATGAAGGTCGTGGCATCGTAAAGTGCTTCAATGATGGAGATCTACATGATGTTGAATGCGAAGATGATGAAGACCCGCATGGAATAAACCAAGGTGGTGACCTATGTCAAGATGCAGTAATTGTCCTAGGAATGGGCCTATACCTATGTGGAGGACTAGTGGAATGAAGCATTCGTGTAAATGGTATGCGAATAGTGAGCTAGGATTAGATTGTTCTTTAAGCAACATATAATGTGATGTGTTAGAGGAAGTAGATGATGTGGTAACTAATGTGCAAGGAGATGACGACCATGGTGTAGATGGAGGGACACCATCAATAGAGATGAATTGATTGTTGTGAATAAACTTAAGTTGTAAATTATTCATAGAAATGATAGACTGAGATCGAAGAATCCAATTGAGAACGAGAAGCGTGTCACATCTACCAACATTGTTTCTAATGAGGAAAGGTACAAGAAGTGTAAGAGGACCAACTTTGACATGAAGTTGAACAACGCCAAATGGTTTGTTAAAAGGATATTCAATTTGTGATGGAGGATAGTTGATAGCATTCGAGAAAAGATATAGAACATGCACTAACGTGCCATGATGGGTCAACCTTAGTGTTGTTAATGGAGATTGAACCAATAGATGCATTGATATGTAAATGATTATATGAGAAATTTGCATCATAATCAATGTCGAGAGAAAGAAATGATTGGTGGTGAAGCGTTAGTGTTTACTACTAAGAAATCTAGAGCTCCTGATCTAGGAGGAGGTACTGTGTGATATGTATGATTGGTAGAA
This sequence comes from Taxus wallichiana var. yunnanensis, assembly GCA_018340775.1. Taxonomy (NCBI): domain Eukaryota; kingdom Viridiplantae; phylum Streptophyta; class Pinopsida; order Cupressales; family Taxaceae; genus Taxus; species Taxus wallichiana. Next base: position 368,251,405 of record CM031242.1, on the reverse strand, counting down.
GAGCCGATGTCTTCTTGTCATGTTGTTGAGATTCATTGTTAAAGAGATTGAGTTTACCCTTATCATTGGTCGGGCAGAGCTAGTAGATTCTAGAAACTCTAGTTTGTTGTCATCAATTAGATCTTGGATGATTGTACGAGTTTGAGAAATCTATTTGTAGAATGTCCTACGCATCAATGATAATCACAGTGGAAGTTCTCATTATAGTTCCTACCTTTTGGTCGTGATGGGTCTAACTCGAGTGGTGGGGAAGAGTAATAAGATTTATTTTGAGGATTTGTTTCAATATGAGATGTAGAGCCATTGGAAAGTTACTAAACATGTGTCGAGGTTGTTGTGACTAAACCTATTTAGTAGGAGTGACTATGTTGACGGTGATTTTAGCGTCGGTTGGCTTAGTGGAAGATGGTTTGAATGGCGTCTTGTTTGGAAAACAAGTGGAGGATGAAGCTTGTTCTACTTAAGCTTTCCTATGGATAGGAGTTTGGTCTCATGAAGCTTAAGAGTATGAAAAATTTGATCAAACAAAGGAGAGGTTTCAAAAATAATACTCTCTTGGAGAGGTGGTAAAAGAATCTAAATGAACAAGTCCTGAAGCTTAGAGTCTGCAAGTACATTTGTCATCTTAGCTAGATTGTTCTTATATCTCAAAACATAGTTAGTGAGGTGTTCATTTGATCCTTGTTTAAGTTGTGTTAGCTGAGCATAAGAGATCTTAGAGCCTATATTGATGGAGAAATGAGTAAGAAAGGCATTGGATAGATGTGTGAATGAAGTTACCGAGTGAACAAGTAGGTCATAAAACCAACGCATCACATAATCATGGAGACTACGAGGAAATATTTTAGCTAAAATAATATGATCGTCGGCAAAATCTAGACAAGCGACATGAAACGCTCTAAGATGCTCCTGTGGGTCACCATGCCCATTGAAAATGGGAAGCTTAGGGGTGAAAATCTAGGAGGAAGTGGATAAGTAGAGATGGCAGGTGCGAATGGAGTATGCAACAATAAGGTAGAATCTAAATATGGTGATGCATGTAAAGTAGCCTGCTACAACTTACGAATTTGAGCTTGAAGATCATGATAAAGAGAAGTTAAGTCTTGATTTCCAATAGATGAAACTTGTCGTATATGAGAAACTAAGGGTGGCATAAAATGATTGGTAGGAGTAGTAACAAAAATGAGAATAGTAGAAATAGGTGGAAGAGTATAAGCAAGCGGTTGAGTAGCAACAAAAGTGGGTATGGCCACGGAAGCATTGAGTTCCACCAAATTAGTAGCCTCCTCGCGAGCCACATGTAAAAGTAAGTCTAGATCTTGTGGATGTGCAACAATATGATCATTAATGGCCTTAAGATGTTCTAAAATGTTTAACTAGTATGAGATTGATCCATGGCGAAATGATAATAAACCCTAGAATGGTAAAGTATGAATGAAGAATCTAGAAGCGTGAATGATCAATTCAGGTTCACCAAAATGATTAACTAAAATGTGAAAATATCCTATAGTTAATCTAATCTAGAATGACATGTAAATGTAGTAAAGAAGTATGTAAATGACCTAAAAAACTATGTGAAAGGAAATAATAACCCTAATGTGCAAGGGAGAAGAGGAAAAACTCATATGATTTGATGATCTTGTAAGACTCGTGTCGTAGAAATGATAGGAGGAACATAAAACAGGAACGATTGTGTAGAGGTATCGAAAAGGATGGATATGAGTTGATTATCTGGACTGGAGCACTTGGAGAGGGATTGGGGAACCTACATGTGCTTTGGTCTTTAGAATGGGTGCCATGGTCTCATGTAAGAGTTGAATCGAGTTTCATAAGATCGAGGTAGTTCAAAACCCTTGTTGTGTGTTACATCGATTCACCGCATAGCTTTAGGTTTTGTTGATAATCCAAGATGTATAGAATACCTCATCTTCCACAATAGTGGGCTTACTAATTGAGCATTGCACTACATTTCAGACCCAAATGTAGTTTTGGTGAGTGTGTGCATAGTGCCCTAGGTGCTCTTGTGTCAGTTGCACTTTGTAAAGTAGTGAGCAATAACTAGATGTAGAAAATGTAATAATATGTGTGCGTGGAATAGAATAGAATCCCTCCCCCTATGCTTGTGTGATACAGATGAACCAGCCATGTCCTTGTGATGGAGCTAATGCATGTAAATTATCTCAAAAATGGATGCAACTCTAGATGGATGATATTAGTGACTAGTGTTTGGTCACTCATTATGGTATCATAACTTTATATCTATAGGATTCTCTTGATCTAATTTCATAATTTACCCCGAAATGGTCAACCACCAAAAAGATAAAGATCTCAAATGGCTAGAAAGAGACCAAAAGGTTTCGGGAAAGTGTGAAAAGGATCGAGTGCCTATGGTGGGACCAGGGCACCCATAGGCACCCTAGTCAAGGCTAAAATAACGGGAGATGATAAAAATGACTAGTAATATATGCGGTGGAGGTCGGGAATGACGATAGAAATCAAATAAAAATGACCAAGAGATGGGGGTTAATGAGTACATTCTTCACTCAAAACCTTCTAAATAGTAGTATGAGACTAGGATTGAATAATGTCCAAAGTGCATGATTTTGTGTCTACAACAATGTATGTGGTGGCTTTCGAAATTGAAAAGATGTATCCATGAGGAGAGTACACATTCAATAGGAAAATAATTAGTTGGTTTCAGAAAATATAAATTTTTGGCATATCAATTAAAAGATGGAAAAGAATCTAAGAGGTGTGAGCTTATTACAAAATAATTACATGTATCATAATATATGGTCAAATTCAAAGAGGAAATTGTTTATGAGTATGTAAGGCACACACATAGAGCTTGATGGTTGGATGAACAATTCAAGTTAATCAAGGACACATTCCCACTTGGTACTATTGTTTCAGTAGTTGAATTCACATAGAATTACTCATTACAACCACAAATGGAGGTTCAATCACAATACTATAACTCAATGCAAGTTACTATTTTCGTGCATATAACATTCATGTACTCTCTAGAAAGCATTGAACAAGATCAAAAATATCAAGAGAGTATCATTTATACATCATTGATGATTAGACACATTCTACAAAATATGTGCAAAGTTGTTTCCAGTTGCTTTATGCGAACTTGGCTTAGAGGAACATTATTTTCAATCGACATTACATTTGGTTGGACAATTACACATCACAATTCAAGAATGCACGGATGTTTTATTGGCTAAGAAGGATGCACATAATAACAAAGTGCACAACATATCTATATTTTTACCGAGGCAAGACATGGGAAAGAAGAGTATTATTTTGCAAGATCATGTGTGAAAATATCCCTTGCAAGAGAATAATTAAAGTTCAATGATGGTGCTAAATTTAAAGGTGCGTAAAGCATTAGTGATTGGTTTAATAATAACATGGGATATGAATCTCAAGATACTTCAATAGTTCATCAATATTTCTGGTTGATAAAGGAACAAAATTTGGTAAGCTATGAATATTGTATGACGATTACGAGATCAAGTGATATGCACTCATTCTGTTGTTCAAATTCATGTTCTTGCACTATTTAAACCAGTGCATGCAAGGCCAAATTAAGGTTTCTGAGCGCCTTAGGTAGTACTCGGAGCATGCACCCCCCTCCCACCTAGGACCAATGACCCACCTATATGTGAATGTTTTTAAACAATTATAGACTTAGTATAACTCTTAACACATTTTATTAAAGCTATAAAGATTTTTATCTTACCTTTTCCATAGCAAAACTATAAATGACATCATCATAATTTATTGTTGTAGCAATGTCACATTCAATTGTCAAAATAGAAAGGCTATTCAATCTAGTTTCACCCATTTTTTACCTTAAATTGATTTTTACTCTTGTTAGACTAGAAAATGCTCTCTCAAAACTGTAATTTCCAACAGGAATGCAAAGAAACATTTGTATTGCAACATCTAGATTTGGGAGCGTGGTGTCTAGTCCACTTTTTCTTAAATATTTTGACATTGATGATATACTTGTCAAGTTTTCACGTCTTGCTAATGCCTGGAAATGGATGCATTCAATGTCAAGGGAGGTTTCCAAGTCTGTGTTATATGTTTTTACTAAAGAATTAGAGCATTTCAATATTGTCTCATTATCAATATCTTTTAAATTGTTCAAAAATCCAAACCTATCATTTAACACACTATATGATTCATTTGTTCTTGATAATTCCCTTATTAAGTTGTCTATAATAACATAGAATACCTCCACCCTCATATGATCCCTTCCTGTTTGTGGAATTTCGACATCTCTCATTTCATCAAAGTGAACTTTTCTTTTTCTTTTTCTTTTATTATCAATTTTGTACTCTTCTTTTCCACTAATGATCTTAGCATGTTGCTCATATGTATCAAAATTCTCTCTAATATTTTGAATATAATCTATTAATGAATTATAATGAGTCACAACCATGGTTAATTCAATTTCTACCTTTTGTAGATATTTGTTAGTTGCATCCATTCTTTCAAGAATACTATGCCAAATACAACACATCACACAAGTTTCTAACTTGTCTAGTTTTTTGTGAATACACTTTGCTTCATGTCGCATGGTAGTTGTTTGATTTTTGTCTTGAGCTATATTTACAAAAACATCTTGAATTTTACTATATCCCAAGAAAAGTGCTTTAACTGCATCAACTCTAGCTGACCATCTTATTTCAGAAATAGATTTTACAACGCGACAAATTCCATCCAAAAAAATTGATAAAATTTCCCACCGATAAGTTGAGGCACTTAGGAAAGTGTAAATAAGTTGAAGTACTGAAAAAAATCTATAGTTGTACAAAATTCTGCAGCTAAAGATCCAACAAGATTTAAGGAATGCCCTGAACAAGGTACAAACTCATCCATATACATGTGATTTTTAATCCTATTTTGTAGACTTGTGTATTTTCCAGACATGTTACTTTCATTATCATATGCTTTCCCCCAACAATATTTGATATTAATGTTATAGTCATCTAGTGTTGTAAGTACAAAAGCTTCTAAATCACATGATTTGTGTCCAACCGAAGGAATGTATTTTAAAAATTGTTCAACTGGAATTCCTTCTTGAGAAACATACCTTATCACAAATACTAACTGGTCAATGTGAGATACATCAGGTGTTGAGTCAACAATAATTGAAAAATATTTTGCGTTGTGGAGTTCTTCAACTATTTTTTTATAACTTTTTGTGCCATAAGGTCAATAAATTCATTACATGTTGTCGTAGATAAATAATATAGAAATCCTTTTCCTGATTTTCCATATTGTGAAATTTGATTTGCCAAAAATGGGTCAAACTCTGCAATAAGTTCTAAACACCCTAAAAATTCCATTTCTAGAAGATCCTAATAAATTGTCACCACCACGAAAGGCAATACCTCTAGTAGCAAGGAATTTCACAGTTGCAACAATACGCTTTAAAACATTCCTCCAATACTCTACTTCATTTTGGTATTGACTTGCAAGTGTAGAATCAACTCTTCCCAAAACATTACTTCGAGTGATGAAATTAAGAATTGAAGTCCTATGATCAGGGGAATCCTCATGCTCTCTTAAACTAGCCAATGCATTTTTCCAATCATTAAATCCAATTTTGGAAAATGTGGTTGATTTTGCTTGAAAAAGGTGACAAGGAATGCAATAAACAACTCCTTTTGACTCTGAGTAAAGCAACCATTCTCTTAATTTTTGTTCATTGTTTAAAATTTTCCATTGAAACAAATCTTTAGAAACATATCTAAAACAATCTGAGTATTGGCGTTTTGAATTTGAAAAATCAACATTCATATCTTGTTTTGGTGTATTTAAAATTATATATTCTATTGTATTGTTGTCTATTACCCATTTTGTAGGATCGGGATCAACAATGAAATGTTCATTAACGATGGGTTGAACAATAGTATTTTCATTGTTCTCTTCTTATTGTGTGTTCTCCTTATCTTGTGTGTTTTCATCTCCTATTGAATTTGATTGTGTATTTTTTTCACTAACCGAAGAATAATTATCATTTTCATTAAAAACTACATTTGACTTTAAATTTTCATTTGATGCACTTAAAAATATATTTATTTTAGGTATATTTTTCAAAAGGTTTTTTTCCTCCTCAATTTTTTGTTTAGCTTTTTTCGAAACTTGAGCACCACTTAATTTTTTAGTTTTATCCATTTGAACTAAACAGTTATCAAGTTACAATAACTACCCGAATACTTGTTGTCGTTGATAATGATGCTATAAATTATAATCAATACTATTCCAAAAGTGAAATAATATAAATACAATCAATTACATAATAAGAATAATTAAAAATTTAAATCAAAATGTAATAATATAATTGATGCAATTGAGAACAAAATTAATGCAACATCAAATGTAAGATGCTAGAGCAGTTAGGGTTTGATCACTTAGCTTTATGTTCTTCCCCCAAGATGAATGATGATCTACCAGATCTAATGTTGAACTTGATTTAAAAGGAACTTTAGGCTTTGGACTTTGGAGAAAGATCTGATGCAAGTGCCTATTGAATTTTGAAATCTTCCTCCCACCGGTGAAGATTTCAACGTCGCAGCAAAGCTCAATTTCCATTGTCCACAACTTACAAGTAGATATATAATTTTCCTTTCCGAATCCCAATACAGAAAGGCAAAGCATACAATCGCGATCAGTGCCTCAGCTTGTGCAGTGCATTTGAAAAGAACTAGATTCTCATTCAACTTTCAAGGTAACCGTAAGTTGTACTTGTGTTGCGCTGGTGCCAGGGAACAACTATTGAAATTTGAGTGCCAATGTGAGTGGGTGAATGATTTCCAAGTTCCAACGGCAGTGGAAGAATTAAGAAACATGAATGTGGAACCCGAATAGTGGACTATGTTGCAGACTTGCCCGTTACACAACTAGAGTAATCTGAAGTTTTTCTTAGAAGCAAATGTAACAAAGACCATATAAATGAAATGAAATAAGATAATATACGAAGGAGACTAATTTTGTTAATGTGGAGGCTCTAGATTTTCTATGTGCAGTCTGTAATCTAAACAATCTGCCTGAAACAGTGAAATCAAAAGTAACGAAGTTTACATTGTTTATTCACATCAGAATGTATATGCGTGAAGAGTCCGATGATAAGAAAATAGTGAGAACAACTTCAAGCAAAAGAAAAATTATATTGTCTATACATTTTGATATGTCCTACAAAAAGTTTGAAGGGCATTAAAAATTGTCATCAACATCAGCAGTTACATCATTTGCGTAAAATAATATTTTAATTGTTTAACTAAATAAGAATAATATCATTGCAATTGAGACTATTGAGTGCCACCGTGTCGGTGGGAGATTAAGATACATGCCTAGGGTGAGGGGTCGAGGACCCGTGGTTTACATTTTTACCATTTGACTTGAGGCAATTAATTATCATGCCCAAGGGGAGAATCGAAGTGCCAATGTGGGCCTATACAATGTAGCTTCGTAGGTGAAAGTCATTGGACTCAATGCACAGATCCATGACCTTAGACTCGGAGTCTAGAGAACAAAAATGAATTTTAAATCGTAGTCTTTTGCTGGAATTTGTAAACAATACTGAGCGATTGAGATTCACAAATTTGAAAATGAGTGGGGACTGGGCAATTAATATCAATAGTTTTTTGTAAAATCTTAACCAAGCCTTAGCTGATCGCATAGTCCGAGTCACCAACCGGAATTTTTTTGAAAATGTGGCACCCTCCCTTTTGTGCACCCTAGGCAACTACCTAGGTTGCCTAGGGTAAGACATGCCCCTGGGTGCATGGCATGTTTTTCTATATCATAAATTGATTTTGTGTAGAATGAATGTAAGTCACAAAAGTGGGTGGATGAATGGACTTGTAGACCTCTACTTCAACTTAACACATATCAAGTTCCGTGAGCATTACAACTTACAATGTCTTTAGATCATATGACAACATCACCTGACTTTGACCAAGTCTTTGATTTAGTGAAACAAGGTACATACATGTCATGTTATAAATTTATAAATTATGAAATGATAATCTCTTAATGTATTTTAAATTTGACTTGAGTTTTACTTTGTGATGCAGGCATGTTTTTGCAGTTATTGTGACAAAATTTAACGAAGAGGGAACAAAATACTTATCTCATTGTGTAGAGGGAAAACAAAAATTGACTTCCACAGTCATTGATGATGAAAACATGTAGTATCTCACTAGGTCGGTGGTAGTCACTAGAAACTAACTTCGATGATATCCTATCAAAAAATCAAATACTTGGTTATTTGAAGACTATGAAATACATGGAAATATACTTCACTATTCATATTTGGTTCTTGAAACAAATATTTAGTTGATCAAATATCAAGGTAGGCCATCAAACAAGAATCTGTGGAAGGTTCGTGAATCAGATCATGAAATAATTCTTACTACTGTAAAGAGTAGATTTGATCCTTACAGTTCATTGGATTGAATTTTCAAAGGTATGTTCACTTAAGATTAGATATACATCTACATGAATTCAATTTGAATATTTAATTTAATGATTTTGTTTAAATTTTTTATGTTTTAAAATTCTATTTAATTGTTTACGTAGGTTATTGGTGCCAAAAACTTCCACCTTCATGTGGTTGGAACTATTAGTAGAGAATTTATTATTCTCGAAGCTAAGAGAAGCTAAGGAAAATTAAATATTGGAAACGAAAAACAAGAAGAAATTCTCATTTCACCACCTATATTGTATGAAAAATCTCTTCTTCAAATTCTCATTTCACAACCTATATTATATGAACAATCTCTTCTTAACATGTTTCCTAGTACTTGTTTCGCATTGAAGTATTTTTGCCATGAAAAGGAGCCTTGCCTAGTGTATAATATGCCACCCCGACATGTGGGGACATTCAATTCGGTGTCATGAGCGTGCGTTTACAAAATATTGCATTGGACAACCTTACACTAACTCACACTACAAAGTATTCGGCATAGTTGCAAACAATAAGACAATGAGAGGACCAAATTGAGATGGAGAAAACTGAGACATGATTTTGTAGAGGGTCTTAATGTGGAGGTGTAGGATCGACATGAAATTTCAAGGTGCCATAAAGACAAAAAAATCAACCGGAAAACTTATAGTCATTTTTTTCTCAGGAATCTTAAGGGACTACACCCGACCGATGTAGCCCAAAAGCACCAAAAATTTTGGACACAAAAATGAAGCCTCGCCCAGCATTTACCAGGACACCCTGACATGTTGATGCATTTAGTTTGGTGCTAGGAGCATTTTTTTGCAAAATATTACATTGGACAAGCCTTACACAAACTTACATTGCAATATTCGGCATAGTTGAAAACAATAGGACAATGAGAGGACCAAATTGAGATGGAAAAAAATGAGACACAATTCTATAGAGGGTCCCAATGTGGAGGTTTAGGATCAGATGAGACCTTTTAAGATGCCACGAAGACCAAGAAATCACCCAGAAAACTTAGAGCATTTTTTTCTCTTAGGGCTCTTAAGGGACTCGACCGCCGGTGTAGCTTCTGTAAGCACCGACACCTTTGTTGGACACTAAAATGAAGCCTCACCCAATGTTTACCAAGCCACTCGATGTTTTAGTGCATTTGGTTCGATGCCACGAGCTTCCATTTGTAAAATATTGCATTGGATAGCCTTGTACTTCCTTAAACTAAACTATTCGACATTGTTACAAACAATAGGACAATGAAAGAACCGAATTCAGATGGAGAAAACTGAGATAGGATTTCCTATAGGGTCTCAATATGTAGGTGTAGGATTAGACGAGACATTTCAAGGTTTCATGGAGACCAATAAATCACCTAACAAACTTATAGCCTTTTTTGCTCTCAGGGCTCTTAAGGGACTCTGCCCGGATGAAGTAACCTGAAGCACCAAAAATTTTGGGCAAAGAAATGAAGCCTTGCCCAACATTTTCTAAGTCACTCCAACATATTGGTGTATTCGATTCGGTGTCACAAGCTTCGTTTGTAAAAATTACATTGGATAGCCTTACACTAACTCAAATTGGACTATTCGGCGTTATTGCAAACAATAGGCAACGAGAGGACTGAATTGAGATGGAGAAAACCTAGAAATAATTTTAAAGAGTGTCCCAATGCGGAGGTGTAGGATCACACGATACCTTTCAAGGTTCCTCGAGACCAAGAACTCACCTAACAAAGTTATATTCCTTTTTTCTCTTATGGCTCTTAAGAGACTACGCCTGACTGTCATCATAGCCCATATCAACGGCAGCCTCTGTTGGGCACCGAAACAAAGCCTCACCAAGAATTTACTAGGCCACCCCAATTCCGTACGTAATCCATTTGGTACCACGAGATTTCGTTTGCAAAATATTGCATTCGGTAGCCTTACATTAATTCACAGTACACTATTTGACACGGTTGCAAACAATAGGACAACGAGAGGACCAAATTGAGATGGGGAAAAGTGAGACATCATTTTGTAGACAGTCCCAACTTGGAGGTGTAGGATCAAAAATACCTTTCAATATGTCTCAGAGACCGAGAAATCACCCGGTGAACTTATAACATTTTTTCTCTTAGGGCTCTTAAGGGCTATGCCCGCCCGACGTAGCCCAAAAGCACTGACATGGTTGGGAACTAAAATAAATCTTCCATGGGTGTTTACCATGACACCCTAACATGTATCTGCTAGTGATCTATTTGGTGCCACGAGCTTCCATTTACAAAATATTGCATTGGACAACCTTACACTGACTCACACTGCATTATTTGTCACGGTTTCAAACAATAGGACAACAAGAGGACCGAACTAATATGGGTAAAATTGAGACAGGATTTCATATAGGGTCCCAACCCGGAGGTGTATGATTAGACAATACCTTTCAAGGTGCCTCGAGACCGATAAATCACCTCGTGAACTTATAGCCTTTTTTTCTCTCGGGGCTATTAATGGACTATGCTTGTTAACGTAACTCTCTCTCTCTCTCTAGTTTCATTTTAATTATTATAATTAATGTAATAGTATGTTGTCTCATTACATATGTTTCATTTGAATTATTGAAATTCCAGAAGTGGATGGCATTAACATCGACATTGACATTATATTATTATACTTATGGTATTGAATGATTATAGTAGTGGAAAAATTAGTTACATATATATTTTAATTCCCATGTTTAAAACATAAAAAAATTAACACTAATAATACATATTAACATAACATACATATGAAATCATATCAATCCACTTAGATACATGTATAAAGCATGTTTCATCCACTATACAAGATTTAAAACGAAAAAAATTGTCTCATACATTATATTGATTCAAAAATCCTTGATAGCATACAAATTTGATCAAAATCAATGTCTTAACAAAGCCATGTAGGCATATACAATGATATACATCGAAAAAATATAAATCTACGCCAATATGCCATGAAGGAGACAACAAAATCTGTATACATATAAACTATGGGGTATCATCAAATAATCTAGTTCTCTTCGGAAGATGGGAAGATGACTCAGGCACATCAGTGGAATGTCCCTTCTATCAATCAAACCTCCTACGCTCAAAGGATGCTTATAGCTCCATCTATTAATACAAATAAACAACATACCCATTAGTATACAATTAATGACATATAAAATGACACTAATTAAAAATAAATACTTATTGCAATCTGATGATCACTCACAATCATCCTCTGCCTCTCAAGATCATCAACAACATCAGTAGGAGGTGCATGAACTAGATTTGTCAACTCCTCATGTGGCAACCATGATGAAAAAAATTAGAATATGCATGAATGTCATTTAATTATACTACATGATGTTATTTAATGCAATAAATTCATTATGAAAATTACTTTACTAGTGCATACCTATGTAAGAGGCGTGACAGAAGTTATGCCCATAGAAAATCCAATATCTAATGATCATTGAATCTCGACAGAGACTGTAATGACATCATCAACTAAAAAAATAAAAAGGTAACACACATACAAGTTACATGACATTATCTTCATACGTTAACTATAGTTCATTCTCTTCATGTATATGATGAATAAAAATAATAAAAATCACATTAGTAAATTCACCAACATGTGAACTCATACCGACATTCACTTGTTCAACATCAAATTGTAATTTAGGATAACATCCCTATATGGAAAATAAATTAACACAATAAATTTACTAATTTATTACCAATTTATACCTGAGGGTTGATGTGCCCGCAAAAAACTGTGGAGAAGGGGAATGTGACACTAGATGTATAGTTTGACCCTATAATTTTATAAAAATACACATATGACTCGTTAATTTTCATTCATAATTGATTAACATTGTTAATTATAAAATTTTGTACATATATATATATATATATATATATATATATATATATATATATCAAATTGTAACTAACTTCATGTAAAATTAATTTTTGGTCAATACCAAAGGTCAAATCTAGTAGAAAATTTGTGATAATGATATTTTCCAACATAGAATCATGATGTGCCCTCCTCTAATCGAACACCTTTCTTAGCCTATGGAACATCCGACTGAAAGCCGTGGAGCTACCTCACAATCTGTGGAGCTTTCTCGCTAGGTTGTGTATTTTACTCATCAACCACGTACGTGCCTATATTCTCACAAGTTATGTTATCGATGTTTGGTTCCTAGAAGGACCGGCCTCTTCACCCTAGGAGAGACAAGTTCCATGTAGAAGAAATGAATGTGTCAATGATTTGATAGAATCAAGAGTCTCAACCTCCACTATCTCCTTCACAACAAAAGGGACTAAAACATGATGAATAGATGGGTGAGAAATGGGTCTAGATGGTTGGTTCGTAAACATTGTGCCCCCACTCTATCTTGTGCATAACCTTTACCTCTACCTTGAAAATATTGAATGTCAAAATAGTTTGGTATTTCATTGAGGATGAACTCACAATAGAGTTTCCTCAAGAAATATTGTGGCACCTCAAAATTGTTACAAGGTGGTTGGTCAAAAACCATCCACCACCTATCCCAAAATTATTTTTATCCCCTCGTGATTACACCAGTGGATGGGGAATCTTTTGCAACTCAACAAGGTGCATTAGTTTTAGGATCAGTAAACAATGCACACAATTTGTCTTTTGTGATTTTTTTCTTCTTCATTGCATCATAAGACAACTTGTCTACATAAAAATTGTGACAATTGGTTTTAAAACTCTCCCATGTGTTTATTTGACCAACCACATTATTGATATTAGATAATAATGATTCTAATGATGTAGCAAGGTTTTGGCAATGTGGATTGGTCGCATTGTTAGGGTTTCTATTAAACCCTCAATTTGAACTTTGTTATTTTTAATCTCCCCTAAAATGTTTTTTGGGTGTTTGGAGGATGTCTTGTTATTGAAGGGGTTATTTTTGGAATGTTTTCTTCTTCATCTTGGTCTACAAGTGAATGAGGTATTTGAATTGAAGGTATTGAAACCCTCGAAAAATGAAAATAGAAACAATTACACAACAATGCAAAAAAATAAGATTAATAAAGAAAATTAACCTAAAATCAAAAATATTTGACCTTCGAGCTTGATTCTATATTCGATTCGAGGTGTCGAAGGATTTGGATGCCACAAAATGTGTTTTCACTTTTTCCTGCTCACGTTTTCCTCTTCTAAGCTTCTTTTTTTTTACTTTTTGGAATGAAAATGAGCTCTCATATTTCAAATTTGTTTTATCTCAGTCAAAACATGAGTGTGTTAAGGTTTGGTAAATCGAACCATAGCATGATCACATTATAACATGGCCTCAATTTTTCCATTTCACATTATAACGCAATTAAGCCATAACGCAAGCACATAATGGCAAAATTGGCCAAAATGTGGATTTTTGTCCGCTTTTTGGCCCCCCATCTTTGTGAACTTACCCTCAATTTTATAAGCTTCATCACACTCCTTCTAATGACTTTGACTTCTTTTGATGACAAAATTTCAAGTTAAAAGCTTCTTTCTCACTTTCACTTCTTCACTCTGCTCTCACAGGCTACTAGTCCTACTTGAAGAAGAATTCACTTCTATATTTTGATTCATTCACTTTCATAAGAAAATGTTACCTTTTCTAAGTACCCATTTGGCCATTTTATCTTCCCTATCAATCTTGTATTATGTTCTTGAAGGATTTTTTCCCAGTTTACAAGTTACTCATTTCAACTAGGTCTCCTAGTGCACTCCATAGTCATATCTGAGAACTTTCACAATTTCCCATTATTTTAAGTCTTCTCATGGCTTAATTATTCTTGAATCTTGATGTAGGTCTAATGTAGATACTTTTTTACAAAACTTGGCCTTCAACTCCTCCATTTAGTCTCTCAAGCATAGGATTTTCTTCACGCCACTTAATATGGTTTCCTAGAGCCCAGTTAAGGTAGAAATAAATCAAGGTGCACAAATTTTGATTTCAAGTTATCAAGTATTTCCATGATCTTTGTACCAACTTCCTCTAAGGTTCTGATCATTCATATTTTTGTATGAAGCATAGAAACCACAAACACTTACCTGTATCCTTCTTGGCTTGTCCTCAACCGGTCTTCATGAACTCTAACATCCTTGTCCATTTTCATATATAAGTATTCTTTAATCATGTTGGTGAACTTAAAACATGTGATAAACTCTTCTTGACTCTATAATTATACTATAACCTCTTGTCAGTCTTGCAATCCTATACTTTAGCTCGAGATCATAACACATGAAATTTTCACGAGATGACTCATCCAACACATCAAACTTTTGTCTTTCAACATCCTATCTGACCTTCTCAAGACAACTCCTGATATACCTTGGGGAAACTTTGTATCAAACCTTAAGACATAACTCATACCGTCTCCTTGAAATACACTCACTTGGCACACTTTTAATTTTCATCTCAAACTCCTTAAGACAAACTAACATTTTGAGGCATAATACACATTTCTTGACACAAAAAAACATGCTTGAACTATTGACAAGCATGACTCACTCTCTTATTGACCTCTTAAGATACAATATGATTAACACACAAAGACAAGACCTCAAAAACCATGTGAATCAACATACCAACTTATACACCTGACTATAACAACCACACAAACCCTTGAAATATTCTAAATCACTTTTTATTGATTTCATGATGTAAAAACAACTTCATATGCTTCAACTTTGAATTAATACACTCATAAACTTACCTAAGAACACTTACCTACTGATACACCTCTTCATGAATTCTTGGAGCTGATAGTTCACCTTTTCTTGCTCCCTTTCAAGATCCTTGACCTTTTAAGGTCTACTAAGTGCAGAGATTACTCCTAACCTTTCCCTTAGATATTCAAAAGTAGGCTTTGGAAGTGGCTTAGTCAAGATGTCTACAACTTCTTCTTTGGTAGACACATGCTCTAACTTAATGCATTGTTTTCTTACTTGGTCTCTCAAGAAGTGATACTTAATTGGGATGTGATTTTTTTAGAATGCAAGATTGGATTCTTGGATACATTGATTGCACTAGTACTATCACAAAAGATAGGTGTAGGCTCATCACACTTTACCTTGTAATATTCTAAAGTTTGTCTCATCCACATGACTTGAGCACAACATTATGTAGCAGCAACATATTCAACTTCACATGTTGAAAGAGATACAAGAGATTATTTCTTTCTTAACCAAGAAACAAGACATCCTCCTACAAAGAATGCTCCTCCACTTTTACTTCTCCTATCATCAATACTTCCTACCCAATCAACATCAGAAAAGGCCTTTAGGTCAAATTTTTCACTCCTTGGATACCACAAACCATATTTAATAGTCCCTTTAAGGTATCTAAAAATCCTTTTCACTACTTGAAGATGTGTCTCTTTAGGTTCTTCTTGAAACCTTCCAACAAGCCCCACATCTTGCAAAATATTTGGTCTTGAAGCAGTTGCATATAGAAGGTTTCCAATCATGGATCTATATTTTGATTGATTCACTTTAGGAGAGATATCATCCTTGTTAATCTTGCAACCAATCACCATAGGAGTCCCAACAGGTTTACAGTCCTCCATTTGAAATATTTTCAACATTTCTCTTATGTACTTGGCTGAGATATGAATATACCATCCTTTGTTTGACTTACTTGTAATCCTAAGAAGAATTTCATCTCACCAAGCATTGACATTTCAAATTCTCTCTTCATGACTTCAGAAAACTCATGAGTCATATGTACATTGTTTCCTCCAAAGATAATGTCATCCACATAGACTACTACAATCAAAGTTTCCTTCTTCATCTTTAATTTATAAGTTCCTATCAACAACACCCTTTTTGAAACCTTGATCAGTCAAGTACTTATCTAGTCTTCCATACCAAGCCCTAGGTGTTTGCTTTAGTCCATAGAGTTCCTTTTTCAATCTACCCACAAAATATTTCTCATTTGTTAAAGAGAAACCATTAGGCTACTCTATATACACCTCTTCCTCAATATTTCCATTTAGAAAAGTATATTTGACATCCATTTGATACACCTTGAATCCATTATACCATGTATATGCAAGAAATAATTTGATTGCTTCCATTCTAGCCACTAGAGAAAATGTTTCTTCAAAATCAACTCCTTCAACCTGAGAATACCCTTTACAAACTAGTTTATATTTGTTTCTTGTGACTTCTCCATCTTCATTCAATTTATTTCTAAACACCCACTTGGTTCCAATGACATTTTGTCCTTGGGTTTAAGAACTAATTCCTAAGTACTATTTTTCTCAATCTGATCTAGCTCTTCATTCATAGCATTGATCCAACATTCATCCTTGCTTGCTTCTTCAACATTATTAGGCTCAAATTTTGATTAAAATGCATAATTTTCTTGGTTTTGAAGACTTACCAATTTCCTTCTTGTAGTAACTCCAACATCTTTCTTTCCTATGATTTAATTTTCAGGATGGTCTCTCCTAATCTGCCTTGATGGTGATTTGGTGTCTTTCCTTTCTTCTTCATCATCTTCTCCTTCATTTACTTGTACAATTTCATCTTCTTCTTTAGGATCAGTCACTTGTGATGTCTCATTTGTCTTGTGAATGGATCTCATAGGATAAGATTCATCAAATTTCACACTTGCACTTTCAACTATTGTTTTCAACCTTTTGTTATAGCAAATATAGGCTAAAATTCTTGAAGAATATCCAAAAATATGCCTTCATCAGATCTAGAGTCAAACTTACCTATATTGTCTTTAGTCCTTTTGATAAAGCACCTACATCCAAAGACTCTAAAATGTTCCACATTAGTTGGTCTGCCTTTCCAAAGTTCATATGGAGTCTTGTCATTGTTTACCCTTAGTTAACATCTATTGAGAATGTAGATAGTAGTAAAAATTTCTTCCTTCCAATATCCATCAAGTAACTTAAGATTCATTTAGGATAGTCATTTCCATCTCTTGAACAGTCATGTTCTTTCTTTCAACCACTCCATTTTTTGTGGTGTTCTAGATACTAAAAATTGCCTCTTAATACCATGAACTCTACAAAATTCATCAAATTAATATGACCAAAACTCACCTCCATTATCTGATCTAATACTCTTGATTCTTCCATTTTTCTCATTCTCAATGAGAGCTTTAAATGACTTAAAAACATCAAATGCATTTGATTTGTTTCTCAAGAAATAAACCCAAGTATATCTTGTATAATCATCAATAAGAAGCATAAAATAATAATCACCTGATGTAATTTTAGTTCTCATAGGTCCACATAGATCAGTGTGGATCAGTTGTAGAGGACTAGTGGTAGAATCATGTTCATTGGTCTTGAACCTCCTTCTAGTTTGCTTCCCATGAAGACATGCTTTGCATAATGTATCTTCTGGTTTTTTGATTCTTGGCATATTTCTCACACAATTGTTAGAGCTGATTTTTACAAGATTATCAAAGTTTACATGACCTAATCTCCTATGCCACAACCAACTATCATTCATCTTACTCATAAGGCACTTTTTTGTTGTTAACTTCCTTAAAAATATACATGTTATTTTAGTCCTCTTAGCTTTGGAAACAAGCTTACATGTTTCTCTCTTTCTAATTTTACAACCCTTATCATCAAAAGATAGAATATACCCTTGTTTTCACATTTAACTTACACTAAGTAGGTTTTGCTTTAGTCCTTCAACATATAGAACATCCTTGGTGAGAGTTTTTCCATTATCCAAACTCAAAGAACCTCTTCCTATAATTTTTATGGCAGAATTATCACCAAACCTAACAGATCCTGAAGCATTATTTCTCAAGGAGATAAATTTACTCTTTTCACCTATCATATGAGTAGAACACCCACTATCAATGTACCATATCATATTTTCATCTTGATTATGAAAATTAGTTTGAGAAATTCTACACTCTTCATCCTTTGTCCTTGATCCTACAAGGCCTAAAACTAGAGCATGCTCCTCCCTGTCTTCTTTTTCTTCTTCATTAACCTTCAATGTAGATGATAATGATGCACATACCTCAAAAATAGAGTCCCATATGTCA
Source organism: Taxus wallichiana var. yunnanensis (assembly GCA_018340775.1). Classification (NCBI taxonomy): domain Eukaryota; kingdom Viridiplantae; phylum Streptophyta; class Pinopsida; order Cupressales; family Taxaceae; genus Taxus; species Taxus wallichiana. The sequence goes on along the minus strand of CM031242.1, from coordinate 368,232,867 downwards.
AACCATAAGGGTTTCAAACAATCTCTCAATTTGATCATAGGAAGCATTTCAGCTTGCACTTGTCTATTATCCATGTTAGTGCTTCAGAAGATCTCCTTTCAAGTGATTAAACTTCTCCAAAATGTCGCTCTCGATAATAATTGTTGAAAGCACAATGGACTGAGAGGGGTGAATCATTCCTTAAAAACTTTAACCATAAAATTCATATTTGCATTACATTTAACAAACCATGAGAGAAACTAGAACACAAGATATAAGTGGGAAACTTTTGATTATATTACTCAAATCAAAAGTGTTTAGTGAAGCACCAACTTCATAAGGAGCACCAACCCCTAGTTTAGTAGAGCACCAACCCTACAAGGAGCACCAACCCCTAGTTTAGTGAAGCACTAACTCCACAAGGAGGCTACAACCCCCTAAGATGATCAAGCACCCACTCAACCACCTTTAGATGAATATCTCTCTGATGTAATTTTTTTCTGTAACAATTGATGGAGATCACTGATTCATCTCACACACCTTCAAACCCTTATTCAAACCCTCTCTTCTTCAATTCGATATATCTCACACTTTCATGACTTGATCTTGGCTTCAAACCCTTGCACACATGCTCTCTAACACTCCTCAAAGTATTTTTCACACTTCCTCGGCTCTAAAATTATTCCTTCATACCTATTTCACACTTTCACACTTGGGTCACACTTTTTCCCTCTCTCTTAGCTAGTTCAAATATGAACTAAAACATTCACTTTATACCCTTCTCATATCAAAAACATAAAGCAAGTCAGTCCTATAAAATTTAGTTTGACCAATATATATTAAAAACATAACAATAAATTCATAAAAACATTCATAATGGACCCATGTAGGTCGGCCATGCTCAAAGCACACAAACAAGCCCAAAATGGCTCAAAACCCCATCACCTGATTCATCAAAGACCACAAACATCATCACCATGATTAGTCAAGCTTCCAAAATTTCTCACACATGTCAAATATGACATAAAAAACATCATCCATGGTCATACATTATCTTTCACCAATCAAATTATTCATAACACCATAAAGAAGGCTTATATCCTTCTCAAAACAATTATTATTTCAGGAACTAATCATCACCTATCATGCTCTAGATCACACCAAGACACCTAAAATATGACATGTAACCACTCATTGGAAATCCACTGACCTATATATCACATCCATGCTTTCTAGAGCTCATGAAACATCCATACATACAAACCACACCAACTTTCCTCTTCACCAAATTGAGTTGCCCAGAAAGCAGTTTTAGGAACTCAATTGGTTTACACCATTTATGCCACTTTCAAGACCTATAAAGGTATTTCAATAGAAATAAAATTCATCCCTCTTCACTCTCCAACTGATATAAAGCATCAAATAATCCATCTCATGCATCTTCTACCTCCATCTTCTAGCTAAAGCAATCATGTGTCCGAGAAACAAACAACCTTCTTCTTCACAAACTGAGTTGGTTGACCTATCAAATCACCTCATCATGAAAAAACCATATACCATTGGAAATCCCTTTGAATCTAATTTCCATAACATCTTACATTTCCTTCCAACTCCAAGTGGAAGGCCTTCAACCAGTCAATCTCTGAAATTGCTCCAAAATTCCCCTTTTGGACTCAAGGACTAGTCTTCATAAATAGGGCACACTTTTCCCTCTAGGACCTCAACCATGATTTGAAACTATCATAGACATCAATTACAACTCCCAGGATAAAAACAATGTCAATTTATTTCATACCTCCTTTGGACAACTTTGCCACAAACTAAACATCTTCATAAAATTTCTTTTTGAGTGGGGTCCACAAATCATCACATTATCTATCTTACCTTTATGGAAATATTAAGGAGTCCTATATAACATAAAATCATCATACTATCAAAAAAATCATTTTGATCACCTACATGATGAAGATCTCTCCTACCGCTTTTGAGCTAGGGTTTCAAACTCATAAAAAATAGTTTACCTTCTTAACATTCGTTCATAAAAATGTGACGATGAAATGAACTCATTATTTTTGTAAAATTATATTATATCAATGTAAAAGCATCCTCAAAGTGAGAAGTTACCATGCAAAGCATACAATTCATGGTGAGCATCAAAAGTTGTAATTTGATTTGGAAATCACCCTTTCTTGGACCTCGTTTCACCAAAAACGCCATAACTTGCAAAATCTTCTTCAGAATGACTTGAAATTTTGTCTCAAACCTCTAACAAACCCATGTTAACCATCTAAAGTCATTATGTTAGCTCAAATAAGTCTGAATTTTCATATCCCATCTCATTTGCATGACTAGTCCTTAGGGTTTTACATGGTTTAAGCTAGGTCATAGTAGAAGAACCTCATACCTCATCATGAAACCTCTCCAAAATGCCCTAACACACCTAAGACAACGCGTATCACATATCTACATGCCTCCATGAGCTCACATCTCTCTATACCTCATCTGCATGCCTCATTTGGCCTCTAAGCACCTAGACTAAGTCTAGATGAGCACCTGAGACTAGGTCTTCAACCTGTACCTACACCCGAGACTCATATGAGTGTTTCCACATTCTCCAAACATGCTCTCCATGTTGCTATCATGCTCCTCAAGTCACCATATAGCTCCACTAACCATGTACCATCACCTAGGCTAGCTAGGTCACCTAACTAGGCTTTGCTAAACCAAGCCAATCTCACTAAATCAACTCATGCCATCATGAAACAACCTGATTCACTGTGTCATCATCCTACTAAACACCCTTTTGCATACCTCCATCATCCTCTTTGTCATTAATGATCTTTTACATCAATGACAACACCTAAAACTCAACATGTCAACATGATTAAGGGTGCGTTAAACTACACTCCAATATATAATAAGTTAAAGACCACTTACAATAAATAAATAAAGAGTGAAATTAAACAAGTTTAAATTAGATGAACTAGTAACTATTAATGAAAACTTTTTTAAAAACATATTACTTTTTATGGGGAGAGAACTATTATTATTATTATTGAAATGTAACATTGTGTGCACACACACACACACACACACACACACACACACACACACACACACACACACACACAATCAACTTTATAAAATGATAGAAAGATTAACATAATGTGGAAATTTTCAAGGCCCGTAATTTAACCCATCTAAAAGAGTCTAAAATAAATATTTTAAACTTAATTTTTTCATAAGGAATTTTGTAAAAAAATATATATTTTATTGTGTCTTAACTAGGGTAAAAATATAAAAAATTATATAGGCTTAACATGTTAACTAATATTAGTAGTTAGTGAATGGGATTTGCCAAATCAAATATGGCCTCTTTGTCGCATTATAGTTTTGATTTGGATGGATAATTGACCTAAATGTAGACTCAACACTTTACAAAATTGTTGTTAAACATTTATCTAGAGTTGCAATTATGAACCAAGATCTTGGTTCGGTCATGCTAGGAGTCATTTCAAGACTCAAACCCCTAGTAGATTTATGGTAGTCCCCAATCCCTACCATTGCACCCACCCCTCGGGGCATAAAGGATCCCTATTAGAATTCATTTCCTTCCACAAATTTTAGTATTCTACCAGGATATTAAATATTTTATATGCCCAAAAATATTTCTAAATTTCTTAAATAGAATGTTCTAGTTGATTAAAATTTCTTATGATAGAGACAATAAAAAGATATAATAATGGATAATTAATCCAAAATGATTATAGTATATATTGTACTTATAGTACTAAGTTGATTCAAATCAAATACTTTCAAATTATTGGTTGTAAGTAACAACCTAATGAGTTGAATTGATCTTATAGAAATCTTTATTCATTATATTCATTAAGAGACTTTTTGAAAACAAAATAAAACAAAAATCAAGTGTGATAACATGATGCCCTAATATAATTATGATCTTATGTCGTTGAGACAATTTGCAATTATTCATTAACAAAAATTGGTATATATATTAAGTTTGTAAGATGTCTATCAAACTATAACTTGGCATATGCAATTCAAAAATGGATTGAAGTTATAAAGACGGGTTCATTACTAAATAACGGATGAATTAAATACAATTGAAATATGGGATATATATATATATAGAGAGAGAGAGAGAGAGAGAGAGTACATTCGGCATATTAGAACAATAAATATTAAATGGATTTAAAATCATAAACATATAATTTAATTTTTAGGATAAAACTTTAATATATAAGATATTTCATGTTTAGAGTTTAGATGAGTACAATGTTATAACATGAATGAGTTGGTTTGAAAATGGGTATGCATATATAGGGTATGAAAACAAATAATAATTAGTTCTACCTAAGGAAGAAATATGTTATTTATGAGTACCCTAAGATTGAATATGTTTATTTATTTAATTTTTAGAGGTGTGAAAATGGATCTTAACTATCACCATTTAGATGATTTATCACTTGAACTCATCCCATTTGATGGCATTTTTTGGATAACGAAATAAGGATATTTGGAGTTTTAGAGGTATAGAAACAACCTATTAATATTAGGATCACCTTCTAATTATCAAATTTGAATTTAGTAATAATAAATACACGTGTGTTAAAATAGGGTTCTAAATTCTCTTGCAAATTATTTTCAAAAGTGGTGTAATGTTAATAACCTTTCGGGATGGTCATCTTGAGATGACTTGAAACATGAATGAATAAAATTATTTTCATGTTAATATGTAAATTATTTGGAGTTGGTTATGGGTCTACCTTCTTTGAACATAATAAGTTTTAATTTTTATTATTAGAAGTAACCAAATAGTTTGGAAATACTTTGATTAGAAAATTTCCAATCAAATTATTCAATGAGAAGATGTCATAATAATAACCTCTACGGTCATCACTTCAGATATTATTCTTATTATTTAAATATCTCATTGGTCATAAGATAATCATAGCGTGTTAAGTATGACTCAGAAATATTTTAGGGTTCACAAAAGGGTATGCTGATGGGTTAGGTCAAAGCTAATATGTATGTTGTATGGGTGATAATAATATTGTCACATTGGTAATAAAATTGATATATCCGAACATGGAGTTTTGTTTAGGGGTCCACAAATTTGTGAATAGTTTGAAAAATAATTATAAAGCTTAGATATATATGCTTGAAGAGATAAAAATCTAGATCCACAATTCTATTGGGCTATGTTTGTGGTTTAAATTAAAAAAATCTAATAACAAGTTATAATATTTTTCGAGTGAGATCAATATGCATGTCATTATTTAATGTAATGGTTGGTTACTCACATAATTTGGTGAGATGATATAGTAATCAGTTTTAGATGGTTGAATCGTGTGGAAATAATTAAAGCAATTCCATTAGAGAATGGTTTGACAATGACCCACAAGGAACAATGTAAAAATTATACAATTAGATTTCTTGGAAGATAAAAATTGAACTTAAGATTGATTTTAACATAATGCAAACTAAAATTATACCAAGTTTTTCATTTTAAGGTACTCTTGTGTTGATTTACTAAATTAATAAGGAAATTATTGAATGCAAAATGTATAATGTTTGGGGACGTGCAATTTTTCCAATATTGAAGAGGTTTAATAAAGAAACATATTCAATTCTTACCAGCACTACTAGCAAACATATCATATGTATCAAATATGGTTCATGAGTTAACATTGGGTTTGTATGTAAGTTAAACGTTATAGGAGAGGGATATTAAAATTTAACATAGTTTTAAATCATCTCTATTGTGATTGTCTAAAAAACTTTATTGAATTATACGATCAAGAAATAAATTTGTTTACCTTGAATTTATGGTTTATTTATTGTTAGGAATTAGAATAATTGTAATTTTGAGACATTACATGTTTGTGTAACTAATGAGAGAGAATATAGTGTGTTAGTAATATGGTCGTAAGTTGAGCTATATTAGCGTGAGAGTAGATACGAGTTATAACAAATCGTTAAATATTGGTAAGCTTGTTAGAGTGATTCTAGTGAGAGAGATAGAATAGGTCTCTTCTATAGTATATCACAATCAAGTATACTCATAAAACAATTGCTAGCATTTATCTACATGTTGCATTCATGTTCGCGTGAGTTTGGCTACACCTTTGCATATCGCTTTCTACACTCGGCTTGAATGTTGCATCATTTATGTATGGACTCGTTCCTTTATTTGGTGAGGTGCTTTTATTAAGTTGTGCATATTAAAGATTAAATCCTAAACATGCTATTAGTAAATTATTTATCCGACATAGGCATTGCAACAAGAAGCGTCATTATCATTTCAAGCACCATTTTATTAAGACTACATGGTGTTGGAAAGAATCGATGAAGAATTGAATGTGGTTGTTATAATATATATATATAGCAAGCAATCATATTTTAGACACTCGGCACCGAGATCTCCACTATTTTTGCATCAAAATCTACATAACGACACACTCAACTCGGTTGTAATCTTCCATCATCCGATCGGATGACCGCCATGTCCCCATGCATCTTCCAAACTATCTTTGACTCATTAATTTAGTACAAATCTTCGTCCATGCAAGCTCTCTCACGGTCAAATAATTTTATATTTTGATTTGTATTGTCAAAATTATAGTCTAATTGTCATTAAGCCATTTTTCATTATATGTCAAATTCAAAGTAGATTTAGTCTTTAAAAAAAAATTGTTAACAAAGGGAATCTTAGGCTTTCGAGGGCGGGGTGCATCATTTGAAATGAGTTTGGCGAAATGATAAGCGTTGGATCTTTTCATCTTCAAGTGGAGGCCCAAGCTCTTCTTTTTGGCATAAAAAGGGCAGTGGATTGTGGTTTCTCTCGTCTCCTAATTGAGGGAGACTCACAAATAATCATTCAGGCCATCATATCTGGTAAGACTTCCAATTGGACCCTAGATTTCTATATCTCTAATGCTTTATATTAGCTCACCAAGCTGGACACTTGGAATATCAGCCACGTCTACCGTGAGGCTAACTCGGCGTGACGGATTATCTAGCTAATTTTGGGGTGGAGCAGGAGGAAGACGTCAGCATATCTAATGATAAACTAAAGTGGCCTGCTCTTGCCGTCATTTTGGAAAGTGACACCAGATTAAGGCATGAGTAATTCAAAAGGACTTGGCACGCGGAGACCTTCTTTAATGTGATCTCGAGCCCTTCATTTCACATGTCATTCTCTCTTTGTTGTCTTCGTTTTGTAGGTGGTCTGCTCTGTTTTGTTCTTCCATGGCTACCATGCCCTTTCCAAGCCTTTTTTTAAGAGGGGAATCGAGGGAGATGGCCTTTTATGGCCCAATTTCTCCTGTCTGTCTGAGAAAAGTTTTCCAAATTGCTTCGGGCTCGGTGGGTAATGCAATTGAATGCATTTTGGGCGACAATTATCTCCAGGGTAGCGGCCGCACAAGAGTGAATGTTGAGATAGCTTCGGTTTTTGTTACCCATCTGTTGTTCATCGGAGGAAACAAGGAAGAAACTGTGTTGATCGCCCACCATTTCATTCTCCCAGGACACGCGATAGGGCTAGAAGAAGAAGTTTGGAATTTTTGCATGCCCACGAGCTTCCTGCAGGCAGCAGAGGATGGGGGTTCAAACATGGTTGCGAGAGAATATGTGTCCGAGTTAGAAAAGAGGAACAAGGCTTTGTGGAACTTCATTGTGATTATTCACGAAATGTTGCATGAAGGGTTCCAAAGTTTCATTCATTCCCCCTTGACTCTGGAAGCTCTCTTCGTGCCTATTGGTCTTGTTCCCCGCATATTGTCCAACTCAAAAATAAGGGTAAATTCTCCTACGATTTCCTGCTAAAGGTCATCATGGCTAGTGATGTAGGTCGTCGGTTCAGTGCTCACAAGAGGGTTGCAAAGGTTGCAGTAGATTTAAAGAAAAGTGTGAAGGAGGAGGTGATTGAAGCATGTCGAGTTAAGCCCTAACATATAGCTTGTATACTCTATCTAGCTATTTTGATGTTTTTGTTTCAGGATGGTTCTCTCTTACTATTTCATTTTCCAGTCATCCTATATATTTCGATATAGTAATATACTATGTAATGTAAGGGAGGGTACCCAAGAACCCCGGTTCATAGCTCTGGTAAAATGTGTTTTCTTATCAAAAAAGTGGTGTTAAAAGTAACTAAATATTACTTAATCAATTACAAAATATTGTTTTGTCAAAAGTGTCAAATAAATGATTTGTAAAGCTGGACACATTATTTGTAGAAACCAAAATCCAATTTTCACATTATGGGGGAGTTGTAAGAGTAAACATAATGTGGAAACCAATGAACATCAAATCTTCATCATTTGAGTAAGTAGCACGTCAATCGGAGGATGGAAACAACAAAGGTAGTAGGGCGATTAGTGTCCTCAATTTTTCACTATCTTAGAGGTTGTGTTTTTCTTTAGTAACACCTTTTGGTTTTTTTGTGTGTGATTAAGAATAAGAATAGAAGAGAGCATCCATGTTCATGTGTGCAATATGTCTTCTATATTTCTCATGTTGTGATGATGATGAGGAGATCTAGACCACAGTCTTGAAGCGGGAAGTGTTCTTGATATCTTGACTAGTTTGGTTGATGTGAATTGGTCGATGGGTCCCAATTCATGTATTCCCCATAATAGGTTGATGGGTCCCTATTCATGGTAGATGTAGTTCCCACAGTCAATGCGAAACATGTTTTTAGTTGAAGGAGGCACTTTATCCCATGTTCGCACTAGGGGGATGTTAGGAATTAGTGCTCTTTAGAGTAATCTTAAGTCGGTATATGTTTGTGTAGCTAATGAGTGAGAATATAGTGGGTTAATAATATGGTTATATGTTAAGCTATATTAGCGTGAGAGTAGATACGAGTTATAACAAATCATTAAATATCGTAAGCTTGTTACAAAGACTCTAGGAAGTGAGATATAATAGGTCTATTATTCTATAGAATATCACAATCTATATATGTAATCATCCATATGATTAATATTAACGAGTTTTTATGTTTTTGGTGAGAAGCTCTACCAAATTTCACATTTATCAATTAAATTGGTTAATATTATATCCAAGAAATTAAATTATGATTTGGATATCACCTATTATGCAATAATTTGATATCACTAGATTTCCCTTTGGAATCTAATATGATCGTTGAGTTTATGGTAACATTATTAGTGTTAGCTATGTGTATGACTTGGATGTTTGATTTTTTCAACCATGTTTAGATATATTTATAATTAAACTCAAGGAACATATTGATGAATGAAATAAGCGTAAAAAAAAATTGAACAAATGATTAATTGAAAGTAAAACAAAACATTTTGACGTTAATAATGTTTTATGCATAAAAGCTGAATATACTCTTTTCAATTTAAGCATTTTTTTGTGAATTGTGTTTGAGATCAACTTTGTACTCCCGAGGTCAAAATATAATATACAAAGGGAGAATGTTATAGGGCTAAATCCGCATATAGGGATAATAGTAAATATAAAGATGAAATAATATAAAGTTGCCTCAAGTTAGGTGTGAAAGAGTGAAAATCTAAAAAGTAATATGTGAAGGTATTGATGAATGAAATAAGAGTCAAAAAAATTGAACAAATGATGAATTGAAAGTAAAACAAAACTTTTTGATGTTAATAATTTATGCATAAAACTGAATTTATTCTTTTCAATAATCATTTTTGTTTGTGAATTGTGTTTCGAATCAACCTTGTACTCCACGAGGTCAAAATATAATATACGAGAGGGAGAATGGTATATGGCTAAACCCCATATAGGGATAATAGTAAATATAAAGATGAAATAATATAAAGTTTCCTCAAGCTAGGTGTGAAAGAGTGAAAAGCTAACCATTGATATGGGGTGGGTGTGGGTGTGGGTGTGGGTGTGGGTGTGGGTGTGGGTGTATTAAATGTGATAAAGTACTTACATTAAAGTATCAAGAGGTTTTATGTACCTAATAAAATGAGTAAATAATATTGTGAATGTAATAATTTAAGTGAAAAGATATGTGGCGGGATGTGTTAGTTATAACGACCCTTTGGTATGTTCGATAATCAAGAAGACATTTGATAGATGGTGTAAATAAAATGAATGAATATATGATTATTATGTATAGAAAGAAATTATATATAAAACCTCATGTGTGAAGTAGGAAGGAAAGTACACTTGTGATTAAGACAGGATTCACACGATGCATCCAATTAGGGGTGCAGAGTACACCCCAGATGTCCCTAGCCAAGGTTGTGTTGTGAACTTGAAAGTATTGGATTCCTCACCATGAAAGTGTTGATTGTGCCCTTCCACTATGAGCGTTGGGTTGCCATCTTGAAGGTCCCTCAAACATATGTATTCTAAACCCTTTTGAATCAATAAAAGAAATATTTTTTGTTGCTAAATTTACATTAAATAAGTTCATCACTTTTGTGATCATATTTTAAAGCTATATTGGTCATTGTGGTTTAAATATTAATATTAAGATTTGACATCTTTAATCAATTATAAAATAATTAGCATTTTTCTATATATAAAATAGATATTGTTTTCTAACTCAATCATGGGAAAGGTGCCATCACATGATCCGTCTATAACCCCTCTTCAAATATAACAAATCCTAACTATACCAACTACATGAATTGTACTTCAAATTCATGAGTAGTTTCTCCTCGCACAATTATTGCAAGACCATCAGAAAATGGACCAATTATTCCTCCTACATCTTTCTAAAAATCATAATGTCATCCAAACGAATTTTTTTGAAAAATCATTAAAAAATATTTAACACTTCATTTCTAAATCGCATAAACATGCTCGGTCCATTGGATAGACCGAATGGCATGATCAACAATTCATACAATACATCCTACACTTGAAAAGAAGTCTTCTACTCATCACCTTATCTTATCCTAATCTAGTGATACCCACTCTTCAAGTCAATATTTGTGAAGTAATTTTCTCCACTTAAAAAATCCATTAAATCATCTATTTATGGCAACAAAAACCTATACTTGATGGTAATCTTATTTATGGCTCTAAAATCGGTGCACATCCTAAACTTGCCTCCATTCTTTAGTGTTAATATTGTAAGTACTACATATTGGTTGAGTGATTCTCTAATCAACCCATTCTGAGTAATTCTTCACCTTATTTCTTCATTTCCTCGTTCTCTCTATATGTTATCCTATATGCAACCTTGTTTGGGAAACTAGACACCAAAATCAAATTCATCTAATGTATTATATTGCACATAAGTGGTAATCCATCTAGAATATGATGTGACATAATTTCCATAAATTCACCTAATATCTCCTACACTTCATGTGAAATTTATCATTTCTACGTTGATTTTCCATCTCTCTTTTGCTCAAGTTTTGTAATGAATGCAAAGCATTCACTCTCCTCTCTGTCTTTTCTTAGAAATTGTTTTCCTAAAATCAACACCTTTGAACCTCCTACTTCTACACCCACATACTTAAAAATATTAAAAGTGTATTTCCGTTCATCTTTCACCAACGTGTAATTATTTTTGTGACCATCATGTTGTGTTTTTCATCAAATTGTCAAGGTTGGCCCAAGTAACACATGGCATACATCCATGGGCATTATATCATATAGGACTTCATCTTCATATGCGTCGGCCTTAATGCACACAATATGTTTCTCCTTTACAAGCAATTAATGTCCCTTCATGAATGAAGATACTTTATGCATGTTCTTATGCACAATATTCTTGGACCAAGTTTTTCAACCATCTCATTAGAAATGACATTATGAGTGCTACCACTATCAAAAATGCATTTGTGGCACTTACCCTTAGAATTACAAATTGTATTGAATAGATTCTTCCTTTGTGCAAGTACATTCTCCACTTTTATTGACTTCAACGACACTCTCTTCATCATGAGATCTTCACGCTCCATCTATTTTACACTATTAGGACGCAATACTTTCCACATTTTAATAGTGCACAACATGGTTACTAAAGCACCATTCCGCATATTGTTATTATGTGTTGCGGACACTTGAAAACACAATGCCCAACTAATCCAAAACAAAAACATGTTCCATTGAATCCTCTACTTCTTCCATGTCCTTTTTCTCTAAAAGAATATTTGGGTTTGCCTCTCGTGCAAGAATTTGATCATGCAAGAAACTTGTTTCACCTTCATGCACGTGATTTTTGTATCATTGTACAATCTATAGACTCAAAAAAAAATCTGATGTGTTAATTTAAATGTGAATTGCACACATCGCACTAACACATGTATTTTTAATTAATTAATGACCCTAATTAAATTCTTCTCTCTCAAATACTAATTAACAATATTTTGTTAGATAATATCCTCTTTGCTCGTTAATTAATAACCCATTATTAATTAATTAATTTTCACCTTCATCCATTAATTAATAACACTTCTTTAATTAAATGTCGGTTCATATCACCTCTAAATCCCATCAATTTCCTTCAACTCATCTCAAATAGCTTCTACAAGCTAATCTAGGCATATTAATCAATTCTTAATTGATTAATTAAGCCCCCTTTCTTCCCATCTAATTCTCATGGAGTATTAATCCCACTTAATTACTCCTAATCCTAATTAATTAAGCCTAATATTACATCTTCAACATTCAACATTCACTAAGATCTACACATTTCCCAAAAAGGAAAGCTATATAATCAATCATCTACTCATTCTTAAAACACACATAATTCACATGCTAACATTCTACTTTTGGAAAGTAAATGCAAAATAGAGAAACCCCTTTGTTGAGAGCAAAAGAAAATTTAAATGTGGCTCACACCAATTTAAAGGTGTCACATGCTTCATCAAAAAACCCCTCCCAATCAGCCAAATGCTTCCGCTTTATCTCGCACTCGGTTCAAACAAAAACATCCACAAATCAAAGGCAAATCCAAACATTTAAGGGAGAGGTTGCATTTCTTTTCTTGAAAACCTTTATTTTCCTTCTTTTCCTTTATAATATTTTACATTGATGTAATTAGCTTATAATGATTAATCGCAAATGAATTTTTTAGGTGTAAGTTCTCTAAGTGTTTTAGATTAGGCATTTTAAAAGCTTGCATACATTTAGCATGCCCAATCGGACCTCCCTTTATCTCACATGTAATTTTCCTTTAATTTTACTTCTAGTTCGTGTCGCCAACATCTTCAATGGTCTCAATTTATGTAACAACAATGTTAATTGCATCTTGATTGCCTAATGGTACTGTGCTTGATTTTGGGAAGACCAAAACTCCAATTTTTCATCTTGATGGCCAAAAAGCATTCTGCAATGGTTCTATCTTGGAATTATTCCTTTTTGCAACTTGAGCAACCTCATTGCACTTCCCAACAATTTTTCTTGGCTTCAACAACCTAACATTATTTCATAGTGGCCTTATTTTACTAACTTGGTTACATGCTTCTATTATGATTTTACTATTTTTGTCATCTTTCTAGGTTACGGAATTGATTTTTAACTTCTACTAAGTGATTGTGTTGTCTATTTTTATGTCATATTAACTAGCATCATACTTATTAGCATCTTTGTGCCTTATATGTGTGGTTCTTCTCGTGTTCAACGGTCTAATAGTACTTTATAGTGGAAATTTTCATGTCTTTGGAATAGTGATCGCATGTAAGCTTATTTGGCATCCTTAGTGAACTTCGTAGTGGCCTTGTTTTCAATGATTTTGTTGCACTATGTAGTGGTCTCCTTTTGTGTGGCATCCTTGTTGCATTTTGCAAGTGTTTTGCCTTATCTAGCGGCCTTGTTGCATTTTGCAATTACTTTGATACATTGGTGTATTAGCTATCTATATCAACATCCTAACCCTGTTTTAGCATCCCCACTATGTATCAAAGCAACCTAGCCATGTTTTAATGACCTCACTTTGTATCTTAGAGGCCTTGTGATATAGACTTGGCTTTTTGCCTTGTCTTATTTTTCTCACTTGGTTTTTTGTGTAAGGTAGTTTGTTGTTCCAAAACTACTAATCCTTGTGTGTGGATACCTAATCACTTTTCAAAGACCAAATAATCAAATAAACCAAATTTGTAGGCTTTACTTTGAGTTATTTACTTAACACATTTTGGTATATTGTACTTGTGCTTGAAAAACATACTTTATTCACTTGATAGTTGCTTACTATATTGGATTAATATTTATTTAATCACATAGTTTGCTTTTCGTACTTTGCTTTTACGCATTTTTTCAATTTGCTCATTATTGGATCAACCGTTGCTTAAACACATTTTCTTATTTAGTGTTTATTTGCTTTCCACACTTTTTGTTTGTTTGAGCCTCAACTTAACATTGTATGCTCTTCCCACGTGTTGTAAGGTGATCTTGGGAACCGTAAAGCTTGATTAAACATTTTTGCACTTTTAGGGTTTTGGCTTAGGCTTCATTGCAAGTCATTTGGACAAAGCTTGTGTACTAAAAATTTAGAGAAATTTGTGGGAGGACCTATTATTTTTGCTAAACAAGAGTTCACTTTTACATGGCTCCTATGAAATGAGGGGTGCATTTTCCTCCAATACCTGGCCCCAAACATGACCCCACATGAAGAAATTTGTCATTTTTGTCAATTTCCGTTAAAATGGCTAGAGTGAAGGTAGGGGATTTGACCCTTCGAACCACGCCATCATACAAAGACTTTGCGATTTCACGAACTTATGTCTCACATCTTGAGAGGTTTATCGAGGACTCCCCTACATGCCTTGTAATCTTAGTTAGGTAGTGAAAGCTTGCATAGGTTGTGTTTACTTTACTCCCCTACATCTTCTTTACAAAATATAAATTGTGTTAATATACATATTTCAAAACCTTGATCATACGTTGGGGCATCTAAAAGGCGGGGTAAGTAAGGGGAGGGTTGTATTAGAAATGAGCAAGGTACTGTCATCAAGCTATACATTGGCCCTATGGGCATCAATTCAAATCATCACACAGAAGGCCTTGCTACCCTTTGGGGGATTAGGATTGCAAGAGACATGGAAGTTAGTGATATTATAATTGAAGGAGATTCTTTAAATATCACCAAATGTTTAAAAGACAATAGTCACATCAGTTGGTCCATTAAAATCATTATTGAGGAAGCTCAAAATATTCTTAACATGTTTCAAAACTATGAAATTCAAAGCATACTTACTGTGAAGGAAATCAACTTGTTGATGTCACGAGAAAATAAAGGAGTCATTATTAATGATTTCAAAATATGGAATGATGATGAGACACCACCAAAGCAAATGTTATTAATATTATCAATAAAAACAAATCGAGTTTGTTGGTGAAGTGTGAGTGGCACATGTGGAAGTATAATCACACTCCTCTTTATATTCTTGGCACATTCATCGTCCATTCTATTAAGGCTCATTTCTACTTGTTACTTTTGGAGGAAGAGATGGGGGTGAATGATGCAGGATTGAACCCATGAATATCGATCAATGGAGAAATAATGCAGAGCTTTGGGGATCTTAAGCAGGGGTGGCTTCACTCGGTTCTTGGAGAGGATTAAGGGACATGACTTACATTTGTCTCAGGATTTGGTTAAGAATTGGAACAATATAATAGTCACTTACAAGGGCAGGGTCTTTGAAATCAATGAAGAAATTATAGCCAAAGTGACAGGATTCAATAAAAGGGGCTAAACTTCTACAAGAACAAGATCGACATTGAAGCAAGAATAGCGAAAATTTTTAAATGAAGGAGAATCCCCAGTCCGAAAGAAAGGAGGGTTTGTTCGTGAATCTCTGCCTCCTCCTTTCAATAATGTGGCATTGTAGATTATGAAATTTATTACATTGTGGAAGACTCGATACTCCATTGTTCCTTTTTACCACATTTTCTTCCTTAATCATTTTCGGAGAAGGTACTCTATAAGTTTTCCTTCTTCATTCTCTGTTCCCTTGAAAATTCGATGGGTTTAGTTAAAAGAGGCAAATGAGTTCATCCTCTCCACCATGCAGTGATTTTTTTCTTTTAAGTACTTCGACTACACCATACTTAACCCTCCTCCCTTGAGCTTCTCCTCTACTCCTAAAACCTCCACTCCCCTGCCCATCTTCTCCACCTCCCTGTCACCTCCTCCCCTCTTCTCCCTTTTGCTCCTCGCAACACTCACTAGCCTCTCCTTCTTCCCTCCCCACTTCTTCGTCTCTCACCCTTCCCTTTCCACCCCCCTCCTTCCTCTCTCCCACCTATCACCTCTTCTCCTCCCAATCCTTCCACCAAATGCCCAAGAGACTCCTCTTTCCATAGACCCATCATGAGTAAGAGGGCCAACTTTTCTCTCAAGGATATGCCCCCTACGTCCTCCTCATTTGGAGGTGAAGGGGAAGCCATTATTGGTCTAATGAAAATGGAAAACAAAGGAAAATCCATCTCTTCAAGACCTTAAACACATTACCCGATTTTGACTCTCGGTTGAGTAAAATCAAATATCTAAAAACCGACATAGAAGCAAGTAAGCTAGACAATGATTTTGATGGAAAAAAATAGTGTTGGACTTGCTCAAACAAGTCAACAATATGGAGGAAGAGGTGGAAGGAATCAAGAACAAACAATGTGACATTTTAAGCATGCACAAGAACACCTTGGACTTCTTTCCCTTTTCATTTCTCAATTTGACGTTCTCAAGAAGGAAAAAAACAAGGGTACTAATTTTAGAGACATTAAAAAGGGCCTAGAGAATGTTAAAAAGAGCTTTCAGAACCTTATGAAATAGTATGGTGGATGTTGCGGCTCGGATGGAGGTTTTCTGATTTAGTGCTGACTTTTGGTTGATTCTATGTTGACTTTAGGTATTTTTTGTGCTATTTTGTCCTTTTGGTATCTCAGTTGTGGAGATGTTGACTTAGTGTTGAATTCAAGTTGATTTCATGTTGTATGTTGTCTGGTTTCTTCTCCCATACTTGTTTTGCTTTTGTTCTTTCATTGTATATATGGTTGTTGGCCTCTTTGACTGAGTGGGATCCCGGTCAAAAATTTACCCATAATAAAAAAACCTTGATCAAACAAACTACAAGGTGAAACTTTGTCCGAGTCAAACCTTGTTTTATCACATAAAATAAGGCAAAGCTTTGTTTGAGGTAGACCTCATTATTATAAAACATCAAGACCTAAAATGTTGCCCAACTTGAAGCTGTGTTTTTCAAACAAAATAACACGAAACTTTGTCCAAATCAAACCAACTTGTTAAACATCATAACTTAAACTTTTAGCCTAGTTTATCAAAGTAAACAACTCGTTACATTGTTGAAATTTACCTAGAATATCATAAACATCAAACATAAAAAACCTAGGTCAATTTTCAAATTTCAAAACAATGGTCCCTATCACACACCTAAACTAAAAATATCTTAACGTAACTACTTCCTTTGTGGACCTCTTGATCCATTTTCTAAAGATGATGTTAGCCTCATAAATCATAGTGAAGAGGAAGAAGTAATCCATTACATCTTTGAGAACAATCAAGCTCGGGTAGACCACTTTATGTATCAAAACAAGGACAATATCCTACTTCGGTTAGTCAAATAAGGAGTAAAACTTTCCGTCAATTTCAATCTTGCTTTCCTTACAAGCGTGATTTGTGAGGATGAAACATCAAACATAAGACCTTTTGAATCCACAAAAGACCCATTAAGCTTAGGTCATGCTTCTATATTTGAAGCCAAAACAAAACATAATGAGGAGCCCAACACAAACGAACCTCTTAAATCATCCAAAATAGCACATAATCAAATATCTTTTATAAGGAAAACTCAACAAGGAGGAGGTGAAGATCAACCCGATACTCCCGCGACAAAACTAAACAATCAATGATCAACTACAAACCCTGCGTTCCCAACTAGCAAGCCTAGCTTCTCATATGCACCTTTGAAAAACCTAAGTGACTTTTGAAGTGTCAAAATCAAATAATTGTGGTGGTGAAGCCTCACATATAACTACATCGACACCCACTCATGAAAAGTCATACACTCAATAATGATAGTCGATGAAAGACACGTTAACAGATTTACAAGAAAACAATAGTGGACTTAGCAAGAAATATCAATTTGAGGAGTTATGCCCCTACTCCTTTGTGAGGACATGTTGTGTCCCCTTCTCGCCAAACTTTGATTGTCTTAAATTTGAAAAATATCGTGGAAAGGGGGCCCAAGGGATCATTTTAAGGACTTCTTCATGGCTTGTCAAGAATTTGCATACAATGATAACAACCTTATACGATTGTTCCCACACAGTTTAGGAGGCCAAGTTCTCAAATGGTTTATCCATCTCACGAAAGGGTATTTCACGACGTTTGTATATGTATTGAAGATGTTTGTTAGGCATTTCTCCTTCAACATGGAGAGTGATACTACCATTTTGAACGTTTGCATGACACTAAACAATGTAATAGTGAGAACTTCTCTACATTCCTATAGCGATGGATGGGCTTACCAAGTCATTTCCCACATTCTATCCTAGAAAAATAGCTAGTTAGCATATGTGTGCTTAACTTTCACCCAAAAATAGCCTTCGCATACACAATCTTCCACATCTACATGATAACTTCCCCTTCCCTCACATTGATTGTTGTTTGCACTGTGAGTTTTTCTTTAGCCTTCAATGTAAACTAAAAGGCTTCTTGAACCTCAATTTAATCATGTTAAACTCGGCTTGAATGAAAATATGCATTCCATTGACATACCTTGAAATCTTCTCTATGTCATCTTCAACACAACCCCCTCTCGAGACAATTGTAAAATTTTCGGTGTAACCCCTTACACTCAACTCCACCTATCGTAGATTCTACTTCTTCTTGGACAAATTCAACTAGTAATCCATAGGCGGGAACTTAGCCTTCAACTTCACAACTAATCTATCACAACTCTTTATCTTCTCTTTGCCTTCTACGTACTCTTTAAATCTATAAATATCCTGCCAAATAAATACATGACCTTTCAACATAGTATATACTTGAATTTCAACTTCTTAGGATTTTCATCAAATTCATACTTGAAATATTTCTCTACTTTAGTGATTGAATTGAAAATCTCTTTAGGATTAGGACACTTAGAATAACTAGGAATACCCAACTTTGGCTCACAACCCAACGTTTTGATCGCTACCAAGAATTTATCACCTTTCTCATCTACATGTTCTATACGCATCTTAATCCTCATGTTCTCCTTTCATGAATTCATTTGTGATTGCATCGTCGTCTATTGCCACTCATTTCAATTGAGCGAGTCTCCATGGCCTCCGGACATGCTTATACTCTCATCATCTTCACAAGTATGTAAGTCTTGACAATCTAAATATGTAACAATAAAACCTCATTTATGTGTCAACACAATTTCCTCACAACACCTAGTGATAACAAAATACAACCACATACACATTCTACCCAACAACCTAAATGTTGAGATATGCCTAAAACTACTTTCTACCCACAATCATATGTATGGTAAGTACCCAACTTGAAAATTACACATCTACAAGACTTTGAAATCCTAATCGATACTAAATAGAAAACCTCTACATGACTTAAAATCCTCTCTAATACAAATTGGTGGAGTCGCAATTAAGGGTCCTAATTAAATAATGTCGTAGACCATACTGCAACCCACATATTTTCATAATTTGATGTCGTTGAAGCAAGATCTCAACACAACTTATAAAAACAATTAAAGAGGAAAAGATTAGGATGATCATGTGGTGAACTGGTGGGGCACTTAGCTTGTAGAGCCAACAACCTAGGTTCAAACCCAGCCCCCAGGATTTCATATCCTGATTTACCCGTGGCATGTGGAGTGGGGCATTTGCATGTCACCTTGGGGGTTGGGGATGACCCTGTGGTGAACTGGTGGGGCACTTAGCCTGTAGAGCCAACAACCCAGGTTCAAACCCAACCTCTTCGATTAATTTTTGGAGAGTTACGAGCGAAAAAATTAGGCGCGCATTTCATGAAGTTTGGCCGGTCCGATGGAGAAAACACGTGCGATTAATGCGAGCAGGGAGGGAGTCGAGTACCAAGAGGACCTCCAAGGGCAAAAGGTTGCTGCGTAGGGTTCGGCCGAGTATTGGGGGCGCCAGCCGGGAGGCAATGCGGGATAGAGCCGAATGGGAGAAGGTGGAAGTTGTTCTACGCCCTAACCCTAGGGCTTCAAAAACAAAAATATTTCCGGAAGGCTGGGGGGCGGAAGGAACGGTGAGTGGAACCGGGGGGTGGAGATTCAGGCAACCATGGCTCGGGGCATCATCAAAAGGCTTCTTCCTTCAAGGAGGCACTGGAAAACAGGGGCGGCAGTTCCTCGGGCATACATACAGCTAAAACCCAGGCATACTTGGTCGATCTAGCCAAGGACATCCCTTCCCTCACTATAGAAAATCCAGAAGTTGAAGAATATTTCAAAAATTTAACACGGGATGTGGTGGTGGGCAGGTTTAATGGATTTTGGCCTTCCTCCATAACTCTGTACCAGTGGGTCTTCGAAAATTGGACCAATAAATGTGAAATCTCTCTCTGCTCCAAGGGTTTTTTTCGTTGTCCATTTTAGGAAACTGAAGATTACCAGCGGTGTTTGACAGAGGGACCCTGGTTCTAGGGACATGCAGTCTATTCATCACTCCATGGTTCCCAGATTTTAATCGAATACTTATTTGGTGACCAAAACACCAGTTTGGGTCAGGCTTCCTAACCTTCCCTTACATCTGTGGTATGCCCTGGAAGATATTGGAAACGTCTTGGGCAAATTTATAAAAGAGGATATGGATAGAACACATTCGGGCCTGTGTTCGTTCGCTCGAATTTGCGTTGAACTTGATTTAAGAAAAGGATTACCTGATCGAATCAACCTTAAGTTTGGTAATTTTCAGCACACCTAGGTCTTAGATTATGAGAATACCGCATTCGATGTAGACTGTGCAGAAATGTGGGGCATTTACAAGCCTCCTGTCCCTTCAATAAGAATCAAAAATCTGAAAAATAAAATGGATCAAAATCTTCGAACGGATGGGGTTCTGTAAACCCAGATTTGGTTTCTACGTCAAAATTTAAAGATAATCTGTATAATCCTTCCTCCAGATGGTAAAACGGTGACAGAGAAAAATGATACAGAGATGGGATTTCAGGAAGAAAACTTGGTTGGAGGTGGCATAAAAAGGGGACATACTTCAGAAAGTTTGGAATCGGATCAGGATTTTGTGCCAGGTAATTTGATGGCATTGGCGAACCCCAGTGATCTTGCGTTGGTTATCTCGTCCGACCTTGGAAAATGGCAAGAAGTAAAGAGGCGTAAAAATAAAAAAGGACGCATGGGCAGCATTGATGATTATTTTCCATCCCAAGGGGGAAGTAATTTAAGGATTGCTCTATCTTTGGTAAAGTCAGTATGCAACTGTTTTTGGATTTTGTAGCCCTTTTGTTTTCCAGAGGATTTAGCCTCTTCTTTTAAATAGGGAATGGGTCCCTTCAACCCGCTTTATCAATCAAAAAAAAAAAAAAGAGGAAAAGATTACAAATCTAGGGTATGATTACATTCCCACTTTGCTAGTCTTATAATAGACATTATAGAAATTCTAAAAAATAATTTCAATCCTAAGACATGTCCTATATAAGCTCATAATAGGAAAGACTTCAAATGAACTAGACTTGGATCCTTAGACAATGGAGCTTAACAACACTACTCAAACACTTAATTTGGCAATTCCCGCCTCCAAGTTTGAATTTCCTTCTAAGACAAGTGATCTCTTCCTCAAGATGCTTTACACATCCATCACTCCCTTTTATTTATAGAATCTAGTTATGCAAGTAAAGATACATTTGGAAAGATTCCTAAACTCAATCAAATTGTCATTGATTCAATCCATTTGGTTTGTAAGTAATCACTCTTGGGGCATCATCATCTAATCAAAACATACCAGTTGCTTAATCATCCAATTAACTAAAAAAACCATGGCCCAAGTGTTCAAGTCCAACTAGTATGGATGTTGATAAGTGCAAAAAAGAGTCACAAAATCTCTAAGGCACAAATGTGCATAACCTCCACCAACATGCACATAAGAGAACATATAAGGCACAAAAGCTCCAAAACATTTGCAAATGCAAAATTCCAAAAGGATGCACAAAACCTCAATCTCCTAAGCCTTGTCTTCATTATACAAATAACACAAAGTGAGGGATTATGCAAATCTATGCATAATTGCACCAACTTTTATTCTACATACTCTTTTTGTTGATATAACATTAAGTGAATACGGATGCTACCGCATAAATTGGGCTCAAAGAAAATTTTCAAGGGGAAAAATTGGTTCCAAGCTCCACCGTATGGGCAAGATATTATGAATTTTCAATCAACTTCTCCAAACAAAGGAAACAAAACTTCCAAAAAAAAAAGTCAAATCAACACATTCAATACACATGAGCCAACATTATTAAATATATAGACCAAAGAATAATACACATCATAAACATATTGGTATAACCATTGAATCAAATTTGGAATCCATATAATTTCAATAGGAAAAACAACTTTATTGTAATTAAATGTTTGTCTAGTTGATTCTATTCGCATCTTATATACCTTAAATATTTATAGGAACTCTAGTACATTCCAATAGACATCTACATTCATATAATACATCGTATAGTGTGATCAAAAACATCATTCACTTTTCGACTATATACATTCTTTCTAGGAAGCTTTTTCCATACTACTATTGTATTAAAAAGTGTTCTAATATTGATCCACCATTTAATAATGCTCTTGACACTTATCTCTATCTATTGGAATAAGCGACACATAAATCAATGAATACATCCAAAGCAAATTGCGCATAGCATTTGCTTAAAAGTTATAGACTAATGATTGCTAAGGCCTTTTCAATATTATAAGAAAATATTGGTTGCAACTATCATGAAAATAGCCCAACACTAATATTCATACTTAATATAATTGTTTACATGAAAATAACCCAGCCCTAATCTTCATATTTGTAAGAAAAACCCATTCACATGCAAATAGTTCATTATAGAAATGTAATGTTCATGCCCAAAAGTTCAAACTTTGAGATAGGCATTAGAAACAATAAATTCAAGAAAATACTATTCAAGAGTGAACAATATAATATACCACACGTAATGTGGATAAGCATATTATATTAATTTGTTGTGAAAGAGTATTTCCTTCAACCATCCTTTGTAATGATATATATCTCACTTTGCTTGACACCTTTCTTCAGTAGTTGATGATGGAAAAGGATGTCCCTCACATACAAAGAAAAAGGCATTCCAATATTTACCTCCCTCACCGAGCTTATAATGATGGAGAAGTACGCATTTGGTTAAAAGAAATTATTGGCACAATTTATTTCTTTAAGTAGTACAAATGTGCAAGCCAAGCCACCTAATTATTTCCATATTAATAATATCTTCCATTGTGTTAAACTGATTTTACCAAATAAAACAACATAATTAATGCACAAGTTTCAACCCATATTATATTGTCTTTTTAATTTGTATTCTTTACAAATTCCACTAGCCCTATTAGGAATGGCTATGGCCATCACCAAAAAAATTGTAATATTGTATAACAACAATGCGCCATCAACAATTTCATGTTTACCACTCAAAAGTTAATAAATCAAACAAATGAAAGCATATGAAAACCAAAAGAAAAATTGGAGCCATAGCTCTTGAATAGAGAGCCCTCATTAAGAAGCGTATTGGTCAAGAACTCTACCAAATTCATACAATGGACTCTTAAACTTACTAACATGAATAGTCCCAATTCATGCTTAAAGAAATTCAAAGTACATAAGACATAATTTTCAACAAAAAGGAAGAGTTACTATTGTAGACATTGAAGGTATTGGCTCAACTTACATGGTATTACAAAATTAACGACTTGGGCATACATAAATTTAAAAAAATATCTCCGACTACACAAAATGTTAAAGGATGTCCCTAAAGTGTGCCCCAAATTAACTTTGAAAGTCAATCAAGAACATCGCTCTTTGCCCTAGTTATATTTATTGTTCACTAACTTTTATCATTAAGTTTCACAGTTAATAATATAAGTCATTCACGAAATAAAACATTTGATGGTGAAAACAACCTTCTAAAACTAGGAATAATCTTAGGAAGCGAGTGGTATACTATGCATGTCCTTACCCTTCAGTTTTCAAAGGCAATGCTACACATAAGTTAATATTATCTACCTCCAATCAACAAAGACTATTTTGATGTAGCATAACCTCCAAACATGTCCAACAAGTGCTAGAGAGTGGTTTTATTCTTATTGAATATATTGAAATTGAAATTAAACATATTTAATCAATTGTTGTATGGGTGTAAAGTACATCATGGGGAATATGAGTTTTCTTAATGTGAAGTATTTTTATATAAGATTTTTTTAAAAAGTTTGCATTGTAATGATTGCAATCGCTCTAAGAGTGCGAAGTAAATAGTTGGAGATGAGATTTTTAATATAAAGTATTTTAATATGAATTTTTTGTTTTTTGAATATAAAGTATTATTATATAATGGAGAAGTGTTGATCATCATTCTAATGTCTGGGAACATCTTTAAAAGAAAAATATAGTCAAATATTCCATTCAGTCCATAGACTAGTTAATTGTTGTAGTATTAGTGTATTTGTGTGTTTATTAATTATTAGTATGAGACTAATTAATTACTATAGTATTAGCTTATTGGTGCTTTTATATTATAATATTTTGATATGATAAACAGAATATTTATAATAAAAATAAAGATAATGGTTGATGTGATTGAGGATTCAAAATATAATAAATATAATGTTAGTTGATGTGATGGATAATATATAATTTAAAAAGTTAAAAGTGTTGGTATGGGACTAGTTGATTACCATGATATTACTCTATTTGTATGTTTTATATTATGAAGATTTGACATTATGATAAAGTGTTCCACAATAACAGGTTCAGAATATTCCATCTTTTTCTAATATCAAACTTCAGATTTATTAAAGCATATAGAAATACTAACATATGATTGGTTAAAAACAAAAAATTATTGCATTCAATGGATGCTATATATGTCTGCCTTTGGCAGGAATAATAATAATGAAAGGTAAGTACAAAGGTCTCAACCTTATATATGAGCCAAAAAAAATTGAACCTTAGACCACTGCCTGAAGAAAGCAATCTTCAAGATTCCAACTATGGACAAACAAGCTACCGTGGAATTCAGGTGTTGATCATGTTAAAGGTGAATCTTGACAGCTGCTGTGGAATAGTTGAGATAACCGGACCATATTTCTGGATGCAATTACTGTAGTATTAGATGCATAATCTCTAAGGATAAATGTAAAACTAGAGGGAAATTCTTCAATAAACCAATTTCCTCTGGAACAAAACACACCGTCCGTCTTACAGTTCTAGTGAAAAACAAAACCGCCCAGGAACCAATAGATACAAATCACCATACCTGGACATTGTCATAGAGCTCAAACAACGGGACAGCAAGAAGTTTTAGGTTTCTGGGAACTGCAAAATATTCCCTTTCAGACATATGGACTAGGAAAAGTTTCTTACATTCCTGCAGGAAGGTTTTTCCAACAAATTTAACGTAAAACCCTTTAAAGTGCATAAGAATTGAAATAGATAGTAACATAACATGAAACCAATCCTCACCTTCGGTTTTGTTATGTGTGGCGGACAATAAGGATACATCAATGTCTCAAAATTAGGTCTCCACCATACAGCAACACACTCTCCAATCTGTGAGGAAAAAAATACAATCAGTTTGATAGTGCCTCTGTACACGGTGCATGGCAGAATAGTGAGTCTAGTGAAACAAAATGACTGAATATTAACCATGATCATAAATCTGGAAAGCACAAATGACCCAAGAGATCATCCAATTGACAAAACAAAAGAAGAAAAAACATAAAACTTCAAAATCTAAATAAACTTGCATCCGTTTGCTTAATAATAAACAGTCGTACATCCAATCACATTTACCATTTTCTTCTCGAAAAAAATCCTGGTAAGTATTTCTTCTTACTATTTCTTCCGGCAAATTACATGAAACAAGCTTTTTCATATAATAAGATTAAAAACATCATGTTATTACATATGATAATGAGACTATAATCATTTCCTATCTCTTGGAATCTCTAGCTGACACACAGCATTCAGCTGTTCCAGCTAGATAATGGACACTTATAAAAGTAACGCATTTCATCTTTTATCCAAGAATTTGCCCACACCTGCTCAACATCCATATTTCCTGATAGTCTTTTTGTTGCTATGTTGAAAACTTAGTTGCAAAAGCGACTTCATGTCATCTGGTGCCAATTCTTTCCATAGTGTACAAGCAATGCCTCAAATCCTACTAGTCCATGATTTGTATTGGTTAAGAACCACCATAATCCAAGGCAAACTGTAATGTCCCCTTTTTCGAACTAGTTCGTTTTGAAGACTTCTTGCCCATTCCACTTCTTGTGGGCAAGAAGAAGGTGAACAAGGGAAGTATTTGTTGAGTTTTTTAGCCTTTTTGTGAGCATTTACATTTTCCTTTCGTGTTTTCCCTTATGAGGCAAGTCGGCTGGGTCTAGGAGATGAAAAGCCAAGTTAAAAATAAAAGCAACATCATTATAGAGGTCAGTCATGGGGGAAACTCCCTCCTTGGTTTTGGCGCCACCAAAAGGGTATTAAAAGGGGTCACTTGGACTCATTTGTGCATCATCTTTTGGCATAAAATTATACTTTACTTGGTTTTGGGCTGTTTGCTCAAATTCCTTCCACTAAGGGGCGAAAATCCTTTGGTGTGGCTTCACAAGGAAGATGAAACCCTTCCTTGTCAATTGAAGAACGAAAACTCTTCAATTAATTGTTCCAAGTGCTTCAAAGAGGTGGATAGTGCATATTTTCAGCGAGGGTTTGGTCCTAAAGTGAAATTCACCCCTCTCCTAGGGGAGCGACCCACCTTGGAGAAGTGATTGGTGGTTTCTAGGGCACGGCGTCACTCAACTCAGCCATCATTGCATTCTCCATATTTTTGGCAGCCAGAATCTACTTTGTATTTCATTTGTAGGGCTTGGAATCATTCATTTCTAGCCATTTTGTAAGGGCATACTCTGCTGTCATTTATTTAATTTTCAGTTAGGTTTAGAGGCTGATTTCTTGGTTGATAATTGTTCTAAAATATTCCTAAAGTGCCTCTACATACTTTGGATGATGTGAATGGTGATATTTTGATGAATTAATGTTTTTTCCTTGCTACTGTTCTAAAAATCAGATTGTTGTTCACTGCTGTTCTATTTTTCAGTTGGCTGATATAAAAATCAGAATATTTTCAGTTTGGGTTTTGTGTTAAACCCTTATTTTCAATTTCAGCCCTAGAAAGGGACATTACAGTGGTATCAAAGCTTCGGTCTTCCCAACCTAAGGGTCTTCATGCAAGAGGGTGATAAAGGATACATTTGTTATCAAAGGAGAGAGAAGAAGAAATCAGATCAGCCGGTTGAAGAGGTTAGCATGGCCCACCAAGATTCACAAGAAGCCAAAATTGATAAGCTCATTGATTGGCGGACACCATGGACTTGTTGGCCCTAACCCTACAAAAATTTCATGAACCAAGGCTTCATAATGGTGAGGGCAGCTCATCCGGAGTTAACACTTCACGAAGCCCCAAGGATCAACTTATGGATCAGCCACTAGGCCTACTTTCCTTCCAAGGGAAGAAGCCATGCCAGAGGTGGGAACAAGACATTCAATAGGGCAAAGTATTGCGGCCAGCTATGAAGAGTATAGGGCCCTTCCGAATGAGATCCAAGAAGCTATTTCGCTTGCTGAATTCATAGGGGTAAGCAAAGGAAGGTCAAGGCAGAGCCTAGACCTAATGCGCCACAAAGGGATGTTCAAAATACCTTGGGTAAGATGTCATTCTCTACATTTGATGGTTCCAACAAGGGGACAGCCCGGGCTTGGATTCAAAAGTTGGATACTTATCTATCATTGAGGCCTATGACAGAGGATGATGCAATTAAATTTGCAACCCTTCATTTAGAGAGGAATTGCACATGAGTGGTGGTTTCATGGATTGGTCACACAAGGGCACAATCTCATCCACTCATATGATGAGTTTTGTAGAAGACTCATTGGGAGATTTGATAGGGTTGATCGGAAGTTCACTTTCGAGAGCTAGCACAATTGAAACAACAAGGCACGGTGGAAGACTATGTGGCTGATTTTCAGAGACTCTCTATGATGATTACAGATGTGACAGAAAGGAGGCTCATTGTTTTGTTCATTGAAGGTTTGACTGAACCTCTCAAGGGTTTGGTGAGAGCATTTGACCCTTTGTCTCTCCAAGAGGCAATTAAGAAAGCATTGGATCTTGAAGGTGCTGCTCCAAGAACAACAGCAATCAGCGGGCAGCCAAGGGCATTTTCAAATGGAGGGCAGCCAAAGGGACTCTTGGGACAGCCAAGAACCACATCTTTGGACCAGCCAAAGAAGCCCTTTCAAAGAGCACCAATCATTCACAAGGAGCTGTCCAAAACCAGCAAAGAAGGAGAAACAAGAAATGAGCTAAGAAGGAAGAATTTGTGCTTCTCTTGCAAGGATCCATGGTCTCCTAGTCATCGTTGCCTAGGTAAGGGTAATGTGCACTATATTGAGGTATTTTTAAATTGTGAAGAAGAAGAAGAAGCTTGTGTTGATGAGGCAAAGCAAAATCATGATCCGAAAGAAGATCCAGAAAGTTTGGACAGCACTCTTGCCACTTTGTCCGGTGCCCCTAGATACCATCCATTTCGGGTGAAAGGAGACCTACAAGGGCAAAAAGTCACAATCTTGATTGATAGTGGAGCTACTCACAATTTCTTGGGTTTTGTGTTAAACCCTTATTTTCAGCTTCAGCACTAGAAAGGGACATCACACAAACACAACACATCTTTAGACAAAATTTCTCATTGTGCACATCGACTTCAAAGAGAAATTTAAGATTTGTCCAGTTGAGACATTCTCAATCACATTTTCATCCACGTCCTCAACCCCAAAATAGAAATGCATCTGCATGAAGCAAAAGAATGCATCTTTCACTTTGCAAGTACTACTATCCACTGAAACAACCAGTCTATTTATTGATAAGAAATGACGTGCATACTGTAGGCTTCGAAATGAGAAGTTAAACTACTCTAAAATATAAGATAATTGTACCAACATTAGAAACAAGCATTGCATTCTGAATATATGTTCAAATCATATGACTGCCATGTCCACAGTGAAGGCCTTTGTGAAAGTTAGCCAACATTTGAAACCGAATAAATTGGTTACCTGAAAAGGATGGCCCCAAAGAGACAACCTCCACAGAAATACTTCAAAACAGCAGCTGCCTTGCCTCTTCGGTTTGATAATTCCTTTTGCGATTGGCATGCATAATCTGCCATTCAAGGGCAAAGTACTATTTTGTTTTGAGATATCTCTCCTTTTTGATCTGTGAAAACAAGGAAGTGGGCAATTACTATTAGGGTAGACCAAGCTGTTTCACGTTATTACTACAATATCCGATAGTAAATGTCCATTACACTCTCCTGTAGGCTTTTACTAATCCCTGTAAGAATGGGATTGCCAGATAAAATGTAAAGTAAATCCAAAAAGTGCTGCACTGGTCAAAAACATTGTCATGCTAATAATGATCTTAGCCTGCACCATGTAGGCATTTTTCAACCTTAGTACATAATGTCATCTCTAGTATATTTAAAGTGAGGCTACTTGATACGCCGACTCAAATGGAATATGAAATATACCATATATCCAGAAAGATGAATGAGATGCTAATAGGCACACATCGGATAGGAGAATACTGGAGTATCATACTATAGGAATAGGCATATACATACGGCGACAGGCAAGACTCAAAGCTAAAGGCTCAAAGAGCTCAAAACGTTGCGCCCATTTTCAAAGAAAATCTATTCATATCATACACAACTTGGTTACAACAGCTAAAAAATGATCATTCAGCTTAATCCAACATGATGAGTCCAATAGGTCTTTGAGTCCAACCATGTCCAGCTGGTCAAAATTTACATCACTGCATCCAACAATTCTTGTAGTTGAAAATCACACTCCTAAATAAACATTACTATTAGTGAGTATAATGGTCTAGTGTCCAACAAGTTTGGGGTGCAATAAGACATGATGACAAAGTTCCTCAGAAGTTTTCCCCAAACTTGTCTGGTGGGGAAAAGGCAGACTCCTCAATGTAATGCAATGCAATAGAGCATCTTTCTGTGCATCCAATTCTACTAACAATTCTCAACCCACTAATTGAACAGAACCAAATGGCTTCAATTTGCAAAGAATATTATACCAAGGATGGCATCAGACATGGTGATAATTAGTTACAACATAGGTTATATTATATTGTTGGTTCTTAACCTATCTTAGGAGGTGGATGGGTGGTGGTTATAACACCCATAGAATAGATTTAGATTAGGATGGGCTGAAAGATAAAACTGTGTATCCTAGAATATAAACTCCCTTGATGTATAATAAAATATTATGCTGATGTGGGCAATATTTTATATCCAAGCAAGTTAGATCCAAGAGCCTGTGAGAGCGAGGAGTGAGCAGGAAACAACTAGATTAGGATGGGCTGATGAATAGGCAGTAAGTTTTGATAAGATTGTATCCTTGAATATAGGATCACGAACAAATTCAAACAAGTATCAATTACCCTGATATTTAATAAAATATCATCCTGATGAGGGCATAATTCTATATCATTTGGTATCAAAGCATTTTAGATCCAAAAGCATGTGAGAGTGAGGTGTGAGCAGGAAACAATAAGGAAATCATTTTATTAACATGCTGTGAATTCAGCCACTATCATTGTTATGTGCTTCTTGTGAGATAAATGCATGAGTCAAAAGATGGTTTAGAGTATATGGGATAGCACTGGAAAGCATGTAGCAGCACTGCAGGCACGCCAAAAGCATCAGAGGAGAAGCTGAATAAACTTCTTAAAGGGAATATATTAAAGATTTCACATAAATTGTGCATCTATATGTATATGCAAATTTTGAAGCCATCATATTGTTGATGGACCGAGCTACATCTAGCAACACCTGCTTATAAGCCTCCTCAAGGGGATTCTTTAATAGATACATCATACAACCATAATCAAAGCCAGGTGGCTATTATATACACAATATTTTCACTTACTGACAGCTTCTTTTGTGTGGGTCTTTGGTGCTTTTATCTCTCCCGAGTGTATGTCTTAAGGAGTACATTAGGATTGGAGTCGGCCAGGTTGTAGCACATCGTCGGATATCATTGTAGCACCTACCCTTCCTACTACCACCTTATGCCACTGTACCCCACCACCTTATAACACCCTCAGATCACCTTGCCATTTTCTCGAAGTGTCTCCCAGCAATTCCATTTCCCTTCCTCTTCTACCTTTCTATAATTTGCATGTAGCCGGCTTCATCAACCCGGTTGATGAACTCTTGTAAAACCTTATTTTGACCGACTTCAGTGGCTCGGGTGATGACATCGACTGAAACTGAGTCAAAACTCTAGGGTCTAAAGTCTGTATATAGGGTCCATGCTTGCCATTTCTCAATGGCATGACCAATCTGATCGACCTTCACTCGCACATCTACCCTTAATGGTTTAAGAGTTCTTAGGATTTAGTGGAGCTTACAATTGAAGTTCATCATTAGAACAATGAGTCACTTGGAGAATCAAGAATAGGAGTTAAGCTGGAAAAGTCTTCCTTGGTCTTTGGAGTCCACTTTGGACTACTTAGGTCTTCTTCCTATCCTTCCTGAGCCTTCACCCAAAACAATCTCTCACAAGGTGTTGCAAACCAAGGAGACAGGATAAGTGCTTCAACGGTGTGCACTCAAAACGTAAATATGATATATCTCTATCCTCTTCTGCTTCTTTTATTTGGTTGATGATTGTTCATATATATCATGTATTAGATAGGATAGTGTAGCATGTCCTTATCTTTTACATTATAGTTCTTTATATTACAGCTCTTGCTTACTGCCAAATGGCATTTTACAACCATTAGTTAGATAGCTCTTGCTTTGGCTTAGAGGCCACCCCAAGGATCTAGTTAGGCACTACATCTCATATCCCTCCCTAGTGATTGTGTAGATTATCCCTATTAGATCCATTTACAACCCCATACTTATGCCCCTTTGGTTATATCTTTGTACATGTGTTGGCTCTAGGATGGTCTTCTACTTTATCCTAATTTAGAGAGAGGATCCTTATATAGATCATTCTCACCTTACATACATTCCGGTGAACCCAACGTGAATCATACCCTACGATTCATCGAGTCAGATTCATTTTTTTCTTTTTCTTTTTCTTTTTCTTTTTCTTTTTCTTTTCCTAGCTTCTTAGTGTTATGATTTTGTCAAGCATACCTTGCTTGCCAAATTTATTTTCTTCCTTTACAAACACTAAAGGTTATTTTATTTCCATTCCTAGGATGGAACGTCTCTATAACACTCAAGCAGAGGACTCTAAATAGACTCCCTTTTCCAAACTCAAGCTTACTCCTGCATGGATTGCATGATGGCCTCTTCTGATAGTAAGAAAGCCATCACTACCTCCGCTAAGGTTGCCACTAGATCTCAAGCTAGTCAATAACTTCCACCTCTTGAGGACTTAAAGCATGAAGGTGAACATGAAGATTGTCTTGACTTCATACCTAGAATGCAAAAGTTCCTCGAACTTTATCCCTAATATGCAGCAGAAACTATTAAATTTATTCAAAGCCATGTTGGTTTTGCTTTGTAACAATCTCCATACTCCCTCTAAACCAAACATGTTTTCAACCCTTGGGCAACTCAATGCATGACTTGTCCCAACATTTCTTCAACTACAATGCCTTCGAAAACTTCAATTGTGGGGGATGTGACCTTCAATAATACACCTCCCCAACCTTCAACTACTACAAACACTACTCAAAAGCCCCCTATGGATTCTATGCATTTTATTATGGAAGTCTTAGATCACATGGCTAACATTGAAACATCTGATGGGCCGAGATGGGTGGCATCGACTCGACTGGTTGGTAGAGAGATATTCAATGGTTTCCCGGATATAGATAGGTTACAGATCCATACTCCATATATACAGGCCCGACTCTAGATAGACTCCTCGGGCCCAAGGGTGCCGACTCTCTTCAGAAACGAGAAAACAGATTCATGTTTGTTTTCTATTCAGTGGAAGTGGAAGTGGAAGTGGTGCTAATCAATTCATGTAAATGCAAGCCCACTTTGCTCAACTGGCTAGTAGACCACATCAAATTCAGTGGATTCCACCAAATCAATATATCCCTCCTCCCCCTTGTAGATAATCATGGGAACCCAATCCCACAGCCACACATGCAAAACAATGTGCTCTAAAACCTTCAAAGTGAGCCTTTAGCAAATTATATTGCTGCCATGGACATTAGGGGAATAACCCCAACCATCACTTATGACAGGTCAACAGATCCTATCCTTCATCTTAAATATTTTAGCAATCTAAAGATGGCTCAAAACAAATTCCTATGCAGCTACCAAACTTTTGGTCAAAATCCTTACCGGCAATGCTTTAGAATGGTACAACCAATCTCAATCAAGCTCAATTGTTGAGTTAGAAGGTCTAGTAAATGCCATAGTTCAAGATTTTCAAATACCATGATTTACTTGAGGACAATGTAGGTAAATTCGTCACTTGTAAACAAACTGAACACAAGATGACCCAAGAATTCATCAAGAGAGGGAAATCCTTGGCCCATAAAGCTAAGCATAACATGACTGAAGAGAAACTCTTCAAACTTTTTACCATTGCTTTAGAGTCTCGCCTCCAATACAAAGTTAGGTCCTTCTCCCCAAAGAACTTGGAAGAAGCCTTTGATCAAGCTAAAAGTAGGACCACCTCATGAGACATTTTGAGGTACCACAAGCTAAACAACCACTCAAAATTATTATTACGCCAAAGACCTGCAATGCCATTGATGGTGATGTCACTAACATCAAAGATCGTTAGGTCCTTCTCCCCAAAGAACTTGGAAGAAGCCTTTGATCAAGCTAAAAGTAGGGCCACCTCATGAGACATTTTGAGGTACCACAAGCTAAACAACCACTCAAAATTATTATTACACCGAAGACCTGCAATGCCATTGATGGTGATGTCACTAACATCAAAGATCGTGGTTTTGCTTCCATAAGACTAATTCATACAAGTAATACTTCCCATGTTTGTTCACTTCCCATCCCAAGGAAGGTCCTTCTCTTTGCATTCTCACCTAGGGAATGGTGATCACCAACCTATCACCAGAGAATTACTTAAACAACATCGACCTCAACCGAGATAGCTAGACCTTTCTAAATCTCCCACAATGGTATTACAAAGATAAGTTTTGTCGGTTCCATGCAAATTGGGGTCATTACCATGAGCATTGTCAATCCCTCGCAGATCTTGCATATGCTTTCCTTCTTGGTTTTAACTTTGATCATGAAGCCATGAATAGGGAAAGATATCATAATTTCCTTAAGGCAATCAATCATGCAGAAAATCACAACAAACATGATGCCATTCACCAAGCTAATGCCCATTTGTGTATCTACAAGAATCCTTTGCTGCTTTATTCTAAAAACAATGAACAAGATCAATTAAATGATCAAAATGCTCATAATTCCTCCAACAACAAACACCAACAACAATGCTCCAACTCCAACTCCATAATTCCTCCAACTCCAACAACAAACACCATTGAAACCACCGTTGAACCTAATGCCTCTAACAATAAAAAACAACATCCACGTGCAAGGATGTGTTATTGCATGTGTTGAC
The DNA here is from genome assembly GCA_018340775.1 of Taxus wallichiana var. yunnanensis. Classification (NCBI taxonomy): domain Eukaryota; kingdom Viridiplantae; phylum Streptophyta; class Pinopsida; order Cupressales; family Taxaceae; genus Taxus; species Taxus wallichiana. Next base: position 368,198,016 of record CM031242.1, on the reverse strand, counting down.
TCGAGTTAAGATACTAAACCTTCTCAGACTTACAAGACTATTCAAGCCTGCCCTATAGGTTAGACATCTTCAAAAAACTTATAACAATTCAAAAATTAGAAAGTTTGACCAAAAATCTTCCAACATCAATGAGAATGCCAATGAAGTTGTTTGTTCCAACCTGCCTCATTGATAGGGTTGAAGAAGTAGAAGAAATCAAAAAATAAAAAGACTTGCTAAATCTTCTCCTCGGTCTAATTTTGGCATCATTCTAACTACACCACCTCAAGTTCAATACAATCTAGAACAATTCAACTTGGAAGCATGGGATTCAATCACAAAATCTCAAACCTTCTAAGTAAAATCCCTTTTCAAATTTATGAGAACTTTCCCAAAACATCACAATCATCTATTAAAGACACATTCATGAATATCATACCATATGCTTTGTGGCACGAGGAGGATCCATTGCATACTTCAAACGAGGGCATCAAACAACAATGTGAAGAATTGTGTAATCGTATTGATCAAACAACCAACTAAGCATTATCACTTGAGTTTCTCATTCAATCCATGATCCCAAAAACTCTTGTTTCATGTCGATGACCCTCCTTTTTTCACTAACATCAAGATAGGCAAAGTGTGTATCAAGTGAACCCTCACTAAGGGTCTAACACTTATGTCAAGGTTGCTTCCAAGAAGACTCCTCCTAAGGAAATGTTTTCCAAATGAAACTATAATTGAATCCCCTAACATCAGCCTTACTAACCCCTATGATGATCCCTTCTTTAGTTTTGCTCAAACAAGGAATGTTGAGATTCTATGATATCAAGAATCTTGTCAAAGGAACTTAAATTCAAGCATTAGATTGATAAATTTAGCTCCTTGTGTCAACATAACTAACAATGGTTTACCTTCTATAGACGCTAAAATCTGGTAACTTGTTCTTGTGCAATGCTAAGTTTGACCTTGTATCCCTGCTAAGACAAATGCTCGCAGTGATCGAATATAATCTTATCATCTCTCTAGCCATTCTACAACGTGATTATCTTTACACTATGTTCTATCGTCACTTCAAGAAATATTATTCAATCAAAGCAGCATAAAACATCTAATATTCACGACACACTTTCAATTTTGATGCGAGTTCGATCTTAGCGGCCATGTAAGGTCACCTTATTAGAATATCTTTCCTATGGAAAACTGCATAAGCAAGTCATTATTACCTTATAACTCACTTGGCATTCTTGCAAGTTTCAATTTTAAACATAATTCCAATAGCACTTAAAGGGTTCTTAAATTTACTCAAATTAGTTGCACATCATCTAGGTCAGTCCCTACTACAAGTCTAAAGCACTCAACTAAGTCAAAGAATCTAGCTTCATCCATCTACAAGCATGCAAAGATCACAAGAGTCATGTTTTAACAAGAGCAAAGTCATCCCAAGCATTGCACAAAGGTTTCAATCAACAAAGGGTAGGTCACGTGGCTAAGGCACACCACAACTCACTATTATCGCACGTGTTCGGCCGTACATTCCATACTACGTAGTTAGCCCACTATCTTGGTGTTAAGAAATCACAAGGATGGCACCCTTTGGGGTTGGTTAGCCATACTTTTACACTCGTGGCTCCGTTTTAGGTGTCGTCTTCTCGAACACTTGGGATAACTTATTTTCATAAAATCCACGACCAAGCAACTTGATTTCTTTTGAAAGAATCATTATGATGATATGATTATGGTAGAACACACATGTATTTCTTATAATTTATACAACAATTAATGCTCAACCGGATGAAGGATTTTTTTACGTATTTTCGGATTTTTTGCCCTTCCGAATTTAGGGTTTCTAGTACTTGTTATTAAGTCATCCCGAGATTAAGTGATCAAGGGGTTGGTTAGCTATACACAGCGACACTTGGGATAACAAGCATCAACGAGGCAAGTCAAACACACATGAATTTCATATCTTGATTCTCTCGAGTCTTGAAACCATACAAGTCATCCGAGATTTATCAAGAGCGAAACAACAAGCATCATTTCAAGGCAAGCTCATGCACAGAATTTCATATCTTGATTGTCTCGAGGTATGAAACCATACAGTCCTTATCCCAAACCGTGTTGCTCATAGACCGAGTCTATACGGTTTTGCACACCTTTCGGTTTCTATTAAAGAATCTTCAATGCAGAATTTGCAGCCCTAGATCTTCATGTTCCATTACCCCGCACACACAAATCAGTCATAAATCATCTAGAACTAAGAATATCTCTCCTCTCATGTTTTGAACGAGTTGCCACCGTTTATCAAATATTTGTCTCATTTCAAGTTAAATGCATTATTCGGTCATGTATAATTGATGTTGAAAATTAATTAGATCAAGATAATCCACTTGTTGCTAACCCTTGCATCCTTTTGCATAATAACATTCTAAAAATCTAACTAGGGTGTAAACATTTGGTGAAACCGACGAGCAATCGAATCTTCAACTTTCTTCCAAACCCTAGTTTCCCTAAGGTTCCATCTCTACATTGTATATTTAGATCCAAACCTGATTTTCATCTATCATGTAATATCCCCTTCTCGGTCGAAGACTATTAGCCCATTCATTGTTTCCTAACGGCGAAGGGAGGAATAAAATATTATTATAAGCACTTTATAATGTGCACTATAAAATATTATTGTAACTTAGTCATAATGAATTAATTATAATGTGCAATATAAAATATTATTATAAGCACTTTATATTAATTTATGAATGATAAAGTTAAAATAAAAGAAAAAGATAAAGTGATAAAATAAAAAGAAATAAAATGATAAAGTCACTTTAATTTATTTTATTTCCATAAGGAAAATGCTACCCATGTGGAGGAAAAAAAAAGGTAAAGAAAAATATTAAATGCAGGGAAATAAATATGATTGGTGGTTGTGGGTGGCTAAAAGGCCAAATGAGGTTATAAAAGAAAGTCGAATTGTAAGGGGAAGGCATCTATTTTGTTATGATAATTTTCATATTTGTGTAAGCTTGCATGCTTTCCATAAAAACTCCAAAGGACGAAAACCCTCTTGAGGATTAGAGAGAGGGGAACAAAACTCTTCTTTCTCTTGAGAGGATTCTCCATTCAAGGGTTTATATTGAAGATCAAGGATTTATTTGTGTTTTTCAACATTGTTGAAAGCTAGATTTGCATATTTGTGCTCCTTCCGGCGAGGGTTTGAAGGTGGAAGCTTGTTGCAAATTTTTACCTTCATTTGCAGCCATATCTAGGGTTATCTACACCCCTTTGGGTGGAGTTAGGTACATTCTAGGGCACGGCTGTCCCGGATCTCATCACCAACAGCTTTGCCATAATTTTAGAAGCCAAGATCAACTGGTTTGCATAATTTTTGGCTTGGGAAACTCTGTTTTCAGTCTTGTCGAGGATTGTCATCTGCAGATTTATAATAAATAATTCAGCCTTCTATTTTGATCCAATCTGGTATTTTTCTCATGTTCTTGTCCTTATAAAAATTGTTGATCAGTTTGGGAAAGAAATTTAGTTGATTTACTTCAGTTTTGGTTGATTTTCTTCCTTCATGCAAGTCGCCATTCACTAGTAAAATTCAGATCTGCACTTATTTAATTTTGTATAATTGCTACTACTTGCTATTTGGATTGGGATTTGTGGATAATCCGTTTGGGGGTATAATTTGTCCATTTGGGGACATTACATATCACCTAGACTTAATCTAGTTTTCACCATTTTTACTAGGGTCTCATGGTCAATCCTTCCCTTTGGGCCTCTTTTTAAGGCTTCCTAGTTGCCAAATCACCTTCCGTCACATATCTCAAGCATAGCAGCTCTATTTTCAAATTCCTCTAAGATTTTCGTTAATTTTTATACATTTAACGAAAACCTCTTGTTTCTTTCCCTAATTCTTAACACAATTGTCAAGAATGAAAAATTACTATTTTTAGTAATTAAGGTACAATCAAATAAATAAACACTTTTTTTGTAAAACCCTATAGAGATTATTATTTCTAATGATCAATCCCTAAAATACCTCTCTATTTTGTATGGTCATTTTTGTTACACGTTGCTTTTGGGGCTCCTTTTTCGTGTTCACTCTTGTATCCCTTTGATGGATATTGTTGTTGGTCGACCACGTTCTTCTTCTTTGCCATTTTTTTCTATATATTACCTCAGATTTCTATCCCCTTTGTGTTTTACAAAAATATCTCCTCTACATTAGTAACATTTCCGTCACCCTTGTGAAATTAGATGATTGTCCTATTCCTTCGTGCTGAGCATTGATTTGGTTTTACTTCATTTCTTTGCCTTCATTTTATCTTGTATTTTGTTTTTTTAATACTCTTTCTAGTTACATTAGATTGTTCATCTTTAATAACTTTATCATATATTTTGTTTTCTTGATTTGATTGTCTAGTTACACTAGATATCCATTTTTACCTACCATTTTATTACATCTTTTGCTTTCTAAATTTTATCATCTAGTATTGTATGTTCATTTTTACTATCTTAACACATTTTGTTTATTGAATTTGGTATCTTTTAAATTGAATGTCCTTTTACATGACATTCATTTTATCACATCTTTTGTTTATTAGATTTTACTATCTTTTACATTGGTTGTCCTTTTTACCTAACATTCATTTTATTATATCTTTTGTTTGTTATATTTTACTATCTTTTACATTGGATGTCCTTTTGCGTAGCATTCATGTTATCACATATATTGTCTTATTAGATTCTTTGTCTCATTTTACATTAAATGTTCTTGCCTATTCAACCATTTTACCTTTTTGTCCTTTGATTTTTAGCCAAAGTGTTTTCGCATTTGTGTAAATATAAGAATAAAAATATGCACCATACATCATTACATATATAAACAAGTATAACTTCCAACCACATAACACCCAAGCAGGTACAAATGAGTCAAAAGCTAGTATATGTACATAAATGGTGTTTTCGTACATCAAAATAACCAAAATCCCACCTAGAGTTTTTTACAATCTTCGTTTGACGTTATTTTGCAAATTTACCATGACACTCGGTTTTCTATATCCACACTATTTACCCATCCTAAATTGAATGCAAAAAGAAACTATGAAACCACATGTGCATGTCCTTTCTGGCTCATCGTGTCTCCGCCTCCTCGTACTCTTGCCATGGACTCGAATTTCGCTAAAAATGGATAGCCCAAAGCTCTCAATTATGATACTCTTGTCATGGACTCAAGGTGCTTTCTTATACGTTTTAAGAGCTCTAAATTCTGATATTTTTGTAACGATAAAATCAATGGCTGTATGTAACACTACCTAATGCATTTGCAATAGTCGGTAGGGCTGAAAATTGTTTGATTCAAGCTGGGAAAATAGCCCCTAGATTGCCTATGCCTCTATTTCCTGAACTACCTCAAAATATTCAGCCTTCTCTTGCTCCTATCCCTGAGCCAAATACTTCATCATCTGCCTCCACGTCTTATTACCCTGCAAAGCAAGATGATACTCGATGACTTTAGAGCCTCACTCAAGAATCTGACTAATGAATTCATCTCTTTTAAGAGGCAACAAGCTCAGATGCTTAGGGATTACTCAAGTTTCAACCAAGGGCAGTCTTCTAATCAAATGTTCAATCAAGGTCATCAGCAACAAAGAGTTCAGTATCCAAATCAGAGATATGGCCAAAATAACCAAAAAAATAGATTCCAGGGCCATAATCCAAATCTACCTTCTGCAAACAGTTGTTCCTACACAATCGCTTCCTATCGCAGCACTAGCAAAGCTCTTGTCCCAGTGCAAAACAATGTTATTCAAGAAGTTGAATGGTGTTTTCCATGCAATCAACCGCATAATCAGAACACTTGTCCAAATGGTATACAAGTCGTCCAAGCCATCATGGTACAAAATTCTCTTAATCAACAAGAACCATTGATGGAAATGAAAAGTGTTAATGTGGAGGCAACGCAGCAAACCGCATCAAAATCCAACTTCATATTCTATACTCCAGAAGAATTTTGTGGGGTTAATCAAGACACAATCAACTTAAACAAACTACATCTTCATGTTGTGGATAATACAAGATCAAAGAAGAGGCAAATAGAGCTGGTTGCTCCATCTCCTTCAATGCAATATCTGCATTTCAAAGAAAAGCAATCATGCGGACTTAAGCGGAAACACATCAATGGCTTCATCTAGCGGCTCTACACTTTAGATAGAAAATTCGCGGTATACTAAAGACTTGTTGAATAAAGAAAGTATGCCATCCAAAACACCACTTCCATCGATCGATTGAAGCAGACAAGAAGAGAAACCTCAAGCACCCTCAATGCATAGATCCGTGGGTATTCCTCGAACATTGTTGAGCAAATGAAGAAGAAAAACCTAAATGTGACAATGTGGGATGCCTTATCTATTCCATCTCAAAGGGATCTCTTACAAGAAGCTTTGAAGCATCTGACAAAATCTGAACCGGTTATGAAGAAGTCAGACTCCACGGTCAACCTATGCCAACCAAAGGATGAACAAGTCAGGTTAAGAAGCCTCCACCCTTCTACATGTCTCTAATTATAGGAAAGCACCTAGTGCATAATTGTATGATAGATTCAAGAGCTAGTACTTTTGTAATGCCCAAGAAAATAGTAGACATTTTAGGCATTAAGTATAGCCCAGATTTTTAGGGGAGTCTCTGCAACTTGATGGCTCAACTATCAAAATATTAGGAGTGATAAAAGATCTTGAGTTGACCCTTCATGCTTGTCCGAGCCTAACCATAACTCAAGATATCTCAATTATTGACTTACCTTATTTCTTTGCATCTACTTATCAAGAGATTTCACAGCCAAAGTGGGTGGGTATTTATCTTTTGATTCTCACATGCTCTTAAGAACCAGATATGGCACAAGATTTACCATTAGAGCTGAGCCAATCTCTTCTTATCATGTTGAATCTTATGACCCTGCTCCTCTCAACTCTAATTACATAATCCAAGAAGAAGAAGAAAATGAATCAGTGTCAGTACAACAGTCTACTCCTTGTTCAGTCCCTGAACTTTTATTAGATGAATGGGCCAAGAAGCATTATGAATTTAATCCTTATGATACAACTATAGAGATTGGTTTGGGCACTTATTGCATTCATGAAGAAAAATTCACAACCCCCATGTCACATAGAGAAGATCGCACTTTTGGTTTATGGAAAATGTTCTTCTTTGCCCATAGGTTGTAGTTTGCATGCTCCAACAATGTAGCGGAGTATGAGGCTTTGATTCATGGCTTGTATAGCAGAGAAAAGGCATATTAAGGCCTTACAAGTGTTTGGAGATACTGACCGAGTTTGTCATTCATCAAGTCAGAGGAAGATATGTTGCCAAGAATAAGCTTCTTAAAGCTTATAGACATAAAGTGTGGGATCTCATGGAGAACTTTGATGTCATCAACTTACAAGTAGTGCCAAGAAAGTTAAATGTAGAAGCAGATCAGATGGAGGCTATTGGATCACAATTCTCTCCATCTGAGGACCTTATCCAAGGCAATGAGCAACATGTTAAGATGGTGGTAAGGCCATCAATTCCAGACAATGAAGTCAGCTGGCAGATTTTTGACAGTGATGAGCAAATTTTCCAATTCATCTAGAATGAGGCAGAGTTTTCATCAGACTTGCAACCTAAATTGCAAGAAAGCTATGGTGAGCAAATCATCTAGCTAAGGACAAATAAATTGCCTAAAGGATTGGTTACACTTGAAGATATCTTCACCCCTGATGATGAATTCAAAGGGGAAAAGAAGAATATAAAAGCAAAGGAGGAAGACTACCAACTAGTCACCATTGCACAAGACAAAGAGTTATTGTTGGGAAAGGTATGTAATGAGGCTGAAAGAAAGGATTTTATTTCCTTGTGTCAGAAATTTAATGATGCCTTTCTCTTGGGGTTATGAAGATCTCAAAGGCTTTGATCCAAATATTGCCCAACATGCTATAGATCTTGACCCCAATGTCAAACCAATTAGACAAAAACAAAGGCATGTCAATCCCAAAATAGAGCCCCTCATGAGAAAAGAATTGTCCAAACTCATTGAGGCTAAAATCATATTCCCCATTAAGTATTCCTCTTGGGTTGCTAATTTAGTCCCTATTAGGAAGAAGAATGGAGAAATCAAGCTATGTGTGGATTTCAAGGATTTGAACAAATTCTCCTCTACCCTCTACCCTCTACCCTCCATGGACCAAATTCTACAAACAATGGCGAGAGCTGAAAGGTTTTCTCTTTTGGATGGCTATTCCGGTTTCAACCAAATCAGAGTTAAGGAGGAGGATCAGCATAAGACAACTTTTACAACCAAATGGGGAACATATGCCTATGAAAAGATGCCATTTGGTCTAACCAATGCAAGTGCTACTTTCCAAAGAGCCATGGATATTGCATTCAGGGGATATATAAACAAGTTCATCCTCATTTACCTGGATGATATCTCAGTTTTCTCAAGAGCAGGAAAAGATCATATGATACATCTTGAGAAAGTGTTTGAAAGATGTAGAGAGTTTGGAGTATCCCTCAACCCTAAGAAGTGCATCTTTAAAATCCATGCAAGGCAAACTTTTGGGTCATGTTGTCTCAAAATAAGGTATTGTTATTGACCTAGAAAGGATTTCAACCATTCTCTCTCTCATTTCCAGCTCACAAGAAAGCATTGCAATCTTTCCTTGGCAAGATTAATTTTGTTAGGAGGTTCATTCCTAACTTTGCAGGACTTGTCAAGCCCATTACCTTGATGCTCAAGAAGGATGCAGCTTTCAAATGGACCAAGGAAGGAAAGGAAAGTTTTGTCAAGATCAAACAGCAATTGCTCAAGCACCCACCCTCATCAACCAGATTATTCAAAGGACTTCATTCTATATGCCTATGGAGCTGAGGCTAGTATTGTCGCGGTATTGACAAGTAAAGTAGTAAAGGTTCAAAACAACCAGTGGCCTTCACAATTAGACACTAAAAGATTATGAATTGAAATACAAGTCATGTGGAAAAGCAAGTTTTTGCCATCATGAGAGCTCTCAAGAAATTCAAATGTATGCTCACAACTAACCGCATCAAGGTATTAGTCTCCCATCCCAAAGTGTGAGAGACTTCATTATGGGAGCTAAGATCAGTGAAAAGAGAGTTGGATGGGTGACAAAAATCATGGAATATGATGTGACTATCAAGGCCACCAAGTTGGTTAGAGGAAGAGCATTATGTGAGAAGTTGGCTATTGATCTTTGGAAATGATCAAGAAACCTCCTATCTCTTGGAGGAAGAACAAGAACAAGAACAAGTCATCAGAGGCCCCCTTAGTGACAATAGTTGGATAAGCAAAGCATGGCAAAATTCTTATCTTGGCGCACTACCCTTATGGTTTGAGCAAGGCTAAGAGGCGACATTTGAGGTTGCAATCCATTCCTTATGCGTTAATTGGCAGAGTTCTTTTTAGAAAGAACTTGGATGGAGTGTTACTGAGATGCATTGAAGGAGAGCAAGTGAACAAGGTCTTGGTGGAATTCCATAATGGTTTCTCTGGCGGACATTTTTGGCAAAGGCTACAAAGACTTAATCTTAAAAGCATGATACTTTTGGCCCACATTATTCGCAGATGCTCATCAATGGGTCATTATGTGCTCTTTTTTTAGTGGTAAGAAGAAGATGGTGGCCCTCCCACTTCATCCAATTCAGGTGGATGAACCCTTCTCTCAATGGGGACTTGACTTTATTGGCATGATCAATCCAAAGTGTCAAGTGTGGGTCACAAATGGGTCCTAATAGCGGCTGATTACTTCATCAAGGCGGACAAAGGCTATGGCACTCAAGGAAGTAACTAAATCAGTTATTCTTGATTTCTGGGAGGATATTTTAACAAAGTTTGGGATTACCCAAACTATCATTTCTAATAATGTTAAAGCCTTCTTAGGCTATAAAATTTACGACTGGGCTCTCAAGCATGGCATCTACACAAAGGCTTCTAATTATTACCCCCAAGGTAATGGCTTAACTAAGTCTACCAACAAAAACTTGATCAATATAATGAAAATGACAATGGAGATGAATCAGAGACAAAGGCATATAAAGATCAAAAATACTCTTTGGACTAACATGATCGCACCAAAAAAAGCAATTAGCAACTCTCCTTTCATCCTTTTATATGGTAGAGAAGCCTATACGCACCCAAAAATTGCATGGTGCAACACGAAAAACATGACATGTCTCCTATGATGATAAAAACCTCTTCCAAGGTAAAATTGAAATCCAGATCCCTCCTCTCCTTTCCATTCCTCTTATGACTCAGTTCAACCCTTCATCTAAGCTAAAAAGCTCATTTTTATTTACGGACCACTTTTCAGCCCCTATGTGTTCCTTTTTCCTGCGCGGTTACGCATGACCACCATCATCGATTACGCAACCGCCCTTGTTAACAGAGGGGCAATTGCTTATCTCCTTTCCATTCCTCTTATGACTCAATTCAACCCTTCCTCTAAAAGCTAAAAAGCTCATTTTTATTTGCGGACCGCTTTTCAGCCCTTTTTTGTTTTTTTTTGCCTACGATGTGATTTACATAACCGCCCTTGTTGACAGAGCGGCGGTCAGGCAACCGCCTTTTTTCAGCAACAATGGCGGTCCTATCACTTTATAACAAAAAATTAAAACACGCGTTTTGGAATGCGTGTTTTGATTTCAACGTGATTATCTCTCGCATTTCTTGGTCAAATTAGCTAAGAATAGGCTTGTTGGATTGATCTTGAGTTCCTCCTCTCTTCTTACTAAATTTAGTATGTTGAATCCTTCTCCTTTGGCTGAGTTGTCATTTCTTAATCGACACTTGTAGTTGATATCTTCTCTCCCATCAATTTATAAAAGTCCCAATTTTACCCGTATAAGGGGTTAGGCATTTGAATTCAAACGTGAAGTGTTATGCTGCTGAAATTTGGAGAGGGATCACATAGATAACTAGAACATTACTCTATTCTTCCTTGTTGCTCTCTTTCAGTCATTCCATTTGCACAAAACCAACCACAACCATGTTTTCTTGATTTCTTTGTTGTCAGTCACTTTCTTACATCCCTGGATCAATTGGATTTCATCATTGGAAGAGGATCTAAAGCTAAGGAGACAACAAATGCATCTCACCTTTGGAAAGGCTACCACAATACAATAGTAGTAACCAAGTTGGGATTGTATTTATTTCTTTAAAGCTTTACATAGTTATTATTTGTTGTCATTAGAAGTTGTGTATTTAAATTGTTAGAAGTGGAAGATTTCATCACTTCTCGCATGCATTCTCATTTTAGTATTGCTTTCAAAATATTTCTTACATAAATTTTCTTCCCTTGATAACTTCTTCCCGGTTTATTCATGTGGATCTGCTCGAGAAATTAGTTGGAAGAAGTGAAGAAATCCTTGCACTTCTTTTTATTATTCATTTCTTTCGATTAGTTTAGAATTACTTTTATACGGCAACGAGGAAATTGCTTCAAGAAGCTCTCCTTTCGAAAAATTTGTAGTATTTTATTTAAAATCATTCCACGTGTAATCGTAGAATTAATCTTTCATTTATTTTAATCAATCTGAAAAACATAAAAATTAGGAACTTACATTATTTTAATTATTTTATTTTATTTGAAAGCCTTATTGAAAATATTACAAAAAGAACGGTTAGAGTAGTTGATGTATTTATTTAATTGTCTTTTATTTAAAGTTGGGGATTTAAAATCGTAGTAGAGATTTAGAGCAAAACAACAAATCTAGTTATTAGTGGCTTGGACTACCCATTCTTAGGCTTTGGCCCCTTTCAATCAATTATTCGGCCTCATTCACCTTGCTCATCGGTTGGTGTTTCCATATGACCATTCCTGGCCCACCCCAACCTCATAGAAGGATTTTGAGCCAATTATTCATCCTCTAGGCATAAACCGATATCGGGAGATATAGACGTGGGTATGCAAGCACTAGTCTTTAGGTTTACCCCATTGCCCCCCTCAAATCATCACCACCTAGACGCTCTTAATGAACAATTGACCATAACTGAGAAGCATTGGGCCGATCAAGCTAACCAAATTAGACGCCAAAATCCTTAGTTTGCTTTCAAGTCCTTCGCCCTCGTCCCGCATGACCCTCTTTGGCGAAGAGTATTTGGAGACGAACGGACATTTTCCTCATGTCCAACAACCGGGTCGAGGCATTTTCGGTCCTATGGGTATAGAGTGAGAAATACAGACAAAGAATTATCCTCGACCAGTAGTAGTATCACTCCCATTGCGGTTAGACGAGCAATCGCTGCCCTTGAGGAGCAGGTTCATAACTTGCGAGTCAATCGATTGCGTTTAGCTCAACCCTAGATCCTCGATTCATCACCATTCCCACCTATTCCATCTTTACCACTTTTACCCGTCTCATTCCCATATCATCTCTCACATTTCGGTTGTCTCGGCATGATGCAGAAGTCAAGTGCACTTGGAATCGTGTGTTGTTTTTCAAAGTGTACAAAGTCGAGCTTCCATTATCTCTAGAGTTGCCTTCTTTGGAGATAGCGTGGCGATTGGAATTGGAGGGCAAGGATGAAAGAACAATAAGAATGGTTGATGAATTAAGGCAATTCGCCATGATCAAATTAGAAGAACATCAAAGGTCAACCAAACAGTTGTTTGACAAGAAAGTCAAAGCAAAGGCTTTCAAAAGAAGATTTGGTTCTAAAATGGGACACAAATAGAGCTAAACCAAGGTGGCACTCTAAGTTTGATGCACTTTAGAGTGGGCCATATATCATTACTGCCTGTAAGCAAGCTAACTCTTTTGAGTTATCTAAGTTTGATGGGGAGGCACTTCAAATCCCAGTCAATGGGATATATCTTAAACCTTCCCATTAGGTTTGTTTCGTTGCATCATGTACATAGTTGTTGTTTCTTCCATTTCTTTGTTGTTGTTGGAGGGTCCCTCATTTTGTTGTGTGGTGAAATGAAATGAAAGATTTTAATGACGTCCACAAGATTGAAGAGTCTATGGGACCAAACGAAACCGATACATTAAGCAGATTCAGACTCTTTGCCATATCAACTCTCCTACTGTGAATCTTGAGCACTAAACCAACGATCTTTTGAAGTTTTGTTTCTGCAAATAACTCATTTAAGTTGTCCACTTTTAATTCGCATACTAGATATGGATATCATCATATGTTGAACACTCCATAATGAAATGTCATTCCGTTTCAACAACCCCTTTGCTGCAAAAAAGACAAATTCTCCTTTCCCAATCCTCTTTGGGAATAGTCCATCTACCGGTTTCACAACGAAGATGATGTGATCCGGTCCTCAACTGAGCCACTAAAATCCTTGCCTTACCTTTGATAACTACTCCCTGTAAGCTTTTTCATCATGCTCCCAAGTGGGGTTGAAATCTTTGATATATTGAGCTTTCTTACGACCCATCTGTTCTATCCACATGGCAGTCCTAAACTTCTCCATCACATAATTTTTTATTTCCCTGTTGTTGTTAGGACACTCCTGAAAATTGATGCCCCATTTGTTCATCCATTTGTTGTTTATGTTTCATCCATGTTTTTTTTCTACACTCTAGATTATCCTTTGTAACCATTTTGGGCCAATGAAGATCGTCCATGCTTTCAACTTTTTTCAAATAGCTTATCAACCGAGTTATTGTCGATGCTTCCATCGGGAAGGTACCCTGCTTAACTAACAAGATCTCATAAGGAACTGTTGATTTGACTTTAAGAGTGCTTGTGATTAGATGTTTCTGGATTCTTTCTAATTGCCGCCATCCATGCTTTGACACGCTACTTCCCCAAACCTCGCAACCATAAAGAGCAACCGGAGTAACCAACAAACCAAAGAGGGTTTTCTTAGTTTTCCAGTCCCAGAGCTCAGCTTTCCTACACCTATTCTGAAGTAGGTAAGATGTTTTCCAACCTCCCTGTATCCTTTTTTCTCTGCAAGTCTCCCAACTCATCTTGTTGTGGAAATCAATCCCAAGATATTTATATTCTGTAACAATTTCCAAAGTACTCCCCTCAAACAAAAAGTTAAATTGCCTCTCTTTTCTTTTCAGAGAAAAAATCATGATTTTTGTTTTGCTAGTGTTCACTTGCATCCCGACTTCTTGGCAAAAGAATTCTAAAGCTTTTAGATGCTCCCTCAAACCTTGAGTTGTTGAAATTAAGATAAGATCATCGGCATATAAAAGTAACTTCACCACGTACTCACCAATTGAACACCCCCTCCTTCGGTTTTACATAACCATTCTTCAAGCTTATCAATGTATAAACCAAACAAAGTGGGAGAAAGAGGGCAACCTTGTTTGACCCCAATGTCACTACCAAAGCATTCAGACATACCCTCTCTTGTTCTGATTTTAGCTCGAACTGCTCATAAAGTCTATGCACTGCTGCTCTGAGCTCATCTGGAATCTTAAGTTCCTCCATCCTGTTCCAAAGTTTGTCTCTAGGAACCGTGTCGAAGGCTTTCTTAAAATCAACAAAGCAACAAAAAGCTTCATCCCCTTGGGTATCCCATACCTTTTCAATCAAGTGCCTAAGAGTGATGCAATGATCAATGGTTGAATGTTTAGATCGGAAACCTGCTTGTCCTTTTGCCCTTTTGCCCTCTCTTTCTGCCCAACTGTTGATTCTACATTCTATCATGCCCCCAAATAGCTTACCAAAAAGAGGATTGATCATAATAGTGCGATAGTTAGAAGGATTATTGATATCTCCACTTTTAAAAAGAGGAATAACCACACTAGTTGTCCACTCTAGTGGGAACCCAACCTGAGTTACATTATTGAAGATTTTTCTGATATGTGGAGTGAGCACCTCAACCCCCCACTTTAAAAACTCAGCCTGCAACCCATCAACATCTTGAGCTTTACCATTTGCTAGATTCTTTATGCCATGTTTGATGTCTTCCTCCGAAAAAAGTTCAATCGAAGTATGAATGATGGGAGGAATATCCTTCTGTTGAGACCGCTCGTAGAGAGTCTTCGCATATTCTAACCAATGAGCTTTTGTGATATTGTTTTCTATGTATGTTTTCTTTTGTTGCAACTCCTTCCAGAATCCCTTGGGATTGTGTTTTCCGAGAGAAATTAATTCAGACCTTCTCTTATTCACATAGCTTTCTTTTTTTTGTTGAACCAATCTCTTGTATTTCTTTTTATTTTCTTTTTTGTTCACGTCACTTTCCCTCATAGCTCTCTTGGCAGCCTTACAATCTTCGTCATACCACGGATTTGTTGGAAAAGTATTTGCAGCTCCCTTTCTAGGCTTAGATTTTTTGCAAGCACTTAATGCCTTGTGAATTAATGGTATCAACAACTTACTACAAACATAACCCCTTGCCCCCTTGTTTGTATTGCTCTCGATATCATTTCTTGCCATCTGAAATTGTTGTTCAAGGGCAGCCACAAAGATTTCCTGATTTTCTTTATTTAAAATGATTTTGCCTTGTTTTGGAGATGTCTCTTGCCTGCGATGAACTTGTTTTCCCTGTTGCTGATTTGAAATGGTACCAAGTTTGACCAAGAGAGGATTATGATCAGATTTGAGCTCAATAGGACAATCTCCAATTTCAAACTCGAGCAACCTACAAATAGCGCTCTGAGTGCATATTACATAGTCCACTACACTTTGTCCATTGTAAGTTTTGCAAGTGATATTGCTAGATCTGGGCCAAGCCTTCATGCCATTACAAATAACCATGTCATATAAGCTACATAGACCTAGAAGCTCAACCCCAAAATGATTCACCCCTCCATTACCATCTTGAGATAGTCTTTCCCAAAACTTGTCCTCTGCTTCATTAAGCCAAAGCGGATTGTCATCTCCACCTTTTTCATTGCCCAACTAAAGAGATTGATTATTTGCAGTCCTTGCATTAAAGTCCCCCATCAAAATAATTTCCCAGATGCACTAAACACAGAGATGTCTTTTTTAACGAAGCATATGGGTCTTCCATATCCAAATTTCTTTTCTTATATGTCCTTGAGCCTTTTGTGCAAAGTAGCAAGCAACCAATCTAATTGTTGCCTTGTTATCTGATATTTTCAGCCAAATGTATTGCTTATTTGCATCTTCCTTTTCCACTTTGATGATCCCTAACCACGCTTCTTTGATTAGCACTGTAATTCCCCGTGTCCTTTCCCTGTTTCACTTCCTTCATTCCAAACTGAAATTTTCTTGTACCCCTCGAAATCTAGGACTTTGCAACCATCGTGCTCATGAGTTTCTGTAAGAATAATAATATCTTTTCCTCTGCTATGGGCCCCAACCCGGGTCCTCTTCTCCACGGATACCCCCTGCAATTCCAACTTACTATGTGCATGGGATCCCGTGGGGCCCCAAATTCCTATTTCTTGTTTGACCAATGATCACTGATTTGGGCCTTTCCATTCCTTAATTGTGCCCATTTTCCTGCCTCTCTTGCTTTTTTCACTTTCTCCCATTCCTTCTTTCGGTCTTCTTGTTGAGCAAATGTTAAATCCTCGTCTAGATATATATATGTGTCTCGAAGAAGTCCCCTGCTTTTAGGATAGCCTGCTTGTCTTCTACGGTTCTCATGACAACTCGCACATGCCGATCCTTTCCTCCCTCTATTCTCCTGCCAATCCTATTAGCTTGTTGTATATACCCTGTCCATTTCAACTTGTCTCTAAGGAAGTCTCTTGCCAATATGTCAGTTCTCTCTTTTCACCAAAATCTCTTAAGCCTTTGATAATAAAATTTACCGCTTTGTCTGCTGGTCTTTTTCTTCTTTTATCTGAGTTTTGATGTGCTTCTCTATGACTTGTCTTTGTTCATTTGATGATCCGCTTACCACTTGTGACCAAGTTTTGGCCTCTTCTATCCGATCTCTTAGCTGGTTTTCTTTTATTTCCATGTTTTTAATTGCTGATTGGATTTCATTTATCTGAAATGTTTCATTTCCTTTTATCGTTTCGATGTTTTTCTCTCCCGCTGCTTTCAAATGTCCTAAGTCGTGTTTTAGAACGACTAACTCTTGTTGCCCTCTTTCCATGAGGTTTTGAAGATTTAACACTGCTCTTTAAGAACTTTATTTTCCCTTTCCAACTTGTGTCTATGTGCTGCACATTCTTTTCTCTCGTTGTCTTCTTGCACCTTCCGATTTTCTAAAGTTCCAAGTCTCTCTTTCATGCTCATGAGCTCATTTACATACAATTTTGAAGACCACATCAAGGGAGTAGATGTAGGGCTGTATAGTTGTTTAGGATCTTGCACTGCTTCCTCTCTTTCATCCTTGTTTGTTGCAATTTTTTCTGTTTTGCTCAGTTTTGGATCCTCTCTATCCTCCTTACGTATTGATTGTTTTCCTTGTATTTGATAATCTTTGAAAACAAAATTCCCTTTGTTGTTCGTTGTTTTTGGTAGAATCAAAGTAAGATTTTTCTTTTGAGTTTGCCTTAGCTTTTTGGCATGCCTACGTCGTAGGATCCCCTTATATTGCTTTGCATTCACAAAAACCAGCTTTTTCCCTATTCCCAATGCCGAGTTTGAGAGTTTCTTGTATTTCTGTTTGCCATTGATAAATGTGCCTCTGAAGCAATGTACCTCTGTAACTCCAAGTTCGGATTGTCTTTGAAACCCTCATGCTTAACCATGGTTTGCTGTGTTTGTCGGCTTGTGCCCTAGAACACTCCACCACTTTATAAATCTTGCCCTAGAAGCAATGTGCCTTTGAGAGTTTGTTGGATCCCGCTCTCTGTCGTTGTCTCTCTTTTACTTTGATATTGGCCGCCGTTTGTGTTTACTCTATTCTATTCGCTCTGCTTTGTATAGTTCGCTATTGTATTTGGTTTCACCGTTTATGTTTTGTTGCAGGGTCAGATGGATGGCTCGACCGTAGGGGGTTGCACCAAGGGCTCGACACAGGGGACAACCCACTTCAAAGCTTGGGAAGAGCTCGGCTCGACTGCAGTGGTGCTCCCGCTCCTCCTTTCTGGTGCTCCCGCTCCTCATTGTGTCTCTCTCGCTGCTCTTTGCCCTACCGCTGCTCTCGCCCTCCAAGGGTATAAGTCTCTCAATCCCTAAACTGATTTCAAACTGGCACGTTATATGTTGTGCTTGTCACAAACAGGATGGTAGTTGTTGGGTTGGAGATCCAAACGCTTTATCAGTGTGTAAATGTGTCTCCGCCTTCGCCTACCTTTGCATGGTCAAACTCGTCGTCTTCACCTATAACGCAAGCTGCTCGGTTTCGACTTACGCGAATGCAAACCCTCCACCTTCCTTTGCATGACCCTTTCCCTATTCGCATTTGCCCTTTCTGTTTGCAAGCCCTTTCATGATCACTGATTGAGTGCCTTTTCCTCAATGCCCCTATTGATCATTTGAATAAGTGCTTTGTTGCACAAGTGTTGGGTTTCATTTGCATTCTTAAATTTGGAGGCCGCAAGACAAAGCAATGTTGAAAAGACGCGCTAGGAAGTATACTCCGTAGAATGAAGGAGCGAGTTATTTAAGACATCGAGATGGTGAAAAAAACACCTTGGTTTCAAAGTCAAATCTCAAGAAGTATGCTGACTCCATGCCCAATGGATATGTCAAGCTACTGATCCACTCATCTAGTAGGCAAATGTTCCCCGAAAGTCACCAAAGCTGTTGCCCAAAATAGCACCCATGCTATTTTTGACAACTTTATTTAAGTCAAGGACTTAGGCGCTTTGTGTTTGAAAAGCCGTCGAACAAAGAAAATCAATGTTCCACGGAAATCCGAACTTAGTGTTTTACGTGTTTTCTAAGCCGTGGATCAAAGGCTAAGTGTTTCACAACATTGTGTGGAAAATGTAGTGTTGCGAGGGCTTTCAGAACTTAGTGTTCGAAGAGTTGGTAAAGCCACAAAACAAAGGAACATAGTCGCAGGGAAATACGCCAACAAAGGAACATAGTCGCGGGAAATATGTCATGGAACAACATAGAAATGCTATGCGGCATTACAGAGAGTGAGTAAAGCGCAGAGGTGATAAAAGTTAATGGGGTACAAGCGCGCAAGGTTTGAAAGCCGCACAACAAACAAAAGCCGCACATCAAAGAGAACCCGTGGAAAGAACTAACGATCATTTGGGGAACAAGGCAAAAACAAGGCCACGGACAAAGAATCGTGAAACAAAGAAAATTCCATGAAACATGTAAGACTCCATGGAATGCGGTGTAGTTCGTGGGACAAGCACAAAAGGTCACGAGCGGTGAAAAGAATTATGGAGTTAGTATGTTGTTCGCGAATCAAGGCAGAGGTCACAAACAAAGTCGTAGGTCACCAAGAGTTTGCCAAAAAGATAGAAATCCGCGGAAGACAGAATCAAGGTGTCGGAATATGAGAAGTCTGTGAAGCACAACAAAACCGCGCCTAATTCAAACCAGGCACTCAACCGCTCCAACAACCAAAATTTAAAGACAACTAGCGCCCATACCTAGCCTACGAAATCAATGGCGTACAATATCATAGCGCTCATACCTAGCCGGCAAAATCAATGGCAATCGATGCTTAGTGATGGCGGAGTGGTTGAATTCAATGATAGACGGATGTAATCAATCCCTTCTCCCTTTCTCTAAAATTTCTATAAATGTAAGCGCGAAAACACATGTAAAGGGTTCGCATTTTTGCAAGTCCAAGAACTCCACCCTTTTGAGCTCGAAGCTTTTTTCTCGCAGACCTTTGTGACACACTTGTGAAGATTTCACACACCTTGGCTGTGCTAGACTATAAATGGATAAGTTCTTGATGTTGAATGCAAGTGTGATTTCTTTCCTTTGAATGCTTTGGTGTTTATTGTGAATATTTCTATCCTCTTGTTGGTTTTTAGTCTTATTTTGTTTATTCCTGCTAAAGTTTTGTGTGCATTGTCTTAGGTCTTCGCACATGTTTTTGACTGAAGTGTCCTGGAGCCAAAATCGAACCCTATGCCAGTTTGGTGTATCACCTTTCTTTCTTTTCAGCATTTACCTCTTTCAACAAAGTGGTCCTTGGAATACTTAGGATAGGATTAGTTAGCAGTAGTGTAGTGTTGGTTAATTAGTTGCGGTGAGCTAGGATAGAAGGAAGTTGGCCTTCTTCTGGCGATTGACCTCAACAAGCATCATTGTCCCACACTTTGGAGGTTTTTCCATGTTTCCCTAAGGTGTTGAGCCTAATTTCAGCAAGGGTGCAACTTCAGGTGACAATAAGAACCATTATGGAGGGTGAAGGTCAAGACGACATGGTCAGCAAGTGGGAGATAAGGAGAAATACGGAAGCCACAGATGTGGAGTATGAAGGATCTATTGGTGAGAACATAGTCCACAATGCTCACACCACTTCCGTGGAGAAACTTATGAATCTACCAGAGTTGCAGTGAGGAACCCTATTAAGAATGGGGAGGCTTTGAGATTCACCCAACCAGAGAAGGTATCTCCCACGGGTAGTAATTGTAGAAGTTCTGTCAACATGGGCTCTCAATAACCCAAACTCCTCTAGATCTAACCAATGAAGATATAACTCATCATGTACAAGGTCGTGAATAAGCATCTTATGGTTCCCCATACATGAGTTATAATCACCCAAAAGAATGATATTGAACCCACAATGAGGTACTGAGAGATATCTAGATAGAAGTCAACGTACTAGCCCTGATTAACATGAATGACGAATGGAGATGTTGTGAGGGGAAATAACATAAAGCTATGAATACATCCCAAGAAGAGGGTGGACATCTCTAAACTCGTAGCCACATCTATCTAGAGTGGATACCTCAAGCCATGAATGAAACCCTTCACTTGAGGCTATCTTGAATGAGACAATCCACACCACTCCAACCATAAACACCACCTAATCCAAGGGTCTCACAACAAGAAACCGAAACTAACAAGTACCCCACGGTGGAGGGAGGACCCATTCAGTGGCTCTTATGGATCTCGGTAAGTAAGATGAGATCTCGAGAAGTAATATCCTTGAAAGTACTTGGAGAAGACCATAAGCGCCATTATAGTTCAAACAAGCAATGGAGTTGCCACCACCACCCACCAAAACTAGAGGCCATTGTCATGTTGATGGTCTAGGGCGTGACCACCAAGAGGGAAGTCACAAATAATCCTACGATCCTAGATAACAACCCATGTTTTCTCTCTTGGCATCTACAACATGAGCAGGAGTTTTCCGAAGCTCACCACTTGGAACTCTAAGGTTTGTATCTTGGTAGCATGATCAAAGTTCTCTCGAGATAAAGTCCAAGCTTGGTCAAGTGAGAGATCCTTACGACCCAAGGATTCACACGAGATTTTGTGACTTGTCTATAAAGGATCAGCTTGTTTAGGGAGGCCATGAACACGGAGATTAAGTGCATTGGTTTGTCACACCCTTCCTTCTTCAAACTTTGCTTGGATAGCCATAGAATAACCAAAGGCGTTTTCTTTCCTTTTACCACTTGTACACAAAAATCCTTGCTCCTCTACTTTATTTTTGAATCGATTGTTGTTGGTCGTGATTTCTTTTTTAGATGTTCATGTTGAGTAATTATCTTTGATTGTTTATTTTGAATTTTTACAACGATTTCATCGAGTTGTTGAAGACATTGTAAATCAGTAGGGCTAGCTAGAGCTTGTTCACGCTTCACAATCCTTTTTGACGAGGCATTTTGGAGGTGTGGTGTTTTACATTCCTACATTGATGGGAGTTCCATGCTCGAACCTCCTAGATGATCATAACCCAGACCATTATTTCCAGGTAAAATACCCACGAAGAGGCAAAATCCAAAGATAAAGTATGTATCCTAGGTTCGTATTAAAACCTGAATGATCAAGGATGGGATGATCAGATCAAACACAAAGGAAGTAAAACGATCTGAGACAAATGGACCTGTGACCTACAACGAAGGAGGACATGCACAGTCAAGGATTGAAAAGAGACAAGGATGCAGGAGCAGCAACGTGCGTGAAGGAGCAAAGATGAGGAAATACATGAAAATGAAGAAAAACACAACAAAAGCCCTACAGAACAAAGCACACGCAAAGGACAATGATGAACGAAAGACCAAAAGAGGTGGGATCACATACAGAAACGATAGGATCAGACGCAGTAGCTACAAAATGGGACAAGATCAGACGTCATGAGAAACCTCTCGCAAATATCTCTTAGTGAAATCCAAATGTATGAAATTAGGGGTCAAACTAATGCATACATCAAATCAACACCAAAATCTTAAGTGCATCTAGGGCATGATGACTTAAAGAAGGCATTACAAGCAAGAGATATGCAATTTGTGCGGGCTGCCACTTGCTTCTAATCTAAGTCACAAGGTTCGAGTTTGACAAAGATAAAATTTAGTTCAAGTTCGATTATAAATAAAGTTCCCAAAAAATCGACTTTTAAGTTCAAATAATATAATATAAAATAAAGAAATTGAATAGAAAACATAAATATAAATAAATAAAATAAAACATAGTAAAATAAAATAAAATGCAGATAAAATTTATATAAAACTTGAAATATTAAATATAAAAAAATCATAGTGAAGATTAAAATCATAAAATTTGAAAACAAAAGTTAAAATTAAAAAATAAAACAAAATTCAAAACATAAATGAAAATAAGTTATAATGTACTGATCTCTCTACCCACACCCTCGATGTTCAACTCTACTTACCACGCCCAGCTTAGCTTTTCTCAACACTCTGGATGTGTCCCTCCCAAGGTTTGTAGATTTGAAGGCATGAGGTCAAATTTGACAGCGTCAAGACCATTGGGGAATTAAGGTGTTTGCCGCATATTCTGATAACGGCCGAACAAGCATCAAAATCTGCAACATATTTTTGATAGAAATTGAGCCAGAATGACACTGTGGAGAATGACGCCGAGAATTTAATGGAAGAGCACAAACTCTAACAGGAATAAACCCATCCTTCACCCTCACAAAGCCTCGCTTCAACAGGCCTATTGGTCTTGGAAGTTGAAAATCCGCTACAAATACATACATGCAGCAAAAAAATCAAAAGTAAAGAAGGACCAACTTTGCAATTTTTTGGTGGCTAAATAAAAATTAGAGAATTTTGAATTTTATCCAAAAAAAAGTAATCCTCGTGATACTGCTTCTAATAACATCAATACGGTTCAAAATAGCATAAGTTCAATTTGGGAGAGGCACATAAATTGGAGAAGGAAAACAAAAGTTTAGCATGAAAGGCATTTGGAGTGGTCTTGGTCGCACAAGCTTGATGCATCACAAACAGTGCTCCAAATCATAGAGCATAATTTTTGGTATAAAGTTTATTAAAACTTAGGTCATCCCTTTTTATTTTTTTGGTTTTTTTGCAAAGTCAAAAACTTTGAATCAATTATAAATCATTATTTGCCCAGAGAAACCATATTAATTATATATCTTTTAGCTCGGAAGAGTTTTCCACATAAATTAGCCCGTAGGGCCATAGTTCCATAGTTAAAAATCCCTCCTAAGGATTTCTCTTCAGCTCTTTCAATTCTTTAGATTAAATTGTTTTGTCCATAAATCATTAACAAATTGTCTTTTTGAAACAATCAGTCATATATTTTAAAAGGACAATAAACTCTTTTGATCAAGGAGAAACTCAATGGAGGATATGAGTAACAAAAATATGTTTCCAGTTTCATCAGAGAACCTGCCATAATTGTCGAAGAGCATCATGTGGTGTTATGTGTCTCGTAAGACTATTAAGATCAACATGGCTGATTGAGCTAAATTTTAATGGAGAATGGAGGACCATTCGGGGTGGAGGATAATTACTAGTCTTGAGCCTGCTACGAGCTTTGAGACTAGTTTAATGCTTTAGTAGCAATTAAGAGCCAAAAATTAAAATCTGAAGACGGTGTTCATCAATGAAAGTGATGATGAAGGTCGTACTCCTACCACACAATATGCAATCATCATTGTTTGGTAAGGTACATTCCCACCTAAGGATGTAGGTTGGTCAGTTCCCACTATTGATGTTAATGTCCAGTGAGGTCAAGTCCCACTAAGGAAATGTAGTGAAGACTAGTCTCACTACTATTTCTAGGTGAATAGTTGGGTGTGTCACTGTTCACATTTTGTATTGTTATGAACCGTTGGGTGAGTACTTGTTTCAAATAAGTGTCATGAGGTCAATTCCTACAACTGTGTTCAGTGAATGGTATAGTATGTCCCCATTGGGATGTATTGTTTAATGGGGTTGTATCCTGCAGAGGCGATGTAGTGAGGTCATTCCCACTACTGTTTGTAAGAATGTTGAACTATGGGTGTGTCCAAGCTCACATACAAGGTATATTCTCTCCTAGTCTTTTGACTATATGTAATAAGGAGGGGCTGTTAGGAATATTATATCAAGTAGGGTATTAGACATGGTTATAATTAGTTAGGACATAGGTTATATTATATTGTTGGCTTGTTAATATATCTTAGGAGATTGTTAGTGTATCTAATAGCTCTATATCATAAGCATTCGCGAAAATATTCATAGCATATTGCATGGTCCAATCTTCTCTCACTTCAGCTTGTCATATGTTCCCCTTGGAAACATCTCCTTCCTCAAATGTGCCAAAACCAAATCTCCAGTCTGATATTCCTTTGCCCTTCACTTAAGATCAGCTTGTTTGTATTACATGGTATTGTACTCCAACTTCTCTTTCAATTGCTAATATATCTACTGCATATAATCTGCATAGTCCTCCACTTAAGCACTATTTCCACTCAAATCTTTGATGTTCCACAACTCCGTGACACCTCTTAGGCTGCAACCATACACAATTTGGAACTGAGTCTCAGTTGTACTTCTATTAGCTGAATTCTTCTAGCAAATTCGGCTTGTACAATTATCAAATCCCAATGTTTGCTATTGTCTCCCACCAAACATATCAGCAAATTACAATGACTACTATTGACCGCCCTTGTTTACTCATTTGTTTGTGGATGGTATCTTGAACAGAAACTCAACATAGTATCCAATTTATTCCACAAGGTTCTCTAAAAATGACCATAAACTTGGTGTGTCTATCCAAAACTATACTTAAGAGGCAATCCATGCAATCTAACTACCTCATTGAAAAATAAGTTTGCAACACTTGTGGCATCACTAGTCTTCTTACATGCAATTAAGTGTGCCTTTTTTGAAAATCCGTTAACAAGGAAAGGCATTACTCTTTTGTGTCCTAAGTAACCCAAGGGAAAAATGCATGCTAACGTGAACCCATCAACTTTCTAATATTGAAAGTGATTAATATAATCTCGTGTTTTAATTTTTGCCTTTTGCATGTTGGCAAACTCTACAACTTTGCACAATTTTTGTACATCTACACTCATCTTGAGCGAATAGTATCTCTCATTCAGCCACACCAATGTCTTATTCATGCCAAAATATCCAGCCTTTCCACCACTATGCTTCTCCTTTATCAAGATCTCCCTTATGGATCATAGCGGTACACACAACTGTCATTAGAGCAATAATCCATTTTGCAAAAACAAATCCAACCATGGAATACTATTCATTTTAGTTGGGATCTTGCATGTTGTCCATGCATCCTTGAAATCATCCTCCTCTAGGTATAATCCCTTCATGGAATCAAAACCAATCACCTCTACTTTCATCTCATTCAAAAAGAGGCATCTTCTACAAAATGCATCTACAACTTTAGTGGACTTTCCACTTTGATGCTTCAATACAAATAAGTAACTTTACAGAAATTAAACCCGGTTCATACACTTTCGATTCAACTTGGTTGTTTATAACTCGTGAGTGCTTCGTGATTTGTGTGCAAAACAAACTCCTTCGGATGCAACTAATGTACAATTGAATATAAGTATATGTCATAAACCAAATACTTCCGTTCGGCATCAGTCAACTTCTCACTGAAATATGCAATGAGTTTGTCCTCTTGATTCAAAACAACACATCGCTATCCCACTAGCATTTCAATCGACATAGAACACTTTGTTAAAATCCAGTGATGTTAGCACAAGCTATTCGGTGAACTTCAACAACTCAAAACTTTTCTTAATTGCAATTGTCCATTTGAATTGTTTTTATCACCTCTCATTGTTTGAGTGAAGGGTGCACTTATCTTGCGAAGTTTGTAATGAACTTTCGGTAGAAAAAGCCAATCCATGAAATCTTTTAGCTTCAAACATACTTTTGGCTTTAACCACTCCAAAATGGCTTTCATATTTCCATATCCATCCACAAACCATCCTTGGAGATCACAACACCAAGTAAACCAGCTTGGTATTCATAAAACTACACTTTTTCAGGTTGGTGGCAAATTCTCCTCTCAACCTTTGGAACAACTGCCTCAAATGCAATGAGTGTTCCTCTTTTGTCTTCCTAAAAATCAGAATATCATCCAAATAAATAATAACAAACTTACCAAGATATGGTTTTAGAACTTCATTCATGAGTCTTCTGAATGTGCTTCGGTGCATTTGTCAACCCAAATGGCATGATCAGCCACTCATAAAAACCTTCCTTTGTCTTGAACACAATCTTCCATTCAACTCCTTCCCGAATTTTGATTCGGCAATACCCACTCTTTGAATCAATCTTTATGATATATTTTGCTCCACTCAAACAATCCATCAAATTATCCATCCGAAGCAATGGATATATGTACTTGATTGTTATCTTGTTTATGGCTGTAGAATTTATTCACATATGCCATTCTCCACCTTGCTTGGGATCTAATTCACTTTTCTCTTATCAACCCTCTTTCCAACTCTTGCACTTGCCTATTCACCTATTCATAGTCCATGAGTGAATCTATGGGCTGCCTTCTTTGGCAAACAAAATCCGGGTATCAAAATCCATGTGATGGCTAATGCTACCCATGGCAATAAACCCTCCTAATAATTCATTTGGAACCATTCTCACTATTATTTGTAAGAATGTAGAATTGTTGGTGTGTCCCAATTCACATACAAGGTGTATTCTCTCCTAATCTTTGAACTATATGTAATAAGGGGGGGGGTAGGAATATTATATCAAGGTATTGAGACATGGTGATAATTAGTTAAGCCATAGGTTAGATTATACTGTTGGCTTGTTAGTCTATCTTAGGAGGTTGTTAGTCTATTTGGTAGCTTTATCTCATAGGCCTTCACGAAAAATCTTCATAAAATCTTGTAAGGTCTAATATTCTTACGCTTCAACTTGTCGTATGTACCAAACTCCCCTTCCTAAAATGTGCCAAACCCAAATCTCCAATCTGAAGTTCCTTTGCCCTTCACTTAAATTCAGCTTGTTTGTATCCCATCGCATTGTACCATAACTTTCTTTTCACTTGCTAACATATCTCTCGCATAGACTCTGCATAGTCCTCCAGTTTGGTACTCTTTCCACTCAAATATTTAATGTACCACAACTTCATGACACCTCTTCGGATGCAGCCATAAACAAATTGCAACGTAACCTACATTGTACTTCTAAGTAAATTGTTTTAAGAAAATTTAGCGAAAATTTAGCTTGTGCCAATATCAAATCTCAATGTTTGGGCTTGTCTCCCACTCATCAAATTACCATCGCCCTATTGACCGCCTATGTTTACTCATTTGTTTGTGGATGGTATGCTGAATTGAAACTCAACCTAATACCCGATTTCTTCTACACGGTTCTCTAAAAATGACCCATAAACTTGGTGACTCCATCTAAAACTATACTTCAAGGCAATTCATGCAACTTAACTACCTCAATGAAAAACAAGATTGCAACATTTGTGTCATCACTAGTCTTCTTACATGCCATTAAGTGTGCCTCATTACCCTTTTGTGTCTTTGCAACCCAAGCACGAAATGCATGCTAATATCTACCCATGGTCTTTCTAGAATTTGAAGTTGTTGATACAATATTGTGTTTTGACTTTTGCGAGTTAGAAAACACTACAACTTTGCACAAATTTAAGTACATTTGCACTCGTATTGGGCCAATAGCATCTCTTATTCAGCTGCACCAATGTCTTATCCACGCCAAAATATCGAGCCATTCCACCATCATGCTTATCCTTTGTCAAGATCTCCCATATTGGTCCTTGTTGTATGCACAACAGCGATCATCGAAGCATTTATCCATCTTGCAAAATGAGATCCAACCATGGAGTTCTATCCATGTTAGTTGGGTTCTTGCACATTATCCATAGATCTTTGAAATCATCCTCGTCTTGGTATAATCCCTTTATGGAATCAAAACCAACCACCTCTACCCTCATCTCATTTAACAAGAGGCATCTTCTACTCAATGCATCCGCAACTATATTGGACTTTCCACTTCCATGTTTCAATACAAATGAGTTACTATGAAGAAATTCAACACACTTTATATGCTTTTGATTTAACTTGGTTTTTATAACATGTAGTGCTTGGTGATTTATGTACAAAACAAACTCCTTTGGAGGAAACTAATCTCTCCATTTTTAAGAGCTTGTAAAGTTGAATATAAATCTTGGTCATAAACCAAATACTTCCATATGGGATCATTAAACTTCTCGCTAAAATATACAATGAGTTTTCTCTCTTTATTCAAAAGAACACCTATCACTATCCCACTAGTATTACAATCAACATAGAACACTATTGAAACCGGCAATACTAACACAAGGTGTTCAAGTGACCTCCTCCTTCAACAACTCAAAACTCTGCCCAGCCGCAATTGTCCATTTGAATTCTTTTATATCACCTCTCATTGTTTCAGTGATGGGTGCACATTATCCCATTGAAGTTTCAAATGAGCTTCCAATAGAAACAGCTAATCCATGAAAACTTCTAGTTTCAAACATGCTTGTTGGTGTTGACCACTCTAAATTGGTTCATACCTTTTTCATCTCCATCTGTAATCCATCTTAGGGAATCACAAAACCCTAGTAAACCAGCTTGGTCTTCACAAAACTGCACTTGTATAAGTTGACTAGCAACTTCTCTTCTCTCAACCTTTGGAAGTTTGGAACAACTACCTCAAATGCAATGAATGTTCCTCTTTTGTCCTACTAAAAAGTAGAATGTCATCTAAATAAAGGTATGGTTTCACTTATTCATTCATGAGTCTAATGAATGTGTTTGGTAAATTTGTAACAACCAGCCCCTCCCACAAACCTTCCTTTGTCTTAAATGCAGTCTTCCATTCAACACCTTCCTAAATTCTGATTCAGCAATGCCCACTCTTCAAATCAATCTTTGTGAAGTATTTTGCTCCACTCAAACAATCCATCAAATCATCCATCCGAAGCAATGGAATTTCATGGCTCTACAATCTATTCACATACTCCATTCTCCACCTTTCTTGGGATCTAAAATTGTTGGAATTGCACATGGGCTAAACCTTTCTTTTATCAAACCTCTTTATAACAACTCTTGCTCTTGCCTATTACCTTTTCAGAGTCACTAAGTGTTAGTCTATAGGCTACCTTATTTAGCAAATTAGATCCGGATGTAGACACTCGAATTTGGTGACTTATCCTTTGGCAATGAAAATTTTGGCTTTGTTCCCTTCCTAAGACAAATACTGACATTCTAAGCCCAACCAAAGCACATCTTTTTATCTCAGTCTTGATTTGCTCATCTCTCCACTTGGCCTTGTCATTCATGCAGAAATATCAATTACACAAAGCAATCATTTATCTCCAGTCATCATTCCAAAACTTTTGATTTTACATCGTTGTTTGCTTGTCTAAAACCATACAAATTGGGTCCATGGTGGACTACAGTCTTGGCCGACCTATACAATCTTGAGCCCTCTTATCTAACAACCTCCTTTTCCAATTTGAAAATATTATGTGTCGTTTCAACTTCCTAAGGTCGGCTTTAGCATGACATTTCGCCTACAAGACCGTATATAAGCAAGTCAATACCACTTCATAACTCACTTGGTCCTCTCATGAGCTCCTATTGCAAATATCAACAATAAATAACCCAAGACCCTCCAAAATCACACTTAAGTAGTTGCACATCATTTAGAACAGTCACTACTACAGGTTTGAAGTACTCAACTAGGTCAAAGAGTCTTGCTCCCTCCATTTCCAATCACTCAAAGGTACAGATCCATGTCTTTGCAAGGCAAAGTCACTCCAAGCATTGTCATATGTGTTGAAGGGACAAAAGGATTTAGTTTAGCAACTAAAGCACGCCACATTACACGACTTCGCGTTGGGTACATTCTCTACTTTGTAGTTATCTGTTATCTTTGTGTCAAGATACACAAGGGCACACATGGGGTTGGCTTAGATTGCATTTACACTTGCACAAAGCAATAGGAGAACTACATGAGGTTTGCTCTCGTTCAAGGGAATGTAGCGCAACACTTAGATTGGTTCAGCAGGGGTTGACCACCAAGGGTAGACCAACCTCACCCACACATTGATTTCTCCTTTTGTTATCTAATGCTTTGATGAAGGGACAAAAGGGTTTAGTCTAAAGAGCTAAAGAACACCACATTACACTACTAACACGTTGGGTACATTCTCTACTATGTAGTTAGTTCGCTATCTTTGTGTCAAGAGACACAAGGGCACACATAGGGGGTTGGCTTAGATTGCATTCACACCTACACAAGGCACTAGGAGAACTACATGAGGCTTGCTCCCGTTCGAGGGGATGTAGTGCACCACTTAGATTGATTCAACAGGGGTTGAACGCTAAGGGTAGTCCAACCTCACCCATACACTAATTTCTCCTTTTGTTATCCAGTGCTTTGATGAAGGATATGGCAGATATCTAAGGTTTTCGAGTGTGGCAATTCACTACAGGTGTGTCAAGGTTGTGTGAGCTAGAGCGACATACAACGACACATGTTAGCAGACAAGCGAAGGGTGGGAGAAATTAAAAAACCTCATTGAAAGCAAGTCCAAAACCATATAGTAGATGCCAAAACCATACCACTTTTTCGAGTGCAAAGTTGTATAGTCCCGAATAGGGTCAGTTTCTAGTTGCAGCATCATAAACAAATCATCTTCAACATCATATCAACTTGTTTACCTAATCTACACATCCAGATATCCTTTGTTCCACTTTGTACAACTAAATCCATCTCTTCTTGTGTTTTTGAACTATCATTGTATCGTTTATCATTGTTGCAAGTATTAATGTATTATTTTGATTGTGCATGGTTAATTGTAAATTAATTAATTCAGAATAACCCCTATAACAAACCCTTACATCTTGTCTTACTTATATCACATTTATATTTTTAGGGTGTAAACACAGGTATCAACTCCATGTGATGATTAATGCTCCTCATGATGATAAAGCATCCAATAATTCATTGGAAATCACCACACATTCACCAAACAAATTATTCACTTCAATTGGCAATTCACTTGTCTTACCCTTTGACTCGACTCACATGGTTTTGGGAATGAAATAAAAACATGTTTTCTCCTTCTTAACCTCTTTAAAGAACAGTTTTCCAGAAATAAACAAAACTTTAGGACTGTTGTCACTTCTCCTTTGTCCTTTAATGGGCTCAATGTATGTTTTTTTCATTCTTCTCAAGAGTGTAGATGTTTTCTCTACCATCACGTATGACCTTTCTATCAAATTGCGACAATCTACCCAACAACACATAGAATACATCCATAAGCATGATATCACACAAAACTTCATCTCTATAAGATGAAGTCTAAAATTTGACCAAGCATTGTTCATTTACCAAGATTTGATGCAATCTTTACAGCCAAGACACCTTGTACAGATTTAAGTGTGTGATCCTTTTCAACCCAAGTTTGTCTACCATTTCCTTTGTCACCAGATTCTCCATGCTACCACTATCAATAATGACCTTGCAACACTTAGCTTCAAATTTGCAAATACCTTTGAAAATATTCTTCCATTGTATTTGTTCATCCACCTTTTTACACTTTAATAACAAATTCTTAATCATGGGAGCCTTTACATGCTCTAGTTCTTCCACATGCTCGGGTGATGCATTTGGCTCTTCATCCATTTGTACAATATGAATGCTCGCGCCATTTATCATACTATTGTTGTTTTTTCGCTTGTGAGCATCATAAGGTCGGTGATCAACTTGTCCAAATCTAAAACAAGTTCTCATGAATCCTCTTCCTCTTTAAATATGCAATCTTCCTCTTGGTGCATGGCTAGGGTCGTGAGAAGTGCTAGCTTCACCTTCACAAGCATGTTGTCCTCTTCCCCTTGAAAATCTACCTCTACCTCTTGTTGCATTTTGTTGTTTCTTTGACAACTTCTCTTTCACCTTCAAAGGCACATTGATAAGCTTCTTCTATTGAACTCATTATTCCAAAATTGCATTGTATGGAATGACAAAGAAAATTCACATAACTTAAGATCTTCTCTTCATCTTCTAGTTGAATTGCTTGAATTGTCAACTTCAGTAGCACTCCTCGGTGTAATCTTTTACACTAGTTTCTTTTTGCCTTAAATTTTGTAACTTCAACCAACTTTGTTGATAATCGAAAGGCATAAACTTACGGTTTAACTTTTCTCGAACCTTTCCATCTACACATGATCCCACCATAAGGATGCATGTCCCTTCAACTTTGTGCAAGCAAACTTCACTCTTTGAGATCTTCGTTGTTATTAATCTAAATATTTCTCTAACTTTGTGATCCAATCAATGAATTCTTCCAAGCACATCCCCTGAATAGGTAAGGGAGTTCAACTTTGGTTTGCCTCCCATCTTGGCAATAGTTCTCAACCTCTAGTTCTTAGTTCAACTCTTCTAGATGAGCTTCTTATGCTTCTTCATCTTCACTTATGTCTGCAACAACTCCCCTACATTGTGCAACTTCTATAGCATCCAATCTAGCTTGAATTCCTCTCAATGTATCTTCCGGGTCTACAACTCTCGGTGCTCATCCTCATTTTCCAAGAGGTACTCCTTTGTGTGCCATTTCATACTCTCAATGGTTCTCAACTCAACAATGCAGTACTCTTTTCACCCTACAACAAACTCGACTTCAGCTTTCCACACTCAACTATACAGACACTACCTACTCTCAAATCTCACAAGGCAAGGTACAACCTGCTCTGATACCAATTGATGCAATCATGGATAGGAAGTCAAATAAACCTCCTTTTCCATGCAACCATGGACAAATCAACTAAACTATAGGGACCCACAAACAAATATATACAAGACGAGAACAATGGAATACAACTTCATTCAATTCTCGAGACAAAATTACAGAGCTTGACAAACACACATGCATGCACACCCACACCCCACTAGTTTATTCTTGCATGATAAACATGAAGATGAACAATATAATATCAATGTTGTTCTCAAATCTATTTGAACCAACACCACACTCCTTAGCTAGCATCCCCTAATCCACCCAGATATTTTTCCTTCCTTTCTCTCCTCTTGATGTGCCTCTTTGAATTCTTTCTTTCTTAAAAATGCTCCAAATGGCCAAAACAATCATTAAGGGTCGTAACTTTGTGTATGCAATGGCGCAAGAGAAACCATCACTTAATGCAAACTGATAGTTCCAAAACCATTGGGATTGTTACATAACTGCGGTTAATAGAGATCAGCAGTTTCGCAACCACCGCTTGCAATAACTGGTGGTTTTGTCATCCTTTGGGAAACACTCTTACTAATCCCTATTTGATGAAAAACCTTCTCTTCTCTAAACATGTGGCCTTGCCGAAGTTTGGAAGTCTTCAAGGAATGTAACAAGTCACTTCAGCATGCAATGAAAATGAAACACACTCAATTCTTAAGACACACCCAGGCATTTTTGGTTGATACAAGATTGCTTGTTATACCTAGGATGCTCCTGCATCACATATGTATGAGTAAGACTCACATTGAAAAGCACCTCCAAATTGTTGTGTGTTATCCATTTGTTTAAAGAAAGAAGGGAACTAACTCCATTTGTATGGGCAAGTATGGAGCAATTTCACTAATCAAGGGTGAATATGGAACAGCCATCCAATCTATTCAATAAGCACAAACATAAACAGCCCATTGCATCAAAGAGGTGTCTTTTCAGCATTCTCACATGATTATGTTGATATGCAAATTATGCATGATTACTTCACCACTTGTTGCAGCACATTACAAGCGAGGTATAAAGAGGCACTCTAGCTCAAAAGAGAACTCCAAGCAAAGAATGAAGAGTAAGGCATCACAAAGGTGAAAGCAAGTTGTTTTCACATTTCTCCATGCAAATTCAAATTAAACTTAGAATGGCATCAATTGTAGCATGTCTATTCACTCATCATTGTTGTAGCATGCATGTGGACATTGCAATAGTAGTAGCATTGAGGTACAAATCTGATTTCATAATCAGAGTGGGTGTAGCATGCATATGATGATTTCGGACAGCTGTAGCAAGATTATAACATGTGTTTTGAATTGTTGGATGCACATTCACTAAGGTTACAAAAGGCTTTACAGAACTGATTTTGGTTTGACAGCAGTTGTAAAAGCCCAGTGACAGGCTTATGAGCCCAGTAATGCTTCCATGGTGGGAGAATAAGTGGCATAACATTGGGTCATTGATACAAGATGAGAAGTGCACTTATCGTGAGTAGCACTCCACAAAAGGGCTCCTGATTTGATGGACGTGCGATTTGGCATCCATATTGCA
This sequence comes from Taxus wallichiana var. yunnanensis, assembly GCA_018340775.1. NCBI lineage: Eukaryota > Viridiplantae > Streptophyta > Pinopsida > Cupressales > Taxaceae > Taxus > Taxus wallichiana. The sequence continues at coordinate 368,163,458 of CM031242.1, read as the reverse complement.
TTTGTCGTTGATGCAAACTTGAGATGTATGACCCAAGACAGGCATCTTTGTAGATGAAACTGTATTTTCATTCCAAGTATGTTGCATTTGTTGTTGATACAGACTTGATATGTAAGAACCTAGATAGGAGCAGCTTTGTAGAAGGAATTGTAATTTCATTCCAAATATGTTGCATTTATTGTTGATGCCAACCTTGAATTGTAAGACCGGGACAGGCATTCTTGAAAAAATGGCGATTTGTTTTAAACCACCAAAGTGATGATATATGTTTCTTCACTTGTTGAAAGAATGTGAACAAGCATGTGTATTGCAGCAGAGGACCTAAGAGGAATAGCCAAGGGCAGAATGCGAGGCATCAAGGGCACAAAAAAAGCAAGGCAAGCGAAAGACCAAGACACCCGAAGGTGCGAGAGGGTTAGTTGGCAAACATTTGAAGGGGTCATGGACTCTAAAACCAATACAGTTTTGCACAGTGCAGGTTGGAACAACACACTCTAAGAGAGAGAAAACATATCAGTCCAAGAGAGATGAGGAAAAACAAGTATCAATTTTTATGAAGATCATCCTTATCTTTTTATTTTGCGCTTTTTGGGGACCAAAAGCCTAAAATCTGGGATGTTTCATCCGAAATTGGGTTGGGTCATGAATATCATCAAAATCAGTTGGTTGAGTTAATCAACTGGTAATGAAACTATTAAGTGTCTACAACATGTTATAAACTCATAAATGCAGGTTTGGTGCAGAGGCAAAAACAGCAATGGGAGAGCATCCAACATGGATTTTGAGCACATATTCAGATTCCTCTCAAGAAATTACACTTTCAAAGAAACCACACCTGATTTGAATCTGCATGCAAAAGTTATGGCCTCGGCAAATTGCAGGGAATTTTGAGAATAGTGAAGTGGCGGTGGCTACACAAGTGTCAAGTGCAGTTAATAAATGCTGGTTTGTATAGGGCTGTATCCCAACTGCCGGATATCTGAGCAGCAGTTTGGCCCTATTTTAAGCAATGGATTCACCCAAATATAATAAATGACAAGAATATACAGCTTGAAGGCAGTGTCTCTTCAGATTCCTGACTTTAGGGCTTCTTGTTCAAGCCTAAGGTATATTGTATCTTCATAAAATAACACATGGAAGGGAAGAAATTGAAGGCAATTCATCCAAATGTCCAGAAACATGGTGAAGAATGTCCTGGCCTAGGGCTGAGATGATATTGGAGAATAAAAGGTGAGAGAAGGTTATAGGAAGTGCTTGAAACAGGAACAACAGGAACCTAAATATGGAATCGACACCTTCACCTAGTTGATCATCAAAAATAAAATGCTCATATGACCTCATGTAAAATAAAATGTGGAGGAGAATATGGAATCAACGCCTTTACCCACTTGATCATCAAAAATAAAATGCTCATATGACCTCATGTAATGTGGATTTGTAAGACCTACATGGTTTGTTATGTGTGAGCATAATGAAGAACATGTGGATTAGCTGTTTGTCTCCTGCCCCTTCACACTTACATATCGTGTGAATTAAGCTCCTTTCAAGGGTTTCAAATCATGGGAGCTCAGATCATCAAAGCTGCTTGTGAACTCTAGGAGAAATTTCCATGGAAAGCTCAAAGCCTGCAAATAGTGTGGACCCTTTCCCTAGGTATAGTCATTTGCCAGTTCCGGCTTGAGTATAACAGGCGGATCTTCATGGACTCTCATCATTTATAGACCCGATAGGTGAGCAGAAGAAATCTAAAAAAATCCAAGTGCAGTATGGATAGAATCTGTGATTTTCGCAATAGATCTAGAGTTATTTGTAATCAAAAAGCTTGGAATTGTTGACAGACTGACCAAGCTCCCATCAGGTGATGGCCCTAGTAAGACGGGCTACAACTAATAAGTTAAAGGACTGGACAATGCCAACTAGAGGCATTGTTGAATTGAATATGAATATTGCCTCCCAGGGTAACCCAAGTGTCGCAGGGGCAAGGGAATTGTGTCACCTTGAGGAAGGGCCTCAATGTACCTAGTAAAACAGCTAATAATGAAATAAAGTGCACACCACCAAATCGGGGCATGGTCAAATGTATATGGATGTTGCCTCCCAGGGAAACCCAGGTGCAGTAGGTGCAGGTGGATTATGTTGAGAGGAGGAATGGTCTCGTGTCTTATGGTTTGCCTATGTTCTGAGGGAATTCTGCCAACAATATCCTTGAAACTTTCTAGATTTGAAATGGTATCATGAGGGCCCGCAAGAGAGGAATACGCATCATAATAGTCGAGACAGATTCTTGGATACTTGCAAACCTGCTTGTGGTTAACACAAGTGCCAACTAGTAATTGGAAGCCATGATCAAAGCCCTTTGTGCTCTAGCCAGAGAGTTTGACCAGAGGTCAATCCAATATCAGCTATGCAAAGTTGTCAATTTCTTGGCCACATTGGTTGCATCCACTCTAGCCCAGTGTGGAGTGAATACAATTGTCCAGAACAGACAAGGGGGTCTGAGCAGCCCTTGTTAAAATCATCAACAATGACAAGGCAAAACAAAAGTCTGGGAAGTGACTATACACAGCTACCATCCCTCCTTTATATGCAAATATTGTTATTTTTGCTACCTGAAAGAAATACAGGCATTGTAGGTTCATTAAGTTCCAACCGCCCTATGTCAACTCAGATTTAAAGCAGGTGATTCTTGGAAAAATGACAAGCCAATTCTATGCCACCTGAGATAGAGTGTGTGAGGGATTAATGGCCTTAGAAATCAAGGTTTTAAAGAGTTGTATTGACGATATCATCTCCTCAATTTCCTCTTGCCATTTTTATTTTTGTTTATGAATGACACCAATAACCCATCAGACGGTGCCGTGCTTTGCAAATGTTTTAAGCTATAATGAAGTGAACTTGTGTTTCATTGGTTTGGTGTGGAGAGTGAGCATTGCTTGCCTCTGGGAAAGAGCTTGCACTGTTATGTGTGCCTCTTATAGTGGTTGTATTGAGCCCATGGCTTGTCTTGCTGTCAAGCTCAATCTCTAATGAAATTTGGCCCCTTTTGCACTTCTGTCAATGCTGCAAGTCCTTCCCAGCTCTTCTTTCTGTCTCGAGATTGGGTTCCTTTTCTTTCTTTGTAACTATGGTCCATGCCTTTCTCTTTTCCCAACGCCCATATGAAAATCACCATTGACTCTGCCTAGTGGCAATCACTGGTAATTCCATTTCTAAAAACATGGCCCAAAATCGCAACAACAATTCATTGGTTCTTCCTTACTACTATGTCCCCTATTAAAACCCCCAACCACTTATTCATTGAAAAATCTAATAAACATATTTTTCTTGGAAGGAAAGCAATTAATTTTGACTCATTAGATGAAAAATTTCAAGCCTCTATGGGTCCTGCTATCTCTACTGAATGGTGTGTTGGAAAACAAACTAAGGGAGTCGCAAAGCTCCATAGCTTTGCTCACCAACATGATTGAACAGGCTGGGGTAAACAATCTGAGAAGGATGCCAATGGTGTTTGGGTTGAGGTTAAACTTAGGAAATTCCGCAGAGAAACCTAGAACCTCTGAAATGTGACCCGAAACTAGGAACAGAGGCTTTTGTAGTTGGAAAAAAGAGATGAACTACAAGGTCGAATGCTACAAGACTCTCAAAAGGAAATGGAGGAGCTGTGCATCATCAAGGAGTGGGCACAAATATTTGTGCATCAACTTTTCAGGTGTCTTGCTAGTGTTATGTGGAAGACACCTGACTCGGAAAAAAAACACCTTCAGTTTTCACAAGCAACTAAGAGATAACCCACTGATGGACCAGTACCACACTCATGAGAAACTTTGGATCAATGGAGCTAGTGTCCAAAGCTGCTACCACCCTTTACCACTAAAATGTGATTGCCTTGCTGCCAGTGGAATTAATCAAGCTGGTCATGTGGATAACAAGAATGCTGCAGAGAAAATGGGTGTTGGAGGAACTGGTCATGCAGCAGCTTAGTGATTAATTGCATGTTATTAATTTGCTTTGTTTGTTATGAGATTCTCTGCTACTTCTTTATGGTTTATGAAAAATTAGACACGGCACCGAATCATATAGCTGTTATTATCAGTTTTGATGTTGCATGATACCACCACAACTGGCAGTGCAATATTTGTCATAATATTGTGGTTTATATTTCTTCTTATGGTGCTCATTAGCAGATAGTAGATGTAGTGATAGCCATCCTTTAAAGGCTATTTGGTTTCATAGATGAAAATAGATTCGGTCTCTATCCAGTGTTGGAGGACAGGTAGATCGATCAATTTTGGTCATAAGTAGTTAAATCTTTATTTACAGTAATATATTTATCTGCATTTGTGCCATGTTCAAAAAATAAGTTGAATTTTCCCATCTACATGAAGATGTATTCTGTCGCCAAACTGGAGAACATGTGCCGCTTTGAGCCATCCATGTTGGATAAGGAAGAGGAGAAGTTCAATTTGGTTTGGGCTTGCCATTTAGGCCTTGGGTGGGGAAATGACATTCTGTCTTTGCATACTTCTATTATTTATCCATGAAAATTTCTAGCAACCCTTAGTTATAATAAAATCACCTTGCAAACTAGTTTTACACTAAGGTTTTGTAGGCCTCTAGTCGTTGGGTGACAAGGGCAAACTAGTGAAATTACGACCAGATGCTCAGGAAAAGTAGTTGCCATTCGAGCCATTTTTCCTAGTTTTGCATTCCGTTAACTCCAATAAATTCCCTGTATATAGGAAAGTGTATAGGATTTGTCTCATGGTGCATTTGACAATCGTATATTAGCTTTTGAATGCCATTTTTAGCCACTTGGGCTAATTTCCACATTTTCATAACTAGTAAAAATGAGAGAACACTGTCATTGACCCTTATCAAGAGGAAATATTGTAGACACTAACATATGATTTTTGGAACTCTTCTTGGTTTCTTATTTTGTAAAAATTGATTATGGAAAAGTCGTGTTATTCCTCTCTCCTAAGGCTATTTTTTCCATAAATTATGGAATTTTTATCAGAAGCGAGTTGAATTGGAACATGAGGTACTGCAAAGTTTATGAGCACAGTAAAGGGGAGATAAAGGGCTTCAGAAAATTGTTCTTAAGGGGAAGAGACCAAGGAAGGCCAAGTTGTGCTTGAAGAAGGTGACAGGTATGTTTCTCCAAGGCATTATCTTGTGTTAATTATGTGTGTATAATAGTTTTAGCTTATTTACTTTGATGATGATTGATTTCCATTCCCGTAGCTTGAATTCCTGTCAATTTAAGAATGAGCTCAGTTTGTTTTCACTGCACATGAAGCATAGCCTTGGTATAACAGCAGTAGAAAGCATATTTAAAACATTAGTTTTTGTTAAGGTCTGTGCCAATGAATTGTCTTGGAAATATCCTAAGCAATTACAGATCACGTGTCAGCATTAAGGTTCGAGGAGAGGGAATTCTAACAGCCCTGGCGCACATCATCAAAATCTAAATGAAATTTTGCCCAATACATAATACATTGCCAGAAATGCCAAGGAGAATAGCATAATCTTTCATTAAGCACAAAACCACACTTGCAGCCAATATATAATTCTACTTCTGGAACAACATAAAATGTTAAATTTCCATATGCATCTAAACATGTCATTGTTCTATTTCCTGAGAACAAATATAGAAAAAAATCACAGCCTGCCTTACAAATAAACATAAACTGCAATTTACAACAAATTAGCCCAATCTAGATTATATTGCACCTGCCAGTCTGGCTGAAGGGCGCTTGAATTTGCAGCAAGTTTGCTTAATAGTTTCCGCTTCAAGCCCTCAATTTCTGAAGAATTCCAAACAAACCATGTGAATGAGGAGAGAAAACTTCAAATTCTATGATTTCCTTCTAAAAAGAAGGAAATGCGCTTGAACGTTCAATTCTAATCATCTAATTCAAATACAAATTCACAATCAATTTAGCAAAGACTTTCACCATTTTCACCAGGCTTCAATCGTCCTCCAGGAAGCTTACAGAAAGTGTTTCCAATTTGAAATATCAGTATATGGGGATGGTTGTGCTCCTGCACCTGCAAAACAGTACAAGAACTGTAATCAAATTGATGAAACTAAAAATCATGTCCACAGAAAATGTTTTTCAAGATAAAGGCAGATACTTTGTAAATAGTAAAGAAAAAACCAATTCCATAACTCAGGTAACTAATCACTAATCAGTTATCTATTCATTCAAAACTAAGTTGTAGGAAACAGATTTTTAAAACTCTAGTCCAAGTGGAAATTTCAGATGTCATGATGTATCTGGAAACTTTTTTAAAAATAACATCAAACCAGGCTTTTCAGTATAATCAATTAGGCCTGAGAGAAGCTATGGAGACAATGTAAGACCTAGTAGAACAATGGCATGCTGCAAGTTCAGTGTTTGATAAAATTTTAAATGCTCAATCAATTTCATTGCCAAATAGATATCATTTAGAACAAACATACGAAACAAAAATTGCATGCTTGCTTTACAAAATCCTAACAAGGGCCAAGTTCACTTTGTCTTTTTAGGCACCATTACATCAAGCATTGACTTCAATGTCTAAAGACCACATGTATTTATTGAGGAAGACTGAGATCCACTTGAAACAAGATATGCAACAATCTCATAGGAACATACCATGGCATATATTATTTTTAAAATAATCAAAACTAGTCTTCTCGCCCTGTATTACATTTTAATAAGCACAGTACAGGATTTAGTAAATTATAAGAGGCAGAAGATAGCAATTTTAGTCTCAAAGCCGACATTTCTATGGTAATGGTCCACTTAAATGTCAAAATCATGAGAATAGAACATAAAACAACAATAAACTAGGATAGTTCAAGTTTGTAAGAAGAATAGATTAAATCTTAATCTATGTCACTGACACTATTACACAGAATCAGATTCTATTGCAACCACAAGACAATGTATAACATATGGAATAATGTAAAAGATGGGTAGCATTACCAGAAGGATAGCCTCAACGCTTGTCCGCATTCCTTCTTTCAAGTAGCTGGAAAACAAGTTAACAATAAGCTCATGCAGGAGAAATGCTGAAAACATCTACTTCTGTCTAGGCTCAGCTACATAAGAAAATTTTAATTAACATTAATGCAATGAGATCCTTTGTAAATTTGCTTCTAGAAGTTATGTCTAAAAATCAGCTCTCGCTCATTCAACTTGAATAAAAATTTAAGTAGCACACATTATCAGAAAGGAATTTATTAATTGTAATATTGTATTGCAAATTGATGTTAAGTATTCTATCAAACCGGGAAAATGTGCAAAAATTTAAATGACTCCCTTAAGCACACTTAGTATATATAGGATTATTATATGTTAAATATCAAGTGATGATGTAAATAACAACAGTACACGATAATCTAATGGGCTGTGTCTAGTGGTAAGATAGAACATTTTATCTTAAAGAACCCAGCAGGTGTACCCCACATTGACCTGCAAACTAGACAGCCTGGAAACGCCCTAGAGGGTCCCGTACCAGCCTGGAAACGTACCAGGTACTGGTACGGGGTACGGTACGCTGTGGGTACGGCCGTACCCAGACCGTACCCTGTCCCTGTGGGTACGTTTCCAGCCGTACCCGTCCAAAAAAACTTGCCAAAGACAAGCGTTTCTTTCCTTTTTTGGCAATTCTTTCCTTTTTTGGATTTTTGGTGGAAAAATCACAAGTAGAGAAAAAAATTGCCATTTTTGGAAAGGGTCCGGGAAGATGTAGCAGCAAAAACTTGCATGTGCCATAACTTTCATTCTGTGACTCCGTTTCAAGTGTCGTTTTCTCTAAAAGTGTATATTTTCTCGAGCTCTACGCATTGATGGCAATATTTTTCTTATTTTCATAAAATCCATTTTTGCACCTTTTTGGACCAAGCAACTTCTTGCAATCTTCTGAAAGAATCATGAGCTTTGATCACCTGTAGACAGATTAGTAATTAAAAATACTGGATAGCTTTCCAAAACTCGGCGAGTATTCTCCCGTGCTCGGACTAATCGTCCCACCTGCCAGCTTGGATCCATATTTTTCCTGCTTAGTTATGATGTTTCGGGAAATATGTCAGACAATACTATCGTGCTGAGTGGATCAAGGAAGGTCACCATGAACAATCAAAACTCCTTGAATCTTATCACAGTCACTAAGATAAATAACTGTGATAGAGAAATAATAAATTTCAATAAGTATGCAATGTATGAGAATTAAATTTCAATAAGTATGCAAATGCTTCTTTAAATTTATAATTTATATACATATTTATATATTTATATACATGTATATATATATATAACGTACCCAAAAGCGTACCGTACCCAAGATTTTTTAAAAATTTCCGTATCGGCGCACTGCATCGCACTCCGTATCCGCACTATCTAGCCCGCAAAAGATGGAAGTATCAATTTGTAATGCAGAGATGGCAGCTCCAGATTTAAATAGGGATCCACTACCCTAATTAAAATATATACCACAATGGACCAGTACAATAATGGGTGATAGTTTCATGTTTATGGAAATTGGGATTTCCTCAATCCACTCGCATGAACAGCGGTAGCCCAAATTACAATAAGAATGCATTTCACCTTTCATGCTTGTAGTTGCACATACTTGTGACTATTGATATAGTAAGGAGATGCTTGTAATGGCACATACTTGGGAGTGCATTTATAGAATAAGGAGGGTAGATGAATCCATATTATAGTCATCTCCTTACATAACAAGTTAACTAATAATTATGGTACCATGGTATATAACATGCACCCTCCCCACATTTAAGGGGTTTTATCCTTGAAGCATGGAGGAAATTGTTGTCCCCAAAAATAGTAACACAGTATCATATAAACATGCAAGGCTTTGATGTTTCTCTAAAGGAATGATGTAGAGCTCAAGGAATTGTCAACCCAAATCATACCATGACTAGGCATCATTCATGTGGCAATCTACAGTCACAGAATTAAAGCAAAAAGCCTTTGTTTGCAATCTTCCATCATATAATCCCAAATAAGTCAAGAATTCATATGTCAAAATATCTACTAGCCTTGATGCACATTCAATTAGGAACATTACGAACAATTCCTAAATGTTCACCAAGGGGCACTATAAAATTTAGTTTTGTTTGACATATATAGATGGTTCACAAGAGGAATTGAAATTAATGGTGTGCAAGCTTCTGAAGATGATGGGTTACCTTGGCTTGTTTGATAGAACTCAATAACAATGTCTGAAAATTGCCATAACTCTTATCGTTAATCACTCATCTTCCATTCTGCAGCTCCTGAATTTATGTAAAATCTTGAAGGTGAAATAAGAATATTCAGATAACCCTTTGGATTACCCTAGTAATTCATTGGAGCCTTTTTCAAATGACCAAGAGCTTGAGGTTTAAGGGTCAAAGAGCTCAACTTTTTTGAAGTTTAAATTCAATCTTTCAAACTATATTACTAATAATTCATAAAGTTGGTGCCATATAATCAGGAAACAACCTCCCAAATGACGCAGCACAAAATGTTTAGGAGGAATATAAGACGGTGTTATGTAGATAATGAAATATATAAGCATAAGGCAAGAGTAATCTGAGGCAACTACATGATAGGAAAATGGATGTGAGAGCCTGTGTTCGGAGAACAGACGAAATAATGTGATATCAATGGAATAAAAATAAGGAACAGCCAATGATGAGAATGCACTCTAGGTTGATACAAACCCAAATACAACATTAAAAAGAAATACAGAATTTGCAGGGTGACAACGAAAGCAATGATGTGAGGCAGATGTGGAGCAAAGAGGATAAAGTTTAAACAAACAAACAGGAAGAGAATGAAACAATTTAAAGGCAGTAGATTAAACGGAGAGACTAAGTAGCGAGGAGGTAGATAGAGATAGACAATGTTGAGAACTTGTGACAACTGAAGATTGTGTTTCGTTTCAGCCAGTAGAAACACCTGAATGCAAAATGTAATGTCAAGAGAGGAAAATTGAATTATAAGGCCCAGCATAAGCATAGACATTTCAATCTATTGAAGTTAAGAATGAGATAGCTTAAGATACGAGAGTAAAAACATTTATTTCTATTTTTAGATGACTTAACCCAGGTGTAAAGAAAGCAGATAAATGATTATTATGTGCGTCCCTACAAAAGTTCCCAAAAACAATTAACCCGCATGCAAAAGCCTTCTAGTTTTTAACTTTTTACCCATAAAGGTTGAAAATAACTACAAATAGACTCTCAAGCTTCAGGAGTAGGGATTATATTTGGATTGCTCACATAAGTGATCTGTAGCAGACTACTTATTAGTCAAATTGAATAACCAAATTTCTGCTGGAGGTTTAACAGCCCGAGCTGACAAACATGCCTTCTCAAGGAAGTATCTTCTTACTATATGCACTGTCATGAAATATTACAGTAACGATGGATGGAATTTTCTGTTGAAATTTGTGAAATTCTCATGTCATTCCTTTTGTTTTCCTAAGCTTTATCATTTAAACACATCCACTTAATATTTCTAGGGGGAAAAAGAGATGTCAATACTACTTTCAGTTAGAAATTTCATAATTTTAGCATTATTAGTAATTGACCAGATTGGATTCAGATTCATTTCTAGATTTAAATCATTCTCCAGATTCAGTATTTTACAGAACAGTTTCATATTTCCTAATATCTAGGATTCTAGACCAGCTGGCAATTCTGTTTCTCAGATTTCTGACAGGTTATTATCATATTAGCAACCATATTAGAGCTCAACATTATTGCTGCTTTTGTCAGCCTGTGGTTCAGATCTGACCTATGAACAGCAGATATATGCAACTTAGGTTTGTATCGTGGGTGGATGCCAGCCATAGACTCTTTCTTGAGATGGACAATAATTGAACTTGAAGAGTCTGAAATTGCATTGTCAATGGAGGAAATGGTTAAAGATCTATCAGTAGATATTACACAAACCATATCAGCTTTGAAGAAGACAAAGCATGCATTTAATATGCCACTAATAATACATGTCACCTCTTTATAGGCCCATCACATGTGCCTATTTTGTGGCCAACAGAAAAGGGGAGCAAGCACTTGACTTTGCTATATATACCCTTCTTCACCTCCTTTGTACAAAGCATAAACTTTGCGATTCAGTTATAAAGAAATATATTTTTGCTGTCGATATTCATTTGTTTGTAGAGTTTTCATCTTTACTAGAGTAAGTCTATTCTAAGGAGATTTATTGGGCATTCCCCATTTCTACACATCCTGTCAAGAAAACTTTTTCATCTAAAATTAAAATTTTCCGTCAAAAATAAATGTTGTTCTTAACCTCATACAGCTTTGAGTGACAGTTGATGCTTGAACTATCAAACCCCATTTCATGTGCAAAGTCTGCACTAGCATCAGAAACTTCGTGTTGAATGTGTGCACTGTCTTTGTCAAATATATAAATGAGATTGAACAAAATTTTTGAACAAAATTTAACAACTTTTGGGTGATATATCTCCATTTTCATTTTCATTCTTGTGACCTTTACAATATATAACTTCCTAAATTATTGTTGATTGCCTTTAACTCCATATTAATTCATTTTTGTGTTTGGGACTACTCATTGGGCAACATATTGGTCTAGCATCCTCTCACAAAGGAAGCATTTTTCCCAACACACTTCAATTCTCTATAGATAGATCATTGTTTTTGCTTCATCCACTTCCTCGCATGAATATTTCTAATAGATGCTTTTTAGCTTGTTCTAACCCTATAGTTGGATTAAAGGAATTTGAAATTTGTATAGCTTGATGACCATTTGGTAACAAAAGTAGAAACTCCAGAGAAACTACTGACACCTACACCTCTATAACTATTATTTCTAGATCCAACAAATTTCTCTGACCAATAAAGTTTTTAGAGTTGGTTGAATGTCTCATCATGCACTTTGTCTCACACACCTTACAATTTCTGCAACAATTCATTCGTCTTGGTTTTCTGCTCTCATTAGGTAATCTTGGGTTCATCTTTCTTGATCATAATGACTCACTAAACACCTATGAATTCCTCAAAATAGTACTTCAGAATCCATCCTCCAACAGGACGCACATGTGGAACTTAGGCACACTTCAACGGAGAGTACAATCATAGAGAAAAACAGTCCTATTCTTCGAATCCAGATTTAACAATTGCTTTTATGAAGTTTCTTTTACAACTTTAGAATAGCAATTCTTTATTTAGCAATTTGCTTTTGTAAAGTTTGAATGTCTATTTAAAGGCGTAGATCCCTAGGATAAACTAAGGTCAAGGATTGATTAAAATTTTGGGATGGATCCAATTTTAGGATCTGGGCTATTTTTAGGGTCTCTTCTTTATATATAAAAGAAGGCTTAGGGTAGGTGTTTTTTAATTCAATTTTTCATTCACTGTGAGTGTTTTTCTAGAGTGTGTCCCAAAGAATTGTAGCTTATGTTTTTTGGTTAATAAAAAAATGATGTGATTTCAATCAAATCTGAGCATTTTTCAATTAGTGTTTCTCTATTGTATGTTATTGTCGATTCTAGCATTTAAAGATCAACAATTTTGATTGGCTTTCAGTTTTGAGCTATCTAGTTGAGGGTTCTTTAAGATCAAAGTCTGCTTACCATGGTGTAGAGGAATTTTCAACATGGTATCAGAGCACAATTTTTAAATCTTCCAGATTTTGTGTATGGAGAGGCTACTTGTCTTGAGTAGAGAGTTATAGGAGGATTCAGAGGACAATATTTCAAAATTTCAGTAATTAAAGCAAAATTGTGTCAGTAATTGGCACATGGACCTATGAAGAGTTGTGCAAAGTGTGAAACCCTAGTCTATCCAATGATCATAAATTGAAGCTTGTTTGAACAATTGCAGCTAGTGTTTTAAAAATCGGCCGAACCGAACCGGAACCGGCTGGTTTGACCGGTTTAATAGTTTTTTTCATGAGCCATCAAAGAACCGGATCGGTTGACACCGCCGGTTTGGCCTCAAATCGGTCCAATTTCAACCCAAACCGGCCGGTTTGACTCTACACAGCCGTATACAACAATTTTAATTAAAAACGTTTTTTTAATACATTTTCTATTTTTTATTTGTTCTAAAGCCTAATTTTGCTATAAACACCTTTCTTACATATATATAAGAGCAAACTTTGCATATTTTGTGTGTAATTGTTGGAATCATGGTTTTTAACCTTTCAAATATATTGTTTTCATTAAAAATATAAATTTTTATGTATTTTTTAGTAAACCAGTTTATAAAGTTTGAACTGGTCCAATTCTGGTCTGGTTCCGATTCGGTTCGGTCGGACACTCGGCCGGTTCTCCGAGTCCGGTTCTAATTTTAAAACATTGGTCATAAAGAATGGCAACTCCTAGTATGTGAATCACTTGTTGGAGGATCCTCTAATTATGTGTCGTGGAAGTTAAGATTACAAAATCTCCTAAAAGAAAAAATAATGGTACATAATGGAGAAGAAGGTTACTCTTCCCACAGATCCCAAAGATTTGGCAAAGGACAACAAGAAGCCGGTGAAGGCGAAGCGAATCCAATGGACTTGGTGAAGGACCATCTAATCCCTCATATCACCACCAAGGAGACTGCCAAGAAGATGTATGATGCCTGGGAACCTTGTACCAAAGTGTGAATGCATCCAAGGTGATGCTTATGAGGAACAAGCTCGACACTACCTACATGAACTAGACAGATACAATGGCAAGCTATTGAATGAATATCGCAGAGCTTAGAGACTAGATTGGTGCAGTTGGTGATGAAGTCAAAGATAATGAGCTAGTCTAGATTGCTTCAAATGGCTTTAATCTATTGTGTCATTGTTAGGACACACACAAGTAAAATGGAAGACTACATTAAATTTGATGCAATGATAAAATCGTGTTATTTCATTCATTCGCAACCTCCCAAGCTTATATATGTTTTTCATGGGAGTTATATAAGACCTAACTAACTTATGGGTCCAAACCCATAAAACAACTAACTTACTGAGTCTAACATTTATTTTCACTATCATTAATATGAACATATTTATTAATACTAACACCTATTACTAAAGGGGGTGATGCGTGAAGTGAAGCATGGCCCAACTACAAAACATACTAACATCAAAACATTTGGATCACAATATCCAACAAACCTCCCTTGATCCAAAGGGGTATTGGGTCCAAACCCATAAAATAACTAACTTATAATCTAACATTTATTTTCACTAACATTAATACTAACATATTTATTAATACTAACACCTATTACTAAAGGGGATGATGCATAAAGTGAAGCATGCCCCAACTACAAAACATACTAACATCAAAACATTTGGATCACAATATCCAACAAACCTCCCTTGATCCAAAGGGTATTGGGTCCAAACCCATAAAACAACTAACTTACGGTCTAACATTTATTTTCACTAACATCAACACTAACATATTTAGTACTAACACCTATTACTAAAGAAGGCGACATGTAAAGTGAAGCATGCCCCAACTACAAAACATACTAACATTAAAACATTTGGATCACAATATCCAACAAAACCCCCTTGATCCAAAGGGGTATAAAAGAGGTTGATCTAGAGCTCACAACATTGATGTCTTCAAAAGTCTTTGTCACACCTACAACCTAATACATTGTACATCGTGGTACTGATCAACCTATACTGCTCGCCTCCCTCATAAACCCGCTACCCTACATGTCGTGGCATGATGATGAACACCCTACACGAATGATACACATTATGCAAGCATGCACACTACACAAGCATGCCCATCACCTCTAACCATTTTGTATCGTACCACAAAGTATAAGCACGATCAAAGCCTACTCAACTACATCAATCCACAAAGTGTCACATACAAACACGTCCAATGATTCTTTTGTACTTTGTATGGTACATCTCTTTGATGCCCAACAATAGTTGGCAGCCCTTTGCTTAACACTTCCAATGCTAGTGACTCAAATGTCAACTCGTACAATCACCGACAATTGACCAAAGGCCTGACAATCTCATCCCCTATCAAGTGAGAGGTGAGAAGTCCTTACAGCTACAAAACCAATCACAACCATGTCTACTCCTCATCAAAGCTCAATGAAAGAAGACCAAAATTGAACACATAGCAACTACAACACCAAACAAGAAAAAAACACATACTACTACCAAAACTACTATTCAAGCATTTAACCCAAACTCCAAGTGAATAGCTAACTGGAGAAGGGGAATTATCCTCCAGCCTCTGATGTGTCCTCCAACCTCCAGTTTGGCCATGTCATCCTGTCAGATCCGCTAACCTCTAAAATGCAACTACATCAATTTTGTCAGCACAAGAGGTGAAATACTATCACAACCATGATTTTGAAGCACAACAAATTTTACCAAAAAAGACGGGTGTCGGTTTTCACCAAAAATACACCAGCAGTATAGTACAAGGCATGGTTTTTCATTTTCAACATAAACTCGTCTACAAAAATGTCAAAACAAGAAATTGAACATTCCAATGAATTCAAAATTTGGTTTTCGTGAAAAAAGAGTGGTCATATAACAATTTTGACCACCTTATGCAAAAGTTACATCAGTTTGAAATTTCGCTCTTGTTTCAGGCTAGGCAGACCCCCACAATGCAAATTCAGCAAATTTGACTAGTTTACAGGGATTAAAAACTCATAGCTAGACATCCAATATCCCTCGCTATTTGTTCTTGTTGGAATCGAGACAGGATCTCCAAATGTGTATTTCACAAGAAAATATAGTCTGACAAAAAAGTTATGGTGAAAACAATAAATTTGAGTACACTTTTCCTAGTTTGCAAAATTAATTCAAATGTCCCTTTACAAAAAAAGAACCCCTAAACCAATTGGACTCTCAATGACTTAGAAATTATCTTTAACCAACTCCTCTACAAACCTTTGTGGGATACTTAATGAAGATGTTCTATTTGTACTCACATACAAGGTTGATTCATATTTGCATAATAATGTGATAAATTGCTCTATAAGCAAAATAGAGAGTGCTGAGTGTTTGAACCTATGACCAGCAAACTGTAAATGTTTTTCCTTTCTCTAACTCCACTAACTCTTTCTTTGAGATACTTTGCAAACAATTTCCCTTTAATCTGGTTGTCCACATCAAGTCAAAGAAAGAAATAATAACATTACCCAAAAGTCATAAATTTATTCTTCCAGCAGCATAAATATTACCCGGCAGCTATAGATTTATGGAAGTTCCCAGCAAGAGATGGGACCCACTTCAACATTGCTGTTTGTGACTTTTTTCGCACCAAAAATTGCTGCAAATTGTTTCAACGGCCCTAGACTTACAAAAAATACTATCAAATGGAGGAAAACGCCCTTCAACTGATTATTTCCAGCAGACATATGGTGCTCCACAAAAATGAAAGTCCAAGAAATGACAAAATATTGCCACAGGGAAAGACCAGCGCCCCAGATCAAATGACAAATCAAATATATGTTAAACAAATTCAGATTTCAATGCTCAAACAAGTCAAATTGATATGTGACAAAATAAATATCATATTATTTCAGCATCCGCCATGAAATATCAGACCAAAAATAACATTCTTCAGATCACATTCATGGAGCTTCCATGATTGGGTGTCTCACAGGTTCAAATGGCCATTGTTGGCTCTAATACCACTATTAGGACACGCACAAGTAAAACGGAAGACTAAGTTTTTGACAAAGTTTATGCAAAGGTAAAATCTCATTATATAACTCATTTACAACCTCCCAAGCTTATATAAGCTTTTCATGGGAGTTAGACAAGGCCCAACTAACTTGAGTTCAAACCCGTAAAACAACTAACCTACAAACTAACATTTATTTTCACTAACATTAATCCTAACATATTTATTAGTACTAACACCTATTACTAAAGGGAGTGACACAAAGTGAAGCATGCCCCAACTACAAAACATTTGGGTCACAATATCCAACAAGCACAACTATGTTTAGGTTATCTATGGTCAAGAGAAGTTACCTAGCTTCGAGCAGTTGTGGGATGCTTTCATTGGAGAAGAGATGAGACTACAGCAAAGCTCCAATAGTCTTAAGGATGATGTCAACTAGACCCTCATCTGGAAGGTGGGGGAGGAAAGAAAGGATTTGGGAATGGTCAAAAGAAGAAAGAAGACTTGGGGTCTTCTAATCACCAGAAGAAGGATTTGAGTCATATCAAGTGCTTCAATTCCAATAAGTATGGCCACCGTGCTCCTTACTGTCCAAAGACGAAGAAAGGGAAGGACAAGTAGCAGTAGTAGAAACAGTTTGTAGGAAGTGTGAAAGCTTCAAGAGTGAACGAGTTTACTATCAAGCTTGACACAACCTTTGTCATGGTGTCATGCCTTTCCACCAACACAATCTCAGGTGTTGGGTGGTATGTTGACAATGGAGCCTCAAGACATGCGACTTCGAACAGGGCAACCTTCTTTAGATTGAAGGAACAACATACCAACATGCAGGTGGAGCTTGGTGATGATGCCAAGTACTCAGTGACTAGGATAGGGTCTATCTCATTCTACATGCCAACAGGAGAAGTTTTAAAACTGCATGAGGTACTATAGGTTCTTGGTGTGACTAAGAATCCCATTTTAAGTTTCTTGTCTAACAGATTGCATAGGGATGAGTTTGATGATCAGCAAGTAATCATCAAGAAGCATAGCCACGAGTCTGGTTGAATCTTGGCAAAGGGAGTTAGAGAGGGTGGCCTTTAAAGGTTGTTGGGAATTTTCATATAGAAAAGAGCTTTATTGACCAACAGTGACAATTCTGCGAGAGCTTTGGGACATAAGATTTGAAACCCTGAACTAATATTGTTGCCTCTTTTGAAGGACGTGGTGGTTGGATTACCTAACTTCAAGGTGGAGAAGAGAGGGGTGTGCAAGGGATGTGCACTCAACAAGCATGCCAAGGCCTCTTTTCCAAGCGATGAGCACAAGTCAAGGGGGATTCTAGATCTGATTCATTCAGACATTTATGGACCTATGTCATCAACCTCATTGATAGGTAATTTGTACTATGTTACTTTCATTGATGATTCTTCCAAAAAGACCTAGATTTATTTTATGAAGACCAAGGATGAGGTCTTCAACAAGTTCAAGGAGTTCAAAGCCCTTATTGAAAACCAAATAGACAATAAGATCAAGGTACTTAGATCAGACAATGGAGGGGAGTATGCCTCCAATGAATTTGATTCCTTTTGCAAAGAAGCATGGATCAAGAGGGAGTTTACAAATACCATACACCCGCAAGAAAATAGGGGTGCAATTACATAGTAGAGATTGCTAAGTCTATAGTTCATGACTTATATTTGCATGTGTCTTTGGGCAGAAGCTTGTAGTGTTGCAGTCTACATACTAAACAAGTGTTCTCCTAAAATATTTAAGGACGAGACCACAGAGGAAGCTTCTACAAAGGATAAACTGGATGTTTCTCATTTCACAGCGTTTGGGAGTCCAATTTTCATACATGTTCCATCTTGAACCCTCCAGTTTGAATGATAATCTAGTTAGCTACGGTGAGATCCCTAAGGCTTACAAGATCTATGTTCCATCTCAAAGGAAGATAGTAGTGAGTCAAGATGTGAAGGTGGATGAGGATGCATGGTCTTCTAGGTCTTAGGATCTTCCAGCAGCAGTTGAAGAGACAACACTTACTGCCGAGCATGTTGAGCCACAGGTTTCAATGAGTACATGTTCAGATCAGGCAGGTTCTTACATAGGTACAGAGACACCTTTACCCCCTCAACACAACCAAGAATCCTCAGTGGCTTTAACAAACATTGCAGAAGGCAAAGGAGCAAGTTGGTGCTCCAAAGAATTATTTTCATGCAAGTCATCCTCCTAATAAGTTTCCCAATTATGTTGCACAAACGGCTTTCATCATTGTTGCAAAGCCTTACACTTAAGAGGAGATAACACGTCAACAAGTATGGCATGATGCTATGGTGGAGTAGTACAACTCCATCATGAAGGATGATGTTTGGAAGATAGTGTCAAGACCTACGAGAAATTAGTGGTGGATGCTAGTGGTTGTACAAGGTGAAGCATGCAACTAATGGTAGAATAGAGAAGTAGAACACTTGGTTTGTAGCTAGAGGATTCTCTCAAAGAGAGAATTGATTACGAGACCTTTTCTCCAATTGCCAAGTATACTTTATTAGGACCATTATGTCTTTAACAACTATTTTTGAATGGCAATTACATCAGATGGATGTTAAGACAACTTTTTTGAATGGTTTGATTGAGGAAGAAGTGCACATTAATCAGCTGAGAGAATTTGAGGTGCATGGGTAAGAGACCCATGTGTGTAGGTTGAAGAAATCTCTTTACAGGCTGAAGTAGGCACCCCGTATTTGGCACTCCAGGATTAATGAATACTTATTAAGTTTGGGTTTCACCAAGAAAGTTGCAAATCCCAATCTGTATTATTTATTTGTTGGATCTAATTTGTCGGTTTTGGTCTTGTACGTAGATGACTTGATACTTACAAGGAGTTCAAAGAAGCTCATTGCAAGGTGCAAGGAAGAGTTGGCCAAAGAATTTGACATGAAGGACATTGGACTAATGCACTATTTCTTGGGTCTAGAGGTGTGGCAGAAGACAAGTGAGGTTTTCCCTTGGCAGGAAAATACACAGTTTACAATCTAAAGCATTTCCAAGCGATGGATTGCAAACCCATCACCACTCCTATGATACCGAATCTGAAGTTACATGTTGACTTGGATTCAGATTTGGTAGATCCTTTGGTGTACAAGTAGTCGATTGGATCCTTGATGTATCTCGTTAATACCAAACCAGATAGGTGTTTGCAGAGAACACTTTTGAGTCGGTTTATGATTGAGCCAGGGCAATTTCACTAGGTTGTTGCCAAGCATGTGCTCCAATACTTAAAGGGCACTGTAAATTTTGGCCTGAGATATGCAAGGGATGATGAGTTGATGTTGCATCGATTCATTGATTCTAACTGGGCAATAGATGCAAGTGTCAGGAAGAGTACTTTAGGGAGTTGCTTCAATTTGGGTGCAAGACTCGTATCATGGTTCAACAGAGTGCAGACTTCAATGGCATCAAGTTCAGCAAAGGCGCAGTACATGGCAACCAACATTGCTAGTTGTGGAACCTTTTGGTTTTGCAAGTTGATTCCAGAGATAACAAGTTAGAAAATGGAGCCTACAATTATTACAATGACAATCAGAGTTGTATCAAACTCCATTTGAATCCAATGTTTCATCACCGATTTAAGCACATTGACATCAGACATCACTTTCTCAGAGACAGAGTCATAAGGAGCACTTTCTCTAGACTGTTTTCTGACAAATCAATGGGTCATGGACACTTTGACGAAGCCTCTAGCTAAGAAGAAGTTTGATATGTTCCTAGAGAGACTAAGATTGGTGAACACATTCCTCAATAAGAGGGACTATTAGATTATGGTTCTTTAGAATGTGTCCTCTAGTAGAGGCTTAGAGCACATGTGTGGAACTTGGATGCACTTCAGCAGAGCATACAATCATAGAGAACAGCAGTCCTATTCTTGGCTATCTAGATTTAGCAATTGCTTTTATAAAGTTTGTTTTCCGGTTTTAGAGTAGCAGGCCTTTATTTAGCAGTTTGACTTTGTCTATTTAAGGGCACAGATCCCTAGGATAAAATTAGGTCAAGGGTTGATTTAATTTTGGGATGGATCCAATTTTAGATTAAGGCTATTTTTAGGGTTTCTTCTTCAGCTATAAAAAGGCCTAGGGTAGATGTTTTATTAATTCAGTTTTTCAATTCGGTGAGTGTTTTTCTAGAGTGTGTTCCAAAGTATTGTAGCTTTTGTTTCCTAATTAACTTGATTTGGAGCAGATTTGAGTATTTTTCAGTTAGTGTTTCTCTATTGTATGTGATTGTAGATTCTAGCATTTAAAAATCGGCAGTTTTAGTTGGCTTTCAGTTTTGAGCTATCTGGTTGAAGGTTCTTCAAGATCAGAGTCTGCTAACTACAGTGTAGAGGAGTTTTCAACACCCCCTTCATCTTCATCTATATTTGTAAAAGTATTATGAGATAGTGGTCACCAGCTTGGTGATGTTGACCTAACAATTGAGTAGGTTTTAGGATGACTATTCTAGTCAGTAAGGAACAAGCATGACCCTCAACAAGGGAACTCTGAGTATTTCATGTATTGATCCTTTGTGCTTGAAGATGAATTCCTTAATCACCTTCTCCTATTTCATTTTCTTCAAGACTTGGGGCTTTTTTGCCTCTAAAGTGGTTTGTCATGTGTTTTACCATCTATGAGATATTTTCCACGACTAATATCCTCCCTTTTCCATTCTATGTCATTGCTGTCGTCACTTCCCTCCTCAATTGATACACTCTGAATGTAAGTCTTGGCCCATTCCACATATGGTTTCTGTTATCCTCTCCGGGTGATTTCTTATTGCTTGCTCCTCTAATCATTAAATTTCAAATTTCCCAAAATATCATCCATATGAAAACTTGAGAATAAAACATTAAGTTGACATCTAAAATGTGAATTTAAGAACAAAACATGGACCACTTCAAATTTTTTTTTAAAAAAGGACCAAAACTAACAAATTTTGGAACTACTCAAATTAGTACCTTCGGGACATTAAATTTATGCTTCAAAGTTCAAACAGTAGGTGAAATGCACTTAATAACTTTTACAGTAAGATGTGGTTGTGGGCTCTAGCCAAAGATAATCTAAATTTAGGGTGTGCCAAAAAAATGTTCAAAACGTGTTTTCGTGGGAGCATAAACACTACCTCTTATTTATAGAACTTACCAGCACGCACTTTTTCTAAATCCTTTCACACTAATACCACTATAGTTTGGAGTAGACTGTGCCCACAAAAATACAAAGAAAATTAAAAACACCCATGTATGCACTCCGTAGTTTTAAGATGATCCCCTGCGACTGCAAGGGCATAGAAATGCTCTACTTGGCCAAGGGTTTAGTTTCTCACACGCGACTTGCACAAACAATTCGACAGACATATATCCCACACCAAGGCTTGAAGCCCTACTTAAAAGCTAAGATTTTCACTTCCCCTTTCTTTCGGGCTCTCCGAACTTTGTAATTAACATCCCTCTACTCTCTTGATCCAATGAAATCCTTTAATTCTGTGTAAAACATATGAGCCCCTCTAACACGAAACCAGGATTTTCCCTAATTCAGTTAAACATTGATAGGCATGATTTTAGAAGTTAACGATGTTATACATTATGCTGAAAGATGAAAGGTGAGATCGATTTATACTAACTTGACTTTCATTCTGGCGAGCCTGTCAGCAACAGAAGTGTCCTTCTCCATCTTGGGCTCCTTGGTACCAAATGTGTAGCTTGACAGAGGGTACGCATTCACCACTGGTCCCGACAACATTTTCGCTTCTCTCTTGCTCAAAACGAAGCCAGTAAACACTTCTAGGAAGGAAGAAGAAATTTAATGCGAACTGGAGGATCGCCAATATTGCCGCCTTCTAAAATTGCAGGGGCTCCGATGCTTACAGGCCGTTTATAAAGAAATCAGCGCTCGGGTCGCGAACATTGTCGAAGATTATGTGGAACATTAAGAAATTTTTCCTAATTAGTAGGTATGTTCCGTTCAAAATTGTAAACGCGTGCAGAGGAGGCACGTTTCAAATTTGGGGTGGCGGGGTGATGTCTTGGGAATTACTACAGATATCTTTGTGCATAACATCAATTTAGTTATGCTGATGTATTTGAGTTTGAAAAAGTTTTTTCAAATGATGAGGGGTTAGGAAACCTTGCCTGAACTCTATTATATAGTCAACATATGATAAAAAAATTATTGGTATGTGTCATTACATAGTTAGTGAAGTGTGTGCTTGAGAAATTCTACTTCTATCAACGTTGGGGGGTGGGAGCTTCAATATGCCTGAAGGTGGGCCCACACCTTGTATGGACTTAGTGGGGTTTGAACCTAGGTGGAGCATGAATGCTCAAACTTATCCGACTTGGGCTACCAGTCACCTAAACAATTGACTTAAAAAAAAATTTAAAAAATCAAGTGACAATCAAATGGAAGTGAAATTTAAGGATGAAATTACCCCTCCGACGGCCAAATAGACGTTAATTTTAAGGTTGTCATTAATTATTTATCTACTAAAATTATAACCCCGACCATCACCTCTAGTTACTATTGTAGGATACTTATGAGCGTCATACATGGTTTTTTATATTCTTACCAAAAAAAATATAAGGTTGTTATTTAATTATTTTACATTTGAACATAATATAATCAAAATTAAGAACAATGATTCGAGGACTCGATAAATTGTAGTCTTAATCATATTTGAATTATGTTAATTTGGTAATTTTGAACTATTTGTTCAATCTAGATACATGATAAAGAGTGGTTGTGGCATAGAAAGGAATGACTTGACTAAGTTGGGCTCGTAGAAAATGAAACAAAGTTGTGGTCTAATGTTGGACAAGTGCTAGAAATGCAATCGCCAAGGTACTTGGGAAAAAACAAACTCTAGAATTGTGCGTAAGATGGGTTCAAAATGCCAAACAAGTATGAGTCTTTATATGTATGCCCTGGGATAAGTTTGGATCCAAGGGTTATGAATGTGTCTAACGCAGATTTGATGATATTCAATTTTTCTATGTAGGTTCATTTGTATTCAATATTTTGTTTTGTAAATTCGGAGTGTTATGATGACAACAAAAGTTGGAATGTGTTCTTGTGCCAAACCCTAGATTTCGCATGCTTGATGTTAAGAGACCTTAAATAGGAGTTAGCATTTTGGTTGTACTTTCCTCGACACCCCCACACCAAAGACAAAGTGTTTGTTTGTGTACTAATGCTCTAAAGAGGACTTAAACCCTTATAGTTTTCTCACAATCCTATGATGAGATGCAAGTTGTGGAACAATATGCAACTTCGATTAAAACTCTTGATTTGATCTTGACACTTGGCAATGTGTGTTTTAAGACATTATATGCTTCATAATTTTGCTTTTGGTTGATCTAAGATTGCTCTTAGGATATTTAGGAAGGATATGTTCTTCGTGTATAGTGATCTTTAAAGAGTGAATGGGTGTCTTGATGGTTTAATCGATTAGGTGCATTTCTACCTATAAAAGACCTTATGTTAGTTTTCCTATGCAATTGACCCTAAAATCTAGCTAAGGCCAACATAGACAACTTGCCCATTTGAAAAAGATGAGTGTTGGCAAACATAGGATGAGTTTATAACAAGTTGATGGGTTCAAAGAATGAACCTATCTAAGGACTACGACCTTATCCAAAGGTCATGAAACTCATAACTAAAAGTGGAGAGATGTCTATTAGGATGTTTAGAAAACTCTTTAGCAGATTGAAGCGCTTTGATAGTGTTAAACTAGGGAATAGGGATAACTTAGTTTGAATAAGGTAAAATATGTATTAATGGACCAAATATCGTGAAAGGTGCAAAAATTATTTTTGCCAAGCATCTTAAACCAAATATAAGATTATACACATTGCTCCCTTTAATTCTACCATTGACAAATGTTAGATTTAAGGAAAAGAAAGTGCAAACCTATAAATCTCAATCATATGATGATTGTGGCTAAAAATCATATTTTGTCACATGTGTGAAATTCAGTAAACAAGTGAAAATAATAAGTATATCAATTCTCAATAATTATATACATAATTAAAACTTTTAACACTTGATTAATTGAACTTTGAAAATTTGTGAGGGAGCAAAAGAACGACTACACCCGATTGGCATCTCAAAATGTGTCACCACAATTATAACTACTCAAGAGTATCATCAGTGTACATGCCCCAATCGATAAATTGTTGACTTTGATTAAGGCTTCCATTTTGGGTAATGTTATAATTTGTGAAGCTTCTCTCAATATGTGGAGAGGTGACCTTTATCTAGGATGACATCGTGAAACAAACTACTTATGGAAGGTTGACCTTTAATAAGGAGGAGGTCATGCAACTTGATCATTTGTATCAAGATATTTGGAACACTTCGCACCGTGGTAATAAAGGGGTTGTTGTATCCAAATAACTATGTTAGGGATATTATGTACGCTAGGGTTATTGTGGTCAAATAAGTACACAAGTGGTTACTAGAGCTAAATAACTACACATGGGGCTTTTGTGCCCAAATAACTCATAAGGGATTCTTATGGCTGTGGTATCTCGTTGTGGATGAAGAAATCTTGAATTTGTAACTTAGAATGTTGGTACTTATAAGAATATAGATAATTTTGATATAGTTGGTATCATCATTGATATACTAGAAAAAACCTAGGTTGTTTGGCAAGTTTTGTGTAGAAATATTTGGAAAACATGTAGAATGCCATCAATATAACTATATGTGAGTGTTATTTCTAAAACTTGTTTAAATTTCTAAATCAAGCCCACTATATTCCCCCCTTTTAATATGAGGGAAGGAAAATGTGTTTATGTATCACTTATCTCAAAAGCAAGATCTAAATGCAACATGTGTTGAGTATATAAAGATAAACCATATTAAGCATGTACAAGATGTGATTGGATATGTAATCATAAAAAAATGTCAACACCGGAAATAATTATGAAACATGGCATCCAAGCGAGTAATCATAAGTGAGTATCACGTTAGAAACCAATAAATTTTTTCAACAAAGGGTAGCAATTAAAATCACAATAAATACTATGGAAACATTAGTATAATCACATGAATATAAGCATCACAATGAGATACGAGTGATATAGACCAAGGCAACAAACACATGTAATAAATATGACAAGTATCATCATCAAAATTCATGCAAGCAAACATGACTTGACATGACAAGAGGATCCTCGTCACATAGATACACGTGACATGATGACATGTGATAAAACCAGTGGTCAACATGAATGAAATTGAAAATATGACAACATGACAAGTCAACAAAACAACTTGTATCAATAATAATCACACAAACAATCAAGAAGCATGAAGCACAAAGTAATACATGTAATCAATATAAATGGCACAATGAAAAATTTATATTATTAAATAATAATAATTGTTATCCAAATAACTCTCCTAGCGATTTGGGCAACTTACATACACATTCTGGCTCTAAGTTATTCATTGAAATATTACACGCGCTCAAAATCACTTGGCACATTCCCTTGGTCACAGTTTTTCTGTGTGCTCCCTTTCCTTTCCCTCCTTCCACTCCTCCCTTACGCCCACCTTCCACGCATACACCTTCTTCCTAATCAGTTTCTTCCCTTTCCGCGCGCCTCACACTTACTTCTAAGTCCTTGGCCTCGCGCGCCACGTTCATTACCTTGTAATAGTTGTGCCTTAACCATGCAATCTCTGCTCACCGCCTTTGCCTAATTTCCCCGTGTGCATCGCGTGTGCCCCCTCTCGCGCCTTCCCTTGTCTTCTCCATGTGTCCTTTTGTACTAGGTCATCTTTGACATGCTTGAGAGTGTGGCATGCAACTAGTCAAAGCACGCCAACAGTGGCGTTGAATCCTTACAACCAATCGCTGAGCAACACGTGGCAAAAACGACAAATATTTGCACAATTAGCCATCATTTCAGCCAATCCGCGAGCCCCACGTATTTTCATGCATCGACGACTCGACATTTTCTCGACAACTATATATTTTGCTACAGAGCTTAGATCGACGCGCGCCCGGACTTGTCGTGAGAGCCGCCGACATCGCCACATCCTAGAAGTTCAAATTTAAATTTTGGCAGATCTGGTAGGTGAGAAATGGGAAAATGTATTTCTAAGCATTAATGAGCAGATCTGATTACTCCAACCACCCGATTTGATATTATCCGCCTCTCCACATATCTCGTGTGGATTTGCGCAGTATCAATGCTTTTTGTTGGTGGTTGTGTTTTAAATCTAGTTTTTCCCTCCTTCCCTTCTTCCTCCATGGATTCATCTATAAATGTAGGAGCAAGGCTCATTTGCTATGTGTGACACTCGGATCCTTACGCGTTTTGCTAAGGACTTCATATTTTTCGTATTTTGAGTTACTGAGACCTCTATGTTTGGCTCTCGCATGTGATACCAGCCTCCTTCATCATCAGAATAACTTTGTGCATTTTGGAAGCAATAAAAGCATCGTTTTGTGACTATTCTCTGTCCTAACATGTTTGAATTCCTTCTTCTTGCCTTTTCTTTTGCATTGTGTGTTGGTTGTGCCATTTCAAGTCCCTTACAGTTCCATATTTAGTTGGTTCCATGAAAACGATCCAAGTGAATACCTATTTCATTTGTGCTTACTCGTGCCTAGCATCCTTTCACGCATTTCCCTTCATTCTCACTCGTAACAAATTGTGTTCATCCCTCTTTTCGATGCTATCACCTTTTAGTGTAGTTTCCTTTCATGTTGTTCTTGTATCCTTGGTCCCTTGGCATCATTAGATTAGCTTTCCCTCCAAAGACTAGGAGTAGTAGTAGCGAAGAGAAATAGATAGAGGAACTAGCCTTTCTCTGGAGATCCTTCCCAAGCTCGCAAGGTCCCACAACTTGGGGACGGTTCCATTGTGGTCTCAAACACCTCGGCCCTTCCGAGATCCAAGATGTGGGTGCATGTTTGAGAAACCAACGCACGGTGGGACCAAAGCATTGAAATCTCAAATTTCATATCTCTAAGTTCTAGTATGTGGACTTAATATTTCAGCCTTTGGAGGCTCATTTCAACACATCTAGTGACTCCCAATATTTTAAGATCTTTATTTCAGCAGTCCTGAGTGCCTTTCATGAGAAGAGCACACACAAGAAGAAGTGCAACTGCCGAAGATTCTTTTGAGTACCTCCAACTATCCCCGAGAAGAGTTTGTTCCAAAAAGCCTACGCGTGCATCTCTATCTCCAACGCATCGTGCCCACTCAACTCCTCAAAACTGACAAGCTACGCACCCTGCAATGGTACATCATCAACCTCCTCCATTAAGAAACTTTGCAAACTTTGCTACAGGAGTCCCTTACTCCGGCCATGTAGCATGATATGCCAAATGACGTGTTCAAGAGTATTCCATACTTTACTAGTGAGAATCAAGTCACCCCTCAGGAGCATATCCAAGATATAGCAAACATGTGTTCACTTTATCTAATCACACACGACGATGTAGCAGTTAGGCTACTTGCAACCTCTTTCAAAGGTAAAGCTCTTCAATGGTACCGAGGCTTGAGACTTGGATCTATTACCACCTAGGATGAGCTGGGAACAACTCTTTGCAATTACTTTGAAGATAATTCAGATCACCTATCTTTAGTGGAGCAACTGACAACAACAAGGAGGGCACCCAATGAGTAGATGACTAATTTCAACATCAGATTTCAAAAGACTTGGGACATAATCCCTCTCATGGTAAGACCTACAGCCCAACATGCTTTCTTGTATTACCTGAAGGCGCTTAACGACATTTCAGTTATGATCCAATCCATGGGAGGTAGGACTTTACTAGCCGCTATAAGTATTGCAAAGTAAGGTCATAAAATAGTCTTATTC
Source organism: Taxus wallichiana var. yunnanensis (assembly GCA_018340775.1). Classification (NCBI taxonomy): domain Eukaryota; kingdom Viridiplantae; phylum Streptophyta; class Pinopsida; order Cupressales; family Taxaceae; genus Taxus; species Taxus wallichiana. The sequence continues at coordinate 368,134,950 of CM031242.1, read as the reverse complement.
AGGTGGGAAAGTTAGCTCCTAGACCGCCTATGCCCTTGTTCCCATAAATGTCACAAACACCCCAACCTTCAATGGCCCCTATTCTTGTTCTTGAGCAGAGCGCGCAACCGGTTGCCTCAACATCCCGCTCTCCCCAGCAGCAGAGGAGGATGAAGAATTGAAGGTTTTAATAAGAAATTTATCAAATAAGGTCATATCATTAGAAAAGCAACATGCACAAGCCTATAGAGGCAATTCCAATCAAGCGCATGGCCAAAGTAATTAGCCTTGGTGAAATCAATACGTAAATAAAAATACACACGTCCAACCAAGAGAATGATAGATGGCAGCCTAATGCACATCTTCCCTTGCAAGTTTTCCCTCCCGCACCTTCTCTCCTAGCACCCATTACGAGTCGAGCACTTGTTCCAGTTCAAAAAAACTTAGTGCAAGAGTCGGAACGGTGCTTCCCTTACAACATGCCTCGTAGTCAATATCATTGTGCTAATGTTGTGCATGCCCAATCCTTCATGATCCAGAATGCTTCAGCCTGTGAGCCCACAACAAGCGCCCATGTAGCAGATAATCCGTAAAGACTAGAATTTTCTTCTTGAGACAAATTTGATGTTCTTTGGCGGGAGGACTTCGTGTAATCAACCAAGCCGCAGAAGATACAAACAAACCACGCGCCCAAGTCAGTAAAACAACATAAGATACAAGAAAGGAATGTTAGAATCGGGCACGTAGGTTACAACCCCAGAACGCAAGTGAATCCTCGTAAGAAGAAAGAAGAAGATAAGGCATCTTACAGCAAAATCACTCAAATCCCTACGCAGGAGGCCCTGTGTAAATCTCCTTTTGAAGCAGTACACACCCCTCCTTTGGTAGGTCAAGCCTCTACTCCAGCCTAAAATTTAGGCTTTTGCGCCGAACAGTCAGAAGGGATGGTGTTCCCTAATGCACAAGATGGGGGCCTTCCATTCAACATTATTGACCAGATGAAGAGAACAAACATAAACGTCACAATGTGGGATGCCCCGACCCATCCATCTCAATGGGATCTACATTGCATGAAGCTCGACGTAATTCCCATGCACCGATTTAGCTATGCAAAAGCCACACACTTCACAAAATCTACCAAGAAGAGGATAAACAAGTAAGTAAAGTTGTTAAAACCCCACCCTTCTATATGTCCTTGATCATAGGCAAACATCTAGTGCATAATTGCATGATTGACTCAAGTGCTAGTACTTCTGTTATGCCTAAGAAAATAACCGATGTCTTAGGTATGAAATATAGCCCTTTGTCTAAAGGAGTCCTACAACTTGATGGCTCAATTGTTACCACCTTGGGAGTCATTAAGGATCTTGAGTTAACCCTTCATGCATTTCCAAACCTAACTATTACTCAAGATGTGTCAATCATTGACCTACCTCTTTGTTTGCCCCTGTGCATATTATTGCTAAAGTAGGTGGTTACTTGTCTTCTGATTGGTCTCATATGTTACTCAAGACAAGGTATGGTACCCGGTTTACCATACAAGATGAGCCTATATTTTCCTATCATGTAGATTCATATGTCCCATCCCCTCTCCAAGCCAATTGTTTAATCCAAGAAGAACAAGCTTTAGTTCCTGAAGAGTAATCTCTTCCACCCTTTGTTCCTAACCTAGTGCTTGATGAATGGGCGGAAAGACATCACAAATTTGATCCCTATGCTGAAGAACTGGAAGCCTATGAAACTGGGCTTGGTACTTATTACATTCTCGAAGAATATGTTATGCTTCCACACGCACTCATGAAAGACAAAGTTCAAACTAGTCTATGGAAGTTGTACTTTGATGGATCTAGAAGCAGAAACGGTGCGGGAGCAGGAGTGGTTCTCATTTCCCTAAGGATGAGAAATTATTCTTCATGCATAGGCTATAATTTGCATGCTCTAATAAGGTGGCAGAGTATGGAGCGATGGTGCATGGCTTGCTCATTACTGAGAAGAAGAAAATTAAGGCATTGTAGATCTTTGGGGACACATAATTGATCATCCACCAGGTTACCAACAAGTACTAGACAAAGAATAAGCTTCTCAAAGCTTATAAATTCGAGTATGGGACCTACTTGAGAGCTTTGATGCCCTTAATCTGCAGGTGGTTCCGCGCAGAATGAATAAGGAAGTTGACCAGATGGCCGCACTAGGTTCACAATTCTCTCCTGCTAAGGACTTCGTCAAAGGAAACATTTAGTATATCAATATGGTGATCAGACCATCCATTCTAGATAACAACACTAGCTAGCAAGTGTTTGACAATGACGTGTAGATCATTTAATTTATCCAGAATGAAGTTGAGTTCTCATCAAGCATGCAAGCTAACTTGCATAACAAAGCTATGGTGACCAAGTGATACAACTGAAGACAAACAAGTTGCCTAAAGGGTTGGTCACCTTAGAGAAAATGTTTAACCATGATGAGTTCAAGGGTGATGAAAGATACATACACGCCGCACAAGAGGACTGCTCCTCCATTTCATGTTGTGCGTAGGAAAGAGTTGTTGCTCAGTAGGACTTGTGTGCATGAAGAAAAGTAGGCCTTCATATCTCTCTCAAAATTATAGTGATATCTTCTCATGGGAATATGAAGACCTCAAAGGTTTTGACCCAAGTGTTGCTCAACACTCTATTGACCTTGATCCTAGTATCAAGCCCATCAGACAAAAGTAGCGGCCAGTCAATCCAAAGATAGAACCCTCATGAGGAAGGAATTATCCAAACTCATTGAGGAAAAATAATTTTTCCTATCAAATACTCTACCTGGGTTGCAAATCTGGTTCCAAAGATTTAAGAAGAATGGTGAAATCAGACTTTTGTTGATTTCGAGATATTTGAATAAAGCATCTCTAAAGGATCATTATCCTTTGCCTTCAATGGAGCATATTTTGCAAACTGTGGCTGGCGCTGCAAAGGTTCTCCATGCTGGATGGGTACTCAGGTTTCAACCAGATCCTAGTCAAGGAAGAGGATCAATTCAAAATGACATTTACAACCAAGTGGGGAATATATGCATATCATAAAATGCCCTTTGGTCTATCAAATGTGGGTGCCACATTTCAAAGACGTTATGGATATTGCCTTCAAAGGATACATTAATGAGTTCATCTTGGTTTACCTTGATGATATAACTATCTTCTCAAAGCAGAGCGCAGATCATATGGTGCACTTGGAAAAAGTCTTTGAGAGATGCAGAGAATTTGGGGTATCTCTTAACCCAAAAAGTGCAATTTTGCAGTGGTGCAAGGCAAGCTCTTAGGCCACATGGTTTCAAAGGATGGCATTACAATTGATCCTGAGCGCGTTTCAACCATTCTAGCTCTTTCCCTGTCGGTGCACAAAAAGGCCCTACAGTCCTTGGAAAGATCAATTTTGTTAGGTGTTTTATCCCTGACTTTATAGGAGTGGTTCGACCCATCACCTTGATGCTCAAGAGGGATAAATCCTTCAGATGGACAACAAAAGGAAGAGAAAGCTTCAACAAGATCAAGTAAGAGATTGCTTACGTGCCAACACTTATCAATCTAGATTATTCAAAGGATTTCATCCTCTATGCTTATGGTGTTGATGCAAGTATTGTTGTTGTCTTAACACAAGAAAATGAACAAGGGCTGGAACAACCAAAGTGGCTTTCTTCACCAAACCTTGAAGGAGTATGAGTTAAAATACAATCACACAGAGAAACAAGTCTTCACCATCATGCACACACTCAAGAAATTCAAAAGTATGCTCACCACCAATCATATCAGGGTGTTAGTCTCCCACTCTTATGTCAGAGACTTCATCATGGGAGTAGAAATCAAGTGAAAAGAGAGCACGATGGGTGACCAAAATCATGGAATATGATGTGACTATTAAGGCCACAAATCTAGTAAGAGGTAGTGCACTTTGTAAATAGATTGTTGAGGATGCACAGATGAACCTGAAGCTTCATTATTTTTGGATGAAGACCTTCACATGTAGAGATTGAACAAAATATAGACCCTGTCATAGGAGACTGGATGAAGGACATGATCACATTCCTTTCCGAGGGTGCTTACCCTCTTGGTTTAAACAAAGCAAAGAGAAGACATATGAGGTTACAATTTTTCCATTATGTGGTGATTGATGGACTTCTCTTTAAAATAAAATTTTATGGCATGTTGTTAAGATGTATCAATGATGTGCATACTGATAAAGTGTTAGCAGAATTTCACAATGGATTCTCTAGTGGACACTTCTCTGCCAAGACTACAACAATGAAGACCATAATAGTTGGCATCTTTTGGCCTACCCTCTTTGCAAATGCACATAGGTGGGTCACAAAATGCAAGGAATGTGCTTTCTTTACAGGAAATAAATGATTGGTAGCGCTTCCCCTCTAACCAATCTAAGTGGATCAGCCTTTTATGCAATGGGGTCTCGACTTCATAGGCATGATCAATCTGCCTTCAAACGCTAGACATAAATGGGTGTTGACAACTACATATTACTTCACTAGATGGACAAAAGTTGTCACGCTCAAGGAATCAACCGAGGCAAGTCATCCTTGACTTTCTCGAAGGTATAGTCACAAGGTTTGGCATTCCTCAAACCATTATCTTTGATAATGCAAAGGCCTTCATTGGTAATAAAGTCACCGATTAGGCTCTAAATCTAGGCATTTACCTAAAGACTTCTTCCAACAATTACCCTCAGGGCAACGGTCTGGTAGAATCAACAAACAAGAACCTGATCAGAATCATAAAACATACAATGAACATTAGCCAAAGACAATGGCATACAAAGGTCTCACGCGCACTCTAGGAAAATAGAATCACAATGAAAAAGGCAATAGGAACTTTGCCTTACAAGCTTGTCATGGGAAGGAGGATGCTCTTCCTTTGACACTAGAACTAAATTCACTAGCACTTGCCCAAAAATGGGATTTGAAGGCGCGAACTAGAGAGAATTCAGAATGGTAGAGCTAGTTAATCTTGAAGAACTCAGAACTCTTCCATAATCAAGCTAGAACAACATCAACAAGCAACAAAGAAATGGTTCGATAGAAAGGCTAGGCCTCAAGCTTTCAAAATTGGGGACTTGGTTCTAAAATGGGATGCTGACATAGCTAAGCTAGGGTGCCATTCAAAGTTTAATGCACTTTGGAGTGGCCCATACATCATCAGTTCCTACAAAGAAGCTAACTCTTTCAAGTTAACTCATCTTGATGGAGGTGCGCTGCAAATCCCAGTAAACGAGATCTATCTCAAACCCTTCCATTAAGTTTGTCACATCATGTTGTATATATTAGAGTAGTTTTAATTCCTCCAAGTGCGCTTCATGCACATTGTTTGTTTGTACATAGTTTTTTCCTCTCGTGTGCTTCCTACGCACACTCTTTTGTTGCTTTTAGAATGTAGAGCTTTTCTCAAGAAATTTGTGAGATTCATAACAGAGTGTAGAAATGATTTTCAAAGTGACCACAGGGAATTTTCATGATTACGTAATAAAATCCACACCCAATGGATGCTTCAAGCCACCGACCTCTTTCATCTAAAGTGAAGCAAGAAGATGGCCCCAAAAGTCACTACAATCATTGTTATCCAAATAGCACTCCTAGTGATTTGGGCAACTTGCATACACATTCTAGCTCTAAGTTATTCATTGAAATATTGTGCGCGCTCAAAATCACTTGGCACATTCCCTTGGTCATAGTTTTTCCGTGTGCCCCCTTTCCTTTTCCTCCTTCCACTCCTCCTCGCACCCACCTTTCGTGCATTCACCTTCTTCCTAATCGTTTCTTCCTTTCGTGCACCTCGCACTTGCTTCTAAGTCCTTGGCCCATCATGCGCTGCATTCATTACCTTGTAATAGTTTCGCCTTAACAATGCATTCTCTACTCACTAGTTTGTCTCATTTCCCGCATCGCGCGCCCCCTCACACCTTCCTTTGTCTTCTCTCCGTGCACCCCTTCGTACTGTAGGTAATCTTTGACATGCTTAAGAGTGTCGTACGTAACTAGTCAAAGTGCGCCAATAGGGCGTTGAATCCTTGTAACCAATCAAAGTGAGCGAAACATGGTAGAAATGACAAATATTTGCACAATTGGCCATCATTTCAGCCAATCCGTGCGTGCCATGTGTGTTTTGCATGCGTCGACGACTCGACATTTTTTCGATAGTTGTATCTTTTTGCTACTGAGCTCGGATCGGGCGCGCGTGCACGGACTTGTCGCGCGTAACTCCACCGACATCGACTACAATGCCAGAAGTTTAAATCAAATTTTGGCGGATTTGGTAGGTGAGAAATGGGAAAACGTCTTTCTGAGCATTAATGAGCAAATCTGATTTTTCCAACCACCCGATTTGATATGATCCACCCTCTCCACATATCTCTAGGTAGATTTGCAGGCATTGAATGCTTCTTGTTGGTGGTTGTGTTTCAAATCCAATTTTCCCTCCTTCCCTTCTTCCTCCATGGATTCATCTATAAATGTAAGAGCAAGGCTCATTTTTATGTTGGAAACTCTGGATCCTTACATGTTTTGCTAAGGACTTCATATTTTTTGTATTTTGAGTTGCAGACCTCTATGTTTGGCTCTTGCATGTGGATACCTACCTCCTTCATCATCAGTAACAAATTTGTGCATTTCTCGAAGCAGAAGCATCGTTTTGTGAGTATTGTGTGTTGGTTGTGCCATTTCAGGTCCCTTGTAGTTCCATATTTAGTTGTGTTCCGTGAAAATGATTTGGTGAATACGTGTTTCACTGTGCTACTCATGCCTAGCCTCCTTTCACGCATTTCCCTTCGTTCTTGCTCAGAACATATAGTGTTCATCCCTCTTTTCTGGTTCTATCACCTTTTAGTGTAGTTTCCTTTCATGTTTTCCTTCTATACTTGGTCCCTTAGCATCATTAGATTAGCTTTCCCTTCTAGGACTAGGAGTAGCAATAGTAGTAGAAATAGATAGAGGAACCAGCCTTTCTCTGGAGATCCGTCCCAAGCTCGCAAGGTCCCACAACTTGGGGACAGTTCTATTGTGGTCTCAAACACCTCGGCCCTTCCGAGATCCGAGACGTGGGTGCACATTTGAGCAACCAACAACAGAATCAATAAGCATAAAGCCAACAATGTGAATATACATATGAAAACAACAACATTATCAAGTAAATCACAATACAATATGCATAGTAGAGCACATGTGAAATGTATAAGAAAGGGAAAAGTATGTATAAGTAATCTAAGTGGTCATATATCATTAAAAACTAGCATAAAAAGATATACATTAAAAATCATGTGATATGCCCCCTAAGTAAGCATTCCTCCAATGTGGAACAATCTCCCCGTGTGTTGACTTAGTAAAGTATAAAACATGTGTGTATCCATTATCATGTTTAGCCTATATTTTTGCATTTAAACTCGTGTATATCATCAAAATAATTTGTGTAATAAAATAGATATACAAAATGTAATGTGTCCGATAAATAAAGTGTTTGAATTTACCTACCAACAAAACAAGGCACAAGTAGGTCCTAGTTTTTATATTTTTGAAATATTGAATGTTTTGCATAGTTCGAATATTTTGAATTTTTTGCAAAATTGGAATATTTTCATTATTTGAATATCTGGATACTTTTGTATTATAGAATATTGTACATAATAATCAAGTGATAATCAAGCAAGCAATATGGAGGGTCAAAGGTCATAAAATGGATGAAGTGGGAGGGTCGTGAATAATCCATACATATGTTAAAGCATAGTGTACTTAAAGGTGTAAGAACAAAGTAGTCTTAGTAGATTGAGGGCAAGTTATATGCCGTTAACAATTATTCAAGTGTGAATAGCTATGTCATGTCTCAAAGGAGTATGTGCAAAGACTTTTAGTAGGTGCATGCCTCAAGTAGGAAAAATCTTATGTATATCCAGATTTCATATGATGTGTAGGCATGGGAAAGATGAAAAAGTCACGATTAAGGTTCCTATTAAGGGATGCATTATCATAAAGCCCCCATAATCACATAGGAAAATATGCATAAAAATGCAAACACAGTGTAGAGATGGAATATGTACTTACAACTTTAATAATGCATCAATAAGGAAAATACATAACAAATGATTCTCATGATAGTATTACAAAGAGAGATTCTTCACAACAAATATACATATATACAAATATTTACTTGTTATGTCACAATTTTTGTAAGTATAGTTCTCCTAAACACATCATACATTAACCGACTAGTCTAAACTATATCTCTAAATCATGTGGTATTTATCCACGACACAAGTATAGTGACATGCTTAATAGACACTAAACCAATGGTATAATATTACTTTGAAACAACAAGTGAGCTACAAGACATTAAACATGTACCAATGTTTAATACAATAATAGGGACCAATAGTTTATAACATTATTCTATGCAAACAAATATGCTCAATGGTCACAATTATGAGTTATATGAACTCATGTCGACTCCTTCAAATAATGTTGCATTTGAAACTTCAAAAGTTACATGCCAAACTATTTCTTGGTTTACAAAACTGTGTGTTATCTTTTCAAATGATTTTTTGCGCACTATGTCAATTTAGCTCCAATGATATTAAATTTTTAATGTTATCTAGAAGAGTTACAGAAGCCTCGTAAGTTTATTGATATGTAATAAAATCAAATACAATAGAGAGGGCTGCAATACTTATAGGTATTGTATATCCAAGTACAAACAAAATAGTTACACATGTGTAGCCATAAATCATATGGGAAACAATACAAACAAATAGTATGTTGCAACTATGCAACAATAATCACATTTATATAATAAAAAAATGGTTATTAAAACATAACCATATCAAACCACCTATTTACCACAGTAACAAACTAAGTAACAATCTAGTTACCTACAATACAATGCATAATTACTACACTAAACTAAGTTTACCTAACATTCCCCCTTAATTTCACATTGCCTCAAGAGATGAGGAGAGGAACTCTTTGAACAACTCAAACTTGTCACGTGCAAGTGACTTTGTGAAGATATCTGCTCGTTGTTTAATTGTTGGGAAAACTGAAGTTGTATGTTGTGTTTCAAGACATGCTCACGTATGAAATGAACATGTACCTCGATGTGCCTTGTTATCTAATGAAACACCTTTGGATTGTGAATAATTTTAAGAACACTTTAATCATCTACATACATGGTGGTAGGTTTATCATGTGGTTTTCCAAGTCTTTTCAAGATGCAACGTAGCCATATCACTTACAGATAACTCCACTAAGCAACATGATATTTGACTTCTATAGAAGAGCGTGAAACAAAGTTTTATTTTTTGCTTCCCCATGATATCGGTCCAGATCCCAAAAAGAATACAAATCTAGAAGTGGATTTCTTGTCATCAATGTTACTTGCATGATTTGAATCCAAATATCTATTCAAGAAGAAGTTATCATTCTTCTTGTATTCTAGACCAAGATCTACTATACCCTTGAGATATCTCAAGATTTGCCTTGTTGCCTTCCAATGACAAACTCTGGGTTCTGCATGAACCTGGAAAGATAGCTCACTGCAAAGCTGATATCTGGTCTAGTATAAGTTAGGTAAATGAGACTCCCAATCAACTGTTGATAAAGAGTTGCATCTACCACGGAGATGGATCTAAACGAGATAACTACAGTCTCATCTCCATAGGTGTAGCAATTGGTGTGCAATCCATCATCTTGAATTTCTTGAGCATTGTCTTGGTATACTTCAACTGAGAAACAAATATGTGATTCTCCTTTTTCCATACTTCCAATCCAAGACAATAGTGCATGAGCCCGAGATCTGTCATGTCGAACGATCGATTAAGATCTTTCTTCGTTGCATCGATCATCTTCACTGAAATGTCCAGTGATGACTAGATCATCGACATAGACAACAACAATCACAATATCTCCCCTTACTTTTTGAGGTAGAGATTGGGATCATATGGATTTCTGACAAATCCATGTTGAACGAGATGCTCATCAATTTTGATGTACCAAGCCCGGGGTGCCTGTTTAAGGCCATACAAAGATTTTTTGAGTCTACATACCTTTGTTTCTTCACTAGGTACAACATAACCCTCAAGTTGAGTCATGTAGACTTCTTCCTGTAGATATCCATTTAGAAAGGCACTTTTCACGTCTATCGATGGACTTTCCAACCAAATTATGTAGCTAGAGAAAATATCATCTTGATCATTTTGATCTTAGTTGTGGGAGAAAATGTCTCCTCATAGTCTATGCCTTCCTTTTGTGCATACCCCTTTGCTACCAATCTTGCTTTATACTTGTCTATGGTCCCATCTTTTTTGTACTTTGTTTTGAATATCCATCTGCAACCAATGGGTTTCTTCCCTGGTGGAAGATCGAAAAGTTACCAAGTGTTATTTTTCATCACTGACTGATATTCAACATCCATGGCATCTTTCTAAGCTTTGATTGTAGGGATTCCTGGATAGTAGAGGGCTCAACAGATTCAATAACTCTACTCATCAAAGTAAATTTTACTTCTTCTTGTGCTTTATTGCGAGTTTGTGGTCCAGTGGTGGATGTATCTAGTGGAGCATCTAATTTTGCATCTCATATCATGTTAGTATACCACTTGGGCATACGTTGTACTGCTCTCATGGTTTGTGGTCCTGTCTAATCATCACCATCATCCCCATCATCATTGTCATCATCAACAAGAACATCAAATTTTATTTTTACAATAGGTGAAATATCTACATCATGTGAGTCTAGAGGAGGAGTCTCAACTTCCTTCTTCTCAAAGAACTCAACATATTTGTTGGTGTAGACTTTTCTGGTCTTCGGATCCATCAATCTGTACCCAAGAGTCTCTTCATTGTAGCCAATGAAGATGATTTTATGTGACTTCATATCCAACTTCTTTATGTTCTGCTTAGGTATGTGCATGTTAGCTTTGCACCCAAATACTCTGAGGTGTGCAATATATGGCTTCCGCTTCGACCATGCTTCATGTGGTGTTACTCCATCAAGAGAAACTATGGGCACTCTGTTCAACAAATATATTGTTGTCTTTGTTACTTCTACCCAAAATATCCTGCTAGACTAGAATCATCGATCATGTAACATATTGTTTCTATGATAATATGATTTCTTCTCTCAACAACAACATTCTATTGTAGTGTGTGTGGAGGAGGCATTTATCGACGAATCCAAAGTGAGCTTGTAGGTAAGATTTGAACTCATTACTAGTGAATTCCCCCTTGATTTGAGTAGAGAGATCTAATATGACGACCAATCTCATTCTCTACAACCACTTTAAACTTTTTAAAGTTCTCAAAAGCTTCACTTTTCTTACGAAGACAAAATATCCACATTTTCCTTGAATAATCATCAACACATAGCATGAAATACTGAAATCCAGAATGACTAGGTTACATCAGACCGCAAAGATCAATATGAACCAGATCAAGCTTACCATGAGCTTGATAAGTACTCTTCTGGAATGAAGCTCTGTGTTGTTTACCTATTAGGTAATGAGGACACTTATATGTATCTTTTTGAGAGATGGCAAGCCTCTCACCATGTTGTACTGGCAAAGTGTTTTGAGATATTTGAAACTAAGGTGACCAAATATCGATACAACAACCATGTTGATGAAGAATTCTTTGCCACAAGTGTTTGATCATCCTTATAGACAAAGTTAAGCTGGAACATACGTCCCATATTGGAGGCTTTTGCAACAATTTTTGAGCCTCTTGATTTGTCTCGAATCAAACACACTTTCTTTATTAGAATGACTATCAAATTCAATCTTTAGATTATGATCTAGAAGATGACTTATTGATAGCAGATTCTTTGTTAAGCCAAGGACATAATACATTTGATAGTCTACAATTTCATGAACCAAGAGGTAGAGAAATGTTCCCAATACCTTGTACAGTGTAAGAAGAATCATCACCTAACGAAACATGGTTTTCAAAGGTGTCCCTTAGTATAGTAAACCCATTTCGTGCTTGGTCATGTGTCGAGTGGCTCTTGAATCAACATACCAAACAACACTAGATGACATGGATGGTTCACTGGAATGAGTAATGTACAAGAAGTCCTCATTATTTGAATGTTCTTCTTTCTCAACTATATTTCCTTGTTGATGGGGTTTTCTTCACCAGTTCCCCTTCTTTTTCCCTTGATTGTAGTGTGAATGTCCCTTATGAGATTGTTGATTTTGAGGTCCAAAATTACTTGATGAACCTTTCTTATATGTATTATACCAACAATCTTTCACATCATGTCCTCTATTGCAGATAGGACATTTCTTCTTGTTCTTGTCCCCATGCTGATGTTGATGTTGTTTTTAGGACTTTTGAGAAGAATGAAATTTTACTTTTCCTTTTCCTTTTTGATGAGAATATAGCGTATGCTTCTCTTCATCATATTTATTGTACATTGTTTCTCCTTATTGCAGTAGATTCACTAACTTGTTAAAAGTAACTGTCTATTCCGACAAGTTGAGTGTCATCACAAATATGCAATATGATGGAGGGAGTGCTCTTAGGATGATGGGAATGAGAGATGTATTAGTGGCCTCCTCTCTCGGGCTATAAGTGAAGCCTTCAATTCTATAACTCTTTTAAAAAAGGCTTCTACTTTCTCATTCTATTTGAATTTATGTGTGTGTAATTGACTATGCAAATTCAAAATTGTGTTCTTATTTTTGGCCTCATACATGGTGCTCAACTTATCCCATGCTTCTTTGGTTGTTTTGACATCTTGAATATGGGGTTGCATGTTGTCGACAATCCAAAACAAGATAATAACTTTGGCATTCTCGATTGGACTTGTCAAACTTTCTATGTTGAGCTACATCATTTGGTGATCTAGTTATGGAACCATTCACAACAAGCCATATCTCTTCAAACTCAAGTTATGTTCTAATCTTAGTCTTCCATGCAACATAATTATCTCCTCTTAGGAGTTATGAGTCTGGAAGAAATAACTTAGGGGCATTGGTGCCCATTTTCTAAATTCACTGACAAAGGGTAAGGCTCTTATCACTCTAGGTATAAGGTCTCCCAATCTATATACCATCAGTCGATATACCAAACCTTTCTATATATGCGCCTTTCGATATAGCCTTCGGTACGTGGAAGAAGTCCCTTTTGATATACCTAGTGGTAAGTAAAAGAGACGTTAACATACGCGAAATAATTCGATATGTGGTACCAAGACAATATTGAAAGGGGTCTGTGTGATTATTGACACTGAATCAAAGAAATATCCTCATATATGCATGTAACTTCACTATATACTCGGATAATTTTAGTGTGTCTGGATTTATATCATGTAATCACTTCATGAGATGGATGGGTGGGCTCAAAGTGTGTGCACCATGTCCTTATTACTCCTTGTTGATTTATAGGGATGATGCCCAAACGACGTTGTTGCAACTATATTAGGTGTTAAGTGCAGTAGTAGTCGTAATGAATTTACCGTAAGCGCTTCCCAGAGGCATTGTATATACCGAACACTGCGAAAGAGATCCGAAGATCTTGTGAGTGTTACAGAACCAAAATTTCACTAATTTTGTTTACAAATCTCTACCATTTTTATTAGTTACAATGTTTGTGGTTGAATATGGCAACCTGCAAATTAGTACAATCCACTGAAATATACACTAAAAATATACAATTACATCTAATATGCAAAAAATTGAATGGCGGGAAATTTTTTTGTTAGGTTGTGGAGCTGAATTGCTTCACAAAGGCATGCATTTGAGGTTTACTAGTTTACACAATAACCGACATCGGTTAGCTAAGCGGTGTCGGTCACCGGGAGGAACCAAGGTGTCGATCAAGGAACCTACATCAGTTAGGGAACCGACACCAATTACTCGTGCATGGAATATTCTATTTGACCACTGTGATTTTATCTAGCTTTTGTTTTAAAGCAAATCTAAAGGATGTAATTACATGGCTATTGTGCCCTAAGTTTGTTTAGGCTTATATAAGCTAGAAAAATAGGGTTAGATAGGTTGGAATAAGGAAAGAGAAGAATTGAGTTATCCTTGGTTGAAAGGATGAAGAAGAAGAAGAAGAAGAAAATTAGATTGCATGAAAACGAGAGCTTTTAGAGAGAAGCTGAATGAAGGAAAGTGCATGCACACTATTGGTGAGAAGACAAGATTATCTTCTAATGTATTTCCTTTATATTGTTTAGTCTTATGTAATGGTTTCACAAAGATGCAAAGAACTTAGTGTTTCTTTTTGTTAGATCCACAGTTGTGAGATCTTGTTATTGCTCATTCTTGTAGATCCACAAGTTTTGTAAGATCTTGTATTACAGATCCATGAGATCATGATGTATTATTGATCCATAGGAATCTAGTATTGTAGAGGAATTTATCTTCTTGTTTGCATAGGTTGATGCAGTGATGGAGGAGAGACTTACTTCTTGGTGCACGATTCATAGCCTGCACATTGGTAGACCCTACCGAGAGGTCTTATTTGCAAATTCACAATGAGAGCTTGGTTGCACAAAGTGGAAAATGTAGGGTAGCTTCGGTATGTGAGATCGGTGGTGTTTGGAGGCACGGTTGTAGTGCAATCATTTAGATCCAATTAGAGATATGGAGGAGAGGATATACTCTTGGAGATATGCATTATACTCTTGTATGAAGAGTTGGTTTATACTCTTGTTATATTATATATATGAGATGTTTATCTTTAGTGGATGTAGCCCACATTGGGTGAACCATAGTACATGTTGTGTTATGTGTGTGTACTTTGTTTTGATTTAGATTGTTCTAGTTTATACTTCCACTGCTGTAGATTTTGGGGAATTGTTTAGATCCTGTGTGCATGATTTTGTTTGTTATTAAATCATAGCACTATTCCACAGTCCTAAATTCCCAAAAATTGGTATCAGAGCTTTGTTATTTCAAAGTAAGGTTTTGCTTCAATATATTGTTAATGGTTTACTGACAAGTGTATGAGAGAAGGTTTTATTTTACTTGATGCAAAATTGCAGGAAGAGATTTAAATCTCAAGTGGAAGCTAGAAATGTGAGGTTGTTGGAGAATACAGTGACTGGTGTTGGTGAGGTGGCAACCGACGTCGGCAGGGTGACCGTGGTTGGCTGGGGTTACCGTGGTTGGTTACTAGGTAACCTGGTTTTAAACATAAAATCACAGATATGAAGAAATCGAGAATGTGTCTTATTTGCTAAGGTGTCCCTAGTTCTTGGAGGCACAAGCATGTTGGTTAGATTACAAATCCGAGTTATAGAGGTATGGTTTTATCTTGGTATTGTAGTGCTTGTATGTTTTTGTTGCACATGCATGGTTTGGGATTGCAGATCTGAGTATGAGATAGAGGAACAATTATGCATCCTTGGTGTAATTAGATGTACGAGCTTAGTTAAAGAGGCTACAACACATAACAAAGATGGGGCTTTCATAAGTGAAGCATGTAATTCATTCATTGAAGATGTGGTTAAGTATCTTGATCTTTGGTAAGGTGATGTATTTCATCTTGATGTAATTTATTGCATGGATTTGTTGTATTATTTTTGTACAAGATTTGGGTGCTTCTTGAAATGACTGGCTCAACTCAGCTATCGGCTTTGGTCGGAGTAGGCACTTGATATAGTGTTGCCAAATTGTGTGGCATTAGGTTTATTCAAAGAGCGCCGACATCTGTTCTAGAACCAATGTCACATACATAGGGTAATTGGTACGGTCTCTGTGGCAGCTTATCCGTACAGAGTTTTTACAGCAAGAGAGGGCATGGTGGTTTTATGTCCTGTTTTAGAGGATCTGGTTTCTTGCACATAATGTGCATGTCAGAAACGGTGTAGATCACTTCAATTATTGAATCAGAAAGAGAACGGAGTTGGCTATATTAGTCCAAAGTGATAATTTGAGTCAAGTATCTCTATATGATTCATGTTTTATTTCTTTCATTTGTAGTAACTAATATTATGTTTGGATTGTGTGCACAAGTAAGAAAATTGCACCATGGATATTTGGTGGGTTTGAATTTTATTCCGGGATGTGTTGGAATCTTAAGGACAAGGGTATTCTATCTAAGGATGACATCCTTAATGAAAAGTAATGTTTAGACACATAGTTGTAGGTAACAGAAGAGGTTTAGTACACATGGATAAAAAGAAGGTGATTCACCTACTTCACAAGAAGTCCAAACTTCTGTGATGTAGAGGTATTCTTGGTTAAGATGGGAATCAATTTATATTTCTTTCATCTAGTTTTATTTCTATGTATATATATGATATATATATATATATATATGTATACATATATATATATATATATATGTATACATATATGTATATATATGTATATATATACATATATATATACATATATATGTATATATATATATATATATACATATATATGTATATATATATGTATATATATACATATATATATATATATATATGTATATATATACATATATATACATATATATATATATATATATATATATATATATATATATATATATATATATTGGATCTTTTGAGCTTGTTATCAAATGCAGTGCAGGGGAGTTCATGTTGAGTAGGAGCAAGCCATGGTTGTTGGCATTGCAGGTTGGACACAGATGCACATGCAGAGTGAGAGGAGGATGCTACTATTTAGAGTGGCAGGAGGCACAAAGTGGTTATGGAGGATAGTCATGGTTTTGCAGGTATTTTGAGTTTATTGCATGGTGATGTCACTTGTGGTGTCTGGATATTCGTATGGGATTGCAGTTGATGGTTTATTCAACTAGGTTGAGATGATAGAGAAATTTTCAGAGTTTGAAGGGTGGAAAAAAAGAAATATGACTGTTACAAAGATTGGTGTTGATCATCTAGGAACCGTGGTTGGTCGAGTTGACCGATGTTGGCTAGGCAACTATGGTCGGTTAGGCTACTGTGTTTGACAACAATGTTTATTTATCATTTATGGATGGTGCCCTTGTTTTGCTTTCATCTTGGTTGATTGTGCAGAGTATGTTGATGACATGTTTACTAGTATTTGCACTTGGTATTAGTGGCATGGTTTAACATGGATGTTTTTTATTGACATTGATGAGCACAAGATTCATATTTGGCTTTGGAGTTAGTCGGTGGCAGACTTGGAGCTTCTAGAGAGCTTGGTGATATGGATGGATGTACATGGTGAGTTTGTACACATGGATAGATTCAAGTTTGTGAGTCTATGATGATGAAAATATTTGTTTTGCACATGGATGCCTATGAGCATGGTTAGGGGATGTTTGTATTTCCTCTTGTTACTATGTTACTCCGGAGATGTTATATATCAGATGGTTGTCTTGGACATGTTAGTTGTTTATGTAGCGTTGGATTTGTAGATTGCAGTGTTTTGATTCTTTGAGTTATGTAGGTTTTGTGGATTGATCACTCACTATTGCAAGTATAACTCATTTTGGTTGTCTTCACCAGATCCTGTTTTGCTTTTGCATATTCTAGATTGACTTGTCTAGTCGTGGTTGAATTGGTGGTTGCATGGAGATATGTATAGTGGTTGGAGAACATGGTTGGTTTTACAGGTATGGCTATGGATGTGATTGAGGCTTAGTACTTGTTTTGAGTGGGAGCTCTTGCAGGTGTGTTAGTTATGATGGCTTGTTGCATGAGGAACTAGGTTGGCTTGTTTTCTTGATACCAACAATTGGTATGGTGTTACGATCCAATAGGAGCTTGAGGCTTGGTGTCACGGACCGGTTGTAGCTCTATACTGGTTTGGTAAGTCATGGTTTTATCTTCTTGGTTTGAGAAGATGGTTTGATCTTCTTGGTTTTATTAATGATAGAATTGTTGATGTAAATAATAGATGGCCTTCATGGTATGTAGATGACGGTGATGTATAGGTACTGGGTTCAACAATTTATCTCCAAGTGGGATATTGTTAGGTTATGGAGCTGAATTTCTTCACAAAGGCATACATTTGAGGTTTATTGGTTTACACAGTAACCGACGTCAGTCACTTGGGAGGAACCGGTGTTGCTCAAGGAACCTACATCAGTCAGGACAGGGAACCTACATCGGTCAGGGAACTAGCACCAGTTACCTATGCGTGGAATGTTTTATTTGACCCACGTTATTTTATCTAGATTTTATTTTAATGTAAATCTAAAGGATGTAATTACATGGCTATTGCGCCCTAAGTTTGTCTAGGCTTATATAAGCTAGAGAACTAGGGTTAGATAGGTGGGAATAAGAAAAGAGAAGAATTGATCTATCCTTGGTTGAAAGGATGAAGAAGAAGAAGAAAAAGTAGATTGTGTGAAGACATGAGCTTTCATAGAGAGAAGTTGAACAAAAGGAAAGTGTAGGTACACTGTTAGTGAGAAGATGGTATTATATTCTACTGTATTTCCTTTGTATTGTTTAGTCTCATGTAATGACTTGAATAGTATGCAAAGCACTTATTGTTTCTTCTTGTTAGATCCACATGTTGTTGTGAGATCTTATTATTTATCATTCTTGTAGATCCACATGTTGTTGTGAGATCTTGTATTATAGATCAATGAGATACTGATGTATTGTTGATCCATAGGAATCTAGTATTGTAGAGGAAGTTGTCTTCTTGTTTGCACAGGTTGATGCAGTGATGGAGGAGAGACTTACTTCTTGGTGCATGATTATGGTTACACATTGGTAGAACCTTTTGAGAGGTCTTGTTTGCAAATTCACAACGAGAGCTTGGTTGCACTGACAACGACATGAGATGTAGGGTAGCTTATGGTAGCTGAGGGTAGCTTATGGTATTCTATGAAAAGTTGGTTTATAATCTTGTTATATTATATATATGAGATCTCTATAATTAGTAGACGTAGCCCACATTGGGTGAACCATGGTACATGATGTTATGTGTGTGTAATTTATTTTGATTTTGATTGTTCTAGTTTATACTTCCATTGATGTAGATTTTGGGGAATTATTTAGATCATGTGTGCATGATTTTGTTTGTTATTGAATCATAGCACTATTCCGCAGATCCTGAATTCCCAACATTTTTTTTATTTTGTGAGGCCCTAGTGGCCTCCGAAGCTCAACATGGCCCTCGGTGTGAAAAACCACAAAAAACAAATAAAAATGCAATTTTTGGATTCCCCCTTTTACAAAAATGCTCAATTTGATTTTCTAAGCAAAGTAGGAGATTTTTTTGCCCTAAAAGTAGGATTTTCTCCTCTAAGTTTTAATAGTGGGTTTAGCTTTGGATAAGGGGTTTAACGGGATTTTTTCCCCTTTATATGGTGGTTACTCGCTAAATATGCCTCCAAATGCCAATAGACAAAAAAAGGAAGGGTCATGGTGGGGTTGAACCCTTAACCTTATAACTTGAAAGATTTTCAATTATCCACAAGAGCGCTCAAGGCACATGTAATGGAATGTGAACCAATTTATATATAAAGAATATCGAAGCACCCTTACCTTTGGAAATAGATGTGGTGCCATTGAGGAGTCCACATGTCGTAGTGTGGCGGTGAGGGTGGCAGATTAGGGTTCCATAGGATTATCCGAATCTAAAATCCCTTGAACACTTTTGCTATTGTATTCCTTTGCAAAGTTTTTGATTATTTTCTCTATTTTTTCTTTATTTTGGGATGAAATGCCGCCGTATTGTTTGGATTCGTGTCATTTAGATGTAAAATTCCAAAGGATGGCTTGGTTTGTGTACGCGAGACACAGGAACCATTTGTGTTTGGAGGTTACTTTAGGTCAATGTTGCTTGTGTATGGTAACACCAGGTTGGGATTGAAAAAGATGAAGATGTTCACACGAGATGGGGCTTGGCCCTTTGAATGCACTGTCTCACCGATCCAAAATGCCAACCAAATCACTTCTCAAACACTACAACTCGGATGACTTGGGATTTGGCCCGATCAATGCACAATCTATTGATCCCGATTCGGTTGTAGGAGGTTGGTTTGTTGCAGGTCCTTTGGGATCTTCAAAAATGTAACCCAACCTTCAACATAAATGAATAGCTTGCCTTGGACTCAATGTAATAGCCTAGTGGATTTTAACTTGCCAAAGAGCAATACAACTCCGTCCTCAATAGTTCACCACAACTCACCAATGCAATGAAGGACTCGGATCGGTCCAATGCAGAGATCTAAAACAACTTGATGGGAATCTTAACAATCAGTAGACACAAAATTATGCACTTTACACATAATTTGGCTCGGTCTTATACTACTATTTAGAAGGTTCTAAAGTATACAAAGTACTAATTAATCCCACCTTTTGGCCATCATTATTTTATATTTTATTTTGTAGTTCCCATGTATTTTCCAACACTTATCTACCCATTTCACAACTGCCCTGACATTCTAGCCCTAAATCAAGGTGCCCACCAGCATCTTGGGGCACCTCGGTCCCACCTTGGGTGCCCCGATCTATGCAAACCCCCTTTCACTCCTTTTTGGGTCATTTCTAGTTGTTGGTTGATGAGACCAAAATATGTCTCATTATATCACCAAATAACACTCTTATTCTCTCTCTTAAAATAAATCTTTCAAGTGAATTTAGATGTAGTTTTAATAATGGATAGCATATTTAAGGTAGAATATAGGATTTATCTTATCATCTCTTTAGAAATATATTTACAATCTAATTGTTGTTATTTCCTAATATTTCTTCTAAAGTTGGAATGCAATAGTGTGTAGAAAACAAGTCATAAGCAAATCTACTCCAAGTTCATATATTGCACTACCGAAAGTCTTCACGCAGCTATGGAAATGCCCAGACAAAAATTCTTCACACAACTACAGAAACACCTAGCTATAGAAATTCTTCATGCAGCTATGGAAACACCCAGCTAGTGAAAGTATTTTGGTTTGTTCCAAAATAATGTAAAGGAGCACCGAACTATTCAGCCCACTCTTTGCTTCCACATCATCAACCAAGAATATAGATCCAAACATGTGGCAATCCAAAGTCATGCATGCATGTGGCATTCCAAGAAGAATTCAAAGTCATAGACTTAACACTCCTCCATTTTCTCTCCATGTTTCAAGGATGAGTAAATAGTGGAATAGTATTAGGAATGTTGAATAAGTACTCTCCCACTTTGTGTTCCTAGATTAAAGGGATGAGTTGTAGAAATATTATCCACGATAAGTGGGTTGTTGTAGTCAATTTTTTTAGTATTTATTGCTTTGAATAAATCCACCCAAGAATAGGTAGTTAGTTCTTGGAGTGTGGACCAAGTAAACTAGGAGTAATGTCTATAAATACCTCTTCCATATATTTGGAAAGGGGGCATATTTTGTAAATCAGTTTTGAATCAATACAAGTGTAGTTTTAAAAGTTAATTGTAGTTGCTCCAAATCCAAAGGGAAGAGAATGGCCAAAAGCCACTCTTCCCCAAGGAGGAGGATTTTTCTATTATTTATTAGCATAGTTTATTTACTACAGATTTATTTCAGTAGTTTAGTTGTTGTGTGTTTCTTTTTCATGCATGTTTAATTTCTATATGTTTTCTTAGGAAGAAGTATTGTTGAATAAGATTTTCCTTTCTCCTTTTGCATACAACTTTAGACACCGCCTTGGTTATAATGACACCAACTTGTCTATGAGTTGGTTAAATGATTAGTAATACAACGACTGTCATTGGTCATCTTTATCTTTTTCTCACTAACAACTTTGTCGGGATTAATTACGAAATTAAGTTTGAGAGCCCTATAAATATAAAGTTATAAGACCATAACGAGGTTCCTAGGTCATAACATTACACACTACTATCACTCCATCTAGGGATGCATCCATTACATCACTTACATCCACATAGTGACATGCATCAAGGCTAAGAGATCTGCATCACACACACTTTATAAGGGGAGGGATTCTATTCTATTCCATGTAGACATGGTATTTAAATTTTCTATAGTTACCATTTCTCGCTACTTCACAAAGTGCGACTGACATGAGAGCACGTAGGGCATGACATGCACATACTCACCAGAACTACATCCATGTGTAAAATGTAGTGCACCGCTCAAAGTGATAATTCTACTAGCTTGGCATATGAGATCGGTCCGATCCATTCATATGCATATTTTATTTTTCTAGGGTTTTATACTTTCTTTGCATTATAGGTTATTTTCCAGCTCATTCCCATGATCTAACGCAAAATACAAGGAAGGTTCATAACTAACTCAGCAACCATTCTAGTTGTAGGTTTTGAGCATTTACAATGTTCAGAGCACCCAGACACGAGCACTGTGGTGCACCGGGTGCCCCAAGACACTCCTAGGTGCCCCACCACTTTAGATCCTTCATATATGTCCTTTGTAGGGTCCTTGAGTATTCGTCTACACTTACTGCATTTTATTCTTAGACCCACGACAACCTGTGATACCACCGCCAATCAACTAAGTTATTTATCTCTCTTCTCTTGCACATTTAGGATTTCATTTTATTTAGCATAATTATTTACATCTACTTTACTATTATTTACTACATTTATACAATGTTTTAGTCCTCCTAATTAGATTAACTAGGATTACCACTTCATTGCATTTCGTCCCAATTTTAGTTAATTATTTTAGTGAACCTGATGTCTCCTTTTACAACCTTCTACAGTTTTGTCTTCCCATCCTTTTCCACCATTTCATCTCCTTCCCAAGTCATGGCCCCATCTCTGTATCCTACCTATACACCTACCAAGAGCACTAACGTAGTTACTACTATCGCTAACTTCATACGTGTGCGTACCCAACACCCCCATCAATTTGGCATGCCTTTACTTGACCCATCCACCAACATCGTTACTACCATCCGTACCCACATTACTCCACTTATTGCTCCACTTGCTTTGCTACTCTACTGGTCACACCTACCACTCCATCACGACTTCTAAAGATTATGATATTATTGACTAGCTCAAGAATACACCCGCTAAAATATCACTTTACGACCTCTTGCGCGACCGCGCTGAGACATCGAACAACACTCGAGGCTACCCTTAATGCTATTCACGTCGAACATGACCACTCTACTGAAATTTTTCCCATATCATTCAGTATCTTTGTATTTTTCCTTGTTTTGTCTCCTTTACGGACGATGACATATCACCCGCCACCAAAAATAACCCTTGTGCCCCGTTGCTCATTACCATTTTCATTAGCACTACTTGTATCAAACATGTCTTTATTGAGAATGGGTCCACCATTAACCTGTGTGCCTATTCTCTCTTACAACAATTAGGTATAAATGATAGTCTCATCTCCCATAACTCCACTCTCATATGTGGTTACGACTCTTCCACTCACACATGTCTCAACACTATATCCCTCCATATTCGCGTTGGACATAAAACAATTCTTACTGGATTCTATGTCCTTGATGATTATTTTCAATTCAATATCCTCTTAGGAAGACCTTGGATCCATGCCATGCAAGTTGTACCCTCTACCGTACATCAATGTGTCAAATTCCTTCATGATGGTTATGAACATATTATTACCGCTGACCCAGAACCATTCAAATATTGTTACATTGATCATGTCACTTATATGCTTGTCCCACCACCTCATCCCATTCTCGTATGCTAACTCGAATAAATATGATGTCTGTCAATCTAGTGTACCCACCTCCAATATTCCTATCATTCCTTCTCCTGCTATATCTACTCACCCTTTGGCCATTATTTCACCCATTGTATTTGTCCCTGCTAGTGCACCTACCTCCACTTCCCCTAACGTCGGTTCTCCCTGTCATCTTTGCTCACACCTCGGCTATTATTTTGCCCATTATATTTGTCCCTACTAGTACTCCACCTCCACCACCCTCTCCTCCTACCCCACCTCCGAATGTCCTCAATAGCGCTACCCAAACAAATGACGCACACACTAACATTTCCACCAAGTTTGATGACGAGGTTGTTGCTATAGAACTCACTAATGAATTATTACGAAAGCATTATTTTACTCCTCTTGGCATAGACAATTATTATTTTGACGAAATATTTGTCACCGATGGCCTGTGAGTACCGATTCAAAAACCATCCATCCACTAATGCCATGGTCCTATATAAGGGCCTTGATAATAGTGTTGATGCGGTTTCATCTTCCTCTACACCATTATGACCCCCTTCACTTGCACTTTATATATCAATAAGACATTTTGGGAAAAATTCCTCTCGATCTTGCTAGCTCGATACTATCTCGTATACATGATTGCTTACCCGGGTTTGACATGACGCTTAATGACATCTTGCCACCCCTCTCTATTCACCACATATTTATTACAGTTACTTCCATATTACAACAACTTATGGCTTACGAGTTTTTCACTTGATAGTATTTGTTGCACCTGCTACCCGTGGGATGCCATTTACACTTGAACAATCTTGGCTTGATTATATCAGTGGCACACTTGACGTGCTTCACTCCTCACTCTCCTTCCCGATGCCTTTTGGCACTATCTCCATTGCTAATGATTCTTCTACTACACGTGTACCTAACATTTCACGTTGGTGTGCTCATAGTTTTCCACCAATTTCTCTTACGGATGAAGAATATGTGATGAATGCTTATCTCCTTCATCGTAATGCATCTTTATATGATCCACCTCATTCTATCACCTACTAAGTTTCCAATGTAGTTCGTCGGTTTCGATCAAGACAACGATGATTTTCTTGATGGTGTTTCATAATCACCTTTTTCACATTATTGCTCGGGCAGCATAGACACTCTACACCCCCTCTATCCTCATTTTAGAATAATTGCATTTTCCTTTCCTTTGATCCCTTGCATGTAGGCATATTGATCACACATTATCACACCCTCGTTACCTGATGACATACTCTTGTGCTTCAGTTCACATTGGATTGTTGAGGGATTACCATTACACTGAACCCCACACACCACACATCTTACATCATCATATACATACCTCATCTACTTATCATTTCTACCTCACCTCTCTCATACATGCTACACTAGTCATCATTACATATGAGCCTAGTTTCACATCTCATCTTTACATTCTACATCTATGGTAGAGTACATTATTTATAAGTCTAGCTTTCTATATCACCACTACCTATTCCATTTTTCTATCTATGCCTACTACTACATCTTGCACACCCACACCACACACATGCATCCTATATATTCTACATTTTACACTAGAAATCATTAAACATGAGTCTAGTCTTACTGTCATCCTTAAAAATTCTATTTGTATCTACACACTTCTTACACTTCACACATAACACATTCCATACCCATTACACATTCTACATTGCCTTGCCCACAACACAAATTTACATACTCTACCCCTTTACATGGTCATTTCTACTATGTTGTATTCTACGCATTGCACTCATCACCCTATGATGCACTCTAGTTCCTCACCATACTGATCGCCGAGGGTTTAATAATCAAATAGACCTTACATACATGCGACATGTCATCATACCACATTTATCGGATGTTGACCAATGCTCTAGACTATATCATCACCCACACTCATCATCACATACCATATGGTATACACCTTAGGTTAAATCACCACTCTTTTTTATCAATTCTACATCATCCTATTACATTCTATCATCTCCTCTTATATCATCCTCTTACGTTATACTATTTTTTTCCAATTCCAAAATTATTCCATTACATTATCATGCCTTCAATCATCATGTAGTGGTATAAACCTTAGGTTAAATCACCACACTCTTCATTAGTTTATCATTATGCTCTTACATCCTATCATCACATATTCTATTATCCTATTATATGTGATTATATTACATCATCATTTATCCTACTCATCTCATAGTGACGTATGCTTTAGGCTAAATCATCACCCATCTTTATCCATTCATCTTATAGTGATATATGCTTAGGGCTACATCATAAGTCACACCTCCCACAAGTCATGGTATATGTTTACGCTATAGGTTCCACGCACACCTTTCTATATGATGCATTCCCATCCATTCATCTTATAGTGATATACGCTTAGGGATAAATCATCACTCCTCTGTTCTATAAGTCATGGTATATGCTTAGGCTATAGGGTCCACACACATATTTCCATTCATCTCACCACCATACACTCATTATATCGTGATATACGCTTAGGGCTAAATCATCACTCCTCTATTCAACCAAGTCGTGGTATATGCTTATGCTATAGGGTCCATGCACAACTTCTCCCCATGTCGCATTTCGTCACCACTACACATACACATTCATCACAATGTGCTAGACACAACCTACACTACTCGACCATTTCCCGATGTTGCACTCTCATTTACAGTTCATTCTTGATTGTTGAGGGGGAAAAAAATGAACCTCATTGTATACACTTCCATACAATTGGGGGGTATGTTGCTCATATCATTCCATTTTGCATTCCATTCCATCCATCCACAACATACTGCATTGTCTTGGTAGCATTTACTCTTTCTTATTGGTGTTTCACATGCTCACTTTATTACACATGTTAGCTTGCTTTATTATATGTAATTATCATACACACATGTGCGTTCATGCCCTCATTTATCGTGATCACATATACATGACATTTACATGCGACATGGAAGTTCACCTTCTACCCTTCCCATACTGGTCACTGGGGGCATCCACATTTGTCTCATATAGGTGTTATTGTTTCATTTTGTATTTAACATCTTATACTACTTGTTCATACACGCTTTGACATATTGGTTATCACTCTAACATGCTAACAGTGTTCCATGTGCAACACTTATTTTGTAGGATTACATGTTTCCATGACTACCTCTTTGTTTCTACTTGTCTACTTTGTTTGCCTTTTTATATGCAGGCTTTTCCCTTTGCTTGTGTGCACACTTGTCTGTTGTTTGCAGCCATGATGGCCTTGCATGTATTGCGACATCGTGAGTGATGTCCCATGTTTTTAACCCACTTTGTGTGGTCTTCTTATTTCTTGCATGTTTACACTACTGTGATTGGTAGTTTTTCTACATTGTTTGTGTCTTTTACACTTATTACATACATGTGTTTTCAGACTAACACTTATATTGGCTAGCTATCCCCTTTTGTACGCACCCTGGTATCTACTAAGCATTTTCCCTTTCCCCCAGCAGGCGAGTTCTATAGGTTAGAGTGTGGTTGGTCCTCTTTTGGGGCTGCATTATCCTTCTAGGGTCATCACATGTGCCCCCAAAGAGGGGGCATCATTGAGGGTTTTATACTAACATAATGTATTTACACTGGTTCAAACACAGTGAGTGAGTTCAGACCAGTCTACGAACTCCATACGCAATGGCCTTAATAGGAAATGGTGTCCTTCAGCAATTCCTCGAAGCAATTATAGTCTCAGGGGTTACAGTGGGTGTGCCTCTCTACACTTCTCTATCCAGTGGTGTCAAATTACCCAAAAAACTAGGATAGTATAGATATCTCTTCAACAAATTTTAGTAGAAGTAGTTAGAGTTGGAGGACACAAAGCATTTCCTCCCTACACTTCTTCAGCCAGGGTGGCGTGAGATTGCTTGAAAAACTCGCGGTAGTACATGATATCCTTCTACACCCATTTTGTTGACATGGATCAGTGCACATATTCCATTTACATTTTTCCTAGCATAATTTACATTTGTATACTTTACACATGTTTATTTTACACAATGTTTTTACATGTATACATATTTGAATACTTAATCGTTTTCTCCTTGAAGGTCCCATATGAGAAACAAACAGTCAAATTGGGGGAAACAACAACAACGACAAAGACAACATACCGCGACGGTACTTGCCATATCGAACATGTAGATACATTATACACTGCAACAAATACACATGCGTTCTGCCCTAGGTTCACTCTCATCACTTTTTATGCACATTTTTCATCTTTAGAATCCTTGCTCCTCCACATTTTTATTTTTGTTATTCCACGCTTGAGTCTAGTCCATCGGCATGTCTTCTTCTACAATCTACATAGATATTAGGTATGCATCTCTATATACTTTATGTTACCAAGCTTTTCGCTCACCAACATAAAGTGGGGGCAAAATGTAGACACAAAATTATGCACTTTACACATAATTTGGCTCGGTCTTATACTACTATTTAGAAGGTTCTCAAGTGTACAAAGTACTAATTAATCCCACCTTTTGGCCATCTTTATTTTATATTTTATTTCATAGTTCCCATGTATTTTCCAGCACTTATCCACCCATTTCACAACTGCCCCGACATTCTAGCCCTAAATCAGGGTGCCCCAACCTATCTGGGGCACCCCGGTCCTACCCTGGGTGCCTTGATCCATGCAAACTCCCTTTAACTCCTTTTTGGATCATTTCTAGCTTTTGGTCATCTTTATATTTTTCTCAGTCAGATTAATTTCGAAATTAAGCTTGAGAACCCTATAAATATAAAGTTATAAGACCATAATGAGGGTCTTAGGCTACCCTTCGTGCTATTCACGTTGAACGTGACCACTTTTATCAAGCTTTTTCCCATATCATTTAGTCTTTTTGTAGTTTTCCTCGTTTTGTCTCCTTTATAGATGATAACATATTGCTCGCCACCAAAAATAACCCTTGTGCCTCGTTGCTCATTACTCAAGGATACCCTTTACGTTATTCACGTCGAACGTGACCACTCTATTGAAGATTTTAACCATCTCATTCACTATCTTTGTAGTTTGTCTTGTTTTATTTCCTTTATAGACAATGCCATATCACTCGCCACCAAAATAACCTCTTGTGCCCCATATTACCGATGTCATTAGCACTACTTGAATCAAGCGTGTCCTTAATGAAAATGGGTTTGTTATTAACTTGTGTACCCACTAGCTCTTACAAAAATCAGGTATCAATGATAGTCTCATCTCCCGTAACTCCACTCTCATCTCGTGGTTATGACTCTTCCACTCACACATGTCTCGACACTATATCCCTACATATTTGTGTTGGACCTAAAATAGTTCTTACTGAATTCTACATCCTTGATGCTTCTTTTCAATTCAATCTCCTCTTAGGTAGACCTTTGATCCATGCCATGCAAGTTGTACCCTCCATCGTACAACAATGTGTCAAATTCCTTCACGATTGTTATGAACATACTATTATCGCTGACCTAAAACCATTCAAATATTATCGTATCAATCCTTTGACTTCTATGCCTGTCTCACCACCTCAGCCCATTCCGTATGCTAACCTGGATAAATATGATGTCGGTTAATCTAGTATACCCACCTCCAATATTCCTACCATTCCTTCTCCTACTATATCTACTAACCCTTCGGCCATTATTTCACCCATTGTATTTATCCCTGCTGGTGCACCTACCTCCACTTCCGCTAACGTAAGTTCTCCTGTCATCTCCACTCACACCTTGGCTATTATTTCACCCACTATATTTGTCCTTACTAGTACTCCACCTCCACTACCCTCTCCTCCTACCCCACCTCCGAATGTCCTCAATAGTGCTACCCAAACAGATGACGCACACATTGACGTTTCCACCAAGTCTGATGACGAGGTTGATGTTATAGAACTCACTGATGAATCATTACGAAAGCTTGATTTTACTCCTCTCAAAGATAGACAATTATTATTCTCGACGAAATATTTTTCACCGATGGCCCGGTGAGTACCAATTCAAAAACCATCCATCCACTAATGTCATGGTCCTATATAAGGGCTCTATTAACAGTGTCGACGCAGTTTCATCTTCCTCTCCACCAAGTAGTTTTGCGAACCCCCTTCACCTATACTTTATATATTAATAAGACATTTTGGGAACACATTCCTCTTGATCTTGCTAGCTCTGATACTATTTGTACACATGATTACTTACCCAGGTTTGGCATGACACTTAATGACATCTTGCCACCCCTCCATTCACCCCATATTTATTATGGTTACTTCCATATTACAACAACTTATGACTTATGAGGTTTTCACTTGACAATATTTGATGCACGCATTGTTTGTGTGTTGCCATTTACACTTGGAAAATCTTGGATTGATTATATCAGTGGCACACTTGACCCACTTCACTCCTCACTCTCTTTCCCTATGCCTTTTGGCATTATCTCCATTGCTAATGATTCTTCTCCTACATATGTACCTAACATTTCACATTGGTGTGCTCATGGTTGTCCACCAATTTCTTTTACAGATGAAGAATATGTGATGAATGCTTATCTCCTTTGTTGTAATGCATCTTTATATGATCCACCTCATTCTATCGCCTACCAAGTTTCCAACGCAACTCCCACCGGTTTTAATTGATATACCGATGATTTTCTTGATGGCATTTCATAGTCACCTTCTTCACATTATCGATCAGGGGGGCATAGACACTCTACACCCCCTATCCTCATCTTAGCATAATTGCATTTCCCTTTCCTTTGATCCCTTCCGTATAGGCATATTTATCACACATTATCACACCCTCATTACTCGATGACTCTCTCTTGTGCTTGGCTTCACACTAGACTGTTGAGGGATTATTATTACATTTAACCCCCTACACGACACATCTTACATCATCTTATACATACCTCATCTACTGATCATTTCTACCTCACCTCTCTCATACATGCTACACTAGTCATCATTACATATGCACCTAGTTTCACATCTCATCTTTACATTCTACATCTACGATAGAGTACATTATCTATGAGTCTAGCTTTTATATCACCACTACCCATTCCATTTTTCTATCTACGCCTACTACTACATCTTACACACCCACACTGTACTCCATGCATCCTATATATTCTACATGCTACACTATATTTCATTATACATGAGTCTAGTTTTACCTGTCATCCTTACAAATTCTATTTCTATCTACACACTTCTTCCACTTCACAACTTACACATTCCATACCCATTACACATTATACATTGTCTTTCCCACAACATACATTTACATACTCTACCCTTTTACATGGTCATTTCTACTATATTGTATTCTACATGCTGCACTCATCACCCTATGACACACTCTAGTTCCTCGGTCCATACTTGAATGCCGAGGGTTTACCAATCAAATGGACCTTACATACATGCGACACGTCATCATACCACATTCATTGAACTAGTGACCAATGCTCTAGACTATATTGTCACCCACACTCATCATCACATACCATAGTGGTATACACCTTAGGTTAAATCACCACTCTTTTCATCAATTCTACATCATCCTATTACATTCTATCATCTCCTCTTATATCATCCTCTTACATTATACTTTTTTCCAATTCCAAAATTATTCCATTACATTATCATACCTTCAATCATCATGTAGTGGTATACACTTTAGTTAAATCACCACTCTCTTCATCAATTTCTCATTATCCTCTTATATCCTATCATCACATATTCTATTATCCTATTCTACGTCATTCTATTACACCATCATTTATCCTACTCATCACATAGTGTAGTATGCTTTAGGCTAAATCGTCACCCATCTTTATCCGTTCATCTTCTAGTGATATATGCTTAGGGCTACATCATAAGTCACACCTCCCACAAGTCATGGTATATGCTTACGCTATAGGTTCCACACACACCTTTCTATATGATGCATTTCCATCCATTCATCTTATAGTGAAATACACTTAGGGATAAATCATCACTTCTTTGTTCTATAAGTCATGGTATAGGCTTAGGTTATAGGGTCCACACACATATTTCCATTCATGTCACCACCATACACTCATTATAGTGTGATATACGCTTAGGTCTAAATCATCACTCCTCTATTCAACCAATTCGTGGTATACACTTATGCTATAGGGTCCATGCACATCTTCTCCCCATATCACATTTCATCACCACTACACATACACATTCATCACAACGTGCTAGACACAACCTACACTACTTGACCATTTCCCGATGATGCACTCTTGTTTACAGTTCATTCTTGATTTGAGGGGGAAAATAAAATGAACCTCATTGTATACACTTCCATACACCTGGGGGTATGTTACTCCTATCATTCCATCTTGCATTCCATTCCATCCATCCACAACATACTACATTGTCTTGGTAACATTTACTCTTGCTTATTGGTGTTTCACATGCTCACTTTATTACACATGTTAGCTTGCTTTATTATATGTCATTATCATACACACATGCATGTTCATGCCTTCGTTTAGTGTGATCGCAAATATAGGACATTTACACCCGACATGGATGTTCACCTTATACCCTTCCCATACTTGGTCGCTAGGGGCATCCTTCATCTCATGCATGTGCTATTGTTTCATTTTGTACTTATTATCTTATGCTACTTGTTCATACACTCTTTGACATTTTGGTTATCACTCTAACATGCTAACGGGTGTTTCATGTCCATCACTTGTTTTACAGATTACATGTTTCCATAACTACCTCTTACTTTCTACTTGTTTGTTTTGGCTGCCTTTGTATGTGGGCTTTGACCTTTTATTTTGTTCACACTTGTTTGTTATTTGTAGCCATGATGGCGTTGTGTGTCTTGCGACATCGTGAGTGATGTCCCATACTTGTAACCCATTTTGTGTGGTCTTCTTAATGTTTCTTGCGTGTTTACACTACTGTGCTTGGTACTTTTTCTACATTGTTTGCATCTTTTACACTTATTGCATGCATGTGTTTCGGACTAACACTTGTATTGGCTAGCCATCCCCTTTTGTGTGTGCCTTGGTATCTACCAAGCATTTTCACTCACCCCCGCAGGTAGATTTTCTACAGTCGAGTGCGGTTGGTCCTCTTTTGGGGCCGCATTCTCCTTCTAGGGTCATTTTATGTGCCCCCAAAGAGGGGGAATCATTGTGGGTTTTATACCAACATAATGTATTTACACCGGTTCGGAAAAAAGTGAGTGAGTTCGAGACAGCCTCTATGAATTCCTTACATAGTGGCCTTAACAAGACATGGTGTACTTTGGCAATTCTGCAGAGTAGTTACAAGCTTAGGGGTTATAGTGGGTGTTCCTCTCTACACTTCTCCATCTAGTGGCGTTAGATTACCCAAAAAACTAGGATAGTACATGCACCTCTTCAACAAATTTCAGTAGAATTAGTTAGAGTTGGAGGACACAAAGCATTTACTCCCTACACTTCTTTAGCTAGGGTGGCGTGGGATCACCCAAAAAACTCATGACAAAAGATAAGATATCCTTTTACACCCTTTTTATCGACATGGATCAGGTGCACATGTTCCATTTACATTTTTTTCTAGCATATTTTACATTTGCATACTTTACACATGTGTATTTTACACAACATTTTTACATACATACATATTTGACTACTTAATTATTTTCTCCTTGAAGGTCTCGCCGCATGAGAAAAAAATTCAAATTGGGGGCAACAACAACAAAAATGACAACACACCATGACGGTACTTGCCATACTAATCTGTTGTTGCAGAGTCACAAAGCACCTCTGGATGCACATCAAGCTTCTAGGTTGATGTTTCAGGCATCCAGTGTGATTGCACAACATGGAAACCTCTCTCCAAGTGTGGGGACTTGTGAAACTGAGAGAGGAATCTCCAGATTAGAGGCTAGTTCCTCAACTCCTCTGATTAGATCTAATGCTTGCACAACTACAGAGGTTCAGATCCTAATCCTACTCTAAATTGCAAGGAGACAGGGATAGAAATGCAAAAAATTGAAACTAACTAAAGATGGTGATGCACCAAAAGGAGTGGTGAATATTTTGTCATGCAAATAGACACAAACCAAATATTGCAACATAAAACATACACAGGCTGATAAGATATAATTCAGGATCTGAAATGAAGCAGATAATACAAACAAAGGACTGAAGCCCATTCACAAAGCTTGCATTATCATTTCCAATGTCAAAACCACTGCATTACAACCTCATAGAGGTAAAAACTTGTTACAGTCTTTGAAGAGGTCTGATTCTTGCAACAATCACTTGCTGGAGGTGAAAGAAGAAGTCTGCTATGCCAAAAATGTTCCACCTTTTGAAATGAGCCAAATCTGGCTTTTACATTGCATGGGTCGAGCCCAGGAGAGAGAAAAACATACAAAACATGGGAGCCCATTCCTCATTGACTGCAAATGCATTAAAATGGCATGGGGAACCTTACAAACCCATACCCTGTCATTTTTGACCGATTTGGAGGAGAATGCGACCCATTCTCGCATTAAATTTAGTTTTGAAATGTCACTTCGACTCAACACGCGCGAGCTGTTCCTTAACTTTCTCTCTCTAGACTCGAACCAAAATTCAAGATTAGCCCCTAATCATGTAGAGAATGTTATAAGCTTTCCAATGATATAAAGAACGTGCAAATCTGAGCTCTGGATCGAAAGATATGGCGATCTGAAGATTTAGGGCACAAAACAGGCAAAAACGGATTTTGAAATCTTTTCCCGCTCTGCCACCTGGATGACACATGTCAAGCGCTGATTGGATGCGTAATTCTCTCTCCTTCCCTTACCCATGGGT
This sequence comes from Taxus wallichiana var. yunnanensis, assembly GCA_018340775.1. Taxonomy (NCBI): domain Eukaryota; kingdom Viridiplantae; phylum Streptophyta; class Pinopsida; order Cupressales; family Taxaceae; genus Taxus; species Taxus wallichiana. The sequence goes on along the minus strand of CM031242.1, from coordinate 368,100,504 downwards.
TTTCCTTGAAAATTTTGACTTTTTGATGATTTTGGAACATTTTTCATTTTTTCCCCACGTCCCCGCCACTTAGGACACATGGCATGATCTGATTGGAGGACAGGGGCGCGGGGGCATCCTTGTCTTTTTAGTTTTTTGCCAAAACTCTTGCCAAATTCTCTAACTCCTCCCCGAGCTCCGTGCTTCCCTGCTCCATTGGACACGTGTCCTCTTTTTATTGGCTCGAGCGCCGCTTCAAACCTTCCCCTTTGAAATTTTGGACGTTTTCCCTTGTGACATGTGGCGTCTCCGATTCGCCCACGAGCTACCCGGCTTTTCGCGTCCACCGCATCCTTTTGTCCCGGATGTCCCAAAATATCTGGGAAAAATTCCTCTGATCCACCCGATTTGGGCTTCCATGTCCCTCTTGAGGCGAAGACACGTGGCGTGATTTGATTGGCCCTCGGCTCCTTCGGCTTTCCGCGTCCCACACGTCCCTTTGTCCCAACTATCCTGCTAAAGTTCTTTGCTTCGCCAATCCGAGCGGTTCGCGTCCTTCGCGCCCCTCATGTCCCAAATGTCCTAGCCTGTTCTACACAACAGTTAGTTGATTTTGCTTTTACCTTCGGCCGGTTCGCCCTTTCGCGTCCCGTGCATCCCCACGGCCCAGATGTCCCTATGCTTTGCCATGATCGCCCGGAGGCTTTTCGCCGGGTTCGCGCGCCCGACATCCCAACTATCCCAAGGGCCGCCTGGATCAGACTTAGCCAATTTTCATGATTTTTCTAGCCCAAGCTTGTTTTTGTAACTTTTTCACCCTTTTTGGAACTTCTCTTTTCTCCTGGACAGAGAGTTAGAAAAATCCGGGGGACCCTAAGAACATGATTTTTGCCTTGAATCAATCTATTTTCCGGGACTTGAGTTTTTATGCATGTTATCAAAATTTACCCTGGGGGTGAATTTTGGATAACAATTTGGTGACTCAATGGGTTACTCGCATGCTAGGTAGAAGATACCAGTTGCCTCAAGCAGTCCATTGGGCATGGAGTCATCAAATATTCTATTTAGAACCCCTAATCGACTTAATGTGCAAGGAGGAAGATGGAATATTACCTCGATGGGAGCAAGGACTGCAAAACATCTCCATGGACAACAAGTGTGCCAAAGCACTTAGGGAAAACAAAACAAACCTACACCAAAACAATGCACACAAGCACTTGGAGGAATGAAAATCTAATCTAATATTTACAAAGGTAGTGAATTTCCCTCTAGAAGTTAACGCTTGAGATAGATTCCGTTGACTGGAATCTACAGGTTCTTCACCATCCAATGGGGCCAATTGGAAAGCATTGCTATTCTTGCACTTCGTGACCATGTATGGACCACTCCAAATGGCATCAAATTTTGAATGCCTTCCTAGTTTTCCTCTATCCACATCCCATTTCAACACTAGATCTCCAACCCGAAAAGATCTATCCTTGGCCTTCTTATCAAAGGTCTTCGATCAAAGCTTGATCCTTTTCCATTACTTGGGATGCTTGATTTCTAATCTCTGCAGCTCCATCAACTCTGCATACCTCACCTCCATGGGCTCAAACTCTAGCAACTCCACTGCTTCATGAGTTCCAATGTTGGCAACTCAAGTGACATGGGCAAGATTTCCTCTCTTCCATAGACAAGTTTGAATGGAGAGTTACCTATGGATCTCTTGGGAGTTATCCTATCAGCCCATAAGGCTGATTTCAGTTTAGTATGCCAAGACCTCTGATTCTCGTCAAGAGTCCTCCTAATGATCCTTAACAAGTTCTTGTTTGTAGACTCAACTTGGCCATTACCTTGAGGGTAATAGTTTGATGAAGTGCTTAGGTAAATACCGTTCTTGATAGCCCACTCAGTCACCTTAGATCCAATGAATGCCAATGCATTATCAGAGATTATTGTAGCAGGTACACCAAATCTGATTGTTATCCCCTCATAAAAGTCTAAGATGCTAGACTCATTTACCTCTTTGAGTGCTACTGCTTCTGTCCATTTGGTGAAGTAGTCCGTGGTTGTCAAAATCCATTTATGCCCTTGGCTTGAGTTGGGATTAATGACTCGATGAAGTCCAAACCCCATTGCATGAATGGCTGGTCAACTAAGATTGGATGCAATGGAAGGGCAACAAGTTTCTCTTTTCCGTGAAGAATGCACAATTCTTACACCTCTTGATCCATGCATAGCAATCACTGAAGATTTTAGGCCAATAATAACCAGCCTTCATGATTTTTAGAGCTGTCACTCTTGGTGCAAAATGACCACCAGCTAGTCCACCATGAAACTCTTCCAACACCCTTTGAATCTGATTTGTGCTAATGCATCTCAAAGAACACTCCATTCACATCTTTCTTGAACAAAACTCCATCAACAATGGCATATGGGACAGCCGCAACTCAAGTGTCTCCTTTGGGTCTTGTTCATCTCCGTGAGGGCATAGGCCTCGTGCCTAAGAAGTGTATAATGCCTTGGGTCCAAGCAAGGAGTGGGGGCAGCATTGTCTTCTTCTTGATTGCCACTTGGCTCATGGCTGTCCCGACTATCAAAACAACCTCTTCTTCATTGCATACTTCCTTTTGCTTCCCAAAACTAGCTGCTCACACAATCCTTTCCTCTTACCAACTTGGTGATCTTGATCTCAATGTCATACTCCATGACATGGGTGATCCAACCCCGCCCTTTTCTCATTCAAATCCTTGTTGAGGAGGAAGTCCTTGACTTGACATGTGAGACCAACAACTGGACCTTGTTGTTAGAGATTAAATGCTTGAATTTCTTCAAGCTTCGACATCGCCAAGACATGCTTCTCAATAAAAGAGTACCTCACCTCATAGTCATCTAGGCTCTGGTGAAGAAGGCAATTGGTTGCTCATCATTATCCTTGTTTCTTGTACCAAAATGGCGAAATAGTGTCATTACCTCCAAATGCATAGAGGATGAAATCCTTGGAGAAGTCTCGGTTGATGAGAGTTGGTGCTTGAGAGATGGCTTCTTTGATTGCTTCAAAACTCTCCTTGCCTTTTGCCATCCACTTGAAAGCCATGCTTTTCTTTAACATTTTGGTGATGGGCTTGACAAGGGCTGCAAAATCTGGGACAAACCTCCGAACAAAGTTTATCCTTCCCAAGAAACTCAAGGGATTTTTGTGGCTTCGGCAATGGTAGTGCTCTTATGGCTTCAACCCTCTCTCGGATCAATGCTAATCCTTCTTTGGAGACAATATGGCCAAGGAGCTTTCCTTCATGTGCAAGAAAGATGCACTTCTTAGGATTCAAAGACACTCCAAATCTCCTACACCTCGTGAAGACTTGTCTCAAATGAGAGAGGTGGTCTGCTGCATTTTTGGAAAAAAAAGTGATATCATCAAGGTAAATCAGCACCACGTTGTTAATCAAATATTTGAATGCCATGTCCATTGCCCTTTGGAAGGTAGCAGACCATGTTGGACAACCCAAATGGCATTTTACCGTATGCAAAATTTCCCATTTGGTTGTGAAGGCCGTCTTGAATTGGTCCTCTTCCTTCACCATAATTTGATTGTAGCCTAAGTAGCCATCAAGTAGTGAAACCTCTCGGAGCCACCCACAACTTGCAAGATTTGCTCCATGGAAGGGAGTGGGTAATGGTCCTCGAGAGAGGCTCTATTCAAGTCTCTCAAGTCAACACACACCGATCTCTCCACTCTTCTTTCTGATCGAACTAAGTTGGCAACCCAACTAGAATGCTTGATTGGGAATATGATCCTTGACTCAATCACTTGTCTAATTCTTTCCTCATGAGAGGCTCCATGTGTGGATTGACTGTCTTTGTTTTCGCCTGACGACAGCTTAATATTTGGATCCAATTCGATGGTATGTTGAGCTAAGTTGGGATTGAAACCTTTCAAGTCTTCATAGCTCCAAGCAAACACATCAGGGAACTCGCACAACCGTATGAACTCATACCTTTCTTGTTCAGCTTGTCATCCTTCCAATTTGCAATGGCTTGTTCTCTTCTACCAAGATGGATACTGAATCCTCCCTCTTGACCTGAATGTTTGCTTTCTCCTTTCTAAACTGGTCATTGGGATTAAAAATGGACTCCAAGGTTATAAGTCCCTTGGGCAACTTGTTAGTTCTCAAATTTGTACCACTTGGTCCCCATACTGCTGTTGTTCTAATTTTTCTTGATTCTTGGCTGAGAACTCAGCTTCTTCTTACAAGAAATGGATGATTTGCTGGTCATTTTCAAACACTTGCCAACTAACATTGTTATCCGGTATTGAAGGCCTCACAATCACATGGATGTTTGGTTGTACCTTGTCTTGTTGAATGCTTTCCATAATGTCAAAGGCTGCCTCTATCGCTGCAAGCAAGCTGTCGTGACTTGATTCTCTTTCCTAGGAATGGATTTGATGCCAAAACCCTCAAAATCTTCCATGAGGTCCCACACCCTATTCTTGTAGCACCTGAGTAGATCATTCTTGGTAGCATGTTGTCCCTTGACCTAATTTACAATCAATTCACTATCCCTAAAGACTTGCAAGTTCTTTATTTTCTTCTTGATTGCCCAATGCATCCCTTGCACCAAGGCTTCATATTCAACAGTGTTATTGGAGCATGCAAACTGAAATCTAAAAGCTGAATAGTACTTTATTCCTTGAGGTGAAATAAGCATAGCTCCACCTCCTGCACCTTATCTACTCCTTGATCCATCAAAAAAACAGCTGCCATACCTCATTGTCATCTTTGTGGTTTGGCTTGGTGATGCTAGGAATAGGCTGATTTTCTTCATGTATGCAATAGACCCGTAGCTCAAATTCTTCTATTTCTTGGTAAGGATCAAAAGCATGCACCTTGCTTGCCCATTCATCAAGAGTTAGATCCGGGATGCTTCCAACCTTGGTGTCAGCCTCATCGGTGCTTGGGTGATCTTCTTGATCAAATGTTGAGCAATTGGCATTGATCTGACTTGGAGTGTAAGGCTCAATGTGAAAGTTTGCAATAGGTTCAGACCTGATTGTGGCTTTGGTTCCATACCTCATTCTGAACAGCATGTGTGACCAATCAGCAGACAAATATCCCCCAATCTTGGTTGTGAAGTCCCTTGACAAGCAAAGGGCAAAGAGTGGTGGAAGGTCTATGACTGATACATCTTGTAAAACAACAACATTTGGACATGCATGCAAGGTAAGACTCAAGTTTTTAATCACTCCAACTGTTGCTACTGCTGTCCCATCCAACTGCACCACCCCTTTGGATGTTGTTTCATACTGGAGCCCTAGCTGATCAGCTATTTGTTTAGGCATTACCGAGCTACTTGCCCGGAGTCTATCATGTAATTATGTACTAGCTGATTTCCAATGATCAATGAAACATAGAAAGGAGGGGGCTTCAACATTTTACCTTGCTATCCTCCATGATTTCCCTCAGGCTGGGTAGCATTTGTGAGCACTTTGTCTTGCATCTGAACTTGTTGATTCGAAGTTGGCCAGTCCTTCATGGCAGCTTGCAGCAAATCTCTTTGGCCTGGGATAGATAGGGATTCCCACATTGATATATTGACATTTGTCTTCTTCATCTGATCAATGATACTGAATGGTGATGAAGGATCTCTTTCTTGTCCCTTGGTTTGCACATTTACTCCTTGCACGTGGGCAGCAACAACTGGTATTTGAGTTGGCCTAAGGGCTGTTCTTGGCTGCCCTTGTGCATTTGAAATTGGATTCTACTTGCCAATCATTTGTGGAGCCATGGAAGGTTGTGGATTGGTCAGCTAATGGCTGTTCTTCACCCAAATTCCTCCTTTTTAACCTTGTGTTGGCTCCAACACCTTGAGAAACTACTTGATTCATGCCACAAAAATCCTCTCGCTTGCCAATTTACCAATGTGGTGTCATTTGGGGCTGATTCTTTGTTGGAATGTTTCTTGTTGTTGATGTTTCTCGATTGCTCTCACCCTCCACACCGAGTAGTTGTCACCATCAATGCTTGATTTAAAGCACCATTGAAGCACATGGATTGGTTATGAGGCTCATTGCATGGAAAACACCAATCATACTCCTGGGCAATGTTGTTTTGTGTTGGCACCAATGCCTTAGAGGCAGATATGGCATTTGGATTATAGGGCTGAAATGGTCTATTGGCAGGAGGCCTTGTTTGATTCATATTTGCAGCTGGGTTAGGAGGCCTTTGTGGTTGGTATGGTTGCTGTTAGGCTGAGCTTGGGGTTGATAAGAAGGTCTAAAACCTTGGGCTCTTGCCTTTTGAGAGTAACCACCTCATTACCTAGGTTTTGCAATTGTTTCATGACTTCTTGAAGCTCATTTGGGGCACTTGGAGATGAAGTGGAAGCTTCATTTGAACTCTGATTTCTAAGAGTGGGAGAAAGAGCTAAACTAGGTGCTTGATGGGTGTTTGGACTCTCTAAGCTTGGAAACAATGGCATGGGAGGTCTAGGGGCAAGTTTGCAGCTTGGATTAAACAATTTTCAGCCCTAATGGCAATGCTATAAGCCATAGGGATAGTTATGCCTCCCATGGACTGAATCAACATAGAAATATCAGAATTTAAAGCTTTGAGATAGTAGAGAAAAGCACCTTCTGCTGTTGGCCTGACCGCCACTGGAATTCTCTCCCAAGTCTTTTGAAATCTGAAGTTGAAATCGGTCAGCTGCTCATTGGGAGCTCTCTTGATGGTTGTCAGCTGCTCCAAAAGAGACAAGTTGTCTCCCTTCTCTCCAAATTGCTCATGAAGTGCTATACACAGCTGATTCCAATTTGTGATAGAACCAGCTCTTAGGCTTCTAAACCATTGCAATGCTTTCCCCTTGAATGAAGACGTTAGAACTTGATGATACCACTTGCATTTCATTGATTTCATGGATTGCACAAAGGTTAGCAATGTCTTTAACATGATCACCTGGAGTAGTCTGATTTTCTCCAGTGAAGTAGGGAATGTTCTTCAAGGCTGCAATAGGAATTGGATGTTGTGCATTGAGGGCAAGTGGGCTGCTGCCTGTGAAGTTGATGTAGGGGTTGTTTTGAGCCATTCTAATTGGTCTTAAAACCCTTGTTGACTGAATGAAAGGCCTACCAGGTGGAGGAGTTGAGAGAGTTCTGTTTGGTGGAGATGGAGACCTTTGAATCCTTCTTCCTCTTTGCCTTCTTCTTGGAGATAATTGCAGGTATTCAAACAACACTTCTTCTTCTCCAACTCTTGACCTTGTGGTGATTCTTCTCATGAGTTTTCAGGCCTGCACTGCTGAAACCAGTTGATTCTTCCCCTTGGAGTCACAAGATATGAAAATAATAGCTCTTTTAAGCAAGAAAATTGCAGCAGATGCACATCAACTTTGCTGCAATAAAAATGAGACCTCTAGTGTCCCACCGGCGTGCCAAAACTGTTGCAGAGTCACAAAGACACCCTCGGACGCACATCAAGGCTTCTAGGTTGATGTTTCAGGCATCCAAGCAGTGTGATTGCACAACATAGAAACCTCTCTCCAAGTGTGGGGACTTGTGAAACCGAGAGAGGAATATTCAGATTAGAGGCTGGTTCCTCAAACTCCTCTGATTAGATCTAATGCTTGCACAACTACAGAGGTTCAGATCCTAATCCTACTCTAAATTGCAAGGAGACAGGGATAAAAATGCAAAAATTGAAACTAACTAAAGATGGTGATGCACCAAAAGGAGTGGTGAATATTTTGTCATGAAAATAGACACAAACCAAAGATTGCAACATAAAACATACATAGGCTGATAAGATATAATTCAGGATCTGAAATGAAGCAGATAATACAAACAAAGGACTGAAGCCCATTCACAAAGCTTGCATTATCATTTCCAATGTCAAAACCACTGCATTACAACCTCAGAGAGGTAAAAACTTGTTACAGTCTTTGAAGAGGTCTCGATTCTTGAAACAATCACTTTACTGGAGGTGAAAGAAGAAGTCTGCTATGCCAAAAAAGTTCCACCTTTTGAAATGAGCCAAATCGGCTTTTACATTGCATGGGTCGAGCCTGGGAGAGAGAAAAATGTACAAAACGTGGGAACCCATTCCTCATTGACTGTAAATGCATTAAAACAGCATGGGTAACCTTACAAACCCATACCCTATCATTTTTGGATCGATTTGGAGGAGAATGTGACCCATTCTACATTAAATTTAGTCGTTGAAATGTCACTTCTGACCATGAACACGCATTAGAGCCGTTCCTTAACTTTCTCTCTCTAGACTGAACCAAAATTCAAGATTAGCCCCGGAATCATGTAGAGAATTTTATAAGCTTTCCAATGATTTAAAGAACGTGCAAATTTGAGCTCTGGATCGAAAGATATGGTGATATGAAGATTTAGGGCACAAAACAGGCAAAAACAGATTTTGAAATCTTTTCCCATGCTCTGCCACCTGGATGACACGTGTCAAGCATTGATTGGATGCGTAATTCTCTCTCCTTCCCTTACCCGTGGGTTTTCCTTGAAAATTTTGACTTTTTGATGATTTTGGAACATTTTTCATTTTTTCCCCTTGTCCCGCCACTGGGGACACGTGGCATGATCTGATTGGAGGACAGGGGCGCGGGGTATCCTTTGCTTTTTAGTTTTTTGCCAAAACTCTTGCCAAATTCTCTAACTCCTCCCCAAGCTCCGCACTTCCCTGCTCCATTGGACACGTGTCCTCTTTTTATTGGCTCGGGTCAGCGCTTCAAACCTTCCCTTTGAAATTTTGGACATTTTCCCTTGTGACATGTGGCATCTCTTGATTCGTCCGCGGCCAGCCGGCTTTTCATGTCCACCGCGTCCTTTTGTCCCGGATGTCCCAAACTGTCTGGGACAAATTCCTCCAATCCGCCCGATTCAGGCTTCCCTGTCCCTCTTGAGGCGAAGACACGTGGCGTGATTTGATTGGCCCTCGGCTCCTTTGGCTTTCCATGTCCCACGCGTCCTTTGTCCCAACCTGTCCCAAGCTTTAAAGTTCTTTGTTTCGCCGATCCGGCGAGCCAAGGCCCTCATGGCCCAAATGTCCTAAATTCGTTTCGCATAACAAGCTTAGTCGATTTTGCTTTTACCTTCAGCTGGTTCGCCCTTTCGCGTCCCGCGCGTCCCCACGGCCCGGATGTCCCTATGCTTTGCGGACCGCCTGGAGGCTTTTCGGCCGGTTCGCGCCCGACGTCCCAACTGTCCCAAGGGCCACCTGGACCAGGACTTAGCCAATTTTCATGATTTTTTCTGGCCCAAGCTTGTTTTTTGCAACTTTTTCACCCTTTTTTGGAACTTGCTCTTTTCTCCTTGGACAGAGAGTTAGAAAAAATCCGGGGACCCTAGAAACATGATTTTTTGCCTTGAATCAATCTATTTGCCTGGGACTTGAGTATTCTGATGCATGTTATCAAAATTTACCCTGGGGGGTGAATTTTGGATAACACTAACCATGCGAGATACATTACACATCGTAATAACTACACACATATTACGCCCTAGGTTCACTCTCATCACTTTTTATGCGTATTTTTCATCTTTAGAATCCACACTCCTCCACATTTTTATTTTTTCATTCCACACTTGAGTCTAGTCCATAGGCATGTCTTCTTCTATAATCTACATGGATATGTACACATCTCTATCTACATTATGTTACCGAGGTTCCCGCTCACCAACATAAAGTGGGGGAAAATATAGACACAAAATTATGCACTTTACACATAATTTGACCCGGTCTTATACTACTATTTAGAAGGTTCTCAAGTGTACAAAGTACTAATTAATCCCACCTTTTGGCCATCTTTATTTTATATTTTATTTTGTAGTTCCCATGTATTTTCCAACACTTATCCACCCATTTCACAACCGCCTCGAGATTTTAGCTCAATCGGGCACTCGAGCTGTCAGATCGGGGCACCTCGGTCCCACCCTCAGGGGTGCCCGATCTATGAAAACCCCTTTCACTCATTTTTGGGTCATTTCTAGTTGTTGGTCATCTTTATCTTTTTCTCAGTTAGCCTTATCGAGATTAATTATGAAATTAAGCTTGAGAGCCCTATAAATATAAAGTTATAAGACCATAATGAGGGTCCTAGGTCATAACATTACACACTACTATCACTCCATCTAGGGTTGCATCCATTGCATCACTTGTATCCACATAGTGCCATGCATCAAGGCTAGGAGATCGCATCACACACACTTCATAGGGGGAGGGATTCTATTATATTCCATGCACACATGCTATTTACATTTTCTATAGTTACTATTGCTTGTTATTTCACAAAGTGCGATTGGAACGAGAGTACTTAGGGCACAACATGCACACCCTCGCCAGAACTACATCTGGGTCCAAAATGTAGTGCAACCCTCAATGATAAGTCCACTAACTTGGCGGCTGAGGTCAGTCTGACCCATTCATATGCATATTTTATTTTTCTAGGGTTTGATACTTCTCTTTGCATTGCAGTTATTTTCCAACTCAACCGACATATCTAACAAGACAAATATAGGAAGGTTCAAAACCAACTCGCAACCATACTTGTTGCATATTTTAAGAATTTACAGTGTTTAGAGCGCCCAGATTGTAGACCAGGGCACCCCAGGATGCCCCTAATACACTCCGAGTGCATCCGGTCACTTCAGATCCTTTAGATCTATCCTTCACAAGGGTCCCTGAGTGTTCTTTTGTGCTTCTAGATTTTATTCTCGGACACTGCAACAACCTCGTCTAAGTTATTTCTCTCCCTTCTCTTGCACATTTATGGTTTCATTTTATTTAGCATAATTATTTACATATACTTTACTGTTATTTACTACATTTATACAACATTTTAGTCCTCCTAATTAGATTAACTAGGATTACCACTTCCTTGCATTCCGTCCCAATTTTAGTTAATCAACAACCAGCCTCGGTTTGAGACCCACATGTCTAGTGAGACCCGATCAAGAGCTAAGTGTATAACTCTTCAAGCAACTTGCCTCCAACCTTAACAAACCGCTAGTGTTAGTTGTGGATAACACTGTCACTAAATTTAGTGACAAAACCCCTAATGGGGAAAAACAATATATATTTTTATTTTTTTAATCGGAATTAATATTTTTTTAATCGAATGACTCCATGAAGCAAATTTTGCCTAGTGCAGGGGCACCAGTGCAAAAAAATTCTTTTCAAACACTTGGAGAATGAACAAGAGGTTGTGGGGATGCATGGACGTTTTGGGAGAAAACACTTAGTTGAACTTGCACTCGAGTCGCGTGGAAGAATGGCAGGAGAAAAAAGTGAAGTAATAGGAAGGCGCATCACGCGTGGAGATGTAGGTGTAGGGTAAGACTCTCGAGGACTTAGCGATTTTGGAGATCAGGTCTATTCTTAGAGATTGGCGTGGAGTACACAAAGTGATGCCGAGATTTGCACTGCCACTCTTCGTGGGGATTTTGGAAGGACATGTCAACTCACTCTTGCATGGACATAAGTTAAGCATAGATCCATCACTTTAGTTAACTATCAGCAATCTATAGATAACATACTTGCATGTATGGCTATAATTGTAAAAAGGTGCGTGGCTGTTATTAGCATGTGACCTATTTCTAGTAGAGTTAAGTGGTGAAGGGTTAGTTCCCCTCCCTATATATATATGTAATGAACTACTTAAAGAAGATATAGAGAGACATACATAGAGAATGGATGGAACCATACATGGAGGAATGGATGATACATGTGACATTTGGATAATAGTAACATCCATGCGTGCATGCACTGGTATTGTATGAAGCTCTTTGTATTGTTGGTTCAATGAATAGATAAAGGAAATTGGCCGAACAAAGTGTGATGTGTTTTATCAATGCATGTTATTACTTTCATGATGATTTACCTTTAGCACTTATAGATCTGGTTGGATATAAATGGTGAATGGATGGATTAGTTCCTAAAATATATGTTTACTATTTTATCATACCACCATTATGCTATTACAACTATTAAGAGGACCGGTACCTTTGCGCGCTTCGGGTGAGTGCTCAGCCTAGGCTGAGTGATGTGCCAGTGTGACTAGGTGTTAACTAACAATTCTAGGCTGCATCATTGGTTCCATTATTCGGGACCTCTTTTTTAGTTGTTTCAGAATGGTTCGTGATGAAGACATACCGGCTAACCTTGGAAAGCGTTGAAGAATGGATTCATGATCTGGAGGAAGAATACGCATGGAGGTTTGACACTGGATCTAGATTTAGCGCACATACTTGGGTAGAGTAGAATTTGTATGATAGTTTATACAAAAGCTTCTTTGCTATCTTTCCAGTAGAATTGTATGAATGGTTGACTGCGTATGCATCTAAGTGGAATTGGAGGTATCGCACGCTTGTTTGGACATAGGAGGAATTTCAAACACTATATGATGTTGACCTAAGCTGGACTCGCGTGGTAGATACCTGGTTTTGCGGTGTCCTAAACAACTATATTTTGGAGTATTCAATTTTGACTTATTTGTGCCCGGAGGTAGTAGAGTTCCAGTTTCTACGGTATCCTAGAGGGACATATTTGCAAGGTATTCATTGGCAATCAAAATACTAATGGTAACATTGAACTTGGAAGCTAAACCCATGGAGAGCTAAAGAATCTCCATGCGCGGGGGTAGGAACAGGATTGGTGAAAGATGGCAAGACCTAGTGGCAGCATGGAGAAGGGAAGAAAGGTGGCTGAAGTATGATGAGGTGTGTGAGAGGGAATTATGCAAGAGGAAAGAAATTGTAGAATGGATGGTGTTGTGGAGAGAGATGGCTCGTGAAGGATTTGAGGCTCATGGGGAGGAAGAAGAGCAAGAGCATCAGGAACTCCCCCATCTAGGGAAGCATGACAGAGAACCCTCTTGGCCTCACATGGAAGCGTGCCAGTAGATATGACATGGGCCATGGGTGTGCATCTAAGCCAACCTGTTGACCTAGCCCTTGTGCTTGGTTTTCCAGTATCTAGTACAACAGGTAAAAGTAGTTTTAATTTAGGAAGTGAAAGCACAGAAATAGGTAGACAGTAAGTACACCAATGGTAGCACAGAGACAACTTCATTATTCTTTGGGGGTACGTTATCAGGCTCATCATCTACACAGAATATGAGCGTGCAGTGTGGGAATCACCTCTGGAGCTGGGACCACTTCCCAGACTGTAGGGGTCAGTATAGTACCATTGTTGGGGCACAGGGGAGTGCATCCATGGGCCCTATTCCAAATTTTGGAGGAGGATCGGGTGGTATGGGTAGTTCTAGTTCCGGTGGTTCGGGTGGTATTGGAGGAAGAGGAAACCAAGGAGGTTCTAGGTCGGGTGGTCAAGGCCTGGCAACCCCAGAACATTTATATGGAGATGTCCCTTCATCTCCTAGAATATAGAGGTATCGAGGATGGTTCTTGAACATGTTCATATGTGTGAAATATTATGGCGCGCAAAAGGTATTACGGCCCCTGAACGCAAGGCAAGTCAATTTGCTACTACATTGCAGGCATGTGCGCACAGCTGGTATAGGAAGTTTGACCCCAATCAAACTTGTATTGACTATGCAACATTGAAAGATGCTTTCTTAAAAGAGTTCCACATCCCGAGTTTGAGTAGAAGAGTATAAGTGCACTCAAGGATATAAAGCAAGGCACTACTGAAAGTGTACGTGAGTATGATGTGTGATTTAAAACACTTCTATCCAAACTCTCTTATGACATTCATGCAAGTCAGCATGCACAATGGTTTGTTGGGGGATTGATTACTCCATTTGAAGAGAGCATTATCGCATAAAACTTATACCGATCACGTGAAGCATTGGAAGCCACTTTACGTCGTTGAAGGTTGGGAGTATTGACACTGGAGTTAGTCCATTTTTGGAAGCTCAGATAGCGGCTATGGTGAAATAGTTAGAGAAATTATCGGCAAACTCAGCTCATGAAACGTGCTCAGGGATCTGGTGTATAGATTGTGAAGTGGAAGGGCACACTAAGGATAGTTTCCCTCACAGAACTATACGTTCATTGTTATTAGACTGTGAGATTTTCCATTTGAACCATGATGCTAGTCACTGCCCCCTACTACAACACGCGATCAGGAAGAATGTATCCTCCTTTTGTAAAATTTGTAGGTCCACGACCCATGATACTGAGGACTGTAGATTGATTGGCTAGATCCATGATGCCATTGATATTGGGGTCAGATAGGTGAGTGTGGCTGATAATTCTAAAGGGAAGAATGAGCATCAGGATAGGGATTATAATAAAACCCACTATGACAGGAATGACGGAAGGTTTGAAGGGGCTCGTGAAAGGGACGAGGATATAGAGGTGGATATGGAGGATGAGGCCGAGGTGGAGGAAGGAGTGAATTCCCTTGAGGAACTTGCTATACATGTGGCTCACCTGACCATTATAGGTGTGAATGCCCGTAGAATATTTCTGTTCATTTTGTGGAAAGGGGCATAGTTATGAAGAGTGCCCGGACTTGTATGAGCATCTCAGTAAGTAGCACAAGCAAGAAAATAAGGGTGCGGGGATGGTTAGAATCCAGTGCGTGATAGAGAATCAGTGGATGCCAAAGTTAACACCAGAACCTGAGGTGGTAACAGTCAAGATAACCACACGAGCTGAGGTGGCACGCACAAGAGAGGTGTTGCAACAGAAGCTGACAATCACTAGAGAGGAATTTTTGCATGCTAGATATCTAGATCCAGCTCATCAGAAAGAAGTCTATCAGGACACAATGGAGGTCCTTAGGAGCCTTCAAGGTGAGATACAAGGTTTAAAAGAGTAGTCTCAGAAATTGGAGCACAAGGATACAGAACAAGCCCCGTCGGTATTGATGACATCAGAGAGGTATGTAGAATGTTGCAGGAGAATATTATTCCTTTATTAGGAAATTGGTTGAAAGGGAATACTCTGCATGCAAGGACTGAGACTAGAAGACAAATACTCCATGTGAATCTCCCTCCTGATAGCATTGACTATGACAAGGAGATCACTTTGAATGTTGTTGTGGATGGGTGGGCTGTTGAGCAATATTCTGATTGACAGGTGCGGAAGTAAATGTACTTACATTGGATGCGTGGGAACAAATGGGGAGACCCCCATTGCAGCCATCATCTAATGTATTGTTCATGGAAAATAGAACAAAAGCTACTCCCATAGGAGTTTTGAAGGATGCATCTATCACTATCTGAGGGCCAAGTTCAGGAGACTTTGAAGTGCTAGTGCTTGCGGAAAGCGAGATAGTTTCCCAGCTTTGCTTGGGTGCCCTTGGTGTTATGTGAACAATGCTGATTTGAGGTTTAACAAAGGGTATATCAGCTTGAGAACAAGGAGGAGGAAAGGGTCATAATACCATTGAAAGATGGGAAATATGTGCCATATGTGGAACCTTTAAGTGAAGAGGACTTGAAGCAGAATCTATACGCGTTATTCGGGACCCGAGAGGTCAATGATCCATCTAAGGAAGGAATCCTTCATTGGGAAGATTCTCAGTCAATCAGTGATACTACTAGTATTGCTTGTGATAATTGGGCTCATGGCACTTATGAACTAGTGGGGTGCGAAGTTAAGCGTGGTTCTTGGTAAGATGGGTTTTCACTCTGTTCGATGTATAGGTCACATGCAATACCCGCTATATTGGATCTAAAGATTTGGTTGGGTTCTTATAGGCCATAGAAACAAATTGGGTTGATGAACTTAAACGATGCACTATGTTGTCATATACTTTGGGCGGGGGATGGCCGCGTCTAGTGGGTAGTCCACAGGGATAATCTCTTAGAATGGGAAATGATTGGGACCGCCTTATCAACTAGGTTTTCGAGAAGTAATGCACCTACAAACATATGCCCTTATCATGGTGATCAACCTGCTCAACATCATATCCAGCAGTGTGAGAGACTCTGGATAGTAGGCCAGGAAGCATTACCGCCTTCACTTTGGGTGCATCGGTTTTATTCTACTCTAAAAGGTTGCGTGCGTGCTTGGTATGTCTATGTTGAATTACATCGCGACACACTAGCAACTGGAAAACTTTGACTGCTACAGGGATGATCCAAATGTTTGACTTCTTTTCATCTACACCACCAGTGAACACAACTTTAAGCTTTATCAAGTGCTTAACCATGGGAGATAGTGGGAAAGTGGAAGAACTTGTTCAAGAATTATTTGGTGAGACAGAGAGAAGGGCGCGCTTTGCGGATGAAGAAGATGATATCATATTACTTGAGCGTGCTTCTTTGGAGAAAGATAAGGGGAAGATGGTATACATAATTGATGAGGAGGAAGTTGAGCACTTGGACGTGGATCATTCACATGGAACACGTGAAGTGTTATCCTAGTGCGGATGTAGATGCGCGTGCATATCACGAACCTATGAAGACAAAAAAGGTCAATATAGGCACAAAAGCTGAACCTAAGGAGGTGATAATTGGGGATTACTGGTCAGAATCAGAAGTAGCAAAGATCATCGAGTTACTTCGTGATTATGAGGACTTATTCCCAAGAGGATACCATGAACTTAAAGGTGTGCATATATCACTCGGAGAAATGAAGATAAAGCTCAAGGAAGGTGCGTGCCCTGTTAGGAAGCGGCCATATCGGATGAATCCCAATTTGTGTGAGAAAGTAAAGGAGGAGATTGACAAGATGCTGAAATCGGGATCATTCGACCATTGGATGAATCAGAATGGGTCGATCTATGGTGATAAGTATAAAAAAGGATGGTAGGATTCAAATTTGTGTTGATTATAGGGAGTTGAATGCAGCATGTGTTACAGATCCCTTTCCTACGCCATTCACGGAGGAAATATTAGGAGTGGCTGGGTGTGAAATATATTCATTTACAGATGGGTTTTCAGGGTATCATCAGGTTAGGATTGCCCGGAAGATCAAGAGAAGACCACCTTCACTATTGAATGGGGAAGCTTTGCTTATACTGTGATGCCCTTTGGATTGAAGAATGCACCTACGTTGTATTTTCAAGAATAGTGGTACAAGCCTTCAAGGATTTTATTCATAACTTTTTACAGGTCTATCTTGATGATTGGACCATTTATGGGCTGATTAAGGATCATTGTGACAATCTGCGCTTAATGTTTGAAAGATGTCGACAGTTGAGTATCTCATTAAATATCAAGAAGTGCATCTTTGCTACTCCATTTGGCACACTTTTAGGACATATCATCTGCAAGGAAGGGTTGTTGGTTGATCCAGCTAAAGTTGCAGTCATCATTGGCTTGAAAGCGTCGGCCAGTCAGCGTGAGGTGCGTGGATTTTTGGGTCATACAGGGTATTACCGGAAGTTTATAAAAGGGTATGCAAAATTTTCCACCCTTGGAAGAGTTACTCCAAGGAAAAGGTACATTCTATTGGGGGAGTCACGGTGCGTGCGTTTGAGATATTGAAGCAGAAGCTTACTACCGTGCCTATCTTGCATTTTCCTTCATGGGATAAACCTTTTCATGTTCATGTGGATGCTTTTGGCATAGCCATTGGTGTTGTCTTAGCTCAACCAGGTGAAGGTATCGTTGATCATCCCATTTGCTTTGCTAGTAGGAAGTTGACCCCTGCAGAACAAAATTATACCACTATAGAGCGCGAGGCCTTGTCCATGATCTATGCCTTGCACAAATTTTGTCAGTATTTGTTGGCTACACCATTTGTGTTTTATACAGATCACATGGCATTAAAATATTTGGTGAACAAGCCCATTTTATAGGGGTGCATATGCCGGTGGGTACTCTTATTTCAAGAGTTTGACTTTACTGGTTGTGGTAAAACTAGGAAAAAGCAATTTGGACCGGATCACTTGTCTAGAATTCAATCAGGGGAAGAAGCACAAACAATAGAAGAGACCATGCCTGATGCATTATATAGGTTACAATGTGCCATCGGAATTAGAGGACATTGTTGTCTTTCTGAGAACTGGTATGGCACCGAAGGCATGAAAGCTTTAGAGAAGAAGCAACTTGCTATTCGTGTGGCACCATTCATGTTAATTAGTGGTGATTTGTACAAGCTAGGTAGAGATGAGGTGTTATGCCGTTGTGTCTTGGAGCATGAATGAAAGGACATAATGGAAGAAGCACATGGTGGTATTGCGGTGGCCATTATGTAGGTGATGCGATGATACGTGCAAGATCCTACTTGTCGGGTTGTGGTGGGAAACATTATACAAGGATTGTAAAGAGTATTGTAAGACATGTGACCATTGTCAACGTCTCGGTCGACCAGGACAAAGGGATGAGATGCCCCTATGACCCATAATGAGTGCAGAACCCTTTGAGAAATGGGTGATTGACTTTGTCGGGCCTATCTCCCTAGCCGCGCGCAAGACTGGATCATGCTATATCATCACTTGTATAGATTATCTTACCCGATGGGTAGAAGCAACACCTAAAGGATTGTATATGCATGGCTACAGCTACATACAGGTTCTTATGGGAGAATGTCCTTACAAGGTATGGTTGTCCTTTAAGTTTAACAAGTGATAGGGGCACACATTTTTTAAATGAGACAATATGAATTCTTTTAGATGAGTTTATGGTTGCCCACCATAAAACTACACCCTATCACCCTCAGGAAAATGGGCTGCTTTGAGGCTTTAACAAGATCTTGAGCCACACATTGACCAAGATTTGTGATGTTGGGAGGAAAGATTGGGATGATAAAGTATCAGTTGTTCTTTGGGCTTATAGAACAACATACAAAAGATTGAACAAAGCCACACCTTTTCAATTGGTGTTTGGCGTGGAAGTTGTTCTACCTCTAGAATTTATGTTACCTTCTTTTGCGCATTGCATGCTTTAGAGGTCTAGCTGATGAAGCGAGGCCTTGGAAGAATGGATTACGAAGATGGTTCAGCTAGATGAGCACCGCGTGCCATCACATGATGGAGTCAAAAATAGGAGAAAGCGTGACAAAAGGCATGGCATGATCGACACATCAGGGATAAGAAACTTGTGGTGGGACAAATGGTACTTCTATATGACTCCAAGTTTTTGTGCCATCTAGGAAAGCTCAAGGTGCATTGGTTGGGGCCATATGTTATCACTCATATACTTGAGTCAGGTGCTTGCCAGTTGGAAACAATTGATGGCACATGGTTGCCGGTTACTTTAACGGGAGTAGGTTGAAGCCCTACTATAAATAAGTCTTCTTGGTGTTTGTAATAAGGTAGTATTGCCAGATACATTAGGTTTCCCTTTATGCATTTCCTTAATGTATTTCTTTCATCATCGCTATGCTTTGTCAATTTTAGCTCTTGTTTGTGTAATAAGCGTGCTTGCGTGCATGAAACTAACTACAATATGAAGCATGTTGATGCGCAGAGGACTGCACATCCTTTTCATGTGGGGTGGATTGTTGGTGACTCTCAGGGATATGCTGTGAAGATATCATGTTGTGGGTGTTGAAAGAAGGTTGCTAAGGGTAACTGACAAAAGATTGCTTCTCAAGATAAGAAAGGATGAATATGGATAAGGGAAAGTATAACGCGAGGTAAGCGGTGGCCATGGTAATTACCAGGAGATCATGCAGTGATGAGGTACTCGGGGTGAAGGTGTGCACTGAAGAGAAGTCTATGACAGAGGGTAAAGAGGTGCTGCTAGAAGGTTATAGCTTTGGCGTGAAAATATACCCACGGAAATGATAAAAATGGGTCATAAATGAGGAGAATTTGGTAGGTGGAGGAGTAATTAATGCAGCAAAAAGTAGAAATCTATATAAGGATGGGATGTGATTTCATTTTTACCCTTGCGACTATGAGAATTCGATAGAGAGCCTATACGTGAAGAGCATAAAGCTAACTGATTCAAGGTGCGAAGTAAGCGAACAGGCGCGGAGAAGAGATTTGTGTATTAGAAGGGCTTGGATCCCCTAGAAGAAGGGTTTGACAAAGTAGAGTAATACAATAGAGTTAGGGTGTGCAAGTTCATAATTACAAATTAGGGCATGGAGGAATCGGGTTAGGGTTTGAAGAAAATCACTCAAAACACATAGCAGCTGACCTACAAAACAAAACCCTATAAGAGAATGGCACCAAAGAAGAAAGCAACACCGATAAAAGAAAAGAAGAAGGTGGTGGTGGAAGAAGAGGAGGAGATGGCCCGGAGAGAAATTTCTCCAAAATGTAGTACCCTGAAGAAGTTATTGTGGGGTAGGAATGGAATACCCACATAAGACAGAGCAAGATAAGTGAATACAATCACCGAACCAGTGAAAACCAGAAGAAGTTAGATGACTGCTCACCCTCTCGAACAAAAGCAGTGCCTTTGAGGATGGCATGCCGATATATGATGATGCTGGGGAAAAGCTACTCAAGGGAAATGGTGTTTACCAGCTTTATGAGCTTCCATACTTTGGAAAGTATGCACCCTTGTACAGATGGCTGATGAGCCGAGTCCATGAGGACTTCTTCTACTTCGCAGGATGGAGGGTAAGACTGACACCCATCCTCATTGCCACAGTTATTGGATTACGGGAAATGGGTGAAGACATTAAGACCGACTTAGCTGACAAAAGTGCCATTTTGGAGACACAGAAGGTGTTGGGCTACTAGAAAGGACGCGTGGGATGGACATTGACAAGTTGAAAAATTGTCCAGTAGTATAGGCAGCAACACATCTAACCACAAAGTTGAATGACCAAGAGCGTTGGTCACAAGTTAATTCTATGTGGTTGCATGTGGCCAAGCGCATGTCGAGAGGAACCACTTATAACATCACGGATTCATTGTAGAGTGGATAGTCGAGGAAGCGCGCGAAGGGAGTAAGATAAGTTTTGGTTGTATCTTACTGAGTTTAGTCTTCATGGAGATCGGGGTACCTGATGGCCCAAAAGAGAACATATGGGAATACCCCATGAATCATAAGTCTCAGCTGAGTGATTCAACAAATATCTTTGCAAAGGGTCGATGACGGAGGAGGTTAAGGAGCGGCATTGAGATGTGGTATGATAGGCTCTGCGTGGCATTTGGGGAAGAATGGCGCATACCCAAGGATTTTCCCTCGGTCTTGGGAAAATAGGTACAATTTGTAGTCTACCAACATTTCTGTATTGTGCTTTCCAATGGTAGATGGGTCGTGGAGCCCCTGGTGCAAACTGCCATATGCATTCCCTGCATAGTACTTCAAGCTATAGTTCATCGGTTCACCAACACACGGAGGTTGGTATTTAATGCTAGACAAGGTAGGTATGTGAGTATCACACCCTGAGAAAGACTTATGGATATCAGGGAGGAATGCATACAATGAGAATAACATCTCGGAAATCTTAAGCATTAAGCCAGAGACAGTGGCCATCGCGGATATCGGGGCCGCGCTAATATACCTCCAACTGAAGCCTAAAATGGAGAATAACAAGTACGTGGAGAATGAATTTGTGCTTCCAGGGCCGCGAAGGGAAAGCATACTATGGAGAACATTCGGTGCCTAGGCCCTCTATGCCCAGGCAAGATGAGGAGGAAGAGGATGAAGAACCCGAAGATAGTGGCTGGCACAGTGCGAGAGAAGGAAGCAGCCATCCATCGGCCGGGAGGGGGGAGCGTGCAAAAACTCCCAGGGAGAAGGAGCTATGGGGGAGGAGTAGGGTGCACAGAGATTTAAGAAGGTGTTTAAGCACACAAGGGCGTAAGGAGGAACCCCGCAGGTGAAGGAGCTAGAGGAGAAGAAATGGAGAAAACTTCAGGCTGAGTGAGGAAATGGAGGAATCTGAGGAGAAGGTGCCTTCATCTCCAACTGGGGAGGAGCCTCAACATGAGGAGGAGAAGATGGAAGGCAGAAGAAGGGGGTCAATCAGAGGCTACACGGGAGGACAAGGGTGGGGATACATCGTATTCCCAACCTTGATGCTGACCATTCAAGAGGACCCGATCCCGTCGAATAGGGGAGGATGCAAGGCACATGCCATGGGGTATGTGAGAAGACCCAAAGCTGATCATTTCACTCGGTTCCAGAGTACCATCGAGTAGAAGGATTTATTTGGATGGGTGCTCATGGATGAGGACAAGGTGACTCTGCGCATAAGGAAGTAGCTCTCATGGTCTATGCACACACACATGGATGAGCCCGACTTTGATGTCGGTGAAGAATCATGCGTGCGTCATGGTGGTTGAAGAAGGCACCTGAAATGCGTGCCACATGACAATCAAACCAACAATGATGTCAGATGAGTAGGTGAGCAATGCTCTAGTAAAAGTATCCTCGAAGTAGCAAGAAGAAACATAGATAAATCTGCTACCATCAAGGCTTGAGAGAGATTAAAGGCCAAGGATGTGGAGATAGCGCACCTAGTCTAGGAAAAGGACTTGATCAAAAGAAAGTATGACACTTTTGTTAGTATGGTAGAGGAAATTGGAGATGATGTTCTAAAGGTATGCCCAAATCTGGAATCCGGGTACCAAAAGAATTTCCTTCTGTGATGCACTATGTGAAAACAATGATAACATTAGTGTTGGAGGATGAAAAGGCGTGCGTATCCCTCACAGCCCAAGGACTCTGGGGAAAAGATAGAAAGGGCAGGCTGTAGTAGCTAGGAAAATTGCTACTTATGAAGGTCTACTGCAAGCCACCCATGATGAACTGAAGAAGGCCGATCATGCGCTAACCATATGCATAGCCCCAGATGTGTTGATCATGGTGAAAACCTTGGAGGAAGAAAATGAGGTCCACAAAGTGATGAAGGATGCTTCCCTAGGCCGCGTTGAATGCCTAGTCTGGTAAAATAGAAGTGCGAGGCACTAGCTGCGGTGCATAGGCACCACATAAGGAGAGGTTGGAGGAGCTAGGAAAGCTCATTGCTCAGAGGATGGATGTACTGGAAGGGGTGTAAACCTCTATGTCAAGCATAATGCTTGTAATACAAAATGAGCAAGGGAAACTCTCCATGGAAGAGCTGCAGTCCATCATTGCAGACGTGCCTGAAACAACAGGAGTAGTGCTAACAGTGTGGGAGAACCTAGAAGTAGATATCAAAGAAGAATATCTAGAGTTGATGCTTCAGGATGAGACGGAGGGGCCTGAGGCCTAAACAATTTTGTTAGCTGTGTATATCTTCTTCAAAATTCTTATTCAAGATTCTTATTCAACATTCTTTATTCTTTATTTATCCATTTATGTATAAGTTTTGAGCATCGCCATTGTCGGGTGACAATGAGATTAGTGTGGGGTAATGTTGATCAGAGAAAACACTTAGTTGAACTTGCACTCAGAGTCCGTGCGGAAGAATGGCATAGGAGAAAAAGTGTGAAGTAATAGGAAGGTGTCACGCACGGAGATGTAGGGTAAGACTCTCAAGGACTTAGCTGATTTTGGAGATCAGGTCTATTCTTAGAGATTGGCGTGTGGAGTACACAAAGCGATGCCGAGATTTTGCACGCCACTCTTCGTGGGGATTTTGGAAGGACATGTCAACTCACTCTTGCATGGACATAAGTTAAGCATAGATCCATCACTTCAGTTAACTATCAGCAATCTATAGATAGCATACTTGCATGTATGGCTATAATTGTAAAAAGGCGTGTGGTTGTTATTAGCATGCGACCTATTTCTAGTAGAGTTAAGTGGTGAAGGGTTAGTTCCCCTCCCTATATATATATATATATATATATGTAATGAACTACTTAAAAGATATAGAGAGACATACATAGAGAATGGATGGAACCACATGTTTGGATGATTATAATGAGATCCAAGTGCATGCACATGGTATTGGTATTGTATGAAGATCCATGATGAATGCATCACAGTATTGTATTGTTGGTTGATGAATAGATAAAGGAAATTGGCGAACAAAGTGTGTGATGTGTTTTATCAATGCATGTTATTACTTTTCATGATGATTTACCTTTAGCACTTATAGATGGTTGGATATAAATGGTGAATGGATGGATTAGTTCCTAAAATATATGTTTACTATTTTATCAATGTATATTTTGGAAAATCTCCTTCCATAATTATTTTAATACCATATCTCAAACTTAATATTCAAAACTTATTTGTTTGATATTTGCACATTGCTTATACTATGTTGAACTTCTCCAGCTTTTTTGTTATCTTGTTCATGTAGCTCTCTCATAGGAGTTGCAAAATCTTATCAGATTATTCAGTGAGGATCAATACAGAACCTTGTGCACATCTAATAAGGTTACACTTCTAATGGTGTCGTGAACGCTCCACATAGTAAGCAAGAGATCAAATCACAAAATGAGAATCAAGTACAAAACAAAATCGGTGTGTATGACATGTTCATAGATAAAAAAAGAGAGGTACATATAGGATTTTTTTGTAACTCCTCTGCATGACATGTGTACACAACCCTAACTAACCCTATTGACTGATTCCGGTATGACATATTCTCACTAAGTGAGATGACCAACCATCTATGGTGGACAAAACACCAAATGAAGATGAAATAAGTCATATACACCAACACCCCCCTTCATCAAAGCTGAGGTAGAGGTCATGGAAAGTTAGAACCAAGAGAATTACCCTAGACAACTAAGAAAGACGTGTCAATGGGGCATGACTACTAAGCCTGATAATGTACCCATGTACATACTTCTCTCTGAAAAAGAAGTGGAGAAGGAAAATGGGTCCTGAAAACTAGGCCGATGAGGTACCCATGTATAATAAGGATCTCAAGTAATGGAGGAAAAACCTTAAGGAAAAAATATCCACTTCAAAAGATAAAAGACTCCGTAAACAACCTAAGAAAGATGTGTCAAATGATTCTTGACAACTAAAGGCCTAATAAGGTACTCATGTACAAACTGTAATCTTTCTAGAAGAAGAGAAGAGATGAAGAACACTATCTAGCCTCCCAAGATGAAGAACATGTCGAAGACCACCCTATATCAAGTGAAGAATAAGAAGATCCCTAAGTGATAAGGTGTGGTTCTTATCAAATGAATGATGCTCCATATGTGAGGTGGAAGTGCTAACTACTCCATGAAGGGATGGTGAATCCGAAGCAATGGTGAAGAAGGAAGGTGGAATATCTTGTAATTGTATAGAAGAGTGCCCAATGTCCGATGAGTCCTGAATCAAAGTACCTGCTCCTTGAAAATTTTGTAAAGGACCAGAAGTAGGTGGATCATGAAACAAATCCTCAATATGTGGAAGATGATAAGTGGATGATGGAGGTGGGTTCCCATCACTATGGAAATCAACCAAGATAGAAGATAAGTCGTCATCATCAGAAGTGAGCTCAGAAATATCATCAAGTACAGGTGAATCCAATGAAGAATCTGAAGGAGGAAAAAGGTGAGAAAAAGAGTAGAGCTGAGAGCAATGATAAACTGTATCAGCTACAATAATAATGTTATCTTGTGAAGCTCTCGACATAAATGGAATTTGAAGTTAACTCAAGCCGCATGCCCCGACTAAGGTGAGTGATCGATATCTTGAAAGGAGATTAATTGAAAATGAAGGAACATTAAACACATTATTGAAAGTTTCACCACTCACTTCAATAGACCCTCTCCCAAAAACCAATGTAGAAGTGTTATCACCAAGCCAAATAGAAGACATGTCACATGGATCTAAAGAAGAAAACTCAATGTCAGATGAGGCCATATGATGAGATGCACCTGAATCAATCACCCATGTAGGATTAGGTGACACAAATACAACTAAAGCTCTTGCTTTTGTTTTCTCCTTAGTTGATTATTTTTCTTTTTCTTTCACTTTCCCCTTTCCATTGTCTTTTCCTTAGAACTTTCATGATTTGATGATGAAGATAACTTGAGAGAATCGAGAACTCTTATGTTGTTCTTCTCAAGAAGACTCGTGAGGAGGTCAATATTCTTCTTCAAACATTTTTCTTCTTCATGCCTACCACTGTAGTACCCACATTTGATCCATTCTTTAGGATATTTAGAACTAGAAGAGGAAGTGGAAAAGTTTGATTTGGTGGTGGATTGGTCCTTTTTATTCTCATGATCCTTATTATTTTGCTTCTTCTCTTTTGAAACCCTAGGTTTTTCATGACCAAAAATGAGAGCATGTGATTTTGTGGATCTAAGAGTACCCATCTGAATTATCTTATCTCTTTCTCTAGTCAAGTCAAGACAAACTCACCAAAGGATGACATAGTCTAACTTTCATCAAGTGCTCTTTTTGTAGCATGAAAGGTTGAAACAAAGATAGAATAGTTAGGACCAAGTTTTACAAGGACAAGATGAATGAGTTTTGATTCCTTATTGTCAATTCCAAAAAAATCAGTTGTAATCTAAGAGATTTGAGTTTGGTGAAAAAGTCTTGGAGAGTGTCAAAATTTCTAGGGTTGAGACTAATCAACTCATTTTCTAGTTCATGCCCTTTCATTTCATCATGTTTCCCAAAAAGTTTTTTTAAGGCATCCCATACTTCCTTGGGTGATTTGGTTGTGTTAATATGAAAGTGCAGTTCTAGTGATATAGAAAGACACAAAAGGCCAAAGGATTCATCACATTTGTCAAACCACTTTTATTTCTGTATCTTTTGTAGGTTCGGTTGCAGTAATCCCATAAGTATTCGATAGAGTTTTTTGTTTTCTCAAAGCAAGAGAAATAACATCCTTCCATTTGTGATAGTTAAATGGGGTGAGAAAAGGAACACAATTAGGATCTATAACAAATAAAAGTGAGTAAAAGAAAAAAATAGAAAATAAAGAACCACATAAAATGAACAACCTCTTGAATGCGACACTTTATAAGTAGCACTTTGATTACACCCAAGAGTTCGTGCAATGTGAGATGGTTGGACACTCACCTTGTAATTATAAAAATATTGCACAAAAGTGGATACCACAATATGCTCAATCGTGTGTAATGAAATAAGTGAATAAGCACAAAAGCAAACAAGAATGGAAGGAAGCTTTCTTACCATAATGCTGTGGTGTACGTGCTCACTAACCCGCAAGTGAAGAAGAGTGATTAAAAGGTGGAAACATGACTCAAAAAAAGAGTCCAAGAGGCTTCTAAGACGCAACCGAGGCTCCTAGAAGGTGAAAAAAATGCTAAGAGGGATGCTACACACTCAAAAAAATGGATTTGTAGTAAAAATGCCCAATAGAAAAAATTACACTTAAAAAATGCCAATAAGCCTGATTGAGGATTAAAAAGGGTTTAAAAAGTGACAATAACATTAATTTTGAGCGTTTAAAAAAGAACTACTAGACGATGAAGAAAATCTAATTTTAATTTAATTAGACTTCTAAATTTAATTAAGGACCACTAATGATTAATTTAGAACCTTAATCTAGATTTAATTAAATTAATCTTAAAAAAGATAAATTAGATCTAATAAAAAAATTACTCCTAATTTTAATAAGATAATCCCTTACCTTATAAACATACTCCTCTTTATAAACTAAACACCCAACCACCTAGTTAATGCCACCGTTAAATTAAAACACCCACCCCTCTTTAAAAAAAGCCTCCCCACTATATTAAATGACCACCTTAATATTAACAAATCTCACTTAAAAATTTTAAACCCGACCACATAAAATAGAATCCCATGGTTTTATTAAAAACAATGTTAAAAAACGCTTGGGTGGGATTTTAAAAAGTGAGCTCAGCCAACAAAATGGGTGACACAGAAATCTGTTGATGGAGCGGGGTGATCTGGTTGACACAACGAAGAGGTGGGATGCCCCGAAATGAAGTTTGAGCCAACACACCATGGTGAGTGGGGAGAGATCCACATCATGGATTGATAGAGAAGGAAAGGCCAAGGAAGAGCTCATTAGGCAAGCAAAACCGTTGAAGCAATGGGTCACAATCGGGCGTGAAACACAAGGAGAAAAAGGGCATTGTAATGACCGGTAAAGGATCTTCACAGCAAAGCTAAAGGAACAAAAAATGCACACAACTTGAGTTCATAGAGCAAGAAAGTAGACAAAGTACAAACAAAACCAAGAGTAGAGATCACATGTGAAATGCAAAGGGAAGGGCATAATGCCCAGGGAGCATTCATGCAGAGTTCAAATGTGGTTTGAAAACGACACGAGTTATAGAAAGGAGGGTTGAAAACTCACATCAAGCCAAAGGAATAAATCCAAACTCAAACGTAGGTAGAGAACTCGAGATAACCAATGCAATGTAAAGTGAGCCAAGGCAAACGATGTAAAATAAAACCCCAATGTAAACATGGGTTCTGCAAAACCATGAGCAGGGTTAACAAAACAAAGGAATTTGAATGCAAAGGTAATAACATACTATTGATGCGCAGTAAAAAATGAGGCACAAGGAAACTCGACCCTAACACAGTGCAACACAAAAATGTAATAAGCCAAATATTCTAAAAAAATCACTTGAAAACTAGCAAGAAAAAAAAAAAAAACTAGAGATTCTAAAAAAATTCACTTCCGATTTAAAAACTAGAAATGAAGAACCAACCTCTAGATTTAGTGGTTCTTCCAAACTTGGTTGTAGCTAGTTAGATCTGGCTAGAAAACACCTATAACCTACACATGCAAAGCCAAAAAACCCACAAAAACTCCAAAAACTAGATGATTAAACCTTTTAACAAGTTTCCAAAATAATGAAAACTTGCACGAGAAGCAAAAAAACTAGAAAACGAAGTAATAACAACTAGATTAATTGAGTGCTCATTTACCAAACAATCACGCTGATACCATATCAAATTATTCTATGAGGATCCCATGCATATTTAACAAGGTTGCACTTCCAATGGTGTAGTGAATGCTCCATGTAGTAAGCAAGAGATCAAATCAAAAAATGAGAATCAAGTATAAAAAGACAATGGTGTGTCTAGCATGCTCATAGATAAAAAAGAGAGGTACATATAGGAGTGCCATGTAACTCCTATGCATGACATGCACACACAATCCTAACTGACCCTATTGACCTATTCCACTATGACCTATTCTCACTAAGTGAGATGACCAATCATCTATGGTGGACAAGACGTTGAATGTTGTGAAACAATTTATATACACTAAAAAATCTACATTTCTTATTTATATGTTTCTCATGTCACGAAATTCCAAAAATTCTCTTGGAATCAATTCATACATGATTTATAATGGTGTAATTTTTGTACTCCTTGAAACTAAATTATTATATTCGAACTCAACTTGTGCTAGAAGTTTTTCCCATGTAATCGAACACAATATAAATTTCAGTAAACTCTTGTTGACTACCTCGATTATGGATGATATACCTAAATGAACTATAACTTGACATTCAATTTATTCCATAATGTACTTCATAAATTCCTGAAAAACTTCACATCCCTATTTGATATAATGTATTTGATAGAGCATGTAGTCTTAAAATCTCCTTATAAAAAAATCAATGTTAATCACATCACTAGTTTCCCTACAATATAGAAAATGTGCCATCTTTGAAATCCTTTCAATAGCCAAGAATGTTGAATCATTCCATTTGAGTGTATTAAGCAATCCCGAACCCAAATCCACGCTTATAACTTCCCATGGTATTTATAAAATATGCAACGGTTTATACATCCCTCTACTCCAACTTATCCCTTTAGCCACTCGATAAACTCTATGCTACTCAAAAAAATTGTGCACATTTGAACTCATGTACTTGTTGGACCCCAAAATATTGGCTAAGGATGAGAAGGCGGTGGGTGCGTGGGGGTAAAGGCGCACAGGGAAAGGTTCTAGCAGGGTTTTGCAGAACACACGGCGCACGCGCGTGCAAGGAAAGAAATCTTTTGGACTTAGCAATATTTGGCATCCTGCAGGAACACACAAGAAAAACGTGACCCTTCTAGCATGTGGAGTGGATAAGATGCCAACCTGGTGACTGTGAGGATCAAAAAGGGAATATTCCATGCATGCGATGGAAGGTTCCAGAAGAAAATCATTACACAGAGTGGAGAGCTAAGATCAAAAGAGGCATGCCCCATTGGAGGACCATTTGGACACTGACACCCAACTGCTACCTTAGAAGGCATGAAGGCGAATGCAGGAAAGCTATATATTGAGGTGTGTGGATGATAGAAGAGAGTAATGGGTAAGGGTGCGAGAGAGATACAAAGATATAGAGAGATAGACATGGAGCCATCCTGAGAGAGCGGAGGTACTAGAAAGGAGGAAAAGATCTGCAGAAACACCATGGAGGATTCTATGGGTTGGGATTAGGAAAATATAGGAGTGATGGCACACTTAGAGGGATGGGTTTGTATTCATCTTTGTAATATGATGGGCATAGTGTAGTTCTGATGCATGACTTGGCTCTGCATTGTTATATGAGGGTCTATAATGATTTCATGGAATGTA
Source organism: Taxus wallichiana var. yunnanensis (assembly GCA_018340775.1). Classification (NCBI taxonomy): domain Eukaryota; kingdom Viridiplantae; phylum Streptophyta; class Pinopsida; order Cupressales; family Taxaceae; genus Taxus; species Taxus wallichiana. The sequence goes on along the minus strand of CM031242.1, from coordinate 368,070,275 downwards.
ATGTGGGTTATTGAACATGTTAATATGAAGATAAGGCTCTATTTTGAATCATATATGTGTTCATGAGTATAATCCTTGTGCATTTCCTTTATGTATGAACCATTTCCATATGTTGTTTGTTATTTCTCTTTCTGGATGCATTGAAATGACAACTTGTCCTAGGTTCTCATAATGATGCATGGTTCTTTTCTATTTACTTGCACTTGAATATCTGTCATAAGATTATGCATTCTCACAAGACTCACATAAAGGAGAGACTCGATGTTCACGCGTGCCTTGGGTGAGCGCCCAACGTCCGCTGGGTGATAGGCCGATGAGCATGGGATTAGACTATTTGTCTAAGGGTATTAAAATGACTACAAGTACAACCAAAAGTATATTTTTACCAACTATTTTTATGTCTTATCATAGTTAAAATTTATTTCCAATTCACAACAATATTTCTCCTTGACCAAATTTTCATGCATTTAACTTCTAGGTATACACAATTGCACTTTTTCGGATAATAATCCTTCATATACAAAATATTCTAGCTATGGTGTTTTGACCACCGTTACTAGTTCTACACATACTCTCTATGCTTTAATGAAATATTCATCTTCAACATAATTTGTCTTCATAAAATCAAATCCCATGACTTCAACTCTTAACTTGTTTAACAAAAGAATCATTCGGCTTAAAGTATTTGCAACTTTGTTTGACTTACCACTTCTATGTCACAACATAAAATAATATCCCTTTAATAACTCAAACCGCTTTATATGTCTCTCGTTCAATTTACTATGACCATTAATAAATTGTAACACTTAATTATCTATGTACAAAACAAACTCTTTAGGTGGAAAATAATATCTTCATTTCTTCAATGCTTGCATTATTGCATAGAATTTGTGATCATACATAGAATACTTCCATTTGGCATCCTTAATATTCTCACTAAATAATATGATAGGTATTCCTTCTTGATCTATAACTACTCTTATTATTATGCCACTAATTAACTCGCAATATACGTGAAACAATTTAACAAATTTTGGTAATGCCAAATTAGGTTACTTTGTCACTCTCTTCTATCCGCTAGAAACTAGATTCTATTTACAATGTCTATACAAGTTCCTTTTTATTTTTTTTATTGGAATTGCTAATATTTTTGGTAAAATATTTTCCAATCCATGAAAACTTTGTGCTTCAAAAATTCTCATAGGTGACTATAATTCAACTATTGCACATACCAATTATGGATTCATATTCTAACCTTCTTTGGAAATTACAAATATTGAGAACACCAAATATTTCTTCAAAAAACTTAATTTCTTCTTGTTTATGAGCAACTTCTCATCTAGTAATATCATCAACACTTTACACAAAACTAAAAATTATCCTCCCTCAACTTACTAAAAATATAAAAATCATATAAATATTAATATTAAACTTACAAAAAAATGGTTTCATGACTTCGTTCATCATATGCATGAACATACTCTATTTATTAATTAATTTGAATGGTATAACCAACCACTTGTAACCCCCTTTACGAATTAGATATCGTTGCAAATATATTTATGAAATATCAAGAGCTAAAGTGTATTACAGATGGGTTTGTAGTAGTTTGATAATATTGTGCTTGAAACCATTCTAGAGGGCTATGAATATGTCATTTGTGACTTTAAACATTTTATCTCTTTTGGTCTAGTTTTTACATGTTTGTTTGTTTTCATTCTTAATTTGAAACATTGTGATGAATGTGATAGAATTATATATTGTTTCTCCTTTGATCAAACCATACCTTTTTGTGTCTTGACCTAAAAGGATGATAATTATGTTTGGAATGGAAGTTATCACCGCACCTCCATGATATGATGAACATTACCTATATACCACAACTATGAAAAGCCACCTATAGTTATCTAGAGCATGTGATGAAATGCATTAAAATATATGTGTTGATAAAATGTGCCTTTAATCCATTTTTATTAATATTATTCCCTTAAGTTCCCCAAGTCATATTTTCTCTACAAATGTCGTTTCCTTATTTTTTCCTCTTTTCTATTCACTCATGTCTCTTATTCTTAAATCCTATCTTACACGTAGTCACATCAGTCATAGTTTCCTAAAGTTTCCAATAATTTTAAATGGTAGCAATATTCCTAAAATCACAAAGTTCTCATGGTGATCTCCACAAGCTTCAAAGAGCCCTCAAAACTCTAAGTAGAGCCCCAATAATGTTTTTGGTCTCGACACAAGTGTTCATGATATCACACAATCAGGTTTGGCAACCCCTTAAAAACTTCACAGAGCTCCTAAAGACCTGTAACACCCTGAACTGTTGTTACTTCCTCCTGAGCATACAAGTGTTGATATGTGATTTCTTGTAAAAGGATGTGTTCCTCGATTTAGAAATCATGCTTGATATGTACTGTAATTTCTTTGCAGATCTTTGACTGAGTCAGAATATGTTTAGACTCTTTTATCTATTTCATTTTGCATCTGAGTTTAATCTGATCTCGGAATGAATTATAGAGTTATCCATCTTTAAGATCTAATCTTGGATCAGTGGAATTGATCCAAGTATTGCTCTAAGTCTGTTCGTGATGAATTAAAAATTACAGACCTTGAACAGGTTGCAAGGTCTAGAAGCATTTAATAAGCTAGTCAGGAGTATGACTCGGGCTGATCAAGTGAAATGAAATGGTTCCCGATATGGAAGTATATCTGGAAGGTCTCGATTGTGGACCAGGTAATAATTCGGTTACATACGATTCTGCAGCCTAAGGCAGAACAGGAGCTAACCCTGTTCAAGAAGGTATGATGTAGGTCTTTTTCTGAGTATACAGAATGTAGACCTAACTGGAATTATTAATGATTAGTAACTTAAGACTAAACCTAACCTAGGGGTTAGATTAGTGTTAATCTAACCTAGACCTAGGCTAAGTGTTAATGTCCTAAGTTAGTATCTATGTGTAATATGGTTAGAATATGTATTATCCTAAATTCTAACCTAAGATACTAACCTAACTATGATCAAGAATGTAAAGGGGCCTATGGAGGGGTGCGAACCATGGGCGGCGTTTTCTATGTTATTAAATGCATGGGATAAGGATGAAGGACAGGTCTTGGCGGAGGTTTTGGGAATGGCTAACTTGTGCCGACGTGGCAATTCGCCAAAACTGGAAATGGACTTGAGATTTCATTTGTCTGTCGCCAACTTTGGCGGTCGGTGGCAGTGGAGTTTGAGCGGGAAAGTTGGTGTAAATGCATTCAATGCGCTCGATAGTCGAGCTCGGAACTCGCGTGAAGGCATGCAAACTGGGAAGTTGTTGGTTTGTTTGGCTTATCGCGATTTTCGGTTTTCTCTCTGCCTGTTCACTGGTTCTTCGCACCAGTCTTCTTGGAGTTGCATGGCGAGTATGAGGGTATCTAGCTCTTTTCTCTGGCAAGGAGAATATATATGCCATGGAGATAACAAAATTTTGTTGATCGCTCTAACTTGGAAAAGGAAAAGGAAGTCCGAGCTCTTCCAGTGGTCTGCTTCGGAATTTTGAGCAAAAATCCAGGCATGTTAGGCCCTAACCTTTAAAAATCTTGCTGTCTTTCAAGTGATTTCATTAGAACAACTCTGTTCAAATGATTTAAGGAATTAGATGTTTATCTATGGATGTCTTGTGTGATTTTCTTGGTACAGTATCTCTTCTGGTTCGAATTTTCATTTATCCTTTGATGGGTGTTTATTAAATTCGAACTGTGGCATTATTTCTTTGTGTTTGCATTCTGGCTTAAATATGTGAAACATATGAAATGTGGGAATGCTCGGCCTGTTCGGCGTGAGCCCATTAATCGTTCCTGTAATGGGTATAGACCATTGTTATGTTTGTCGATTTTTGGTCGTCAATTTTGTTGTGGAAACAGTCGGGAAGGATACTGATGTACCTGTTTTATTGTTCAGTGTTTTGGAATCTTTGTAAGCTCTGTCGTGGGTTTTGATGATGGTAGTTATTGATACTGTTGGGTTTCGTTTCTGTCTTGAAGGTTGTTTGTGAATAACATCTTTCGGTGTGACAGTATCTTATTGCAACTCTTTTGGAATTGTTTCCTTTTTCATTGGGGTAACGAGATTTAACCGTTACAGAATGCATTATGGATGTATGTATATTATACATTGGAACGACTCTGTAGAGTTTAGTGAATGATTTGTATAAATGGATCACTGAGGAAGTTATACATATTTATATTTGAATGTTGGATATGTGTATTATATTAGAACGGCTCTGTGGAGTCCTCTGAACAAATCGTATACTATGATCCACTGCTGAGGATATAGATACCTCCTTGAGTTTTGTTAACTTGAATTCCGTTGGAATCTTGTAGAAGTAGCAGGTCATGCGACCTCTATTATTTGTAATGGAATTTAGTACTGATTCCCAGGGTTTACATTTATGTCTCCTTAGGTGTAAGCTTGTTCGAGAATTTTGACGAGATTCAGTTGAATTCTTTGTTATGAAAATCGGTATTTGAATTGCTTACACTTGGTTTTTGTCGAATGCTTACCTTAATTGGCATAGATTGATTCTTTATCTATTTTATCTTATACTGTTGTTGGGTTCCGTGGTTATGGATAATAACCCGTTAACAGTATGCAATGTAAATATAGATTCATATTCGTTTTAATCAGAATGACTCCGTGGAGTCTATTGAATGATTTATATGTTTAAATCACTTGTTCATGGTTGAAAATAGATGAATATTGGAAATGGTTGTTCCAGCGACTTAAGGGAATAACATGTATTTTGATCTCTGTTATTTCGTAAGAATACCATCGTGTCGCAAAGATTTTGTGGTATGATTCTTTTGGTATATTTTACGTCTTGATGCATTGTGCAAATTTGTGTAAAAGATTGGCAAGGGTGCAGTCGGATTCCTTGTTTTGAAATCAGTAATTAAATTTGCTTGCCTGATTTTTATTATGCTCCGTTGATGAGCTCAGTTGGAATCATATGCAATTATTTGCCTTGTTACCACTGTTTGGAATCATTTGAATTCTTGAAAGGTAACCTGTATTTCTGTCTCTTATTGAACCTGATATTTGGACACTGTCGTTTGTCATTGTTTGATTTCCTTGAGTATGGAAAATTATTTCGTGTTTTGGCTCTGTTGAAATGAGTCGCGAATACCATACTTTAGACTTGCATGCGCCAAGGTTAGAATAGATTTGCTATATTCTTTTCCGTTTACTCCTGTCTGACTGAGACTGGGCATGTTCGGAAATTTTGTGTGATTGTCTTGGCTTAGTCTTAGGGAAACATCCAATAGCCTAATGCAATGTAGTCTATTGTTGACCGCAATTCTAGAGGTTCTTTGATTTCGAACTTGGGTCGTAAAGCCTTGTTGTGTTCGATTTTTATATTGACAGTAATTCTTCTTGTGGTTTGACGGACTTGTTCGTATACATACTGGATGAATGCATCTCATATGTGTAGACGGTACAGTAGTGAACTTGTGCGAAGGGAAGTATGAAAGATTTGGTTCTTTCTCTTCTATTATTCTAATACTTGTTGATATCTGCCTAACAGTTGGAATTGTTCTTGTATCTTATTGGTGGAATCATGTTTACTTGTTTGGATAATTGATCTCATTTAAACAGGGTGTTTAATGAAAACAATTGATGGATTGCAATTGTTTTAAGAGTTAGTGCTTATCATGCTCAGTTCATTGAACTGACTCATGTTGACTATTTTTGCAGATGGTTGCCGTAAGAGGTAAAAGCAATGCAGATCTGACAGGCTGATCAGATTATTTAATTTGTTTTATAATGAATTACTGCTGGAATTTATAAGTGTACTAAATGTGGAAAGATGTTCTTTTCCGTTAGTATTGTAACAAGTATGCTGCTTGCATAAAATGTAATTGTATAGTTTTGAAAGGAATGGAAATAAGTGGTTGTTACTTATGTGTTGTATTCTATTTCTGATAGTTGACCTTCTTCGGTTTTTATACCAGAATGGCAATGTTATCTTTGTGTGATTTGGATGCTTTTGTGATTGACAATGAAAGCTTAAAGAAAATGTGATTGAATTTATATGAGTGTTTAGCAGATCTTATTGTTCTAGCGAAAGCAATATTGAATTTAAATAATTGTCTTTCTAAAAGATGGGTTAAAAATGAACCTAAGCAGAATGCTAAACAAGCTGAATTAAATTACTGATCCCTAGTCTTGATTATGACAGGACATCACTTATTTGGATTCTTAATCATTTATATCCTTATACTAATAAGTATGATATAAATTCAGTTAAGAGAACTGATATAAATCAAATGGGGTTGGATGGAAATCTCAAGTAAAGGTTATGAGATATTGTCCAATTCTGTTGTTTTAGAATCATGGATATTCTAATGACTCCTTGATGAGACCATGACCTTAATAACTCCACCATGTAATGGGTTTTATTGAGAAAGGTCGTCTTAAGGCGAAGAATCCAGGGATTTGGGAAGGCTAACCTATGGGGGAGGTCTTAAAAGTAATTTAATACTCAAAGTGCATAACGCATATTAATAAGTAGATCTTTTCGAGGCGGATTTAAAGGTTGACGGCACAAGACAACTGCAGGGTTGTACCTCCGAGAAGATTAGGATCTTCTCGAAGTTACAACAATGCAGGTGACTTATGGCGACACCCTTTGCATTGATCGCTAAGATTTACACTTGTGATCGGATTAGTTACTCAGGGACCGATTAGGAATGTGGTCAGGTTATAAGGCTGCCTAGGAGGTTCGGGGTATCTTGACACATTGGTCTAACTGCAGGGTTAAACCAGTATGTCACCGTATCCCTAATCCTCATGGGCATCCATATAACATTATCACCTTGTTAATCTATCTCCGAGTGATTAAGTTGTGAAAGGAAGGACTGACAGTAGTCAGTGTAGGACATTCTATATAACATAAGAATGGGGTGAAGGGCGTATTCCAGATTGACGAGTATGCCGTTAAGGAATACGAGACATAAACAGTATGTTTCAAATCTTTGGCCAAAGTATCGCAAGCTGCTGATTGCGTTGTCCTAATTCACCTAGTCTAAGGGATGAGATGCCGATGAATAATAGTAACAATTATTCAGTTAGGTTCCTTGGACAGAGCATTCTGAATCCCAGAGTAGGGAAGAGAACCGCAAGAGTAAAGTGTTAACTAAAAACACCAACTCTTATTACTCATGAATAGATCGGTAGATTACCGAGTCATGGAATGAATAGATCGGAAGTACTCCGAGTCATTACAATTGCATATGGTTGTCTGTTATATGAATGGTTATTTGATTTGTGAGTTCTAAATTATGTATTTAGAACCAGGATGCAATTATCAAAAAAAAAAAAAAAAAAAAAATTACTTGTTCTAAGGTATAAATTGGGGATGTTACATCTTGGTATTAGAGCTGAAGGTTGCAGCTCTTGGACCTATTGTGTCCATAATCTGATAAAAACCTGAATTTTCTTGTAACAGAAAATGGTTAGAACAAGGGGAAACGTTGCGGGTAATGCTCCACCTGAAGGAGGAGCAGCAACAACCCAGAAACTTGATGAGATCCTTGCTGCCCTGTTGGACACAAGAGATCACTTATTTGTACTTGAACAGCGGTGATGGGAAATGAGGAGGATGAAGAAGCTGATAATAATAATCAGCAACCTCCTGAGGACAACCCCGACATGGGTGTTGATGTTAATGCTGGAAATGCACGCCAACCGAGAAAAAAAAAGGCCAGGTTAGCGTGCAGAACTCACTAATGATATAAAAAGGATAAGTCCATCTAAGTTTGATGGCACCACATTAGGAGATGGAGCGAGAACTCGGCTCGTGAAATGGAGAAGTACTTTGCAATAAGGAACTTCTCGGAGGAAACCAAAACTATTTGGGAGCCTATCGGCTTTCTCACGAAGCATCTTCGTGGTGGGATAGTAAAGCTGAACTAAACATTGATGAGACCAATATTACTTGGGATCAATTTAAAGGCTATTTTAGGCAACGTTGGCTGCCACAACTTTTCTATGATCGAGAAAATGACAAATTTCAGAACTTAGCTCAAGGGAAGCTAAGGTGGCCGAATCTTGGGAGCGGTTTACAAAACTCCTCAAGTATGTACCGAGATCAAACCGTGCGAAAAGTTCGGGATACGGAAATTCATCATGGGATTGAATCCGTGATAGGGGAGAGGTCGATGTTCACAGTCCAACCACTATGGAAGGAGTTGTTGAAAAGGCCATAAGGCAAGAACAGAAATTAAAGGCTATTTCTGCTCATAAGGAGGAAGTGCGGAAGAAGACTGCAAACCCTTCTTCAACCTCTCTTGCACCCAGAAAAGGACCATGGAAAAAGTTTGGAAACAAGAGTAAGTTTCCAGGAGATAACAATAAGAAAGCAGCAGTAAATAAGCCTGCTGGAAACGTAAAGGATAATTTTGCTAAAAATTATAATAATGGGCAGAAGCCCTATGGAGGACAGCGTGACAATTACAAAGCTGGAGGTAACTTTGAGCCTAAAAAGGGACCTGTAGGAGGCTGCTACAATTGTGGCAAGGACCACTATGCTAATCAATGCCCTTTGAAGAAGGATGATCGTAATCAGCAGCATAAGATACATCATGCGATGCAGAGATGCATAAGCAAGCTGAAAAGCAAGTAACACCTATAGAAGTTCCGGGTAAGTTATTCGGCATACCTGTCACAATTCTTTTTGATACAGGAGCTACTGAATGTTTTATTTCTAATAAACTTGCTTCTAAACTTAAAAGAAAAGCTGGAAAAATGGATAAATCTTGGACTGTACAGTATGGTAATAATTCTGTTCATACAGTAAGTATGTGTCTTTTTGGGGCAGTCCTTGACTTACCTAACTTTTCCACGGAAGTTGACCTCTATGTTGCACCTTTGGGATCGTATGACATTGTCATCGGTGTCAATTGGTTAGCTGACCATAAGGCAAAGGTAGATTGCTATGAAAAGAACATAAAGTGTTTAGATGATCAGCTGGAAACAACAGAGATTCAAGGGGTGAAATGGGAAATTTCAGTTAGAAAACTGTCAGCTATGCAGCTTAAAAAGGCTAAGAATAAAGGTTGTACTCTTTATGCAGTAAAGATATCAGAATCTTCAGAAGAAGATGGTGATTACATGAAGCAAATTCCTCTGTTACAAAGTTTCAGGGATGTTTTTCCTGAAGAATTACCAGGGTTACCACCCAAGAGAGAATTTGACTTCACCATTGAAATCAAGCCAGGAACAGAACCTATTTCCAAAGCACCTTATCGGATGACTACTACTGAGTTAGTCGAGCTTAAGGCACAGTTGCATGAACTTTTGACAAAAGGTTTGATTAGACCAAGTGTTTCACCTTGGGGTGCACCTGTAATATTTGTGAAAAAGAAGGATGGAACACTAAGGCTGTGTATTGATTATCGGATGTTGAACAAAGCAACAATCAAGAACCGATATCCACTTCCAAGGATCGATGATCTGTTTGATCAGATGCGTGGAGCAGCGGTTTATTCTAAGATAGATCTTCGATCTGGTTATCATCAGTTAAGGATTAAAGAAGAAGACATTCATAAAACAGCTTTCCGAACAAGGTACGGACATTATGAATTCACAGTTCTACCCTTTGGATTAACTAATGCACCATGGCCTTTATGAATTTAATGAACAATATCTTTCAAGAATACCTGGACAAGTTTGTACTTGTATTCTTGGACGATATTCTCATTTATTCTAAAAGCGTTGAGGAGCACAATGAGCATTTGAAGATAGTTTTGGGAATTTTGAGAAAGAGGAAGTTGTATGGTAAGTTATCCAAATGTTCTTTCTTTGATTCAGAAGTTCACTATTTGGGTCATGTTATAAGTAAAGAAGGAATTGTTGTAGATCCTTCAAAAATAGTGGCAATAACTGAGTGGCCTGCACCAAAGAATGTGCACGAAGTAAGAAGCTTCATGGGTCTTGCTGGTTATTATAGAAAATTTGTAAAGGATTTTTCTAAAGTAGCTGCACCAATAACTTCATTACAGAAGAAGGATAAGAAATTCATGTGGAATGATAAGTGCGAAGCGGCTTTCAAAAGTTTGAAAGACCAGTTGACTTCTGCACCTATACTAGTGTACTGCAGACCTAATGGGAGTTTCTTGTTGTATGAGATGCTTCGGGGAAGGCCTTGGAGGTGTTTTGTTACAAAATGATCGAGTCATAGCATATGAAAGTAGAAAACTTAAGTTACATGAGCTGAATTATGCCCCTCATGATTTGGAACTTGCTGCCATTGTTCATGCACTTCAAGTCTGGAGACACTACTTACTAGGGAAACCTTTTGAGTTGAAAACTGATCACTTAGGACTGAAATATATTTTTACTCAGCCCAATCAACGAGACGAGAGAAGGTGGTTAGAATTTTTATCACGATATGACTTTGATATTAGCTATATCAAAGGGAAGGAGAATAGAGTAGCTGATGCTCTAAGTCGTAGGAGGCACATTTCTGCTCTTATAACATTAAGAACTCAGTTTAAAGACGAGGTAAAAAGTGCCTCGAGAATCGATGCATACTTTCGGCAAATAGTAAAAGCGCTTGCTGCTTGAGAACCTAAGGATATAAGGTATAAAGGTTTTCATTTCGATAATGAAGGAATCTTGCGTTATGAAAACAGGGTATATGTACCTATGCTGAACGATTTGAGAAAGAAGTTGTTAGTTGAATTTCACAATTCACCTTTCTCTGGACACCCAGGTATCACAAAAATGCTTGCTGATTTAAAACAGCAATACTTCTGGAAAGGTATGAAAAAGGATGTGATTAATTTTGTGACTCATTGTCTGGAATGTCAGCGGGTGAAGGCAGAACATATGCACCCGGCTGGACTGTTATATCCTCATAGCATACCGCAGTACAAATGGCAAGTAATAACCATGGATTTTGTACAAGGACTACCTATGTCTAGGAATAAACATGATGTTATCCTGGTAGTTGTAGATAAACTGACCAAGGTAGCTCATTTCATCGCTGGAAATCTAAAGGATGATTCACCAGTGCTGGCCAAAAGATTCGTACACGAAATTTTCAGATTACATGGTGTACCGTAACCGATTATATCGACGAGGGGATCCTAGAATGACGTCAAGGTTTTGGAAAACGCTTAACGCAACCCTAGGAATGAAACTAAACTTCAGTTCTGCATATCATCCGGAAATGGATGGACAAACTGAGAGGGTAAATCAAGTGTTGGAGGACATGTTGCGAATGTATTGCATGGATCAACAGTATAAATGGGAAGAGTATCTTCCATTAGTTGAGTTCGCATACAACAATACTTATCACTCATCTCTCAAAATGGCACCATTTGAAGCGCTTTATGGAAGAAAGTGCAGAACCCCTGTAAGTTGGGACAGTGTTGAGGATAGAGTGGTAATTGGACCAGAGATTCTCACAGAAATGGAACAGCAAGTTAAGCTGATTCGTGAACGACTAAAGGAAGCAGTGGATAGACAGAAGAGCTATGCTGACCTTAAGCGGGTTGATAGAAAGTTTGAGCTTGGTGATAAGGTTTTTCTTCGTGTTAAACCCAGAAAGAGTTCTATAACTTTTGGCAAGGCTGCCAAGTTGTCACCTCGATTCGTGGGACCTTTCGAAATTGTCGAAATAATCAATCCTGTAGCTTATCGTTTAGCATTGCCACCTGCTTTATCTCGCATGCATGATGTTTTCCATATTTCTTTGCTTAAGAAATACGTTTCAGATCTGTCACATGTTTTAAATTGGAATTCCTTGCAGGTCCAAGACCCAGGAATAATCGTGGTTAAACCCACACGAGTGCTGGAAACTCGCCATTTGCATTTAAGAAATCGTGATTTACAGCAATGTAAGGTCCAGTGGGACCAGTTTAGCGAGGAAAGTGCAACTTGGGAAAATCTGGAAGAGATGAAAATTGCTTTTCCTTCTCTTTTTCAAACAGAATGAAATCTGTTGACAAAACATACTTTTATGAACTTATTGTTTTTAAGTATTTATGAAAGCCAGATGAAGGCAGACTTTATTCAGGTTGAATAAAATGTGTTGTGACATTGATTTCTGGAACTATTCAAATATGAAATAGGCACATTATTTGTGTACTGATAAATTGATTGACCTGAAGGTTAATTTAATATGTAATTCATCGGGACGATGAATCTTTTTAGGAGGGAAGCATGTAACACCCTGAAACTGTTGTTACTTCCTCCTGAGCATACAAGTGTTGATATGTGATTTCTTGTAAAAGGATGTGTTCCTTGATTTAGAAATCATGCTTGATATGTACTGTAATTTCTTTGCAGATCTTTGACTGAGTCAGAATATGTTTAGACTCTTTTATCTATTTCATTTTGCATCTGAGTTTAATCTGATCTCGGAATGAATTATAGAGTTATCCATCTTTAAGATCTAATCTTGGATCAGTGGAATTGATCCAAGTATTGCTCTAAGTCTGTTCGTGATGAATTAAAAATTACAGACCTTGAACAGGTTGCAAGGTCTAGAAGCATTTAATAAGCTAGTCAGGAGTATGACTCAGGCTGATCAAGTGAAATGAAATGGTTCCCGATATGGAAGTATATCTGGAAGGTCTCGATTGTGGACCAGGTAATAATTCGGTTACATACGATTCTGCAGCCTAAGGCAGAACAAGAGCTAACCCTGTTCAGGAAGGTATGATGTAGGTCTTTTTCTGAGTATACAGAATGTAGACCTAACAGGAATTATTAATGATTAGTAACTTAAGACTAAACCTAACCTAGGGGTTAGATTAGTGTTAATCTAACCTAGACCTAGGCTAAGTGTTAATGTCCTAAGTTAGTATCTATGTGTAATATGGTTAGAATATGTATTATCCTAAATTCTAACCTAAGATACTAACCTAACTATGATCAAGAATGTAAAGGTGCCTATGGAGGGTGCGAACCATGGGCGGCGTTTTCTATGTTATTAAATGCATGGGATAAGGATGAAGGACAGAGTCTTGGCGGAGGTTTTGGGAACGGCTAACTTGTGCCGACGTGGCAATTCGCCAAAACTGGAAATGGACTTGAGATTTCATTTGTCTGTCGCCAACTTTGGCGGTCGGTGGCAGTGGAGTTTGAGTGGGAAAGTTGGTGTAAATGCATTCAATGCGCTCGATAGTCGAGCTCGGAACTCGCGTGAAGGCATGCAAACTGGGAAGTTGTTGGTTTGTTTGGCTTATCGCGATTTTCGTTTTCTCTCTCTGCCTGTTCACTGGTTCTTCGCACCATCTTCTTGGAGTTGCATGGCGAGTATGAGGGTATCTAGCTCTTTTCTCTGGCAAGGAGAATATATATGCCATGGAGATAACAAAATTTTGTTGATCGCTCTAACTTGGAAAAGGAAAAGGAAGTCTGAGCTCTTCCAGTGGTCTGCTTCGGAATTTTGAGCAAAAATCCAGGCATGTTAGGCCCTAACCTTTAAAAATCTTGTTGTCTTTCAAGTGATTTCATTAGAACAACTCTGTTCAAATGATTTAAGGAATTAGATGTTTATCTATGGATGTCTTGTGTGATTTTCTTGGTACAGTATCTCTTCTGGTTCGAATTTTCATTTATCCTTTGATGGGTGTTTATTAAATTCGAACTGTGGCATTATTTCTTTGTGTTTGCATTCTGGCTTAAATATGCGAAACATATGAAATGTGGGAATGCTCGGCCTATTCGGCGTGAGCCCATTAATCGTTCCTGTAATGGGTATAGACCATTGTTATGTTTGTCGATTTTTGGTCGTCAATTTTGTTGTGGAAACAGTCGGGAAGGATACTGATGTACCTGTTTTATTGTTCAGTGTTTTGGAATCTTTGTAAGCTCTGTCGTGGGTTTTGATGATGGTAGTTATTGATACTATTGGGTTTCATTTCTGTCTTGAAGGTTGTTTGTGAATAACATCTTTCGGTGTGACAGTATCTTATTGCAACTCTTTTGGAATTGTTTCCTTTTTCATTGGGGTAACGAGATTTAACCGTTACAGAATGCATTATGGATGTATGTATATTATACATTGGAACGACTCTGTAGAGTTTAGTGAATGATTTGTATAAATGGATCACTGAGGAAGTTATACATATTTATATTTGAATGTTGGATATGTGTATTATATTAGAATGGCTCTGTGGAGTCCTCTGAACAAATCGTATACTATGATCCACTGCTGAGGATATAGATACCTCCTTGAGTTTTGTTAACTTGAATTCCGTTGGAATCTTGTAGAAGTAAGAGTCATGCGACCTCTGTTATTTGTAATGGAATTTAATCGATTCCCAGGGTTTACATTTATGTCTCCTTAGGTGTAAGCTTGTTCGAGAATTTTGACGAGATTCAGTTGAATTCTTTGTTATGAAAATCGGTATTTGAATTGCTTACACTTGGTTTTTGTCGAATGCTTACCTTAATTGGCATAGATTGATTCTTTATCTATTTTATCTTATACTGTTGTTGGGTTCCGTGGTTATGGATAATAACCCGTTAACAGTATGCAATGTAAATATAGATTCATATTCGTTTTAATCAGAATGACTCCGTGGAGTCTATTGAATGATTTATATGTTTAAATCACTGTTCATGGTTGAAAATAGATGAATATTGGAAATGGTTGTTCCAGCGACTTAAGGGAATAACATGTATTTTGATCTCTGTTATTTCGTAAGAATACCATCGTGTCGCAAAGATTTTGTGGTACAGATTCTTTTGGTATATTTTTACGTCTTCAGTCTGTGCAAATTTGTGTAAAAGATTGGCAAGGGTGCAGTCGGATTCCTTGTTTTGAAATCAGTAATTAAATTTGCTTTCCTGATTTTTATTATGCTCCGTTGATGAGCTCAGTTGGAATCATATGCAATTATTTGCCTTGTTACCACTGTTTGGAATCATTTGAATTCTTGGAAGGTAACCTGTATTTCTGTCTCTTATTGAACCTGATATTTGGACACTGTCGTTTGTCATTGTTTGATTTCCTTGAGTATGGAAAATTATTTCGTGTTTTGGCTCTGTTGAAATGAGTCGCGAATACCATACTTTAGACTTGCATGCGCCAAGGTTAGAATAGATTTGCTATATTCTTTTCCGTTTACTCTGTCTGACTGAGACTGAGCATGTTCGGAAATTTTGTGTGATTGTCTTGGCTTAGACTTAGGGAAACATCCAATAGCCTAATGCAATGTAGTCTATTGTTGACCGCAATTCTAGAGGTTCTTTGATTTCGAACTTGGGTCGTAAAGCCTTGTTGTGTTCGATTTTTATATTGACAGTAATTCTTCTTGTGGTTTGACGGACTTGTTCGTATACATATTGGATGAATGCATCTCATATGTGTGTAGCGATGTTTAGTAGTGAACTTGTGCGAAGGGAAGTATGAAAGATTTGGTTCTTTCTCTTCTATTATTCTAATACTTGTTGATATCTGCCTAACAGTTGGAATTGTTCTTGTATCTTATTGGTGGAATCATGTTTACTTGTTTGGATAATTGATCTCATTTAAACAGGGTGTTTAATGAAAACAATTGATGGATTGCAATTGTTTTAAGAGTTAGTGCTTATCATGCTCAGTTCATTGAACTGACTCATGTTGACTATTTTTGCAGATGGTTGCCGTAAGAGGTAAAAGCAATGCAGATCTGACAGGCTGATCAGATTATTTAATTTGTTTTATAATGAATTACTGCTGGAATTTATAAGTGTACTAAATGTGGAAAGATGTTCTTTTCCGTTAGTATTGTAACAAGTATGCTGCTTGCATAAAATGTAATTGTATAGTTTTGAAAGGAATGGAAATAAGTGGTTGTTACTTATGTGTTGTATTCTATTTCTGATAGTTGACCTTCTTCGGTTTTTATACCAGAATGGCAATGTTATCTTTGTGTGATTTGGATGCTTTTGTGATTGACAATGAAAGCTTAAAGAAAATGTGATTGAATTTATATGAGTGTTTAGCAGATCTTATTGTTCTAGCGAAAGCAATATTGAATTTAAATAATTGTCTTTCTAAAAGATGGGTTAAAAATGAACCTAAGCAGAATGCTAAACAAGCTGAATTAAATTACTGATCCCTAGTCTTGATTATGACAGGACATCACTTATTTGGATTCTTAATCATTTATATCCTTATACTAATAAGTATGATATAAATTCAGTTAAGAGAACTGATATAAATCAAATGGGGTTCAGATGGCAATCTCAAGTAAAGGTTATGAGATATTGTCCAATTCTGTTGTTTTAGAATCATGGATATTCTAATGACTCCTTGATGAGACCATGACCTTAATAACTCCACCATGTAATGGGTTTTATTGAGAAAGGTCGTCTTAAGGCGAAGAATCCAGGGATTTGGGAAGGCTAACCTATGGGGGAGGTCTTAAAAGTAATTTAATACTCAAAGTGCATAACACATATTAATAAGTAGATCTTTTCGAGGCGGATTTAAAGGTTGACGGCACAAGACAACTGCGGGGTTGTACCTCCGAGAAGATTAGGATCTTCTCGAAGTTACAACAATGCAGGTGACTTATGGCGACACCCTTTGCATTGATCGCTAAGATTTACACTTGTGATCGGATTAGTTACTCAGGGACCGATTAGGAATGTGGTCAGGTTATAAGGCTGCCTAGGAGGTTCGGGGTATCTTGACACATTGGTCTAACTGCAGGGTTAAACCAGTATGTCACCGTATCCCTAATCCTCATGGGCATCCATATAACATTATCACCTTGTTAATCTATCTCCGAATGATTAAGTTGTGAAAGGAAGGACCTGAGTGAGTCGGTGTAGGACATTCTATATAACATAAGAATGGGGTGAAGGGCGTATTCAGTTGATGAGTATGCCGTTAAGGAATACGAGACATAAACAGTATGTTTCAAATCTTTGGCCAAAGTATCGCAAGCTGCTGATTGCATTGTCCTAATTCACCTAGTCTAAGGGATGAGATGCCGATGAATAATAGTAACAATTATTCAGTTAGGTTCCTTGGACAGAGCATTCTGAATCCCAGAGTAGGGAAGAGAACCGCAAGAGTAAAGTGTTAACTAAAAACACCAACTCTTATTACTCATGAATAGATCGGTAGATTACCGAGTCATGGAATGAATAGATCGGAAGTACTCCGAGTCATTACAGCTGCATATGGTTGTCTATTATATGAATGGTTATTTGATTTGTGAGTTCTAAATTATGTATTTAGAACCAGCATGCAATTATCAAAAAAAAAAAAAAAAAAAAAAATTTACTTGTTCTAAGGTATAAATTGGGGATGTTACAAAGACCTTGAATAGTGGTGGTCACTTTGTTTTAAAAAGTTGCAGAGCTACATTGGTGTGAAAAATGTTGAGCCATTTGAAATAAACGAAGGGGATTAGTACCATATTGGAGAGAAAGGGAACTTTAAGGGTTTGTATGTTAGAAGATTTTTTTCTATTAAATTGGAGTATGAAGAAAATGCTTATGTAAAATAGAATAAGGAAAAATATCCCTTAGTATTTTGTTGAAAAGTAAAATGAAGAAAGGGCCTATGATCCTGAAAAGTGGTAAGATCCCATGTGCTCACATTCTTAAAGGAAACCAAAAGCTCATGGAGGAATATTCAATCCAAGTCCCTATAAAGGAACAAAGTGTCTAACTCAAACCTAAGCCACGTGGTGAGATTAATCCCACCTAGCCTCGCATATAGTGCCCCATCTCACATATAATGCATAGGGCTTATGACATGTGTCATCATCATAAAGTTTTCTAAAAATTAGTCATAAAGTTGAAAAAGATAATGTAGAGACTTTAAATATTCCCCTTGTAAATTGTCATGTATCCCTAAAGCTCGTTTATATAAAAACGACCTATATAACTTCATGAGGCCATATATTTTTCTACATCAATTTAATTTGTTGGTCCTCAATTCTACACCCCTTGGTGGCCTGACAACATTATCTTGGGAAGGGGATGCTTGGATGGTGGTAGACTGGGTGGTATATCATTTTGTAGCCGGGGAGGGGTCTAACACTTTATTTGGGATCAAACTTTGAGGTGATTGAGGGTCACATAAAAGGGGATGGCCTCATCCTACTACTTTTGGTCCTTCCTTGAACTAGGGTGAGAGAACCCATAGTGTAAACTAAATATAGAGGGAGAGATAAATTATTTGTTCCTTCTGATATGTTTCAATGATGGATCAATCGAGTGATTAACTAAAATGTGGAAATATCCTATAGTTAATCTAATCTAGAACGACATGTAAATGCAGTAAATAAATGCAATAAAGAAGTATGTAAATGACCTAAATAACTATGCAAAAGGAAATGCTAACCCTAATGTGTAATAGAGAAGAGGAAAAAACTCAATTTGATTTGTTGATCTTGCGGGACTATGTCATAGAAATGACTAGAGGAACATGAAACAATAATGATTGTGCAAAGGTCTCAAAAAGGATGGATTTGGGTTAACTAGGTGGACTAGATCACATAGAGAGGGACATGGGCACCTATGGGCGCTCTAGTATGCAAAATGGTTGCCCTGGTTTGTGTGATAGGTTCAAAACCGAGTTTCACATGTTCGAAGGTGGTTTGAAACTGTTGTTATATGTCACATTGGATTCATTGTACTGCTTCAAGTGTCATTGATAATCCAAGATGTATAGAGGACATGTAAAAGACTAAAGAAGAGTATCAAAAAAATAAAAAATAAAGAATGCAAATGAATGGGTAGAACCGACCTCAGCAGCCATAATAGTGGGCTTACTAACTAAGCACTTGCACTAAATTTTATACCCAAATGTAGTTCTGATGTGTGTGTGCATAATGTGCCCTAGGTTCTCTTATTCTAGTCGCACTTTGTGAAGTAGGGAGTAATAACTAGATGTAGAAAATGTAATAAAATGTGTGCATGAAATAGAATAGAATCCCTCCCCCTATGCTTGTGTGATGTAGATGAACCAACCTTGTCCTTGTGATGGAGCTAATGGATGCAAATGATCTCCAAATGGATGTAACTCTAGGTGGATGATAGTAGTGATTAGTGCTTGGTCCCTCATTATGGTCTCATAATTTTATATTTATAGGGTTCTCTTGATCTAATTTCATAATTAACCTAAAATAGCCTACCACCAAAAAGAAAAAGATCTCAAATAGTTAGAAAGATCCCAAAAAGTGGTAGGAAAGTGTAAAAAGGATCAAGGCACACTTGGTGGGACCAGGGAGCCCATGTGCACCCTAGTACTATCTCCGGGTTCCCAGTCAAGGATAAAATAACGTAAAGTGATGAAATCTGATTGGGCATGTAGGTGTAAAAGGTCGGGAATGAAAAATTAAAATAAGAGAAGATGGCCAAAAGACCGAGTTTAATTTGTACTTTCTTCACTCAAAAACCTTCTAAATAGTAGTATGAGACTGGGACTAAATAATATCTAAAGTGCATGATGTTATGTATACATTTGCCCCCACTTTATGTTGGTGAGCAGAAAGCTTGGTAACATAAAGTAGATAGAGATGCATACCTGATGTCCATGAATATTATGGTATAAAATGCGCCAAAGGACTAGAAAAAGCGTGAAATGACAAAAAGATGATGGAGTGTGGAAACTATAGATGAAAATGCACAAAAAATTGAGGAGAGTGAACCTATGGCAAAAACGTGTGTGTAGATGCTGATGTGTGTGATGTACCTACATGGTTAGTATAGTGTGGGCTGTCACAAAGTGTTGTTGTTACCCCCATTTGAATGCTTGTTTCTCATACAACCGGACTTGATCCATGTCGAGAAAGAGATTGTAGAAGGATATCTGTATTGTGAGTTTTTGGGTGATCTCACGCCACCCCGACCAAAGAGATTTTGGGTGAACATTGCATTATTCTCCTTCATGTAATTGCTTCCCGAATGTGTGTGAAGAGACCTTTGTATATCCTTTTTTTTTGGCAATCCGACACCATTGACCAAAGTAGTGTAGGGAGGAACACCCACTGTAACCTCAAAGCTTATAACTGCTCTCTAGAATGCCAAGGACAACCATGTCCTATAAAATCTGTTATGTATGGGGTTCATATACTAGTTTGAACCCACTCGTTATATAAAACTTAACTAACATGTGTAGAATCTCTGTAGTGTGTAGAAAAGCCCTAATGATGACCCCCTCTTTGGGGGCATATGCAACAAAGATGATAGGAGAAATGTGGCCCCAAAAGAGGACCAACCACATGAACTTTGAAACTCTACCTTGTAGAGGGAAGGGAATGTGCTTGGTAGAAAAAAAACCGTGCACAAACAAGAAGGCTATCCAAAAACAAGTGTTAGTAACGTAAATAGGTATAAGCTACCAAACAAAGTAGTAAAAACGCAATAAAAAAATATACCGCAAAAATGAGTTGCAAACATGGGACATAACTCATGATTTCGTAAGACACATAAGGCCATCATGGCCGCAAACAACAAACAAGTGTGCACACCAAACATAGGGCAAGGCCCACATACAAAACAAACAATAATAGATAATGTAACAAACAAGTATGGAAGAAAATATCCCTACATAACAAATACTACACATGAAGCACCCATTAACATGTTAGAAATACAATTAGTATGCCAAAATCATGTAGAACCAAGTAATGTAAAGTGCTAAGTACAAAATGAAACAATAACACCTAGAAGAGACAAATGTGGATGCCCCCAATGACCAGTGTAGGAAGGGTAGAAGGTGAGCATCCATGTTATGTGTAAGATACCTATATCTATGATCATAAATAGAAAAATATGTGAACGCACATGTGTGGATGATATAGATAAATGACATACAAGTAATATAACTAGCATGTGTAATAAAGTGACCATGAACAAGCAAAATTAAACAAGAGTAAGAGTAACCAAAGTATGCAGTATGTTGTGAATGGATGGAATGGAATGCAAAATGGAGTGATAGGAGCCACATGCCCCCAAGTGAATGGAAATATATATAGTGAGGCTCATTTTCCCCCTCGCAGTCAAGAATGAACTATAAATGAGAGTGCATCATCGGGAAATGGTTGAAGTGTGTGTTGTGTCTAACGCGTTGTGATGAATGTGTAGGTGTAGTGATGAGATGTGACCTAGCAATGATGTGTGTGTGAACCCTATAACCAAAGCATATATCACAACCAGATGAATGTATAAGTGATGATTTATCCTAAGCGTATATCACTATAAGATGAATGGATGAGTGATGATTTATCCCTAAGCATATATCACTATGAGATGAAAAGAGGGAGTGGTGATGTAACCTAAGGTGTATACCACTACAAAATGATAGAATGGGTGACCATTTATCCTAAAGCATATGACACTAACCTATTAATGTCACCTAATGAAAGGATGAATGATGAATGCGTAAGTATGATAAGGTCCATTTGATTTGTAAACCCTCGGTAGTCAAGTATGGACCGAGGAACTAAAGTGCATCATAGGGTAGTGAGTGTAGCATGTAGAAGACAATGTAATATGTGTGATGATAATAGATGACCATGTGAAGAGTATATTATGTAATGTGTGATGTATGAGATGTAATGTATGTAGACTAATATTAGTATGTATGATGAGTAGTATATGAGGCTAGAGGCGTATGAGTCCCTGTATGATAAATGTGTAAATGTCAAAATGTTGTAGAGTAAATATAGAATGTAAGTTGTATGATGCAAGAGCGTGACATGTGGTGTCTTATGTGTAGTGTGTGGGGTTCATGTGTAGTAAGCCCTCAATAGTCAAGTGTGGACTGAAGCACAAGAGTGTGTCATCGGGTAAAGACGACTCGATAACATATGTATGACTGTGCAAGATGGGATGATGATTGATGAGGTATATGCGAGTGCTAGGAGTGTAATGTAGTGAATGAATGATAATGCAAAAATGAGAGACATGTTAATGATAATGTGATGGGGGGGATGTGTGAGAGTCGATGCCCCCAAGTAGAGAGGATGAAGAATTCCAATCATGTGATATCATCTAGAAGATCATCGCTTATAGGATCAAAGTCGAAAGGATAAGCATTGGTGACTTGATAAACAAAAGTGTGTGGTTGATCACGCAATGAGCCATTAAGGTGTAAGTTATACATACCCATGGCATATTCTTCATTAGTAAATGGAGGAAGTGGACAACCATGTGCATACCACTGAGTGAGATTTTGTGTATAACCTAGAAAAGTGCTATTGCAAATGAAGATACATCCAAAAGGAATATGGAAAAAGATGTAGATATGATCAAGATCGAGAGTGCCCCCAATATAATCAAGCCATGATTTCCCTAATGTAAGTGGCGAGGAATGATGAGTTTTCCATAGATAGATAGTAAGATGAAAGACATGTAACCTATAAGTAGCAGTAATAGTGATGAAGCCATAATAGAGATGAGAATCATGAGGAGGTGTTGTCTAGCATGGTTTTTACCTTTGGTTTTCTTGATTGGTTCAAGGGGTAAAAACCGAGCTTGACCTCAATATGGTGGGGTTTCTAGGCAATCTGGCAATGTTGGTTATGTTTTTACTATGCACCGTGTGAAGTGATGGTTCAAATCTTCTTTCCATGTAGACAATCTTATAAAGATCACACTTAAACAAAATAATGTTATTGCTCGGAAAAAAATGCCTTAAGCTTTTATTTTTGTTTATGATCGTACTACAAGATAGTAAGATAATAAAATTTGACTATCACTTATTTAGATTAGGTACATATATAGCTAATATTAGTCATGGTTTAAAACCATAAATCAGAATCTGGTCTGTGTAAAGGTTTTTAGTCACGTTAGAGGCTACATAATCAATTATTTCTTCCTCCCCTGCAATGGTGTCAGAATCTGGAACAAAAATATAATCCTCCAGAAAATAAATCAAAGGATTCTTCTGGGGTGTCGAAGAGGTGAGCAAGGGGATTGTTGGTGCTTGATATGATGATGTGGTTGTGGTCTTCAACTACAGGTGCTGTGTTGTGGTCTTCTGATAAGTCTAAGCCCATCTTGTAAGCATACTCATACTGTGCTAGGTCTACATGAAGACTTATAGCTTCATAGTAAATGTCCTAGAATGATTTGGTGGCCTCTTGTATATGCTGCATTATTGTGAAGATATCCTCCAGAGGATGGAAGGATGTGTTTTGAATCGCGCAGAGCTCAAGATCGTGGATGAGTTCGCATTGTTCCCAATAGAGTAGATGTCGATGACGGGAAAAACACCAATATCATTTGTAGGATAATTTTTACTAATTAATGCCATCTGAAAGCCACATTCTGGATAAGATATTGACAGATAACAAGGAAAAATAATACATTTTGATCAAATTTGATAGAAAATGATTAAA
Organism: Taxus wallichiana var. yunnanensis; assembly: GCA_018340775.1. Lineage (NCBI taxonomy): Eukaryota > Viridiplantae > Streptophyta > Pinopsida > Cupressales > Taxaceae > Taxus > Taxus wallichiana. The sequence continues at coordinate 368,046,923 of CM031242.1, read as the reverse complement.
AAATAGAGAAATACAGGGATTGCTAGCGATTCAGGGGAATCGTTGCTGATTGATCAATCGCTAGCAATTGTTGCTAGTTCTAATAATTGATAAAATAGAGTTATAAGAATTGATTAAGCTATGCATTTTGATGATAAAAGAACATTAATTGTATATGAATGATGTCTAAATGAAATTTTACCAGTGATCGATTGCCTACAAAAGTAAAATTAAGATAAACTACCTTGCAAGATGGACCAATTGAACGGATTGATGAAAGAAGATGGTTGAATATTGAAAAATGAGCAATTTAATGATGGATTCAATGTTCTTCGGACAACATGGCATTGAAGAGAGTTGATATGAAGTGCTTGGATGTCTGAGACGTTGGAATTGAGACAAAATGCACCTGCAAAGCATGAGAATCCATTCTGGAAAGGAGGTGTGAATGCTTGTATTTATAGATCGCCGATGATCGGGAAAATCATCGGTGATTGCAGAAGATCTTAGTTTAGTTAAGAAAACAAGTGATTTTCTTCCATTTCAAGCAAGATATGATAGTCTCAAGGTTGTTAAGGTGGTGGCGTGGGTAAATTTGGTTAGGATAAGAGGAGTTAGTCTTTTTAGAAGGTTTAATTAGTTAGTGTTTTTGGAAGGTTTAGTTAATTAGGAGTAAGTTAGTGTTTTTGGAAGGTGTAGTTAATTAGGAGTGTGTTTTTAGGAAGGTGGTTTAGGTGGTTAATGAGGTGTTATAGTGAGGTGTCTTAGTTAACGTAGCGAGGCGTAAAAGGGGGGATTATTTTAATTAATTAGATTAATTGAATAATTTGTATGTGAGGGTGTGTGATTAATTAATTAACTCAAGATGATTTAAGAGGGCATAATGTCGTAAATGTGGTGTTTTTATTTGTAAGTGCATTTGAATCGAGGGATGTAAATTTTTGGTGTCTACATTTGCCCCTTTTGTCTGGCAATTTTTGACAATTTGCTAGACAAAAATGATAAAAAGGATTGTGTTGATATGGGTGAGTCTATTGTAGCGCAATATAGTGAACACCAATGTGCTTTTGTATTTTGCAAAAGGGTTCACCTCAATCGGAGAGGATGCAAACCAAAATACTGGTGAATCAATTGTCAGGGTGGCCAAAGGGCTCGACGCCTGTGGATGTATGATCCTTACTATGTAAAATTGTTGAGTGGGAAAACCAAGTGATGGGGGCCAAAGGGCTCATCTCCCATAGACATATGGTAAATCTCGATGTTGTATTTATGTTGTTTTGACAAGGGATCTTGAGGGCTAAGACCCTTTTAGGAGCATGGCACACTTGTGCGGAGGGTAAAATGTCATGTTTTTTAGCAATATAGGCATAGATGACCAAAATAAGGCAATCATTGATGATTAGGGAAATCGCTAGCGATTGAGGTTGTGGAAAATTTGGGGGTATAAATACCCAAATGGATTGTTTATTTATCAAATTGCACTGTATACGAAAACGACCTTGTTAGAGAGGGAAAAAAACATGTCTTGCGAGAAAAAGTTGACAAAATGGCCTCCTCGAGCCACAAACGGAAGCCTATCCTTGCTAAGGTAAGCTCTAAATTGTGTTTTTGTTTTTGTTTTCATAGATTTTAGGGATTTTTAGGGTTTTATATGGATTTAGGGCCATATCGAGGGGCGCGGATGCCTTAGGGCAAAATTACAAGAATCATTAGCGATTCACCTACAATTTAAATGGTTGGTGTTTTGAGTAAGAAAATATAGTTTTTAATAGAAGCATTTAACTTTATTGAATGTTTGAGGCAACATTATACATATTTGATTATTATTTTTTTATTTTTATTTTTGGCAAATAGTTTTTTGAAAGGGACTATACCCTTAAGAACAAAAGAGGGCCTAGAAGCCAGAATAGGAATGAGAACCAGAACAAAAAGGATCAAAATCCAGATGGGACAATGAAGCCCAAAGTAGCCAAAGAGCAGCTACCCCCAAAAAAAAAACAACACGAACACTGCAGAAAAGCAAAAAAAGACAAACATAATAACAACAATAATTACAAAGAAGTGTAGCAAAAGCACCCACAATTACTTCTTGGCGGCTTTGTCGATGCTGGATTTGATATTCTGCCAAGATTTGAACATAGCCAAAGTCGTCATGTGGGCAGAGTCAGTAACATCCAACTGATCAATTATTATACATATTTGATTATTATACTTGTGTTTTGTGAGGATAATTTACAATTGCAAGTCATTATTTTTAGATTTTTTTACATTGTTATTAATGTTCAAGTGTGTATGTGTATTTTGTAGGTAGATGCTCGGTGGACTATCCGTGAACTCATCCCTTTGATGTTAGATGAGGTTAGAGAGGATTTTTTTGATGATGACTGGGATCATTTGGGGGCTATGGGATTTGGTGAGTTCATATTTTACAGGTGAATTCACAGGTGCTGCAACTTGATAGTTGCATTGCTACAGAGGTGGAATCCTTCCACCAACACTTTTTGGCTGCCCACGGGGAGATGACCATCACCCTGGAGGATGTTCATCATATCACCAGACTACTAGTTAGGGGGATCCTATTTTTGTATTTTTGATGTAGAGAGAGGAGATACCATGCAACGATTGTACGGAGGTGAGGCTCGGGGTGTGAGATATTCCTTGGGAGCTTTTGATTATCAGGCCCTATATGAGTCTGAGAGAGAAGGGTTCCTACGGATGACTATGATGATGTTGGGTATTTCATGTTTCACACTACCAAATTTAGGAGGTGGGAGATTCCCATGGATGATGATGGGGGTAGTTACAGGAGATGATGGAGCATCGTACACAATCTTTGAGTGGGATCCTACCTTGTTAGCACAAACATACATAGATTTGTGGTCTTAGATGGCCCTCAAGCACTATGGGATTGATGTCATCTTTTTTCGTAGTTTTGTGCTCATGAGCACATCACCATTGCTTGTTCATTTGGATTGCCTAGTGTTATTGATGCGAGGCACCCAGGCTTCATGAGATGGAGTGCGAGTCTTGGTAGAGTGAGGAAGGCCAAGGGGCCTACCTATTATAGAGACATGATATTTGGATTACATGTTGGTGACATGATTTGGTGACCGTATGTGGATTTCCATGATTGGCCAGAGTTTTCTGGAGTTTTATTGTATTTACAACAGGACACCTAGGTCTAGGGTCGTAGAGCCGAGAGAATGAGTTGATACACTTTAGTCGGGTGATGAGACAATTTGGGTTGGTTCAGGATATACCTGAGGATCTAGTTTTGTATAGGTGGGAGGATGGGGATACTGATACCCCATAGGTAGTTGTGACAATGCCAACACCCATTGTTGAGTAGCTAGGTGTGATGGTTCGGATGAGGATGGTCATGTGGTGCCGATCGATGATGCAGGGGTTACCCCATATTTTTATGCTCGGTGGTCTCATTCATTGAGAATTTTTGAAAGGATGAGGGCAGCGAAGAGGGAAACTATACGTACCCAAAATTGTAAGGTATTATCGCGAACAAAGTGTAACAAGTGCCCCAATGATGATACAGGTCTCCTCGCAGGGTGTTGAGTCCAGAAAAGCCCTCGGAGTATGTGTTAACATCCCGCATGCCCCGCTTAGCCCCCGCGTCCTTTGTTTTCCCATTTTTTCCTCTTTTCTTGGACTTTTGCCCTTCAATTACGAAACCGCCACCCTGCCTGGGCGGCGGTCTCGTGACCACCCCCGATCAGGCAGCGGTCTCGTGACCATCACCCCCGATCAGTGGTGGCAGTCCTGTAACCACCGCCTTGCTCAGAGCGGAGGTCCTACACACGTTTTCTAGAAAGCGCTTTGACGTGACTCATGTAAAATATCAACGTTTCACCAGCTTTTCTTTGCCGACTTGGGCTTGCATTTATGTTTTTGGTCCCCTGGAATAGTGTTTGGCCATTGTTTATGGTTTTTAGAGTTCAGTTTGGTTTTGATCTTTGGGTGAATGAAAGCTATAAATAAATGGTTTGTGCACAAGTAAATGGTCTACCCCTCATTCACTTTCATGCTCTGATTTTCATAGTTCAGTCTTTTATTCTATTTAGAAGCCATAGTTTTAATTCCTTGCATGCTTAGTTAGCATTGTTCAGCTGTTGGTAAGCCACATACCCATCTTGTGCAGATAGTACTGTTATTTCACCCAATCTGGCCCTACAAGTTTGTCTCTGAATTTCTCTTTGCATTAGATTTAGCTTTCATTTTGCTTACAGTGCTTGGTTTAGTTCATTATATGTCTAGTTAGCATTATTCAACTGTTGGTAAGCCACATATCCAGCTTGTGCAAATGGTGTTATTGTTTTATCCAATCCATTGGAGTAGAATAGCTTAGGAAGCCATTAAAGTTGCAGGTTTTGCTCTTCAAATAGGATAGTTTTGAGTTCCGGTAACTTTATGATTACATAACTCGCAGTAAAATCCCGCTAGGAATTGCATAAGCCAAGCTCTGTACTCTTGCGCTATCCCTCTCCTACTCGCATTTTCAGTCTGCATTCTGAGCTGTCCTTGTCCCAATATCTATTTCTGTCGATGCTAGCATTACACGCTTTTCTGGATCCACGTGAACACAAAAGAACGAGGAGATCACACTGAGGGGACAAGATCACATACACCATCGGATTCGCCACTGTTCTGCGGAATCCAGGTTCTAGCTTTCAAAGTTCTAGTTAGAATCATATCAAATAGAGTAGATAATTGTTTCATTTCAGTAAATTCTATTCTTGATATTGCCAGGGAAGCTGTGAGGATTGATAGTTTCTGAGAAACTATGATTCACTCCTCACTTCTGAGGTAGGATCGAGAATCTTGCAGATAGATGAGCTATTTCATTTGTTTAGAATAAATCTACAAATCACACAGGAAAATAACTACACTCATTATCTTGTTTGTTTTAAATTTTTATTTAGTTGTTATTCCTAGATACGTTTAAATAGCTACTTTCCTTAAATTCTTAAAAGGTTTCTCAGAAAAATAGAAGTTATATATGTTTTAGATTTATTCCACGTAGTTAGAATTTGCTTTGTTATAGTTAGATTTACATTTTATTTTGTATGACAATCACGGGACCTCGGGAGCCCAGGGAATACATATTTGAGCCAATCGTGCCTCAACCAAACCTCATCACAACAATAGTTGACATAGACCAAAATCTCAGAATACAAGTCTTCCAAACAACAACAGATTTACAATTGATCAGTTCTCAGTTGAGAGGGTTAAATATAGAAGACGACCAAGCATACACGTTTTGGTCAAATCAACTGAACTACAGATTACCCTAGACAAACATTCACATGACTGTAGAAGGGTTCGAAAGAGAACAAACCTTTGGTTGTGATCCTTTGGTCCCACAGCCAGGTGTAGGAGACACTCTCATAGACATAGATACTAGTTTAAGGATCCAGGTTGCACGAATGCCTGTGAGATATTCTGAGAAAATCACGCAGTTGTTGGTCCTAAACATAGAAGCTGAGAAAGCATATGATTACTGGATACTAGGAATCAGGACTTGATTTCGTATATGACCATAACAGGACCGCAACAACCAAGAGTCTATGGTTGTGACCCACAAGTCCCACAGCCTAACGAATCCATAAATCAATCAGATATAAACACTGGCCTACGCACGTTAGTATTCAGGTCTACTCCACTTCCACCCATCATCATCGAACAATTGTCCTTACTAGATATAACAGCTAACGAAGCTAGAGAATTCTGGACTAGGCCAGAGAATCGTCCGTAGAGTCAATTGTATTCACTATCCACCATATGACCTTATCTGGAGACATACACGAAACTATCCCAGGTCATTTCCCATGTATTCCACAACCCATAGATCGAATCACGCCAGAGCTCGATATTGATTGGAGCCTTCGAGTAGTCATCCTTGCCAATCGATCTATCACACCAGTCCAAGTTAGAAGGGCCTTCTTTGCCTTAGATTCACAAATTCCATTAGTACGTATCGAAGACATTAGATTGCCTAACTAGTTTGTCTGTATCCCACGCATATTCCATCCCACCGGCTGTCTCGGCACGACCTCGGGAGGTCGGGTACTCGGAAGAGTTGCCTGTAGATTCCCACGCCGCTTGCTTTTCCGGCATACGAAACCTGATCGAGTTAGACAAGTGTGGGCTTGAGCAAGAGGGAGGAGATGAGGAGGGTGGTGAGGCTGATGAGGAGAGGGTTGAGCATGATCTTTGTTATAGCTTTAGATCTTGCTACAAAGTGATGATGACTGAGAAGGTAGTAGTGAAGGAAGAGAGAGATGTCATTCGGAGAGGATGAGATGACTTAGTAGGAGTGTGGGACACTCTTATTGGAGAGAGAGATGGCTTGATCATAGAGCGTGACAGGATCTAGGAAATTCTTGTATAGGTCTCCTATGATAGGGATTGATATAAGAGTTAGATAGATACTTTTTGGAAGGCCTTGGGGATCATAGGGCCTTATATTTATGGCACAAAGTTATTGGCATTGGTTAGACAGAGAGGGGCATCTGTAAGACCTTTTGGTATGATTGTGGTGTCCCATTATGAGGCTGTGAGAGTGGAGAGGGACTATTATGTGGATATTATCATCAGGAACTACCCGATGCCACTTTGTATGTTGATCATATATCTTCCCAGGGGGCGTCACACTAGCGGCCATGCCCAAAGGACAATGCGGCAAGTGTGGGGCACCAATCTCAGATACCGTTGAGAGGGGATGATGGTGCAAGAGGAGGCGGTGGTACTAGTGCTCCATTTGAGTGATTGGATATTTACTTAGAGGTAAATATCATTTGTAATATAAATGTTATATTCGGTGAGTTGTGAGTTACAAAAACTCACGTATATAGGAGTTGGGTGAGAAATTTGTGGAAGAGGTTCTCTGTAGATGTAGGAGCTACCTCTCCTATATATTTGTATATTGCTGCATTGAATTATAGAGAAAAACTATTATATTGTGTTTCAGATTTTTTAATGTTTTAGTTTTAGAATTGCAAGATCTCTGACCAAATTTATATTTGGTATCAGAGTGATAATAGTTATGTGTTTGTGATGGAGAAATAATCTGGTTTATAGGGGCAAACATATTTATTTATTGTCCTATGGATGGTAGTTTTTATAAGAAATATTTGTATATGATGTCTAGCATGGTCATTCTCGCATCATATAAGGAGCGGTTGATGTTTTCACCTTTTACAAGACAACGCTCCAATCAAAACCAATGAATTCTCTACCAATGTGTAAGGCCCGTGAGTTATCAATGATTGATATCTACTCATGTATAGATCTATGACAGTGCATAAGTTTTATTTTAAACACTTTTCCAAAATAGATTTGTTAATCGATACCATGAGTCTTAGTAAAAAAGTAAAGTACCTCATCATACAGTGTGTAGTTAACTCCAAGCTCAAAATTTCATCTGGTCGATATCATTATGGACTAGTAAAGGCATTCAGGATTTGGGACCATCAGATCTGTGCCATCTCTTATTGTTCACTATGCACGTTTTGATAAAAATATAACACATAAATACACCAATATTCTTCAAATAATAGATATCAATATATTTGAGGTGGGAACATATGCGCAACGACCAATTCGACTATGTAGGGAACGAGATTCATATACATGTGCATGTGAAGGTGTTTTCAAGGAATTTACATCATTAATTAGCTTGACATGCATCCCTGATAACCTGCCTAGGTCTGTTAATGGTTAAGACATTCAAATTTGTTATCCACGTGGACACATACTTCATGCACCAATCTGCATTCAACCCACTATTGTTTCCTTGATCTACGCTCCAAGGAATTCATTTTTTAGATCATAGTTGTTGTTCGGAGGTTGATCAGGTTTTTATGTACATGCAGTAGTCAACAACGAATTCCAACCTTGATATGGTTAGGCTGTCAACTCAATAGTGACTTAACATCAAATTTTTCATACATGTGATTCAAACTTCATGATACTCTATTTAGTAGACATTGTTAAGATTTGGAGCTTATTATAAGGTTGTGTGTTTTTATAAGTTATTTCTCAACATCTATAGTCTTGTATGTGTCAAGCGTAATAATTATGAATGTCGTAGGAGTCGAGGCTTAAATATCTAAGTGTGTGTTTACCATTTTAATTGTTGTAGTCCATTAGAATCTAGTATTTCTTGAGTCGTATACAAGTGTCATTGTATTGTCAAGTTAATTAAATAAGTGATTTGAGGATATTTTTCTAGTTGAGTATCTTGTCTAAGTCTAAAGTGTCCTTTTTCAAATTTATGTATTGTAAAAAATAAAAATAAAAAAATTATCCGACAGATGCATTTTCGGTGTTACCCGATGTCTAATTTTGGGGAGAATAAGATGAGTAATATTGTAGTTCTAATGATATTTTTGGGACCCTACAAAGGGCATTTCCCTTGACCTGTGCTGGGGCTACCATCCCTAGACCCCCACTTTGGAATTTCAGAACCAAAGTGAAGATTTGTGGGGAAGATGCATCAATAAAAGGTGGTGAAAATTTGAACCCCATGTTCCAATTTGCTAAGTAAACAACGACACATAGGAGGAAAGAGGCACTGGAGGATGGAGGATGATCAAAAAACTCTCGTCATTCACCAATGAAGGGGCCACACGAAGCTGTGGTGACAATGTGTGTGTGAGTTTGCTTTTTATTTTAGAGTTGTAGTTGATTTCAGTTGTGTGTAGTGTGATTCTATTTCAATGTTCCTGTTCTAGTTTGAATAAGTGGAAAATTCACATTGAGGGGGAACATGGTCTCAATGTTCCATTTCCATTTCTGCCTCCTTTTTCATATTTGTATTCAAAGTAAGAAGTGTTTCCTACATAATTCCCTAAAGGAAAAACATAGTGGATAGACAAAAGCACAAGGAAAAGTAACATCATGATATTTAGGTTGTTGGTTGTCATGTAAAACCATCCTTTGTTGAGGTTGTTGGTTGTCCTGTAAAACCATCCTTGTTGAGGTTGTTGGATGTCCTATAAAACCATCCTTTTTGAGGTTGTTGGTTTTCTTGTAAAACCATCCTTGTTAAGGTTGTTAGCTGTGTCATGTGAAACCATCAGAACATGAGCATGCACGGGCGACAAGTGCGAAGGAAGTGAGATTGTTTTTCTCCCATGTTCACACTAAGGGGGAATGTTAGGAATATCTATTTAGTGCTCCATTTGAGTGATTGGATATTTACTTAGAGGTAAATATCATTAGTAATATACATGTTATATACGGTGAGTTCGAGTTATAAAAACTCACGTATATAGGAGCCGGGTGAGAAATTTGTGGAAGAGGTTCTCCGTAGATGTAGGAGCTACCTCTCCTATATATTTGTATATTGCTTGAGTTGAATTATAGAGAAAACTATTATATTTTGTTTCATATTTTTAATGTTTTAGTTTTAGAATTGCAAGATCTTTGACCAAATTTACAGTTTGATGGATTTTACAGTTTGATTGTAGGCTCATAGAAGCCCTTTTTCCTATGTATGACATTATTTTGATTGTATAGACAGTGGAATTTGATATATATATATATATATATATGATGGTGATGATTTTAGTTCTTGTGTTGATAGGCTCAAAGAAGCCCCTGATGTGATATGGTTATTTGATTTTATATATGATGATGACTATGATTCTTGTGATTTTTATAATGTTTATGATGTTCTTTTTATCCATATGTTGTATGAAATATGTGTTGGATATGATGATGTTTATGTTTTTGATTATGAGTCTTGATGTTCAATTATCTTTTTAGGAGATGTGACCTAACCTTAATATATCATATTAAAATGTGATTTAAACAAAATGAAGTAAAAGTGGAAAGAATGCCCCATTAAATAACATATGCGTATCGGGTTTTTGATAATGCTCGCACTTGTAACCTTTCTAAATGTTAAATGAGACTATCAATGGATAGTTCATACTGATCATGATGGACTTTGGAAAATGCATGTATTTGTGGGGAAGCAAGGTTCTCCTTTTTAACAAATTTAGAGGGAATAAATGCGCTAAATCTTTATAAGAAGCAAACTGATCAGTGCGAGAAGTTTTCCATGGGAAAGATGATTATTGTGGGAAGCTTTATAGGATGCTTTTTGATTTTGATATGTTTATAGAGGTTGATCAAAATGGGAATCCTTTTTTCATGGGTATCCATCCTTTGAGGGTATGGGTTATACCATATATTTAGATTGAATGATTGTCCTTCAAGGGATCGGTCCATAACTTTAAAATGGTAGCTATCCTTTGAGGGATTGGTCTACTTTACTTTTAACAATATAATGTTTGAATAGTTGTCCTTCAAGGGATTGGTTTATTTATTTTTGATATTAACAAGAAGCATCCATATGAGTTTTTGGCTTTGTTTTGAGCTGAGGGAAAGACCCTATTAAATCATTTTTTTAGGAGGATAAATGTATAGGTGGCACACATCCATATGCCCCATGTATTTAGAAAAAGAGCAATGGATTGATTCTGGGTTTAGTAAAATGGAAGGATGTTATTTTGATAAGATTTTAAACTGTTGTTATGATAATCAATCATTTAATAGTAGAAAGGCTGCAAGTGCAAAGCATTTAGAGGTTCCTGCTTAGGTTCCCCATCAAGAGAAGTGAGATGATATGCTCCTGACCCATATTTATGAGTAATAATGTAGGGACCAATCCAATTGGGGGAAAACTTACCATGTTTACTTCATTCTAATTTAGTCACATTTTATTTTTTGATGAAAAGGATCTTATATTATATTAATTCAATACGTTACAATATAACTTTCAACAAAAAGGTGATATGAGAGCATGCCCCAAAACCAAAAACAAATCTAGGATGAGCCTAGAGTAACGCGAGTCAAACTAGGTCGAGCCTAGGAGAGTACAAAATATAGGCATGGCAATAAAGTAGACAAAAAACACAATCAAACAAAGAATAACAAACATGCCCGAGGCGGAAAATCATGATCATCCAGCCACCTTGAACCACATAAGTTCTTTCTAAAGCATCCGGAAGTTCCCAACCAATAGAAAATTATTCCTCCAGTCTACTTCCCCACGAGTAGGGATGTCGAGGTTGAGGCAGGGGAATTTGTTAGGTGCCGATAGTTGAGGTGGTGGGTGCCAAGTATCATGATGTGCAGTAGCGGTAAAAGGAGAGTCCCACCCATGCTAACGAGGTGGTAACCCTTAACCTTGCTGGCGAGCTAGTGAAGGTGGTGGTGAGCTTGTGAGTAACTACACTGATGCAATGGGCCCGAGGAGCGGTGAGTGTGAGTGAAAGCATGATGTTGAGACTGGTTGCGTCGGCCACAATAGGCGTAAGGCGAGGGTGCCTAGTATGAGATGGAGACACTTGAGAAACATTACATGGGGCTTACCCCCAATGTTGTAGCATGGTTTGGAGGTGGTCCACCTCTAGTGCAACCTTGTTGCCCTAAATTTCTATCTGCAGAAGCACATTGGATATCACCATAGATTTATTATAAATGGATAAATATTGATCAACTGCAGAATTAGCAAAGAAAAAAGAGTTTCTTTCTTTCCATATCCAAAAAAAAATCTCCTCTCTGAAAACATGCCAAATTTGGGTGAACATAGGAAAAATCTTGGGATTATCTCCCAAAAGGATATGCTACCAAGTGAAGCAATGAGGTCATAAAGGAAAGAAAAATGAATGTATCTAGTTCCAGGCATTTTGAGCTTTGGGAAAAAACCAGAAAACATGCAAGATTATTTCTAGATGACCACAAAAAGGAAATTTGGGAGCGGGATCCCAATTTGAACAAGACAAGCCCGATAGGAAGGCCTTGGTGAAGAATACACCAAAGGAAATGAGCAATCTTGGGCTCCACACATAGAGTCCAAATAGTTTCAAATCACCTATTCTAGGTAGACAGTGTGGAATGAATTCCCCAATGTGTATTAAGTTTATCTACCATGGGTAAATGAGGTGAGAGCCAACGATAGCCTTTGCTAGCTTTGTAATTACAGAATGGGGTATCTGCATACCACTTCCAGTCCATCCACCATGGGTGAGAGGAATGCACAAAAATCTTATGCAACATGTGGTCAAGAACCAAATTGATCACAATAGTAAAAGTATCCTGGTCCTGGTTGGAAAGTTGAAATATAGTTTTGAAATCTAGCCAAGAGAACAGGATTGAAATTTAAGCTTTTTCACAGAAGAATTCCTCGATGGTGTGAATTCCATGTTTGAAGAATTTGAGTACAGAGATTCCGGGACCTCTGCTAAACACTTATCTTGAGATTGAAAAATTGGTGACCACTAGAGAGATTTTTGGTTGATAGAAATTTCATTTCAAAATCCACTCCGTTCAACAAAAGCTAGGGCTTAATACATTCCCAAGCTTTCCAAATGCTCTTAAGCACAAAGGTGCCAACAATTTTGACAAGCGCTGGGGTAATGAGCAAATTGACAAACCCCAATCCTTTCCACGTAGGGCAGCCATAAGGGGAACCTTCAAGCAATACTTGTGCCATATAAGAACTTTCCAAGCTTCTTGGCTAGTAATGCTTCTGATAATCCATTTAGTGCAAGATCGTGCCCTCAAAGTTGAATGTGAATAAGGCCCAAAATTTTGAGCTAAACAAAAATGTTCCAGCTACCCGATGAAAACCTTTTCTTGTAGAAGCATTAGCCCACAAGAAATATTTGAGTAGTTTTTCTAGCTTCTGGATGGAAGCTTTGGAAGGAACCCAACACGATGAGTAGTAAACATGTGTAGCTATAAGAACTTTGGAACAAATTTGGAATTTTTTAGCCAAAGATAAAGGTTTGGTGATCCAATATTCCAACTTTTTGCCACTTGTTGAATGACATATTGCCAAAGCTTATCCAGGAGGCTTGAAAAGAAAAAGGAATACCTAAGAATTTAAAAATCTTGCCATGTGTTAGGATTTTCCATTCAAAAGTGGCAAGCCAATCAGGCATGGGAAGGAAAGATTGTCGATAACACTGGGTTTTTCGCCATTGAATGGATGAGCCAGAAGCTAAGCAGAAAATATCCAAACATTGCATAACATTGTGAATGTTGGTTTCATCTTCAATGAGCGTAAGAAAGGAATCATCCACAAAATGCCCATTAAGAAGTTGAGAAGTGGGCTCAAAGCAGAAGTGAGATTCCGTGAACAAGACCTTGTGCTTTGGCATGAGCTAACAGATAGCCAAAACCTTCGGCCGCAAGCACATACAGTGTAGGGGAAAGAGGGAAACCTTTCCGAATAGAATGAAAAATCCCAAAAGGTTCCGAGTTGAGGCCATTGATAGAGATCTGAGCAGAAGCATCCATAAAAATCATATTGACAGATTGAATAAAAATGGGACCAAAGCCAAGGGCTTGGAGCATGGCGAGTATGAATGGCCATTCAATCCGATCATAAGCCTTCTCAAAATCAATTTTGATAAACATGGTGGCCTGATTAGACCTATGAGCCCATTCCATGCCTTCCCACACCACAATGATGTTATCCAAGATGTATCGTCCTTGTATAAATCCTGTTTGTTCTGGTTGAACAACAGCTGGTAGAAGATTACGTAACCGTAGAGCTAACACTTTGGAAATGATTTTATAGGAGACGTTCAACAAAGTGTAATTAGATGCCAACAAGTAATTTTCTGGGTCTCCTTGTTTAGGGATGAATTTTATGTTTCCCTTATTAATGTGTGGCCCTAAGGAATGTTTCTAGAAACCTTCAAGATAAACCTGAAACAGGTCTTGACCGACTGAATCCCAAAGGGTTTTATAGAATTTACAAGGGAACCCATCGCAGCTTGGCACTTTATCGTTGGCCATTTGCATGGTGGCTTCATGGAGGTCTTCAATGGTGAGAATTCTCTCATAGATCACCTTTTGAGCCTCTGATAATTTACATAGCACAACACCCAAACATTGATCAAGAGCAGCTTAGCGAGCTGCAAAGGGTTGTTGAGCTTCAAACATGAACTTGTAGTGGTGCACAAAGGCTTGCAACATAAGTTGTGGGTCAGTGATGTGAGCTCCACCATCCATAATAGCTTGGATCTGTTGGGAAGGTTTTCTAGCTCTGAGAGAAAGAAATAATTCTTTCAAAACCTGATCTCCAATTTTGAGCCAAAGTGCATCCGAGCCGGATCTGTGCGCCTAGCACTATAATTGTCTGCAATTTGGATTTGGTGCCAAAGCATTGCAACTTGAAGTTGCAGAGTTTCAGAGAAGGGATCGCCTTGAAGTGCCACCACCACCCAACTAAGAGTTGAGGTATTAGCAAAGTATGAGCGGCGCTAAATTATTACCACATTTGTCGACCGTAGATTCTAAGAAATCTTGTTGTCGAGTCAGCGTGTCCTCCCACCACTGAATCTAGCTAGCTTGCATAGGTGGATGAAATCACTGGCAATGATTGGGTCGTGGAATTAAATTCCAAACATGCTTGATATGATTGACGGTGGGGCCATGATGCATCAAGGCAATATTAAGAAAGAATTGGCCTTTATGACAAAAGGGGCGCGCATCATGCCAATTGATACGAAATCATATTAGAGAATGATTCGAAAGGACAAAGTCAGTGTGACCTCCACTGACATAGAATAAATGCTATCAAACTCAAAATAATATTGAGCTGACAACATGGCCCTGTCAAGCCATTTAAGAATGTGATTTGTCCCTCCACGTAGATTGGTCCACGTATACCAAGCTTCAGAGGTGGGAAAGCGAGATGCATTAGGATCAAAAATCCAAATTTATTACACATGAAATACCACGCTTCCCTTTCACCAGGTGTCCACCTCATAGGAAAGTGGCCACATTTATCATTAGGTGACTCAACCATATTAAAATATCCACTTATTACCCAATAAGCATCAGAATGGAGTTGGTAATCCACCGCCACATATCAGCCCTTTCAGCTACATCATTCAAGGTGTAAATATTAATGAGGCCAAAAGGGTGGCCATCCACATTAAAGAGGACCCATATGGCACAGTTGGTGGGGTCGATGCCATGGTCAATAAGTAAAGGCTGCCATTTGGGAGAAAAAAGTGAAATTAAACCCCCACGTCCTGCTTCATGATTGCTATAAAGCCAAGCTATCAGGCCAGATGGATTTGCAAACCATATGTAACTGAAAACCTATAATTTTTACTTCCGCAAAAAAAAAAAACATCTAAATTTGCACATTGTTGTCAAGTTTCACACACAACATATTTATGACAGGAGTCTGTAAGACCCCAAACATTCCAAGATAGACAATTCATGGGAAATGATGGTCAAGAGCCATATCCTTGTCCTCCAAGCCATCAAGGGCATCATATTGATTTTATAGGAAATGAGTAGTGTTGTGCTATAAAAATCCTACAAATCAAATTTTTTCCTATCGACGTACTCAATGTTGCGAGCCGTGCTATGGTCCCGAGATATGTGAGAAGGGCTTCGGGGCCTTCCTTTCCGTGTGTGCCTTCTCTTGGTTGAGTTATTTATGTCAAATCTGAAAGGTTTTACCATGCTCGCCCATAGAAGTGAGTCTGTGTTGAGATTGATCTCTCTCAAGACCTTAAGGAATTTGTGGATATCCAGATGGGGGACAAACACTACTCTCGGTCATTTATATCAGTCGTTCTCTCTCTATGCTCCAAAACTACCCTATTGCCAAAGAAGCTCTTGAACCAGTCAAATCCTCGTAGGAGGAAGGTTGGCAAGTTACCGGAGGTTGGAGCAATAAGAGAAAATCCCAACAATCCAAGGCCTCTGGCTCTAATGGCCACCGGGAACCAACTATTAAGGAACAACCACATAATGTGCATGCTAAAGAGCCAATGAATGCTACTAAAGAACCAATCGCCACCGCCAACTCAAGCTACCCGTTGCCAAAGTACTCCAAAGAAACCCCTCATGGCGTCGGTTCTCATGGATAAGTCAAATTTTGTTTAATGTTCCCATTCCATAATCGTGCTATTACTCCTACCAATTTAGTAACATTTTGATTTTGTCAGAAGTACTAGGTCACCAATTTTGAAGTCACATTCTTTGACATGCTTGTTGTATGCTCTACTAATGTATTGTTGATAAATTTGGTGATGTTTGAGGGCTGCTAGATGCTTTTCATCCAACAATTCTAGTTGTGCAAGATGATTTTGGTGATATTCTTCATCGGGAATGAAATATTTTAAGGATACATAGAGTGATGGGATTTGAATTTCTAAGGGTATGATGGCTTCAAAACCATAAATGGGAAAATAGGGTGTAGTGCCCGTAAGTGTATGGATACTATTTCGATAAGCCCACGAGCAAACGAGATTTGAGTATGCCAATTATTGCCTATGTCATTTATGGTTTTCACAAGGATTTTGTTAAGTGTTTTGTTCAAAGCCTCAACTTGTCCATTGGCTTGAGGATAATATGGTGATGAGAAACTTAGTTTGATGTTGAATGTATCACAGAGCTTTTTAACCTCTTATTTTGAAGTATTTACCATTGTCTGTGATAAGCTTATGTGGAATGCCAAAATGACATATGATGTTTTGATATATAAAGTTAATGATGGGCCCCAACTTTTTTGAGGTCAAGGGAATAACTTCAACCCATTTAGTAAAGTATTTAGTTGCAGTAATGATTGAATGATGTTGTTGAGATGATTTTGGATTAATTTCACCAATGAGATCTAACCCCATTGAGAGAAAGGCCACAAGTCTTGTGTGGGTTGTAATGCTTGACTAGGGATGTGGATGAGATCAAAATGAAGTTGACACTTAACACACCTTTTCACGTACATGCAATAGTCTTTGGTGATAGTGGGCCAGTAGTATCCTAGTTGTATGATACACTTGGCTATGGAATTGTCGCTAAAATGAACTCCACAAATGCCATTATGGACCTCTTTGATTGATTCATGTGATTTGAGGTAATGTAATAATGCACCATCAAAACTACGTTTATAAAGGATGCCTCCTATGAAAATGAAGCGAGTGACACATTGAAGGAAGGATCATTTAGTGCCTTGTGACAAATCTAGTGGAAGTTTAAATTCAGTAAGATAATCAAACATTTGAGTGTACCACATATCTAATGGATTTTGTCAATGATGTTTATGGAAGGTAGCTCATTTTGATGTGAAGGATGGTATAATTGTTGAATGACTATAGACATCTTAGTTTTATCCTTTGATTTTTCCATTTTAAAGGGGACAAGGGATCCTAGAGAAGCCATAGTGTCTGCAAACTTGTTAGAAGATCACATAATGGATTAAATGGTATAATGATCCAATGTGCCAATGAGAAAGATGACAACGACCTTTACTTTTGAAGGACCTCATTTTTACATTGGTACTCTCCTTTGACTTGAATGGTGGAAAGTTGTGAATCCCCATAGATTTCTAGATTGTGAACACCTAGGGAATAAAAATAGTTAAACCCATGATTAAGGCCTCATATTCTACCATATTATTGGTACACTTAAAATTGAGTTTGAATGGTAATGGGATGGGAATGTTCTAGGGTGGTATGATGACAACACGGCTCCTCCTCCTTCTTGAAATTTAATGTCGTCTAAGAAAATGACCATTTTGATGGGGATGAAATCTAATTCATAATTTTTGGATTCATTAATTTCATTGATAGATTTTATAGGAAAGTATTCATGGGGTGGTTGATCATCTAGAAGAGGTGCCTCAACAAGTTGATCGACAATGGCATGACCTTTAATAGAATTTTACGGTATAATTTCAAGATCAAATTTAATCATAAGCATCAACCATCGAGTTATGCGATCATTATGGTAGGGTTTAGCATGCATGGCCTTAAGTGGATTAAAATTGGTGACAACATATGTTTTGTGGTTGAGGAGATAGTGTCAGAGTTTGGAAGTAGTGAAGTATAATGAATAACACAATTTCTTAGCTTCGAGTAGCATGTTTTGTATTCATGGAGGGTTTGACTAATGTAGTACATGACTTGTTCATGACCTTGATTATTGTGGGGAGTGAGCATGGCTCCTAGAGCATGCTTTGAGGTAGAGATAAAATGGTTCTCCTTCATGAGGTGGTGATAAAAATATTGTTTGCTTTCTTCAAGGAGTTCGCAATTAGAATCCCAATGAAACACTATGTCTTTGTAGAGTAGATGGTGAAATGGTTGAGAATGCTCAGAAAACTATGATATGAAACTCTGTATGGACTATAGTTTTCCTTACAGATTGTGTAGTTGTTTGAGATTAGAGGGTGGAGGCATTTTGATGATTACTCTGAACTTTGTGGGATCGACTTCAATTCCATGAAGAGATATGATAAATCCTAAAAGTTTTCCAGTGAGAACACCAAAAACACATTTTGCAGATTCAAGCGGAGACAAAACTAAATGAGATGGGTGAATATTGATTCAAGGACATTGAGATGATCCTTCCGTGATTTAGATTTCCCAAGGAGATTGTCAATGTAATCTTCAACAATTTTATGAATGAGATCATGGAAAATGTACATCATAGTGCGTTGGTACGTTGCCTTGACATTTTTGAGACCAAATGGCATAACACGGTAGAAAAAGGTTCCCCAAGGGGTTATAAAGGTGGTTTTGTGTTGATCGTCAAGGGCAATAAGGATTTGATTATAACCAGAAAACCCATCCATAAGGGAAATCATTTCATGGCCGAATTTTAGGTCTACGAGTTGATCTATGTTTGGCAGGGGGAAATCATCTTTTGGACAAGCAATATTGAGATCCTTGAAGTCTATGTAGATATGAATTTAACCTGAAGCTTTAGTTACTAGGACGATGATGGAGACCCATTGTGGATAGTCAATGGGTATGATGAAGTTGGCTGATAGAAGGCACTTTGTAATTCTTCCTTGAAAATGAGGGTTATACGTGGGTACATGTTACAAAGCTTTTGTTTGACCAGATTAGAGTTAGGATATGTGACAATGTTGTGTATGAAAATATTGTGATCGATCCCATGCATATCACTATATGAACAGTGAAGGCTTGACTATATTTTTTTAGGAATGCAGTAAAGTCATTCAATTCTTGTGGATTGAGGGATTGGCTAACCTTGACTATGTGAGGGTCCTGTGGTGTTCCTAAGTTAATATCAAGTGTGGATTCATTAAGAAGAGTAGGTGTTTTGGGTGGTAGGGATTTTTGAAGGTAACAATCTTCAGCTCCCATATGAGATAGGATATCTTGGTCATCCTGACATTGAAGGACGTCTATGGTCGGTGAGTCTTCTTCAACCATTTCTCGGTGAACAAGCGGTAAAGATTTAAAGGAGTTACCAAATTGATATATGAGTGGTCCTAATGATATTGCAATGATTAAATTTTTTTTTAGGTGGAAAAAGTATGACATCGTCTATGTTTATGGGACCTTGAGGTTTTGTGGGTGGTGATTTTGGTTTGGAAATAATTACGGAGGTAGTCGGGTTCAAAGGTATTTTCTTCACATGATTTAGAAAGGGGGTTCTTATAACCTAGACCAATTTTATCATGAGGTTTAAGGGAACATAGAACCAGCTGATCATGGATCCCTTGTTCATAACGCCTAAGACCAAATCCTTTCCATGCACAATGATGGAGATACATATGAGCGAATTTTGGATTATCAAGGGATTTAAAATCCAATGTGAAAGGCATGGTGTGATGTGGATTGATAATGTGAGAGCGGATGGTCGCGTCCTCCATAGAAAAGATTGGTTTTAAGATAAGTGGGACCATAAGAGATAATATATCCTATGTTAGGGTTGTACATGGGTTATTTGTCAGACAACCATATGTTTTTTGTGAAGGGATAAAGTTGAGCATGAGGAGGCAATATTCCCCAAGAGTTAGGCACTTCACGGCTTTGCCAAGAGAAGAATATTCCAGTAATTTGGAAGAGGGGATAGAGGTGCTAGTATATGCTTGATCAGATGATTTAGGCATGGACGTAGGTACATGAACGCTGTTTGGGCGATACATCATATAGTAGTTAACGAATGGATTTGGATCAATAGGAATAATGAGCATCTAACCTTCATATTCATACTTGAGACAATGATGAAGGGTAAAAGGACTAAAGCACATGGTCCATATCTAGGGGAATCATAGTAATATGTTGTATTGAAACTCTCTTTCTATAATGTAGAAGATTTTGGGTAGAGTTTTAACACCGACCTTGAGTGAAAGTATAACCATGCCTATGGTAGGTGTGATAGTGTCATTGAAAGAGCGTAACAAAACTGGAATCTAAGGGATAATGATGTTGGGTAGTTTGAGTTGATCAAAGGAAAGGGATGATATGATGTTGATGGAAGCACCACTATCAATCATGACCCTTTGATGGATATGTCATTGATTTGTGCAGTGATGAAAAGTGGTAGGTCATGATCCTCTAGTCTAAGAGAGGGAATTTTAGATGGTTCAAATGAGATGGCAGTAGATGCTTTTAGGAACCTACAAAATTTGTGAAAGGGGTTGGATCATTTGTTGGGATAGTGATGGATTGGAGGGCCTCTAACATGGCTTGTTTGTGAGTTGGTGAGGTCTGCACAAGTTCATAAAGCGACATCCTAATGGGGGATTGGTGTAGCTGTTTAATAGTTACTTTTTGTAACATGGTGAGTGGAGACGTAGCCACTTGTATTGAGACTTTTCCTTTGGATGACGTTGTTTTATTAGGCTCTCTAGGAGCCAATGAAATGGAGACCTTAGGTTTATCAGATGGTGCCAATAATTCTGGAGGTGAAGGTATGGCAATAAAGTCTCTATCTTCCTTAGACCCAAATGGTTCTTTGTTATAGTTTTGCAAGCATGTGGTGACATGGAAAACATTGATTTAGTGGTTAGATGCTTCAAGGGTAGAATCCTTTAAAGGTATTGAGGTTGATGTCGATGTTGTGTGAGAAGGAAGGAAGAGTGAACTGCCAATCTTTTGAAAATTTTGATGGAAGACTCTCCAATCCTCTATGGTATGGCCTCATGTTCTATGGTAATCACAAAAAGTAGAAAAGTCATACCAGGTGGGCTTCCACCCATGATGATTTGATGGCTTGGGAGGTGGTAATGTAATGAGTGATTCTTGTAATAGGTTATCCAAAATGGTGGCATAACATCCTTTAGGTCTGAATGTAGCTGGAAATTTATTTTTCTTAGGAGGGGGTGAAGTGGGTTATTTGAAAATATTTTTTTACTGGAAAACACAAAGGATTTTAGCTGTTGCACTAAGTGGATGTGAAGGATAGTTAGGTTGTATAGGAGGTAGATGGTGAGGATTAGATGTGGATGCCCACTACGGGGTAACAGATGTGAAATACAAACTCACGGTGGGGGTATGATGTATGAGTTTTACCCCTGTAATGATAGGGTGATTAACCGGTATGGTAAAAGAAGATTCATGCAGAGGATCCAGATCTAGGGGGAGATAAGGATGGTTTTTAGGATCCCAAGTGATGCTTGATTTGGGATGGTCTCATAGGTCTTGGGTCGACATGATAAGAGGATTTCCAAAAGTAGGTATGCCTCTTAGATGGAATGAAGGATGAAAAGGAGGAGGACCATGGAAATGATAAGTTTCATCATAATAAGGACTTCTAAAGACTTGAATGACACCCTATTTATTAGGTCCTCTTGATACTTTAGATGAACTAGGTGTATTTGTTGAAGTCGATGCTAGCGAAGGAGAATAAGTTTGGATAGTGTGGTCTAAATGATTTGTAGATTTCAGATTGTTTACTTTCATAGATTGGGGATGAACATGTCCTATGGTTGGCTTGGGCGGGGATGGTTATGCTAAGAATGTTTCAAGTGGTATCATAGTTATATTTGTAAATCTAGGTGCATGCGTTGATGTAGTCGTGTCAGAGGGTAAGGGTATGGTCTTGGTAACAACATTGGGCAAGGATGCAGGTATGTCTTTAGTAGTAAACAGTGGTTTGACAGCTGGGCCAAGATTCTTACATTCTGGTTTAAACTCATTAACAATTTCAAAATCATTGAGTACTTGTGTTGATTCCAAAGATTTTGTTTCATTGGGATGAAGTGGTTAGAGGGATAGGTTCAATTTTAGTTATCGTATTAATGGTATGAACACCATTCATTTGTGGTTGTTTAGAGGAAGAGGGGTGATTTGGAAAAGGATGTTTAAATATGTTGAGGCCTTGGTTTGGGGGTGTGTTTGGATTATCTAAGTGAAGGTCACCCTTGTCAATAAAGTCTTGAAGCACATTGCGGAATGTGTGACACCTTTCGATGTCATGACCATTGACCTGTGGTACTTGCAGAAGTCATTATCTTGATACTAGATGGGTTTTGAAACTAATATGTCGATGGGTTGAATGGGTGGAAGTGATATTAGATTAGATGTGAGAAATTTATCAAAAATTAAACCATAAGTTTCAACTATGGGTGCATAGTTGCATTGTGCACTATAAGTTTCAACTATGAATTTTTCTTGGGAGTGATTTGAGCACAACGACATTGGCAGTTAATTTAGACTTATTTGAGTTAGATGGTGGCTTGGATGGGAACTCCATTTTTGGTTTCTTAGGATGAATTTTTACCCGTCCATCTTCTAGGGCTTGCAATTCTAACTTACGGGCCATGGTAAAAGCCTCATCAAAAGTTTGGAATGACTAGATTTATAGAGTAGATGAAATGTGTTTGGCACATGCACGACAAAATATTTCGATTAACTCTGGTTGTGGTAGTGTAAAGGATAGTTGATTGGTAGTGGCCCTCCAATAGGCTACAAAATCAGTGATGGATTCATCTTCAAATTTTCTAATGGCATATAAATCATTAATAGTGATTTTACGAGCTATGTTTATGGAGAAGTGGTCTAAGAACAATTGTGTAAGTTGTGCGAAAGAGAATAGTGAGTGTTGTGGGATGTTGTTGTACCAATCTAAGGCAGGACCAACAAGGGACATGGGAAAGGTCCTCAACATGAGGTCTTGATCATGAGCTATTAGATAACACGTGTGACAGAAAGCACGGATGTGTTGTTGGGGATATTCTTTTCTATAAAACTTAGTAATTTTTGGAAGCTCCTAGTGAGGTGGATATGGCTTATATGGTATAGAAGGGTGAATGGGATCATTACAAATTTGATCATAAGAGAGAACATTCTTGGATGTGGATGAAGCGACTTCTAGGCTAGATATGCGGCTTAGAAGGGATTGAAGAGGATCGGCTTGCATTGATTGTTGTAGGGGTGAGTTATGCTGATATAAATACTGATTGGGTTGTGAGTATACTTGATACATCGCTGCAGAATGTTTTATTGGTAGGGGTGTTATGTTGGTATGTGAGATTATCTTTGATAGAGGTTTTGTTGGCGAGATTTTTTTTTGGGTGGACAAACTTGTGGATTTCTTACCAACGCTATGGGAATATAAGTCCCTCTACTCAACCTAGGTGCAACTTTGTATATGCATGTGTGAGTAAAGGTGAATTTTCCTGGTGTCTTTGCTGCTAGGGATCCAACAGGGGTACTCCATTGACCCTGCGACAAAGGTAGAAATTTCTTGCTAGAGAATACTTTTTCAAGAGAGTGGGAAAGGGAATGATAAAAGAGAAGAGGGGATAAATGTCGTGGCTAGAAAATTAGAGTCCCACACCCATTAACCAAATAGTTCACACACTCATTAAAGTTAAGAAGAAAAAATCCTACAAATGACAATAAGATGAGATAAGATTAAGAATTCAAAGTTTCTAAAATCTCCTCATCAAAAAGGCATGAAAATCCTTCTTGTATTGATGTTTGAGTAGAAGTTATACATAGCTTGGAAATGGAAGAAATTGAATTTGGCTATCTCCTTTATTATCTTAATGTACTCTTGAGTTTACAAAATCAATCACCAACCCTTTGAAATGGGAATGGATTTACAATTTATAGAATGAGATATGACTCTTCATCTACCCCCAATGCCTTTTCATATGTCCTGCAGAACTTAAAACTTTTCAACTTACTAAGAAAAATTCAACTCCCTTTTTATAACATAAAGGTGACTTATTACATTAGGAACATTAATACATATGAAAAAGTGAAACCCCAACGCAAAATTAGAACATTGAGAAGAGAGAGAAAGTTGGGGAAGAGGAGAGAGAAAGAGCGAGAGAAGAAGAAGAGGAGATGTCATTCGATGAATTCCATTGATCCTCGTTGATGGAAATCTCAATGCGATGAAAATATGAATCTTAAAACTCATGTGAAACTCCTTCTAATTGGATCACAGATGCTTTGGAATGAGTGTTTAAAAACACTGCTAAATGGTTCTGCCGATGACTGTAACTTCCACCCTACACAAGATACTCCTGTAACTTGAGCCACGAAGTGAGTGTCGGGAGACACTATTGAATTCACTATGACCAATGCCCATGGATGATCTAGAATGATGGTGTTGACTTGAATGATCATCCCTCTATGTCCCATTGTGCCAAACTTGCCTTTTGAGAATGACTTGCTATTTTTAGTAAGTACAGATGGGGCAACTTACTATTTTTAGTAAGTGTCATAGTTAGCTTTTCCCAACCTCAACCGGATATGTTAGCTTGAATTATTTATTCTTACTTTATTGCTCTCACCTTTTGGACCAACTGGCTATTTATAGTAGGGCCTTGTGGAACCACTTACTATTTTTAGTAAGTGTCAATTATGAGTTGAGATGACCTTTTTGATGAATTTTCCTATGATACCCCCTCTAATTTCAACATCTTCTTCATAACCTCTTCAAATGACAACTTAACTGAAGTAACAAACCCCTATGTAGGAAGACATGCTATTTTTAGTAAGTGCATCTGCAGATGTCAGATTGAAACAAAATAGGTCTTGAAATTATGGGTTTTATTTTGGGGTTCCATGCTCCGAATTTTGAGTAATTCCTTCATCTAAACAAGTGGGAAAATGATATTTTCATCAGCGGGGGTAGAATACTGATAAAAACACAACCCTCCATATCCCTAAAAATAGGGACTTCATGGCACAAAAACTAGTTTATGTGAAACTATATTTTTAATGATCCTTCCCTCCAATTTTCGCATGATTTCACCTACTAGAACCCTGAGACGTGAAGAGAAAAATCACTACCTTTTTCACATATTTTATTCATGTGACAGGGAAGAAATTTGATAAAAAATCAGTCCTGCATATCCCTAAAAAATAGGGACTTCATGGTGCAAAAAAAATTCCATGCGAAACTAGATTTTTCAACAATCATTCCCTCTAATTTTCATGCGATTTCGCCCACTAGAACCCTGAGAAGTGGAGAGGTAACTCGCTGATTTTTTCCACTACTATGTCATGGAGGCCATTAATGGAGCTTGAAATTTTCAGGTCTAGTTTTTTTCTTCATTTGTGATGAAATAAATTCCATTGCGATAGGTTTTTGCTTCTTGTTTCCTTGCTGAAATTTCACTTGATCCGGTTCTTTGGTTTGATGGGAAATTGAGCTTTATTCTTCGTGGAGCTGGAAGTGGAATTTATTTTCTATGAGCATTCCTTGCTGAAAACTATAGGGTTGAAGGTGATTTTTTAATGGCCTTTAAGAGTGAAGAACTCAGGAACAGACGGTTCTTCATTTTGTGCACTGCTTGCAAGATATGTTCAAATCTTTGTCTCACGACAATGGAGGTTTCTGAAGAATTCCTTTGCTCTTCTCTTTCGTTCTTTGTTCCTATAGCTCTTTAGATCAATATATTATTTGAAACCTATGTATATTCATGGAGTGGAAGTTTTGGTTGCCATGGAGGAGCTAGTTTAGAGCAAAAATGACAGACCGAGGTGTTCTCAGAACTTTTCTTCTAAAGTGAGAAACATCAAGAAATGACAAACATTAGCTTTTTTTTCAAATTTTAGAGTTTATGTTGGGAACATTTTCATGTCCTTGACATCCCTCACCTCAAAGGGACATGAGGGACATCAAATTCCATGGCGAGCAAGGAAATGACATGTGGTAGAGATTCGACGACAGGAATGAAGGCTAAAAATTCAGCTTTAAAGCACTAAGGGGCTGGAAGTTGGTCATATGGGTGACCAAAAGTATCCTTAGGGGCTGGGTGAATTTTTACATGTGTGATGTCCCTAACCTTGAGGGACAAAAATCTTGCCAGAGCTCCTCGAGCTAACATGTGTCCTCCCAAAATTTGACTAACTCCGAACTCACTCCAAGAGGGCAACTTGAAATGGCGATAACTTGAACTCTCGATGGAAGTTTTTGATGAAATTTTATATAATATTGATTATAAATATCCTTATGAATCAAATGGTTGGGATATAATGTATTCATTCTTTCATTTTATCCCTAAACAATCTGATTTTGATCCGGTGCTCTACCTATGCATGAGCAAAACTACTTGCATAACCATTGTGCAAAAGTGTTGCGAAAAAAATAATTTCACCATATTGTAAGCATTAGAATTAAATTTCTAAAGATGTTTTTTTCTCATAACTTCATCCGAGGCTCCCGAAATCACCTTCGGAAGCTTAAAATTTTTGACTTGTGCATTGCTAGGCCCATGAACCCTGTTTTTGATCAAACCGCTCCAAAATATCCAAATCTTCCATGAATATTTAAAATTCACTTCCATGTCATTTATATTCCTTAAATTCACCTCCATGTTGGATTTGGATCCTCCTTTCCGATCTAGGGGGTTGTTCCAGTGTTGGGAATGCCAGTGATAACCCTTCCCAACACTGCCCAGAGATAGCATTTTTCAAGAACACCTAAAATCACCTATGGGGATTGACCTAAATTTCCTAATTCACCTAGGGGTTGTCTTAACATCAACTAGGAGGTCATTGGAATTGACTAGGTAGACCGGGGTGCCTCGGAAGGGTAAAACATGAAAATTTGACACATGGGTATAGTTGTCATGCTTGGAAATTGGCAATTTCCTTGTTGCATATTTACATGACAACAAGTTATTTAGATGGAAATGGTATGGTGTGATATTTTTGATATCTATACTTGTTGAGGTATGTTTTGTTGATTTTTTTGGGAAATGTTTTGATGATGAAGGATATTGTGTTGTGGAATGTTTTGATGGGATGAAGACCTTGGCTTGAATATATTGGTATTACAATGGAAGCGATACATGCGTAAGAGGTTGTGAATATGTAGGTGTTTGTTAAGAAGACATAGTCAAATTAACAAAAGATGGATCATGCCGTAGAACACTTTGTTGTGGGAAACCATATAGTGGTATATTCTCGTTGAGATACATATTGGGATACAAAGATCAGTGGTTGTGAAGGTTGTGGTATGTATTGTGAAATAAGATGTGTACTAACAATGGCACTAGTGTTAACCAATGATGTTGTTGTGGGGATGGACATAGTGATATTATGGATGGGAGTAGTAACTTGTTGGGAAGACATAACTGTTGAAGGGGCGATGAAACTCAAAGGAGGTGTTGGCATGTATGAGGTGACTGGAGGAGTAGATGATGAAGTAGTGACATTGTTTAAAGGTGGTGTGGATCTTATAGAAGGACTTGACAAAGATGTGGGTTTTTGGGTAGAGGTGTTTTACGACAAGATCATGTGAAGGTTGTAGATGGGAGATGACAAAACCTCAGATGTCTCTAGTTGGTTGATGGAAAATTTTTCATTCAAAGTTTCAAATGGATTTGTAGAGGTGAGAGATACTTGAGGTTGACTATTGTTTGATGTTTCAGAATGAATCAACGTGTATGGATATAATTGTTGGACAACATGGTCTTGATTTTGGTTAATAAGGCCCCTAATGGTAGAGGATGGATTGTACATGTGTTGAATGGATGGAGGCGTGAACGGTTGCATCTGAACATTTCTTTCTACTAGATAAGCATTAAAGGAAATGGGATTTGAATCTAACATTTCCTCAAAGACGGGGTCTCCCTTATTGTAGAAAGGGAGTTCAAACACTTGAGGACTGGAAGAAAGAATGTATTCCTCTTCTTGAGATCTAGGGGGAGGGAGAATTTGACTATTATATCGGCATGAGGAATGCGAGGTTGTTGTCCTATTGTACTTTGCTATAAATGGCCCCTACTTCATGCTAGGTTTGTTGAGGGTCTGAAAAGAGGTTAGATGTGTTTGTTTGATAGTATAGAATTTGTTGTTGCATTGGGGTAAAAGGTGCTGAAGTGCAAAATGTAGGTGGGGTGGACATGTTTTCATGGATTTGATTACGAGCTTGTTGTCAAGAAATTACCATAATAAGAAAACACATAGAAAACACTCAAAATAAAAGGGAACCAAGTGGATGTGTTGTTTTATAAACAACAAGCAAGAAAAATTAGAGTGATTTTATAGTTATCTTGATTAGTTACAAAAAAAAGAAATGTGTAAGATGATGAACAGGGTCCTAAGAAGTGGTCATCTAGGGATGGTTTCAGGTGTATTTAAGGGTAGATTCCTCGATATACTCGAAGGTACGTGAGACCCAACTTTGTATTTCTGTCGATACGAGCATGGTATTGGGGCCTACCTCCTCACTTCACAGTCCCACTGCGATAAGGGAGTCGGGTGCCAAGCCAATATATACCAATAGACATGAGATTATACTAGGCCAAAACACCGAGTCAGATTCCTTGTTGGGTGATGAAATCCCAATTAGTTTCACGTGGGCGAGATATGTTTTAAATGCATTTTTGATTTTGAAGTGATTTGGTTGTGTGTGGGGAGAATAAGTGAATGCAACAATTTTACCTCCCTAATTAAACTATGTGAAGCAAGAAGAATGAGAATGTTTCATTTTAAGATTCAAGACAAAATGTTGATTTTGATGAGAACATCCAATCAAGAATGCAAGATGAAAAGTTAAACAAATGATTTTAAAACTTATCATGCGAGACCGCTCTTTAATTTTAATTTAGCAATTTCCAAAGCATTCGCTTAACGAATCCAGAAAATAAAGTTTACAGATAAGAAGTAACTTGCAATCTAATTAGGAAAAATAGGGAACAAAACACTACAGATGGATCATAAAATGTCAAGAAAATAACACAGGGGAATCACTGGCGATTAACAATCAAGATAAAAATGTTCAAACTGATAATACAATGAATAAATTAACAGGACTCAGGGTCCCACCAGGCGTGCTAGAATGTCTAATATGGTTTTTACCTTTGGTTTTCTTGATTAGTTCAAGGGGTAACAACTAAGCTTGACCTTGATATGGCGGGGTTTCTAGGGTACCCGCAATGTTGGTTACATTTTTATTGTGCACCATACGAAGTGATGGTTCAAATATTCTTTCCCTATAGACAATCTTATAAAGATCACACTTAAAAAAATAATGTTACTACTCGTAAAAATGCCTTAAGCTTTTATTTTATGTTTATGATCATACTACAAGATAGTAAGATAAAAATAAATGTGACTATCACTTATTTAGATTAGGTATATATATAACTAATATTAGTCTTGGTTTAGACCATAAATAAGACTCTTGGTTTGTGTAAAGGTTTTCAAATCACATTAGAGGCTACATAATCAATTATTTTTTCCTACCCTGCAATGGTGTCGAACTGAACAAAAATATAATCCTCTCGCAAAGAAATCGAGGATTATTCTCGGGGTGTTAAAGAGGTGAGAAAGGGGAGTGTTGGTACTCAATATGCTGATGTGATTATGGTCTTCAACCTGCAGTGTTGTCTTGCGGTCGTTTGTAAGTCTAAGCCTATTTTGTAAGCGTACTCGTATTGTGCTAGATCTGTATGAAGCCTTATAGCTTCATTGTACACATCCCAGATTGCTTTGGTGGCCTCCTGTATATGTTGAGTTATTGTAAATATATCCTCCAGATGGTGGAAGGGCACATTTTGAATCACGCAGAGCTCAAGATCATGGAGGAGCTTGTATTGTTCCTAGTAGAGTGGGTGTCGATGATAGGAAAAGCACCAATATCAGCTGCAGGATAATTTCTACCACCTAATGCCATTTGAAAGCAACATTATGGACAAGAGATTAGTAGATAACAAGGAAAAATAAGACATTTTGATCAAATTTGACAAAAGATGGTGAAAATAGAGAAATACAATGATCGTTAGCAATTCAGTGGGAATCATTGGCGATTAAGTCAATCGCTAGCGATTGTTGCTAGTTCTAACAGTTGATAAAACAAAGTTAAAACAATTGATTAAGCTATAGATTTTGATGATAACAGACCTTAAAAGTATATGAATGATGTCTAAATGAAATTTTAATTGTGATCAGTGCCTGTAATAGTAAAAAAAAAGATAGGTTACCTTGCGTGATGAACTGATTGAATGAATTGATGAAAGAAGATGGTTGAACGCTGAAAACGAGCAATTCAATGATGGATTCGATGTTCTTTGGATAATGTGGCGTTGATGAGAGTTGATATGAAGTGCTTGAATGTTTAAGATGTTGGAATTGAGACAAAATGCACATGAAAAGTGTGAGATTCCGTTATGGAAAGGAGGTGTGAATGCTTGTATTTATAGATCTCTCGACGATCGAGCAAATCACCTGGTGATTACTGAGAAGATCTTAGTTTTGTTAAGAAAATAAGTGATTTTCTTTTATTTCGAGAAATATATGATAGTCTCAAGGTTGTTAATGTGGTGGTGTGGGTAAATTTGGTTAAGATGGGAGGAGTTAGTCTTTTTAGAAGGTTTAATTAGTTAGTGTTTTTGGAAGGTTTAGTTAATTAGGAGTAAGTTAGTGTTTTTGGAAGGTGTAGTTAATTAGGAGTAAGTTAGTGTGTTTTTAGGAAGGTGGTTTAGGTGGTTAATGAGGTGTCGTAGTGAGGTGTCTTATTTAACATAATGAGGTCTAAAAGGGGGATTATTTTAAGTAATTAGATTAATTAAATAATTTAGATCTGAGGGGTGTGCGATTAATTAATTAATTAAAGATGATTTAAGAGGACATAATGTCGTAAATGTGGCATTTTTGACTGTAAGTGCGTCTAAGTCGAGGGATGCAAATTTTTGGTGTCTACAGGGAGGATAAAGATCCTCAAAAGTAAAACCTAGCTGATTCAAACTGTCATGTGTGCATATAATGTCATCAGATGTAGGATCAAATGGAATATTTTCCCAATATTAGCCATTTATGAAGAGTGTTCAAGTGAATGGTGGGCATGCTAATGTAGGTGGTACATGTGAAGGTGTAGGCGATAAAATGAGGTACATAGATTAGATATTCCCCGATAAGGAATCATGGCAAAAGAGTAGTAGTAAGAAGTAGCATACAAGAAACTACATATATCACACAAATGGTACCGACTAGTGGTGGTAAGTGAGGTGGTTCTTCGATAGGTTGGGGCTCATCTGTAATATCTATGCATGGAATATGAACACTAGTAGTAGGATCTTGGTCGTAAACCGAAATGGATCACGATCACAAAAAATAGTGTACTCGATACTCTCGTGCAAGAATTTTACACAATTATGGACAATAGAGGCGACAACTTGCATGCCATGAAGTCATGGCCTACCAAGTAGACAGTTGTAGGAAATCAGAAATCAATAACGAAAAAGACAAAGTGTGAATAGTCTTAGGACCAATAATGATAGGAAATGTAACATGACCTAAATATGGACATATAGAACCATCATAAACATGTAGTGAAACACTAGAGGGACTAACGTCATGAGAAAAAGACCTAATGCTTTAAGGAATGACATAGGAAACAAGTAAAGTTCATATCCATTATCAATCAAAGTGCGATTAAAAATTACATTATGGATATGACATATGATATGTATAGGTAGGTCATTATCAAAAGTGTGAACATCAACAGGAAGGTTAGACTTGAATAGTACATGTGAAGAGAAATCATCGCTAAAGGATTGATAAACCGAGTCTGGATGCATGTCAACACAAATGCGAGTAGTAGCAAGAAAATTTTGGATTCTATGTAGTAAATCAATATTTGCAAGAAAATAATCATTGATGGAGATACTCATGATGACCAAGATGACAAACAATGAATGAATAATATAGAAGCGTGAATGATCGAGTCAGGTTCACATAAATGATTAACTAAAATGTGGAAATATCCTATAGTTAATCTAATATAGAATGACATGTAAATACATGTAGTAAAAAAGTATGTAAATGACCCAAACAACTATGCAAAAGGAAATGTTAACCCTAATGTGTAAGAGAGAAGAGGAAATAACTCAGTTGATTTAATGATTTTGTGGGACTGTGTCACGGAAATGATTAGAGGAACATGAAACATGAATGACTGTGCAAAGGTCCTGAAAAGGAAGGATTTGGGCTGATTAGCTGAACTGGAGTACATGGAGAGGGATTGGGGCACCTATGGGCACTCTAGTCTATAGAATGGGCACCCTGGTCTATGTGACATGTTTAGAATCGGGTTTCATAGGTTCGGCGGGTGGTTCGAAACTGTCACCGTGTGTCACATCAGATTTATTGTACTACTTCAGGTGTCACTAATAATCCAAGATATATAGAAGACTTGTAAAAGACCAAAGAAGAGTATCAAAACCCTTTAAAAATGTAAATAAATGGGTTAGAATGACCTCAACTACCACAACAATGGGCTTATTAATCGAAGGCGCTACACTACATTTCAGACCGAAATGTAGTTTTGGTGTGTGTGTGCATAATGTGCCCTATGTACTCTTGTGCCAGTCACACTTTTTGAAGTAGCGAGTAATAACTAGTTGTAGAAAATGTAATAGAATGTGTGCATGGAATATACAGTAATCCCTCCCCCTATGTTTGTGTGATGCAAATGAACCAACCTTGTCCTGTGTGGAGATGGATGAGCTAATGGATGCAACTCTAGGTGGATGATAGTAGTGACTAGTGCTTAGTCCCTCATTATGGTCTCATAACTTTATATTTATAGGGCTCTCTTGATCTAATCTCGTAATTAACCCTGAAATGACCAACCAACAAAAAGATAAAGATCTCAAATGGATAGAAAGATCCCAAAAAGTGGCGGGAAAGTGTAAAAGGATAGGGGCACCCCTGGTGGGACCAGGACACCCATGGGCACCCCTGGTTGAGTCTAAAATAGTACAAAGTGACAAAAGATGACTGGGCATGTAGGTGTAAAAGGTCAAGAATGAAAAATAAAATAAGAGAAGATGGCAAAAATACGGGGTTGATTATTACTTTCTTCACTCTAAAATCTTCTAAATAGTAGTATGAGATCGGGACTAAATAATGTCTAAAGTGCATGTTTTTGTTTCTACATCGGGTTAAGCATGTCCATGAGTACAACACTCACTCTCATGAGTTGTCAAAAATATGTTGCATATGCTTAATGCACTAGACACAAGTTACTATAGACAACAAATTTTGGTTGCTCTTGCATTCTCTTGATAGTAGAATTAAGGCTAGAAGGCACCTTCAGTGATATTTAAAGCAACAAAATAGTAAATGGAATGAATGGAAGTTAGTATGAGGGTGTTGGATAAATTATGGTAGTTGTAACTTCACAAAGTGGGGATTTATGTGATGAGAGATTCCTTGTATAAAAACATTTAACACTTAGAGCAACCTACAATTCTAGAAAGTATAGAATACTGGATTAAGTAGTGACAATTTCTAGAAAGAAATATTTGCATTCATTGATAGCCAACTGATACAAAGCTTCAACACAATATCTAAAATACTCGACACAAAATATCATGTAAGCATTCTAATAAAGTATTTAATGCTTCTATTCTAGTACACCCCAAATACACTCAAAGGCTAATAAAAATCACTTGAAAAAATGGTTAGAGTAAGGATTTTACAATTAAGTCCAATATTACAGAGTAAATGATCACAACACAATATTGAAATAATGACCAAAGCAAAACCATTGAGGACTGATCTAGTGTATGAAAAAGAGAAGCAATAAACACAAGACTGTAGTAGAAAATATAACTCATCAATCAACAATTTGACATACAAAACTCAAAACACAAAAATTAAACTCAGAAGCGGACATATTTCATTCAGATCTTGAATTTCTTAATAGGGGAACATAAAAAATGAATTCAATGTTTGTCAATGGTTGTACATTACAACCACCTTGACATAAAAGTTTGGGAAACCAAAATCTATATGCATTTCACAAAGGAAACATGCAGTATTCACAATTATATCTCTTGACCTTTTCAAAAATAGAAAAACTAACACCCTTTTGATCAAAATACCAAAACTAGCTCCCCTTAATATGAGGACATGCCACATATTTATACAATTTGGCATGTTCTTACAATTCAACCCCCAAAACAAAGTGAGTGAATTACCACTTTGTTCATAAAGAAAGATATTTAATCAAAGCGGGAATGTACATTTGTCTAACTAAACATATCTGATTTTTGTTAGTATTTTGGGATCGATTCCATGCCTTTGCTGCCACACGTGTAAAATAGTTAGCTGATACTACTAGGTGCACATGTGTCCATTTTTTATCTTTTCATCCCATCAAACACCATCAAATTTTGAATCAAATGATTCCAAATTGAAGGGCTCAAGGATACCTTTCCAACGAGACTGATTTTGCTTGATTTGGAGCTATAGAGCGAAATTTATGGCCATTTAAATTTTTGCATGTCGGGATGAACATGAGAGTGACACGTAATAAATTTTGATTGACTTTGGGAATTACCTTTTTCTATGAAATGCGAGCAATAAGAAAATGTTGGAACATAATGATTAAGTGTTCGCCAACCCTTAATATATATAGATCCATCACTAATAATAGGTTAATATTTAATAATATAAAATATTTATATTTTTGTTATTAAATATGCTAACCTAGGTATATAATTTAGGTTAAATATTTAATATCATGAAATGATTATATTTTTAATATTATAAACCTAGGTGTATGTGTCAACCATTTTAGGTTGAAAAGGTGGGTCGGGAGACATACCGATCACCTTATATAAAAAGGACTTTAGATCCTCATTTGATATATTCGGGAAATATATCAAAGGTGTGCAAATCATGTAGTTTGGTTTTACCCTTGGTAAATAGGGTTTCAAAGGAGGAGGTGATCTTACTAGATCTAAAGTACAAGGTTATTTTCAAAGTAGTTTTTATCTTATTGGGGTTTTCCACTATAAATACTTTGTGTCACTTGTGTTATTTATTTCTTGAAAGTATTTATTTATTTACTTATGTTATGATGTAATATTTATTTAAATATTTATTGTAACATTATATAATATGTAAGTTGATTAAATCTGTATTTATTAGAATCCTCAAATTCTAACATGGTAACAGAGTGAGGTAAATTAAATAAATTAAGATCAAATGTTTTGTATTTTATTTATTTAATTTTTACGAGTTTTTTCAACCAACCCGAAAGGGTATTTAAAAGTATCCAATCCCCTTCTTTTTCCCCAATTTATTTTGGCACTACATTTGTGCAATTAAACTCTTGGTAAATTTTTTAGGGTTTTTCAATTTTAAATCCCTAATTTTTTTTGGGGGAGATGTAATATGATATGATTCTTACTTTCATTTACATTTTGTAAATTATATGAAATTAATGTTTGTTTGGCACATGTGTAAGAGACTTCAAATATTTAGGAAATGATTTATTACTATATGAAATAATTTTCATGTTTTCTATAATTTCAAATGTTTGTAGGTTAAATATTTTGGAAGGTAAATGCATACCCGTATTCTTTGGTCCCCTCTAAAAGAATTTGATTTGAAAAACTATAGTTTACAATTAATATATAACCATATTTTTTTAAATTAAAAAATATATAGAATAAGGTTTATATAATAACTTATATAAACATCGTATTAAAATTTATATAATTTGAAAACTATATATTTTATATAGTTCTTATACTATAGTTTATAACTACCCCATTCGTATGGGCTCTGTAAAAAAATGTTTTGAACATACCTAAACTATAAAACATTGTTTTAATCTTAATGCCCGACGTGGTGAATGGTGGGTAGTTGAAGGTTGGTGGCCTTAGTAATCAATATTACTAAGTTTAATCCTATACTTGTTCATTAAAAAAATAAAAAAATTAGACACTTAAATCGTAAAAAAAACTTCAACTCTAAAGCGGCTCCATTCTTTTTTTCCGAGTGAGATATAATTTTTGTAAAACTTAAAACCTAAGTAGTTTTTTAAATCATATGGCATTTTTTAGGTTTTTCACGTGGGATTGGTAAGTATGACATGTTTAATTAAAAAAACTAATATTCTAACTTATGTTTCCAAATTATCATGCCATATTAATGTGGGCCGCCTTGACATAGTTTATGTTTATAAAAACCTAAAATAATAATTACATACCAAGTGGCCGATATTTTTTATTTGGTCATTGTGTTTTTTATTAAAAAATACTATAGTTTATAATTTTTATGAACTATATGTTATTTTTTATTTACATTCTATAAACTATATATCTTTTTTTAAAAAATGTATATATTTTTATATTATAAATTATAATAGGCTATTATAATGTATTAAAATATAACCTCCCTAATATTATACAGAAGAAGAAATTATGGAATTTCACATTCTGGAAATACACAAGTTTTGGCTTCATTAAATTTGATGGTCAAATGATCACAATAAACCAAACATAAGACAATATGATGGTCATTTAGACGTCAAATTTAAGCTTGTAGGTTCCAAGAAAATTTCATTGTGTTAAAATTGAAGGTCAAATGACCATCACGATAGACTAAAAAGGTCATTATGATGGTCATTTAGACGTCAAATTTAAGCTAGTCGGATCTTTGTCTACATTTATTTTTTTCAGAAATTTAAAGTTGTTATGCATTCTTAGGGGTCTTTTCTTCACTTCTATATGGTCAGAACTATTTTTTATATAAATATGGGGTATAAGACAGATCCCTTTATATCGCAGGTTATTATTTTGATCATGGGAGGTTAATTATAATGTATTGTAATGACATAATTAGTTATGATCAAATAGTTTTTTTAGATCTATAAAATTTAGATCTAATTCTATTAATTTTTTTATTATCGATAAATATGTATCTAACTTTTTCGTACATTTTATATTATAATGGGGTGTGTTTTATAGGTTTAGGAAAACAATGGCGTCCAACTATTTTTGTCTTGACAAAACCCAGATCATGAATGAAACCAACTACAATATTTGGGTCAAAACAGAATATATGGTGAGAAAACTCTGGATAATTGTTTCTAGATCTGAGGTTGCTCCCACCGGTCATCAAACAACTGTAGATAACATGAATGCATTCTTACAACGAATGTAAGAGACTCTTTCTATGATTTTACGCAATGTGAACGACGAGTACCTTCTACACATTGATAATATCAAACATCTAAAAGAGGTATGGACACAACTAGAATCCATGCATGAAGGATACTTGGTATATCAAAGATAGTAATGAGAGTATAATACGCTGAAGGAATTCAAAGAAATGGTATGTATACTTTTGATGATTTCTCTCTCGCATCTTGTTTTATATCTCGAGTTTAAATAATTAAAAATATAGCATGAAAGGTTAGAACATGTTAATAATCGAAGCTTATATGAAATGTATAGATATAATCTAGTGAAATGTTTACATGTGTTGTATTTTTCTCTTGAATTTAATTCATTAAATGCTTCTAAATGACGGTTTTGATTCTGATTTAATAAATGGTCATGATGATGTTTTGATGTTATAGATGTTTCTAAAACTGTTATCTTCCTAGAAAAAAATTAAATTGGGCTCAATCTATGTTAGAAAGTTTAAATCCTATTAACCTTAGGAAAATGACCAGAAGTCATCATATGTACCATGCATTAATTACCTTGTATGAACCTGAGCCATGAAGTATTATAGGGTCTAGGTGGATATACAAAGTAAAGTATAATACTGATGGTAGTATTAACAAACGTAAAGCTAGTCTTGTTGCTAGAGGTCTTAATCGAAACTTGGTATTGATTATGTTGAGACATTTTCCCCTGTAGCTAAAATGAGTACTGTTAGGGCCTTATTTGCAATTGCCGTTCAATTTAGGTGGGAAATCCACCAAATGGATAAGAAAAATATTTTTTTGAATTGTGATTTAAAATAAGAAATTTATATGTTTCAACCTAAAGGATTTGAAGAAAGCGGTAAAGAAAACTATGTTTTTAAGTTGAGAAATCATTATATAGATTAAAACAAGCTCTTAGAGCTTGGTATGCAAAAATTGTTTCCTTTTATAAACTGTTAAGTTTTGTTAATTGTTCTTCTAACAATGATATATTCATTAAGAAATAAGGCTCACATATTATCATTATATGCATATATGTTGATGATTTGTTTATGATCGGTGACAATTTTGATTTAATTCATATGATTAAAGAGAAATTGAAGCAAGTACTTTGAAATGAATGAGTTAGGTCTCTCACATCATGTTCTTTGTATGATGTATTTCATTCTATTGCTATTTTTCAAAACACAATATGTAACCATTGCATTGAAAAAGTTTTTATGATTGATTATAAACCATTTTCTACTTCAATGGAAGTTGGAATAAATATTGACCCTAAATATGCATATGCAAAAGGTTGATCCTATTTTATATACATTGTTAGTTGATAGTTTGATTTATCTAACTATAACTAAATCAGATATTTCTATATAGTAGGAATTACTTCAAGGTTTATGCAGAACCTCTTTTAAAGATCACTTTGAAATATTGTAAATTTTTTTTTAGATATATTTAAGGAACAATCAATATGGGTTACATTATACTAAGAATGAAAATACTATCTTATATGGATTTTGTGATTCTAACCATACTAATGTTGTGTTATAAAATATATTGGATATGTGTTCAAGTTTTTTTGGTGTAGGAACCATTACTTAGAACAACAAATGCAATCAACAATATCCATTTCTTCTACTAAGGCAGATAAGTACAATGGAAGAAGTAAAGAAACCATGTGGCTATAGCGGCTATTGGTAGAGATACACATGGAAGTTAAAGAAAATATTCCTCTTCTATGTGGTGGCGAGAGTTGTATTACTCTTGATTAAGAATTCAGTTCAACATCAAAGAATGAAGCACATTAAGATATATATACGCTTCACCCATGAGAAGGTGCTAAGTGATGACATAAATCTCAAGTTCATGTTGCTGAAGAGTAGGTTCTTTGACATCTTCACAAATTCCCGAGTGTTGCAAAGTTTTGTCACTTTCGTGAAAAGTTTGGATTGTAAGAGTTTCCATTGATGGGGAGTGTGCATGACAATGTCACCTCCTAATGGAACCCGGTTTTTGTAAAAATATCTTCGAGGCATTTGTAAAAACCTTCGGGCATGTATACCTCCTCGACTTCTTTTTTAGAAAGAAGCGTAGAAAGATATTAAATGTGGTCTTGATAAATTCTTTAGTGTTATTGAGTTTCTTGGTAAACATCAATACAAACATATTTTTAAGGAGGTCCTTAGTTGTAAAAGACTCATTTATGCTTGGGTTTAATAACCTTTTATGAGAACACTGTGAGAACATGTAAAACTCAAAATCATACTTAGCCACTAATCATGGGATGATCTTTGGGATTCCAAATTCTTTTGTACCAAAAGGTAAATAGAATATGATGAATGTGTTATAATTTCTTCAATGATATGATAGCCTAAAGCCTTTATGGTTTAAGGATCGTAAATCATGTAGTGTACCACGAGAAAGTAATCTATTGGCATATGTTATGTTATCCCCACTTAAAATTAAGGGGGAGTGTTGGAACATAATGATTAAGTGGTCTCAATAACCCTTAATGTATATGGGTCCATCACTAATATATATGTTAGTATTTAATAATATGAAATATTTCTATTTCTATTATTAAATATGCTAACCTAGGTATATACTTTAGGTTAAATATTTAATATCATGAAATGATTATATTTCTAATATTAAATATTATAAACCTAGGTGTATGTGTCAACCATTTTAGGTTGAAAAGGTGGGTCGGGAGATATACCCGATCACCTTATATAAAAAGGACTTTAGGTCCTCATTTGATATATTCGGGAAATATATCAAAGGTGTGCAAATCAAGTGATTTAGTTTTACCCTTGGTAAATAGGGTTTCAAAGGAGGAGGTGATCTTACTAGATGTAAAATAAGTTCT
The DNA here is from genome assembly GCA_018340775.1 of Taxus wallichiana var. yunnanensis. Lineage (NCBI taxonomy): Eukaryota > Viridiplantae > Streptophyta > Pinopsida > Cupressales > Taxaceae > Taxus > Taxus wallichiana. Next base: position 368,006,896 of record CM031242.1, on the reverse strand, counting down.
CTGAAGTAAAAGGTTATTTTTAAAGTGGTTTTTACCCTATTGGGGTTTTCCACTATAAATCTTTGTGTCACATGGATTATTTATTTCATGTAAGTATTTATTTATTTACTTATGTTATGATGTAATATTTATTTAAATATTTATTATAACATTATATAATATGTAAGTTGATTAAATCTGTATTTATTAAAATCCTCAAATTCTAACAGAAAATGCAATGCACCTTTTCCTTCTCATACTAATATTACTTGTACTAGTCATTACAAAACATGAGCCAATGAAAAATCTCCACGCTTCCTTACAATGTCAGCCTTTTCTTTTCCTTGTATTGGTTATCGTGAAATATGAGCCAATGAAAAAGATACACGTTCCTCAAACTTTCGAGAATGTTTGATAACCTGATGATGAACCCGGTGAAACGTGAGCCAATAAGGAAGCTCCATGCTTACTTTACAATTCACTTTCATTTACAAAAACCTTATTAGAGTGTGAAGCATAAACCAATGAGAAAGCTCCACACTACTGGAAATGTTAATCTTGTCAGAGTGCAAAACATGAACCAATGAGAAAGCTCCACTCACCTTTATGGTTTTGTAGTGCCAAGTTATCTTTATTTCTTATTTTCCTTTCATTGGTTATGAGGTAGGGCCTTCAAACCACGACTTCTAATTCATCGTTGGCTTCATAGAAATGTTGCCACATATAGTGCTTTGACCAACCAGACCACTCGGACCCAAACCTTTATGAAACTTGGTTCATTTCGTGGACTTGAGGTCTACCGAAGCCCATCTACTTTCCTTTACCTTTGGAATGGTGACATGTGTCCACCGTTGGCCATTGATCTTGCACCTTCTTGATATCCCTTAATTCCACCATTTTTTTTTTCGACCATGCTGATTTTGTTTGCCCGATGTGGACTGAAGCCTTATGAAAATTGGTTTATTCCACGGGCTTGAAGTTCATGAAACCCTAATGGCTTAGAGAGGCACAAAATATTGCCATGTTTCCTCTAATTTGCGTGTATTTGAATTGGCTATATAGATTTTTGACAACCATTTAAACTTCCCAAGATTTTTTAAATGGCTAAGTGTATTTAAATTTTCCATTCGGTGTTGATTTTATGTTTTTAAATTTGTAAAATATGAAAACATATCCCGATCACCATGCAAGTCTCGAAGCTTTTATAATTTGATCAACTAGTTCATTAACCAAAGTCCCTAGGGAATTTTATGTGCGATCGAAGAAACAAGACTTTGAAAAGATCACGGGTTTCATGCTCAAGATTCATAGTAGAAGATATGATATTGAAAAGAGTCTTAATTTATCTTTAAGTCTTAAATTTTTGCCCCATTGACTCTTTGGTCTCGTGGACATCATTAAAATATTTCATTTCATTGTAGTCCAACATTTTTCTTTGAATCCTTTCTTTTTATTTTGACAAGGCACAAAATTTATTACAAATTGATAAGTATTTTTATTTTGACTGAAATTTGAAGAAAGGGGAACAATATGAAGCACACATAATACTTACATCTTATGAAGAATATAGGAAAAATACCATCTTAATCCATGTACCTAGATTGAGTACCAAAAATGGATCCTACTTGGGGATGGGCACCCCATGTGGGTGCCACAAGAACAAAGACCAAATGCCTAATCCATTGGGTAAGGATTTAGGGAGACAAAACACACAAGGATTTCTGAAAAGATACATAACATTCATACCAAAATACTGACATATCTCAAAACCTGGTCATTGTAGACCAGAGCACAAAAAGGAAACAACAACACAAACAAAGGAAAACATAAAAAAACAAAACAAAACTAAATCTTTGTAGAATGATCATACCCAACCCTCTGGCTTAGTCTAAGAAGTGTTTGAGATGCTTTCCATTGAAATGCAAATCTAATAAATGTCCCTCTAAGTCTTTAAGAAAGAAAGTATGTTTTCTAATCCTGATGTCTTCTTTGTAAGATTTCAGCTCTAGATAAGACTATGCTAAACAATCCCGATATATCTTTAGAAATTTGGCATAAGATTTCTTTTCTTTTTTATTCATATTGCTCCTCAACCATACCTTTCTATGATTTTGGGAGGTTCCCAAATTACACTCTTCAACATCCCTAAGTGCATGGATAGGCTTGCTCACAACTTGGTCTGACTATCAAAATTTGATTCCAAGTTGACAAGTCCTCTAGGAATAATATTTGTCTTTAATGAATTATATATTTTCCAAAGAGGGTATTATTTCCTTCACATAACACTACCATAGGTTCCAATTCAATGAGTTGATTTGTGAACTCATCTTTACAATTTAAGAACCTCTAAATTTGGGCATCATCCTCAAAAACTTGCCAATGTTGAATGTTGTCAGGAACTAAAGTTCGACTAGCAATTCTACTTCATAATTGTTCAAGAAGGGGACATTGTCTCATTATCATACTGAGAGGCTAAGAAAGAATTTTTTAGCTGCTGCATTTTGAGTTCTCTCACGATAAACGATATTAAAAGAGTCAAATAACTTTATGAGATCCCAAATTGCATGCTTATATTGTCTCAACCTTTAGTTTTTATTTGCATATAATTTCTGATTTTCTTTACAACTAATTAATAATCTCTTTTGATAATAATGTTCTTAATCCCATGTTTCCATGTAAATATTAAACCAAGGAGCAATGCCTCATATTCAACAATGTTGTTGGTACATTCAAACTTCAATTTGAAAGAAAAATTAAAAGAACCTTGATTTGGAGAAGTTAGAACCACTCTAGCTCCATTTCCAACATTGGAACATGCTCCATCAAAAGTCATGGTCTAGGGGCATTGGCATCTTCAAGGTGTGCATTAGTATCCATATAATGATCTTCAAAATCTGCATAACCTATGAAGTTACCCAAATCTGTATCAACAAATAATACCTCATAAGAGGCATTCATGGGATCCTTAATAAGATGGAACATTTTATTTTCTCCATGTAATTTGACTAACTTCCCTTCCAATGGTATAGAGGCATAAGACATGTCCATATGAACACTACCTCCTACACTGATAACCCATTTTCTTGATAGCAACATACCCCATTTAATAGTGCAAATCAACTATAAACATATTCATGGTTAAATATTTGCCAAGAAAAGTAGTAAGATGTACTACTAAACATCGACATATCCAGCAACAAGTACTTATATTGAATTGATAGCATAACATCTCTCAAAGGCTAGTGTTATTTTGATGTCCAATTCATTCATGACCTATAAAGGCATGATATTACATGAAGCTTCTGAATCAAACATACAATTGTGAAGAAGTCGTTCATTGAAAATCAGAGTAGTGAAGAAAGGATCCACATCTAATTGTGATTCAACCAAGGAAGTACCTAAATATACTTCTAGGGGTTCTTCCATATTCTTTGAGTCTTCCTTTATCTCAACTTCAACAACACTAGGGGAGTTACTACATTATTTTTACCCCTTTCTTTGACAACCATATCATCCTTCAGCCCCAAGTATTCAAATGTTCTTTTTCTATGCTCTAGAATTCTAAGTAATTCCATAATTGGGATAGTAATCTTTATCTGAATTAGAATTTGAGCCATATCACATATAACATACTTTGGTAGGGTTATATTAGAGGCAAGGGTGATAGTATTTTTGATGGGATGTCATCCCTTATTGCTTGGGTGGATGCAAAAGTACTTGGTCTTGAAGTATTGATAGGACCTTTATCAGGCATACTTATTTTGGGGGAATATTTGGGGATGTTGGTCAAGAGAGGAATTTTGGTTTAGGAGTAGGGAAAAGTCCTTTGACTTGTCTATTCCAAAGGTTATACTCCTTTTCTTGAGAAACAACAACATTCATTAATAGTTTCCTATCCTCTTCAGAAGGGATTCCACCATCATAATTTTTAATCATTAAAGCTCTTAAATACTCAAAGTCATGATTTGGAAGCTCAAATGATTGAGCCATATCTATATCAGCATTAACTATATAAGGGAGGAAAATACCTTATTTGTGTAAGCCTAAAAGTCCTCCACAGTTTTAGCATACAATAGATCAGTTGAAGTGGCTCCTTGCATTGAATATTTTGGACACTCCATCATGCATATGTCATCAAAACTAGCTTCATCAGTAACATCATCATCTCTGACAATTTACTCACAAGGGGATGTGGCAATAAACATTTATCACACCATTCAATGATGTGGTCTTCCTTTACTAATGATACCCTTTGTTGTCAATGGATCTCGAGATTGTTTTATTATCTCTGAAAGCTCACTACTTACTTCCTAAACCCACATGTCATTTTCCTCTATCATCATCCCGGTGATCTCCTTTGGGATGATTCCCAAATATATTTTTCCTTGGGCTTGGTGCTGATTTTAAGGATTTGAAACTAATCCTTTCTCTTCTCTAGCAAGCTTGTATGAATTTTTTTGACTGCTCTAGCCAAATTTTTAACCACTTCTTCTAAGTCCACTACCTTACTTGCCCGTGGCTTCTAGATTAATTAACTTGACACCTTCCCTTTTTGGAGGCTTCCCAAATGATTTAATATTGTTCTCAATTTAGATAGCCATAGAGAAAGCTGCCTTAAATTTCTAGGATTTTTATCCCTCAAATAATAAGATGCTTTTTATCAAAGGCATTTGAGTATTTAATCAGGAAAGAATCATCACTAGGCCTTAGATTAATAGGCAATATAGTCAAAGTTTTATTGAACCTAGTATTAAAGTCTTGCACATACTCATTAGGATTATTTTTGATATTTTCAAACTCTAATAAAAGAAACCTAGGGTCAGTCTTATCACCATATTGGAGTCTGAATGCATTCTTCATTTCTAACCAAGAATCAATTGAATTTGTAGGTAGCAAATTGTACCATTCCTTGACATATTCTTCTAATGTATGTATGAATAACTTAACATAAAAATATTCATGCTCTACTTCATAGTCATCCATAAAATTATGAAAAAATCTAAGATGTTGATCCCCACTTATAACATTATTCCCTTGAAATCTAGGCAACCTACTTCTAATTTCATTTGGTACTTCATTAGGATAGCCCACCATTCCAATGAACCTTATTGGTCTATAAGTGGTGACTATAAAAGGAGCCCTTGGTGGAGGTTATTCCATATTATTTTGTGGAGGATTTTCAAAAGGAGGGTTGAAATGGTGGGGAACTGGAGGTCTCGAGGTAGAGGAGTATGATCCACAAAATGGGAATCCTTTAGGGACTCAGTTTCACAAAATAATTTATTCTCAAGAGTCAACAAATAAGGAAGATGAGGAGTACCTTTATTATTTACAAATGTTGAACCTTCTTGAAACAAAGAATGTAAATATGCTTAAGGATTACCTAGATCAGAGCTGTCAGATGTGCTAGAGTAATCCTCCACCAAAGGTGGATCAAATTTAGTAGGTTGAAAAATATTTTCTTCGACTTTTGACCACCCAATGGTTTCTAGATCTGCTTCCTTTGTGACTGTGTATTCTCTAGTTTTAGGAGTAATATTCTGGTGGGATCAGACTTGAAAAAATATCTTCATCCTTCCAAATTTTCAAAGGGTAGACTTAATCAACAAGGTGTATAGAAGATTTGCCCTGGTATAACCTATATTTTCTTTGAAATATGGAGCCACCACTAAGGCCTTATACCTTAGATGTATAGATTAACTCAAAATGATTTTGAAAGGATAGCTTCACAAACTAGGAGGTTAAGATTTGCAGATATTTATGAATTTCCCAAATTTCCTAGTTGTCAATCCCTTAGTATACTCACAGAAGCTAAAGTTTTATGGAAAGCATTTTTGTATCTATAAATTTATGGATGATACTTTGCAGACTGATTTATATTAGCCTAATTTTGGAAAATCTCTATAAAAATATGTCTTCGGTCCTCAACAATGATGCCAAAAGCATGTTGATAGGTAATTCACACTTTGAAATCTAAAATACATATAAACTTATATCAAGAAATCACCTGCAACTTAAGAAGTCCCCAAAAATGACGCCTTGAGAAGAGTTGTTGACGGAATTCACATGCTAAAAGCCAAAATTCTTATCAAATTTATAATTTTTTTTTTGGCATCTCAAGAAGTCCTTGATAACGACATTAGAAACATGTTGGTCCTCAATTATAAACCCCCTAGTGGCCCGACAACATTCTCTTAGGAAGGGGGTGCTTGGATGGTGGTAGACCGAGTGGTATTGTAGACACCAAAATTGGGTCACATGCTCCTTGACCCTTCATTAAATAATCAACTTGAATACATCCACCTAACCATGACCCTTACACCCCACACTAATATTAATTTAATTAAATTAATCCATTTCCTCACAATAGTTATTATTTAATTACCCTAATTAGGATAATCCCCACCCCACCACCTCACCTAGACACCTCACACTAAGTCTATTCTTAGTATGTTTCCATAATTAAAGAAGACCTAACTAAACCCTAAAAATCAAATCCTACATCCCCTCTAACCACATTCCTACATAAGAAAAGGTAACTCCCACTCTTTCTCGGATGAATAGAGAGATCTAGCAGAAATCATTTCCATGATCTCCCATTTTTAGTAAACCTAGGGAATCCCACCCTAACCGACGCCGATCACCCATGAACCGACGCCGATCAACCCAAAACCATCTTCAGTCACCTTTTATTCCCTTTGGTAACCTTATTTCGAGGTTGACACATTTCTGAGAGCAAAAAAGGAGATTCAGAGCTGCATGCAAGCAAGACAAACATCCTTTTATGCATCCAGACATCCAGAGCCATCACCAAAGCATCAATCAGAGAGCCATCGCATTCATGGGAGCACTCCGGGAAAGCACCACTACAGGACCATACATGTATTCTCGATCAACCACCTCCACCACTCAGCCATCAAATCCTTAACATAGTAAGTACGACCCTAATCAATATAGTTTATTTCAGTTAGTAATCTTTATTACTCATGTTATTAATCTATTCTTTGCATGCTTATTACTTCATCACCCACTTACTTGTAAATCCAAAGATCCCTTCACCCACACCACCAAATCACCTATTCTCACCTGTTGTATACTTCTGAGCATACCTAAGATCTCCACAAACCCCCTGTTCACTCGCCCAAAATTTATTCGATCTCAGATCACCCCTACCATTTAACCTATTTTGAGTTTCTTTCACCCCGACCATACCAACACCGGTTACCCATAACCATCATTAGTTCTACCTAAACTAGCATCAGTCACATTTAGTCGATGTCGGTCTCTGTGTTTTACACCTTGACCAAGAACAGACCCAACAACCACCCTACTAGTTGACCTAAATAACCCAGAATCTAACCCCGTAACCTCGATGCAGCGGACCCCTCACCTCTCAGATCCAACTATAGCCTAGCCTGTTGTGATTGGATTTTCTTATTTTATTTGAATGAGATACCTAAATCATATCAACTATAGTAGGACCTTGTTTATTTCTGCATTAACTTGTTTTAAATAGTGGATTGACAATCATCTAGGAAGTATCACACTTCCTAGAACTAGCATACGCTAGGTAGTCCCTTATCATATATCATTTAACTATATTTGTGGTCTTGTTTTCTATTATAGGTAGTTCCTCCTAGCCAAAAGGAAGCTCTCATATTCAAGCTGTGGATCAAGAAGTCATAACACGCACAACAACCATCAACCAACTAACATTAAACATGTATTCCTCCTTGGCCCTTACTGCTATCTGTTTCGTGATTTCGGAAAGGTAAAAAAAATGGTGAAACATTTTGGCATGCCTAGTGGGACCCGCAAGGGGTTCTATTGCATTTTATTCATTCCTAGAAAAAAATTGTGTGTTTATTTCCCTTTAAAAGGCTTACACATTAAATTTATTCCTTGGTAATCTTCTCTTCTTTCTTATTGTTCTAAAGGACGCGTTTCTTTTGGTGCATCTAAAAAGAATCGTTCTTCTTTCTTTCTTGCATTTAGTGAAAGAGAATACACTCTCATGTTCATCCTTTTGTATCATTGAATATAATCTTTCGATTTGGGTTTAAAACACTTGCATTACATTCGACTTGTTGCATTATTATATCACATTAAAATTGAGGTAAACCTATACGCTGGAAGTCATTCCCGGTGATGGTTAACACAAAGAATCATAGAAATAATATTTCTCTCTCTCTCTCTCTCTCTTGAGTCTTACTAAACTTGCAAAAATCAAATATACACATCTTTCTTAAACAACATCTTACCCAAGAATATCTGTTAGTGATCACACAATCCGATTGGCGGTACTCCCCATCTCATTGTCTTTATTGAGTCATTATCTCGAGAACGGCCCGCCCCGCCATAACATACTTGAAACCTATCCTTTTAGATATCCTTCTTCGTAGGAAACCTTCCCCACCAAAAAATTCTGTTCTAAATACACGGGTAAGTGCAGGAATTTGATGGACAAATATAGGGTCATCCGTGGACATCATATTGCAAATAACAACATAATATCAACTTGTAGGGATTATTAGCAATACATACACTCAAAATTAGACAAAATTATACTAATATGAATTGTAGAATCTGGAATATAGTTTCTAAAATACTAATTTTTGTAAAAAATGGACAAGATTAGCTATATTAAACACTCAAAATTCAATGACTTGGTATTTTTTTTTAAAAACGCCGATAAGATTATAGTCCGTTTGCCCACAATTTGGATGACCAAAAATTGATATATATTTTTTTCCTTTGGTGAGAAGTTATATGCCACTATCTATCTTGGGATGGATTTTATTTTGTATTTTTTTGAGTAATATTTTATTTTTTATGATTTTTTCCGTGAAAGTGGTATGAAAACATAAAGAAAACAGAGCACTTTCCGTTTGCCCGCCATAACTTCATCAAAAAATATTGAAATCAAATAATTTTTTTTGAACATGTATATAATTTCACCATGGTTGGGATGGTATAAGTTTTATCACATTATGATAAGTGAAACAAATTTTGCAGTCTTAAACGTAGACATAAACATTCACAGGAAAAAGTGTCTTAAAGACCTACTATTAGTAAAAAATTATAAAATGATATTTATCCTCTTATATTCACTTTAAAATCAGTATTTCTACAAAGCTAATAGTCTCCCCTACGCAATGGTATAATTTTTATGACATAGTTTTTACTTTTCGGCATGGTTCAAGTCCGCGGAAGACTAAATTTGATGTTTTTCTATTTTTAATGTAAAATTTAGGATTTGATGTCCACTTAGTTGTCCCCCAACTTGGTGCACTTACCCACACACACAGTCAATCCTAAATAGCATAAGCTAAACAAACATAAGAAAATCTTTGTTAGGGTTGTGATTTTTCTTAGCATTCTTCTTGGCTTGAATTTTGAGGTGTGAGACTACGAATACCAATTTTTCTTCTTCTCGCACACTCCACCATCATAGTTGGAGTATTCGACTTTCTCTAAGTGTGCTAGGGCCTCATCTTCTCATTTTCAAGCTTCTAGGATTGATTCTTCACCTGATTTGATTCACAAAACCAATTTTCGTTATTTCTTTCTAATTTCATAGTCACTAACATTGGTTCAATGATCGGCTCTAGTTCATCTCGACCATCGCGATCGTTGGTTAAACCCTAACCGTGTCAGCTTCTAGATTTCTAGTTACTTTACCTAGAACAACTTTCATTACTACTTCTGTTCTATTTCCAGCCCTCAGGGCATCATCATATTTCTCCCTTATTGATATTTTTTGTCATACATAGTTTCACCAGTACAAATCCAACATTCCCACTTCATTTTTTTGAGATTGGTTTCTTCCACAGTGATCGGTATTGGTTTCAGAAACCATCATCGGTGTTTTCCTAACGTCACGGTCATCGACCATCATCAGTTTTCCCAGAACTATCACCTGGTCAACTTGACCGTCGTCGGTTTATGTGTTTAATTTTTCAAAATCTAAACATTGACCAGATTCACCTCTTGGACCCCATTATTCTCTGTTTTTACTATTTTTTTGTGTCATCTAGAATACAATCTTACCAAGTTAGCACTTATTCACATGGTGCTGACTTGCAGCCAAACTAACACCCTCATATTCCACGCTAGTCGTCAACCACTCCCACCTAGTCCTTCACCGCCTTCCGTCCTATCACCCATGGATCCAACCTTACCTACCACCATTACTTCCGGTGATGAGGAGTTTGCATGACTCCTTGATCAGAATCTCATGGCCTTACAATTATACCTTTCCCATTCTTCCACCCGAGACTCTCTGGTCAATTGATATACAACATCTGGTATCAATCCCCCTACCCTTATTCTTGCTACCGCATTACCTCACTGGTTTGCCTCCGATAGTTTTATAGCTAGGACCCATACCCGCCATGACCGCGCATTAACAGTTTCCCTCACGCATGTCATATCTATTGTCCCCTCATCCACCACCCAGACCATAACACAATCCGCACCCATTATCTCACAAATACCCATTACAACATAACTGCCCATGGTGTCGGTGACCCCTACTCCATTCCAAAATCTCATCCTCTCCATCCCACAAACATTGCCCCCAATCACTACTAAAGTCACGACAACCATCCCACCTACATACACCTACTATCAACAACCCCCTATCTCATTTGTCACCCATTATGGATATGTGCCTTCCATGTCGGTTCCTTATTCTCAACCTCCCTATCAGGTTCAATATCCACCTCCTTACACCACAAGAGGTGTCCCCCATCACAACCTACCAATGACCTCATCAAGTTGATGATGGAAAAGATGCAAACACTAGAAGCATTGGTTTTCGGCTCACGCAATTCCCTCACCTATGATGAAATTTGTAATGATCCTATTCACCCTTCAATTCTCATTCGACCATACCCCATACATTGGGAGATGCAAAAATTCAACCGCTTCAATAGAAAATAAGATCTGCAACAAAATTTACGGTCTTTTAAACATGGGTGTTACCTGATTGCCCACAATGACGCTTTGCTTTTGAGGACATTCCCAATGTCCTTGACAGGACTTGCATTGGACTGGTACAGTGGACTAATAAGACACTCCATTTACTCATTCAATCAAGTAGCCCAAGCCTTCCTAGATCACTTCTCCATCAACGTTGTTAAGAAGGTTACCATGACTGATCTCTATTCCACACGACAATATGACGAGTCTATCACTGACTTTGTCGCTCGCTGGCGTAGCCTCATAAACCAACTCACATTCTAATTACCTCAAACTGAGCTGATAGAACTATTTACTTGGGCATGTTCTAGACACATCTCACCAACCGTACAGGTGCAATTTTTTACACTTTCGATGAGGCATTCACCATGGCACATAAATTGGAAATTCGTGCTATGAAGAAAAGAAGATTCAACTTCGTAATAAGAACATTGCATTCAAATCAAATGATACTTATTCATCTTCAAAACCTTAAAACAACTATTCAAAGCCCAAAGGGTTTACAAATGCCATAGTTCTAAAAGCTGGTCCCCCTCATCAATCAAACCCATCCAAACGACCTTCTAATCTTTCTCCGTATAAGATTTCTAGTTCAGATGAGAACAACGAAAGTACACTTCCCTAGGAGAATCTTACTCCGTTTTGGAAAATCTTGTTAAGGCAGGTGCCATTACCCTTCCACCCATAAAACCACATACTGGTTTCAACCCTAAGTGACCCATGCCTGCATGGTATAAGGAACACGAATTTTGCAACTATCATTGGGTCAAAGGTCATAATGACAATAACTACATTACCTTCAAAAATATCGTTCAAGAAATGATAGACAATGGAGACTTAGTCTTGGATAGCCCAAATGCACCCACTAACCAAAGCCTACACATCTTCAAGAAGCCATTCCCTAATCATGCCCCATCTTCTAACCAAGGGGGTGATACCTCAAATAATGATAGCATTGTCTCATGAGGTCCATGTTATTTTCAATGATTCACTAGTATCTTCCCAATTGCCACATATTCCTACCATAGATGAAATCTTAGCATGCACTCCTATACCTACACCGAGCCTATTTCATCTACTCCTCCACCCATAGAGGAATCCCCTTCATCTTCTCCTTCACTCGTGAAAGATCCTATAATCAGCACACTGCCTTCGACCCCTCAAAATTCTAAGTAGTTGTCAGTGGCACCTCTCCTACTCATAGAAGATACAGGTTCACCACCTACACCAATGCTAAGAGATCCCACTTCGACTGGCCCATCCTCTCCTCTACCCATGGAAGATACTATAGAAGTACCACCACTTGTAGATGACCATTCACCATCAGACCTTCAAGATCCCGTTGATATGCTTTCGGCTCTCTTACCCATAGAGTATGAGGCTAGCCATTTCCCATGATATCTCAAACACATTTTACGGGAATTTCCACTCGGTCCACATCGGCTCCGCTTAAAATAGTACCATTCTCATGCTTGGTTGATCGCATAGACTATGTCGATAGAGCCTTACTTTAGGGGCATCTTTTACTTCATGTTTCAACACAAATGCAGATGACACTCACTGACACCTCCACTATCTATCTAAAAGTGTTTCAGCCAACCACACCAAACACAACTATCGCAAAATCTCCCATGACACCACTCACGGCTCAACTCACACCTATACCCATAACCCAACATGCATTTGCACCCAAACCCACACCTACATCATCCTCCTTGCCTAAACCTATCACTACCGTAGGGTCATACCAACAACCGCCCTTACCCATCCAACCATCAAATTAGATTTAGCTACGTCTTCCAAAACTAACACCAAACTTAATCCGACCCCTAAACAGAAGATCCAATCTCCTAGATCTCATACCCCAACCTCGCCAACCACACCCTTATCTCCTTCACCCCTTTTGTCCATGCTAGACCTCACCCTTGACCATGGCCAAGAAACCCCATCTTGGTAAACCAAGAATGCAACAACCCATTTCCCCATCACAAACCTCTAATATACCCAAGTTACCCACACAACCTCTGCCCTCACTCGTAACCTTCTTACCACCCATACCTCCAATTATGTCAATAATTTCTTCACTACCCATGACTCTTCCTTCTCTTTCACTCGCGCCTCCTGCCCAACCTACACCACCTACCTCCACGGCACGACGGTTACCCCCATGGGTAACTCACCCTCTCCCACCATCTACCTTTCCCTCTACATCTCGTGCGTCCATATCACCTTTACCCAAGAAGGTGCCACTTAAAGCCAAAAATCCGCTACCCTCAAATAGGGTAGTTAAACCAACCACACATTCTATTTCCAGTTCATCTACCATGCCCCTACCCAAGTAGATACAACCAACACCTAAGACCACACCACACACCAAGTTAGTAGCCCAACCCACTCCCCCTCTTGCAAAGACTCTTCCTACACAGTCAACCGCACCTGTACCTAAACCCACATTCACCTCCCATTGTGATCCATTAGCAGGGTCCTACGCCAAAATCCTAACCAACCTCCTTGAAACTTCTATCATCACATTACCACCTCTTAGACCTTACGACCCACTCAAACCCAAACCAAAAGGGTTTGATGAAACAAAAATTTTTGCCTACCATTGTGTGCAGGACATGATGTAGAGAACTATAAGGCTTTGAAAACCACTCTTGTCTAGTTGTGTCCTCCTGAAGAAAACTTTGACGATGATGATCTTCTTGATGAGGACCCCATTTCACCTTCACCAATTTCCATAGTTCTTCCCTCATTGCCTACTCAACGACTTACATCTCCACCCCCACAACTCTTAGATCCATCCATGAGATTTGAAATTAACATGGTTCACATAAGAGAGTTGGCCAAACCACCACCCAAATGTAACTGTGCCCTACTCATCTCACAAGGGTCATACCCACCACTAGGGTTTTGTCCCTCTTGCCACTATACCTTCCATAGCACACCCTCTCCATCCAACTCCCCTCAGATTAACATGATCAACATTTTGACCCATGCTTAGAAAGAAAAGGGCAAGGAGAAAGAAAGCGGCCCATCAACCAACCCTATACCCAATATACCATCTACACATGCACCCAAAGTCATCATTCATGGCCCTACATATCCCATTTCGATGGGGCCACACATCATACAATGCTAAAATAACTACACCAATCCCCTCTCAAAATGTCTTAGTATGACCTCGTCCAGACCTTAGAGTCACATCGTCAAGCCCTTATGGAGGTCCTTTAATCTATCGAAGTCTTACCAAATGATCCCACACTCGTAGCATCCATCATTACCCTCACCATGTAGCCTCTCTCAATAGGTATTCCCTTCCTCTATACCTTCACCCACTCACCAAGTGGCCACCTCAGCTTTGCAGATGAAGAGATCACTCCCTTTCACTTCGATGACCACGCTCTTTTCATCTCCGTCTTTATCGATAATATATGCATCCAACATGTTATGATCAATGGTGGTGCTAGCATTAACATCATCTCCTCCCACACGTATGCCCAAATGAAAATACCTACCAATTGCATGCATATTAACCCCGTTATGTTGCATTCCTTCAATGATGCCATAACCTCTACACTAGGCACCGTTGTTCTCCATCCGCATGGGTCCCCGCACCATCTCGGAACTTTTCTATGTCTTAGAAGGGGATTTCTAGTATAACTTGTTGCTTGGTTGACCTTGGATTCGTGCCATGGGTTGTGTCCCTTTGACGTTACATTGATGCCTCAAATTTGAACACGAGGGACATAATTACACCACCCCAGCTAACCCCTCACCTTTTAAGACCTATAACATGCTATATCGACCTAATGATGTGCTTGTACTAGTCAAGGAATCCACCACCAAAACTACTTCACCTCCACCCATAAGCCCATCCACAAAAATTTCCACTACTTATGCTACGTCTAACCTCACCATCCCTACTGTAGCTGTAGCCTCCACCGCTAATGCCCCTGCTTCCCCTTCATCTAGCAAGCCATCTATACCCGCTACCCACATACCAACTACTAATCCCTTAGAATGTATTTTTTAATGCCTCACTCTGGGGGAATACCGCCTATACAATATCGATACCTTCCTCACCCCACAAGAGTATGGGAATCTGCGTCAACACCCCAATTATGACATTCACATTGGTGATGTTTTCCTTTATGGCCCTTCCAACCTTCACACCAATATAACGTATGGGGGAATTGATATGGCCACCTATAAACCCAAACCTCCATCCCAAACCCAACCATTTTCCACTCCCTCACCAACCATTGTTTCTCTCACACTTTCCTCCATTGGTGCGTGTGGAAAGGATTTGGCTTTTGTTTTTATGAACAAGGCCACCACACTGTCATCTCCTATACCTCTCATAAACACAATGACCATAGTGGCATTGGTTTTGATGCTCCATATTCTAAGAAGGTTCACATCGACCTTGTTAAGGATAAGACATCTTCCCCCTCTCATTCACCCACATTACCATCCTCACCTACGGAGTCCATAGATCCTAAATCTACACCTCCTAACTTTTTTTATTTCGTAAACACCATTTTCCTAGGACTGCTGACCTATTAACGTGATGGTAAGGATCCCTCTTCTCTCCCATTCCTATATCCTGACATGATCGATGATGATACACCTTCAATTAATGTCATTCAATATCAGGACGATGAGTCCATCCTCACCTACCTTGGTGCAAAAGACTCTTAAATTCACCATCGTTAACCTCGAGACGCAAACCATGATGAACGAATCGACCATTGAAATCAACATTAATACCCAAGATGACCCACACATTCTAAAGATTGGTCAATCTTTAGATGCTACTAAATAGGAAGCCTTCACCTCTTCCCTTCGGGACATAGAGACGCATTCGCTTGGTCCTATCTTTGATATGCCAGTATCAATCCTAAAATCATGGTTCATAATATCATGACCATTCCTGATGCCAAACCTATCGAACAAAAGCTATGGAAAATGCATCCTTGCATTGCTCTTCTGGTCAAAGAAGAGCTTTAGCACCTTCTCTCGGTTTCCTTCATTCTACCAATTGATTATTCCCAATGTATTTCTAACATCATTCCTGTCATGAAAGCAACAGGGGGACTCCACATTTGCATAAATTTCTATGACTTCAACCTCGCTTTGTCCCAAAGATGATTTCCCACTACAGTGCATTGACCAAATAGTAGATCTCCCCTCACTGGCCATGAAATGTTATCACTGTGGATGGTTTCTTGGGCTATAATCAAATATTTATTAGCTCCAGAGGATCAACACAAGATCGCCTTCATCACCCCTTGGGGGACTTTTGTTATAGAGTCATGCCCTTTGGCCTCAAAAATGTTGGTCCTACATATCAGTGGGCCATGACTTACATCTTTCATGACATCATGCATCATATATTGGAGGATTACGTAGATGATCTGCTTGATAAATCCAAACATTGAACCAAACACCTACCCATTCTTAAAGTCATCTTTGACGCCTCATCAAATATTGTGTTCATCTTCAACCAAAAATGCATCTTTGTAGTACTTTCAGGGAAACTCCTAGGCTTCATCGTTTCTTTGCATGGCATAGAAGTCGATCCTACTAAAGTCAAGGCTATCCTTGAAATGCCACCACCCACTAATCTCCGTCAACTTTGTAGCCTACAAGGTAAGTTACAATCCATTCGTCATTTTATCTCACAGCTTTCCGACCATGTCAACCATTTCATCATCTTCTCAAGAAATATGTTTCATTCAAATGGGATGATGAATGTCATAAAGCCTTCAAAGCCTTAAAACAATACCTCCTTCAACCACCAGTTCTCGTTCCTCCTAAGGATGACCAGCCCTTATACCTATATATTTCACCATCGACCATTCTCTAGGTGCCATACTTACTCATTGTGACGACCAACAGGAGCAAGCGGTTTATTACATAAGCCGTACCCTTCTTGACTGTGAAAATAGATATACCACGCCAATTTTTTTCCTAGCCTTAGTTTTCATCACCACCAAACTCTGCCTTTACCTACTCAACCACAAAACCTTTGTCATTACTAATATGACCCGTTACACTACATGTATGCCAAGCCTTATCAAAACCAACATGCCGCATACTGGCTTATGCTTCTAGCCGACCTCGACCTCAAATTCATCCATCAAAAGTCCATCAAGAGCCAAGCTATCACCGACCAATTGGCCAACGCACCTATTTCTAGGGATCAACCCTCTAACTTCAACTTTCCAGATGAGTCTATTGCTACCCTTTCCCTGGACAAACCTGCTTATGAAATGAGACTCTTCTTCGATGGTTCCAAGTGTTAGCATGGGGGTGGGGCTGGTGTTATCCTCATTCTGATTGATGGTGAACCTATCCCTTTGTCTTTTAAACTTGATTTTTATTATACAAACAATATTGCTGAATATGAAACACTCGTATTGGGTCTCTAGGATGCTTATGCCTTAGATGTTAAGTTAATAAAAATCTTTAGTGAGTCTCGATTGGTCATAAACCAAGTTAATGGTATATACCACTATCGTAATGAGATAATTCAAAATTATAAGCATCATGTAGACATGCTTTTGACCACCTTTGACTGTTATGCCCTTTAAACCACCCCATGTTCTACCAATAAATTTGTAGATACCATGGCTTGCTTAGCTTCTCGATACCCACTTGTGGCCCCCGATTCTAAAATCTTTGTCACCATACAAAGACTACAATCACCCTCTTATTTGCCTTGTGAAGTTTACTCTATTAGAACCGCTGCTCCTGACCCGAGTGACCTTTGGTATAAGAAATACACAGACTATCTTTCCCTCTCCATTTTACCCGCCAATCTCACTCGTAATGGACAACGTGCCTTCCTTAAAAGTGTCTTGCGTTATGTCATCATGGGTGGTCTTCTATACAAATGTGGTTTGACAACATTCTCTTGTGATGCCTTACCATTCAAATTCCTTACACCATTAAGGAAGTCCACGATGGGATTTGTGGAGGCCACTTTAGTGGTCTCACTGTCGCTAAACGCATTCTTCGCCTAGGCTATTATTGGCCAACCCTAAACCATGACTATTGTGATTATGTCAAACATTGCGTAAAATGCTAGTAACATGCTAATCTCCATTACACCCCTAGTCATGCCTGATAGGTCACGTGGGACCTTTGGCCTTTCTCTCAATGGGGTTTGGATCTTATCGGTGAGATCAACCCCCATTCTTCACAATGCCACCAATGGATCATAAACGCTACTGAATATTATATTAAATGGGTAGAAGCCATTCCTCTCATTTCCACCAAAGCCGAGAAAAATGTGAATTCATCAACCATCACATCATCTCGTCACTTTCATGTCCCTCACCGCATTATCATGGATAATGGAAAACAATTCAAAAATAAAACCCTACGCAAACTCTACGATGCTTTTGGCATCCAACTCATTTCTCATCACATTATTACCCGTAAACCAACGGTCAAGCTGAATCAACCAATAAAGCTTTGAACAAAATTCTTATGAAAGTGGTCAATGATACTGGGAAGTATTGGCATACGCACATTCCTTTTGCCTTGTGGGCTTACCACACTAGTATTTACACTTTGACTGCTGCCACCTCCTTTTCTCTAGTCTACAACATTGAGGCCGTCTTACCTCTCAAAGTCCGATTCCTCCCTTGCATGTCTCTACAAGACATGCTCAACGACGATGACTTTCACCATGATCATTTAGTGCAACTTGAATTATTAGATGAACATCATCTTAATGCCCTGGACCATCTCCAAATCTACCAAAAATGTATTAAATGTGCCTATGACAAATGTGTTCATGAACAAACCTTTCAAGTTAGTGACCTCGTCCTGAAGGAAAATCAACATGTAACCAAAGAGGAGAAAAGTAAACGGGGCAATTTTTCTCCTAATTGGCTTGGACCATATATCGTCACCCATTCCTATGGATCAAGTGCTTATTGTTTGTCTTCACTCGAAGGTAAACTTGAACTGAGCCCTTAATGTCTTGCATCTTCGACCACTTTATTGTTAATGTCAAGTCCTATATCACTTTCTCATCAATTGGTTTCTCGTCCTTGAGCGCTGTTCACTTTCCATTATTACCCATTTTTGACTATCCACGATTAAACGAGAATCATGTGATTTCCGTCACCTACTAGCCTTGTCTTCAATATGAGTACCATGACTTTGCTCATAACATGATTCTTATGGATACTTTTCATCTTCTTCAAGATGGAATCCCATGGTCATTCATCACTCGAAACCACCTCTTTCCTAGTTAATTTTTGTGTACTACGATCTTGTCTTCTAAAACCGAAACCTAATCATCCTCTATAATCTTTTCCATGACTTAAACATCTAAAAAAAAAAGGGATACAACTCCTTGAGTCAAACTTCTAGCAAAAAGATGACTCCCTCAAAAAGGACATCTCTTCTTCATATTCTACCACTATCAATAGACTGCTCCCTCGAAGGACAGCTATGTACGGTCATTACAAAAATGTAATAAATATTCAGAAGCTTCCCACATCGATCAGCTTCACGAAGACCTCAAGGAGATAATATATTCATCCCATATAGACTTCCCGCATCGATCAATCTATTAAAAACAAACAAATCATGAAAAAGATGAAATTTTTGTCATGGACTTACCTATTTTGGATTCGGGTTTCTTGTTCCAAAAACACGTTGTTGTACACTAAGTTACGCTAAGCCTCTCATTCTCACCTACTTGTCTTTTCCACCTAAATTCCTTGTTACTCAAGGGACTTGCCGTGAATGCAACATTTTGTGACCTTGTGAATTTTCTCCACCCTTAAAACAATCCATTATGCAAGGCCTATAGGGTCTTACGTTCATAAGCCCATCTAAGTTAGGATCGACTCATCCAGGTTCTTATCAATTATGTAACTCTTTTACCACTTCTTACCATTCGCCTTCCTCATTACCTATTGATTATCCTATACTGAGGACCATATTCTTGGCACATGCATTTTAAAATTAGTCAACCATACCTATAACCTAAACACAATCATGGCTATGAACTACGTCAACCATGCTAATACCTACCCTACCATTCCACTATTTCACCTTAATCTTCCCTAGCTTATCGAGAACTACATCGGCCTGAGGTCCCTTTTCGCCAGGACTATGTAGGTAGCACTCTGAGGGCATGGGGCCCTTGGAGGTTAACTCGAACACTCTCTACCCTAAACAATTCCTTCTCCTTTTTTGTCCTAGTCACATTATACCCTAGTTAGTTTCCTTTTTATATCAATAATTGGAAATTAAACCAAACAAACAACACTTGCTTCACATCTTTACCATCATTGCTCATACGATCATTTCATTATGTCTTCCATTCCTTTACCATTATAATACATTTTCCTACAGAACGTCTTAACATGACCCACATCATCATTAATTTTACAACTTAATGGGTTAAAAACTCAACCATGCCTACACTAACCTAAACTCAACCAACCTCAACTCAACCATGCCTACACCAACCTAAACTCTACCAACCTCAAATCAACCATGCCTAAACCAATCTAAACTCAACCATACCTAAGTCAACCTAAAATTCATCATACCTAAGTCAACCTGACTCAATCCATGCCTACAACCTAACTCAATCCATGCCTATGACCTGACTCAATCCATGCCTACAACCTGACTCAATCCATGCCTATGACCTGACTCAATCCATGCCTACCACCTGAATCAATCCATGCATATAACCTAACTCAATCCATGCCTACAACCTAACTCAATCCATGCCTATGACCTGACTCAATCCATGCCTACACGACCCTGACTCTATCATACTTAATTCACCTAGTTTCCATCACATACACAAATAATAATGGAAATTAAAACAAATACACCATCCATAGTATAAATATCATCATCTATAAATCATGACATCTATGTATACATACATATGTACACCAATAGAAATGAATCCAAAATCTCAAAAACCCTCATGTACATCCTCACCATCTTTGGCATGTAGGCCGGTATATGATCAAAATCAATCAACTCTCATATACATCCTCACTCTCTTCGGCATGGATACTGGTATATATAAAAAATAAATGACTATACAACATAGGAGGTCCATACAGATATCAGATATCACCCTGCTGGATATCCTCCATATCTGTCTACCTTATCTCCTCCTCCTCCTCGGCTCCTGTACGACGGCCTGCTAACATCTCACCACCCATTATGGGTTGTGGCTGGGTCTCTATTGGTATTGCACTGAGCTAGCCTCCATGAACTGGTAGCCTCCCTAACCCTCCGGCCCTAATCTACCTCGGGGCTCGTTGGCCATCTGTGCACTCTCCACATTGTGGGTCCATGACCTGGTCATCTCACTCAAGGCCTTCTATGCCCTGTACTCTCCATAGGATAGAAAATCTATCCCTACCATCATCAAGATTTCTTTAATACCTTGTCTCACCTAGGGCATCCTGTAATCTGGCTATGGGTACTATCTATGGCGGCCCTATTAGGCTCTGACTTTGACCCTATCCCTCCACCATCTGAGGGACCTTGTCCCATTCCTACCTATATCGAGACCGAAGAGTCACACTTGCACTGTACGGTGGCCAAATGGCCATGTAAACATACAAATGAATCTATAGTTATGCCCGTAGGGTGCCCACCGTATCCCATCACCACCACCACCCTATGTGGGTGCCTGTCCCTGTGCTATCGAGTCCTGTAAAGTGGCCACCTATGCCTCTACACCTATCAACTACCCATGCACCATCCCCAACTATGTAATCAACATGGCTACCTACCCCTGTAGGGTATCCCTCTGAATAGTGATGGTGGCTAAATCTGGCTGCCCCAGCCTTGATGGTACTACTTATAGGTTTGTAGCCCACCATCGTATATATCTCATCGGTCATCCCGACATCATCGATCCACTAGTCTGTCACCTGCTCCTCCTACCCTGTAGGAACTGTCAGCCGGGGCAGCGGAAACAACCTCTCCACATCATCCCTCTGTACTGAGGAAAGGGTGGAGGTATATCCCACGATAGCTCAAACTATTGCCTAACCCGATCTACGGGTATCATCTCGTGCTCTTTGGCACATCACCCTCTATCCATCTAAGAAGCTGCAATCCATCTAGCTCCATAGCCATCTGCCCATATGATGGATAACCCACATAGGGCCTCCAAATGATGTCTACACCAGACAACCCCTCTAGTAACCGCATATAGTAGATGACATCATGCATTTCCTGCTCACTCGATGCTCTCCAATAATCCGGAACCCATCACCTGTATCCCACCTTGTCGAACAAAACCTAGCTTGAATGCATTAGCCTAGGGCATACCAACTAGGCGCACACATATAATGTGCTCATAAGCCCAATAATGTAATAGGAAAGTGTAACACAAACTAAACCTCTGAAGCTACCCATACACCCATAGCTCCTTGTATAGCTGCACTAGGAATGTTGGCACCCATGCAAAATGGGTCTAGTCTATCACCATATCATGCAGGAACCCCCACTAGTGATCTTGGGAATCTCACCACCCCCGCATTTGGTAGTGCAAAGTAGCAAAATGCCTCCATCAACAACACAACTAGCCTCATCTCCTCTGGATGAGCCAAATACATCTCTCCATAGCTCATACTAGCCATTGTGAAACCACATCTCTGCCAACCCCTCACCAAAAACTGTCAGCATCAACTCCTTAGACGCCTCTAAAGAGATCAAATATAACGCACTCCACTATAGGAAACCACAGAATCCTATATACATCCTCCGGGGTGATTTGTGATCTCACCCATTGGTATATGGAATGTGTTAGTCACCAAATCCCATTCTGTTGATGAGGGCGATCATCAAACTAGGTTTGTTGAACTACAGCCACCTCAAGATAGTGCTTAACCCCAATTAGGCCTACTGTGGAAACATGCCACTAATCCTCAGCTGTCACACCTCCTCAAACTGTCATGAGCATGGGCATCACCATATCTCACATCTACAACTGGTCTCTTGCCTGCATCTAACAAAACATCACATTAATACAACTTGATCATACCCACAATCACTCTTGACACTTCACCTACACTTATTACCCTCCCTCTTTTTCCCCTCACAACTTACCTTCTTATCACATATTCTATCTACCTACCCCAATCCTCACATTCTATCGATAATACCATACCTCTTTCACTCTCTTACCCATGCTTTTTTTTTCATCAACAACATCTTCCTTGCCCACTATCTATCTCACCCAACTATCACAGAGCTATGTTGTCCCCCTTTTACCCACATGTTGACCAAATGTACGATTACTTATAATTGACCACGATCTATCCCACACCGGCATTAGTCACCTTATATGTGACTAATACTAGTTCGACACCACCCGTCGCCCACCCCTTGATCGATGTGGGTCACTGTCACACAAAAAGCCATGACACCCAAACCCTCTTTTCCCTAAAAACACTACCTTCTTCTCCATGTTCCTACCTACCTCTACCCTCATCTCTTCCCCACCCCTCATACACCTAACCACACCTCTACCCATTCCTATTCTACCCAATTTTCCTTCCCCAATTCAAATTCCCTTTTCCCCCAAAAACCCGTTTTCCCTCCCTAACCTATCTACCCAATATACCTCCAAAACCAATGAGAGAGATCGAATCTTACCTCATCACACTGCCATCTCCGTGGTGGTACATCTAAAGCCACTACATTGGTGGTCCACCTGATCCTTCTCTCACCTCTGCCATGTCCACTAACCAAATCCAATCCTCTTGCTCTCCACCCAATCACAATCGATCCACATATGCTTGTGAGCTTGTCTACCTGGCTCCTCTAACCAATCGGATCCCTCCACCTCAGCAGGATATCGTCCCTCATCTTTTTCACCCAACAAATCACAACTCATTCAATGCTCTGTCATTTTCACAAAAGCCAAAATGTACAAATGAATCCATATTATACATATTTTTCTTTTATATACCCACGTTGACCTAACCGACGCCGATTATAACTAAACTAACATCGGTCTTGTGCCCTAGCTCACCATGGTTAGTTATACCAAGACTGACATTGGTCATCTTCCCCAATAAACCATGATCGACTTAACTCAACCATCCCGGTCATGTCTAACCGGTATCGGTTACCTGTCATATTCTTGCCCATTCCCCATAGCTAACCCCACTTAACCAACCCAACCACCGTTTTCCCTTAACCACCCTTATTGCAACCAACCTCCATACCTACCTTACCTATACTTGTCCTTAACTACATTTTGGGACTTGTTATTTTACCCATACCTCGGCCCTACCCGAATTCTACAAGTGACCTAGCTAGTTGGACCTGGAATATTGCTAGTGACCTGTGAACTCACGTGCTCGCTATACCTTACGACACTATTACCCGTGTTGTTTGACCTAATGACCTTACCTTGCCTCTTACCATGACCATTTATCCTGACCCAACCTTTGGTGTACTAGAACATACCTAAAATTTCTTACAACTGACCTACAAAGTGCTTCCGCACCATATCCTATACCTTGGATACTGGAATCACCTCAACCTTGTTTGGATAAACCTATCGACCTTAGACAATGTAGAGTTTGCATGCTCTTCAACTTGGTACCGTGCTACAATTTATATGTGTGCGTGCATTTGACTGTTACTACCTTAGACCTCTGACCCATTACCTGGATTACCTGATTGTACCTTTACCCCTTTACCCCATTGTCCACCTTCCTCTTCATCACATTCAACTTTTATCAAACCACTCACTCGATTCTACCTTCTACCTCATCAGTTCCTAGTTTGAGGGGGACCACCTTCACCCACACATGGAACAACCACATTCTATTTTTGTTAGCATTCTTACCAATACAAGCTACGTAACAAAAAGGGGCAAAATGTAGACACCAAAATTGGGTCACACACTCCTTGACCTTTCGTTAAATAATCAACTTGAACACACTCACCTAACCATGACCCCTTACACCCACACTAATATTAATTTAATTAAATTAATCCATGTCCTCACAATATTTATTATTTAATTACCCTAATTAGGATAATTCCCACCCCACCACCTCACCTAGACACCTCACCCTAAGTCTATTCTTAGTATGTTGCCATAACTAACTAAGACCTAACTAAACCCTAAAAATCAAAGCCTACATCCCCTCTAACCACATTCCCACATAAGAAAAGGTAACTCCTGCTCTTTCCTGGATGAATAGAGAGATATGGTAGAAATCATTGCCATGATCTCCCATTTTTAGTAAACCTAGGGAATCCCACCCTAACCGACGCCGGTCACCTTGAACCGATGCCGGTCAACCTGGAACCGTCGTCGGTCACCTTTTATTCCCTTTGGTAACCTTATTTTGAGGTTGGCACATTTTTGAGAGCAAGGAAGGAGATTCACAGGCTGTATGCAAGTAAGACAAACATCCTTTTATGCATCCAGACATCCAAAGCCATCACCAAGCATCAATTAGAGAGCCATCGCATTCACGGGAGCACTCTAGGAAAGCACCACTATGAGACCATACACATTCTATAATCAACCACCTCCACCACTCAGCCATTAGATCCTTAACACAGTAAGTACGACCCTAATTAGTATAGTTTATTTCAGCTAGTAATCTTTATTACTCCTATTATTAATCTATTCTTTGCATGCTTATTGCTTCATCACCCACTTGCTTGTAAATCCAAATATCCCTTCACCCACACCACCAAATCACCTATTCTCACCTACTTTATACTTGCATGGTATTCCACTGGTGATCAAGATATTAGTGGTAACTTTGAACTTTGAGAGTAAACCAATGGCTAACTAAACTTCACCATGCGTGAGGGTAGGAACAGGTTTGGTATTAAGATGGAAGACCTAGTGGCAGAAAATTAGAGAGAGGAAAGGTGGCTTAAGTATAATGAGGTGCATGAGAGGGAAATAGAGAAGCAACATTCCGTTAGAAAGTATGGCATTGAGGAGAGAGATGGCTCGTGAAGGATTTATGGCTCACGTAGAAGACGTGGAGCCAGAGCATCAGGAACTCCCCCATCTTGGAAAGCATGATAGAGATCCCTTCTCGGCCTCACACAGAAGTGCACCAGCAGAGACTACTTGGGCCATAGACACACATCTTAATCCACCTGGTGACCTGGCCTTTGCACTTGGTTTTTCAGTATCTTGTATGACATGTAATCAACAAGCTAACTTGGGAAGTAGGAGAGAAGGAGTAAGTCAGGGATCAATTACATTAATGGCAGGATAGACAAATTCAATGTTATATGGAGGAGCATTCTTAGGCGCATCATCCACACTAGAATGTGAGCGCGTAGAATGTTGGATTCACCTCTAGAAGTGGAGCTACCTCATAGACTATAGGGGTTCAATATAGTACTACTGTCAGAGCATAGGGGAGTACATCTACATGTCCTACTCCAGCTATAGGTGGAGGATTAGGAGGTATAGGTGGTTCTAGTTCTAGTGGATTTGGTGGTTCTGGAGGTAGAGGGAACCTAGGGGTTTTGGATCAGGTGGTCAAGGTCCCAGAACCATGAAATATCTATATCGAGATGTCACTTCATCTCCTGGAGAATAGGGCTATAGAGGATTCTACCAAACATGTGCATATGTGTGAAATCTTGTGGTGCGCTAAAGGAATTACAGTTACGAGTGAAAGGCAAGTTAATTCACTACTACATTACGGGGTGCATGCATAACTAGTATAAGAAGTTTGATCTGATCAAATTTGCATGGATTATGTAGCACTAAGGGATGCTTTCTTTAAAAATTTCCATATCCTTGAGTTTGAGAAGAAGAGTATAAGTGTGCGTGAGTATGATGCCA
Organism: Taxus wallichiana var. yunnanensis; assembly: GCA_018340775.1. Taxonomy (NCBI): domain Eukaryota; kingdom Viridiplantae; phylum Streptophyta; class Pinopsida; order Cupressales; family Taxaceae; genus Taxus; species Taxus wallichiana. Next base: position 367,980,072 of record CM031242.1, on the reverse strand, counting down.
ATTTTAAGACACTTTTATCTAAGTTATCTTATGATATCCATGCTAGTCAGCATGCATAATGGTTTGTTGGAGGATTGATTACACCTTTTAGGAGGGTGCTGTCACATAAGACTTACATAGATCTACGTAAAGCACTGGAAGCAAATTTATGTGCTGAGGCCATTGGGGCACATTGACACTAGCGTTAGTCCATTTATAGAGGCACATATTGTAGCTATGGAAAAGTAGTTAGAGAAGCTATTAGTGAATTTAGCCCATGAAACGTGCTCAGGAATTTGGTGTACAAATTGTGAAGTGGAAGGTCACACTAAGGATAGTTGCCCTTGTAGATCCGTACGTTCATTATTACTAGACCGTGAGATTTTCATTTGAATCATGATGTAAGATTTGTTACAATGCGTAATAAGGAAGAATGTATCTTGCTTTTGCAAGATTTGCATGTCAACGACCTATGATAATGAGGAATTTTAGTTGATTGGTCATATCCAGGATGCTATAGACATTGTAATATGAAAGAAAAGTATAACAAATAATTCTAAGGGTAGGAATGAGCACCAGGATAGGGACCATAATCAAGAAAACTATGATAGGAATGAGGGCGTTTTGAAGGAGGTCATGGATATCGAGGTGGATATGGAGGGATGAGGCCATGGTGGGGGAAGAGGAGAGTTCCTCATGGAACATGTTATACATGTGGATCTCCTGATCACTATAGGTGCGAATGTCCTCAGAATAATGCATGTTCTTTCTACGGGAAGAACCATAGCTATGAAGAGTGCATGGAATTATATGAGCATCTGAGTAAGCAACATAAGCAAGAAAACAAAGGCACCGGGATGGTTAGAATCCAGTGCGTGGTAGGAGATCAGTGGATGCCCAAGATAACAAGAAGGACCTAAGGCATTGATAGTAAAGATCACTACACATGCTGAAGCTATGCACGCGCGAGAGGAATTGCACCAAAAGCCTATGATTACCAAGGAGGAGGTTTTGCATGTGAGGTACCCAGATCCTACTCATCAGAAGGAAGTTTACCAGGATACCATGGAAGTGCTAAGGAATATTTAGGGTGAGATATAATACCTAAAGGAGTAAAAGAAAGCATCAGAGACAATCTAAACTAATATCGATGATCTGCGAGAGGTGTGCAAGATGTTGCGCTAGGAGAACATTATTCCACTATTGGGAAGTTGGTTGAAAGGGAACACTCCACATGTGAGCCTAGAGACCGGATGACAGATTTTGCATATAAATATTCTCCCTGATATCATTGACTATGACAAAGAGATTACTCTAAATGCTATTGTGGATGGGTGGCTGTTGAGCAACATATTGATCGATACAGGCACGAAAGTAAATGTGTTGACATTAGATGCATGGGTACAAATTGGGAGGCCTCCATTACAACCATCATCTAATGTGTTATTTATAGCAAACTAGAATAAAGCCACTCCCATAGGAGTATTGAAGGATGCATCTATAACTATACAAGGGGCCAAGTTCACTGGGGATTTTGAGGTATTAGCACTTGTAGAAGTAGAAAATTTCGACCTTGCTTGGATGCCCTTGGTGTTATGTAAATAACGCTAACTTGAGATTCAATAAGGGGTATGTTAGCTTTGAAAACAAGGAGAGGGTTGTGATACCTTTGACAGATGGAAATTCTATGCCATATGTTGAGCCTCTAAGTGAAGAGGATTTAAACAGAGTTTATGTACACGCTATCCAGGACCGAGAGGTAAATGAGCCATCAAAGGAAGGAATCCTATAGTGGGAGGAATCTCATTCTATTAGTGATACTAAAAGTATTGCTTATGAATATTGGGCTCATGGTGCATATGAATTAGTAGGGTGCGAGGTGAAAAGCATGGTTGCGTGCACGAATAGATTTCACTCATTTCGAAGGATAGGAAGCACAATACCTTGGTATACAGAGACAAAAGATATTTTTTCCTTTCTGAAGGCCATGGAAACATAGTTTGTAGATCTAATTGCAAGGAGAGATATGTTAGTATATACACTACGTAGGACAATAACATCTTTGGTGAGTAGTCCACCTAGATAACCTTATACATTGGAAAGAGATTGTAATAGCTTTCTCTACTAGGTTTATAAGGGACAATGCACCTACAAAGATCTGCACTTATCATGGTAATCAACCTGTTCAACATCACATTCAGTAGTGTGAGAGACTCTAGACAGTGGGACATGAAGCATTACCACCTTCACTGGGTGCATAGATTATATTCCACACTCCAAGGATGCACACACACTTGGTATGTATATGTAGAACTACATAGAGAAACTAGGAACTGGAAAGATTTGACTGTAGGTATGATCTAGACATTTGACTACTTCTCGACTCAACCTCCTGTAGTAGAGGCATTAAAATTTGTCAAGTGCTTAACTATGGGAGATAGTGCAAAAGCAGAAGAGCATATTCAGGAATTATTCGGTGAGACAGAGTTCGGAGCATGTTTTGAAAAGGAAGAAGAAATGGACTCCAAACTACTTGAGCGTGCTTGCCTTGAGAAAGAGAAAGGAAATATGGTCTACATCATGGATGATGAGGAAGTTGAGAACCTAGATATTGAACATTCACACGGGGGTGTGCGAGGTATTGGACAGTGCAGACAAATATGTGTGTGCCTACCATGAACCCATGAAGACAACGAAGGTGAATATAGGTTCGGAGGCTGAGCCTAAGGAGGCCATAATTAGAGATTACTGGTCAAACTCGGAGGTAGCAAAGATCATCAAGTTACTCAGGGATTATCAGGACTTATTCCCTCGAGGATATCATGAAATTAAAGGCGTGCATGAATCACTTAGGGAAATGAAGAACAAACTTAAGGACAATGCATGACCAAGTTAAGAAGAGACCTTACATAATGAATCCTAATTTTACGAAAAGGTAAAGGAAGAAATTGATAATATGTTGAAATTTGGAATTATCAAGCCCTTTGATGAGTCGAATGGGTTAGCCCAATGGTGATAAGTATTAAGAAGGACAAAGATTAGGATATGTGTGGACTACGGGGAGTGAATGCTACATGCATCACATATCCTTTCCTATGCCTCGTCATTGAGGAAATACTAGGAGTTGCGAAGACGTGAAATATATTCTTTCACGAGATGGATTTTCTAGTTATCATCAGGTTAGGATCGCTCAAGAGGATCAAGAAAATACAACATTTACTACTGAATGGGGCAATTTTACCTATACTGTGATGCCTTTTGGATTGAAAAACGTGCCTTCTGTATTCTCACAAATAGTTGTTCATGCATTCAAATATTTTATTCACAACTTCTTACAGGTCTACGTAGATTATTAGACAATATATGGGCTTGTGAAAGATCATTGTGACAATTTGTGCTTAATGTTTGAACGATGCAGACAATTGAGTATCTCTTTGAACATCAAGAAGTGCATATTTGCTATGCCATTTGGGATACTATTAGGGCATATAATTTGCAAGGAAGGTTTCCTATTTGATCCAACCAAGGTTGCAGCCATTTTAGGCCTGGAAGAACCTACCAGTCAAAGTGAGGTGCTTAGATTTTTAGGTCATACAGGATATTATAGAAAATTTATAAAAGGGTATGCCAGAATTGTAGCACCCTTGGAAGAATTAATGATGGGGAAAGATACATTTTATTGGGATAACCATAGCAGCGTGTGTTTGAGATATTAAAAGAGAGACTTACTACCGCACCCATTCTATGCTTTCCATCATGGGATAAACCATTTCACGTGCATGTGGATGCCTCTAGTATGGCCATTGGCACTGTGTTAGCTCAACATGGTGAAGGTATTATAGATCATCCAATTTGTTTTGCTAGTAGGAAGATGAATCATCTTTGAAAGGAATTATACAACTACGAAGTGCAAATATTTGTCAATGATCTACACATTGTACAAGTTTTGATAGTACTTGCTAGCAGCACCATTTCTATTTTATACAGATCATATGACATTAAAGTACTTGGTAAGAAATCCCATCTTACAGGGGCTCATATGTAGACGGGTCTTTGTTATTTTAAGAGTTTGACTTCACAATTGTGGTGAAGCCAGGGAAAAGTAATTCTAGACCAAACCATTTATCTAGAATCAATTCAGGAGAGGATGCATAGACAATTGAAGAAACAATGCCAGATGCATAGTTATATAGGTTACAACGCATGCCCACGGAATTAGAAGACATTGCTATCTTTTCTCGAATAGGTATGACACCAAGAGGAATGAAATCATTAGAAAAGAAGCGGATTTGCTATACGCGTAGCACCATTTATGTTAATCGGTGGAGACCTTTACAAGCTAGGTAGAGATGAAGTATTGTGCTTGTGTGTGTTAGAATATGAGTGCAAGGATATCATGGAAGAAGCGCATGGTGGTATTACAGGAGGGAATTATGCAAGTGACGTGACTACCGAAATATCTTAATTGCTAGATTATGGTGGGAGACACTATATAAAGACTGTAAATATTATTGTAAGGCATGTGATCATTGTCAGTGCTTAGGAAAACTAGGGTAAAGAGATGAGATGCCTTTGGGACCAATTACTAGTGCCGAACTATTTGAGAAATAGGCCATTGAATTTTTAGGACCTATTTTGCTAGCTAGCGCGCGCATTTGGATCGTGCTATATCATTACTTGCATAGATTATCTTACATCTTTGGGAAGAAGCGGCACCTACGAGAGAGACTCGACGATGTGCCTACAACAACTATATTTCTATGGGAGAATGTTCTTACATGATATGGGTGTCCCTTAAGCTTGAAAAGTGATAGAGGTACACATTTTTGAATGAGACAATCAAGATGCTATTAGATGAGTTTATAATTGCACACCATAAAACTACACCTTTCCATCCTCGGAAAATGGAACTCGATGAGGCTTTCAACAAAACTTTGGGCAAAAATTTGACAAAAATATGTGATGTTGGAAGAAAGGATTGGGATGAAAAAGTGTCATTTGTGCTTTGGGCATATAGAATAACTTAAAAGAGATAGAACAAGGCCACACCATTTCAGTTGGTGTTTAGCGTGGAAGTTGTTCTTCCTATAGAATTTATGTTACCTTCTTTACGCATTGAGTGCTATGTTTGGAGGTCTAGTGATGAGCAAGATTTGGAAGAACGTATTGTAAAGATGATTCAGCTAGATGAGTGATGCGCCATAGCACAATGGAGTCGAAGTAGGAAAAAGCCAAGTAGAAGGCATGGCATGACAAGAACATAAGAGATAAGAAGTTTGAGATTTCTACAAATGGTCCTTCTTTATGACTTAAAGTTCTTGTGCCATCCAGAAAGCTCAAATTACATTAGTTGGGGTTGTATGTTATCACTTCTATACTTGAATCAGTGCATGCTAGTTAGAAGCACTTGATGGAACACAAAAGTGCCGGTTACTTTTTAACAGAGTAGGTGAAGCCCTATTATAAATAAGTCTTCTTGGTGTTTGTAATAAGGTAGTATTGCCATTTATTTTAGGTTTTCAATTTCGTATTTCCTTCATTGTCGTTATGCTTTGTCAATTTAGTTGCTTTGCTTGTGTAATAAGCGCGCTTACGCGCATGAAGCTAATTACTATATGAAGAGTGTTTATGTGTAGAGGACTAGACATACTTTTAGTGTGGGGTGGTTGTAGTGATCTAAGAGAAAGACAAAAAAAGACTGAGGGAATTGAAAGATGAAAGGAATAAGCTACTACGGGTATACTTTAAGTCAAAGGAAGATTGCTTCTCAAAAGGTGACCAAGGATGGAGATGGATGAAGGAACAATATAACGTGAGGTAAGTGGAGGCCATGATAGCTACCAGGAGAAGGTGTAGTGATGAGGTACTCAAGCGTAGGAGCACGCATGAAGAGAATTCTGTGACCAGAGGGTAGGAAGGTGTGCTAGAAGGTTATAGTTAGGCGCGAAGATGTACCGCACGGAATGAATGAATTTGGTCAATAAATGAAGGGATATTTGGTAGGTGAGGAGCAATAAATGCATCAAAATTTGAAAAATTTATATAAGGATGGGATGCAGATTCATTTTTACTATTGTAACTAAGAGTATTTGAGAGAAGAGCCAAGTGCAAAGAGCCGAGTGATCGATTTAAGGTGCGAAGGGTGTGAAATCAAGAGTGACAACCATATCTGTGCTATAAGAAGCTTGCGTCCCCGGTGGTGAAGGGTTTGAATGAAGTAGAGAGATAGGAAAGAGTTAGGTTACAAAGTTTCCACCTAGGGCATAATTGAATTGAGCTAGGGTTTGATTCGTAGAGTTACAGGGGTGAAGAAGAGACATTTGCAAGGTAGAAATGACACCAAAGAAGGCATCGCAGCAAGAATAAAAAGAAAAGAAGAAGGTGGTTGTTGAGGAAGAAGAGATGGCACCTGAAAGTCATTTTTGAGATGCAATACCCAGAAGGAGTTATTATTGGCCAAGAGTGGGATTCACCCATTAGAAAAAGTAAAGTAAGTGAATATAATCACAAGACCTCAGAGAAAAAAAAGGAGCTCAACTCCTTACTCATGGTTAGAACAAACAAATGCATGACAGATGACATGTCGGTATATGATGATGTGGGTGAATTTTTTTGAAGAGAATTGGGGTATATCAGTTGTATGAGCTCCCATATTTCAGGAAGTATGAGCCCTTGTACTAGTGGCTCATGAGTAGGGTTCACGAAGATTGCTTCTACTTTGCAAGACGTAGAGTTAGAATTTCGTTTCTGCGCTTGTTTCATCAGTGACATGTCTGAAGGCCACAGGAGAGGATATAAAAAGTGACCTCATAGATAAAGCCATGATTTTAAAGACTAAATAGGAGTTGGGATACCTGAAGGGTCTGTGTGGAATGGACATAGAAAAATTTAAGAACTATCCAGTTGTACAAGCTACAACACACCTTGTTACCAAATTGAATGATCAGGAGTGGTGGTCATAGGTAAACACTATGTGGTGCATGTGGCGCGAAAGATGTCGGAAGGGACAATCTATAACATTGGGGTCTATATTGTAGAAAAAATAGTCAAAGAAACGCACACAGGAGGGAAGATCAGCTTTGGGGCTGTTCTACTATCACTAGTCTTCATGGAAATCAGAGTACCAGACGGACCAAAGGAGGAAATATGGGAATACCCCATGGAGAACAAGTCCCTAGTTGAAAGATTCAAAAATACCTATGCAAGGGGGCCATGACAGACGAAGTCAAGAAAATGGCAGAGAAGTGGTATGACAGCTTCGCACAACATTTGGGGAAGAGTGGCACATACCAAAGGACCTACCTAAGAGCGGTGGCAGGAAAACAAGTTCGTTTTTATATATAAAAAAGCATTTACGCATCACATGTTTTCCAATGAAGGATAGAGTCTGGAGCCCTTGGTGCAAGTTACCTTAAGCATTCATTGCAAGGTATTTTTCAGAATGATGTTCATAGATTTACCAACATGCACAGGATGATATTTAATGTAGAAAAGGTAGACTGTGACTACCGTACATTATGGAAGAAGTATGTATATCGTGGCAGAAGTGCCTATATAGAGAGAATCATTTCAAAGGTTTTGAACATCAAGTGATAAGTTTAGTCGTGCTTGATTTGGGGAAACATTGGTGTATCTCCAGTTGAAGCCAAAAATGGAGAATAAAAAATATGTGGAAGGTGAGTTCACACTTCTAGCACCACCAAAAGGGAAGCATACAATGGAGAATATCCTAGCACCTAAGCCCTCAGAGCAAATTAAAGTGTAGGATGAGGAGGAAGAGTGTGAAGATAGTGGCGGTTTAGAGCATAGGGGTAGGAAACATCCTATAAGTCAGAGAGAAGTTGAGCACACTGTTACACCACCTCAGCCATAAGAGGGGGATGAAGAGGACTTGAATGTAGTCTAAGGGGAGCACATGTTTAAAAGGGTATTTAGGAGAACAAGGACCCAAGGTGCTACCCCAACCTCTGTGCGCAGATCACCCCAACTCTCCCCACAGAAGGAAGCGACCGCATAGAGAAGGAGGAAGATGAAGTTGAACAAGGAGGAAAAATAGTCTGAGGAGAGTGTGCCTACATCTCCCACACCCCTAGGGAACACATAATAAAATGGTGAGACATCAAAGGAGAAGAACGAAGAAGAGAAAAGACTAGAGGAAACAACTACAAAAGATATTCAGGACATGGAGACGCAAGTCCCAAATTTGGAGGCTCAAGTTCCTAAGTAGCAGAGGTCTAGAAGGGTAAGTGGAGAGCACATTCCACCAACCATGGGGTATGTAGAGGATTGAGGAAATATTGTCTGCACCCAATCCCAGAGCACGATAGCATAGAAGGATCTATTTGGCTGGGAGTTGATGGATGAAGATATGGCGACCGTGCTAACACGAAAGCAACTATATTATTTAATGCACACCCACATGGATGAGCCTGACTTTAATGTATGTGAAGAGTCATGCATTTCAAGGTGACTGAAGAAGGCACCTCAGGCTAGGCACATGACAGGTAAAGCCCTCTTTGTCATGTCGATGAGCAGAGTCGGTAATAGGCTAGTGAAAGTTTCAAAGGTGGAGGTATGGATAAATTTTCAGAATCAAAGTGCTACATGAAGAGTGAAGATGAAGGACACGGAGATAGCATACATAACGTAGGAAAGGAAATTCACACATATTAAGAATGAAGTATTCATAAGCATCACAAAGGAGATTGGGAACAATGTAATCAAAGCAAGGCCACACTTGGAACCCAAGGTACCACAAACATTTCCTTCAGCGATACACTATGTGGGGAAGTTGGTGGACTTGGTGCTTGAAGATGAAACTCTATGTATGCAAGTGCTAAAATGATCAGAGAAGGATGCCAAATGGGAGAAAGCATCGGTGATGAGAAAAATTGCATCCTATGAAGGGTTGTTGCAGGCATTACAAGAAGTGTTGAAGAAATCATAACCGTCTTTAAATATATACACAACTCCAGAGGTGCTCATCAACATTAAGACCTTGGAGGAGAATAATGATGTTCTAGAGAGTAATGAAAGATGAGACATTGGTTTACACAGAAAGGTTGTCAATGGTTAAACAAAAGCACGAGGCCCTGGCAGCAACATAAGAGCCACACAAGACTCAGCTAGAAGAGCTTGGAAAGCTGATTGCATAGAAGATGGACCTTTTGGAAGGAAGGATGACATCCATGTCTAGTGTTGTGTTAGTTCTGTAAAATGAGAAAGGGGAAATTACATGGGATGAGTTGGAATCCATAGTTGTGGACATCCCAGAGAAAGCAGAACAAGAACTCACTGAATGGTAGGATTTGGAGGTTGCAATAAAAGAGGAGTATCCAGAGCTAATGCTACAAACTGATATAGAGGAGGTTGCTTAAATAACCTCATATAAATTCTTTATTTTTCCACATTCTTCATTCTTATTCTTTCATTGATATTCTTTCATTCAAATTTTGGAGATAACCATTGTCGGGACAACAATGAGATTAGTGTGGGGTAATGTTGATCAAATAATACTTGGAAAAGATCACATAAGGAGTCGAGTGGGATAGAAGGCCAAGATCGAAGGCACGAAAGGATAGGAAGGACCCGCATGCGAGAAGGTAAGTCGATTTCAAGACTTAACCGATTTTGAGTATGAAGATCTATTTTTAGGAGATGGCGTGTGGAACACATCAACAATGCAAAGATGTGTGTGCCATGCATTGTCCATATTTGGAGAAGTAGTTCAAAGCATCTATGCATGGAGGCAAGCTAAGAATAGAATCGACACTTCAGTTATCTGTAAGAGGACTATAGATAGCACACTTACATGTGTGGCTATAATTGTAAAATGACGTGTGGCTAATAATAACATGTGACCTATTTCTGGAGTAGTTAAGCGGTGAAGGGAAAGTCCCCACCCTATATATATGATGTTAGGTGCATAGTAGTGAGAGTAGAGATGATTTGGTATGTATCACAGAGAGTGGTGTATGTATGATTCTGAATATGTGTATCAGATCCATACGTGCCTTGATATAAATTGATAGTACTGTAAGGAGCTTCTATATTTATTAATAGATGGAAGATATTGGCTGAATCTAAGTGTCATTATGTGTAATTAAGTAGTGCATGTTAATGATTCAATCATGATTACTATTTAAGCTTGTTCTTTCATAGATCTAGGGTAGCATGCACTGTAGAAGGATGGATTAGTTATGAACCTATATGTTCCTTCCTTCATCATGTTATCATCCTATCACAACAAACCTAAAGAGGGACCTGGTACCTTTGTGTGCTTCAGGTGAGCGCTTAGTCTAGGTTAAGTGATGTGCCATCACAACTAGGGTGTTATCTTGAAAATTCTAGGATGCATCATCATCCTATTACTTTTGGTCCTTCCTTGAACCAGGGTGAGAGAACCCGTAGTGTAACCTGAATGCAGAGGGGGAGATAAATTATTTGTTCCTCTTGATATGTTTCAATGATGGATCAATCTAAGATAAACATGGCCATGAATACAACACTCACTCTCATGAGTTGTCACAAAAGATGTTTCATATGATTAATGTACAAGAAATAAGTTACTATAGATAACAAAGTTTGGTATCTTTGCATTCTCTTGATAGTAGAATTAAGGCTAGAAGGCACCTTCAATGATATTTAGAGCAACAAAGTAGTAAATGGAACAAATGGAAGTTAGTATGAGGGGGTGGGATCAATTATGGTAGTTGTAACTTCATAAAGGGGGATTTATATGATGAGATATTACTTATATCAAAAAATTTAACACTTAGAGTAGTCTATAATTATGGAAAGTACATAAAAATAGATTAAGTAGTGATAGTTTCTACAAAAATATTTGCATTCATTGATAGCCAACAAATGCAAAGTTTCAGCACAATCTCTAAAATAATCGACACAAAATCTCATGCAAACATTCTAATAAAGTATTTTCTGCTTCTACTCTAGTATGCTCTAGATACACTTAAAGGATAACAAAAATCACTTCAAAAAAATGGTTAGAGTAAGGATTTTACAATTAATTCCAATATTGCAGAGTAAATGCTCACAACACAATATTGAACTAATTACCAAAACACAACCATTGAGGATTGATCTAGTGTATGACAAAGAGAAGTAATAAACACAATATTGTAGTATAAAATATAACTCATTAATCAAGTAATTCAACATACAAAACCCGAACACAAGAATTAAACTCATCGCATACATATTTCATTTAGATCTTGAATTTCTTAATAGGGGAACATAAAAATGCTCTTAATGTTTGTCAACATCTGTACATTACGACCACCTTGACACATAAGTTTAGGAAATTGAAATCTATATGCATCTCACAAAGGAAACATGTAGTATTCATAATTATATCTCTTGATCTTTTCAAAAATAGAAAAACTAACCCCCTTTTGATTAGAATACCAAAACTAACTCCCTTTAATATGAGGATAGGCTCCCATATTTATAGAATTTGGTCCATTTTTATAATTCAATTCCCCCAACAAAAATAGTAAGCGAATCACCACTTTGTTTATAAATAAATATCTTTAATCAAAGTGGGAATGTACATTTTTCTAACTGAAAATATCCAATTTTCTGTTAGTATTTTGGGATTGATTCCATGCCTTTATTGCCACATGTGCAAAACAATTAGTTGATACTTTGCTAGGTACACGTGTCCCTTTTTTATATTTCTCCCCAACAAATGAAATAAAATTGTAAATAAAATGGTGCCAAATTGAAGGGCTCGAGGAGACATTTCCAATGAGATAGATTTTGCTTCATTTGGAGCTATGGAGCAAAAGATATGGCCATTTGAATTTTCACATTTTGGGATGAACATGAGAGTGATACATGATAGATTTTGATTGGCTTCAAAAATTTCATTTTTTTATGAAATGCGAGCCAATAAGAAAATTCCATGCACATTCACCTTCTCAAAATGTTCTTAATTGTATCTTGGTCACCGTGAAACATGAGCCAATGAAAAAGATCATGCTTCCTTATGGTGTCGTATTTTCTCTTACTTATCTAAGTTACCATGAAACACGAGTCAATGAAAATATCTATACTCCTCATCTTGTCAAAATGTTTGATAGCCTTGATTGACCCTAACGAAATGTGAGCGAATAAGGAAGCTCTATGCTTACTTCACAATTCAATTTTATTTACAAAAACCTTATTAGAGTGCGAAGCATAAACCAATGAGAAAGCTCCATGCTACTGGCAATGTCAATCTTGTTAGAGTGTGAAGCATAAACCAATGAGAAATCTCCACACACCTTTGTGGTTTTGTAGTGCCAAGTTCTCTTACTTTTGTGTTCAATTTTCATTAGTTTTGGGATCAAAGCTTCGCATCATAACTTCTATTTGGGCACACTTCATTTCGGCTTCATAGAAATTTTGCCACGTATAGTGCTTTGAATAGCCGAGCACCCTGCACTGAAGCTTTATGAAACTTGATTCATTCCATGGAATTGAGGTCCACCGGATCCCATCTTCTTGCCTTGTGCTAGAATGGTGACACGTTTCCACCATTGGCTGTTGATCTTGCACCATCTTTATATCCCTTAACTTCGCCACATTTATTTTCGACCACGTTGAATTTATCTCGCCCCTTGTGGAGCCAAATCCTTATGAAACTTAGTTCATTATGGATACTTGAATTCCGTGAAACCCAAATGGCTTAGATAGGCACAAAATATCACCATGTGTCCTCTGCTTCGTGGTTATTTGAATTATTTGGTGATGTATATTTTTAATGACCATTTGAACATCCCAAGATTTTTTAAATGAATAATTTCCATTCAAAGTGTTGATTGCATGTTTTTACCTTTGCAAAATATGTAAACATATCCCGATCACCCACAAGTTTGAAGCTTTTATACTTTGATCAACTAGTCCATTAACTAGTCCCCGGGGAATTCTTATGGTGTCAGTCGAAGAAACAAGGCTTTTAAAAGATCACATGTTTCATGCTCAAGATTCACAAAAGAGAAGATTTAATATTGAAAAGAGTTTGAATTCATCTTGAATTCTCAACTTTTGGTCCCATTGAATCTTCAGTCTCATGGACGTCATTAAAATATTTCATTTCATTGCATTCGTCTAACATTTCCATTGAATATTTTCTTTTATTTTGACAAGGCACAAAATTTCTTACAAATTGATAAGTATCCTTTACTTAGACTGAAATTTAAAGCAAGGGGAACAATATGAAGCACACATAACAATTATCTTACGAAGAATCTAGGAAAAGACTAGCTTAATCCAGGGGCTTGGATTGAGCACCAACACAATCAATGCATTTTTGGGCTCTATGTAAATTTCTAAAGATATTTAAATTGGAATTAAATTCAAATTAATTAAGTACACGTCAATTATTATTTTGCACTTTAAGTATTTACAGGTCATTTTCCTATCTTCATGCATGTCAAATGACCTTCAATGTATCTAAAAGGACCAAATTTTACACTTTGAGCTCCCAAGGTTCATAGTGCCTCTACAATTATTTTAGGTGACCGTTTAGATCTAAATGGGTTGCATATTATAATTCATCCTTTCAATGGAGGCTCTTATTTAATGTTTTATGCACCATAATGGTTTTGCAACACCCTTGAATGCATAGTGAAGACTTTTCAACACTTTGGGTAGTTGTTTATTTCTTGGGATCCCAACATAGAGATCTAATTACATTGAAATGGATTTTTCACTAAGATGTGGTCCACTTTAAATAAAAATAATATTTAATTCTCTATAGTGAAGCATGGGAAGGAGTGACTAAATTTAATGTTTTGAGCCCCTTTATTCTCTTCTTGTTTCATTCTCTAATTGTATAAATACATAAAGTCTCTCTTTTTCTAAGGTGGATGTGAATACTTTGTTGGACCATTTTGGGACATAATTAATTTTATGTTTTCTCAACCTATACCATTGTTAAATGTGTTGTTCTATGGACCTATGTTAAGCCTACAATCATGTATAAACCTCTTATATGAATGGAAAGAGTTGTGGCTCTTTCTTGTCTTTGATTTAACCCAAAATGAGTTAATAAGTGTGTGGGTCATTTTTAAAACTTTGCATAAGGGTTATAAATATGAGATATATTTAGATTAATTAATTTAATATCAATGTGCATATTCAAATATACATATATTAGCAATGTTTAGGATGGACCAATCAAAACAAATGATATATAAAGTAAGGCACAAAAGGATAAATGCACATAGTTAGTTTGCCACTTTAAAAGTTGATATGGTTATGATAGTACGATAAAAAGATCTGTGACTATCTACAAAAGATTCTTTTTGGTTATGGAAATATAGGATGAGAGGGGATGAAACCTTCGGTTATGTATAATGAGTTGGTAGTGTTCGATAGTTTTTTTTGTTCCCATGCGAGCTATTGGAATATGTCTTCATGTAAAACCATATGGCTTGCCAATGTGTGAACGTATTTGTATGCCCCAAAATAACTTAAAACTCTAACCATAGGTAAGAGACCCTACAAAAATTAATTGGTTGGGTTGAAGTATAATTTATACACCACATATATTAACATCGTTTTAAAGAGGCCTAAAACCACATGTAGTTCTCTACCTAGAGATGTTATATCTATATGGTGTAACTATATTTAGAAACTTGTTCACTTGATAATACATTACAATGTTTTGGCATGATTATGTTTGAGTTGGCTAAGAGGGCTTGCAACTTGGGAAGCTAGACTCTTGAGCATGGTTTGGAGTTATCTACAACTACGTGGGGATTCTCCTAATGTGTGATGTTTCTTTAGAATAATTTTGGAGATCTTGGAGGGATTTTTGGAATGATTTTTCTTGTAGTTCTCTTTAAAAGTGTTAGGAAGATTCCATGAGAGTAAATGAGTGCATTGAACTTGCTTATATAGGTTATTTATATAGGATTTCATAGGTTTGATTTTGCATTAAGGCCAACCTATAGGAAAAGTACCAACCCATAAAAGATATCAAATTAAGAAAATGACCATTGGGTGGCTTGGGAAAAAACCTATAGTTTTAGACCAAACTATTTGTTGGTTTGGTCCCTATTTAGTGGTCTTATGCAAGTGATTAAATAAAAATGGAGATTTTAGAAGTTAATCTATGAAGTACAACAATGAAATAAATGTCTAAGTTAAATAAGGAAAGTGACCCAAACAACTAAGAAAGTAGAAATGTAAAATCCTAGAGTGTAAAGAGAGTTAGAAAGAACTCATTTGATTCAACAAACTTGTTGGAATGTGCTACAAAGATAGATGGAGAAACATGAACAGGAAAAAAATATGTTTAGGCCTAGAAAAGTGCATATCCGAGCAACCGAGTGGACTAAGGCACTTAGAGAGATACATGGGAACCTGTGGATGCCCTATTCAAAGATATGGGAACCCTAGTCCGTGAAAACTCTCTCGCAACCTTCCTCTGAGGTGTTGTTAGATATTCACCTACCTTCACTTCCTGTCGCACTATATTTTATAGACTTCTCAGTATGTCACTAGAAATCAATGACGAAGTAGTAGACCTGTAAAACCCTAAAAAAAGAAAGATGCATATGAAGGGGTCAGACTTTCCTCGGTGGAAAAAATAGCAGAATTAATAACTGAATGCTACACTACATATCAGACCTAATGTATTTCTATGTGCTTATGTGTGCAATCATGCCCTAGGTGCTCTTGTGCCAGTCGTACTTTGTGAAAGTAGCACACAATAACTATGTGTAGAAATATAATAGAATGGTGGATGGAATAGAATAAAATTCCTTCCTATACAGTGTGATGTAAATGAACCAGCCTTGTGCCTTGTGATGGAGCTCGATGGATGTAAATGGAGCATGTGATGGATGCAACCTTAGGTGGTGATAGTAGTGACTAGTGTTTAGTCCCTCATTATGGTCTCATAACTTTATATTTATATGGTTATCTTGTTCTAATTTCATAACTAACCCGAAAGAGGTTGACCACCAAAAATATAGAATGCTCAAATGGCTAGAAAGTTCCCAAAAAGTAGTGGGAAAGTGGAAAAAGGATTAGGACGCCCATACTGGGATAGAGTGCCTGTGGGTGCCCTAGTTAAGGCTAAAGTGACGAAAAATGAAAAAAATACTAGGAAAGTATGTCTTTGAAGGTCGATAGTGATGAAAAAAGGAAAGTAAAATGGCAAAAAAGGGGGTTAATTAGTACTTTCTTCACTCAAAAACCATATGAATAGTAGTATGAGACTGGGACTAAATAATGTCTAAAGTGCATGATTTTGTGTCTACATTTGCCCCCACTTTATGTTGGTGAGAGGAATGCTTGGTAACATAAAGTAGATAGAGATGTGTACTTGATGTCCATGTAGAGTGATGTATAAAGTGTGCCGATAGACTAGACAAAGCGTGGAATGAGAAAATAGTGAAGTGTGGAAAAAAAGATGCAAAAGAGCAAAAACATGGTGAGAGTGAACCTAGGGTGGAAACACGTGTGTAGTTGCCAATGTGTGTGATGTACCTACATGTTAGTATGAGGTGTGTACTACCGTGAAATGTTGTTATTGTGCCATTGTTGTTATTTTTGTTGACTACTTGCTTCTCATACGGTCGGACCTGCAAGGAGAAGATGATCAAGTAGTCAAATACACATGTATATATGTCAAAAATGCATGTAAAGACACATGTATATAGTAAAAAGTATGTAATGGAAATGAAAAATGTAAAAGGAACATGTGCACCTGATTCGTGATGAGAGAAAGGGTGTAGAGAGGATATCCTATACTACGAGTTTTTGGGTGATCTCACACCACCCTAGCTGAAGAAGTGTAGGGAGAAAGTTGTGTTATTCTCCAACATGTAACTACTTCCCTGAATTTATGTGAAGAGATCTTTGTACTACCTATTTTTGGGTGATTTGATGCTACAAGATGAAGTAGTGTAGAGATGAAATCCATTGTATCCTCTAACCTATAACTACTCCCTAGAATTCTAAGGATAAAACCTGTCTGTAAAAGCCGATGTGTACGGGGTTTGTAGACTATTCTGAATCTACTCGATGTATAACCCACAATGAAAAGGGTGGAAACTAAAATAAATTGAATTGGTGTAGAAGCATTGTGTAGTATGTAAAACCCCAAATAATTCCCCCCTCTTTAGGGGTGCATGCAACATTGCTAGAAGGAGAATGCGGCGCCAAAAAGAGGACCAACCGCATCAACTTTTCCTTGTATGGGGAAGGGAATGCGATTAGTAGAAACCAAGGAGCGCATAAACAAGTGACTATAAATAAGTGTTAGTATGAACAAATATGCATGTAAAGGACAAATGTACACTACAAAGACAATGAGTAAGCTAGAATACAAGTAACCATGTAAGAAAGCAATCATATACCATGAAAAGCAAGTTGCAAACATGGGACATCACTTAGGATGTCACAAGACATGCAAGGCCATAATGACCACATAAAAAAACAAGTGTGTACACCAAAAAAGGCCAAGGCCCACATATAATAATAATCAAAGACAAGAAAGTATAAACAACAAATAGCCATGGAAGTAAATAATCTCGAAAAAATGCTACACATGAAGCATCCATTAGCATGTTCTAAAGATAACCCATATGTCAAAAGCATGTATAAGCAAGTAATGTAAAGTGATAAGTAAAAATGAAACAATAACACCTGTAAGAGATAGATGTGGATGCCCCCAACAACCATTGTAGGAGTGGTAGGAGGTGAGCATCTATGCTATGTGTGGGAGACCTGTATCTACGATCACAACTAGAAAAGCGTGTGAATGCACATGTGTGTATGGTAAATATAATGACATACAAGAGATCTAGCTAGCATGTATAATAAGTGAATAGAAATAAGAAAATGTAAGAAAGGGTAAAAAACCAAGATATGTAATATGCTGTGGATGGATGGAATGGAATGCAAGATGGACGATAGAAGCGGCATGCTCCCCGAGTGAATAGAAGTGTATGTAGTAATGCTCATTTAGTATCCCCCTACAAGTCAAGAACAAACCAAAAATGAGAGTGTGATTTGTTGTGTCTAACACGCTATGATGAGTGTGTATATGTGTGATGATATGTGACCTAAAGATGAATGCATGATTATGTAGCCTAAAGTGTATACCACGATGAGATAAATAGAGGGAGTGTGATGTAGCCTAAAGCGTATACCACTACAAGATGAAGGAATAGGTGACCATTTAGCCTATAACATATGTAGCTAACCTAGTAATGTGGAATGATGAAAGGTCAAGTGATGAATGTGTGTGTATGATAAGGTCCATTTGATTGGTAAACCCTCGGTAGTTGAGTATGGACCGAGGAACTAAAGTGTTTCATAGGGTAGTGAGTGCAATGCGTAGAAGACGATGTAGTATGCGTGATGATAATAGCTAACCATATGATGTGTATTACATGATGAATAGTATGTGGCATAGTATGTGAAGATAAACCGGTAGTGTGAAGATGCGTGTTATGTAGTATGTAGAATGAGTAGGATGTAATGCTAGACTTGCAGATAATAGGAGTAAGGCACTTGTATGATGAAGAATAATATGATATATATATGTTCAAATGTTGCAATGATGAAATGGGGTAGAATAAATGCAAAGTGTATGATGTAATATGTAAGACACATGATACGAGATATGTGAAGAAACATCATGTGTAGTACCTATTGTTTAGTGTGTGGGGTTCATGTGTAGTATGCAGCCCTTAGCAGTAAAAGCGTGAACCGAATCACAAGAGCATGCCATCGAGTAATGGAAAATCTAGTACAAGTGTTATGAGCACGCAATGTGATCGGGATGTGATATGTATATGCTAGAATTATGAGATGTTGTAATGTACGATGATGCTAGGTTGGGGGTGGGTTGTGTGAATGCTATAACCCCTAAGTGTGTAAGCAATGGAGGTCTAGTCAAAATACACTAAGTGGATCAACGTATGGAGTAGTTTTCTTTACAAAAGTGATGGGACGCTAAGGTGGTAATGTCACAGATAACTTGAGTGGAGGGGTAGTTGCTTTAACAAAATGAATAGGAAATGAAAGTGGAGTGTGATGACGAGAAATATTGAATGGTGGAAAATTTTGTGGTATTGATGATGTTAATGAGGAAGAAGGTTGATTTATTTTGAGAGGTGGTTGCGTACTTTGACTTGGTAATGTTGTAGAAATATATTGATTTTGATAGGTGGTTACTTAGGCGGTGCTTGACTTTCCAAAGAAGGCACATTAGAAATGGTGGCATGATGCTTGTTTGACATAGAAGGAACAAATTTAGGAGCCCATGTGGATGTAGCATTTGTAGATGGGCATGCAACAAAATGTTGTGCATTGAATGAGATAAATCCTTGACACTCAAGATGTTTGATTCTTCATTGTAAAGTGTGGCAGTCATTATCAGTATGTCCATTGATTCGATGATAATTACAATATGGATGACCTTGATATTTTTCTAGTTGATAAGGAGGATAACAATGAGTAGGTGGTAAAGTGATCAATTTCTGATTAAGGAGCTCAGTAAGAAGGTCATGTTGCTTAGTATTGTGATCAATGATGAGAGGCTCGGTAATGGTATAACTTGAGGATCACTAATATGAGCACATGTAGCAGACATAGAATGAGATGGAGAGGGAGAAAAACATGAGCTTGAGAAGCATCCTTAAGATGTTGAATTTTTGTCTTTAGAGATGTGATCGTGGATTCTATAGCCATAAAATTGTCTTGAAACAAATAATGTAAATCTTGAATTACGTCCAATAAGGGTTTATTAGATGGAGGATCACTAGGGTCATCAAATAGATGAGCAAATATAGGACTTATTTCATGTGATGACGTATTTTCCTCAAGATACAAGGTGTCTAGGGATTTTTGTAAAACATCTTGGCAATTGGGATATCTCTTAAGTAGATCAGCTAAAGAAACTTGACCTATGAAAGAGGAAAAATGAAGATCCTAAGCGTGAAAATCGAGTACGGGTTCACCAAAATGATTAACTAAAATGGGGATTTTAGAAGTTAATCTAAGAATTACAACACCAAAATTAGGTCGTACCACCCTTATAACCTCGTTAATTAAATTAACCATACCTTACATATTCATATCCCATAGTGCACATGATTAATTGAATTAATTACTTTAATTAATTTAATTAACATCCTCACTTGACCACCTCACCTAGAAACCTCATCATGGACCTATTCTTAACATGTTTCTTTTAACTAAGACTCAATTTCTACTTACCTTAACTAACTGAGACTTAGTCTAACCCTAACATTAGATTCCTATTCTTTCTCTAACAACATACCCACTTATCTAAGCATAAGATACCATTTTAGTTCGGCACAATAGGCAGAAATAGCCAAAAGATAGCCAAGATCTGTTATTTTAGAAAACCTAGGATTTCCCATCGTAACCTATACCGGTTAACCCTAAACCGACGATGGTCACCCTAACCATCGTCGGTTACCATATATTAATTTTGGCAACCTTGTTCCAAAGGTTGGCAATTTCAAGTTTTGGGAGAGGTCGGTCATTTTTCAAGTTTTGAGAGAGAGAGATCTATATGCAAGTATAATCAGAGCCTTCTCAAGTATCCAAACGACCCTAGCCAGATTCAGGACTAATTTGAAGGCATTGGAATTCACGGTAAAATTCTAGGAAACACTTCCGTGGCATTGATCACCAGTTTCATAGATCAACCATTGCTATCTTCCACCAACAAGGCTGCAAATACAAGTAAGTGTGTTTTTGATCTACATCATTTTATACTTACTTAGATTGTAGTTTCTTTACCTCTATTTAATTAGATCCTATTCTCCTTTGCATTCCACCATCCCCACTTTCCTATCAATCCACCCATCCAACCACCCATAACTGTTTAGCTCCCATACCCGACTCCTAGGCATTCCTGAGCCTTCCTAGCATTTTTACGAACCTAACCATCCTTCTTCCATTCTCTGTGTAATCACAGAGAAGCTCCAAAACCAAGTTTATTTGATTTCCACCATTCTACCCCTACCGATGCTAGTCACCTTGACCTGTCGTTGGTTTTCCTTTTATGACATCGGTCACCAGACTAATGTCGGTTAATGTGTCTCCGATAGACTTTCACTAAGTTGACCTTAACACCCCAAAACCTCACATAACCTTACCCAAACTTGGTACCCCACCTAAAGTCCCACCATTGGACCTTTACAACTCTCTGCAATGGAACACAAAGAGAGCATGGGTATCTATTTTGACATTCTACCATTATCCACCCTAAACCGTCACCGATCACATCTAAACCATCGTTGGTCATACCCTGACCAAAGCATCGGTCTTTGTGTCTGATAACCTAGCTCAGGACAACAAGCTAATATCCATCCCCAAACTACCTAGAATCATTTGTATCCTTTACTAGACCTCTGTCGACCAGACCGATAGAAACTCAAAACCACCTACCCAACCTCCAGATCTGATCATAACCCTACCTGTTAGATTAGATTTTCTTATTGTATTTGAATGAGATGCCTAAATCATATCAACTACAATAGGATGTTATTTTTTATGTTATTTCTTGCATTAAATTGTATTAAACAATGGATTGACAACCATCTAGGAAGTATCACACTTCCCGGATCTAGCACATGCTAGGTAGTCCACTGACATATATTGTTTAATATTCTTCTTGTGGTCTTTTTTTGTATTTATAGGTAGTTCCTCCTAGCCAAAAGGAAGTTATTCACGGTCATCCTAGATCGGAAATTAGAAACACGTGCACAACCTTCAACTGAAATCACAAACATGTATTCCTCCTTAGCCTATCACCCTCTATCTGTTTCATTAAATCTATTAAGAATCTAGTGAAACATTTTGGCACGCCCAATGGGACCACAACCACAATCATTTGATTAGAAGTCACACCCAGTGGGACCTCTCTTGGGATCATTGCATTTTATTCATATACAGAAATATTTTGTGTCTCTTTCTTTTGAAATATACACATTAAATATTGTCCCTGGTAACATTATTTTCTTCTAATTGTCTAAACGACATTTGTGATTTGGTGTTTAAAATGAATCATTTCTTTCTTCCTGCATTTGCATAGTAGTGAAAGAGCACATTCTTTACCTATTCATCATTTTCTACATCGAATATAATTATTGATTTGGGTTCTAAAATCTATTGCATTTCATCCTTGTATGTTGCATTTTAGCTCACATTAAAAACTGAGGGCAACCTATACGTTGGAAGTCATGTCCAGCTGATGGTTGACATAATTGAATCGTAGAAGCACTTTCTCTCTCTCTCTCTTTTCCAAACTACATAAATAAAAATTCACACATCTTCTTAAACAACACCTTACCTGGAAGAAGCTATCAATGATCACACGATTAGAGGATTGACGGTAAAGGCACCCAACTGGTTTCTTTATCTAGTCATTATCTCAGAGAAAGGACCACCCCGCCAAAACATAACCTTAAACCACCCTTTTAGAATTTGCCGCTTCATAGGATGCCTTCCCAACCAAAAAACTCTGTTTTGAATTCACAACTCAGTCTTAAATAACATAAGATAAAAACATAAAATCCACTTATAAGATTATGTGTTTTTCTTAGCTTTTTCCTGAGTTACATTTTGAGTTGTGAGGCTATGTTATCCACTTTTCTCTTCCTTTCACACTCCACCATTATAGTTGGAGTATTCTGACTATTTCCGAGTGTGTCAGGGTCTAATACTATCATCCTCAGACTTCTGGGTTGATACTCCATCTGACTTAATTCACAAAACCAAATTTTCTTCACTTCTTCAAATTTCACAATAATCGGCGTCGGTCTAGTGATCATCACTAGTTTCCATCTGACCGTCATCGATTTACCTAACCAATGTCGGTTTCACTCTTTTGGTTATTTTACCCAAAAAAGCATTCATCACCTCTTCTGTTCTATTTGAAGTTCTCAGGACATCATCATATCCCTAGAATTCTAATATCACAGTCAAGTATAATTTCCTTATTTCATTTTCATCAATTTTTGCCTCATTTGCTAAAACTATTGATTTCTCCACGAGAAAGAATCGGTATCGCCATCGAAACCATCAAAGCAATCATCCTTTAATCTGTTATGAGTTAGTCTAATTGGTGTCACTCACTCTATTTTGATTTTTAATAAAAAACCAACCAAGTTCATTTCCTTAATCTATCCTTCTCCATTTATACAAGATTCTATGTTATTTATAGAGTATGGTTTACCAGGTATACACTAATTCACATGGTGTTGACTCACAGCCAAACCAACACCCTTGTGTTTCATGCTAACCTTCAACCACTTCCACATAACATGTCACCCCCTTCTATCTTGTCGCCTATGGATCCAACTCAACCCATCACCATTAATACCGGTGATGAGGAGTTATGATAATCCTTGACCAATATCCTCGTTGCATAATATTATCTTTCCCACTCATCTAGTGCGACTCACTCGGGATAATTGGTGTACAAGATGCCCATGTCTATCCCTCCTACCATCACCGTCACTTCGTGTCAACTACCACAAGAACAACATTACCTTCATCCACCTTACCCTGTGGTATCTCAACTGAACCCCACATGTTCTATAACTACCGCACAAAAACATCTATCGCACCCATGGTGTCACCCCATTGCACCATTTACCTCATATATACCAGTTGCATCACAACCACCCCTGGTGTTAGCAACCCACACACCATTTCAAAACCTCATCCTTTCCATCCCACAGTCTCTACCCCAATTACCATGAGAGTCGTTAAGACTATCCCACCTACTTACACGCATCACCAGTAACCCCCGATCTCATCTATCACTTATTTGAGATATCTTCCGCCCGCATCTATTCCCCCTTCATAGTTCTCATAATCGACACCCCCATATACTGGGATGCTGTCCACATCATACATCCATCATCAACCTCCCTTTACTATAGGAGGCACACATTCCTCACAACCCACCAATGGCCTCATTAATATGATGATGGAAAATATGCAAACATTATAAGAATTAGTTTGTGGATCTCACAACTCTTTAAATTATGACAAAATCAGTAATTATCCTATTCATCCATCTATCCCCATTCACCCGTAAATTGTACATTGGGAAATGCCTAAGTTCAAATGTTTCAACAATAAAGAATACCTGCAACAACACTTGCATTCATTCAAACATGGGTGCTATCTAATTACCTGTGACGATGCTTTACTCCTACGAACATTTCCCATGTCATTGATAGGACCCACCTTAGATTGGTACAATGGTTTACCTAGACATTTCATCTACTCCTTTAACCAAGTGGCTCAAGCAATCAATCAATGTCATAAAAAGGTCACCATGACTGACCTATACTTGACATGACAGTGTGATGATGAATCTATCATAGATTTCATTACTCGTTGGCGAAGCCTTACTAACCAGTTAACATTCCAGTTACCTCAATTTGAGATTTTAGAGTTGTTCACTAGAGATTGTGCTAGACACATCACCAAATATATAGGTACAAACCTTATGTACCTTTGACAAAGAATTTACCATGGTGCGGAAACTATACATTCATGCCATGGAAGATAAGAAAATTCAGCTGCGTAACATAAACACCGCGTTCAAATCAAATGACACCTCTTCATCTTCGAAGTCCCAAATGAATTATTCAAAAGCCAAGGGATCTGTAAATGCGGTAGTTCTCAAAGCTGGTCCATCTCATCCATATAATTAAGCCAAACCTTCCTCTAATATTTCTCCCATTCAGAATTTTCAGTTCCGGTGGGAACAACAAAAATACACTCCAATTGGAGAACCCTATTCTTCAATATTGGAAAATCTTCTTAAGGCCGAGCCATTGCACTTCCTCCCATAAAACCTCATACTGGTTTTGATCATGCTCAAATCTTATGCCCGCATGGTATAAGTAACATGAATATTGTAATTATCATCGCATCAAAATCCATATTGATGGTAATTGCATAAATTTTAGGAACATTGTCCAGGAAATGTTAGATAATGAAGATATAGTCCCGAACAACCCGAACACACCGTAATATCAAAACTTGCATATCTTTAAGAAGTCGTTTCCTAATCATACACCATCCTCTAATCAACATGGGAATCTTCAACCAATGAAAACAATGTCCGTGAAGTCCATGCTATTTTCGATATCATACCAACCATTCCCCAATTTCCTCCTGTCCCTCCATCGATGAAATTCGAGCACGAGCTACTCTACCCAAAGAGAAGCCTACCTCATCTACTCTCTCACCAACAAAGGAATCATCTTCATCTCCTCCCTCACCTATAGAGGATTCCACCATTTCTACCAATTCCATTTCACCACTCACCTCTGAACCCAATGAACAATCAATGGTATTAACTCTCTTACCCACGGAGAGTCATGCTCGCCTTCCCCTCCATCGAAATAGGAGCCTACCTCATCTCACCCATCATCTCCCCTACCCATGGGGGATCCTTTAGAAGTTCCACTACCTGTTGGTGACCATTCCCCATCAACCTTTTAGGATCTTGTTGATCTTCTCTCAGCTCTCTTACCCACAGAGTCCGAAGCCAACAAATTCCTTGTCTCACAGACATACTTTACAGGGATTTCTACTAAATCAACATCGACTCCTCTTATAGTAGTTCCATTTTCACGCTTGGTTGACTACTTGGATTATGTTGATAATTCCATGCTTTGGGGATGCCTTCAACTCCCCTTTTTAACCCAAATGCAAATGTCCCTTATTGATACCTCCATGATCTATCTGAAAGTGTTTCAAGTGACCAAATCAACCAAGACTATTCTGTTAAAACAACTTCTTCTTTGTCACCCTTTCCTACATTCAAACCTTTACCCATGACTAAAACCATTCCTATGCCTAAGAACCTACTTGCACCTACATCTTTGCCCATATCTAGACCCACCATGACCTTGGGTGTCATGCCAATGTCAAGCCTTGTCCATCCACCTGTCAAATTGGATTTATCCACGTCTTCCCAAGTCCACACCAAAATTATTCCTCCACCCAAAAGGAAGACCCAATATTCTAGGCCACATACACTAGTCTCACCTACCACACCTTTGTCACGTTCACCCCTTTCGTCCATCCTAGGACCTCACCCATAAATCTTATCCAAACAACCCCCTACCTAATGCAAATCAAAATCAAAGCAACCTACTTCTTCATCATGATCTTCTATTATAACCAATTTTTACGCACAACAAACACCCCCACCATCACCCGTGTCTTTCTTACCACCTATACCCTCACCAGTTACCATAATTTCATCACTACCTATGAAACTTTATTCTATTCAGCCCATACCTTCCACCTAGTCTATACTAACTACTTTCACCACACCTCCATTATCCCCATGGATAACCCATCCTCTTCCACCATCTTCTTTCCCTTCTACATCACATACTCCTACCTCACCTTTACCCAAGAAGGTGCAATCAGAGGACAAAAACCCACTACCCTCCAATAGGGTAGTTAAACCAATAACACCGTCCATTCCTAGTTCATCTACCACATCCTTAACCAAACAGGTACCATCAAAACCTAGGATAATACCACTTACCAAACCAAAGTGGTCAAACCTATTCCACCTCCTATAACACCTCTTCCACCACAATCATCCACACCTTTACCCAAACCAACACTCACTTCCCACTGTGATCCATTGGCAGGGTCCTACACTAACATTTTAGCCAACCTCTTAGAGACCTCAATCATCACATTACCGCCGCTTAGAACTTACAAATCCCTAAAACCCAAACCAAAAGGGTTTGATGAAACTAAAATTTGTACCGACCATCATGTGCCAAGAAATGATGTAGAGGGTTATAAGTCTCTCAAAACTGCTCTCCTCCAATTATACCACCTTGAAGCAAATTTTGATGACGATAATCTTCTAGATTAGGGTCCTATTCCACCTTCACCAATCAACATGCGTATTTATCCACTACCTATTCAACCACCCACATCTCCACCTTCACAAAATTTTTATCCACCTCCAACATTCGAGATCAACATGGTCCATTCGAGAGTTGGCAAAACCACCACCTAAATGCTAGTGTGCCCTACTTATTTCACAAGGTTCTTACCCCGCATTAGGATTTTTTCCATCATGCCATTATACTACTCATGACATACCTTCTCCATCCACCTCTTTCCCTCATATTAACATGATCCAAGTTTCCACTCGCACCCAAAAAGAAAAAGGGAAAGAAAAAGCAACCAGCCCATCCACTAATCATGTGCCTAACATACTAACTACACCCACACCAAAATCACCATTTGAGGTCCCACATACCCTATTTTTGATGGGGTCTCCCATCATACAATGATAAAACAATTACACCAATCCCCTTTAAAAATTTCTTTGTATGACCTCATCCAAACCTCTGAATCTCATTGACAAGCCCTCATGGAGGTCCTCTAATCCATTGAGGTTTTACCTAACAACCTTACATCGTGGCCTCCATTATTACCCCTCATCATCTGGCCTCTCTCACTAACTCATCCCCTTCCTCTACACCTCCACCTACTCACCAAGTGGCTGCTCTCAACTTTTCTGACGATGAAATTGTACCTCTCCAATCAGATGACCCCGATCCCACCCTTTTCATCTCCATCTATATCGATAAAATATGCGTACGACACATTATGATCAATGGTGGTGCTAGCATTAACATCATCTCCTCCCATGCAAACAACCAAATGTGCATACATGCTAATTTCATGCATAATAACCCAGTTATGTTGCACTCCTTTAATGATGTCATCACTTCCACCCTTGGTACCATCATTTTCCATGTTCGAATGGGCCCCAAGATCTTGTCTGGAATTTTTCTACGTAGTAGAGGGGGAGTTCCAGTAGAACTTGTTGCTTGGTTGACTTTGGATTCACATTATGGGTTGTGTTCCTTTGACTTTACACCATTGTGTAAAATTTAAACATGAAGGACATAACTACACCATCCTAGCTGACCCATCACCATTCAAAACCTGTAACATGTTGTACCAACCTAATGATGTCCTTGTACCAGTTAAGGCATCTACCATTGCTGCCACTTCTCCTTCACCCACAACCCCATCCACCGATGTTGCCGCTACCTCACCCGTACCTACCTCTTCTATTCCCACTGATGTCGCGACTCTGTATCGACCCATCTGCTAACTCATCTAGTTCCCAACCAACTAATCCTTCTTCTTCCCAATCACCTATTAATTCATCTATTCCAACTACACACATATCTACTACCGATCCCTTAGAAGGTGTTTTTCAATGACTCACTCTGGGGGAATACCACCTCTACAATATAAACACATTCCTTACTCCACAAGAGTATGGTAACCTACGCCAACATCCTCATTATGACCATCACATAGGTGAGGTATTCCCTTATGGTCCTCCCCACCTTTGCACCAACTTAACATATGGGGGACTTGATACTTCCACCTATTCACCCGAGCCACCTTCCCAAACATGACCATTTTCATCTAACCTCTAATCTCTCTCACCAACCATTGCTTCACCCACACCTTCCTCCACCGATGTGCTTGGAAGGGATTTGGATTTGGTTTTTATGAACAAGGCCATCATATCGTCATCTCGTGTACCACCTGTAAACACAAAGATCGTAGTGGTATCAATTTCTGAACTATCCTCTAAGAAGGCCCGCGTCGACCTCATTGAGGATGCCAAAAATTCTACACCCCATTCACCCATGTCATCACCTTCACCCACAGAGTCTATAGATCTAGAATCCATTCCTCCTATTTTTTTGTAAACACCATTTCCCTAGGACCTTTGGCTTATCAACATAATGGTGAGGCTCCCTCTTCTCTTCACTTCCTATATACCGACATGATCGATGATGATATTCCATCCATTAACGCTGTTCAATGTCATGATCTTGAGTCTATTCTCACCTACCTTAGTGCAAAAGATTCTTATATTCACCGATCCAACCCTTCGAGATGCAAACCATGTTAAATGAATCAAACATCAAAATCAATATTAACACTCAAAATGACCCACACATTCTAAAGATAGGCCAATATTTAGATGTTGCTAAACAAGAAGATTTTACTTCTTTCCTCCAGGATCATAGCAACAATTTTTCTTGGTCCTATGTTGATATGCCCAGTATTGATCCAAACATTGTGGTCCACAATATCATCACCATCCCTGAAGCCAAACCCGTGAAACAAAATTTACGGAAAATGCATCGTTGCATTGTACTTCTTATCAAAGGAGAACTCCAATGCCTTCTCTCTGTTTCCTTTATACTACACATTAACTATACCCAATGGATTTTTAACATTGTTCCTGTCACAAAAGCAATAGGAGGACTCTGCATTTACATGGATTTCTACAACCTCAACTTAGCTTGCCCCAAAGATGACTTTCCTCTACCTAGTATTGACCAACTAGTTGATCTTACCACTGGTCATGAGATGTTATCACTCATGGATGGTTTCTCAAAGTTGTAAAAAATATTAATCACCCTAGAAGATCAATACAAAACTACGTTCATCACTCCTTTGGGTACCTTCTGCTATCATGTTATGCCCTTTGGCCTTAAAAA
Organism: Taxus wallichiana var. yunnanensis; assembly: GCA_018340775.1. Classification (NCBI taxonomy): domain Eukaryota; kingdom Viridiplantae; phylum Streptophyta; class Pinopsida; order Cupressales; family Taxaceae; genus Taxus; species Taxus wallichiana. The sequence goes on along the minus strand of CM031242.1, from coordinate 367,950,490 downwards.
TGTTGGTGCTACATATCAGCGGGCTATGACCTATATCTTTCATGACATCATGCATCGTATATTGGAATATTACGTAGATGACCTTCTTGATGAATCAAAACATCACACCGAACACCTTACCGTCTTGAAGGTCATTTTTGACCATCTCATCAAGTATTACATCCACCTTCAACCAAAGAAGTGTGTCTTCACTATTCTCTCAAGAAAGCTCCTTGGTTTTATCATTTCTTTGTGTGGCATAAAAGTCAACCCTACTAAAATAAAGGCTATTCTTGAAATGCCTCTGCCTACTAACCTTTTCCAACTGTGAAGTTTTCAAGGTAAGTTGCAATCTATTCATTGTTTTATTTCATAGCTTTCCGACCGCTACCAACCATTTCACCATCTCCTAAAAAAGATGTCTCTTTCAAATGGGATAATGAATGCCAAAAGCATTTGAGGCCTTAAAATAGTACCTTCCAACCACCGTACTTGTTCCTCCTAAGGATAATCAACCATTTTACTTGTACATTTTTACTACTGATCATTCCTTAAGTGTCATGCTCGCTCATCATGATGAACAACACAAGGAACATGCAGTCTATTATATAAGTTGTACACTTATAGACTACGAAACCAGATACACCCACACCAAAAAACTCTACTTAGCCTTAGTTTTTGTCACCACTAAACTTCTTCATTACCTACTCAATCATAAAACCTTTTTCATCACCAATACTGACCCCTTACATTACATGTACGCCAAACCCTACCAATATCAGCGTGTTGCACATTGGCTCATGCTTCTCATCGACCTTGACCTTGAATTCATCCATCAAAAATATATCAAAGTCCAAACCATCACTGACCAACTTGCAGACGCACCCCTCTCCAAAAATCAATCCTCTAACTTCAATTTCCCAAACGAGTCCATTACTACCTTCTCTTTGGACAATACCATTTACCAAATGACCTTATTCTTTGACAGTTCCAAATGTTAGCATAGGGGTTGTGTATGCATTATCCTCATTCCTCTTGATGGTGAACCTATTTATTTATCTTTCAAAATAGATTTTGATTGTACTAACAATATCTCTGAATATGAAGCACTCGTGTTGGGCCTTGAAACTACCATCACCTTAGATGTTAAATCAATTAATATCTTTGAAAATTCCCAACTGGTTGTAAACCAAGTCAATGGTATATACTAGTGTTGTAACAAAATAATTCAAAAGTATAAACACCATGTTGACATACTTTTGACTACCTTTGACCATTATGAACTTCACATCACTCTGCGTTTGACTAAAAAATTTGTGGATACCATGGCTTGCCTAGATTCTCAGATACTCGCTTCGCCTTCCGAATCCAAAATATTTGTTAAAATACAAAGGTTACAATTGCCTTCTTATTTATTTTGAGATGTCAACTTCTTCAGAACCGTTGCACCTGACCACGTGACCTTTGGTATAATCAGTTTGAAGTCTACCTTTCCCTTTCCATTCTTCCTCTAGATTTTACTCATAATGGACAACGTGCCTTTCTCAAAAGTGTCTCTCACTATGTCATCGTGGTTGATATTCTTTATAAATCTGGCTTTGACAGTATTATCTTACGATGCCTTGCAAGTTATGAGATTCCTTATACCATCAAGGAAGTTCATGATGGAATTTTGGAGGTCACTTAAGTGGCCTAGCTATTGCTAAACATATCCTTCTACCTGGGCTATTATTGGCCTACCCTCAATCATGATTGTTGTGACTATGTCAAACGTTGTGTGAAATGCTAACAACATACTAATATTCATCACACACCTAGTCATTCCTTACAGTCACACGAGACCTTTGGCCTTTCTCTCAATGGGGTTTGGATCTTGTCAAAGAGATAAATCCTCATTATTCATAATGCCATCAATGGATTATAACCACTACTGAATATTATACTAAATGGGTTGAAGCCATACCTATTATTTCTACAAAAGCTGAGAAAATATGTGAATTCATCAATCATCACATCATTTGTCACTTTGGTATTCCTCACCATCTCATCACTGATAATGGAAAAAGTTAAAAAAACCGTAAAAAAATTCTCGTGACACCTTTGGCATCTAACTCAATTTCTCTTCACCTTACTACCCCCCAAAAATGGCCAAACAAAATCAACCAATAAAATCCTGAACAAAATTCTTATAAAAGTAGTTGATGATACCGGAAAGGATTGGCATATGCACATTCCTTTCACCTTGTGGGCTTACCGTACTAGTATTCACACTTCAACTGCTGCCACACCTTTCTCTCTAGTCTATGGTACCAAGGCTGTCCTACCTCTTGAAGTCCAGATTCCATCTCTCCGTATCTCACTCCAAGACATGCTCAATAATGATGACTTTTTTAGGACCGTTTGGCACAACTTGAGTTATTAGATGAACACCATATTAATGCTCTTGATCATCTCCAAATCTACCAAAAATTTATCAAACATGCTTATGAAAAATGTGTCCATGAGTGAACCTTCCAGGTCGGTGACCTCATCTTGAAGGAAAATCAACATGTAACCAAAGAAGAGAAAAGTAAACAGGTAAATTTTCTCCTAATTGTCTTGGACCATATATTGTTACTCATACCTATAGATCAGGTGCTTATCATTTTTCTTCACTCAAAGGTAAACCCAAACCTGAACCCCTCAATTCCTTGCATCTTCGACCATTCTATTATTGAATCAAGTCCTATATCACCTTCTATTTATTTCAAGCTCATCCCTTGAGCACCCTTCACCTTTCATATTACCTATTCTTGGGGTCAACAACTAAACAAGAATCATGTGATTACCCATCACCTTTCAGCCTTATCTTCAATATGAGTACCATGGATCTACTCATGGCATGATTTTCATGGATAATTTTCATCTTTTTCAAGATGGAATCCCATGGTTGTTCATCACTTAAAACCATATCTTTCATAGTTAACCTCTGTGTGCTATGGTTTTATCTTCTAAAAAAGAGCCTAATCTTCCTCTATAGTCTTGTCCATGACTTAAATTCCCAAAAACAAAATAATTTCAAAAGAAAAATGAGATTCAACTCTTTCAGTCAAACTTCTAGCAAAGAGATGACTCCCTAAAAAGGAACATCTCTTCTCTCTATCTCGCCACTATAAATAGACTGTTCCCTCAAAGGACAACTATACAAATATGGACATACTGCACATAATCTATCATAAAAAAGGAATATCCTTGCAAAAACACAATAAAATATTCAAAATCTTCCCACATCGATTAGCTTCAAGAAGACCTCATGGAGATAATATACTCATCCCACATAGGATTCCCGAATCGATTAGTCTATAAAAAAAGAGCAAAAAGAGAAAAAGATAACCTTTTTGTCATGGACTTGCCTATTTTTATCTTGGGTCTCTTGCCAAGTAGACCTCTTTTGTCTCGCACCAAGTTACACTAAAACTAACCATTTTCACCTCATTGCCTTTTCACCTTGATTTCCTACCTTTTCAAGGGACTTGTCGTAGAAACGAAATTTCGTGATCATGTGACTTTCTTCACCCTTAGCATAGTCAATCATGCAACACCTTTAGGGTCTTATGTTCATAAGCCCACCTTTGGTATGGTAGAATTGTTATGGTTCTTCCAATTAGGTGGATCTTTTGGTCACCTCTTACTCTTCACCCTTTTCATTACTTGTTGGTTCTCCAATACAGAATTAGGCCATCGACACCTACATTTTGGGGATTCCTCTTTCACCAAAATCAACCTAAAATCAACCATGCCTAAATGAGCTAGAATTAATCATGCTTAAAACCTACCAACCCATTCCCCCACTTCACCATATTCTTCCCTAGCTTATGGGAGAAATACATTGGCCTAAGGCCCCTTTTCACCAGGGCTATGTAGGCAACACTCGAGGGCATAGGGACCTTGGAGGTTAGCTTAGCCACTCTTTACCCTAACCAAATTTCCCCATTTTTCTATTCACATTCTACCTTAGTTAGTTTCCATTTTACACAAAACTTGGAAATTAAACAATCATAAAAACATACATACCTACCATTTTATAACATCACCATATCATACATCATCATTTATTTTCCATAAAAACAAAAACTTGGAAATTAAATCAAACACAACACCATGACCAAACCATGCTTAAATGACCTAAACTCCACCATGCCTAACTGAGCTAGACTCAACCATGCCTAACTCACCTAGACCCCACCATACCTAACCCACCTAGACTCCACCATGCCTATACCTGACTCAACCATGCGTAAATGACCTAAGCTCAACCATTCCTAAGTGACTGAAATAAATCATGCCTACATGACCTTGACTCAATCATGTCTAATTCACCTAGTTTCCATGAATACACTATAATAATGGGAATTAAAAAAGGTCTTTGTTAGTGCAAAATCATAGCACCCCCAAATGAGTCGTCAGATATAATTTTCTAAGGTAGATTCATTTGGTGTGATTTGCATAACATTGAGTTTTTTCCCCAAAGTGTGGGACTTCGCAGGTGGAAAAAAACTCTCCAGATTAAGGCTAGTTCCTACTCCTCTGTTTAGGTGTATGCATGAAATTGCAGAGGATCTATCCTAAATCCTACTCTAATTTGCCAAGGAGACAAAGTTAAAGAAGGGATGCAAAGAAAATAAAACTTAAGCTACCAGGTGATACACCAAAGGAGTGATGAATAATTGTTTTGTTGGTAGACACAAACCAGAAGAATGCAACACAAAAACATGCACAAATAACCAAAGTTGTAATGAAGGATCAAAAGACAATAATTAACATAGAAAGGGATGAAGATCACCCACAAAACATGTATTATTTCTCTCATGGCTTGATACGATGCATTACAATAGTAACAAGGAAAATTTATGTTTACAGTCTATATGGGAGGTCTGAAACTCCATGAATTCACTTGCTAAGGGGAAGAGGGGAGCTTGCAAAATAGAAGAATGTCCAACCCTTTACAATGAGTCCCGATCCTATATTAGAGAGAAGAAAGAAAGAGAGAGAAGTGGGAAAAGTAGGTCAAAGCTCAACCGCTACTATTAATGTCTCCTATAAAATATGCCCCCAAATTTTCCTTGACTACATCAACCACTTTGGTTTAGTGCCTTGAGGGAAGAGGAAATGGTAAACGCAGATCGAATCTGATTTGGTTGTTGAGGTAAATAGATCCACATTAATGGCCCTGAAGACGTTTTCTCCATTTTTCTTTACCTAACCTCCCCAAACTTAAAGTTTCAGATCTCCATGGCATGGGTGAAGCCGAGATCTTTCCAATGGTGTCAGATTTACAATATTTTGATCCATGAGTTGAAAGATATGCCCTTCAAAGTCTCAGATTGGTCAGTATAAAAGGGTGGGAAAACTAGTTTGAAAAATGGGCCCTCTTTTTAATATGGGACACGTGGAGGGCTAGCACTTGTCTAAAGGTGGCCTCTGTATTTTTCTCTTGGAATGGCGTGGGGCTGACACATGGCTTCCTCCATCGGCCTGCTCAATTTCTTTATTTCTCGGCTAAGTTCTTTGCTTGGCGAGGTCACATTCCTTGACCGGGACGTGCGGTGGTATGGCACTTATCTCAAGACCCCCTCTCTATTCGACCCTTGATTTAGCACCGTGTGGACACTTGGAACTTTCCGCCGGCCTCCTCCATACTTAGCCAATTTTTGGGGCCCACCCCATCTTCCTTTTGACCTCTCGTTGACCATCTTCTATGTGGGGGTGGCGTGAGTTTGAGTCTTCTCCTTGGGCTCCCATTTTTGGATTTGCGCCGAGCCAACACGGCACCATCCGCATAGTTGAATACTTTTCAACGACCGTAAAATTTTGGGGCTCTTAGACGCATGGAAGCGACACTTGTTTGAGCCTCTGTTTTAGACTCAACTTTGGAGATGCGCGCTTGGACATGTGGCTCTCTCCACAACCTCCTCCATACTTAGCTGATTTTTGGACTCATTCTGAACTATTTTGAGCTCGAGGATTTTAGATTTTCACCACTTCTTTCTTCTCTTGCTCCTGGCTTCTCGGTGACACTGTTGTTCTATTTCTGAGCCCACTGTAACCTGTGGAATGGATTTAAGGCCCGGATTCACTTGATAGAGCTGTTTTCGGATATCTCCTACACAGGTTGTTTGACCTTCACAAACCCCGCATCTTCCATTATAGAGTCCCTCTGTAATATATTTGTGGGATCGAACATGATTTCTTAGGTTATTTCAATGCGGAGTCGCTCGATCCAATATTTTGTCCTGGGAAAAATATGGACAACAAGTACATCATCCATCTAATAAACATCATAAACTATATAAATGGGAGATTCATTTTTATCAATACATATATACATAGATATAAATAAACACAAGTATCTCAAGAAATCTTAGATACATCCTCACCACCTTTGGCAAGCAAGCCGGTATAAGATCAAAATCTCAAAACTCTCATGTACATCCTCACTATCTTCGGCACATAGGCTGATATATATATATATATATCAAAATATCAAAAACAATAATCATATCAAGTGGATAATCATCATCACACCGAGACCCTCGGGGCCGATCTCATCTGTCTCCTCCTCCCGCCTCATCTATCACCCCGCCAACATATCTCCACCCTCCAAGGGCCTCGGTATAATCTCCCCGGCCCTCACACGGGCTTGGCCTCCATGAAATGGTAGCCTCATCTTGACCCTATCTCTCGAGCTCACCATCCCACCGTGCTCTCTCGAGATATGAGTATAAGAGCTAGTCCTCACTCACTACCCACCGTGCACCGTACTCAACATAGGAGGGTACATTTATCCTTGCGGTTTTCATATGATCTTGGTAATATCTGCGCTTTGTTTAGGCATCTGTGATCCTCGCCATAAAAACTATCTGAGGTGGTGTCATTGGCCTCATGACCAGTTGTGCACTCGCCATGTTAGCATCACCTCACACCACACTGTCCTTGTGCTACTTGTACCATGAGACCTTCTCCGATAACACCCCTTGTATGATGAGACCCTATCCCAATGCCTCGTGCCGTATCCTGCTACCACTTGAGCTTGTAAAGCCACCACTTATTCTTGAGTTGTGGCTAGCTGCCCTATCACCGTATGACCTGTGTGTACAAGGTGGTTATCTATCCTCCATCTGTACAAGAGCCTAACTCGTCCCTATACCTATGCCTAGGCAACAATCAACTACCCATGTAGTATAGTCACTGCTTTCGGTCAAAGTGGCTACCCATGCTCTGTCTTCTTTGTGCCAACCGCACTACCAACGCTATCACCTATCCATGTAGTGCATCTCTCTACACTATCACAGTTGCCAAAGTGGGTTGCCTTGGCTGTGGTGGTGCTTCCTATAACTCTACTTCCCACTAGCATCTGTATCCATCAAATACCCCGCACCATTATCATGTCATCCACTTTGGTAACTCCTTATGACTTGTTGGATCTATAGGGTGAGGTGGAGACAAAGGCCTCTCCACATCCTCCCGCTGATACTATGGAAATGGTGGTGACACATCCTACACTAGTCTAAAGCGCCATCGACTCGTCTACTAGGATCATCTCATGCTTGCTAAGTACATCTCCCCGTATCCAACACACCCATTCAACCCCCCCGTAGCTCTTTCCTCATGCCTCTGAATGTTGGAAATCGACATAAGGCCACCATACTATGTCTCTCACATATAGCCCCTCCAGCTCCCACCTATAATGTGCCACATCATATAACACCTCTGTTGCTCATGGCCGACCTCCTAGGACCACCCATCACCCTTTGCCCCCATAATGCTAGTCTGCTACCGATAGTCCTCATGGCCACACTACCATAATGTGCTCATAGGCCCAACAATGTAAAAGGAAGGTACAACACATGCCATATCGGTGCATCCTCTGATAGCCCCATAACTCCCTATATAGTTGTACCAAATAAGATGGCACCCATGCAAAGTGGACCCACTCCTTGATCATGTTTCGTAATAATACCATTAGATCCCCGAGAAAATGATCACCCCTCCGAATGAGGAAGTGCATAGTACCCTCATCTGTCACCATAATCAACACACGGTAGCCACGTCTCCTATGGGTGTGTGACATACATTGCCCCATACACTAAGCTGACGATGTGCTCGGTTAGCTCACTAGCCATCTCCCCAAACACTCTAATCATCACCTCGAAGGTGACATGCACATATACACTATAAACCGGATCCACAAAAATTGGCATTCGTAGAATGTCAGAGACATCCTCCAGCGTGATCGTCATCTCACCAATAGGAAGGTGGAATATGTTGGTCACTGCATCCCATCTATCAATTGAGAGACCATGAGACTAGGATCTGTCGGATTTTTCTGCACTCGCCCGACCCCAATTAACCCTACCTCCCACATGTGGGCCCACTCCTCCTCCATCACACTATGCCTCAACTCCCCTAGTAGGGGTGGTACTCTATCTCACAACATCAACTGCTACCGTGCTTGTAACCAACCAACTCAACAATGTCAGGGCCTGAATTCATTTTTTATCAACAACATAATTCTACACTCGCTACCCCATACACATTTATCATGTTCCTACTTTATCCCCGAATGCTTATTTATCCCATTCCCACTTACTTGAACCCCGTACCCACCATGACCTAAGTCCCACCTATCCCCTACCTATGTTTACCTACCCTCACCTTTGCCCACCTACTTTTCTCCCTCCTTGATCCCTATTCCCTTCATTTCTTATCTATTTATCCTACCCTCTCTTTTCCACCCCATCTTTGCCCTCTGCATCTAACCTATTTTGGCCCTGTCACCTTTTTATAGTGACCGATGCCGGTCACCCATAACCCCATCGGTAACCCATGATCGCCATTAGTCACCCCGGATCAATGTGAGTCCCTTATGATTGCCATCCATCATATTTTCCCCATCGATGCTTTGGTAATACATAACCAATGTCGATGACCCAAAACTAGCATCGATATTTGGTTTGACCCCAAAGACGAACCCCACGTCCTAAAATTCTAAAATTGACCAAACTAAGCCTAAAATACCCCCATTCTACCCACACCTCACCCAAATTCATTTCCCAACCTAATTAGCCTACATTCCACCCTCCCCATACCCAAATTGGTTCATTTTACCCACATTTTTGAATTTTTAATTCCCCCATTTTTTCATTTTACCACAAAAACCAATTCAAAATATGTAATAGGGGTTGGAACCTACCTCATCCTGTTACCTCCTCCTCACTGAAACCTCTAGTCTCTACACTGGTGGGCCTCCGCCGCTCCCTCCCACTACCGCCATGTCTACAACCAACCTCCCAATCCTCCGACAAATCAAATCATTCCACACAATCAAGTGGACCCATCTTCCTCACTCCAATAACCACTCACCTCTTTCCCAATCAGCCTTGACTCACACCCAATCCCATTTTCCTCGACAACTCGTTTGACTATTCTTCCTCTAGAGCCATTTTCACCACGTTAAAATGCTCAAATGAGCACTTTTACCACAGGTTTTATGTTTTAACCCATCGACAGGTGAACCAATATTGGTCTAACCTAACCAACATCAATTCCATGCCCTAGTGTACCAATATCGGTTCACATAGACCATTATCAATTTCACATGACCGATATCGGTCATGTTGCCTACACCCCATTTAGACTCCCCTCTTCATTTTTCCTACTCTAATTCCCTCATTACCTCCCACCCAACCTTATTATCGGTTGGGGCATACTTTGGCCCCTGTCACTACCCCATTTACACCACCCACCCTAATAACCCGTACCCCACTTTACCTCGTATACCCCTTGAATTACCTATACCTTGGCCTTACCTGTGCCATGACCCATATACCTTGACTTGAACCACTTTTTGGGACCTTTTGAACTTATGTACTTGTTATACCTTGCGATGCCGTTACCTATGTTGTTTTAGCCTAACAACCATACCTTGCCTATTTTCATGCCGTTTATCCCGAAAAAACACGTGGTGTACCAAATCACACCTAAATGATCTTGTACCTAACCCATGTTGTGTTTTCGGACCATATCCTATGCCTTGGATACCTGAATCACTTTTACCTTGTTTGGATAAACCTATCGACCTTGGACGATGTAGAGTTTGTAAGCTCTTCAACCTAGTACCATGTTACAGCCTATACGTATGCATGCATTCGATTACCATTACCCATTACCCAATTTGACCTTGGACTATTACCTATTACCCAATTTTACCATTACCCATCACCCAATTTGACCCCAACTTATTAGCTATTATCTGATTCAATTGTTACCCTTTTCCCAAAGTACCCATACCCTTCCCCACCTACCTTCACTTACACCAACTACACATTTATCAAACCACTCACCGAATCCACATAACACCTCATCGGTTCCTCGGTTATGGGGAATCACCTTCGTCCATACTTGGGGTAGACGATCTCACACATACATGGGGCAATCACTTCCTATTTTTTTCAGCATCGCTTACCAATACAAGCTACATGACAAAAGGGGCAAAATGTAGACACCAAAATTAGGTCATACCACCCTTATAACCCCGTTAATTAAATTAACCATACCTTACATATTCATATCCCATAGTGCACATGATTAATTGAATTAATTACTTTAATTAATTTAATTAACATTCTCACTTGACCACCTCACCTAGCCACATCACCTAGACACCTCATCATGAACATATTCTTAGCATGTTTCTTTTAACTAAGACTCAATTTATACTTACCTTAACTAACTGAGACTTATTCTAACCATAACATTAGATGCCTATTATTTCTCTAACAACATACCCACTTATCTAAGCATAAGATACCATTTTAGATTGGGACCAACGGGAAGAACTGGCTAAAAGATAGCCAAGATCTGCTATTTTGGAAAACCTAGGATTTCTCACCGTAACCGACTCGGTTAACCCTAAACTGATGCCAGTCACCCTAACCATCATCGGTTACCATATATTCATTTTGGCAACCTTGTTCCAAAGGTTGGCAATTTAGAATTTTTGGAGAGGTTGGTCATTTTTCAAGTTTTGGAGAGAGAGAGAGAGAGAAATCTGCATGCAAGGAATAACTAGAGCCTTCTCGAGCATCAAAATAACCCTAGCCAGTGCAAGGACTGATTTTAAGGAATTGGCATTCATGGTAACATTTTAAGAAGCACTGTCGTGGAAATGACCACCAGTTTCACAGATCAACCATTGCTATCTTCCACCAACCAGGCCTACAAATACAAGTAAGTGTGTTTTGATCTACATAATTTTATACTTAGATTATAGTTTCTTTATCTATATTTAATTAGATCATATTCTCCTTTGCATTCCACCATCCCCGATTTCATATCAATCCACCCATATAACCATCCATAACCGTTTAGCTCCCCATACCCGACTCCTAGGCATTCCTGAGCCTTCCTAGCATTTTTACAAACCTAACCATCCTTCTTCCATTCTCTGTGAAATCATAGAGAAGCTCCAAAACCAATTTTATTTTATTTCCACCATTCTACCCCTACTGACATCGGTCACCTTGACCGTCATTAGTTTCCCCTTTACTAGCATCGGTCACTAGACCCACCTTAGTTATTGTGTCTCCTGACATACTTTCACTAAGTTGACCTTAACACCCCAAAACCTCACAGAACCTTACCCAAACTTGGTACCCCACCTAAAGTCCCACCACAGTCATCTCAACTCTTTGTGCAGATACGAGAGAGAGCGTAGGTATCTATTTTGATGTTTTACCATTATCCACCCTAAACCATACACAATCACATCTTAATTGTCATTGGTCATACCCTAACCAAAGGTGTCATTCTCATTTTTCGACAACCTAGCTCAGAAAACAAAATAATATCCATCCCCAAATTACCAAGATTCCTTCGTAGCCTTTACCAAACCTCTATCAGATTGATGAAACTCAAATCCACCTACCCACCCTCCGATCTAATCATAACCCTACCTGTTAGATTAGATTTGCTTATTATATTTGAATGAGATGCATAAATCATATCAACTATAGTAGGATGTTATTTTTTTACATTATTTCTTGCATTAAATTGTATTAAACAGTGGATTGATAACCATCTAAGAAGTATCACACTTACTAGATCTAGCACACACTAGGTAGTCCACTAACATATATTGTTTAATATTCTTCTTGTGGTCTTGTTTTGCATTTACAGGTACTTCTTCCTAGCCAAAAGGAAGTTCTTCATGGTCATCTTGGATCAGGAATCAGAAATGCGCACACAACCTTTAACCGACATCACAAATAGGTATTCCTCCTTGGCCTATCACCCTTTATATGTATCATTAAATCTATTAAGAATCGGTGAAACACGTAATACCAAAATATATAATGCTCAAATGGCTAGAAAGTGCCCAAAAAGTGGTTGGAAAGTGGAAAAAGGACCAGGTACTCGATTAGGACTAGGGTGCATGTGAGAGCCCAAGCACTAGCCTGTGTGCCCCGGATTAAGGCTAAAGTGACACAAAACAACAAAAATAGACTAGGAAAGTATGTGTGAAGGTCGACAAAGTGATGATAGAAATCAAAGTAAAATGGACAGAAGACGAGGGTTAATTAGTAATTTCTTCACTCAAAAACCATATGAATAGTATTATGAGACTAGGACTAAATAATGTCTAAAGTGCATGATTTTGTGTTTAAAATGAGAAAGGAGTGAAGTGATAGAAAACTTTTGGCACTACACGGAAGTGATAAACTACTGTGTGGATATATACAAGCAATCATGTGTGTGACTCGAGAAGTGAAAATGAGGAGATAAAATCATGTGATAGGGATAAGTATAGACAATTAAGCTTAGAATGTACACATAAGTCACAATTTAAGAATTAATCCAATACTAACATTATCAAGTAATAACTTACCAATTTAGGTGTCTTAATTTCCCCTCTTCCCCCATAAGCTAGGAAATGAAATTTACATGCTTAAAGGAAAATATACCTAAGTGTGTAAAAAAACCTTATCTTTACTCGAGGTGCTTGATTTACTTGAGGGTTGACATGATCTTCATAGTGAAACCTATAACATAGAGTGTAATCAATATCCATAAAAATAATTAAAATTTAACTCGTATTTTAAATTTTATTTGAAAATTGAAATTGAAATTGAAACTTGAAAATTCAAAAGTGAACAACAATAATATATCACCCATAAAAACATAAAGACAACAACATTCATACAATACACATAAAAATATAGAGAAAACAATAATCATATAGTGCATAGAGAAAACACAAGTTATATAGTGTATATTACAACCTAGAGCAAACAAGGGTCATACATTGATCAATGAAGCATAATGCAAACAAGAGGCATATAACAATTAGTGAATAATAGTGCAAATAAAAGTCATACATCATACATAGAAGTTTAGAATAAACAATACTCATATATTCACACATAAATACTATATAGAAGTATAGTGCCCAAAATACTTGAATTTATCTCAACCCATTCCCATTTATGCACTTAGTTGATTTATTGCTACATGCATATCACTCAATTTAGCATTTCATGGCTAATAGGTCACACTTGTTACTTAGCTTTTACATGTCAAAACCTTATATAATGTATACATACCACATCATCAGATTTATTCCCACCTTTGTTGGACACATCTTTAGATTCATAATCACATTATTTATATTTTATAATAGATTTTCATTTTCCTACGAAAAAATCTCCTAACACAATCGAAATTAGATGAAGTTTTTTTCTCCCAAGATGGAATTTTCCCCTCCACTCATACAATGGTTGGTTTTTCAAATGAACATGTTAGCTTAGTTGGCTTAGGGTCAATTGAGTGAGAAAACATTTCACACAAGTCATATAAAAAAGCATAACCCCAACCACTCAAAGGGCTTTATCTATTACATCTTTGGGATACCTAAGAGATCACAAAAAAATAACCAAGAGAAGGAATACTATTTATAAATCACTCCTTGAAGCATATCAATAAACTAATAATTCTTAAATACATCTTACATGATACCCTATGTCATTATCACATGCTACAATCTATGTGCCAAAGATCATTGTCAAATGTTAGAGATCATTTTAGGTTTTTACTAACACATAATTTATTACACATTCACCAACATGGAGGGTTATTAGAGGTTTTATCCCTCTTCAACGTATTGGTGTAAAATGCAATGTTAATCACACTACAGGCATAATGTGTTGTCACCCAACCCAATTAGACTAACCACTTTTTAGGACTTCAAGAGGGCTATGGTTTCAAAAAAATTATAAACCACAATATGTTATAGAGTTGTGATCATGAAAAATTGAGCATATAATTAGTAACTTAGAACAAAAATATCACAATGCCAAAACCACATTTGAAAGAAAAGATGTACACATAAAAATTGGCCACATAGGTCAAAATTTTCAAGTGTTTCTACTTAAGTCCACCAATTTCATCCTCTATACACTACTAGGTTATCTCATTTTTACAGAGTTAGTTTACTTCTACATGACCCATATCCATTTTCGTAGTCCTTCTATTATCTTCCAAAAATAATAAACCGGTGTAATATCTTCTAACCCTAACCCAAAATTTCAATTATCAACTTTCTAGACTTTGAATAATTTGGTATTTGATCATTGCACATTTTTAGAATCTATAGATTTATTGATTTTGTGATTCTAATAATTTAGCACATTTTATATATCTCAATTATGTGAAAACCCTAATTTTTATATTACAATAAGTATGTAAGAACATATAATCAAATAACATAGTGTAGAAACAAGTCGAACTCAACAAATAGTAAGAATGGATCAATTGATGTCAGTACATATAAGAAAACAATGTCATCATGAAGTAAATAATAATATAATATATGTAGTAAAGCATGTGTTACAAAGATAAAGTTGGCGTAAGACAACTTATAAGTAACTCTATATCACTAATAGAATAGAGAAAAAAAGTAGATATGTAAAGTGCTAAAGCATGATAAATATCTATGTTTGGACGCATGTAATAAAAATTAAGTCAAAAACATGTCTTGGTTTTGGATTTCATAATGAATATTTTCATCTTTTGAGTTAAAGAAGCTAAGGGTTGTATCCTATCAAATTTAGAATAGTATTAGGGGTGTTTTAGGTGAACTATGATTCCCTAAATATTCACATCAACCCCATATATGTGTTGCATCATCAGGTAATGCATATATTTCTATAGTAGGATAGTTGAGTCAATTACAAACTCAAATACTAAAAATACGATCAATGTAAAAAAATTTACAACTATTGATGTCAAAATAGAAGAATGTAGGAGATAAAAATCTACACAATAAGGTGATAATATAAGCATATATGTGATAAAGAACTATGCATAATAATATACATAAGGGAGCCCACATAAGTGAGAACATAAGAGTGATATACTAATATCCAATCAACGAGATTAATTACGAAATTCAAGCAAAGGAATCATATAAATATAAAGTTATGTGATCATAATAAGGGACCAAGCACTAAGCATTAGCTATCACCACCTAAGGTTACATCCATCTAGCACCATCACAAGGGACACAAGGGCTTGTTATTTTTCATACACTTCATAGGAGGGAAGTTAATTCTATTCCTTGCACACATCTATTACATTTCTTTACATTTAGCTTACTTGCTCGCTATCGAGTGTGACACGCACACAAGACACCTAAGACATGATTCCATGCACATACACATATAAATACATTAATTATGAGATGTACTCCAATACTTAGTTGTAAGTTCACCATTGTGATAGCTGAGGACAATCTGATCCCTCATTTTGCATATTTCTTTTTAGGATTTGATTTCTATTTGAGGGTTTTGTAGGTTCATATTTCATTGCAAGTTTCAGAACCTTGGCAATCTTGGTGTGATTGCAAAGTGATTAAAGAAAAAAAAAGTGAATAACTTGTGACACCTCAGAGGAGGTTTTTTTAGATTTTTCGCAGACCCGGGTGCCCTGAAATAGGCCTAGGGTTCCCACGGGCGCCCCTATACCTCTCCAGGTGCCCCAGTCGAGCCTATCTCTGCAAATATGCATTTTCTTGGGTTTATGTATGATGATCCTATTGTTCTATTCACCTGGTCATCACTTTGGTACAATTCAAAATTAATTATGAATCAACTAAGTACCTCTTTCTCCTCCTTGCAATTAGGGTTTTATAATTTATTGCTTAATTGCTTGGGTGTAATTTATGTACTTAATTACATATTTATTTTACTGCTACAATAACATCATATTAGGCATATAATTCCCATTTAGATTAATCATTTTGGTGAACTTGACCAATCAAACCCTTTCTTCTGAGTATGTATTCACCTTATCAAGTCATGACTCAATCGTCTTATCCCTCTTTCACACCCACTAAAGTTTCAGGCATGGTTACTATTGTTATTGATTTCATGCAAGTTCGTACTCAACATCCTCCTCGTTTTATTACACCTATGGCTGATCCTTCTATCAATGTAGTAACTACTTGTCGCACTCGTCCTCCTATGGCTCCACCCATTTCTATTCCACCACCTATCACTTATGTGGCTCCTCCTACTACTCTGCTTCTAAGGGCTATGATATCATTGAACAACTTAAGAATACACCGACCAAAATATCCCTCTATGACTTATTACACAAAGTGTACCTAATTGTCGTCAAACATTAGAGGATGCCCTTTATTCTATTCATATAGAAATTGATAATTATTCGGTGGCCTTCACACACCTCATTTCAAAAATTTTCTGCGTGCTATATCATTTACTAATGATGACATATCACCACTTGCTAATGAAAATCCATGTGCACCTACTTATCACTACTATTATCAACAACCCTTGTATTAAACATGTATTTAATAATAATGGATCGACTATCAACCTATGTGCTCACTCCTTCTTGAACAATTAGGAATTAATGATAATATAATTTCTAATAATTCTAATCTTATTCGGGGATATAATTTAACTACTTGCACATGCCTAGGAACTATTTCATTACATATTCAAGTTAGGCCTAAGACTATCCTCACATACTTCTTCATTATATATGCTTCATTTCAATTTAATCTATTACTAGGTAGACCTTAGATTCATACAATGTAAGAAATTCCATCTATTGTACACCAATGCGTCAAATTCTTACATGATGGATACAAACATACTATTACTGTAGATCCTGAACCATTCAAATTATTTTGCATAGACCTATGCTTTGCTATGCCTATTCCTCCTTCACAACCTATTCCATATAGTAGTATTGATACATATGACATTGGTCAATCTAGCGCTTCATAGTCTTCTTCCGCTGCTCCAAGCATTCTAGCTATTTCTACTCATACTACTGCAATCATCTCACCTACAATATTTACTCGCTTGTCAAAACTACTCTACTTGTTGAGGATCCTCTCACCCCTACATCTAGTGCACCTCCTACCAATATCCTTGATGCAACTATAAAACATGAAAACAAAAAAACAAATGATTTTTGACGACTACGATGACGAAGTTGATACTATTGAACTTACTGATGAAATAGTTCGCAAACTCAATGTCACTCCTATTGATATAGATGATTTCTATTTCAATGACACTTTTGTGGCCGATGGTCATGGTGAATACAAATTCAAGACCCCTCCTTCTACTAATGCTATGGTACTTTATCAGGGGTTTTTCCATACTTTGGACACTATTTCACCCTCTCCCCAAAAATCTACATCTATGACACCTCATTTCACATGCATGGTCTTCATCAACAACTCTTATTGGCATCAAATTCTAGTGGATCAAAGCTTTCTCTGATACTATTTATACATATGATGGCTTAACCACAATTGGGTTGATGCTCAATGACATTCTCCCAATGCCTCACTCACCTCATCTTTATCATGGCTATTTTCACATTATAGCCGCTAATGGTATTCAGGTGTTCCATTTATCATTATTTGTTGCATGTACCCCTTGTATTTATCCACTAACACTTAGGAAATCTTGGATTGATTATATTGGGGGCATGTTAGATTCCACTCACACTTCTATTACTTTCCCTATGTCATTCAAAAATATTACTATTAGTAGTGATTCATCTCCCAATCATTCTAAAAATATCACTCGTTGGTATGCACATGGATGTCTACCAACACCTTTCACTAATGAAGAATATGCAATGACTGTGTACACATTACGTTGTAACAAATTTTTATATGATCCACCTCATAGTATTTCCTATCAAGTCTGCAATTCAGTCCCATCAACTTCAATCCAAACAATGAAAAGCTTTTAGTTAGTGGAACTTGATGGCTCTCATCCTCCACATTCCTGGGGGCATCATGCTTATCCTCTCCTTATTGCATTGGAAAGTGTACTAAATTCTCATCACCTCGCATTAGGTTCATCACATATTATAATTTCCTAATGACACACTCTTGTGTTATGGTTCACACTTGATTGTTGAGGGCCTCCTATATACATGAAGCTCACACACCTTTGCATGCTACACCACAAACTACATGTCACATTCTTTATGCATCATTCGATATTCACACCTATTTATCTCATAACATCTACTATACACTTTGCATCACATTCAATGTACCATTCACACTACATCTCTCTTACATCTACTTATACACGCTGTGGTCATTATCCTATGCCACACTCTATTTCCATGGTCCATACTTGACTAATGAGGGTATACATATCAAATGGAACTCATCACAATCAAACGTTTAATTAAATCACTCATTTACTCACATAATTATGCTCTACACTTTACGCTTTGATGATCACACATTTTTAGTACACATATTCAAATGTTTTCCCGATAACACACTCTTGTTTATGGTTCATTCTTGACTAATGATGAGGCATAAATAAATGAACATCATTACATTAATACACATCCTCGGGGAAATTTTTCTCCTATCATTCACATTGCATTCCATTCCATATCATCCATAACATACTCCATATATTGGTTATATTTACTATTACTTACTTATACTTTTACATGTTCACTTTATTACACATACTAGATAGCTATCTTGTATGTCATTATCTTTATCATATATGCATGTGCGTTCACTTTATTTTCTAGTTGTGATCACAATTTCTACAAATATATTACACGTAGTTGGGATGCTTGGCGCAATACTTCATACCAGTCCCACTACGGCTCTCAAGGGGCATCCACTTTCGTATGATACATGTGCTATTGTTTCACTTTGTTTCATAACACATTAATTTATTGGATTATACACGCTTTGACATAATTTTATTTTTCTAACATGCTAATGGGTGCTTCATGTGCAAAATTTGTTATGCAGGACTATTTGCATCCATGTGGTTTTATGTTACATTGCTTGTCATTATTTTCTCTTGTCTATGGGCTTCACCTTTTATCTTACATGCACACTTGTCTGTTTGCGGCCAGAATGGCCTTGATTGTCTTGTGACATCGTGAGTGGTGTCCCATATTTGTAACTCCATTTTCACAGTCTACATTGTCTTCTTGTGTGTTTACTTATGTCTTAGTTTAAACATTGTCTACATAGCTTACACTTTATCTTCTACATGTGTGTTTATATTTTCTTGTACTAACACTTGTCTCCTAGACACTTTGTTTGTGTGTGCCTTGGTTTCTACCAAGCACTTTCCCTTCCCATTATAGGGTACAATTTCAACACCATGTTTGGTCCTCCTTTGGGTCACACACTCCTCCAATGACATTGCATGCACCCCAAACAAGGGAGGCATTATTTGGGTGAATCAATCACCCCATAAAACATTATACATAGCAAATCACTGTACTAGTATAACACAATTTTTAGTTTCAAACAGGGCACAAAATTAGACTTGGGTCCTTAGCATATTGATGTCCTTCCTAGATTCCTATAACCAGGGGAGGTTACATAACATGTGATTGGTAGTTCAACACAGCCTCTCGAACTCCATACAATGGATTTTATAGGGTATACAATCCTTAGAAATTTCACCGGTTTTACACACAATTTGCGGTGATGTCCTACACTATGGGAAGTAGTTAAAGGTTAGAGAATGACACAAATTTTTATCCCTACACTTCTTCTATGACATGGCATGAGATCACCCAAAAAACTTGTGACCAACACAAATGGCGTGAGATTGCCCAAAAACTTGCTCTTCTACAACATCTTCAAGATCCTCTCTAAACTCTTTTCCTCATAACAAATCAGGTGCAAATGTTCATTTTTCACATTTTCAACATTTTTAAATACTTATTTACATACTTTTTATACATATATAAACATACTTAACCACTTGTTCATTCTTCTCTTTTGTAGGTCCATCCATATGAGAATAAGTAGTCAACATCATAAAAATCATACACAACAAAAATCAACATTGACATCAACAATAGGTACATCGTGACATCTATACATTCATTTCCACCCTAGGTTCATTTTCATCATCACATTTTACACTTTATCCTCCTTAGCATGCACGCTTCACAATTTTATCACTTCATGCTTTGTTTATCCCCTCAACATGCTTTCGTCATCAATCTACGTGATTATTAGCTATACATATTTATCTAATTTATGTTACCAAGATTTCCTCTCACCAACATAAAGTGGGGGAAAATGTAGACACAAAATCATACACTTTGGGTAATTATCTAGTCTCGATCACATACTACTATTTAAATGATTCCTAAGTAAGAAAAGTACTAACTAACCCATTTCCTTGGCCACCTTTCTTTGCTTTCTATTGTCACTTTTGGTCTTACATCTTTACTTGCTCAGTATTCATTTTTATACTCCGAATTTTATCATCCTCGGACACCAACGCCCTGGCCTAGGACGCCTTGTGCCAGCACCATTGTCCCCTCTAGCGCCCCTAACCCCTTTGTACTTTACTCACACTTTTTGGGTTCTTTCTAGCCATTTGAACATCTTATTATTTTTGTAGTTATCCTTTTTAGGGTTAATTACAAAATTCAAGAAAAGGAATCATATAAATATAAAGTTATGTGATCATAATAAGGGACCAAACACTAAGCAATAGCTATCACCACCTAAGGTTACATCCATCAAATATGTAAGATCTCTATTGCATCCATCTAGCACCATCAAAAGGGACACACATGATGGTTATTTTATATACACTTCATAGGAGGGAAGTTAATTCTATTCCATGAACACATCTATTATTTTTTTCTACATTTATATTACTTTCTCGTTATCAAGTGTGACACATGAAAAGAGCCATGTAGGGCACAATTCTACACACACACAATAAACTACATTAGGTCCGAGATGCGGTGCAATGATTAATTATAAGTTCACTATTATGACAGTTGAGGATAGTCTGACACCTCATTTTACATCTTTATTTTTTAGGATTTGATGTTTATTTGAGGGTTTTGTAGGTTCATATTTCATTGCAGGTTTCCAAAACCTTGGAAATCTTGGTGTAACCTCAAAGTGATCAAAGGAGAACAAAAGTGAACAACTTACAACACCTCAGAGGAGGTTTTTTGAGATTTTTCATAGACCCATGAACCCAAAAATAGGATTAAGGAACCCACAGGTGCCATAGTCCAGTATATCTCTCCAGATCTACATTTTCTTGGGTCTCTGTGCGATGCTCCTACTACTCTCATCACTTGGTCATCATTTCGGCACAATTTAGAATTAATTATGAATCAACTAAGTACCTCTTTCTCCTCCTTGTAATTAGGGTTTCATAATTTATTGCTTAGTTGTTTGGGTGTAATTTATGTACTTAATTGCATATTTATTTTACTACTACAATAGCATCGATTAGGTGTAAAATTCCCATTTAGTTTAATCAATAAGTTATAAGTTTCTAGTAGTCATATTAACATCTAACCTCCAATGTTGTCAATAGAATACATTAATGTATCTTATGGGACACACTAATAAGGTTTATATAAGACTATTGTGCTCATATATTGCTAGGAAACATGAGGTTGAGCTCAAGTAAGATGTGGTGATAAAGGTTGATCTCAAATAGTCGAGTATTGATGAATGTTGTATAGTTTTTATAGCAATCAAATCAAATGTATGTCAAGTTTTTAGTTAAACTGGTATTGAAAGTTACATCGATGCAATTCATATTATAAATTAGCATGGAGGTGTAATAAGTAATGCAATGGGTTGGATAACATACTTAAAGGGAAAACTTTAAACTATAACCACTTTGTAATTATGTAGTTGAAACATCTATGAAATTTTGAAGTAATTATTCCCATCTCATGAATCCATGGGTATCCAAATAACATGTTGAATATGTTATGTATACACCTACATTTGGTATTTTATCACTTGATAATGTTATTATTGACTTAATACCCTTAATCATGACATGTGCACCTATTTCGAGCCTAATTATTATATCATAGTCCATCCTTAGTCTTATTGTAAGAATGTCTCTCCTCATTGCACCGCTCATTCATGTGTGAAAACACTCATATCAATTACAAGTATTCCATTAATCCTAATTACCATGCAAAAAGCTTCACAAAACCATTCTCCACTCTTGGACCAAATCATCCAATAGGAAAAAAATCCAATGGTTTGGTGCTCGTAATAATCCCATCCAAGGCCACTCAACGGTTAATTAATCAATTTGTGTATATTTAATAGGTCACTAGTTTTCACTATGGGTCATCCTTAATGAAAAATTATACCCACGAAATCATATACAAGAAATTATAACACACTCATTTACTAACCTCCAAATACCTAGAATTTACTAGCACTCACCTTGCACAAATCATTCAAAAGGAATACGGGGTATCAATATTTCCCTAAAGTAGTAAAAAACATTAGGAGCATCCCCACATAAGTTTGAAGAAATCCAAACCACATTCAAGATTCAAACTTCCTAAATCAAGAGCTCTCAAAATCCAAGTCAATACAAATCATTTATCAAGTGTTCAAATTATAAAATATAGTTGCATTATCTATACAATATTATGTGACATATCTAGTTGGAAAACTACGTGTAGTTTATAGCCACTTGAAAGTAGTACCATTGTAGGAAGTGTATGAATTGTACTTCAACCCAACCACTAACATTTTCGTAAGGGTTTTTTGTAGGTTAGGGTTTTGGGTCAAGTTTTTTCTATTTTAGAGGGTTTATCACATTGTCGAGACCTAATATTTCATCGTGAAGCATATAACAATAATTTTCAAAGGTTCTAAGAGTTATAGAGCACCATTTGATATCCAAACCAAATCATCTAATAGAAAAAAACCACCAAATTATTTTACAAGAAAGATGATTTCATCCCTATGTATAGTGTAGTTGTAAAAGAAGAGATAAAACATCTATAAGATATTTCTAGATAATTTTTCCCTTTATCACACCTAAACCAAATTCTAGACCAGTTAACGAGATAAGTGCACTCATATTCTTATATTTTACTATATTAATATATGTTCTAATGGATATGTCTCTCAATGCCTTATATGTATGTTTCAATCTGAATTTTAATGCTTAGTATAGAACTAAACTGTTTCTTGGATACACCTCTCACACCCTTATTTGAAAATCCCAAAACATATCTCATTATCCTAAAACATCACTCCACCCCTCATAAAATCATGTTTTACCCCATTGTAAAACCTATTTACCTATTCTAAACCTCCCTAACCACCCTCAACCTAGCTAAACCCATTTTTACCCTCACCACCCAACCTCTAAACCTTCTAAAATTTTTATAATCAAATAAAAACTTGAAAATCCTATCTGGAAGTGGTTGAAACCACTTCAAGTGAGTTTCCCACTTTTTTTGGATCACTAGTGATTCTAGTAGAATCTCTTGCGATTATAAATAGATCATAAAACCTATTTGAAATGGATCATTACTCATCCTTAGTGAAGCTCTTTTGTGTTCGAGACCAAGACGACACCACTATGAACATCCAGACACATTCAACACCTCTGTTAAGCCCTTAGATGATCCACAAATCTTAGTAAGGATTCCTCGAGTTTTGTGCATTTTTTTATGCATTTAAAGTAAATATCTCCATCTTATTTACATTCTAAATTCTTTTAGCATAATTCATTAGTCCAAATTAGTCATTAAATTAATCATTATGTGTTGAATCTGTATCCTATTAAAGAATTAATATTTTTATTAGTAATTATCGGTGATTCTCGTGTGAATTTATAGTGATTATATCCAAATTGCCAATGATTCCTATCATTATATCATTTTTATCACATTTGCATAATTTCAGCCATCTTATCATTCTATTTTTGTCTAATTAGCTAGTTTTCAAGATGTGTATCCCTATAGATGACTGTGTTACGTGAATCACATCCAATTGCCAATATCTATGATCTTTTGATTGTGTAGTAGTCCTTTTTTGGGGAACAATTCAACATCACGCACAACCTTAGCCTTTACGCCATCACCTTAACACCTAAAATAGAAGACAACGAAGACCAAATTAAAATCATACAATAAGAATATGATACTTCTTGAACAATTTTGATTTGACTACTTCTTCAACTTTAAGCTTGCCATAGCCCTCACTTGGGCCACCTATCAAGTAGAATAAGATCTCTCTATCCCTCTGGAATTCTAATCATTCCTTGTATTGTCAAATATTTTCATATCATATCACTTAATTGCAAAAACAAGTTGACACCCTTCGAGGAATCCCATTGGTTCTTGGGATCGGCCTTTGCTTGAGAAACTTGTCAAATCTCTATCTAATATCTATCTTGTTTAGCTATTTGTGCATTAAGTTATCTCATTTGTTAGAAGGAGGAGTATCTCATGTATTTTTCATCCATTCATCTTGACATTGCACTTTTGGTGTAGATATCATTAAACCATGTTGTCTTATGAGTTTTTGGTGTTTCTCATTATAATAAATGAATTGGAAATCACCACCAACATTCTCGCACGTTTGGTGGGACCCTTACTCCCCTTTTCATCAGATTTCATATCTTTTGGTTTCTTTTCGAATCATCTAACAGTGAAACTTGGAGTGATTCACTCCCACTTCTTCAAAAATGCTTAAAAATAGTAAAAAAGGAAAGTGAATTCATGTACATTTATTTTCCTTTATTTTATTTCAACATTGCATTTTTTTATCTTCTTTCATTAAAATCAACATTTCCTTTTGGATCTTAAATTTTTTTCATATATGAATGCTCATCTAGATTAATTAGGGGTTAAACGATTGCATTCACAATCTTCCCTCACACATAACCAAACCACATATTAAATCAAAATTACATCTAAAAAATTCCTCCTCTACCTACTTGGATTTCATCACCAAGAGGGAATCTAACTTGGTGTTATGGTCGAGTTTAAATAATTTGGTGGGTGTTATACCGACTAAGAAATCAATACCCTTATCATTGTAGGACCATGAAGTGAGGGGGTAGGCCCCAATACACAACCTCATACGGACACCAACATAGAGACAAGACTCACGTACCTTTAGGTATATCAAGGAATTCAACTTTAAACTTACCTGAAACCAACCTTAGCTAGCCTCTTCCATAGTACCTTCGTTAACCATATTTTATTTTTCACATTCTTTTAACTAATCAAGATAATCTAAAATTTCTTTATGTGTGTGTTACTTTTGTTTATTTTAAATAACCACATTTCCTTCTATCTCTGTTGATTGTTTTATTAGTCCATGGTTTTGACTAGACTACATGCTTGCTTTCAAAACCTCTCAAATATGGTAGATTCACTCCAACAATCCTTAGAATCAACTTAGTCCCATATGCAAAACATCCCAAACACATCTAATCCACTACAACAACCCTTTGAAATAAATTTACAACCCCACGTTCCCCTAGTACTTAATCTAAAATGTCAGAGGCTCCTTGCCTCAAACCTCCTCAATTCTTCCAAAGTGGTGACCTGGTCTATCAAGAAATTTTGGACACTAATCATGTTTCCCTTAGTGGTTAGCTTACTACTAAAGGTATTCGTATCATTTACACCACTCCTTATCCAACACAATTCCCATCTATCGAGGTCAACACTTACGATTATTATAAACTTTACGATCCCGAATATCAACCCATCATCTAATAAATCTCCCCTTATCCCACCACTAGTGATACAAGAGTGTCAGTACCTATTTTTTTCATCCCTATTGATATTTTTGACCTTAATGCCATATTTTCATAGAACATAGACAACCAACAGAACCTGCATTATCGGTTATCTCGCCTAACCCACAAGGTACATAGACTCATACTACTACCTCCCCATCCACATCTAGCCATGTAGTGTGCACTATTCCTCCTCTTATAAGCTCGACGGTGTCCCTCTTTATAAAAATCCATTGATCATATCTTGACCAATTTCATCACAATAATGACATCATTAATCCAATATATAGTCTTATCTGTTGGTGTGAGTTATCCTATGTGTCCTCCTCACATATTGGAGGGTCATCTCACATGGGTTAGGTTTAGGGTTTGCTATTGAGTCATGCACTAGGGTTACTCAACACCCTATATGTACCCTTTCACTATTCATTTATGAGTATGCCAAGACACTCCCTGTCTTTTTCTTACGAACAAGATTTGTTCTGTTATGCAAGTTTATTCAGTTATTGATCGTTTCTTCCTTGTGATTACGTTGGAGCTATTTCGATTCAACTTGAGTGCAACTTCATTGTGGTGCACAGTTTCGATATGATCCATCAACTCTTTCATGGTATCAGAGCTGAGATCGGGTAAACGTGCACTCATTTTTTGAGTTGTGATTACTCTTGTTTTTTCATTCCTCGTGCAAGCTTTTTCGATCTTAATATTCTATTTTTTTTCTTGCTAACACAAATAACAGTTGTTTTTTGGAAAAGCTGTGTTGTTTTTTGTGCATTTTCTGTACTTGTGTAGGTATTCCTGAAGGTTTCAGGGTATTTACAGCCACATTTAGCTATCTACAGCTAAATCTAGCTTTTCAGCCAAAATAGAGATTATTTCATTTCTATTTTTTAAATAAAATTATTAAAATAGAAGTGAATTTTTTTTAAGATCTATGGTTTTGCAGTTACAGGAACTTTTTAAGGGTAAAGATTGCAGTGTAATCCACATTTTTTTCTCACTGCCTTCTCGGCCCTACATTTTTCCTCTCTACGTTCTCGGCCCTACGTGGTGTGGTCTATTTTCACCCATGGCCCGCTGTTTTGCGTGACCTCTTTGTGCTATTGTGTCTCGCCATAGCCTGCCGCGCCGTGGCCCTTGTTGCGTGACTCGCGCCGTAGCCCCTTCCACACCAAACCCATTGTGCTACTACATTTCAAAATGCCCCCCGCCGTCCACCTGCATGCCCTCGCTGGCCTCTCGCCTCGCCTTTTCCGACACACATGACCCATGTGCACCCCTATGCCTCGCCCGTGTGCCCTCATGAGACCTTGCATGCAAAACCGACACACACCATTCTTTTTGGTAAGTTTTTGATTTTTTTATTTGTTAATTTTTTTTAGTAAGTTTTTTCAATAAAAAAAAACAAATCTTTTCCTTTTAAGTTTAAAAAAATAAAATTCTTTCTTTTTTAAAATTTCCTTCTAAAAAAACACATTTTTTTAGTAAGTTTTTAATTTCTTTAAAACTCAAATCAAAAACATTTTAAAAAGTTAGAAAGTTCTTTTTAAGGAAAGTATTTTTAAAAAACATATAAGGGCTCTTTTTTTAGATCTTTTTTCAAAAATCTAAAATTCATTGTAATTAAATTAGATTTATTTAAATCTTTTTTCTCAATTCTATCTCTTTCGATTAGTAAAATATTTAAAATCGTCATTTTTAATTATATTTTTTTTATCGTTTTGTCCAAATTGCTTAAATTAGCTAAATAGGACGTTTCAAAATGGTAATTCTTTAAAAATGTTCTTGTCAATGTTTTTTCTCTAATTGTGCGCTCAAGTGTGCAACATCACTCTGAGCACCTTTTTTCCCTTTCGAGCATTTTTTCGGTGTTTTGAAGATTCGAACTCCTTGAGTTCATTTAAAACATTGTATTTTACCCTTTTATTGCTTGCAACTAGTGAGCACATCTACCACAGTCTGTAGTAAGGGGGTTTTCATTTGTAACGTGAGACGCTTTTTCTCACAACCAGGATTAGCTTTCGCCTCCTTCCTTGTTTTTGCTTGTGCTTGTTTATAGTGTCCTATTTGTTGCACTCCATGAAACACTGTTGTGGTCTCCTCTCTTGCACGTTATTATGCTGATTGCAAGATGAGTTACCAAGTGTTTCAAACCGCACGCATGGACCCAATTGTAATTAACGCACTAAACTATAAAGTGACGAAAGCGGGGGTTGTTATATTGTCTTGGGTGGTTGTGTTTCTTTTCTACATTTCTTTCTCTCTCTCTTCACTATGGATGCACTTTCAATTCCTTTGCTTATGCTGTTCAACTTTTTTGAATGGAGATCGAAAATAATAATGAAACTAAGGGGTAAAGGGTTATTCCACATCACCATGGGAACTAAGACTGAACCAGATGATGAACCTAAAAATCTAAGTGGTTAAACCGTAGTGATGAAGCTTTAGGTATTCTTTGCATGTCTATTTCTCTTGACTTTATCTTCCACATTGAGGCATCCGAAACACCTAAATCTGTGTGGAAAATGTTGGATGCAATGTTTGGACAACTAGATGACATGAGAGCACATGAGTTGGAAAATGAACTACTAGGGTTAAATCCTAGTGAATTTGAAAACCTACAAGCTTTCTTCTTGAAATTTGTCCACATTAGATTGTTGTTAAAAGGATGTCAAGTAGAGAAGAAAGATTCTCAATTGATCTTGTCGATTCTCTCTAAGCTAGGTACTGAATATTCTGTCTTCGTGTTAACTTTCTACATTACAAAAACTACTTTAGGTGATACTTGGACTATGCCCTCCTTTGACTATTTTTTGTCCCAACTCATTCAAGAATAGGACAAACTCATTCAAATGGGGTCTCTCAAGTCCAAGTCACATGCCCTTGTAGCAAGTACTAGCAAGGAAAGAATATTGAAAAGAAGAAAGAAACAAAGGATCAACCTAAGAAAGAAACCAATACCAAGCCTAAAATGACACAAACACTTCGACTTCGAGCCTAAGGCACATAAAAGTAAGTTTTTTTGTTCCTATTACAAGAAGTATGGTCACGACGAGAAACACTTTTTGAAATAGATTGATCACTTATCTCATTTACTTGAGAAGAATAAAATAAGTGTTCCTGAATCCATAAAACAAAGTGCTCGAAGGCCGAGTCTTCTGCTACAAAAGGTGCTAAAAATGATAAGAAGAAAGGAAAGGCCCTTGTAGCCAGAGTTGCTCCTTCATCGACATGGATTATAGATTCCGGTGCCTCGCACCACATGGGTTCTTTGCATGTTGAGTTTTCCAACATTGAACCTTGTGGAATGTCCCAAATCACGATGGGTAATGACACGACAGTGTTAGTTTCGGTAGTGGATTAGTAGAGATGGATGGGGGAACATTTAACCAAGTGTTGAATGTTCCTGATCTCTCTACCAATATCCTATCAGTTTACCAAAGTACTCACCTTGGTGAAGGAATGCGAGTGGAATTTGATCCTAACTCGGTGATTATTCGTGAGATTAACGATGACACTATAGTGGCTGAGGGAAAGGAAGATCACCATTCATGGTTGTACACCTTCTCCAACTTTACTTTTGATTCTACTCCTTTGCCTTGCTCACTCATGCAAATGAGGTTAGTAAGCTATGGCATGAGCATTTTGGACATCTAAATTATCACTACCTTGAATAATTGAACCAAAACAAAATGGTCAACAGGCTGCCCCGTGTTAAGTTTTTAAAGTGTCTTTGTGAGGGTTGTACCCTTGGAAAGCATCCTGAAAATAACTTTGACAAAGGAAAAGCTGGAGAGCTACTCATCCTTTGGATCTTGTTCACGGCGATGTTTCAAGTCCATTTACTTCTCCTTCATTTACTAGAGATCTTTATGTGCTAACCTTCATTGATGACTATTTGTGATATACTTGGGTATATTTTCTTAAGCTTAAGTTTGAAGTCTTTGAACATTTTAGGACTTTGAAGGCTCTTCTTGCCGAGAAATAGGTGGAATGGTCTATTAAAGTTCTTGAACCAAAAATCGATGTGAATATGTAAACAATAGGTTCATGGAGTACAATACTTCTGAAGGGATCTCTTTGCAACATACAATTGCTTATAGCCCTTTGCAAAATGGAGTCATAGAAAGAAAGAACCATACTCTTAAGGAGATGGCCACTTGTATGATTCACTCGAAGTCTCTTCCTCCACAGTATTGGGCTGAAGTAGTGAATTGTGCAAATTACATTCAGAACCATGTTCTACACAAGGTAGTAAGAGGGATGACACCCTTTGAATCCTGGTTTGGACGTAAGCCTGATGTTGAGCACTTTCGAGTCTTTGGATCCAAGGCTATGGCTCGGATTCCCAAGAAGAAACGTAAGGCCTTGGAACCACAATCCAAACCTTGTATCTTTATAGGGTATCCTGATGGCGTGAAGGGATATCATTTGATGAATCCTACTTCTCATGAGCTATATATTGAGAGAAGTGTTAAGTTTGATGAGTCTTCTTTGACTTCTACTTCTCCACCTATTGAGGTTCTTCAACTCGTTGATTCGGATTTTGACTCATTAGATGATGATATTGTTGAGCGTGATCCTCTTCCAGATCCTCCTAACCATCAGACCTCTGAGTCTTCTGATTCTGATAGTAGTGATGATGAGGAATATGTCCCTTCTCACTCAAGTGAAGAATCTTCCGACTATAAGCCTGATCCTCCTGGTCCTCTTTGGGCTAGGAAAACTTTGCAAACTACTAAAGATTTAGTTGGATATACTTGAGATATGAAGACGTACTTGCTCGATTTCATTGGACCCCACTCTTTATTCACCTTTGATTCGATCCACAGTCTTTTCGAGAGGCTTATGGTATTCCTGAGTGGGATTCTACCATGGATGAGGAGTATTCCTATCTCACGAAGAATGATACTTGGGATCTCACCACTCTTCCGAAAGGAAGAAAAATCATTTGGTGTAAGTGGGTGTTCTAAACAAAGTATGGAGTAGATGGAGACATCAAAAATTTTAAAGCATGATTAGTAGCAAAGGGTTTCTCCTAGATAGCTGGGGTTGATTATACTAAAACCTTTGTTCGATTGCGAAGATGACTTTTATTCAACTGACCCTAGCCATTGCCGCAATGAACAGATGGAAAGTCCATCAAATGGATGTTAAGAGTGCCTTCCTTCATGGCGACCTAGAGGAAGAGATCTATATGGAACAACCTCTAGGTTATGTCTAAGACCCCTCCCTCATTTGTAAGTTAAAGAAGTCTCTTTATGGCCTTAAACAAGCCCCTCGGGCTTGGTATGCCAAGATGGACTCATTTTTACTTACATTAGGGTTTACTAGGTGTCATTTTGATCCAAATGTTTATATTCTATGGCAAGATGACTCCATACTCATTCTTGTTCTATATGTTGATGACTTGTTGATCACAGACAACTCTTCCTCTATTATTGATTATGTGAAGATCGCCTTGGCCAACAAGTTTTCCATGACTGACTTAGGTTTGATTCATTACTTCCTTGGGATCTAGATTTTAGAATCTGACTCGGGAATCTTGATTTCGCAACCTAAGTATGCTCTTGATTTGCTAGCTCATTTTTAGATGTCCGATTGCAAGTCTTCTCCTACTCCTTTTCTTTTCGGGGTTAAGTTGGTTTCAGATTGCTCTACTCCCTTGGTTGATGGTACTCTTTATCGAAAGTTGGTGGGGAGCTTGATTTACTTGACTCACACTTGACCAAATTTATTATATGCTATTGGGATCATGTCCAAATTCATGCAGGAGCCACATGAGCTGCATTGGAAAGCAGATAAATAGATCATTCATTATGTTCGTGCCACTTATGCTTTGATGGCATTCACTATCATGGAGGGTAGATATCGAATTGATTGGGTTCATGATTTTGATTGGGCGGTGACTTAGATCATCATAAATCTACTTTGGCTATAGTTTCTCTCTTGGTTCAGTCCTATTAATTGGTTGAGCAAGAAGAAGAATGCAATTGCGATATCATCTATAGAGGCGAGAATACGAGAGGAGCATTTAACATTTCCATAGAAGCTATTTGGCTACAGGGTATTCTGACAGAGTTTGGCATCCACTTTCGGTGGCCTACCATTATCTATTGTGATAACACGAGCACTATCTCTATTTGTAAAAATCCAATTCAGCATCAGTGGATGAAGCACATTGAGATCCATATGCACTTCATATGGGAGATTATTCATGATGGTATCATCGACATTCAGTACATTCAGGCAGCTGATCAGATTGCAGATTTATTTACCAAGCCCTTCATTAAGATGAAGTTTCTTCACTTACGGTTTCTTCTTGGGGTGAGGTATTCTGTAGCTACTCATCTTCTTCAGGCTATGTAGTCCTTCTCTTCTTCTTCTTCTAGGAAGATTGTGTTTGTATATGGGCACCTTATTAGGCCTTTAGTTGCCGAGGCCCCATTGACACATCTTTCTTAGTTTTTTAGGTGTGTCTTCTATTTTTGTCCGACTCCTCTTTAGCCACTACCGCTTCGATGAAGGGGGTGTATTGGTGTGATTTATCCTATGTGTCCTCCTCACATATTGGAGTGTCATCTCACATGGGTTAGGTTTAGGGTTTGCTATTGAGTCATGCACTAGGGTTACTCAGCCCCCTATATGTACCCTTTCACTATTCATTTATGAGTATGCCAAGACACTCTGTTGTTCTTTTCTTATGAACAAGCTTTATTCTACGTTATGCAATTTTATTGATTATTGATCATTTCTTCCTTGTGATTACGTTGGATCTATTTCGATTCAACTTGAGTACAAATTCATTGTGGTGCACAATTTTTGATATGATCCATCAAATCTTTCATTATCCATCCCTACGTGTAAAACACCTATCAACATGAGTGCTATTTCTAGTACTCCCCCTTTCTCATAATAGGCATCCATTGTCGTTATCCCATAATATGATTATACATCCTCTTAATACATACCGCAACCAACACAACCTCTCGTCAATACATCTCTCCCTTTACCTTATCAATATATTTAGGCCTCTTCAAAACCTTTAGTCTCCCAACAACCTCATAACATCCTAGGAGGTCTACCTCCTTTCCAACATCATACCCTACCATATCATGTATACAATAGTCTAACCCCATATCTACCATCAATCCAACCCATCCTCTTCAAATATCTAACAACCTCTTCAAAATGATCCCATACAGAAGTAATAAGTAGAATTAGAGTCTCAAAGCTGATACCATGGGACCTAAGAGAACTCTTTCTTATGAAAAAAATATACAATGAACCTATCAATCCATCTGTACCATTCAAAGGCTATCCTCCACACGGAAACTACCTAAGTTTATCAAATTTTACAGTAAAGAGGATCCACAACAACACATATGGGCATTTCGTCATGACTTATATCTCATCTTCGATGATCAAGATTTGATGTTGAGGACCTTTCCTATGTTATTGGCTGGACTTGCCCTCATTTGGTACAACAATATTCCCCAACATTCTTTGTTCTCATTAACATAATTAGAAAAATTATTTTTGGAACACTTTTCTATTAACATATCTAGTAAGATCTCTATCCTATCAAACAATTTGAAGATGAGATGAGTCTATCACTGATTTTGTCACCAAATGGTGAGGGATTATCAATCAACTATCCTTCTCCCTTCCATAAATTGAGCTAATCAAGTTATTCACTCGATCATGTGCTAAACATATATCATCCACATTATAAATCTAATCATTTCAAACCTTTGATGAATCCTTCACCATGGCCCAAAAATTGGAAGTCCAAGACCACGAGGTTGGTATGGTAAAATTACAATCTAATAAACCCAATCCCGACCCCTCCTTCAAGGATTATTCTAGATAAGACAAATCCAAAGGCCTTACAAATGCAGTTGTTTTGAAAAATTCATAAAAAAACTAACCAGAATTTGATAGGTCTCAACCTCAATGAAATTATACACCCTAGGAGAATCATATAGTTCCATATTTGAAAAAATTATTTCCGCTTGTATGATCAGGTTTCCTCCCATTTGACACGTTAGTGTTTCCACATCTAAAGCTTTATGGTATAAAGAAAAAAAATACCATAAATGTCACTAGGTTCAAGGACATATTATCAAAATGTGTCGATCATTTAGAAATGTCCTTCAGGATCTCATTGACCGAGGTGAGTTACAACTTGATAATCTGAATGCACCTCCTAATCAAAATTTGGATGTATTTAAACAACCTTTTCCAAATCATCCTCCAACTAGAAACCAACCTCAAACCAATGTCATAGGATCTCATCACATCATCAATACCATTCATAAAATCTTACCCATACCCAACACATTATCGGTCTCTACAACTGACACCCCAACTGAATAATCAAACTCTCCACATACTACCTCAAGCCCATCTCGGGTATTAACCATTAAAATCCATTACATTTACTTCAAAAAACATCTAATATTTGCTCCTTTGAAATAAAAAGACAAAACTTGTCATTGAAATTTTGAAAAGATCCTTCAATGACCATGTCACCATGCACCAAATCAAGAACCTTAGAAATCCTACCTCAAAATCCACCACACTTGCATGATTAACAAATTAAAACTCTAGTAAGACCATCACCAAACCAATACAATCTCTTTTCCCTCCATTTTGGGGCCACATCCATCCTCTAAGCTTAAATTCACTGTCACATGAATCTAAAATAATATCCACAATAACATCTAGACATACCACATCGATACACATCGTGTGTCTCATACCCTTGAATCATCTCGATGACACTCATAATTTTACCCCCTTGACATCATCTCAATAAGATATGATAGGTTATACTAATACCCTTAAACAACTCATTCGATCATCGGAACTATCACATTACCACCTATGAAACTCTCTTACCCTCGGGGATGGAAACCCTCCTGGTAAAATTTTAGACATTTTTTTCTTACCATTGGATAATAGGATATTACATTGAAGATTTCAAATCCTTTCATGCCATCATTCAAATCCTTTCTAATACAAGAATTCTCCCAATCAATAAATATCACCCTAATTCACCTGTCAAATCAACCAAATCAAAACATCATATCACACCTACTCCTAAGGTTCCTAAATTGAATAATCCAAAAATCATATGAGAGCCTCTCTTTGAAAAACTATTCCCTCTTCTAATAAACCACCACATTTTTAGATTGATGTTGTCTACATAACCACCAGAGCCCACACACTCGACTTGAAGGCCCAAAATCAAGACAAGCCTAAAGTCTCTATCTTTGTTACGCTCCGAGTCACCTAGTTTGTCACCATCTAAAGCTAAAGTTTCCATACTCACAACCCCTCATAATCAATCAACAACATCTATTCAAAATATCATTCTCAAATAACTACACTAGGCTCCAGTTAAAATGTCCCTCTATGAGCTCATTCAAAACTCTCCCCAACATCATCAAGCCATGATCAAATCCCTCTAATAAATTTGAGTTCCTTTGAAGATCCCTTGCCTTTTACCAACCTTGTTGCCACCTGGAAAATGTTAGCTACCATTTCATTTGATGACTTTGAGATCCTATCACTCCAACCATGAAGACCATGATCTTCCCCTTTTCTTCACCACCCAAATCAACGATACTCTTATTAAAGAGTTATGATTGATAATGACATTAGCATAAACATCATATCATCTCATGTGTTTAAAATAACTCCAACTACCCAACACCATTATCACCCAATCACCAAAAGTCCTATGTGCATTCTATGATATCATCTCCCCCACATTGGGCATAATCATCTTACCCATCAAAATAGGTTTAAAAATCCTCCACGAACTCTTCTATTTTGTAGGAGAGTTTGAGTATAACATGATGTTTGGACATCGTCTGGATATACATGCAATGCATTATGTCCCATCCAATCTACACTAATGTATAAAATATGAACATGAAGGTAAAACAATCATAGTCCCTACCAACCTAAATCCATTTAAATCTTTCCACATGACATACAAACCCAATGATGTCTTGCTTCCTCTACAAAATCCTAACTCTAAAAACAAAGCTTCCCAATTTCTTCGATCCCACATCCAAACTACTAAATAATAACTCTCTTGATGATTTCATGTAACAACTTTTTGGGGGAGTACTACCTCTATCCTTAACACGCTTCCACACCTAAAACATATGGGAGGCCGAAAAACAACCACTTTACGAGCCTAATGTAGGAAGCATCATTTCCTTTGGCCCTCCATTCCTTCAAACATAGTTAGTGTATGGAGGCATCAACCATCCTTCATCTCACCTCGATAATCAACCACACATAAAGCCCTTCTCATCTAAATTTTCATTCTTAGGAAAACCCTAGTTAGGCCAAACATACCTCTACCGTTACACATGGAAAGACTTCATTCTAGTTCGATATGAACAAGATCCACATGACTTACCCTTTGAAGGCTAGAAATAACCTTACAAAAACATAGATCGGGATTTAAAGTATCTCCTTCCAAACCACCACCATCAACATCTAAATCTCAAACACTAGTGTCACCATTGTTAGACTCACCCTCTGATAATGAAGACACCATATCCATCTCGCCTATTTTTTAGTCAATACCATTTCACTTAGACCATTAACTTATCAGGTTAAAAAAATTGAATCCATCCCCTTAAGCTTACCTCACATGATAAAATAAGACTCTCCTACCATTGACATCCTCCATTATCATGATGACGATGCCATCTTGACCTATATGGGTGCTAAAGATCATTATTTTTGAAGACCCTTCCATCTGAAATGTCTACCCTCCTCAATGAATCCATAGTCGATGTTAACATTGGCACATTGCAAGAGCCACACATTATCAAAACCAGCCAATCCTTAGACTCATTTGAACTTAAAGAATTCACTACTTTGCTATCCAAACATAGTCAAGCCTTTCGAGTGATCCTACAATGACATACTAGGTATAGAACCTAACATCATCATCTAAAATATCATTACCATCCCGGATGCTAAACCCATAAAGAAAAAAATTCAGAGGATGCATCCTCACATCACACTTCTAATCAAAGAGAACTTAAACATCTTATTTCATCCAACTTCATACTACCCATTGATTATCCGCAATGGGTTTCTAATATCATACCCATCACTAAAGCCACTAGAAAATTATGCATATGCATGGAATCATGAGACTTGAACCTCGCCTTCCCCAAATATGATTTTCCTCTTCCCAACATCAACCAAATCATTGATTTAACAAATAGGCCAAAAATATATCTCTTATGGATGGTTTTTCTAGTTACAATCAAATCTTAATTGCACCTGAGGATCAACACAAGACCTCTTTTATCACCCCATGGGGAACCTTATGTTATAGAGTAATTCCTTTTGGCCTGAAAAAATACAGAGCCACTTATCAACACGTAATGACCTATATCTTCCATGATATCATCCAAAAAACCATGGAAGGCTACATCGACAATCTCTTAGGTAAATCCAAACACTGAAAAGATCATCTAGCTATTCTTGACATGATATTTGTACATCTTCTATAGTTCTTCCTTCATCTCAATCCCACTAAATGTGTATTTGGAGTTCTCACATAGGAAAACTCCTTGGATTCATTGTGTCTATTAGGGGAATTGAAGTTGACCCCGCTAAAGTCAAAGCCATCATCAAAATTCCTCCACCATCTAATCTTAAGAAACTTTATAGCCTTCAAGGAAAACTTCCATATGTCTATCATTTCATCTCGTAGTTATTAGATCGTTGTCAACCCTTCTATCATAATTTCTAAAAATATATCCACTTTAAATAGGATAATAATTTTCAGTAAGACTTTTATGCTCTCGAACAATACATCCTATCACCACCCATGCTCACACCTCTATGTGAGGTAGAGCCTTTCTATCTATATATATCTACAACTAACCATGCCTTGAGATCCATGCTTGCCCATAAGGATGAAAAGGTAAAGAACATATT
The DNA here is from genome assembly GCA_018340775.1 of Taxus wallichiana var. yunnanensis. Taxonomy (NCBI): domain Eukaryota; kingdom Viridiplantae; phylum Streptophyta; class Pinopsida; order Cupressales; family Taxaceae; genus Taxus; species Taxus wallichiana. The sequence continues at coordinate 367,912,376 of CM031242.1, read as the reverse complement.
GTATATTACATTAGTCACACACTTTATGATTACAAAAATTTCTATTCATAAGTCAAAAAGTTGTGTTGTGTCTTGTAATTCACAACTTCTAAAATTTGTCATTATTTACTTAATCACAAAACATATGTAGTCACAAATTTCAATCCATTGAAATCTATACATTCCAAACCATATCACAACGATCACATCACTAGATGGATCATGCTCATGACTGAATTTGACCTTGAGTTCATCTCTCAAAAATCCATTAAGGGGTAGGTCATTGATGATTAGCTTGTAGTAGCTTCCATTATATCTAATAAATTACCCTATGAACACTTCCTTGAAAAATCAATAAAAATCTCAATCAAAAACAACTCCCCTCTCAAAATGAACTTGTTCTTTGAAAGGTCCAAATGTAGGTAGGGGGAGGTTCCAGAATAGTCATAATACCACCTTGGGACACCCCTATTCTGTTATCTTTCAAACTCAACTTCAAATGCACTAATAACATGGTAGAATACGAATCCCTCATTATGGGGCTCCAGACTACTACCTTTCTAGGTGTACAAATCTTGGACATCTATGGTGACTCATAACTTGTCATCAATCAAATCAAAGGGATCTATCAATGTAAAAATGAGGTCCTTCAAAAATACAAAACCATCATTGAAGACTTATTACAACTCTTTAACCATTATGAAATTCAAACCACCCCTCGCTCATCTAAAATTCATAGACACAATGGCTTCTCTTGCCTCTCTTATTCCTCTATCACCCAATGATTCCAAATTATTTTTCATCATACAAAAACTTGATCAACCATCTTTACACCAGCATTGATCTTCCAACCATCAGACATATAGAGAACATTTCATTCAACACATGGTACACACAAACATATGACTATCTTTCCACCAACAAACTACCCCGTATCTATCCAAAAAAAATATCCTTTCAATAACATGTGTCTTACTACGTCATCTTAGGGGTATCCTTTACAAAAGAGGATTTGATGACATTCTCCCCACTATCTTAAAAATTTAGAGGATTATCTAGCTATCCAAGAAGTCCACAATGGCATATGTGGTGGACACTTCAATGGTTTGGTTATTTCCAAACACATCTTATGCATGGGATATGATTGGCTCGTGCTTAATCAAGATGTTGTAATTATGTAAAGAAATACGTCAAATGTCAACAACATGCCAACCTCACATATGTCCCTAGTCATGAACTTTACCCAACCCAATATATTTTTGTCTTCTCACAATGGGAATTTAAAATCATTGGTCTTATCAACCCCCGCCTCATCACACTGCCACAACTCTATTATTACAATGAATATTTTACAAAATAGGAAGTAATCCCTTCATCTTTACTAAATAAGATAAAATCATCAAATTCATCCATCATCACATTATTTGTCACTTTGGTATTCCTCATAAGCTCATCAAAGATAATGGGAAATCATTCAAAAACAAGAAAATTCAAAAAAATTGTGACACTTACAACATCGACTCAAATTTTCATCCTTACTATCCATAAGTAAATGGTCAAGTAGAGGCCTTTAACAAAACACTCAACAAAATCCTCATGAAAATTGTTGACCAAGCTAGTAGAGATTGACACCTCCAAATCCCATTTTCATTATGGGCATATCGGACATGCTTTTTCACACCTACGGGTTCTAAAACCTTCTCCTTAGTTTACGACACCGAATCCATCATTCCCTCAAATTCCAAATCCCATATCTACGTGTTTCCCTTAAAGATCTCCTACCATACAAGGATTATCGTCAGTAATGCTTATCAAAACTTATACTATTATATTAACATCATCTAACAACCCTCAAACATATCAACATCTATCAAGAATGAATCAAACGAGCATATAACAAACATATCAAACAACATGACTTTAACATTGGTGATCTTGTTCTCAAAGAAAACTAACATGTCACTAACATGGAAAAGAGTAAACATGGAAAGTTTTCTCCAAACTAGCTTGGACCATATATTATCACTCATAAATATGGGTCTGAGGCTTATTGTTTAGCCTCCCTTGATGGTAAACCTGAAAAGGAACCTCTTAACGCACTATACTAACGATTGTTCTAATTTTGAATTATCAATTCATGAGGTCTTATTCGAAATATGATATTTATCCATTAACCTACACATTTTATCACCCATGTAATGATTTGGAGTCGTGTAGTCTCCCTCGTCGACATATCAATCATGGCACGGAATATGTACATTATTACTCTTCTCATAGCATTCCTCATGGACAAGCTCCCGCTCATGAGTAGGGAACCCCAAAATCATTGCTCACACCCAATGAGCCCCTATTTTTCCATGTTTTATCCCATGTGAAACCCTGTGTTGCCATAATATCATTTTGCACTATGTATAATATTGACATTTTATAATTAATACTTTACTGTGTTTTAGAAGGAAATGTTGTGCATATTCTTGTTATTTTCATCTTGTTATTGCTTCTTCAAATATGGATTGAATGAACCTTTATGAGTATTAACAATGTATTTGGAAAATCATATCTTGAGTCATCACATGAGTTAACTGTAGACTAGCGTAGGACTCATTTGTGCACTTTGGTATAGGACTTGCCTTTGCATTAGCACAGGACTCATCGTGGACCGCAAGACTCATCCAGATCACTAATTTGGACTCACTTAAAATGAGTGACCTACATAAGAGAGATAAATGGCCCAAATGGTTGAACTATTAGTTGACATAACTGACACATCAGTTAACATAATGACATGAGCATGAAATGTGTACTACTACCTCAACCTTCATGCAAATTATGAGGTCCAAGCAATCCTAGCTTAACTCCAATTGCTTGAAGATGTGATGTAGGAAAACACTCATGGATTTATAATCATCATGATTATAAGAAATCAATTTAGGATCTGTAATATCTTTTGGTGCCGATTGACTATCTCAAAAGAGTCAATTATGGGCCTCATCTGTAGTTAACAGGATTAATTCAATCCAAACATGACATAGACTGATCCTTCCATGATTGTAACTGCTAAAGCAATCAATATTGTTATAGGTATCTTCTAGTTAAGTAGTTTTCATTAATTTCAAATAACTAATTCTCTCCCAGAGAGATTAGGACTACTCTAATATAAAAGAGAAAATGTATTAGGATTAGAGGTTCAGTTTGATTAATCACTATAAAAGAAATTTCTTTCAATAAAGTGTGGATTCAGGGAAAAATTTACTTGTGTGATTTGCAACGTTTAACTAGATCAAAGGGAAGGAGCAAGGGCCACTCCTCCCCAATGAGAAGGGATAATTTACTATTCATTTCCTTTCGTTATTTTGCATTCATTTGAATTTTCAACATTGCATTATTTTCAAGTACCTTCAATTTTGTATTCAATAGTCTTTTGCTATCAATCCATTTCATTTCCTAATTATAGTTAGCATAGGATTCAGTTAATTTCATTATTAAATAAGTACTGAGAACAATCCCAATTATTCCCTTTATCGCAAATATCCATAGACACCGCCCTGGACTGATAAACACAATATAACAAAAATATGAGTATCAATGATGCTCGTCACTTTTTGGCGTCGTTGTTGGGGAAAATCTCAAGGTGTTATCAAAGGTTAAGGTGCTAACTAGAGGTGCTTTGCCTAGTTGTCTTGGTAAGTTTCCATTTAGAAATTTTATTTCCATAACTCTTTCTTTTGAAGTAACAAGACCTTATAGTCCCTTTCAAAAACTATTTGCCAATAATAGAAAAAGACGTAAGAAGACCTTATAGTGACATCAAGAATATTTTGTGCTTTGGAGTATGTGGAACACAAATAGTCAATTTAATTTCCAGTAGTTAGGGAACTATCCTCAATATGATAGGATTTTATGTTTAGACCTAGAGACTGTAGAGGTAGATTCATTAGAGTAAATTTTCAAAATCCCCCTCAAAACCAACCTGTGGAATAACTTACTAACCAAGGAAGGATGGATGATGAAGTAGATAACCCTAATGGTGCAGAGAATGGAAACCCTTAACTTAGAAGAAATTTTACTTATCCCACATAATCATATTCTAATGATCAAGCTCCTATGAAATAAATATCCCCTTCAAAATCTTACTAACGTTATGAGGATTAGCCTCAAAATATTATGAACAATTCCTCTTTGAGTTCAAAGTTATGTGTCAAACCTATGATTATACCTTAGACACATAGAATATCAAGTTATTTCCCTCCACTTTAAAGGATACAACTATGAGATGGTTCATGGGCTTAAACCCTAACTCCATCCATATTTGGCAGGAGATGGAAATAGTTTTCTTGGATAAATACCAAGATTCCTGTAGAATTTGGGATATGAAGGAATATTTTTTTAGAATTCAAAAAAGGAGGATGAGAGTGTGGAAGATTATCTTGATCGGTTCCTCTTCCTTCACAGGAGGTGTGGTACTAGTCTGGATATTAATCTTCTCAAAAATTTATTCCTCAAAGGATTGGATGAATACATAAAGGAAGCCTTCAATATTATGGGAAAAGGAGACATGAACAAATTAGAATTTACAGAAATCATTGACCTTTGTAGGAATTACTCCCGAACTCACCCCAACCTTCATAGACAAAAAGGAAAAATGGCCAATGATGATATATCCAAACTAAGAGAAGAAATTGCAAATTTGAGAACAAACCTCTTAGTTCAACTTAATACAACTATGGATAGGGAGAAAGCCAGGAATATAGAGCCATTGTTCATATATTGTCCAAGATGTAGGAAAAACATGGGCTTAAGGAATGCCCCTTAAAAAAGCCAAACATCTATCTTATCTATGATCTAAGGCATGACACACACCAATATCGATTACTTCCCTTGCTGAAGAACCATGTAAAACAAAAAACAAAAGACGAAGCTGAGTTAAACTATATGGCTCAGATGTAGACACCTAATTTTGGTATCTATATCCTCTTCACCCGTGTGTGCATATTTTAATTCAATCAGCCCCTTTTTCAATAAAATTACCATCCAATCATTATTAATTAATTAAGCTACATTAATTAATTAATAATTTAATATTTTACATGCCCAACTATCCCATCCACTTTGATCCTATTAATTAATTAATTCCATTTAATTAATTAATTAATTAATACCCTCATCCATCACCCCAACCAACTTTCTAATTAGGAAACTTTATCCTACATATGAATCAACTTGCTTTTATAGCTTTCATCCCATCTATTTTTATGCCCTAACCACCTTGAATTCATCCCTAACTCATCTAATCCCACTAATATGCTTTAAAATCATCAAACCCCGCCGTAAATCAAAAATCATGCCCATTGGGGAAACTTTCCCCGTGATTGGTGCCGACCTGCACTGGTCATCATCAACCCTATGAGTATGAGGATTTATTTCCATTCCACATGTAATTATGGGAAATCAATCAATCAAACATCAAACAAAGCTTCTTTGTGACTTCTAGAGCCTCTGTACAGATCACATACATCCCATCCACCATCTAACATGTTCTACATCGGTCACGATCTTCCTTCATGAGATTTCTTACTTTTATAGATATTTTATCAAGTATTTTATCAGATTATCTTTGATTTTCCATCATATTAAATTTTTGCAGGTCTAGGGAAGCATCCAACCATCACTCAACCACCTCTAGTTCTAGTTCTAGTGCTTTGCAGCTACTATATCTAGCTATAGTTTCTTAGCCTCATCCCAATCCTACTACATTCGCCACATCGATCCTCGTTGGTCATCATCAACCAGGCCCTATCCATCTAATAACCTTTCTAAATTATAATTTTCTATCCTTTACCCCACCTTTCTACCATTACTCCTTTTTCGCAGATCCTCCTATAACAACTACGAGTCCTCATCAACTTCTAGGTTGCTCCCAGGACCTTGCAGTCCTGCATATTTCATCTACAACTCTAGATTCACCTTCCCATGTCTCCATCGACCTGATTTTGTACACTCGGGTCTTTGTTGACCCTGCACAGGTTACCTTTATTTTTAGTTATTATCATCTAATTAGTCTTAGATCAGTTTTGCCATTTTTAGATTCATTGATAGGTCTGTTTTTGCATGTTTTTTCTTTATTTTATCCTTATGTAAACAAATGGGGTTGAAATTCACCAAGGAAGATAACTAATTCTTGGAACCAACACTATTCAGAAGCCTCCGCATACATTTATCTAATAAAATCATGTTTCAGTCTTATTTTGTAGGTTTGACAAAGAGTAAAGCAATCCATCATTCAACGCCCATATTCAACATCAAGCATCCGAGGTAACATAAACCCTCTATCCTTTTGAGTTGACTAGTTTTTTTAATAGTTAGTGAATTAATTTACATTAAAAATGAGAAACTTTGAAAACATTCTTGGTACGCTTTGATGGGACCACCATTTAGGTGGTTTATTTATTTTCTATATCTTTATTTTTCACACTAACACTGCAGTGCAAGGTTTTTCTTTATTACTTTCTCGGTTCGTGGCTTGGATCGTTCATCACTCAAGAAGTGTAGATAAATAGGAAAAGTGTTATCCAGGTATTCCATTTTTTCCCTATTTACTCCTTTTTCATTGTACTTTCATATCCCTATTTGTATCCTCATCCAACATCACATTTCATTTTAGGCTTAAAAAGAACCATTTCTTTTGCATCCCTTTGCACACATATTCTAAATAGGGGTTTAATACTCTGCATCTCACATATTATCACACACAACCTAAAAATTCACAAATCAATTAACACATCAAAACATTCCTTTCACCTAGTTCATTGATTGGGATTTGATCACCCAACAGGAGACCATTTTAGAAATTTCCCAGCCACAACTTGATCGAAACCAAACATAGTTTTCCATCTTTTAGGTCTCGTTTATATCCATCCTCTTCAAACTTTCTTAATTAAAAAGGGGGAATTGTTTACTTTCTTTCTTGTTTAAAAATGGAATAAATTTTTCCTCTAGCAGTTCTTAACAGTATTCAGTGACCCCATCTATATTGTTACTTGCTTCTAGAGCTTCCTCTAGTCTTATCTATGACTATATTTTATGTAGATCTCTTGTCTCTCAACCATATCAATCCATAGACCTAGATTTGTACCCATTGCCTCATACTCCATCACTCTTATCTTCGTTACCTTATACCCCGATGCTTTGTATCTCATCACCTTTGTCCACATCACCCTTATCCTCACCCGTTTCTCCTTTAACACTTTTATCCCCATTACCTCATGCTTTTCTCGGGGTCATACCACATCACCATACCCACCTCTCTTATGGATATTCCTCATGAGAACCCCATCCGTGACTTCCTTCTCCATAGGTATCAGTCAGCCGATCATACTCCATCTTATGATATCTCTCCTCCTATCTCACCAAGGGATACCCTCGATGAGCCTGCCACATTAGATCTCCCCATTCTTGCCCCATTCCATGATCTCATTATGATCCCACTCATCACCATACTCCTACATCCTCCCAAGCTACCCCATCTTCATCACATGACATATTTAGGTAGCCATTTCCCAATCCCCCACCATCGAGTTCATCTACTACATCACATCAATTTAACCCCTTCTTAATCAACACCATACATCAGACACCTATTTCCACATCAGTTTGACCCATTTCCTCATCTAATTCCATCCTAAATATTGTTCCCTTGGTCCTGTATAACATTATTCCTACATCTATCATGTCTATAGTCACCTTGCATATCTTCCTTACTTCTTCCAATTCTCTTAAAACCACATATAGTCCTACTCTCGCTACATCTACACCAACCTTAGCCACATCTACCCCTAAATCTGCACTTGTCACCAAACTTACATTGACATCATTATTACACATTCTTTGCCTATGCCCGTATCATTTGACATTGTATCTACTCCGCTATCTCTACCACCTCTCCTTGATTATGAACTCATCACTTATCTCATCTATACCTAGTGTCTTGACATCTGTTACTCCCACATCCACATCTACATCTGTTATATCTCCTCAATCCACCTATATGCCTCTCAAAAACCTGAATTAAGAATGATTGGCACTCATTCTTCTTCCATACATATCCATCTACCATCTACCATCTACATCACCTTGCATAGACATTATCAACCGCATGATCCAAACACCCCTCTTTTATTCACACTCACTCCTACTATTGATTCCACACCTAAACCTACTCAATCTAATACATCAGACCCTATTCCCCCATACACATCTCTTCCAACCTTGCCTCTTGTGCGATCCTTGGATTCCATACCGGTTCCTTTCTATTCTATTCTTCGCCCACACCTATCACATCTACTATCATGACCAAATCCCCATTATCTCCTTCTTCTTCTACGTCACCTTCATCATTCAAGAAATATTGGAGAGACCTTAAATTGATAGCCACTATAGGTGACCCTCCTGTTTCATCCACCAAGCTAGACATCATCACATCTAGGTAATATTTATCCTCATAATCCATCATGCAAAATTTACTTCCACCTCCGCACTACCATGCCTTAACCAGATCCCCTAGTAGAGATTATTGTCATCCCCTCCAAGGGTACTCCTCAAAAATCCAAATCTAAATACCTCAACATCCTCCCACAACGGTCCCTTAAGCATCCTCACAAGAAGATCAACATCCCTCCTATCAGAACCAAATATGCATCTTCCATCCTAGGGCCTCATCCTTCAATCCTAGGACCCCTTCTCCATCACGACCAATTAACCCATCAAAATACAAAAAAAATTATGCTCTCCTAGGGCTATCCACTTCATAAAAAAGCCTCTAATTATCCTATCATCCAGGCCTAAACCATCCACCACATATTCTTCTTATAGACCACCTAGACCTTGACCCAATCCATCTTTACCATCGCCACCATCCTACAAGAATTTTCTGAGTGCCCACATCGAATCATATGCGGAGGTCCTCCAACATTTTCTTTAGACTTCTACCATAACACTTCCACCTATCGAGCCTTTAATCCCAACCTTATGAATCCCTCATGGTTTAATTCTCATCACATCCGCACTTATCATTAAACCCCGAGCCATGACATTGAGAATTGTAAGGCCCTCTAGAATATCGTCCATGATCTCATTGAGTGAAAGGGATTGAATGTCATATCACAATCTACTACTTCATCCTTAGCACATTCGATCCCTTTCACCACATATCCATCTAATCAACCTCTTGATGAGGGTCCTCCCTTGTTAATAGATATCGTTTGCTTTGATACACCATCTTCCTGACATCCATATCCTTTGAAATCCACTATCTTATCCATATCCATTTCATTGGGAAGCATATTTCTTTAATTTTTGGTATTTTAGTAGCTTTCTTCTCATTCCCATTGATTCGTCCTTCTCGTGCTAGGGGACCTCTTTCTATGACTTGTCTGATCACGGATTAGTTCCTTTCCATATTCAATATCATCATGTATCATTTAGCTCAGTTTATCCAATCATATTTTCATCCCCTCTTCCTACGACCACCTTTGTGGCCATATCTCGTGCTTCCCCTTAGAAGTATCATGGATTTGAACTTTCCATTGTGGTGCTCATTGCACAATCCTTTATTTAACTAAATCTCACATGATCCTAATTTATTATGTCCCTTTAGGGGGACCATTTGTTCATCTATAACACATACAACTCTCTTTCCTAATAAGTTACATTTGCTTTGATTGTTCATTCTTTCATCCTATCCCATCATCCTTACTCGATGTAAATTTTGGAAATATTGTAACTAAATTAGAATTCCACTACATTAGAAAGGATCCAATGAGGAATTTTTTTCCCTAACTAGATTGGACCATACATTATCATGCATAAGTATAGATCGGGAGGCTATCATTTATCCTCCTTGATGAGAAACTGAAAATGGAACCGCTTAATGCATTGCACATGTGACCATTCTATTTCTAGAACATTTACCAATGTGCTCTTATTCATGTATTTATATCATTCATCCATCTCAACCATTTCCATTTCTCATCGTGATGATTTGGAACTATGCGGTCTTTCCTCATTTCCTAGATGCGACCTTAATATGGGCACCACTACTCTTCCCGTAGCATATTCCTTATGGATAGGTTCTCCCCTTTGGTGGGAACTCTATAATCATCACATCCATCACCCTCTTATTCACCTATTGGAACCATGCGAAAGGTCTAGGAGTGTCTCTTGTACACTCTTTATCCCCTTCTAAGTGGTCTACTTAGCTAGTTCAAGCTCTCCCTAGGAAAAATAAAAATCATGGATGCTCAAATACAAATTCAAAGTATCAAAATAGACTAATCCCTCAAAGGAAAATTCTTGACGCAAAAAAAAAAAAAAAAAGAAAAAAGAAGGATGAAATAAAAATAAAAATCAAAAGAAATATACCGATCCCTCAAAGGGAGGCTATCATTTATTCATGTCATTTATATATTGTAAAAGCGTAGACCATACCCTTGAAGAGGGCTACTCCTAGAATTTGAAGGCTTCTCATTGATCAACCTTCCATTTTATTAGCATCCCTGAGAAAGCTTCCCACATTGATCAACTTTCTCTTTCCCCTTCCTAGAGCTAAGGCATAGTTTTAGGGAACACCACTTTTGGAGAACCCCTTTCCTTTGTATGAGTTACATCTCAAACCCCTTTTTTCATGTCAAAATTAGGTCTATGAGGTCATCTCATCCAATTTATCCTTATGATCCTAGGAATGACTAACTATTTTTGGTTATTTGCTAACATCTGCTTTGGTTGCGTGTGCCTTGTGCTACCTAAATCACCTTTTAGTTTACCTCATATGTAGTTAGAGGCATGTTTTCCTTGCATGTTCCTTACTATAATATAGTTTTTTTCACACCTATGGGTTGTCACTATTGCAAAGTGTTCTTCATCCTATCCCCATCACATATATTTCTTAACGCTTCTCTCTTCATTTCATCTAATAACATATTCATTCTTACTCACATCCACTTTTAATTTGCTTTCATGTTACTCATGTACATTTTTAATCATTATCATCAAATCTAAATAACATGGAGCATTTATTTCGAGCATCACACATTTGTATCCATATTCACATTTTAATCTAAAGTAATCATCTAATCATACATGTATTTCACCATCACGATTAAATTTAAATACAAAACATGTAATCCTAATCACCACATCACACGCCTATATCATCATTTTTTCATACACATATCAATAACCATATAATAATACATTTATCCCACCATCATCATTCAATTTAAATACAAAACATGTAATCCTAATCATCACATCACACACCCATGCCATTATCTACACATTTTACCATCATGATCAAATATGAACAAAACATGCATTTCAAAGAAACCATAATCATCACATCACATCTAATCAATCATCATCTAAGATAAAATCATCATCTTATATAATCTTAAATCATCACATCATATAAAATTTAAATCATCACACCATATAATAAACACATGGTTAACTATAACGCATAATTATCCACAAATAAAAATCATACATCATTTATCATGTATAAAAAATGAGTGTCAATACATCATGACACTCTAGGGGCTCCTCAAAGTAGAAATACTATCAAAATAAATAAAACGCATATCGATACTCTCATAACTTCTCCTCTCGGGGTAGGTATAGCATATGAACCTTGTGAGCCATCATCACCTCCCCGACCACTCTGTTCTAGCCATGGTTTGAGCTACATTCGCAGTAATCCTAGATGGCCCCGCTCCACTGCCACCTTCCTTTGTAGATGCTCCCGGTATCTCAAAGTGTCCGAGGTAGCTTTTGGATTACAATATCCTCATAGTACTTGGCAGCCAATGATAGGTACATATCCATCCTAATCATGCAAGGGGGTTCCACTGTCTTGGCCCCTACGACACTACCGAATGCCACTTTGGCTGACTTGATCACCACAATGGTAGAAAAATATCCAAAATGGGCCCTATAGGACTCCCTCTACCTATGGTAGTGATATCTCTCTTGAACCAATCAGTCTCACTCCTGCGTGACCGCTTCTCGTAGTTGTACAGTTGTGTCTCGTTATACCCTCATCTGATCCATCTTGGCACACAAATGTGCCATCTTCACAACCTCTCCTTCTCCCTCATCTCAACCTCCTCTAGGAGCTAACTCAGCATATACCTCCATATCCTCAATCTCCTCCTCTCCTCCCTCCTCAGTTCCTTGAGTTTCCCATGCTACTATTTGCCAATCTGAGTACCCAAATCTGATTGCAACATCATCATCATCATCATCATCATCCCATGGTACTTCCCCTTCCTCCAGTGGGTTCGTCATGGCAGGGATTGATAGCTCCTGTCTAAATCCTTTTCTGTACAAAATGGGATCATCTTTGTCTTGATTGAATGACCCAAATCTGTTGTCTAACTTTGTCAAAATGCATGGCCTTGATCATCTTAGGCCTTCATCCCTAGACCCACCATGTTCATCTCATACACTGCAACTCTACATCCACACCGGGACAAGCGGGGAAATCCCTATACGGCCACCACCTAACCTGATCAACATCAAGCTCTGTTAATCTATCAACATACCAGTCTACCCCTCTCTCTCGTTGTCTTGAATGCCTAATTGACCCTCCATGTCAGGAATCTAACCTCTAGATGAATATGGTCCCCCGTGATCCATGGAATCCCTGACGGCCTAATCACAACAATATGATCATAATCCTAGTAGTGTAGTAAAAATACAACATCTAGCCCTGATCTCCTACTAGCCCTATATCCAGCTAGCTCATGATAAACTTGAGCCAATAATGCGGTCCCAAATGAAAACATTGTCTAGTGGTCAAGAATTTCCACTACGCCCGTCAATGCCCATGGAAATTGAGCTCCTCCCAAGTCTGGAAAAGCATAGCAGGACACTACCATCATCACCATGCAAATCAATTGGTTGCATGCCACCCCAACCTCATATCTCTTCTCATAAGAAAATGTCCTTGAAAAAATATGATAAGGGGTGCATCGGCTCCAAAAAGCCATGTCAAAACTACCAATATGTCATCACTAGTCATGGGAACTATTTTCTCCCCTTGTATTGACAACCTGAGAATCAATACACATCCTCTAGGGTGATAGTCATCTCCCCTATCCTAAACTAGAATGTACAAAGTGTGCTTATCCCATCTCTTCACAAGAGCAATCATAAGTTTGCACATCTCGTGGGATTGTCGATGGTGTCTAAATCCATGTAATTTGACTACGAGATAGATGGTCCCACTCAACATCATCACGCCCCCTATGATCTGCTCATAAAAAATGACACCCAGTCTACGAGATATAAGGTATCTTTGGTCTACAATCATGAGTAAAACATACACATATCAGACCCATGATTCAAAAATTCATTCAAAATTCATTAAATTTCAATCCAAATCCAATATAACATTTAATTTTCCAAATCCTACCCCATTGACATTGACCGAGGTCAAGTCAATGTACTTTTGGTCAAATTGATGAGCCCTAGGGCCCAATCGACATCGACTGGCACGGGTTTTTTGCCAATTGCCCTTGGTGTCATAAAGTTTTTACAAAAAAATGCAAAAAAATAAAACATTAAATTTAATTAAAAACCAGCATGGGTTTTGTTACTCACCATCCTCCACACCCTTTGGTGTTTCCTCGTAACTCTAGCAACCTCCATCTCTCAATTTCTCTTTTCTCACTTTTCTCTCTCTCTTCAAGTTCGAGTGTGAAAATGAGCATTTTTAACCCGACCCTTGGGATTATATAGCCCACCGACACCAGATCACCATTGACCCCTTTGGGTTGTCATCAATTGGTAGTAATCAACATCGACTAGACTTTATAATTCTAATTCTAGGATTTTCCCATCATCCTTACACTCTTCCCTTTGGGAATTATTCACAAAGTCCATTGTTGTGGCCATAATTCGTTCCCTTCGGGTATTCTAATCAAACCGTAAATTCTAATGTTGTGGCCATATTTATCTACCTTTCCTTTGGGCATATTTATTCTTCCAAAGTCCACCTTTGTGGCCATTTACCTATCCCTCTCTCGGGCATACTTTCTTTTTCGAAATCCACCTTTGTGGTCACATCCTTTGTTCCTTCGAGCATTTTAATCCCTTCTCTTTTAGGAATTTCATTTTATAATACTATCTAATCTATGCATGAAGTCCTCCTTTAAGGCCATATTCATCTTTCTCTTTAGGCATTACATTCATTACGTCAAGTCCACTCTTGTGGCCATGATTGTTCATTTCGTAGATGAACCATTTTTTTCATCGAAGTCCACTTTTGTGGCCATATTCTCCCCATCTTGTGACTTGAATTTACCCTTTTTCAATTTTCCTTTATGGCTATACCTTTTCCCCACTTAGGGTATATTTTACTTTTCCCTTTTTCCTTTGTGGCCATACCTTCTCCGATTGGGGCATATTATCTCTAATCCATGTTTTTTTGACCATGCCTTTTTGGCCTTTTTGTGCCCCCTATGGATGCATACCTATTCACTCAATTCCTTGTATACGAAGGATTTCACATACTTTTCACATATAATTGTGCATATTTTGATGACTTTCCCATGACCCATTGGTCATCCCGGCCTACATCCACACTGTAGTGATCTTCACCCACTCATTGGTCCATAGAACATTGTTGTTCATCTCTTTTGAGACCGCAATTATCCCATACCAATGTGATATTGGAGTCACCGCCATAAATTTTCATCATTATTGTGATCCTTTTTTCCTTGGGTATCTTGCATTGGTTATGCTTTCACCCATCCTTCATCACCGACCTTCCCTTCACCTATGATCCCAATTATCTTTTATTTTATTGAGTCATAGGTTTACTAAGACTTTAATTTTTTAGTCAAGTGGTACACCAATTGATAAATTAGTATCCTCCTTGAGAAGGAAAACGATCATGGATTTCATGTCTATGATTACGGACTTGCACCCCATCTCTAAGATTTTGTTTCTCATCCTTAAGAAGTCCTTTTTATCATTTAGGTATTATTTCAACTTTTCTATGCAGGTGGTATATTTCCTTGGTGTTGTGTTATTTGATTTTTTTCTTGCAAATTCACCAAAATTTTCTATTATAAAATCACTTGCTCGAGTTTTATTCATGTATAAGGGGTCCACATAAGACATTGCTATGTGTTCTACATATTTTGTAAAAGGTTGGTGCACATTGACTAGTGGAACCTTGATGCGGGACTCATGTATGTATACATTTATTATAAATGAAAGACCTTTTGGTTTTTTTACCAAACTTCCAAGATTCATTGTTTCCTAAAGATAAAAACCCTTATCCCCTTTTTCTCTTTGGAAATGAGTGTGGAGAGTCACAAAAGTATCTCCTTCACCTAGTGGCTCATCTTATTCTATCTCCTTTTATTTTCTCCTTTACATGAAAACTTATACTTTTATTCAATTTATCCTCTTCTTCCCTAATTTATAACCTTGGGGATTTCCATTATTGGTGGGATTTATCACATGCTAGTGTCTCATAGGATTTTTTCCATTGTTCCCTCTACTTATCATGTTCCATTATGGATGGGTATTTTCTTTGGGGTCACCATCCTAGGAAACATTTTAATAGTTTTCTTTTCATCCCCTTCCTTATCCTACGATACTCTTCCATTATAGTTTCTTTACTTGAATATTTATCACACCTTTGTGTAATCTACCCTACTTCTCTTTGAAAAAGAATAGAGGAGATCAAGTTCTCATCATCTAACTATATATTTGAATCAAACACCAGTTTTTTCTTAAAATTTTATCCTTTAACACGTGTGGATGTTCCCGCATATTTACTCACCCCCCTGAAATTTCCCCCTCTACATTTTAAAGGGCTCTACATTATATTACTCCTCATATTCATCCCAATCTAGGATCCTTGTAGAAATTCACAATGGACTTTTCTTCTTTGAAGACTTTTATTTAATCATCTCCTTTTTGGGTTGCACAATATTTTATCTTACTCTTGGACTTCTCCCCATGATCAAGATAATTACCTAGATTTAGGAGGTATAACATCCACTAAGACTCCTTATCTACCAAAATTATTTTTGTAAGGCTATGTCATAGAGACCAGATTGCTTTCTTTACATAGGTTCTCTTTCTTAGGTAGACATTTTTGGTATGAAACACATGGTAGTTTGAATTGCTTTACTTGTATCTATATCTACTTTTAGATTCAAAACATTATTTATATTATTCACTAAATCCACAAAGTATCTTGCTATGAAATTGTATGGAAGATTCAACGAGAGGACATGCTCTTGTCATCAAAAAAACTTATGAAAACTAAATAGTGTAGCATTTATGTAAATTAAGACTACTTATTGACAATATCTAGGAGGATTCTTGGTGTTGTGCCACTGATCTTCAAAGGCCTCCTTCACATGTTTTAATTAATTATTCATATTGTTTTTATATGAATGTAGAATCATGGATATAGTACTCGGTAGGGGAGTTGTTCTCCATTGGAAGTTCTCACTTTACTTATTTAGCTCCATCAAACACATTGATCTCATTAAACATAAGAAATATGAGTATTTGTCCCCATATACTTTCCAAATATTATATGTGATAGTTTAGAATCCTCTACCATGCACTCAAAATGTTTAGATATAGGTTATAACATGTCTCTTTGGCCATTTTATGCACTATGTGTAGTAACTTCATACTCACTTTGACCCACCTCTCGAGCCAACTAGATGAGTACTAATAAGGTACAAAGCTAATATTATTTTAGGATCCATTATATTTGTAAATGGTAATGTGCACCCTCCCTTTTTTATTTCAGATCTTACATACTTTTCTCAATTTCCATATCATCACACAAAGATAGGTCAAGGTATTTTCCTGTGCACGCTAGACTGATTACTTTGTTGATAAATGAGGACATGAGCCTCGTTCTCTAGCTAAAAAGGAAACAATAAAATTCATGGATGTATGAGAGAAGGAACTACACTAACTCCACTAGTTTCCCAAATAGGTAAACTCAAAAAATTGTAACACTCCTTTATTTTGTAGCACACACTTGATGCTATCATAAAAATTTCTCCTTCCCTTAGGATTATTTTAGTTTGTTTACTTCATGTAATAATTTTCCAACATTACTTCAAGTCCTGAAACATGGTGGTTTTAGTACGCTACTTTACATGAAGTCACCACTAAGGTCTATTCTTCTCCACACGATACGACATGAGGCATTGCATCTTTGAGAACACATTGGTTATGGGAGAAGAGGTATTAATGATTTTATTTTACTCATCATTGGAATCATCATGGGATCCTACCCCTACTCATCCATATGGAAGATGTGCTTGGATGTGATTCCTCTTCTCATGAGCCTTTGAATTTACTTCCTCTAGAATTATTCTTGATGTATCCTCATTCACTATGGATATATGTATGTGTGCCTAATTTATTATCAACTCTTCCCTCTTCCTAAAGTGTTATGACCCTCTATGGATCAACCGTGAGAGATTGATATTCTTAAATCCCCTTGTTGTGATGGAATTAACTTGACCTCCATTTTAATGACAACCGAGAGTTATATAACCTACAATGATCCAATTTTTATATTTTTCTTCTCTACATGTTTTCCAAGTTCTTAGAAGATTTATCTTCCAACAATGGTGTCTAATAACAAATCATTAGGCTATATAACTTGCTTTGAATTTTTTTCAATCACTTATTTGATGGGAGATTGAAAAATTCAAATGTAAGGTGGTTAAAAGTCATTCCTATACTTCTATTTATACCCCCTCAAGATCTTGACATGTCTCTTCTCATTAATTCCTTCACATGTTCTAGATTAGAAATTGCCACTTTCTAAATTTACTACCACATGACATCCAATTTTATGACACTTCCAGTTCCACATAATTTGTAAAATTTAACCTTAAGTTGAGTGGGTTATGATGTGATCTTCATGCATTATTTTTGGATTGATTCATGTGGGTTTATTAGTGTTTCTTCTCCCTATATATTTTATAAAACTCATATTATAAATTCCTAGACCACGTGCTCCATATTGCATGCTTCAATGCACCACTTTTACCTTTCATGTATATTTATCTAGTAGCTTCCTTGCATACACCGTCTCCTTCCCCAATTTTTGTTTCACGTTTCCAACCTATTTTATATTATTTTATAATATATGCATTGATCCCTAGTATCTTTTATCCTCATGCTTCACATAAAAATTTCAATCCAATTGCACGATGTTTTTAACCATTCCATTTTTTCCTTATGCAACACATGAATCATTTTTATTGTTGAGCATGATTGTGCTTAGATTTTTATATCACTACCCCACACTAAAGTTCACACACTATCCTTCATGATTTATTTATCTTTGAAATAAATTGATACATGAATTTATAAGAGAGAGTTACAAGTTACATTGATTTTATGTATTTTTTCATGCATACAAGAAGATTAATGTAGAATAGAAAAATATATTAACCTCCATATGTATTGAATGTTTTTTTAAAACTACGACTACAAGTATGTGTCAAGTGCACACTTTATTGAATAACATCACTACCTTAAAAATTTTCCTATCCTAAAACGTTTCTGATTCCCCATCCTACTGCTAGTTGCATATATATTATTTCATTATGATATGAACTTTTCAAGGGTGATAGGGATTTAGTCTACTACCATTGAAGTGACTTGGTATCATATCTCCATCTAGACTATTAAGTTTACAAGCATCATAGGGTAAAATATCATGGCATTCACAAATTCATAGCTAATTATTCTTCAACTTTCTTAGATGACATGCATATTTTGAATCATATAATAAAATAAGAATGGATTTATGAAAAAATTTGTGTTTAATGTGGTGGTCATTCCATTTTTTTCTTGGTTTCCTTAACATTATGAATCAAACAAGAAAGGATGCACTTCTCATATACTTTTAGTAATGATTTTATAAATTTAGAAATAAAATCCTCCTCATTTAATAGACCCATGTGCACAATCCTTAGAGATGGTATCTGTCGACACTAAAATTTTTCTCCGTAATTTCTATTTCATTAATGTATGTATTAGGAATAGGATGTTGTTAAGTATAATTAGTAGTAGCGTCTAATAGAAGATAATGGCACCATCAGTACGGTGCCACCAATAATGTGGAGTACGGTAACAGTCAAAGTACAATAGGAATGTTGTAAAAAGTAAATATTTGTCGTAAGTGGTCCGGTAATGTTAAAATGTCAAAGTTTGGGTAATTAGAGAAGTAGGGTCTACATGATTAGGAATTAGAAATATTATATTGGTAATAAGGACAAGGAGTGAGGTCATAAATATTTTGTGTATTTTATTTGTAAAAAGTCTAAAAATGTGGAACCCATGTAAAATGATAAGGTTTATCTTATCTTAAAAGATAAGCTTACATGTACAGATAAGAGTTAAGGTATGGAATATGATTCGTCAGAGTGGATTTCTTATCCTATCTTAGAGATAAGATGGATAATCCTGGAAGTTCTATAAATAGAGAGGCCACCCCCGTCATTTAGCATAGAAGGAAGTAGTGAGAAATATTGTAGGAAGTGTGCGAAGGAAGCCATCAGTTTAAAGGTGTGTTGAAGAAGTCATTAAGAGGTGTAATTGTAAAGTTTCTCCCATAGTCTTGGTGAAAGGAAAGTGAATTCAATAACACTTGAAGTACCTCATGGGTGAGATTGTAACAATTTCATGTTAATATTATAATTTACTTTGATATTTCAGATTTGTCATCATTCTGTCTTATCATAGTCGATGGTATTCTTGTGTTATGTTGTTGTTTTGTTTCCAGATTACATCCACCAAACTAAAGGCTGTGCATTAGTAAATAATCATAGCATGAGGAGTTCCGGTGAAGAATTATCATAGTGCTGGATTGGTGATGACATTTTGGTTCCATTGCCTTAGGGACTATTCCTCGTTGGTGGATTTTCTAGAGAGATATTCCCACTTAGTCAAAAATCAATTGGAGGGTAACCTTGTTTTTACTGTGCATAGTAGTTACCATGGTAAAGTCATTTTTGCCATGAATAGTAGTTACCATGGTAAAGTCATTTTTTTTGGGAATAGTATTTCTTTATGAGTAAAGTCACTTTTTACCGTGAATAGTATTTACCGCAGTAACTTCACTTTTTATCGTGAATAGTGTTTACCATAGTAAAGTCATTTTTACCGCAGTAAGTCAAGTTTTACCATAGTTTCTTTGTGGTCATTTCTATTTTACTATAGAAAGGTGTAAAGTCACTTTCTAGTATAGTGATTCCAATTATTTGTGCACATAAGTCTTGTTGATTGTACTTGTGGGTTGGTATTTCATGGTGGTTACTTTTGAAAATGGGAAAGATTCCTGTTTTTTCAACTCAATCTAATGAAGATGCTTCTTCTTTCATTCAAGAGTTTAAATGATCTTGTATTTGTAATGGCCTTATAAGAAGGGAACAATGGACTGAATTTTTTCCTACCTTTTTGGATGGTTTGGCACTTAGGTGGTTTGAAACACTAGGTGATAATGTGAAAAATTCATGGGATTTATTAACTGAAAGTTTTCTTGAAGAATTTGGTGAACAACAGAAATATGCAGATCTCATGATTGATATCACAAAGCTATCCCAAGGAGAGAAGGAGAAGATAAGGGATTATCATGCTCGTGTTCTATAGCTAAGGAGGAAGCTCGATGCCCAGATCCGGAAGGAAGGATTAGCGGATGGGTTGATGAATGGCATGGATAATCTCCTATGTAAGCACTTCATTCTTGGGATGAAGCCAAGAGATCGACAACGAGTGAAGTATGACCACCCAGCTACCATTGAACAAGCAAAGGAGATTGCAAGAAGGCAAGAAGAAAGCATGGAAGAGGAGCCCAAAGAAATTGTTGCTAAAGTAGAGCCTACACCAGCACCTTTGGTCCAGAATCCACAACCACTCCCAGTGAGCACAAATATTTCTCCTAGTACATCTACTAAGTATGAAGATCTGCTCAAAAAGATGGGTCAGTTAACTATTAATCTTCTTCAAGGAAAAGAATTTAGTTCTCAGGGAGGAGATAGAGGTCCAAAAAGAAATATTTTTGAAGTTGTATGTTATGGTTGTTATAAAAAGGGTCATTATAAGTATAATTGTCTAGATAGAGCTTCTACATTTGGTAAAGGAGATAATGATAAAGGAAAAGCACCTATGAATTCTTTTGATGTAGTAGATAAGAGCAGAAATAATGAAGTAGATGTGTTTGTAACAAAAGAAAGAAAGAGAAAAAGATAATCAAGATGGAAATTATCCTAAGAAAATGAAAGGAGAAACTAGTAAGAAACATAGGAGAAAAAAGTTGGGTGTGCGGGATTTTCTCATTTCACAGGGGCAAGGACCATACTCCATCTTGGAAGATCTGTCCAAAAGGCCTGCAAATATTACATATGGTCAACTCTTGGCTATGTCTTCTGAGAAGAGGCGGGAGCTACGAAGTGGACTCAATGCTCGACGAAGAAAGGAGGTTGAGGTCCCTGTTTTGGAGGCAAAGGTGGATCCCTATGCTCCACAAGCTGAGGTATTATGTAATGGTATTTCAATTCATGATGTCTTAGTTGATGGAGGTGCTGCGATTAATGTAATGACCGAGTGCAGTAATGAATATGTTGGGTTTAAAATTGATCACCCTTCAACACTTATGTTAAGGTCATTAAATAAGGGAAAAACTAAACTAGAAGGTGTAGTTTCAAATGTGGCAATATCTGTTATGGGTGTTGTATGTGTGGTAGACTTTCAGGTGATGAAAAATGGTGCTGTTGCGTACTCCAATGTTCTTTGGGAAGACCATGGCTAAGGAGAGTTCATGCAAGAAACTACAGAATGAAGGCTTCATGACACTTGGACGTGGTAGAGAGACGGTGAAGATAAACGTGATCCTTGACATCATAAGGAGAACTGTGGATTCAAGTGATGAAGCGATGATTGGACATCCTCACGATTACTCTAGTACCGGTGAAGTGGACACCTTTGAAGATGAAAAAAGTGAGGTTGATGTTTCAGTCATGGATATCCTTCCAGTCACACCAACTCATGACCCCATAAAATTATCTGAAGAAGAAGTTGATGATCGTCTCCAAAAAATAAAGATTGGTGATGCTATGATGGAGAGTGAGAAGGAATCCTACCTCCAGCTCTTTCGAAGGTACATACACCTATTCACTTTTGATTACAAGGAAATCCGTCAATTAAGTTGGGTAGAACATTCTATTGAGCTGGTAGATGGTGCTAAGCCCATAAAGCAAATGCCATATAGAATGAATCCTAATTTTTCCAAGACTGTAAAAGAAGAAAGCAGATAAGTTGGTTGATGCGGGATTCATATTTTTGCGGAGAATTCGAATGGGTTTCTCCCATTGTGATCTCAATAAAAAGAATGGGAAGCTACGCATTTGTGTTGATTACGGGAAGCTCAATAAGGCAACAAAGAAGGATCATTACCCTCTTCCATTTTCGAGATCAAATCTTAGATGAAGTAAGCGGCTAGGAGTGCTATATAGTTTTCTTTGATGGATATAGCGGCTACAACCAAGTTCGTATAGCAGAGAAAGATCAGCTGAAGACCACGTTCACCACTCCTTGGGGAACGTTTTCTTATAGAGTTATGCCTTTTGGGTTGTGTAATGCTCCTAGCAACATTCCAGCGTTTGATGAATAGGTTGTTCGAACTCTAGATTGGGACCTTCATCGAGTATTTTTGGATGATTTTTGCATCTATGGGAGCAAGTTGGACCACCTGCACCAGATGGAGACAACATTTCAAAGGTTAGATGAAGCACAAACCTCACTAAACCCTACAAAGTGTGTCTTTGGATGTTCTAAAGGCATTTTGTTAGGGCATGTTGTATCCAGAGATGGTATTGGTGCTGATCCTGATAAAGTTTCAAAAATCAAAGATTTACCATTTCCTATGAATAGAAGTAAGTTGAGATCATTTTTAGGCCATGTGGGTTACTATAGAAGGTTCATCAAGAATTTCTCAAAGATTGCATGACCACTAACCCGCTTTTGAAGAAGGATGTTACTTATGAACCAAGAAATAAAGCGCATGAAGCTTTTGAACAACTGAAGGAAGCCCTGGTGTCTTCACCTATTCTAAAGAATCCAGATTGGAGTAAGCCATTCATTGTGTACACTGATGCCTCAGATGCAGCACTAGGAAGTAATTTGAGCCAAAAGGATGAAAATGGGAATGAACATCCAATTTACTTTGGGAGCAGACAAATGAGCAAAGATCTTTGAGGTAAATTATACTTATTCAGAATCGAAAAAAGAGGCTCGCTATCATTTTTCTTTGTAAAGAAGTTTAGAAATTACTTGCTAGGGAAAAAATTTCTAGTTGTAACAGATCATCAGAGCTCTAAAATATATTGTAAATAAGCCTAACCCATCAGGGAGGATAGCAAGATGGATAATTTTGCTACAAGAATTTGAATTTGATATTATAGATAGGCCAGGAAAGAAGCATGTCAATGCAGATGCACTCTCTCGATCCTATGATGGTTTAGGATCATCTTGTGATGATGATGATTTCCCGATGCAACATTGTTATCCCTTGACACAATCCCTAGTGAATACATAGATATTTGGAATTATCTGAATGAATTCAAGTTTCCTGATGGTGCCAATGCAAAGACTAAGAGAAAGATTACTCAAGCCAGTCGTCCATATTCTATTCTGCATGGAGTATTATTTCGAATAGGACCTGATGGATAGTACAAGAGGGTAGTTGGACGTGATCAAGGGAAGGAACTGCTAGAAGAATTCCACAATGGTACATGTGGAGGGAACTTCTCTGGACAACTTACAACAAGAAGGATCTTGGATGCAGGTTATCACTGGCCCACTCTTTTTAAAGATTGTTATAATTATTGTAAGACATGTGATATTTGTCAAACACATGGTAACCGTAAGACTTCATCAGCTCCATTATGCCCTATTCTTCCACTTGGTCCCTTTGAAAAGTGGGGAATAGACATTGTAGGTCCACTTCCAACTACCTCACACCAAAATAAGTATATTGTAGTTGCCACAGATTATTTAACCAAGTGGGTTGAAGCTAGGCCATGAAAAAAGCTTGACTTCCATGGATGAAGTGGCAAGGTTCATATATGAACGCATTGTCACCAGATTTGGTTGTCCATTATAAATTGTAATAGATCAAGGAAGCCACTTCATTAATGAGGTGGTAGAAGCCCTAGTCAATAAGTTTTCTATTAAGCACAAGAAGGAAACAACATACAAGCCAAGCACAAATGGACAGGTGGAACAAATTTTTTTGTGTTGTGTCAAATTCTAGCAAAAGATGCAGCCTTGCAGGTACATAAGTGGGATAAAAGGATTCATGCAGCATTGTGGGCATATAGGGAAACATCAAAGTCGAACAGGATACTCTCCATTTCGGTTGGCCTATGGCATTGATCCATTCTTCCTATTGAGTTTGATATTCCCACCTTTGTGAGAGTTATGAAAAATGAAAGGATGGATGAAAGTGATTCAGTAAAAGAAAGGTTAGTACATCTTCATTTGCTAGAGGAAATGAGGGAAATAGCAAAGGATACAAGCCATAAGAAGAAAATGAAGCAGAAGGAATAATTTGATCAAAAGATCCGTTGGTCTCCATTTCATGTGAATGACTTGGTTCTAGTATATGATTCCAGATACAAAAAAAAGAAGACAGAGAAAATTTCTTCCAAAATGGATGGGGCCCTACAAAATAGCAGCTGTGCATGAAAATGGTACGTACCAACTGGAGGAATTGGATGGCACTCCCATTATGAAATGGGTCAACCATGACAAGTTGAATATTTTCCAAGCACCAGAATAGTCTACTCGAGGACGGAGTAGAAGCTAGAAAGGGGAAGATGTCGACACTAAAATTTTCCTCCGTAATTTCTATTTCATTAATGTATGTATTAGGAATAGGATGTTGTTAAGTATAATTAGTAGTAGCATCTAATAGAAGATAACGGTGATCGTCAGTATGGTGCCGCCAATAATGTGGAGTATGGTAATAGTCAAAGTACAATAGGAATGTTATAAAAAGTAAATATTTGTCGTAAGTGGTCCGGTAATGTTAAAATGTCAAAGTTTGGGTAATTAGAGAAGTAGGGTCTACATGATTAGGAATTAGAAATATTATATTGGTAATAAGGACAAGGAGTGAGGTCATAAATATTTTGTGTATTTTATTTGTAAAAAGTCTAAAAATGTGGAACCCATGTAAAATGATAAGGTTTATCTTATCTTAAAAGATAAGCTTACATGTACAGATAAGAGTTAAGGTATGGAATATGATTTGTCAGAGTGGATTTCTTATCCTATCTTAGAGATAAGATGCATAAGCCTGGAAGTTTTATAAATAGAGAGGCCACCCCCCTCATTTAGCATAGAAGGAAGTAGTGAGAAATATTGTAGGAAGTGTGCGAAGGAAGCCATCAGTTTAAAGGTGTGTTGAAGAAGTCATTAAGAGGTGTAATTGTAAAGTTTCTCCCATAGTCTTGGTGAAAGGCAAGTGAAGTCAATAACACTTGAAGTACCTCATGGGTGAGATTGTAACAATTTCATGTTAATATTATAATTTACTTTGATATTTCAGATTTGTCATCATTCCGTCTTATCATAGTCGATGGTATTCTTGTGTTATGTTGTTGTTTTGTTTCAGATTACATCCACCAAACTAAAGGCTGTGCATTAGTAAATAATCATAGCACGAGGAGTTCCCAGTGAATAATTATCATAGTGCCGGATTGGTGATGACATATCATACACTCTATGGATAGTACTGATTCTATGACAAACACTAGCTAAAATGGTGTCACATTATTCAATAACTTATAAGTTATTCTATATGGTCATAAAAAAATTTAAAATTTTTCATTCGGTCCCACCTTCTTACATCATAAATCTTAGTAATAATTTCACCCAATATTATATTAAATGCTTCCACAATACAATTTTCCTAGAATGGTAGGAAGTTGTTTTATGGTGCATGATCGTGAACTTAAAGAGTAATACCTAAACACCATCATTTAGGAAATGGGTTCCTTAGTCACTTTTCAAAATGTGTGGACATCCATACTGGTTGATAATGCTATCCCATAATAATCTTATAATAGTCACAATTATATACTCTTAAGCTGGGTGCAACATTGAACTAATGAGTGTGGTAATATGTTTTTGTGCTAATGTATCTTTCCCACTACCTATGTGCAACTAGTGAAATCAGACCTACAAAATTAATTTTCTATTTCTCAAATGGTTGTTATGTAGTGAGTGGGTGCAAGGGAATTTCATCATACTTATTTGGTTTTCCCACGTGCTAGTAATCATTTCACCTCTCGAATATATTCCCTTGTTTATTTGAAAAGGTTCTCTAACCACAATGCTACCATAATTTTTTTTTATAGATAATGCATCTATATAGCTGTAATATCCATGTTATATTGCATCCAAATTAAGGGGATTTTTTTAAACAAACCCCTTAATCACAATTAATGCCTTCAATGATTTTTGTCATACATTAATTAAATTCCAACATAGTAAATTTTTATAATTCATCGATAACAAATGATAACCATGTGTAGCTGTAAGGGTAAATTAGATCTACCCAATCCCCTTATATTCACTCTAACCGAGTGAGTATAATTTTATACTTTTCGTAAAAACATTTTAACAGTCTTGAGAACTACATGCAACTCCTAAGTGTCAAACTGGAATACATACAAGCTACAATCCATGCAACATACGACACAACATATTACGGGCATGGTGAACAGATAATATAATAAGATAGCTACACTATTTGACCAAGTTATCAAGCATTTATTCATAGGATTAGTTTCATGACTACACACAAGTCATCAAAACTTGTCTCTGTCACCACACAACCATCTCTTCACAATTATCTAGATCTCATTTCGTAGTATAAGAAATCAATTTTCTATTTTTAAAGTTATAGGGATCGTGACTCGTTATTCTAATCGAAGGGATCATATCAGTCCCATCTTAGGATCCCTTAGGGAGATATAGATGCCATGTAATGAATTTGGTATTACGCACATACTATCCTTCCCATAGCCATCCTAAGATGGAACGGTTAGGAATTCTGTTGATAAGAATGATGATTCTGGATAACTACACTTCATTTAGAAATTTGTTATATATTTAGGCTAAGTAGATAAGATTTCCTTTTGATTATTATGTTTTTCATTGCATCATGTCATCCAATTTACAATAGAGTATTATTATAACTTGTCATGATATCACAACATACCTTTGGTTTCTAACTATAGGTTTACTTAATCGTGTCTCACATTTAAATGATCCAATCACATCCTAGATAGTATTTTTCCAAACTAATAAGTTTATCATTGTATATGAATAGTTAATTTAATCACATTTGTTTGTCTTTTTAATGTTTTGAATGATTTATTTAGTAAGATATGATATTAATATAACATAGTTTATGTTGTACTATTTTTCCATAATGTACTATGATCATTAATGACACCTTGGTTTCATCCATAATGAAACTATAAAATTAGTTATGTTACTTAAAAATATTGAAAACTCATATTGATACAATTTGTTGTTGAAAACATCACTTAATCACTTTCAATTTTTATAGGTACAATAGTGATTTAACATGGTTTTGTCGTATTGTTTTTCCATCTCATACTATGTATATTATAAAAATTATTTCTCATTTCAAATGAAACAATAGAACAAATATACTTGCATATCATATCAATGTTATAAATAGTCATATTATTTCATCCATACTTGAATTAATGAACCAAATAAGATTCGTAAAATAATATCGGTAAATTTAATTAATTTAATTCATACTTTGTTGTGAAAAAACATTAAAAACACATTTATAACTCATAAAAGTGCTACGAAACATCAAGTATATTAATTCTAACTTCATAAGGATAGATCCTTATTTATCGATATGATTACATACAATTTTTTAGAATAGTGCAAATAGGAAAGTTCCTTAAATCAACTGTGAAAATATTACTTTCGCATTACAATGAAATATAACAATTTGGAATGGATTTTTAAACAATAATACATGAAGAAATCATGCATATACAATCCAAGTGATTCACTTCACCATCACTCCATCCTACACAATGTAGGAGAGATAAATGTATACATTCTAGTTCTAGGAATTGACATGATTTATCTTAACACATAATATTATTGTGTTTAATAGAAATAAATGAGTATCTTAAGATTTACTTAACTAATTACTTACAAAATTTGTAATTATTTAATTACATTTACATATCATTGTTTATAAGGAATGACATTTCAAATGAATATATGTCCCAACATATCTGGTTATCAAAAATAAATACATATTTTTAAAATTGTTTGAATAACTGTAATAGAATTACTTAAAACCATGATCGACAATACTCCATTTCATAATATTATATAATAATAATAAAATCAATAGACTAACCTACTTCAATGTTCAAAATTCAATAAAAGTAAATCAAACTAACACTTCATTGCTAAGTAGAGGAAGAAAAACATACTATTCTTGTAATCCTAAATTTCCAATGAGCTTATCGCTATCTCACTCCAAAAAAAGGTCAAAATAGTCGTGAAGGTATGAATGAAATCATTTCTTCAAACTAAGGAGTCAAACAATCATGATAAGTGAATGTAAACTATATAATTAACCATCCATTTCTCAATGGATCAAACCAATAATCAGTTTATTCCTATTAAGGATGAACTAAGTGTTTATAAACAATCAAAGTTACAATGATTAAACCACAATAGTCAATTTCATCCAAAAACCACTAGCACATCATGCTTGCAAACTAAGGAGGATGTAGAATCAACTAGTTAAAGTAACCCAACTCCAGGTGAGCTTTTAAAATTAAGAAAAAATGTATTTTAAACCCACAAGGATGAGCTAAAAAGATGTTATCAACTAGCACAACTAAACCCATATTGGGTTACCTTATTTCATTTTTAAAAACCATATTTAAGACCAAATAAGATGTTGTTCAGGTCATTATTAATATTAGTTAAAATATAATTATTTTTTTCATGGTCGTTCACAAAAGTAAGTAATCGACCAAATCGACCATTATCATCTTTTACAATGATATAAATCCATATTTTTCCATAAAGATAGGCCCAAAAACCAAAAATGTCAAAATTCTATATATTTGTTATTTCCCAGCAAACCCACAATATATTTAACTTTTTAACCCATTTTTTAAAGATATCATACAACAATTGATGAAAAACTGTAGATTTATAACCATTTAAACACAAGCAAAAATCCCAAAAATCAATCTAATATCAACAAGCTCAAATCAAGCTATTAAAAAATCTAAAGCATTATTTTAATGTAAGATTGCAAACCAAAATTTCCTTTAAAATTTTCTTCAAAACAAAATTTTAAAATGACCCAAAACACATTTTCAGAGGTGGAAAGTATCTGAATCAAACTCAAGCAAAATACCCACTTCCAAGTCAAATTTATTAGTCTCAAATCAAGTTAGAGAATAAAAACGTTTTCCTTTTAAAGTCCATTAAAAAACAACAGACCCAGAATGATAAAATAACAAAAAAAATCAGATTTAACTTCATACACAAAGACCCATTTCTTAGCTGCAATTTCCTACCATTTTATTTCCAAATTTTCATAATAAGAAATGAAAACAGCCCAATTTTAAACACTAAGGAAACCCAAAACATATTCATTAATTTCATACTAAAAACAATAAGAGTGCAAGTAAAATAATTCATGCCTGGAAGTGATTTTTCCCTGTCATTTATTTTTCCTATTTTCTCCACAAACCTACAACTCGCATTTAAAGAAAAGGCTCCCAAATTTTCCACAACAATAAGAATAAAACAAACTTTTCCATTTAAACATGTATTAAAACTTGCATGTAGCCACCTAAAAATTTCTCCCACAAATAAATCATGTAACTCACATACCAAAACCACCACAAAAACAAAAATGCATATGGAAGAATGAATGCATGCCTTGGCTTGCTTAACAACATTCCACTTTCCCCAAAAATTGTGCATGCTTCATTAAATGCCATTAATAATTGACAATCCTCTTAGTTTCCCTCTGTTTCCTTTAAATACTCGAAGAAATGTGTATGGTGTTCAACTTACCATCTTACATGCAATGTTTGGTCTAAGACCAATTCAATTTATTTAATCATTAAAACTTTTAAACCTTATCCATCCCTTTGCAAAGTCATATGGTCAATGACCATTGTTTTATTAACAATAAACAACAACAATAATTTTTTTAATCCCCTCATGTTCCAAGACCATTATCCAAGTGAATAAACAATTATCATTGCATTATGGTCTAAGACCTTAATAAACAAACAACTTTATTTGTTACCTCAGTCTACGATCATTTTAAATATAACTTAAACATAATAATCTTTACTCTACAATTTAGTATACAATACAAACATTATAAACTGATAATCAATAACATTTCACTTATTACCTTATAAATGGTCCATGACCATGGCTCTCAATCTCAAGCAGGTTCTACCTTGATATTACAACATTTGAATTTTGGTGCATGGCTTATATTAAATTCAACTACATCCTTCTAGTTGTAACACTTACCTACTTTATATACCCTTATTCTCTTCAATAAGATCTAAGCTTGTTCACATTATTTTATACCTCCCCTGCACCTAAGGATCTCCAAGGCACACATATTCCCTATAAAATGACATACTCACATTCACAAAGTTAGCTATCAACCTTTTCCTTACAATCTCATAAGTCAATAGACCATTTTATGGGTGCAACATGAAGGAAGGTAATTATGTAACTTGTGACAGAGTTCTCAGCTCCTAAATCATCAGTTTCATTCCCTAATATGTTCCCTCAACCTTCCTTGGATCTTCTTAATCAAATTTACCTTAGAGTACTCCTACTTACCTTGTTTTTCCTTTTGCTCACTAGGACCAATGTGTCCAAACGTGATATCTGAGACTCCACGGATCTCTACTAGGCCTCTTAGGACATCTCATCTAACTCAAAACAAGATGATTAGACTCATTTCCACAGTCATATCCCTTTGGTTCACCTAAAATATCATTTAATCCATTCTTTCTTATAGCCTTCTATGCAAAAACTGAGTTGGATCTCTAATTTGACTGAGACAACTAACCAAGAAAATAGATGATTTAGAGACCCTTTATGGGGTCCTTAAATATGCCCAAAACTTCACTATATGTTCCTTTGTATAAATTTCTACTTCCTTTGTAATGGAGCATGTAAATTAGGTCTCATTAGCCCTTGTAATTATGATAGTGGTACTTCTAGGGATGATCTTACCTGAGAAATGGTTGGAACACTTCTGGGAGGTCCTCAACATACTCTCTCTTCAAATTCAGATCCTGAATCATTGGTTTGTTCAATCATGCACCTCAATTCTCCCTTTTCTGTGCATGTACAGTCTACAATACAAAACATATTATAACTTTTACCCACGTGTGAGTTAGAAATTGATATTTCACACTCTACTCCTTTCTAAAACAAAGATGCTCCAAAAGTTTCATCAGAATTTGATGGTTAGAATTTTAGATATGTCTTTCCCTAGTTAGGGCCCGAGAGCACATAATTCAAGCTATAGGACAAATTTCAAAGTTTCAAAAGCTACAAAAAATTGGAGACACTTATTTTATCCTCCTTCAACTCCCCATGCATTCACAAAGATCTACAACCTCTCCCATGGTGACTAGTATACTTTCACCTCTCGGCCTAGAACAGAGGGTTCAATATAATTCATATAAAACAACAATAAACATATAAACCAGAAGCTCTATTACTTGAAACACAAATATAATATCCTATTATTAATTTCAAGCCTTCATTACATTCTTTTTAATCAGATTCAATGATTTCATTTCTCGAATATCTCCCCTCTCTCCTCTACATTAACCTTCTCATATGCATATCCAACTCCCTTGAGGGCACAACTACATGAATAAACATAGAATAAGACTAAACAATATCCCCTAAATCTCTACAAGTCATCCACACTCCTATTATGGCTCATATTACAATGGTATAACCTTGATTAGGTAGAAAAACAACTATTTCATTCTCTCCTACCCTTAATTTACACCCTCAACTTTACTTTTACAAACATATTCAATTTGATACTCATTTACTCACTCCCATACCTAGGAAAACATGTTTAAATGGTATCATATGACCTTATTTCATTTATCCCTTGATGCTCGTGCATCAAATTTAAACATTTTACAAATAATGACAACACTTCAACCAATAATGAGTTAATTCAAATAATTATCTTGAACGATGATAACCAAAAAGTGATAATATAACAAATCCAACAATCACCATCACACTATAATGCTATCAAGAAGATGACTTATTAAAAGAAAACAATCATACAAAGGTAATGGTTGCACACATATACATATATGCTTATATATGCATCTATATACATATATGTATATGTTTTTACATATACATTTATGTATATATTTGTATATATAATAATATAAGTATAATTATTAACTCAAATTTGAAACTTAATTTAGTCATCAACCATCAAACATAGGGAAAAAAATCCATTTAATTGTTGGGTGTGACATACATCCCCTTAAAGAATCATTGTCCCGATGATTTTACTTAATGCAATCAAAAATATCAAACGAAAAAATCAGACATCATTATAAAATAAAATAAATTTATATTTTCATAAAAAAATTTTTTTTTTCAAAATTTCAATCAATCAAAAGTCATAAAACTCGGTGTATACAACCTTATAATAATTTTTTTAATCAATCGTTAATATAACAAAAAATTGTCATTACGATCATCATAAGTATCTAGTAATGAATAACAATTCTATATCAAATAGCCAAATAAAAATTTTATTCACTGAAAAAGATAAGAAAATGTTATTTTTATTTCATCCAAACTCTCCCAAGTTTTACTATCTTCAGTATATTGATCCCATTGGACCTTACATTGAGATATATATTTATTTTTGAGTTGTAACTGTGAGTTTCTTGCACTCTAATTGGTTCCACCATGATGATTATCAGACTGAATCTATAAAGAGTTATAATTTATAAAACATGTTATATCGATACATACTTTTAAACAATTAAATATAAAAAACATCATGCATTCTAGACAATGTGGGTGGTAATACTAGTCGATATGTCATTAGACTTATAACTTCAAGGATTTTGAAGGTCCCAAATATCTAGGTGTTAATTTGGAAGACTTTCCAAACGTGATTGAGATATTTTTGGGTTTCACCCTTAAGAATAATTTATCTCCTTGCTCAAATTTCCTATCAACTCTTTTCAGATTTGCATAGCTTTTCCACCTATTGGCTGCTTCCTTCAACCGATCACGAATGAGATTCACTTGATTTTACATTTCTATTAACATTCCCGAATAATACCTCTTTTTCCTCCATGCTATCTTATATGATAAGAGTTATACACCTTCTCCCATACAACGCTTCAAATGGTGACATTTTTAGTGAAGAATGATAAGTGTTATTATAGGAAAATTCAACCAATGGAAGATATTCTTCCCATATCTGTATTGCTAATCCATGCAATACATTATGAGAATATCCTCCATAACCTGGTTAAATATTTTCATTTGACCATATGTTTCTAGATGGTATATTGAACTAAAGTTTAGTTTTGTTCCCAAAGCTGAGTTTAAAGTTTTCCAAAATTGAGAGGTCATTCTAGGATCCTTGTCAGAAATAATCAATTACAAAACCATGCAATCTAAAAATTTCATGCAAAAACCATTTTTCAAGTATGAGTGAATCATCCTTTAGATTACATGGTATGAAGTGAGCTACTTTAGTCAGTTTATCAACCACTACTAAAATCATGTCATGCTTTTTTTAGACATTGGTAGTCCTTGCATGAAATCCATGCTAATTACTTGTCATTTGTAATGTGGAATGCTATGAGGGTACAATGACCAACATGATGCATGTGCTCTGCCTTAACACGTTGACACTCAAGACAATGAGAAACATAGTTCGTCATGTCTTTTTCATTCCTTTCTAGAAATATTGTTGTTTTACATTAGCCAATAGTTTCGTCACTTTGGGATGTCTAGAATAAGGAGCATCATGAAATTCCTTCATGAATTTTGTTCTAAGGTCATTTCCCAAAGGAACATAAACTCTGTTTTTGTATCTCAAGACTCCTTCATTATCAAACTTAAAACCTTCATACCTCCTATCATTTGGATCTGTTGCTAACACAACTTTTACATGATGATAATATGAATTAGTTTGCATTTGTTTCATTACTTAATATTTAAATTGTGTTCGATGGTTATAATAGTGAAACATGCTTCCTATGACTCAACACATCAACCACACAGTTCTCTTTTCCTTTAATGTAACTTATGTCAAAATCATATTGAGATAAAAACTCAAGCCACCTATAATGTCTTGCATTCAAATTAGGTTGCGTAAAGATATATTTTAGCCCCAAGTGGTATGTTTTCAGTTCAAAAGGATTTCCTAACAGCTAATACCTCTAAAATTGTAAGACATAAACTATGACAATAATTTATAAGTCATGAGAGCATAGTTCTACATGTGCACCTTCAACTTTCTGCTCTCATAAGAAATCACATGATCATTTTGCAAAAGTATTCCACCCAAACCTTCACCAGAGGCATCAGTTACCATGGTGAAGCTTCCATTGGGATCTAGAACCTTCAAAACATGTGTTTTTGTAAGTTTTTCCTTCAACATATTAAATGCTATTTCACACTTATCATTCCATAAAAATTTATTGTCCTTTTTCTGCAAGGAGGTTATTGGTGCAACCACTCTAGAGAAATATTTCACAAATTTTCTATAATAACTAGCCAACCCCATAAAGCTTCTAACTTCATGTACATTCTTAGGTGCTGGCCATTCAATTATGGATTTGATTTTTGATGGGTCAAATGAAATCCCATCTTTATTGATTATGTGCCCAAGGTATTATACTTCATTCTAATAAAAAGAACACTTTAAAATTTTGCCATACAATTTTCTTTTCCTAAGCACATCCAACACTATTCTCAAGTGTTCATTATGTTCTTCCATGTTCTTAGAATAAATTAGAATGTTATCTAAGAAAAATCGAAAAAAAAATCTAGATATTCCTAAAAAATATTGTTCATTAAGTTCATGAATGTAGTTGGTGCATTAGTGAGTCCAAAAGGTAACACTATAAACTCATAATGCCCGTATCTTGTTCTGAATGTTGTATTATGAATGTATTCATCCTTTATCCTTAGTTGATGATAACCATATTAAAAATCAATCTTTGAATAGATAAATACATCTCACATCTGATCGAAAAGGTCATCAATCCTTGGTAAAGGATATCTATTCTTAATAATGGCCTTGTTAAGCATGCAATAATCGATGCATAGTCTTAACATGTCATCCTTCTTCTTAACAAATATGACCGATGCTCCCCAAGGAGACACACTCGGTTTAATTATTCCTTTAGACAATAATTCATGAAGTTATGATTTTAGTTCAACTAATTTGGTTGTTGTCATTCGTATGGTGATTTAGATATCAGTTTAGTACCAAGTTTGATATCGATGGTGAAATAAAACTCACCTCTAGAGGAAGCCTAGGTAATTCCTCTAGAAAGACATCCCTATACTCTTGTAACAATGGATAATCCTCCAAGAAAGTCTTACCTTCCTCACTAAAATAAAAAATCTTTATCACATACAACATATAACCCTTATTTTTAGCTTTCTTGAGCTACATAGTAGAAATCTACCTTACTTCAAAATTCCTTTTATGCCCTATATGCTTGCTATTTTCTTCATATCATCTAAGCATTCTATTTGTTTTTCAAAGAAATATACAATTTCTTTATGTTGGGACATCCAATTTACACTAATAATAATGTCATAGGACCCTAGAGGAGCTATGTATAGGTCCATTTATGTGGTGAAGTTAGGTAACTCCAATGTTGTGTCAAATAGACATTGGTCTATAGTTTGAACAACATTATTCCCATATTGTATAGTCCATGTATTTTTCATATAACTAGCTTTCTTATTCAATTTTTAGCTAATTTACTAGAAATGAAGCACTTTCGATTGCACTGGTGTCAAATAAAATAGTAATAGGAAGTCCATACAACTTACCTGACACTTAAATATGAGTAGCTTATTTATCATCTTAGTGGTTAGCCACTGCAACGTGAATCCTTTGTTGTTGTTTTCTCCCCTAATTCTTCTAGGGACATTTATTAGCATAGTGGTCACCACCACATTTGAAACATCCAACAAAAAGGTATTTTCTTTTCAAATTTATATCATTTGCTGCAACATTATTCTTCCCATTTCTCTTTGCATTTGCAATAGGTTTAGCTGTTGTGTTATTTTTACCATTCTTTGTTTTTTTGCCAACCTTCTTCCACCATGTTTTTTAGACCTAATAATGAAGAATGTGATCTCAAGCTCTTCTTTCACTTTTCATCCATATGAGCAGAAATTGCTTGTAGCTTCTTCTCTTTCCTAATGGCCTTCTCAAATACAACTTCCATAGTAGAAGGACCATGCACATCTACTTCACCTCCAATGATGGGGTTCAACCCCATAATGAATTTACGTATTCTAAATTTTTCATCCTTTTGATACTATGGTACATACTTCAACAATTTGGTGATTTTTTCCCAATATTCAGTCACACTTAGTTTACCCTGAGTTAGGTTTTGGAACTCAAATTTTTTTGGTCAAAGTATAGCTGTGGTAACCAACATTGAGGAAGTAAAATTTAAATTGTTCCCAAGTGATACTAGTTGTATCAACTCCTAACTCCATCTTACGGTTGTCCCACCATGAAGATGCTTCATTGGAGAGCTGAAATACACCCCAAATTTCCTTGGTTTCTTTAGAAAAGTCTCTTATCTTGAAATATTTTTCCATTTTACTCATCCAGTTCTTAGCTCCATCTCCCAAGGTTGTTCCATAAAACTTGGGGTAGATGGTCCACTTGATATCTCTTGACAGTTCAACTACCAAGTGGGCCCTTTTGTTTTCTGGTTGATTTCTAACATTAGGATTCCCAACATTAGGTTATTCTTCCTCCTTTTCTTTAGATTATTAGACCTCGATTTCTTCTTCTTCATTATCACCCACAACATGCTTCTCTAAGGAAGCTACTTAGTTTCGAGTGTCTTGAAGAAGTGCTAGGATTTCATATACCTTTTGGGCTATTGCATTTTCATCATCATTGTTTTCCCTTCTCATAGCCATCATATTCTATTAAACAAAAATAAGATGTTCTGTTAGTGTATGATCCCATTAAGTCCAATAAATGATATCCTTCAACTCTAATACCAAAATGTAACACCCATGTTATACTTCATCCAAATTAAGGGATTTTTAAACAAACCCCTTATTCACAATTAATGCCTTCAATGATTTTTAGCTTGCAGTAATTAAAATCCAACATAATAAAATGTTTACAATCCATATGATAACAAATGATAACCATATGCAGTTGTAAGGGTCAATTAGATCTACCTAATCCTACTTATCTTCACTCTAACCAAGTGAATATAACTTGTATACTTTTGGTTCAACCCTTTTAACAAATATTAAGAACTATATGTAACTCCTAAGTGTCAACCTGGAATACATACAAGATACAATTCATCCATAATATGACACAATAGGCTAGGGGCATAGTGAAGAGACAATGTAATAAGCTATCTATGCTATTTGTCCAAGTTATCAAGTGTTTCTTTACAAGCTTAGTTTTAGGACTGCACTCAAGACATCAAAACTTGAATCTGTCACAACATAACCATATCTTCACATTATCCGGATCTCATTTCATAGTATAATAAATTAAGTCTCTATTTTTGAAGTTCAGGGAATCATGAATTGTTATTCTAATCAAAGGGATCACATTGGTTCCA
The DNA here is from genome assembly GCA_018340775.1 of Taxus wallichiana var. yunnanensis. Classification (NCBI taxonomy): domain Eukaryota; kingdom Viridiplantae; phylum Streptophyta; class Pinopsida; order Cupressales; family Taxaceae; genus Taxus; species Taxus wallichiana. Next base: position 367,874,331 of record CM031242.1, on the reverse strand, counting down.
TATTAGGATCCCTATGGGAGATATAGAGACCACATAATGAATTTTTTCATTACCTACTCATATCCTTCCCACATGGTTAGGGATTCGTTAGGAATTGATAAGAACGATGATTCCAATTCATTTAGAAACTTGTTATCTACTTAGGTTAAGTAGATACTATTTTCTTTTAATTATGTTGTTTTTCATCATATCATGTCATCAATTTCACAATAGAGAATTTTAGTAACTTTTCGTGTGACTAACTTTAATGAGTATCTCTTGTCATAATATCGCAACATACCATTAGTTGTCAAGGATGGTTTACTTAATCACGTCTCACGTTTAAATGATCCACTCTCATCCTAGTTAGTATTGTTTCAGTCTCATAAGTTTATCATTGGATATAAATAGTTCAATTAATCACATTTGGTCATCTTTTAAATGCATTGAATGACTTATTTATTAAGGCATGATATTAATATAACATAATTTATGTTATACTATTTTTCCATGATGTAATATGATCATTAATGACACCTTGGTTTCACCCATAATGAAACGATATAATTAGTTATATTACTTAACAAATATTAACAACTTATATTTATATATTGTTGTTAAAAAAAAAACTCAATCACTTTCAATTTTAATAACGTATAATAGTGATATAACATGGTTTCATGATATTATTTTTCATCTCATACTATTTATATTAGAAAAATAATTTCTCATTCAAAATGAAACAATAGAATATATATACTTGCATATCATATTACTGTTGTAAATAGTCATATTCTTTCATCCGTAATGAATTAATGAACCAAATAAAGTTTCGTAAAATAACATATTTAAATTTGATTAATTTAATTCATACTTTATTGTGAAAATAACATTAAAAACACCTTTATAACTCACAAGAAGTGTTACAAAACATCAAGCATATTCATTCTAACTTCATAAGGATAGATCCTTATTTTCCAAAATGATTACATACAATTTTTCAAAATAGTGCAAATATGCAAGTATTATTGGGCACTAGTTCTATGTAGTTGTCATTAATGACAAATTTAATTCATTTAAAAAGGAGTTTAGGTGGATTAGGCATCTCCATGAGGTTTCACTCATTATAAAACATGAAGGTTGATTGATAATGTCTAATTTTGTTGTCATGACATGGTGTCTTAGTCAACATACATGATTCTTGAGGCTTGGTCAAGAAAGCTAGGTGTTATATGTGAGCTCCAAAGGTTTTCAAAGGATTCCATGAGGTATTACATGGTCAATATGTTATGTCATGTGTTAATGAGTTTATTAAAGGTTAATAAGGCCGAGTTCATGAGATTCATGTGTTGAGTCAAGTCATTCCATGCCTAGTCCTAGACCTAACATGATTAGATGGTGTGGAAACATGAAGTATGGAATAAATCAAGTAAATAAAAGCATGGTAAATGTGTTTTTAAATTGTATGATAGATGTAGAAGATGTATAAGGTCAAGTTTCAGGTATATAGGGCATCTTTGAAGGTCCTTTGAAGCAAATACATTGAGACAAGGCAAGGTATACATGATAATGTCATGGTGTCTAGAATATTTCAAAGGTTGAATTGCATGGATGATAGTAGGAAAATAGGAAAGAGGTTATTACAATGATATGGGAAAATTTTGAGGTCAAGAGTCAAGTAGGAAAGAAAGAAAGAGTGCTTTTTACTTTATCGAGCTCTAAAAGTGTAAATCCTAGCTCGATAGACAAGTTCCTTTTCTCACCCATATGTGTGTGGAATGTATGGGTTCCTAAGTATTTGGGGATGTTTTTCATGGAACTAAGAATATTTTGTAAGAATAATGAATTCATTTGCACGTTAGATCTTTATGAACAATTGTTAAGAAGTGAAGTAGGTCCGAAACCCTCCCAAAACCCTATGCCTAGATTGACAGGAAATAAATGCATGATATGGGAATAAAATGAATTGGTAAATATAATGTGATGATTAAGGGTTGTAGAGGGCTCTTCATGGCTCCTATTGGTGGTAATTTTGTGTTCCGGTGTCTTGGCAATTTAAAGAACAACCCTTGTTTTGTGGAGATTTGTTGTTTTATAGTTGAGTTGAAGGTTTCATGGTGAGATACTAATTTTATAGATACCTTGGGAGGTGTGATAAATTACCATTAAATTTTTTAGATAGGTTCAAAAGAGTAAAGTGGAGTAATAAGTCTTCAAAGTGTGCCTCTTTGCTTTTGGCCTAATGTAATCAAAACTAGTCATGATGAACAAAAGATGTTGTTGGTGGTAAAACTTGCACCCATGTATGAAGCTGGAAGAACTAAGTCATTTGAGAAAATAATGGAACCATATCTAAGTTGTGGGACCTTGTGTGCTTGAGATGGATCTTTGGAGAAGGCTAGTTCCTCTATCTATTTCTATTGCTACTACTACTCCTAATGTTGAAAGGGAAAAATAAGATAACAATGCCAAGGGACCATGGATAAAAGGATAATAGAAAGAAAAACTAATCTAAGGAAGGAGATAACACCAGAAAAATAGGGATGGACACTATTTGTTCTGAGTGAAAATGAAGGGAAAGGTGTGAAAGAAGGCTAGGCACGTGTAGCACAACTAAGACACATTTACCATATCAGTTTAATTGAACACAACTAAAAATAGAACTACAAGGGACATAGAATGACACAACAAGCACACAATGCAAAAAAAGAAAGGAAAAAGAAAATAAAAACACACTTAGGATAAAGAATAGTAATAAAAAAATTCTTCCATTACTTCCAAAAAGGCACAAATTGTTATAATGGTGAAAGAGGCCGATATGCACATGCACAAGCCACATATAGAGGTTTGTGACTCAGAAATATGGAAATATGAAGTCCTTAGAAAAGTTCTTAAGGATCCAAAGTGTCCAACATTAATAATGAGCCCAAATCTTACATTTATAGATGATCCATGGAAGAAGAAGAAAGAGGAGGGAAAACCCAAATTTTGAAATACAACCACCAACAAAGAAGCATTTAATGCATAAAAATCCACTTAAATCATCAAATACATTTCCCAAATACATGGCATTTTGGAGAAGGAGGGTGGATTAGATCAATTGGGTAGTTGGAGTAATTAGATCTACTCATTAATGCCTAGAAATACATTTTCCCATTTCTCACCTACTAGATCTGCCAATAATTTGAATTTGAATATCTAGCACTTTAGCCTATGTCAACAACTATCAATTGAGACTAGAACGTGCCAATCGAAGATTTGTAGAAAAATATATGGTTGTCAGAATATTTTTAGAGTTTTTTACACACGCAAGACATGTGGCATGAGTAGATTGGATGAAAGGATGACCAACTATGCAAATGTTCTTGTCGTTTATGGCATGTGTCACTCATTAATTTTTTTGTAAGGATTTGACACCTAGATGGCATGCTTTGATAGGTTATGTGTGGCATACTCAATGTCAGAATGATGTGCATGACATACCAAGGAATGACAGAGAGGAGGGTACAAAGGGTATGTGTGTGGAAGAATGAGGTGAGAGGGAATGACATAAGGAATGCAAACGTAATTACACGAGGAGGAAATGGGAAAATTGGTGAGTGGAGAATGTATGGTCAAGGCACAACTATTATAAGGTAATGTGTAGGGTGCATGAGAGGGACATGGACTTAGCTGATTTGAAGCAAGTGCAAGGCATGCATGCATGATGAATAGTTAGGAAGAATTCAAATGCACAAAAGATGCGTGCAAGGTAAGAGTGGAACAAAGAGGAAAAGGAAAATGGAAAAGGGAGAAGGGGAAAGGGGAAGCATGCAAGGGCACGTAAGGAAATAGTGACCAAGTGAATGTGCTAAGGAGAAACTTGAGGTTTGTGCCACTTGTAATGAATATATTTGAGTTAGAATATGTATGTAAGTTATCTAAATAACTAGGAGAGTTATTTGGATAATAGTTTTGGTGACTTTTGGGGCCATCTACCTACTAGATGAAGGAGATCAAGTAGCCTAGAGAATCCATTGGGCATGAATTCTACTATGTAATCATGAAATTATGATCTTTAGCTTTGAAGAATTTCTCTTGAAGTCACTTGAAGGATCATTTCTTGACTCTATTTGAATCCTGCAAAATGCTAAAAGAAGACCGACACCTAGAAGAAAAAGAAGAGCGTGCATAGAAGCACGTGAGAAGAAAGAAATATGTACAAATAAAAATGTGCACGTAGTACACTTAGAGGAATTTAAACTACTCTAATATATACAAAATGATGTAGAAAACTTAATGGAAGGGTTTGAGATAGATCCCATTTATTGGGATTTGCAACAGCGTGCCTCCATCAAGATGAGTTAACTCGAAAGATTTAGCCTCCTTACATGAACTGATGATATATGGGCCACTCCAAAGTGCATCAAACTTTGAATGGCACCCTGGTTTAGCTCTGTTAGCATCCCATTTCAAAACCAAGTCCCCAAATTTGAAAGCTTGAGGCCTAGACTTTCTATCAAACCATTTCTTTGTTGCTTTTTTGATGTTGTTCAACTTGATCATGGTAGAGTTCCTTGATTCTTCAAGATTAACTAGCTCTGCCATTTTGATTTCTCTCTGGTCTATGCCTTGAGCTCTAGTTGTTGGGAAAGCACCAATGAGTTTAACTCAATGTCAAAGGAAGGGTAGCCTCCTTGCCATATGAACAAGCTTGTAAGGAGAAGTTCCTATTGATTTTTTAACTGTGATTCTATCTTCCCAGAGAGCGTGTGAGAGACCTTTGTATGCCACTTTCTTTGGCTGATGTTCATTGTGCACTTCATGATATTGATCATGTTCTTGTTTTTGAATCTGCCAAACCATTTCCTTGAGGGTAATAGTTGGAAGAATTCTTTTGATAGATGCTAATATTTAGAGACCAATCAGTTATTTTAGTGCCAAGGAAGAATTTTGCATTATTAGAGATAATGGTTTGAGGAATGCCAAACCTTGTGACTATACCTTTGAGAAAGTCAAGGATGACTGACTCGGTTGATTCCTTGAGCGTGACATCTTCTATCCATTTGGTAAAGTAGTCTATAGCTATCAACACCCATCTATGTCCAATGCTTGAAGGTGGATTGATCATGCCTATGAAGTCGAGACCCCATTGCACAAAAGGATGATCCACTTGGATTGGTCGGAGGAAGTGTTGTCAATCTCTTCTTTCCTACAAAGAAAAGTACATTCTTGCATTTTGTGACCCACTTGTGTGCATCTAAAAATAGAGTAGGCCAAAAGATACCTTCCATTATGATTTTCATTATTGTAGTCTTGACAAAAAGTGTCCACCAGAGAATCCATCGTGAAATTTTTCTAACACTTTTTTTAGTCTGTGTGCCATTGATACACCTTAACAACATGCCATCAAGATTCTTTTTGAAGAGAAGTCCATCAATCAAAACATAAGGGATAGATTGTAACCTTAGATGTCTTCTCTTTTCCTTGTTTAAGTCAAGAGGGTATGCGCCCTCAGAAAGGAATGTGATCATGTCCTTCATCCAGTCACACACACTAGGATCTATATTCTGCTCAAGTTCTACGTGTGGGAGAGCTTCATCAAGAAATAATGAAGTCTTAGATTCATTGTGTGCATCCTCAACAAGCTACTTGTAGAGCACACTACCTCTTACCAACTTTGTGGCTTTGATAGTCACATCATACTCCATGATTTTGGTCACCCATCATGCTCTCTTTTCACTGATTTCTACTCCCATGATGAAGTCTCTAACAGAAAGAGTGGGAGACTAACACCTTGATATGATTTAGTTAGCATACTCTTGAATTTCTTGAGTGCACACATGATGGAAGAAGACCTACTTTTCCATGTGACTATATTTTAATTCATAATCCTTCAACATCTAGCTAAAGAAATCCATTGGTTGTTTTATCCCTTGTTCATTTTCTTGTGTTAGAACAACAACAACACTTGCATCAATGCCATAAGCATAAAGGATGAAATCCTTGGAATAATATGGGTTGATGAGTGTTGGCATGCAAAAAATCTCTTGCTTGATTTTTTGAAGCTTTCCTTTCCTTTTACTATCCATCTAAAAGTTATGTCCTTCTTGAGCATGAGGGTGATGGCCTGAACTAGTCCTGTAAAGTTAGGAATAAAACGCCTAACAAAATTGATTTTTCGAGGAAGGACTACAAGGCCTTTTTGTGTGCTGGTAGGGAAAGAGCAAGGATGGCTGAAACATGCTCAGGATCGATTATTATGCCATCCTTTAAAAAACCACATGGCCTAAGAGCTTGCCCTGCCCCACTACAAAATTACACTTCTTGGGGTTAAGAGATACCCTAAATTTTTTACATCTCTCAAATACTTTCTCCAGTGTGTTCCATGTGATCCATGCTCTACTTTGAGAAGATTGTAATGTCATCAAGGTAAACCAAGATGAACTCATTGATGTAACCTTTGAAGGTAATGTCCATGGCATGCTGAAATGTTGCACCTGTGTTTGATATACCAAAGGGCATCTTTTGATACACATATGTTCCCCACTTGGTTGTAAATATTGTTTTGAATTGATCCTCTTCCTTGACTAGGATCTGATTGAAGCCAGAGTATCCATCCAACATTGAGAATATTTACGTGTGGCCACAGTCTATAGAATCTACTCCATTGAAGGCAAAGGATAATGATCCTTTAGAGATGCCTTGTTCAAATCTTTGAAATCAACACAGATTCTGATTTCACCATTCTTCTTGTGCACTGGAACTAGATTCGTGACCCAGGTAGAGTACTTGATGGGAAAAATAATCTTTACCTCAATGATTTTGGATAATTCCTTTCTCATGAGGGCTCTATCTTTGGATTGATTGGTTGCTACTTTTTTCTTGATGGGCTTGATACTAGGATCAAGGTCAATGGAGTGTTGAGAAACACTTGGATCAAAACCTTTGAGGTCTTCATACTCCCATGAGAAGATATCACTTTATTTTTGATGAGAGAGAGATGAAGGCCTATTTTTCATCATGCACACAAGATTTACTTGAGAAATAATTCTTTTCCACATGTAATAGTGACTGGGAGTAGTCTTCTTACACGGCGTGCATATACTTTTCTTCACCCTTGAACTCATCATTAGGGATAAACATTTTCTCTAAGGTGACCAGCCCTTTAGGCAACTTGTTTGTCTTCAGTTATATTACTTGGTCACCATAGCTATCATGCAAATCAGCTTGCATACTTGATGAGAACTCAACTTCATTCTGGATGAACTGAGATGATCTACACATCACTTTCAAACACTTTCTAGTTTGTGTTTTATCTAGAATGGATGGTATAATCACCATCTTAATGTTGAGTGTTTCCTTTGATAAAGTCCTCAGCAGGAGAGAACTACAAACCAAGCATGACCATTTGATCAAACTTCCTTATTCATTTTGTGGCACCACCTACAGATTTAGAGCATCAAAAATCTCTCAAGGAGGTCCCAAAATCTATGTTTATAAGCTTTGAGAAGATTATTATTTTTCATGACACTTGTTGGTGACTTAGTGGATAACCAATTATGTATCCCCAAAGATCTGCAATGCCTTAATCTTCTTCTTTTTCAAGCAATAAGTAGACCATGCACCAACACCTCATACTCTGCCACATTGTTAGAACATGTAAACTGTAACCTATGCATGAAGAATAATTTCTCATCCTTAGGGGAAATGAGAATGAATCCTTCTCTCGTGTCCATTTCTTCTTTTAGATCCATCAAAGTATAACTTCCATAGACTAGGTTCTCTTCACTTTTCTTGAGTACATGTGGCAAAGCACAACTTCTTCTTCAAGAATGTAGTAAGTACCAAGCCCAATTTCATAAGCTTCCAAATCTTTAACATATGGGTCAAATTTATGGTGCCTCTCCACCCACTCATCAAGTACTAGATCAAGAATAAAAGGTGGAAGAGGTTGCTCTTAGAAACTAAAAGCTTGTTCTTCTTGGATTAAATAGTTGGCTTGGAGAGGGGATGGGACATATGACTCTACATGATAGGAAAATATTGGCTCAGCTTGTATGGTAAACTGGGTACCATACCTTGTCTTGAGTAACATATGAGACCAATCAAAAGACAAGTAACCACCCACTTTAGTAGTAAAATATCTTGACAAACATAAGGAAAACAAAGGGGGTAGATCAATGATTGACACATCTTGAGTTATTGTTAGACTTGGACATGCATGGAGGGTTAACTCAAGATCCTTGATGATTCCTAGGGTAGTGAAAATTGAACCATCAAGTTGTAGGACTCCTTTTGTAAGGGGCTATACTTAAGACCTAAGACATCAACAATTTTCTTAGGCATGAAAAAAGTACTAGCACCTGAGTCAATCATATAGTTATGGACAAGATGTTTTCCTATGATCAAAGACATATAGAAGGGTGGGGTTTTAAAACTTTACTTACTTTCTTCTCCTCTTCTTGGAAGATATTGACAAAAGCACATGGATTTTGTGAATAGTTGGATATGTGTGTGGAAGTTGGGCCAGAGCTTCATGCAATAAGTCGTGCTAGGATGGAATGGTTAGGGCATCCCACATTGTAACATTTATGTTTGTCTTCTTCATCTAGTCCATAATGCTGAATGGAAAACCCATTGACTTGTGCATTTGAGGAACAACAACATCCTTTCTTGGTTGCTTTTGGGTACAGAGACATAGGAACCTTAGCTAGTGTAGAGGCTTGACCTACCAAAGGAGGGGCACACACCACTTCAGGAGGATATTTTCATGGAGCCTCATGTAGGAACTTGAGTGATTTTACTACTGGATGTCTTAGTTGCTTCCTTTTACTTTTGAGGGTCTGCTTGTGTTGTTAGAATTGTGACTACGAGCTAGACTCGAGAATTCTCTTCTTATATCTTGTGTTGTCCGTAACTTGGGCGTGTGGTTTTCTTGTATCCTCTATGGTTGATTACACAAAAGTCCTTAGTGCTAAAGAACATCAATTTTCCTCTGGAGGAGCTTCTAGACTTTCTTGGTTATCTATTCAGGTGCACTTGTTGAAGGCTCATAGTTAGAAGCATTCTAAATCATGTAGGCTTTGCATGCATGCAACATTAGTGTAATGATATTGGTTATGAGGCATATTGTAAGGAAATCACCATTCAGACTCTTGTGCCATGTTGTTCTGGACTGGGACAAGTGCTTGACTTGTGTTGGGCATTGGAAGAGGTTGTGCAGGAGGAATAACTTGCAAAGGAAAGTGTGCATTAGCATGCCATCTATCATTCTGCTAGTTTTGTCCATATCTTTGATTCCCATATTGATTTCTGCCAAGGTTGATTTTTTGGCTTTGCACTGATTGAACTTCCTCTGTAGGCTTTTGCTGCCTTTTTTCTCAATGATATGACCTTGTTGGACAAGTTTCTAATCAGGGCCTTTAATTCATCATCTTATTTTTGTTGTGTACGAGAGAGTAGGATGTAGATGCAAAATTGGTTGTGCACTCTACACTAGAACTGAGAGCAATAAAAGGCTGGGGTGTTGGAGACATCTCTAGGAACAAGGGTGTAGGAGGCCTAGGTGCACCAACTTACCATCCTGAATGAGACTATTTTCTGCCCTTATTGCAATGTTGTATGCAACAAGTAAGGTTCTACCTCCCATGGATTGAATCATGACTGAAATGTCACTATTCAAAGCCCTTAGATAGTATAAGAAAATCATGTTGGGATGTAGGCCTTACCACTTGAGGAATTATGTCCCAAGTCTTCTAGAATCTGATGTTGAAATCAATCATTCTTCTCATTGGGCACACTTTTTTTTGTAGTCAATTTCTCCACCAGTGATAGATGATCTGATTTATCTTCAAAGTAATTGCAAAGAGTATTCAAGCTCATCCAAGTAGTAATAGATGTAGGTCTCGGCCATGGTACCATTGGAGTGCTTTACCCTTAAAAGAGGCTACAAATAACTTAACAACAACATCATCATGTGTAATCAGATAGACAGAGCATACATTGGCCACATCTTGAATGTGTTCAACATGGGTGACTTGATTTTCTCCTGTGAAGTATGGAATACTCTTGAGTGGGATTGGCATATCATGTTGGGCATTGAGATTGAGTGGGCTTCCACCAAGTGAAACTGGAAAAGTTCCTGGAGGAGGAGGAGGAGGTTGAAGCACCATGGTAGGGTACACTTGTCTATTTTGAGGAGGAGTAGAGTGTGTGCGTGGTGCGATAGAGATGGGGATGTGTGTGTGGAAGATCTATTGCATGTGCTTCTTGGTGAAAGATGGAGGTATTTAAAGGATCCTTCAGCTACAACACTCTATCTAGTATGCACTCTTCTCATAAAAGGTGCTCAGGATGTAAAAAAAAGAGCTCTGGAAATGTTGGGAGTCACTAGATGTGTTGAAATAAGCCTCAAAGGCTGGAAATACTAAGTTCACACACAGAACTTAGCAATATGAAATTTAAGCTTTCACTTTGCTTGGTCCCACCGGGTGTGCCAAAAATTGTTGGTGGTCAAACTTGCACCCATGTCTGGATCTGGAAGAACCGAGTTGTTTGAGACAACAATGGAACCATCTCCAAGTTGTGGGACCTTGCGCACTTGAGACGGATCTCCGAGAGAAGGCCGATTCCTCTATCTATTTCTACTGCTACTACTACTCCTAATGTTGAAAGGAAAAATAAGCTAAAAATGCCAAGAGGAAAGAGGGATAGAAGGATAAAAGAAAGAAAACTAATCTAAGGAAGGTGATAACACCAGAAAAAGAGGGATGAACACTATCTGTTTTGAGTGAAAATGAAAGGAAAAAGGTGTGAAAGAAGGCTAGCACATTGTAGCACAACTAAAAACATTTACTAGATTAGTTTCATGGAACACAACTAAAAATGGAACTACAAGGATGTAGAATGACACAACAAGCACACAATGTAAAATAAAGGCAAGAAGAAAGAATACAAACACACTTAGGACAAAGAATAGTCACAAAACAATGCTTCCATTACTTTTCAAAAATACATAAATATTAAAATGGTGAAAGAGGTTGATATCCACATGCATGAGCCAGATATAGAGGTATGTGACTCAAAATATAGAAATATGAAGTCCTTAGCAAAAGTGCGTAAGGATCCAAAGTGTCCAACATTAACAATGAGCCCAACTCTTACATTTATAGATGAATCCATGGAAAAAAAGAGAATAAGGAGGGAAAACCCAATTTTGAAATACAACCACCAACAAGAAGCATTCAATGCTACAAATCCACCTATAAATCTATCAAATACATTTCCCAAGTTGTTTGGTGTTGGAGAAGGAAGGAGGGTGGATCAAATCAAATCAGGTGGTTGGAGTAATTAGATCTACTCATTAATGCCTAGAAATATGTTTTCCATTTCTCACCTACTAGATCCACTAAGAATTTGAATTTGAATATCAAGCATTGTAGCCTATGTCATCATCTATCGATTGAGACTAGGTGCACACTGATTGGAGTTATGTAGCAAAAGATATGGTTGCCAGAATATTTTTAGATTCATTTGCACATGCAAGACACATGGCATTCATGGATTGGCCAAAAGGATGGCCAAATGTGCAAATGTTCTTATTGTTTCTACCACGTGTCACTTATTGATTTATTACAAGGATTTGGAACCTAGTTGGTGCACTTTGATAGGTTACGTGTGGCATACTTAAGCATGTCAGAGACATGGTGCAAAATGGTGTAGAGGAGGGTGTAAAGGTATGTGCATGGATGAATGAAGCACGGGGAATGACAAAAGGAAGGTGTGCGCAATTATGAGTGGAGGAAATGTAAAAAAAATTTGAGCGAAGAACATATGGTCAAGGAAAAACTATTACAAGGTAATGTGTGGGGCACATGAGAGGGATAGGGAATTAGTTAATTGAAGTAAGTGCAAGGTGTGCACACATGAAAAATAACTACTAGTAAGAAGGTGAATGCACAGAAGATGTGTGCAAGGTTAGAGTGGAATAAAAAGGAAAATGAAAATGGAAGGGGGATAAGGGGAAAAGAGGAAGCACACAAGGGGGTGTGAGGAAACAATGACCAAGTGAATATGCCAAGGAGACAACTCAAGTGCGGGTCACTTGTATTGAAGATCTCTGAGTTATATGTATGTAAGTATTCCAAATAACTAAGAGAGTTATTTGGATAACAGTGTGAGAGATGTTTTTCATGTTGGAATAGAGGAATATGAGCATGGAAATATGGTATGTCTATAAGTTCCACTCATTGGTTTAGTATTGAAGTGAATATTGAGGTGATGGAGCTTGATCTCTCAAGATTGGTTCTTGAGAGAGCTTTGAGAAGTTTTGGAGATATGAGATTTTTGATGGAATTTATGGGATAGTGATGACATATGTGGAGCTGTTGAAGCCATGATAATGACATTCTATGACTTGAAATTAAAAATTATGACCGTTGGAGGAGATGCCTTGTTTTAAGCCTAGTTGAGAGGTTTTGGTATGTCTAGGATAATGCCTACCTATATGGTCTCTTAGGATGATTTATATGGGTGTATAAGATGTGTTTTAATGTTTTTAAGACTAAAATTATTGGTCTTTGCTGACATATATGGTTGAGTAAACATGAGTCATGTACATAAGGCATGTTATGTTTTCTCATTATGATTAGTTGAGATGATGAGGGTTTAAGAGAGATATATGAGAGGGTGAAGTATGTTTTAAGGGCTTAAGGGTAGATTAGAGAAGAGGATGAGAAGATGAGGAGAGAAGAGGAAAAGGACAGTAATGTCACTTGACGTAATAATTATTTTAGGATGTATGTATGAGTGAGGAAGGAGAGATGGTAGTTTGAGAAGGTTTAGAGTGAGAGGAGTTGACAAAGAGATCAAAATAAATATTTGAAGCAACAAGGACATCAAGTGATCATAAATTTTAGGTGGATAGGTGGGTACTTAGTCATCGTAGGGGGTTGTAGCCTCCTTGTACCGTTGGTGCCTTACTAAATAGGGGTTAACACTCTTTATATTATTTGTGTCCTACTAAACTAGGGGTTTGTGAATCACTAAAGAAATATTGTGTTATGTGAAATATTCACATAATTCCTTTGTTTTTAGTAATATAAGAAATGGTTCAATGGGTTTTATTCCCCTTGTGGGTTTCTCACTTTATATCTAATGTTCATGTGTTCTCTTTCTTGTTTCATGTACTTGTGAATGAATGATACACACTTAATAAGCTCACAATATTGATGTATGTTTAATGGTTGATTTGAATGATGTATATAAACTATGTGCAATGAAGAAAATGTTTTTCATGATTGATTCAAATCCCTCTCACCATCACGTGCTTCTAACAATTAGTATTAGAGCAAGATATTTTGTGAAGAAAATCTAATGGCTTGGAGGAAATCCTTGAATCATAACATGGGAAAATATTTTGATGTTGAAACAACATTGATATGTCTAGAAAAAGGAAAAAGTTTTAGATTCCTTAGTATATAGTTTACAAGATTAGATTAGTTGTATGGAGGTTGATCATGATCAAGCCATCAAAGTGTTAGAATCCCAAGTTAGGAGTGTGATAGAAGCCCTAAAGGTCAAAGAATAAGATTACCTTAGGTATGGAGTTGAGTTGAAATCTCTAAAATCAGAGTTGGAACAAACATATATGATGAGGCCATAAATTGGCCATAAATTACCATTATTTTGTCCTTCCAAGTTACCTTTGAAAGTGGATTTAAATGTAATCTAGGAACTTATAGTTTGATTAAGATAGAATATAGGATATATATCTTGTTTATTCTTTAGAAATATTTTTTTATCTATTTTTTTGACTAATCCTATTGATTATTTGGGAAAAGATGCAAAGTCTTGTGTATGCAAGCCATAAAGGAAAGATAATGCTAGTATTGGGAAAAGTGGAATTGATCATGGATGGTATATATAAACTCAAATATTATTTCATATTTAGATTCCTCTAAAAAAATTATGCAAGTTCAAAAAAATAATCATCTAAATCTGAGATCATATGCAAAAGTTATAGATGTTTTAAGTTAGTTCCAGAACTCGAGTTAGTTCTGGAACTCACATATTTAGTTCTAGAACTTGCATCAAATGAAGATTGTGAATAATATGAGAGTCAAATGGAAAATACAAGAGAGGTTTTTGTTCATATAAATGTTTTTAACATAAACCTCATTCAGATTTTCTACAGGTTTTACCAATGAAGATAAATATAACTTTCAGTGAGTCTGTAGTCTGAGGAAAAGTGTATCAAACGAGCACTAAAAGTTTCATAAACAGAAATAGAAAATTCAAATGGAAAATATGAGAGAGGTTTTTATTCATAGAAATGTGTTTAACAAAAAAATCATTCATATTTTCTACAAGTTTTACCAATGAAGAGAGATATAACTTTTAGTGAGCTATAGTCCGAGGAAAAGTGTATCAGACGAGCGCTAAAAGTTTCATAAATAGAAATAGAAAAGTCAAACAGAAAATATGAGAGAGGTTTTTGTTCATATAAATGTGTTTAACAAAAAAATCATTCAGATTTGTAATAGGTTTTACCAATGAAGATAAATATAACTTTTAGTGAACTGCAGTCCAAGGAAAAAGCGTATCAGACAAGCATCAAAAGTTCCAAAATAAAAACAACAAAGTCAAATGGAAAATCTGGGAAAGGTATTTGGTCAAAATCATATTTTGAGGAAAAACCTCCCAATAATGTAGGAGAATAAAATCATTATGATTCTTGTTACCAAAAATCAAGGAGAAGATTTGGGAGCAAATCTTCCTAAAATAAGTGAGATAAGACTTTGACTCCAATAATATATCTCTCTCCATATTTTGTGGAGATGGAGATCTTAGTTGTTAGGATTAGAATAAAGATAAGATCATATTGTATCTCCCAAAATAAGGAGTTGGTTGGACACATAAATTATAAATGCAACCTTCCACACTCAGATATGTAATGTTTTACCACCAAGAAATGAATTTGTTCTTTTCTCTCTAATATTCTGCAGTTTTGAGTTAAGATCTCAAAGCATGGTTTAAATCCTCTTCCAAGGAATGAGTTGCCACTCATTCTAAGGAAGATGGATCTGTATATTTGTATTTTTATTTTTTAATAATTTGTGTTTATTTATTTTTCTCGTAATTATTTTCTTATTGTATTGTTCTTCTATTAGTATTGTAACATTCGGAGTTGTTGTAAACCTACATGTGTTTCATTTAATTTTTCTTATTTCTAATTCAAAAATTTCAATTTATGCAAGTATGTTTTATTCTGCAAGTGTAATTTCCTTTATGCAAGTGTTCATTTAAATTTACGCATGTGTGCTTTCAATTTATACAAGTTTTGATTGTGTTTAAGAGCCACTTTCCGAGATATTCTTCTCTTAATGCATACAACCTTTAGACACCAACCGGATTGACATTATTAATAGAAAAGATTGACAACCCTCATTAATAAAGTAGGTTGAATACCTAAGATAGTTTTAAGAAGAGATTTGAGGCTCTAGATGATATGTTGAATAACAGAGATTAACTAGTGATAAAACATGCCTAAGCTTCAAAGGAGAGCACATGGAGAATTGTAAAGATAACAAGGCTATTCCAAGTACCTGTGAAGACATGAAGAAGACCATGAAGACTAATTCAAAGAGGTATAACCCTATTAGATGAAAAAAATGCATTAAGGAATGTCTATTTTTCAATGGGTGCTATTATTCTTGAGATAATTTTGGACATAGAGCTAGAGATTGCAAAATAAGGTCCTCAAGGGATGAGTATTCTTTCAAAGATCAATGGTATTCATACTATGAATATGGTCATAAGGTTGTATATTGTGGATGGAACCTTAGATCGTATAAATCAAAAGGAGAGAATGGTGTTTTGTGCTACAACTGTCATAAATCAGGTCATGTTGCTAGATTTTGCTATTAAAAAAATACCTTGAGTACAATACTAGGTTTCAAGATTCTAAAAAGTAAGATAGAAAAGTGTTCAAAAGGAAGATCAATCTTAAGCATGAGTCTAATAAAGTCAAGTTTGATTCTATGGATAAGAATCATGACCCTAAGCATGAGGAAAAGAAAGAAGAGGAATTTTTTTCATAAACATCAAGAAGGAAGACAAAAAATCATGTGGTGCATAGTTCATATCCATCTACTAGCAAAGGTGAAGTGTTTTCAAAAATTGTGTTCAAATCCATCGACAAGGATACAAAGGAGGAAATCAAGACTATTAAGCCTAAATATGATACAAGAAAAAGGGGATTATTAGACCTAATTGAGAATGAATCTGTGGTTAAAGAAAACCATACATGTTTGACATGTATCCAATATATATAAGAAGAAAATAATGAGGATGTTATCATGCCTAAAAATCCATCCAAGAAGACCAAGAAGATCTCAAAGGATAACTACAAGATAGATGAAAATAAGGTGGATTATTTGGGTTCTTTTGATGATTTCATACTTTTCTAGTGTCATAAGATGCATGAGATGTATTTACTAGAATTATTGAAGTCATTCATCTATTAAATGAATCATGGGTGTGTTTTTGCTTGAATTATGAAGAGACAAGGTCTATATTATGTGCTCTTAGAATTTATTTGAAGTTTTGTTAGCTTATTTGGTTTAGTCATGCCAAGTTATGTTTGGTTTACTCTTGATTAGTTTATCAAGTCATATTTGCATTAGCCAAGCTATGAGAAGGAGTGTGTATACAATAAAATATTCTATGTTGTCTTTAAAGGAAATGAAGTTATGTTGTCATGTCAAATATATGTTACTAGTGTTGCATGAGTTATTAGAGGGTAGTTCAAATACATGGTGTGATTCATCTTGTTATGCATGGATAAAATTTGAGAATGACAGGTTGAGGAGTTATGGTCATCATATTTGAAGTCTTGGATTGTGTTTCTAGGTCTATAGATTTTATTTCCATCTGTGGTGGAAGGTGAGAAGTATGCGATTGTCAAGGGTATTCATATGAGTGTCTTTAAAAGAGTTACAAGATAGTACAAGTAAAATGAAGGGTGTTTTGAGGTCATGTGCATCATAGAGGTATTTTTTTAGTCTATATGTCCTGAGTGAAGAAAAAGGTATGTTTGTCATGGCATTATCATTCCCAATTGATTAGAAGAGTCCTTGAGTCCTTATTTGGTCATGAGATTCATAAGTAACATAAGATAATTTAGTTTTGGTTGTTCTTTTGTTTAACTCAAGAAGATAGGATTGCGGGTGATTTGTGTCTAGCATATGTATGAATATTTGAAGATGGTAATCTAATCAAAGAAGTTATGGAAAATGTCAAGACAAGGTAATTTTACTAAGTTCATCATGATGAGCTTATTTCTTATATAAGTTGAGCTAAAATGATGTTATGAGGTATGGCATGAGTGATCTTGTTGTTAATATCAGATCTGTAGTAGTTAATAAATTTTTACATTCTCATGTTTGTTTCAAGTCCAAGAATATCAAGAGAATTCTCCTAGGGGATTCAGGTCCCATGACGATCATGTGTGTTTATCTTTACATGTTTCTTCAAGAAAATATCTCAAAGCAGACAGTGTACATGTAGATCATGAAGGTTGTGATTTAATGGTTCCAAGTTGGTATGAATGTGTATGTTGACTATTCCAATCGGGTTGAAGAGTTTAATATCCTTATATGGGCTATAAACAAGTGCATGAAGGAATGATAAAAATGTTAATAATTGGAGGATTATAATATAAGTTTAACTAATACAAATAAACATTTGAGCAATAATCCAAATACAAGAATATACTCTCAATAAAACTCATAACTTATTTATTCATACGGTGCAATAATTTCATTACAAGAGATTACAATAAATAGGAGAATGGTCTCCTCTAAAGAGGGAGTCAACTCTAATCACAAATCCCTATGTTATCTCAACTCTCCCTCATTTATCTCTCCACATATCTCTCATATCTCCTGCACATCTCAACCACTCCCACATAGTCCTCAACTATCTTATCTACTTACAACTATTTACCAACTCATAAATAGTTGTATTACATCACATACAAATAATATATTTTATCACTAAAGTGAGCACTAAACTAATATATTTCCTAACATTCCCCCTTAGTGCGAACATGGGAAAAATTATCTGAACTGTTAACCAACTCAAATGATGGTTTTACACTTGGATAACCACCAACCTAAAAATAACCATGATGGTTTTACACTCGGTTTACAAACCTACTAAAAATAAACAAGATGGTTTTACACTCACATTACCAATAACCTACAAACAAAGAATATGGTTTTACATGTGGTTAACAAACAACCTAAAAAGGATGGTTTTATAAGGTCAACCAACAACCTAGATATAATTTTACTCTTTCAGCTCTCATCACCTTCTTATATTCAAGAGAAAATACAAGAAAGAATCTCACTTATTACAATACTTGAATATGTATGATCCATATGTTCTTATTTACAGAAAGTAAAAACATAAATGAAAAACATGCCACAAAAACATTGTGTGGCCCCATCACTTGTGGCTGACAAGAGGATGTTGAAATTCCTCCTTCGTTGCCTCCATCCCCTAACAAGAATCAATTTACTTAGTATAGAAACTCATCAGAATTATAACCATTATCATCATTTTCTAGTTCTTCCTTTGTTGGTTCTTCCTCACTGGATGGTTATTTTTCATTGGCCACATTTGCTTCATTTGTTTTGAGTTTTCCTTTGAGTATATCATTAGATCGAACCCTGAAAAACCAAGATGTGTGTCCCTTTTTTGCAATAGAAACATTCAGCTTCGTCCTTGTTTTTGTCAAATTTTTAATGATTTTTCTTTGAGTACATTACAATTTATTCTTCTACATCTTCTGCAATTTCTCTTTTTCTTCTTCTAGGAGAGAAGAAATCATGTCTTCCAGAGACTGAGATGGAATTTTCCCAAGAGTAAACATAAAATTATTATATTTGGAAGTTAAACTATTTAACAATATAAATTTTTCATCTTCGTCATCAACTCGGAGCCTTAACTTCGCTTTAGCTACCTCATGAGATATTTGAGATCATTAATATGACTAGACATAGTAGCTCCTTCACTCATTTTTAATTTAAATAAGCGTAACTTTAGAGAAAATTTTACATTTACTGCTTTAGCTCTAAAAAAATTATTTAAATTATCCCAGATATTTGTAGATGGCTTTTCTAAATCTACGTAGTGTAGTTCAGAATCTGAAAGTGCAAGGCCAATAATGGCTTTGGCCTTATCATCTCTACTTTTCCATTCTAGTAACTTAGTTGCATTTGTAGGTTGTGTTTCTTTCCCATTGACTATTCCCCACAAGTTCTTGTTCATTAGTTACATTTGAATTTAAATTTCCATGTGTGAAAGTTAAAACCAAAAATTTTCTAATAGAAAATCCATCTCAACAATGTGTACTTATAAACACGTAGAAGAAACACAATTTTAATCTAAACATTTTTTTGAAAAACTAATTGTTAAGTTTTACACAGTGATCATGGTTGAACAAAGTGAATTGCTGATGATTGGAAAAAAATTATGGTGTTCTATAGAATCTTTTTCAATCCCATGATCATAATCTTTGGTGATCAGTAGAATCACTGACGATTGAGGAAACTTTTCAGTGACCAGAAACAAGATCATTGGTGACTAATGAGATTGTTTGTGATCCTGTGTTATGAATCCATAATTGAAAAAATGATGACAAAAGCTCCAAAAATTTTAGATCCACATGCTAATGGGCATGACATAACCTTGCACGACTCTAATAAATTGACATCACCTACTTTGGTACCAATGTTTATAATTGGAGGATTATAATATAAGTTTAAATAAAACAAATAGTTTTTTAGCATTAATCTAAAGACAAGAATATATTCTCAATAGAACTCAAGACTTCTTTATTCATATGGTACAATAGTTTCAATAGTTTCAATACAAGAGATTACAATAAATAGGAGAATGGTCTCCTCTAAACAGGGAGTCAAATCTAATGACAAATCCCTATGTTATCTCAACTCTCCCTAATTTATATCTCCACATATATCTCATATCTTCTACACATCTCAACCACTCCCACATAGTCCTCAACTATATTATCTACTTACAATTATTTACTAACTCATAAATAGTTGTATTAAATCACATAAAAATAATATATTTTAGCACTAACATGAGCACTAAACTGATTTATTTCCTAATAGGTTTGACATAATATATAGTTAACTCAAGTTGATTATTAGTCCTAGAGGGAAGAGCATTAGGTGAGCAAGTTGATAAAATGAGAGGTATTGTTGGAACATTATAAGATATGAAAGTTGTCAAGTCTTAAGGTACAATACAATGTTGCAGTATAAGAAAGGTCAAAGTATAACAAGGATGATTGGAATCATGATGGAAAGGGAAATTTTCTTGGTGATAGAGTTTGAGGTGTATAGTTAACACTTTTTATCCACCATATAATTCTAACATTATGCATACCTAGTTGAGACTATATAGGTGTCATCTTAAAAACATGACTAGAAAAATATAAGGATTGTGTAAAAAGAAATTTAAGTAAGAAAATTCTGATTAACTCTTGATCTCAAACTTTTCACATGGCACCGTAACAACCTCCTTCATGATTTCCAACTCTCATCCATGCCCGCACTGACCTCCGAAACTCTTTAGACACCACGAATTTTCCATGTCTACCATACCTTGTCTCAATGTACTTTCTTCAAAGGACCTTCATCATGCACTATATACCTAAAACTTGACCTTATACATCTTCTACACCTGTCATACAATGCCAAAACACATTTCTCATGCTTGTATTACCATGACCTACTTTGTTCCATACTTCATGTTTCCACACCATCTGCTCATGCCACTTCTAGGACTAGGCCTAGAATGACTTGAATCAACACATGACTCTCATGAAATGACCTTGTTAACCTCTTATAGACTCATTAACACCTTTGACACAACATATTGACCATGTAAGACCTCATGGAATCCTCTTGAAAACCTTTAGAGCTCACCTAAAACACCTAGCTTTCTTAACCAAGCCTCAAGAACCATGTATGCTAACCAAAACACCATGTCATGACAACAAAATTGGAAAATACCAACCAACCTTCATGTTTTTTAATGAGTGACACCTCATGAAGACACATAAGCCACCTAAAATCCCTTTTCCATTAATGAAAACTACATAGACATAATACCCAACAATCTCCCCTTTGTCATTGATGGAAACCATCTTCATAAACATTGATAGCAACCAAAAATGAAAACACATACAAGAATCCTTTTTATTTTTTTCTGAGCATACTCTACCCCTTTAACATATATGAAAAAGGCCACCATGACAACTTGACAATAGAAAAACACTCATAATGCATACTTACAAGCTTATTAGCTCCCCATGGGATTGAACTTATCTTCTAGAATTAAATAGATGCTAATTATCCATGTACCTTTCTTGAAAAATAATTCAATGATGATTTCTTGAAATAAGGTGAAGGTTGATTGGTAGTGAAGGTGATAAAGGTACTTATGACCTTGTTGAGAGGGCAATGAGCACGTGAAGTTATTCTGGAGAGAGAGAATGTGAGAGCGAGATAGAGGAGGTGAAAGAAGAGGTAAGAGGAATCAAGTTTAGAGATGAAAATAGGTATAAAGAGTTGAGAAGAGTTAATGATAAGATATTCGAGGTTCATTGATCCTAACCAATATATTAAGGTTCAAGTTTGAGTGAAGTAGGAGAGATGACTGTTTGAGAGAGTTTTGAGTGGATGGAGCTGAACTAGTGATCACAATCATTTGGTGGAGCAATAAGTATATAATTTATCTTCATCTTTAGGTGGCTGAGTTGGTGATTGGTCATCCTAGGGGTTGTAGCCTCCTTGTGGGGTTAGTGCCTCACTAAATTAGGGGTTGGTGCTCCTTGTAGGATTGGTGTCCTACTAAACTAGGGGTTCATGTTCGTTATGAAGTTTGTGCTTCACTAAATTTCCTTTGTGTTGTGTAATATATGCAAAGGTTCAGTGGGTTTTCTTCCCCTTGAGGGTTTCCCACTTTATATTTGGTGTTCATGTGTTCTCTCTTGTCTCTTGCACTTGTGGATGGTTGTTACACACTTAATAAGCTCACAATTGATTATGTATGTTGAATGGTTGATTTGAATGATGAATGTATGTTATGGTAAATGAATTAAAAATTTTGTATGAATGATTCACCCCCTCGATTAATGTGCTTCTAACAAGTGCCTTTTATCAACCTATGAAAATAATAATTTCACATTATAATGAAATACAACAATCCAAATTAATTTTTTTAAAATAATAATACATGAAGAAATCATGTGCATACAATCCAATTATTCACTTGACAATATCACTTTGTCCTACAAACTGTAGGAGAGATAAATGTATACATGGTAAGTTTTATGAACTAGCATGAGTTATCTTAACTCATAACATTGTTGTGTTTAGTCGAAATAAATGAGTATGTTAATATTTACTTAAATAATAAATTACATATACCATTGTTTACATAGAATGATAGATCAAATGAAGCTAACTCTCAACATTCTGGTTATCAAAAAATAAATACATATTTTTAAAAACTGTTTGAACAACTGTATAGAATTAATTAACACCATGATAAGACAATAATTCATTTCCTAATATCATATCATAAGAATAAAATCAATAGAATAACCTTCTCTAATGTTCAACATTCAATAACAGGTAAATCAAACTAACACTTCATTTCTAAGGAGATGAAGCAAAATCATGCTATGCTCATAATCCTAAATTTCTAACAATTGCCGCATTATCTCACTCCAACAAAATGTCAAAATATTCATGAAGGTAAGAACACAATCATTTCTTCAAATCAAGGAGTCGAATAGTCATGATAAGTAAATGTCAACTATCTAACTAACCATCCATTTCTCAATGGATCAAACTCGCACTTTATTCCTATTAAAGATGAACTAAGTGTTTATAAATAGTCAAGGTTACAATGATTAAACCACAATAATCAATTTCATCCAAAACCATTATCACATCATACTTACAAACCAAGGAGGATATATAATCAACTAGCTACAATAACCCAACACCGGGTGAGCTTCTAAAATTAAAAAAAGATATTTTTAAATCCACGGGATGAGCTTCTAAAATTAAAAAAAGATATTTTTAAATCCACCGGGATGAGCTAAAAATTTGTTATCAACTTTCATAGCTAAACCCATATTAGGTCACCTTATTTCATTCTTAAAAACCATAATTCAACCAAATAGGATGTGGTTCAGATTGTTATTAATATTGTTTAAAATATAATTAATTTTGTTCATTCTTGAACAAGGGTAACTAACCAAATTGACCATTATCATTTTTTACAATGATATGAATCCATATTTTTCCATAAAGACGTGGACCTAAAAAAATGTCAAAAGTCTATAGATTTTTTATTTTTCAACAAATCCACCACATATTCAATCAATTTTACCCATTTTTTACAAGATCTCATATTGAAATTGATGAGAAACTACATATTTATAACCATTCAAACACAAGCAAAAATCCCAAAGATCAGTCTAATATCAACAAGCACAAATTGATCTATTAAAAAACTCTAAAGCATTATTTTAATGTAATATTGCAGACCAAAATTTCCTCTAAAACATTCTTCAAAATAGAAGTTTAAAAATGACCCAAAATGCATTTTCAAAGATGGAAAATATATGAATCAAACTCAAGAAAAATACCCACATCCAAGTCAACTTTAGCATGCTCAAATCGAGCTATAGAATGAAAATGTTTTCCTTTTAAACTCCATTCAAAAATAGCATACTAGGAATGATAAAATAACAAAAAATTCAGATTTAACTTCTTACACAAAGATCCATTTCTTAGTTGCAATTTCCTAACATTTTATTTTCAAATTTTCATAATAAGATAAGAGAACAGTTCGGATTTAAAACAACTACGGAAACCAAAAACATATTCATTAAGTTCATACTAAAAACAATAAGAGTACAAGTGAAATAACTCATGCTTGGAAGTGATTTTTCTCTGTCCTTTATTTTTCCTCTTTTCTCCACAAACTTACAACTCACATTTCTAGAAAAGGCACCCAAAATTTCCATTTAAATATGGCTTAAAACTTTCATGTAGTCACCTAAAACCGTCTCCCATAAAAACCTCATGTAAAGCACAGATCAAAACCATCACAAAACCAAAAATGCATATGGAAGATTGAATGCATGCATTGGCTTTCTTATCAAGCTTATAATTTCCCCAAAAACCATGCATGATTCATTAAATGCCATTAATAATTGTCAATCATTTTAAATTCCCTCCATTTCCTTTAAATACTCTAAGAAATATGTATGGTGTTCAACTTACCAACATACATGCAAAGTTTGGTCTAAGAAAAATTCAATTCATTTAATCATTAAAAATTCTTAAACCTTATCCATCCCTTTTGTTACGTCATATGGTCAATGACCATTGTTTTATTAACAATAAACAACAAAAACAAAATAATTTAATCTCCTCATGGTCCAAGACCATTATCCAAGCAAATAAACAATTATCATTGCATTATGGTCTAAGACCTTATAAACAAACAACTTTATTTTCTCCCTATATCTATGGCCATTTTAAATATAAATTAAACATAATAATTTATACCTTGTAATTTAGTATACAATACAGAAATTATAAAGCGATAATCGATAATAATTCATTTATTACCTCGTCAATGGTCCATGACCATGGTTCTCAATTGTGAAGAGGTTACTACCTCAAAATTATAATATTTATATGTAAACCTTTTGCAAATAACAACTCTTGTAACCAGTAATAAAGTTAATTCAAATTCATTATATTATAAAGATGATAACTAGAATGTAATAATATAACAAATTGAACAATCAACTTCACACAATAATTTTATCCGAGAAGATGACTTATTAAAAAAAACAGTCATACAATGTAATATT
The DNA here is from genome assembly GCA_018340775.1 of Taxus wallichiana var. yunnanensis. NCBI lineage: Eukaryota > Viridiplantae > Streptophyta > Pinopsida > Cupressales > Taxaceae > Taxus > Taxus wallichiana. The sequence goes on along the minus strand of CM031242.1, from coordinate 367,849,370 downwards.
TACACACACACAGACACACACACATGTTTTCACATATACATATATGTATATATTTGTATATACAATAATATAAGTATAATTATTAAATTAACTTTTACAATTAATTTAGTCATCAACCATCAAGCATAGCGACAGAAAAATCCATTTAATTGTGTGGTGTGACAATAACAATATTTGATAATGCCTTCATGTGCCTCTCAAAATGTCTTATCTTTCATGTTCCATGACACGTAAGTGTAAGAATTAATCTCATACCATTTTATACAAATCCCATCCAATGATCTGATAAGAGGCTATACTCACCACAAATTATTTCTTTAATTGAGAGTTAATATTCTTAGGTCTCGAGTCTAATTTGTATGAAAATTAATTTTATTCAATTCATCATCTGCACTTTGTATCCTAAATAGTTGTGCATATAAAATACTCTCCTCAATATCACATGCTTCCTCTCCATTATTTAATGCATGAGATATTATTGGTCCCATAAATTCTCTTTCCAAGTTTGATCATAATAGATAATTAGAATTCTTGGAAAAGAATAATCCAAAAAAATTGCATCCATTCAAAACAACCTTACTTAATAGATACATCAATACCATATGATCTATATAAAATATAAAGAGGGTGGCCAATAAGTATTATTATAAATTTTGCAATGTATACACCATTGAGATTTCCTCACTCTTTGTTTTGTTGTAATTTTGTTCCGCTAGTGTTATATTATGGTAAGAAAATAAGATGAGATAAAATGGCACTAACTTCCATTCTAGATGTGCCAATATGTACATGAAAAGGTGTTGTCTAGTTTAGTAATTATAAGAGTTGTACCCTTTCCAATTTTTCCTGAGTACTTCAAAGGCCTTTTCTTTGGGAATCAATCTATTCAAAACTTCCTCATTTTTGAGTAACTTTTCAAGGTGCATGGAAATATTTTTATACCTCTTATGAACTTCCAGTAACATCCACAATGTCTAATAAATGTGTGCATGTCCCTTTGAGTTCGTGGAACCTCAAGCTAAAAGATAACTAATAATTTCTTGGGATTAACCAAAATCCCTTCCTTGTAGATGATATGTCTAAGAAAAGTTCCAAAAGGAGTCACAAAGGCATAATTTTTGAAGTTCAATAATATTTATAGATAGTGGTAATGCTCAAACATCAAGTGCAGGTAGTCACAATGATCCTTAACTAGACCATAGTCATTCTAATCATTTATATATACTTGAAGGAACTTTAAATTAAAGTGTTCAAAGGTTGAAACCATAATGTGTGAGAATACAACATGTGTATTCTTCAATTTGAAGGGCATTATGATGTAGACAAAGGCCACCCACTTTATGGAAAAAGTAGTATAATGTCTATCCTCCTCTTCTATCTATACTTGATTGTATCTTGAGGATCCATTAGTAAAAGTGTAGATCTTGCCCTACAATACCTTCCAAAATTTCCTCGATGAGAGGAATTGGGAAGGGATAAACAACACATATTACATTGAGTTGTCGATTGTCTACAAAAATACTAATGTACCCATAATTATTAATTATTATTACTATAAGGCTCAGCCATTCATATTCATCAATTTTCATTATGATTTTAATGCCAACATGTTATCAATTTCTTCCTTAAAATTTTGGGTTCATCCTATACAATCTATTTCTCATGGGCTTGGCCCCATCAATTACCTTGATGTGCATTTACCCCAAGGATGGATGCACACCCTTTTTTATTGTAATTTCATGGAAATATATCTTAATAGTCTCGTAGTAACTTAGTTATATTTGAAATATCTTCCTCAAACCATTAGCCACCAATATTGGTGACCTTAGGATTTTCTTCCAAGATGATGTTAAATTTTATTGACTTGAAGGGCTTACTCTATGGTTCATGTATGGGTACCTTAGTTTCAATGACCTTCTAAGAGACAAATTATGTGTCTATATTGAGATGCTTTTCTATGGGATCCACATCCACTTGACAAACCATATTTACTTTTCCCTTCCATAACCACTTTCTATGTATCCAATTTTTTTCATCCTTTTCAAAAGAGTCACTTTTGATGCTATGCTCCTTGAATGTTTTGGGAAAATCCATTAATTTATTATATTTTAAGGATAACATTTTCTCTTTAAAAATAACACCAAATCCAAATATCATGTACCAAATATTCTTTAGTGATTGGTATTGTTCTAGCATGCGTTAGGAAAAATTAGAAGTATGCATAAAAACAGATTTCAAATCCTTCTAGATGACTATTTCTTAACATGATTCAAAATTTTTATACCAAAAATGTTCTCTAACATGTAGAAAATAGTATAAATAATGTATCCATAAGTTTTGTGGTAGAGATAAAGGAATTTCCACCCAATCTATTTTACATTTTTCCAAGTGGTATTCAAGCTTGGTGACTCTATATAACTTGGAAAAGTTCACATGCGAGTTAGTACAATCAAATATAATGTACATATTTTTAACTTGATCCCATATTTTTATCATAATGTTCTCAAAAAATATCATGCTATATTCCTTCTCAGATTGTATACTAGTGGGTTGATGTGCACCTTTTCGAACAACATATACTCTCTCATTTCTTGAGGAGAACGCTGGGTGTTTCCTCCTTGGTATTTTGACAAATGGTATAGGTTTTATTTTCCAAGGTTCCACACATATTGCATTTTTGATGTTTGTTTGTAATTATATGGGGGAATGTTTTTGAATTAACATCTCGAGAATCTCACCCTATCGGTTTATAAGAACTATGTGACCAATTTTCACTGGAAGCACTCGTTGTATTGGATAAAGATTGCACATCATCTCATTAAAGTACACTTTTATGATTCAAGTCTAAATTACCCCAACTCTCTACTTTGATGTTGTATTTGTGGTTTATGTCCTCTCTATTATTTATAGACTCAACATATAATTTCCCTTGACTTTTTCCGTTGGGATTACGGACACCGGGAATAAGTTTCAAAACCGACTATGTTAGAACATTTAATATTAAGTGTTCTTATAAATAAACTATAGTTTATAATTAAATAAATTAGAATATATAATATTTTAATTTATTTAATATAAACTACGTGTTTATTATGTTAATTGATTATTTAAAAATCAATTAATGGTTAAGGGGTACTTCGTGAGAAGTCACACCCATTTGATTTATTTATATTGACCCGTGGGGTCATTTCAAATGTAATGAATTTAGAATTCATGTGATGAATTCATGGAGGAGATAAGTGAGGGGAATGGAGATGTACTAGAATGAGTTTCTCATTAATGGAAATCTTACCTTTGTTCATGGTTTTTTACCCCTTGGGGTTTTTCCATGTTAAATCTCTATGTCGTGTTATTTTATTTTATTGCATTTGTTATAATGTTGTTGTAATGTTTGTTATATTAATTTAATTAATATTGAATATTATTTAATGGTTAATATGTTTAATCCCTCGGATGTAATAGATTAGGCACTTCTTAAAGCACACGTTGATATTAGTTGTGTAGCACCAAGGTCTACCTAAAAGAGCTTGGAAGTTATTTATTTTGGAAAACTATATCAATTAAAATTATCCTTGTAACTTCACCCTAAATTTTTTAATGATGGTATTCTTGGTACCCTTATTAGAAATGCACGTGTGTCATGAATAAAATTTGGAGATGGATGAAGCATATGACACCTTTTATTCTTCCATGCATCAAGGGTAAGTATGTTGAATTATACATATATTAACCAAGATGTTGTTGATTAACAATCCATATATACTATCATACTCCACGCTCGTGCAACATTTATCTCCCCTGCTACATACAAGACCAAGGTGTTTTCCAAGACCAAGTTACTTAACCTATTGTGAGAACCACTACCAAAGCAAGGGAATGAATCCCTTAGTGCACATGAATCTACATACTTCACATAATTCATCTCTATTAGACCCTTCAAACTCCATATTTCCTCTTGATTGATTTCATGTACTTCTTCTTTTAGAAACTCAATTTCTATCTAGAGTTCCCTAACTATTCCATAGTCTCTTGTAATATCTATTTGTATTGTCTTCTATCGAATTAACCTTTTATAAAATGAAAATCCTCACACCTAATTGCTTCCAAGGGATCCTAGGAAAGGTGAGCATGTATGAGAAATCCTCTTGTAGTTATGTTCACCATGGGACCTTGAGTGGTTAATGCATCATGATTTTATTTCCATTTATTTTCTATGGAGCAAAAATCCTAATCATGTCTACACCCTTATCACTATTTTATTTCATTACAACATACATATCTAGACAATATTCTACCTTATATTCCCTCGTGAATATGGACATGTGGGAAACGTAGGGAAATTGTGATAATAGTGATATGATGATCCACATTTATAACAAGTTTGAGGAAACAATGTCCCCTCACTACATCCAAAAAAATTATGTCCTCCATGGCCTCGTGTATTCCATCTTCAATCTTCTTGAGTGTACCCTTTCATGGCTTAGCATGAGGGATCATGCCTCATAGATCTAGTCAATAATGCAATAATCATTTTTATTTTACATATGTGCACCAAAAACATTATAATAAAGAGAATGTTTTTGGGTGGTATACTGGAGAGAAGAACAATTTTAGAAACCATGGTATTCCCTTAAAATATTGTAATCTTACATAAAAGTTTACACATTTAACTAGGGATAGTTGTTCTTAGTGTGCCCCTTAATTTCAAAATTGGTACACTAAATCCCATTGCATGTATAATGCATGTCATTAACATTAAAATTCTCCAACTGGGAAACTATTAATGTAATATCTACTTCCGGTAATGGGATTTCTCTAGTATCAATACTACTTACGCCTCTATGTAAAGCAAAACTTCTAGTTATTTCTAGGATATGTAAAATTATTATGTGAGAGGGTGTGTTAGAAAGGAAATAATAATCCTCAAATGGACCATTACACATGGTAAACATGATGGATCTCATATGGAATATTTAAAATCAATGTTTTGAAACATGTATCATTTGCATACATAGTACTTTTCAAACATTGCAAAATTTCCTTTAGGGTATAGATTTTATGTTCCTCAAATTTACAAATTTCATATTATTTGAGAAAATATTTTTCATAATGTAGTAATCAAACAATATTTTTATGGGTCATACTTGTAACACCAAGTATGTGATAATTCTAAAGGTTCATAGAAAATTGGATTTCCTTATGTTCCATAGAAATGATCCCCTTCAAATGCTAGATCAGTTCACATCTATGAACATTATTAGCTATGTTCTATACCCTTGATACTTTGGGAGATGTAGAGACATATCATAGAAAATACGAGGTCCAAGGGTAGGTTGTGTGGAAGTAACATGTATTATTTATATTAGTTCTCTTCTGTCTATATATCTTTCGATGTTCCTATAGATCCACCTATCCTAAACGTAATGGGTTTAATAGTTGTTGTATTTGTTGTCATTATTGTGATATCACCCATTTGTAATGTGACTTCTTACTACATTCAATAAATGTTTCTAGTCCTTTTTACATACTCCCGTATCTTGGTTAACTAAACCACTACTCATCATCCCAAATTTTCACGTTCTATATGGATTCTCATAATTTATAGTTGGTCCTCCAATTGATTTATTGATGAGTGAAACTTATTTGTAACACAAAGGAGATGCATCATCAAAAAAATCCTTCTCCTTACATTTTTATAGCTCCTCATAACTATCATTTTTAATGCATATTATACCTTCAACATCAAGAGTACAAGTTTCATGGGCATGCACATTGTGTTTGGAAAGGAGGATATTAGGATTGTATTACAGTTCATCATTATCTATAGCTTAATTTTGTCTAGTGGAATGCATATCCTTTTATCCTAATCCTTCTTATTCATGGTTGTAATCCTCTTGTCATTCCCATTTAATTTGGGTATTTGCAGCACTACCAAATTTTGATTCATCCCCTTGTTGAAGGTATATTTTTATTAGAGCCTTTCACCAAGCTTATTTTTAATGTTTTCACTTAAGCTCTTTCTCATATTAGATGTCCTTGATTATGTCAAAGGTAAGGTGCAATATGAAAATAAGGATTAAAATAAACAATGTGATTTATCTTATGTGAAAATATTAGAAAACATAATTAATTAAGATTAAAAGAGATAAAGAATTGAAACTATTGTGAATAGCTTTGAGACTCGCTTGGTGAAATTATTATTTAGATGTTATCACATTAATTGTAAATTCAAATTTTTGGTGCCTATTTTGGTCCTGGTTAAAATATTGGCATGTTTTGTGAATTTTAAAAGGTGTATATTGTAGTAACCAAGTCATTCCATGATTTTCTTATCGATCCGTGAGTTATTTGGTGGTTCCCTAATCTTTATAGTAGTAATTGTATTGTGGATAAACCCTGTAGCGTGATTCTATATTAACATCATATGTTTAATTTGATTTTTATGTTTTAATGAATTTTTTGGTTTAATGACATATGGAATGTGTTTGAGCCTTAATGTTTTTATTAAACATTTGAATTAGAGCTGCCCAAGTGAAGGACTTGGTCTTTTTGCAAGTTTGGAGTTGTAAGTTTGCAAACTACAAGTTCACACCTGAAGTACTAAAAATTGGAATATTAGAGGTAACAGGTGCATTTTTGTAAAGTTTAAAGTTACAAATACAAGTATAAACCCCGCAAAAGGAACATTCTAGGAATATTTCTCCACCTTATTCTTTAAAGGTAGGTCAAAGTTGATGAAAATCACAAAGTTTCCAGTTTATCCATGATTCCACAAATCAAATGTTTAGTGAATCTTGAGACCATATAGAAATAATTTAGCTTTTTAGTTTTGCGGGTTTATAACTTTACATTTTTGCAAGTTTTTAAACTACACTTTAATCCTTGCATCTTGATAAGGGGGACATGTGTCAACATCTAGATATTGTCAAGAAATAAAGCATCTTTGTAGTTTCACGGGTTTGCAACTTTATATTTTTTAAAATTTGTAAACTACACTTTCATCCCTACATCTTGTGAAGGGTACATGTGTTAACATTTGGAGACTATTTAGAAAGAATGCAACTTTGTAGTTTCATGGGATTACAATTTTACAAACTACAGTTTTGGTCTTGTATCTCAACAAAGGGGACACGTGTTAACATCTATAGACCATTGAGAAAGAATGTAGATTTACAATTTCATAAATTATAAACTTTACATTTGTGTAAGTTTTTAAACTACACTTTCATACCCAAAATATGATAAGGGAACACGTGTCGCAACCCCAACATTATAGAGAGGTAAAGAAGCTTCACATTTTGTAAGTTTGTAACTTTACATCCTTACAAGTCTGAAATTTATTTGTGTAGGCTTGAACACGGAAAAAAGTGAATAAGAAAAAGTAAATCCCATGTGGATGTCACGTTGATGATTGTGAGGCTTGAGCCAATGAGAGAAAGACACATCATTTAAGTGAAAACCATACATGACCAATGGAACCAATTGTAGGCCTAGATTTCAAAGTTGAAAATTAAAACATCAACCACAAATGAAAGAGCCATAAAAGCATGTTCTCGCCATTAAAAATCATGTGAAAGACAATATATATGCGGAATCCATGAAAAAATCTCACTTTGCTAAAAATTTTGAGTTTGAGAAGCACTTTCAAATCCCTAAGATGAGCCAAAGATCAAATTTGTGTATTTAAGCCATGCAAATGTTGATTTGAAGCTTTATAGGTGTTATGGTTGTTATTAGTTCAAAGAAGAGTTGCAGTGGTGTTTGCATGCATAAGTGTTTTTACTAGTGTTTTTGAATAGTTTGTGGTGCTAAGGTGCGTTGGTCAAAATTATTGAGGTGTCGAGAGAATTTTATTTCTTTGAAGTATTTATTTATAGTAGACTTCTTAGCCTCCCACCCTATAAAAATAAATATTCACTTTTCGGTGTTCAAACCACCTCCCACCTTACCTATGACTTAGGAAAAGTCACAGATACCAACCTAGGTAATGAAAATCTCACCGATTTCAAGAAACTTGGTTATATGCGGTGGACAAAAATGAGACAATGAGGAATATTGATTAGAGTGGGAGTTACCTAGCCACTACTTCCCCACATCTTCCATGTATTCGGGGTTGGTATGGATTTTTGCACAAAACTATAACCCAGAGATAAGAGGAGTTAGGGATGGAAGTAATGTTTTCATCTAATCATTGACTTCTGAAACCTTTAAGGAATTACCGGGTCTCCTTGATGCTTTAGAAGTAGTAGATATAACCATTGAAAATGTAGAATAATATTAGAACACAAACAATTTAATTTTTTCTAAGATATTGAATAAAAATGGAATGAAAATCCAAGAATCTCTACCAAAAGGATCCCTAAAAAGTTGAATATGGATGATTTTGTTGAAGATATTGGAGATATTATTACCTTGTTGAATAGGGTTATGGGGAAAGAGTCTCATATCCTTATCATGACTAGATGTTCAAGTTTATCCAAATTATCCTTGTGGGAAAGATATAAATTCAATGGGGTGAGATTATTAGTGATTACATTCATCAATATTTACACAAAATGGTGGTGTAGATAGAGGAGGGATCCAATAATAAATTAGAGTTTTACATAACCTCCTACTTGGTCTACAATATTGCTCACCATAGATCATTCCTGGATTAGATAAAGTAAAGGAATTTGGAAATTCTAGGTTTTATGATGTGTACCCCTAGTTTAACCTTAACAATTACTTTTATAATTTTAAAATGGTACATGATACTTTCTTTGCCACCTTATATTTTTTTTCAAACTTGAATGGAAATACAAAAAAATATCTCGCACAAGAAAGGAAAGTGATCACTGAATTTGGATGTTACTTCATCCAATTTAGAATGTTTACTTACATTAGAGTAAGTGGTTTTCATGATGCCCCATATATGTTACCTAGATATTTAGATGAAAAGTGGGCATTGTTGAATTTGTCAAGGTAATTGGTGGCAATCCATAAGTTGATTGTCGGGAAGCATAAGGCCAATATCAAGTTACCTATTAGTATTGGGAGGTATTCATGTCCTTCCTCGGTTAAAGCCAAACCATTATAAGTAGATATGGGTAGCATAAGATTACATAAATTTTATCCTAGGCCTAATTATGATATCAAATGGATAGTTTAAGGAACTTTGGGAACTTCCCATGAAAAAGAAACTCATTATGAGGATTACCAGGATGGATTACGAGATATGAGGAAGAAGTAATATTCAAAGATTTCTCAAGGATGAACCCCACTCGGGTTGTTGATTACAAAATCATGGTTGTGCATTAGGTACTTATATATGAAGGGAACTTAGCGAGTAAATACTATGTTGATAAGAAGATAGCCTCACAGCCTCTCCTAAGTATTGATTGGAAAAAGCTAGAAAGTTCATCATTACATGAAATAACAACTCACATCATTAAAAGAAATTTGGGTTGGCTAACCAGAAAGGGAGTTGATTTGAACTTGAAAAATATAATAGTCCTAAGGGAGTACCGAGAAAGTGATGTTATAAAGGATGTAATCCACCCTTTTAAGAAAGGAGCTACAAGTTTAGATTCCCTAAAAGGAAATCCCGCATAAATTTCAACTAAGTGACCATTAACTTCAAAGGTTGTGGAGGAAATTAGTGCCATGACAAGAAAAATAGGGAATTTTATGTCAAAGTTGACACATAACAAAGGAAATATTAAAGAAAACTATGCAAGATGCTCATGTCATTGCAGCCACACCCATTCAAGGAGTCCCACATCTAGTATTAAGGCCTAAAATCCATGTAGCTAAAGAATAAATCCTTGTTGATGTGAATAATTCTTCCTCAAAGGGGGAATCTAGAAAGATGAAACATCAGAAAATAGGTGTTCATCCAAGATAGACAATAATGAAACCAAGTGTTGGAAAAAATCCCCGAGGAGGGTAAAGATCAACCTTCAATTTATCATTTTGTATGTAGTCTTGTTTTACCCACTAATGGATATGCTCGTTGACACTTAAACCAGATAGATTTTGGAAGCTCACTGAAATGCACACAACTGCAGTCCCTCCTTTGTTATGCCTATTAGAAGGTTAGCATGCATGTTTACCATATTCATAGACAATTTAACCACTTATGTATAAGGAATCATCATAATGATAACAACACATGTAATAAGGAAATTAAACCATCATGAACAATAATACTTAGATTCCAAAAACTTCATCATAAGCATTACTACATTACATAATCAAGAAGTTTGAATACATATGTACAAATTACAATCACTTATCCATTGTAAAATACCATTGTTTACATAACATATAATTTTTTTACAGTATACTATATACACCCATACGTTGGACCATGCGCGTAACCATACAAACTCAAATCATACTCCAGACTAGCACTCCATACACATGTACTCTCAAAAACTAGCACTAGTCACTACTAGAAGCACTATATATATATATATATATATATATATATATATATATATATATATATATATATATATATATATATATATAAGGGTGGGGAATTTCCCTTCACCGCTTCATGCACTCACTTGATAATAGGTGTGCGTTCAAAATATCCTGCATGTTTTTACAATCCCTGCTAATAATAGACTAACCTAAATATATGAATTGATTTAATCCTATTATTAGATCAATCTGTCCATGATCCTTTTCTTTCCCTGCATGTGATTTTTCCAATTATAGATCCTTTGTGTGCATCCTAAGTTATCCTACTTTTGTATATTTTTACACTTTGCTTGGACTCCATTCCAATTGTGACTTTATATTTTTAGCCTCCCTAGAAAATTGGCTAACTCCTTGACTTTGTGTATGTGCACAACCCTACACTAAGCGATTTCACTACTATGCACGCTACTTTGGTCCTCTACACACATGTACTATTGTGCATATCCTTATGCTCTACTGATAGTCAATTTTTCCAACCAACATTACCCCACACTAGGGATATTGTCCATCCTAGGCAATATTAAATAAAAGAATTCCCCCAATGAATGAATTAATTAAATAATAAGAATATGGGCTTGTACCCCAAGAATCGGGATCCATGTCTAGTAGCTACTCATGTATTTTTGAGTGAAAGGATCCTTAGAAATTTATTATCCAAAATATTTTCTAACTCCCTCCATCCTTTGAACTCCTTTGTTCCCTTAATTAGCATGAAAATAACTATAACACATAATTTTACGGGATTCAAATCATCAATTTTTTACTTGAGCTCCGTGATCATTTTCTCTAGTTGTGAGGACACATCATCTAGGTATCCATTCTATGAATGAAAAAGGAAAGGTTTATTTCAGTCTGTCTCTGAGTGTGGCCTTTAAAGCTATTATAAATTCTCTTTTCTCGCTTTAGCTCGGACAAAACCTTCTCCCACTTGGCCTTGTTATTTTTCATTTTGGCGTGAATCTCTTTCAACTATGTCTCGTCATTGGCACATGCATTCAAAAATTATTAAAAATCTTGAAAGTTTTAAAAGAAAAAGTTTTCCCTTTGCGTAACCTCTCGCATCTAACACCTCATATTACGTAAGATATTTCTCTACTTACTCTCTATCCGTATTCTTTTACATGGATATCTCCTCAGCTATTGGAATTTTCCCCAAACCCTTCTTCTCATGTGTGATCATCTATGCCAAGTCCTCTAAATAATGACATGTTGAGGGGTATACATCTTGGGCATGCTCAACCAATTCGGGTGGGTGGAAGTGATAGTATTAACAATACATTCTTCCTTCTTATACACCACGCACGTTCATCCAATTTCTTCTCTTAGCTCTTATTTAATTTCCTCAATATTTTTATCTTTCTCTCGAGATTCCTAATACATTCTCTTGATGGTGGAATCCTTATAAAAATACTCACTCCAACTTCTAATGTAATTATTTTTAGTGCATTGCGCACTTTTTCATCAACGATAATCTCGCATTGAACACTGGTAAGGCTTCCTCTCTGGTGCAGATTTAAGGCCGAGTCTTAGATAATGACTTTTCACTTATCTCAAACTTTGACTCATCCATGTGTGACCTGAGAGGACCAAGAGAATATATTTTTGGTGTGTGGGAGGGCTTCATTCTTATGGAAGAATTACCAACATAATAAATATTAAGTGACCACCGATCTTTGGATACCGTGCTCGAAGGACCTTTACGGGATCATCATTATATTGCAATAGATTGCCTTGGGGGATATTACTTCATTTCCTTGTTCTCTTTCCCCTTTTCCTTGAAGATAACTTCTGCATAATATCATGTACCGAGCCACCAATTTAGTGAAAGTACCCACATCTTCTCCCGCAACGGTATCCTTATTTTTCTCTTCCTCTTCATCACTCCAATTATTTTTTTCTTCTTATTATGTTTTATATAATAGGATTTCCATGGCATTATTCTCCTCAACACCCCTCTTTTAACCTTCCTCCTTATGCACATCACACTCCTCTTCATCCGTGTCATCCAAATTATGAATGAATGGAGAGTTTTGTGGCACCTCTTCTTCATCGACTTCTCTAAGTCTCTGTCTCTTCACTCAAAACCACCATGGGTTTCTTCTTCATTGGGGTCTTCTTTTTAGGACTTGGTTTCTTGGGTGAATTCTTGGTCACTCTGGAAATGCTCACACCTTGTCTTGCCCCCTGTGATCTTGTTGTTTCTTCTTTCTTGTGCTTTTATCGAGGGTCGTGCTTTCTTCTTCTTCTGCCTCCTCTTTGTCATCCTGTTCTTATACTTATTCTTATTCTTCAAGGGGAGGGGTTTCTTACATGCCATTTTAGTTCCCACCATTTTTTTCTTCCTTGGGGGATCTAGGAGATGAAGGTCATGATCAACTGCATATTTCCCATCCTTCATTTTTGGCCTAAGGTGGATGAACACTTTGATGGCTTAATTTCTTACTTCCATGGTTTTTAGAGTCATATCCATGTTGTAAAACTCTTAGTTTCTACGGATGCAGACCTAACAAGGTAGAAAAAGGTCTTGCACATGGTGTGGTAATCGATTCCACACTGTCTACATCAAATTTTAACGTATGCACCTCCTTTATCTTGCTAACTAAGTTTTGAAAATATTTTTCCATGAAGGAAAAGGGTAGCTTGCACCAAGGGTTGTAATCTCTATCAGTCAACTTAAATCTTCCCAGGATGAAGTGTTGATGTACTATGAATTATTCCTCTCCTTTAAGTAATAAGGGTAGTTCCCTTAGTATGCGCCATTTATTCTCGAATGCTTCATGCATTCTCTTATACCACTTGTCTAGGAATATTTTATACTAGATAGTGATGCGGCCTTCACATGTAAATACCATGAACCTCTCACGCAAGTGACTTGTCCTCGGGTGGGTAGAACCATATCTTTCCACTAAGTCCATCAAGAACACCAATCTCACAAAATATAATAAGTAGAAGGATTGCACTATAGGTTATCTTTTCACCCTTCTCCACATGGATCCTGGATTCATCTACAATCCCTTCAGTGATGTACACCATAATTTTGTACATAGTATTTTACACCATCTTTTGCACAACATGTAGCCAATTTTTGTGGACTCGTGACCACCTTTCGGATGTTCTATGTTTTCGGGTGATAAGGTGCCACAACCCTTGTGCCTCGATCACCGAGGCTTATGACATCCATGACATGACTTCCTCACTAATAGTTGAGTGCGGTGGTAGTGGCTTCCATTGTCTCATCCTCCTCGAGGTCCTTCCCAATCTCCAAACCTAAGCTATGCAATTTTATTACTCACAAAATCAATTATTTATGTGGTGATGTGTATCCTTCTCCTTACAAAGTAAAATAAGTTCTCATGGACGTGTGAAATCAACCATTGATACAATCACTCATGCTTTTCAAGAAAGGAAACTCATATAGCTAGAGTACCCCTACACTCTCTAAGTCCTTATAAATCGTGTCATCATACACCGATTCCAATCCTCATTCCTTTGGTCTATTTTATTCATCACTTCCATGTTTATATTGGCTTCATGCTGCTATGAGAAATGGTTGTAGTAATTTATTTTGCATTTTTTGAGTTGGGAAACCCATATTTGTGCTACTATAACCTCACCTAGGTGCTGCGTCTTGAAGAACCACTCCTCTGGTGCATCCTCGATCCACGATCATATTTATTTTTCCTTTTCCTTTTCCCTTAGGTGATATTGTGGTTGATTTATTTGGTGTCATTGCATAACTTCTCCTTCCCGACTTTATAATAAATCCATGCCCTAGGTGCTTAATAACAATCCCTCTCAAATTTCTATGAAAAAATTTCAATCCTTCCTTCCTTGCTTCAAATCTTTGTCACACCTAAGAAATTATGTGCCCTAGCTTAAATTCTATGTACTTGTGATTCTACAAAACCTAGCTTAATAGATGTGAACACTCACACCGATGAATATAAATCTCCACATCTTCCCCATGCTCTAATTTCCACCTGAAGGAGCTCTTAAACTAGGTCTGTGTACTATCTCATTCTAGTTTTCTTCAATTTTCATTATCTCTTCGCAATTTTACACAAATTTGTACTCTATCACTCTTTAAACACTCAAACTCTTCACAAGGTAAGGTAAGAATGAATTGACTGGGCTCCTTTTATATACTTATAATTTTTATCACATTTGCTGCTCATCACCTATCACTCTATTTCATATTTAAATATGCTTTTTTATTTTTCCACACTTTTTCCTACTTTCTTCCATATGTAGCATTCGTAGAACCTTCGGCGCGCCACTACTTCCCTGAGTTATACTCATCTTGTGTGCAATCCTCTATGCCACGAACCATATTTCTATGCATCATATACCATGTACTCTACCATGGTGCTTCCTTCCTCACGTTACATATGTGGCCTCTTTCTCACGTGGTTTCCAATACGATAAATTCCTTTCAACTAACAAAGACATCCTAAGTACTGTAATACCTTGTTTTTTCCTTCGTGCATTTTCAAACCAAATCCACTAAACACATTTTCTTTATATTTCCACACACACCTCGACAATACCATCATTTAGTATAACCTGTTCACATAGTCAAACTTGCTTCCACCCCACACTATGTAATGTCCCTTTTCCCAATGTAGAAGACCAAGTTTGGATTTTTTGGCCATTCCTTCTTCGTGGCCGGAAAAGGAAAGCAAGGAGAAGAGCAACATTATAATATTAATAATTTTTTATGTTTTTATAAAGTAATTGTAGAATATATAGTTCCACCAAATTAAGGACAAAAATAAATAATTACAAGGTCATAATGAATGGTCATAACGGAGCGGCCATGTCTTTTCAAAAGTATAAATAGGGGACTAAGGGAAGCCATTTGGATATATCAACTTTCATTTGTAAAATCAGATTTTGAGAGTGAACTCTCATTCCTCTCCACTTGGGACGAAACCCCCTTGTGAGGTCCATTATGAGGGACAAAAACCTCTCACTTTTGACTTTAAAAAATTTATAATTACGGATTATTATTATATTGAAGATCAAATTGTGTCAAATCTGATTTATGTCATTTATTACAAAACTACAACTTGTTCTAGTGAGATTTCTAAATTATTGGATGATATTAACATCATATAAAATTAATATTCCAAGTCGAATTGCATTATAAAGGCCAAATCTGCATTTTCATGGATTTTTATGCATATTTAATGGTCAAATCGAATTATTTATGACTGCTGCAATTTCTAGATTATCAAAATATTTCCAGCAGAGTATTTTGCATTGCCTAAGTCGATTTGGCTCTAGAAAATTAATAAAATAATATATCTTTCATTGGGCAATATTTTATTTTGAATATTTTGATAAAACCCTCAAAAAGGGTTATTACAAAGTGGTATTAGAGCTGGATCTTCAAGGACAAATAAGAGGAAAATGGTTGGACAAGATGCTAAGATGGAAAAACTCATTGTGGAAAGGAAAAAAATTTAATGAAGCAATGAATATTTTGGCATTATCACTCCAAAAGGTTGTGGAACCAAGAGCTCAACAAGATGAAGGAAACTCAAGTGGAATGAGTAATGCCAGAAAAACCAATCATTCCACCTGAGGATTGAGTTAGAAGCATGCCTTCATCCTCAAGGAAGAAGTTATTCCAAATATTGAGCCATGAGCAACATAAATAAGAGACATTACAATAAGGTTCATTGAGTATATGGCCTTATCATAGGAAATCCAAGATCCTATGTATTTTGTCAAATTCATGGGCTTAGATGAGAAAAGGACTAAGCCTTGACATGGCACACCACACAAGGAAGTTCAAAGTACCTTGGGAAAATTGTCCTTTTCCACATTTGATGGGTCATCTAAAGGTACTGCAAGAGCTTGGATCCAAAAATTAAATACCTACATGTTTATAAAACTAATGCTAGAGGAAGAGGCCATCAAAGTTTCCACTCTTCATCTTGAGGTAATTTCCCACAAGTGGTGGTTCCATGGTTTGGTAACACAAGGACATAGTGAAATACACACCTATGATGAGTTTTGCCAAAGAATCATAAATAGGTTTGATCTTTTGGATCTAGAAGTTTGAAATTTCTCAGCTAAAATAATAGAGTTCAGTAGAAGAATATGTCACTCATTTTTAGCAACTCTCGGTGATGATCATAGATGTATCCGAAAGAAGACTTATTTTCCTTTTTGTTGAAGGACTGAAGGAACCCTTAAGAGGGTTAGTTTGTGCCTTTGATCCATCATCTTTGTAGGAAGAAATTAAGAAGGCCCTGAATTTAGAAGGAGCCACCAAAAATCAGCAACAATCGTAGCATTTCCAAGTTTGGAGGAGAGGGGAACAAACCCCTAAGAATTCCTAGAAAACCTATTTGGATCAACCAAATAAATTAGTGCCTAATATACCCCAGTTCACATGGATCTTCAAAATCCAACTTTGAAAAGGATATAAGAAATGATCTACGAAGGAAGAACTTATGATTTTCCTATAATAATCCATGGACCCCATGACACCATTACTTGGGAAAATTTAAAGTTCATTACATTGAAGTTTTTAGATTAGAAGATGATACTAATGTTGATGATATAAAAGAAAAAATAATATAAGAAGAAGAGAATGATAAATTTGAAGGCACTCTCACTACACTTTCTAGGGCACCAAGATTTCACCCATTTCTAGTAAAGGGCAATCTTCGGGGATAGAAGGTAGTAGTTCTTATCGATAATGAGCTACATATAACTTCATTGAAGAGAATTTGGTGAAGAAAAAGAAAGCGAAAGCTGAAAAATTCAAGGGATTCAATGTGACATTAGAATATGGATTCATACTTCATTGCACCAGGAAGATACCACAACTCTCACTTACTTTGGGAGAACATACGATAAGGGGTGATATCTATGTCATTAATATTGGTGAATCTGATCTAGTTTTGGGTGTACAATGGATTCAATACTTAAGATAATTTACCCAAAACTACCAAAGTATGGAGATCAAATTCAAGGTGGATGGAAAAGAAGTAATCTTGCATGGAATAAAAGGAGGAACTCCGCAGATTATAACAATGAAGAGTATGGAGAGAACCTTCAAGAAGGGGAAAATTACATGGGCAACACATTGTTTGGTAAGAGCTGATTGTACTTCCTCCATTCAGTCTACTTTTCATGATGATATTCAGGCTATACTTGAAAAACATGATAAGGTTTTCAATGAGATTCCTCATGGGATGCCACTAGAAAGAGATTTTAATCATGTCATTGAGTTGGAACCCAGTTCAAAACCAGTTATAACAACTCTTTACCCCCATCTCTAGATTTAAAAATAAGAAATTGAAAAGACCACAAAGAATCTATTGGATATGGGGTTTATCAGGCCTAGCTCTAACCCATATGCTTCTTTAGTAGTGTTGGAAAAATATAAAGGTGGCACATTGAATGTGTGTTGAATGTTGGTTGTTAAATATGAAGACCATTAACAACTGGTATCCCATTCCTAGGATTGATGAGCTTATAGATAAATTACATGGTGAAATTTACTTCTCCAAATAGATTTGAGGTCCAGGTACCATTAGATAAGAGTCAAAGAAGAAGATGTGCACAATATTGCATTCAGATGTCACTTCGGGCATTTTAAATTTCTTGTTATGCCATTTGGATTGACTAATGATCCATCCACATTTCAGTCTTACATGAACCACATTTTTGGTAAGCAATTAAGGAAGTTTGTGCTTGTATTATTTGATGACATTTTGGAGAAGAGCACCTACAACATTTGGACACGGTGCTAGAAATTTTGGAGCAACAATATTTATATGCTAAGAAGACCAAATGTGAGTTTGGTATGCATGAGATTCTATACTTGGGGCATGTGATCAATGCTCGAGGTGTCCATGTGGATCAAAATAAAATCCAAGAAATCCTAGATTGGCCTACACCAACCAATGTGACTCATCTGAAGGGATTCTTGGGGTTGTGCTCGTATTACTAGAAGTTTGTGAAGGTTTTCTCATATTGCAGCTCCTTTGACTTCCTTAACCAAGAAGGATGCTTTCAGCTGGTTTGAATCAGCCCAAAGAGCCTTTGAAGAACTTAAGAAGGTGATGTGTTCTTTCCCAGTCCTTGTTGTTCCAGATTTTTCTAGGCCCTTTGAGCTTGCATGTGATGCTTTAGGTGAAGGTTTAGGGAAGTTCTAATGCAAAATCATCATCCCATTGAATTTGATCGCAAGAAATTAAAGGAACATGAGAAGAATCTTTCCATTTATGACAAAGAAATACTTTCCATCATGCACGCCTTGAATAAGTTTAGATAGTATCTGATTTGTGGTAGGTTTGTAGTCAAAATAGACCATAAAAGTCTAAAATTTTTCCTTCATAAAAAGGGTTGAATGATCGGAAACAAAGATGGGTGAGTATACTTGAGCATTTGACTTTGATATTGAATATGTTAAAGGAAAGCAGAATGTGGTAGCAGATGCTTTATCTAGAAAGCCACCCTCACCTGCAGATGATGAAGTCATCCAGAAGAATGACCCAAAGGCAGCTGATATGAAGAGCCTATGATTGCTTGAGGGAAAGCAATCTTGGGGAGGGAGGACTGTAATGTCCCTTTTCCCAACGTAGAAAACCAAGTTTGGATTTTTTGGCCATTCCTTCTTCGTGGCCAGAAAAGGAAAGCAAGGAGAAGAGCAACATTATAATATTAATAATTTTTATGTTTTTTATAAAGTAATTGTAGAATATATGGGTCGGCCAAATTAAGGACAAAATAAATAATTATAAGGGCATAATGAATGGTCATAAGGTAACGACCATGTCTTTTCAAAATTATAAATAGGGGACTAAGGGAAGCCATTTGAATAAATCGACTTTCATTTGTAAAATCTTATTTTAAGAGTGAAATCTCATTCCTCTCCACCGGGATGAAACCCCTTGTGAGTTCCATTGTGAGGGACAAAAACCTCTCACTTTTGACTTAAAACAATTTATAATTGCAGATTATTATTATATTGAAGATCAAATTGTGTCAAATCTGATTTATGTCATTTATTACAAAAGTGTGACTTGTTCTAGTGAGATTTCTAAATTGTTGGATGATATTAGCATCATATAAAATTAATATTCCAAGTCGACTTGCATTATAAAGGCCAAATCTGCATTTGCATGGATTTCTATACATATTTAATGGTCAAATCAAATTATTTATGACTGCTGCAATTTCCAGATTATCAGAATATTTCCAGCATAGTATTTTGCATTGCCTAAGTTGATTTGGCTCTAGAGAATTAATAAAATAATATATCTTTCATTGGGCAATATTTTATTGAAGTTTGTGAAGAATTTCCAACAATTTTCAAGGAGATTTTAGTCACTGTAATTTAAATTTTAATTTGTTCCAGAATTCTGAATATTTTGATAAAACCCTCATAAAGGATTATTACACACTAAAAGTATGTGCAGTCCTCTACACATTAACTCAAGTAGTAATCAGATCTTCTTGCGCGCGAACATGCATATTACATCAAAAAAATAAAAGAAAAAAACATGGAAGGGAAATCTAAGCTAAGTGATAATACTACCATATTACAAACAAAAAGAAGCTTATTTATTGATGTGCATGCCATACCAAGCCTTCTCACATGCCTCTTCTATATTCCGGCTCAAACACATAATGACATGCCACTCATCTAATTACATCATTTATTAGTGCACTTCTCCATAGCTTTTTCATTATCCAATCCACCTACATGTGCAATACGCATGGATGGTAGCATAAATTCCACAAGTTCCTCTCGCACCGAACACCAACTAAAAGGGTGTAGCCTTCTTCAACCATTTATAGGTTTTTCTATATGCATAAGGAATGAACGATACTTTTTCATCCCAATCCTAACTTCAAACATCACATATCTTCATTAGTGTTAGTCCGAAGATCTTATTGAAATATTTGGCAGTGTTAATTACTTGGGGGTGTTGAGGAGTAGTCATATTATGTGCTAGCATAAATTTTGCTAGCAAAATTTTGATTGTCTCATTTAAGAAATGAGTTCCTCTATCACTTGTTAATCTCAAAGGGAATCTATACATGCTAATTATGTTTTCCCAAAGGAACCTTGCTGTTTTTGCTACCATGTAATCCTTTGCAGGTGTAACCTCTTCCCACCTTGTCAAGTAGTCCATATATATGATGATGTAGTGAGCCCCTATCATGCACTTAGGTGGTAAAATAGGCCCTACAAAATCAAAAACCAATTTCTCAAAAGGTTCCACACTTTCTATAGGACTATAAGGAATTTCATATCTATTTCAAGCTTACTAATTCATTGACAGTGATCATATGCTTTGAAAATTGCCTTACTATCCTTGTACAATGTTTCCCACTAAAGACCAACTAAAAGGATATTGTGCACAATCACATCTCTTGTGTAATTTCCTCCTACTATCCCTCCATGATCCTCTTCCATAATGATGTCACACTCATTCTCTAGAAAACATTGGCATAATAACTCATATCTCCTCATTTTATACAAGTATCCTCCAATAAGATGATATGGTGTTGCTCAAATAAAAAGTTGCTTCTTTTCCAATGTCTTCATCCCCTTTGGTGCAATTATAGTACACAAAAATATGGCTATGTCCTCCAAATTTATTGGCACATGGTTCAATCGAACAACTATGCATCAGACATAGTGTCCTCAATACTCTGCACACCCTCTCCAAAATTGATCCTTGATAAGTGCTCATGTACCATATTGCTCTTTCCTAGCTTTACTAAAACTGTAAAATAAAAATCCTTAAAAAGGAATATCCACCAAAAATGCATCCTTGCAAAACATGTTTGTTGACCAAGTACTTAGGTGCCATGTGATCGTATAAAAGTAAACTTTGTGGCCAATAAGTACTTTTGAAATTTTGAAACGCGTAGATCATAGACAATGTCTCGTGGCTCTGTTGTTGTATAATTATGATCTGCTAGTGTTAACTTCCTACTACGCAGAGAATATTGGATGATCCACATCACCCTCTCATATTTGTGCCAATAGTCATTCCAGAGACATCACCATGAACATGGAAATGTTTTTTTCATGAAGGGAAGAGTAAGATTGGTGGAGTGGTAATATTCTCCTTCAAGTGTTTCAAACGAGCTTGCTATTGCACGTCACCCCAATAAAAATTTCATTTAGCCTTGAGAAATTCCTCCAGGGGCATAGTAATATTTGCATATCCTTTGATAAATTTCCTATAGTAACTAGTATGCCCCAAGAAACTACACACTTCACTTTGGTTGGTAGGTTCTTCTAATCCCAAAATTACTACAATCTTTTCTGGATCTACCAACAATCCATCCTTGCAAAACAGCGTGCCTAAGTAAATTTTCAAGGGGTGTAACAAAGATACACTTCATTATATTGAGAGAGATGTTTAGCTTCCTAAATATTTCAATTATGATCCTCAAATTATCATAGTGATATTTTATAATCCCATCGACATTCTAATCATCTAGGTAAACCTGTAAAAACTTATGAATGAAGTCATGAAAGGTCCGCACAACAATGCTCAAGAACATGGATGATACATTCTTCAATCCAAAGGGCATCATAGTGTACACAAAACTTCCCCATTCAATGGAAAAGGTGGTATTTTCTGATCCTCTCACTCAATGTGCACCTGATGGTACCTTGAAAATCCATCAGTGAAAGAATAGATTTTGTGCCCTACAACACTTTCGAGGATTTCCTTTGTGAATGGTGTAAGAAAAGGTTATATGGTGCATGAAGCATTGAGTTCCCTGTAATCTACCAAAATCCTAATTTGGACATCCTTCTTGATGTTGATCACCATGGGGCTAACCCACTTAGATTCCTCAATTGGTTCAATGATTCCAGACCTAACATTTTTTTCAATTTCCTCTTTTACCTTCACACACAAGTTTGGGTTCATCCTATAAGGCCTTTTCCTAATTGAATGAGTGTTGGCTTTTAGCTTAATATTAATCTCTCCTAACAAAGGGTGTACACCTTTCAACTCATGATATCCTGTTGGAAAAAAGTTTTGAAATTTTCACGGGAGCTCAATGATTTTTTCTACCTCTTGTTTCGACCATTAATCCCCAATTATGGCTTCATTAAGCGTATCCTCACTTCCAATGTCATCCAACCATATCATCCAACTTGGGTGTCGTGCAAGTGTGAGGGGTGTGACGGGCGTCAAAATTGTCTATACACATAAAAAAATGTGACCCAACCAACCCCTAGGTGTCTAACCCCCATGACCCATCCATCTTGGCCCTATCATCCAACCTAGGTGCCATGTAAGTGTGAGGTGTGCGACGAGCATCAAAACTATCTCGTACACATCAAAAATGTGACCCGACCAACCCCTGGGCATCCAACCCCACGACCCATCCATCCATCTTGGCCATACCATCTAACCAAGGTGTCCTAAAAGTTTGAGGGGTGCAACTAGAATCAACAACTATCTGTACATGTCAAAAAATGTGACCCAACCAACCTCGATCGACCAACCCCGAGAGGCCAACTTCCGAAAGTGATAACTTGAGCTCCCGAATGAGTTTTTGGGTGAAAGTTTATATGATTTCATATGGAAACAACCCATTGAATCCAATGGTGGTGGTATAAAGATCCAATTTTGACTTTCTCACCTCTAAATGGCTTATTATTTTTCAGATTGTCGGTTGTTCACGGAAGAATGACTTGCCTTGGGAAGTGTACTATGCGTCAAGATGTATCATCTTTTCCATAATGTATTTCATGGAAACTGAATTCCATAGGAAATTTTTTGGACTTGTAATTCATAACACGGCTATTGGAATCTTCCATTGAATCTCAGGTCCTCTTTCATGCTGTAAAATCCTTAAGGCCCAAAATCCTACTTTTGATGGATGGCCCTAAGACCTCTGAAACTTCCCTAAAACATTTGAAATTCTTACAAAACTTGAAAACCAAACTGTATCACTCTAAATTGATCCATGAATCATTTTCCAGTTCTCAACCCATCCTCCCAAGTTGTCTATTTTACCAGGGGGTAAAAATAGATAACATGATGCATAGAACTAGATGGGAAGGCCCCTATTTCATCCATATTTGAATGTGTTGTATATGGAAACTAATACAAGGGCCATGCCTATTGGGGTGTTGAAGGATGCTTTAATTACCATTTAGGGAGCCAATTTTATAGGGAATTTCGAAGTGTTGGAGTTGGTTGAGGAGATAACTTCCCATCACTACCTAGATGTCCTTCGTGTTATGTGAAAATGTGGCTTACACTTCAATATTATATATATCATTTTGTAGAGTAAGGAGGATCACATAGTCATACCCGTAAATGATGTGAAGGATTTACCTTACGTTGAACATATAAGTGAAGAAGATCTTTATAGGATTTATGCACACATAGTGCGCAACCTTGAGAATGTGGAACCATCTAAGGAAGGCATACTTCAGTGGGAAGATGTGCGATCCGTCGGTGATAATATCATTGCTTCTTGTGACATTTGGGCCCATGGTACATATGAAATAATCCGGTGCGATGTTAAAAGATGAGTCACTTGGATGTGGGAAAAACTTAGCTACCTAGATATAATAGAGAGGAGAATCTGAATCATTCTTGTGTGTCATGGAATAACAAGGGAAGAAAAATAGAGAAAGAAGGAATATGTTGATGTATACCTTTCATGGAACAATAGCATGCTGGTGGGTGACACAAAGAGGTAAGGGTAGCCTTTTTGACAAGGTTTACTTAGAGTAATGTTCCCTCCCTTATACATGAGTATGATGGAAGGACTTCAACTTTAATGCATGTCGTAACTATGAGAGACAATAGGTTCAAGGTTAGGAGGCTTTACCACCATCTCTTTTGGTACATAAATTTTATCAAACTTTGCATGGATGTACGTGAGCATGGTATGTGCATGTTGAGCTCAAGAAAGATCTTCGCAAGTTGTCAAGACATGACCTGAAGTTATGGATCACACTTTTGATTATTTATTTAATAAACCACCAAGTACATTAGATGCCTAGGGTTAGACGGCTAGGGGTTTGTCAAGTCACATTTTTTGACATGTATGAATAATTTTTGACACCCGTTGCACCCCTCACACTTGCACGACACACAGGTTGGTTGGCTTATAGTTGTATGACATGGATGGATGAGTTAAAAGCCTCACGAGGGTAGGTGAATGAATGAAATCCCAACAACCTGAATTAATGAGGCATGGAACATATGAATTTTGATGCAAGAAAAGTACCAAAATGTATGGTTTTCCATACCTCTTTAATGCATCCTACCGGTTGGTGATCCAAATTCGCTATATATTGTAAGATTCACCTCATTTTCGGGGAATTTTTCCAAAAGGAAAAAGAACTCTATCAAAATTGTTCCAGAGCTATTGTGAGCTAAAGGCCTCAAATTTGGGCTTATTATAAAAGATTTTGTCTTGTTCTTATGGTATGATGGATTGTGCATGTTTCTGAGCAATAAAATTTATTTTTGTGGACATTTTCTCCTAACTTGTATGAATTACATCTTCTGCCTTCCATTACATTTATAAGTATATTGTGCATATATTTATCTCTTTGCAGGCCCATAGTTTGTTGTGCTTTATGAATATAGGGAATTTATTATTATCATGGACCGTGGATTTTTCCACCCTCTCTTTATGAGTTTCTCTCGTATTTTGTACTCCCGGGATTGTCTCATCCTTTCTTGGTGCATCACCTTCACTTAGAGTAGTTTTATTTCATGTATATTTCTATCACTGTCTCCTTGGAAAGCATTAGAATAGGGTTATTTTAGCTTTCCATTCTCTTCCCTAGGTTATAAGAAGAAGCCTGGATTTCTCCAGGAGGATTATCCTACTTGCAAAGTACCACACCTGCAGATAATTCCATGTTATGCAGCTGCACTGATTGCCTTGTATACAAAATCACAAGCAATCAAGGGTGCTTTGTAATTTTGCATTAACAGATTTTGGGGTGCCCGGTGGGACAAGAAGTTAATATTTTCACTTTTTATCAAGATTAGGTATGTGTCTTGATGAATTTCTAGCCTTTAGAGGATTTGCAGCAACACATATGGTGACTCTGTCTATCAAATCCACTGGTTTCAGTAGCCTAAGTTTATCAAGTTCATGAGAAGAGTGCAAACCCAGTCTAAAGAAAGAGAAGAAGGCATATTTGAATATCTACACTTATCCCCGAGATAGAGTGAGAAGAAGAAGAAGATCTCAAAGGTATCTATATCCACCAAATAAAAAATTATCCATAGCTCCACTGGTAGACCCTTTCTTCAATCGACTAGAGTTCTCTTACCATTCAGGATGGCACAACCCAATCCCTGTGTCAAATTCACGGGCAGCAGTCCACTTTCTCTCAAAGCACAAAATCCTATTCGATTGCAAGATTGAAGAATATTCCATATTTCATTAGAGAGTACCAAACAACTCAGATTGACTACATTCAAGACATTGCAAATGTTTGTGTAATTCACAAAATTTCTAAAATGGACATTATTGTTAAGTTGTTGGCATCCTCCTTTAAAGGTAAAGCCTTGCAATGGTTCAGGATTCTAATAACAGGATCTATCTAGAATTGGGACCATTTGTGCACAACTCTCCATAATAAATTTGGGGAAAAGGGAGATAATATTTCCTTATTGGAACAATTGACAACAATTAAGAGGGCTCCTAATGAATAGATGACCGATTTCAACTTCAAATTCCAGTAGACATGGGATAGGATCCCGTTGGTCATGAGACCAACTACGAAGGGGATTCCCTATACTTCCTTAAGCTTTAAATTTTGATATTGTAATGATGATTCAATCTATGGGAGGTATAACTTTACCAGAATCCTATAACATTGCTATTAGAGATGAAAATTGCTTAATTCAAGATGGTAAACTTGTACCTAGGCCACCTATTCCTCTCTATCTAGAATTAGGAAGTCTAAGCACTAGCCAAATACCTACATTAGCTCCCATTTCTGCTTCAATAAATCAAATTTCGACTAAAGCTTCTACTTCATCTTATAGTACCTCAAGTGAGCTCTAAGAAGTCATGAAGCAACTGAAAAACTTGGGTAATGAGTTGATGACACTTAAGAGGCATCAAGCTCAAAAATTCAAATCATACTAGCCTCAAACCCAACCCAATAGACCCCCATATCAGCCCAATAGGCCACCCATTCAAACTACGAATCAGAACCAAGTCAAACCTCCTACTAATAGGCCATTCCAACCTTACAATCCCAATGTTGCTTCCACATCTAGAGCCTTAATACCAGTTCAACAAACATGGTTGAAATATGACTGGTGCTTTCCATGCAATCAACCTCATAGCCATTCGATGTGTTTCAATGGTGATTTGAATCAAGCTCTTATGGAAACAATAATGGGTGTGGAACAAGAGACATGCCAAGAAGGAAATAAATAACATGAAGTAACTTAGCAGAAGCATCTCTAAATGAGACCACACTTATCAATTGGCATGTGAAGATTTCGTGGTATAAATCAAGCCACTTCTCTAAATATTGGAGATGGAAAATCATCCAATTCAAATTATCCACAACCCTCTATCGCTCAACAAAGTATCGTAACCAAAATGCAGCTCCCAATGTGTAAGGTCAGCCCAAGCCACCTTCTAAACCAGCTCAAGTGCCATTTGTAATAGCCCATGTGTAAGAGAGGAATGTGCAAGGAAAGGGGTAGCAGACGGATAGTTCATCTCCATTTAAGATCATTGAGTAGAAGAAGAAAATGGATGTAAACATCTCAATGTGGGAGTCATTAGCTATCCCATACCAAAGAGATCTATTGCAAGTTGTTATGGATAATTGGTCAACATCAAATCAGTCACCCAATCAACAAGAAAAATTTCTTACCAATGCATCTAACCAAGAAGGAAATTGAGGAGGTCACCAAGGTAAAATTTGAAGCGGCACCATTCTATATCTCATTAATCATCGGAGAAAAGTTGGTGCATAATTGCATGATTGATTCAGGAGAAAATAACTCAGTCATACCGAAACAAATAGTTGATCAATTGGGCCTTCAATATGAAGTCATTTCCAAGGGTATGGTACAATTGGATGGGACAATGGTAAAAATGTTGGAGTAATCAAAGATTTGAGCCTCACATTGCATGCATGTCCCAATGTAACAATATTACAAGATGTATCAGTCATAGACTTTCCACCACTCTTTGCATTGTGTTTGTCAAGAGACTTCACTACTAAAATTGGAGGTTATTTGTCTTTTGATTGGTCCCACATGTTATTCAAGGACAAGGTATGGAGATAAGGCTACGATCATAGCTAAACCTATTGTGAACTTCCATTTTGAGCCTCATACACCAAGCCCAATCAATACAAATTGTTTGGCCCTCGATTAGGAATATTTTCAAATCACTTATGAAATAGATATGAAAGTCAAAAGATTTCCAAAGTTAACCCTTGATGATTGGGCCAATAAGAGACATGCATTTGACCCTTATAAGGAAATGGAGGAAACTGAATTAGGGGTCTATTTTTGCACGAAGAAAATTCACCACTTCCTAGTATCACCAAGCCAGATGCTAAAGATGATAATGAGGTATGGAAATTATTCTTTGATGGCTCAAGGAGTAGGCAAGGTGTTGGAGGAGGAGCTATGCTTGTTTCACCATAAGGTACAAAATATTACTCATCTTTCTTTCTTGAGTTTGCTTTCTCAAACAACATAGATGAGTATGAAGCCTTGATCCACAGTTTAAATTGGGCAAGAAAAGAGGTATTAAAAACTTGCAAGTGTTTGGGGATAGTGAGTTGGTCATGAAAAATTCAGGGGAAAACATGCTGCTAAAAATGGTCTGCTCAAAGCCTATAAGAATCGGGTATGGCATCAGATTTAATACCTTGAAGCATTTAATATTCAAGACATACCGCAAAAAAATCAAGTCGTGTGGACGAAGCTTGTAGAATTGGAGCGACATTTGATGTGGTGGATAATATCAAGAGAGATAAAGCACAACCACATATTCATGTCATTATAAGGCTAACTATACCAGATAATAACACAAGCAGAAAGTTTTGAGAATGATCAATAGATCATAAATATTTTACAGGAGGAGGCTGAGTTCTCAGCAAAAAATTGAGAGAAATTAGAGCAACAATACGGGAGAAAATAATGCAGCTGCAGAAAAACAAACTACCAAAGGTTTTAGTGACTTTAGAGTCAATTTTTAACCCAAATGATCAATTCTAGAAAGAGAAGGCCAACATTCAAGTGAAAAAGGAGGATTCTGAGCCCATTTTGGTTAGAGAAGGTAAGACGCTCCAAATAGGCAAGATGAGAAGCGAATAAGAAAAGTATGACCTTGTGTAGCTTTGCCAGGAATTCCTAGATGTTTTTACATGGAGCTACAAGGATTTGAAGGGTTTAACCCAAAATTGGCACAACACACCATTGAGTTACATCCGGAGGATAAGCCCGTGAGCAAAAATAAAGGCCAGTCAACCCCCATATAGAGCTTCTTATGAAGGAGTTGAAAAATATCATTGAGGTGAGTATCATTTTCTTGATCAAGCACTCAAGTTGGGTGGAAAATATGGTGTTGGTTAGGAAAAGGAATGGGGTAATCATGATGTACGTGGATTTTTGAGATTTAAATAGGGCCTCCATCAAGGATCACTATCCATTGACCTCCACGGAGCAAATTTTATAGGACGTGGCGATTTAGAAATATCATCCCTCTTAGATGGCTATTTGGGATATAATCGATTATGGTGAAAGAGGAGGATCATTTCAAAACAACCTTTACCAAAAAATGGGGCACCTATGCATATAGGAAGATGTCATTTGGGATATCAAATGCTAGAGAAACATTTCAATGAGCAATGGATATGGCGTTTAAGGGGTTGTTAAATAAAATAGTGCTTGTATATCTTGATGACATCACTGTATTTTCTAAAAATGCATAAAGTCACCTCTTTCATCTCAGATAGGTCTTCCAAAGGTGCAAGAGGTTTGGAGTGTCCTTGAACCTCAAAAAGTGCATATTCATGGCACATGAGGGTAAACTTCTAGGACATATCGTGTCGAAGGAAGGACTGAAAATTGATTTGGAGAGGGTAGAAGCCATCCATGCTCTACCATTTCCAAGTCATAAGAAGGCTCTCCAAAGCTTCTTGGGGAGGATAAAATTTGTTTGGAGGTTTGTAGCATATTTTCCGCTCTCATGAAGCCATTAACGATGATGTTGAAAAAGGATTTGGATTTCAAATGGACAACAAAGGGAAAGGAGATTTTTGATGCTATCAAGCAACCCATATCTCAAGCTCTAACTCTCATTAATCTAGACTTCTCCAAAGAATTCTTTCGTATGCATTCAGTGGTTCGGACATCATCTCCACAATCTTGGTGTAGCAGAGTAAGGAAGGATTGGAGTAGCCTATTTCTTTCTTCAGCCAAGGCCTTATGGACTATGAGGTAAGATATTCATTCATTGAGAAACATGTCCTTTCCGTGATTAGAAGTTTTAAGAAGTTCAGAAATTTAGTGTCAAATAATATGATTCATCTACTATTCACACATGTTGGTATAAAAGATTTTATTTTAAACAAGGACCTCAATGAAAAAAGGGTTGTTGGGTAACCAAGGTCATGGAATATGACATTTATATTAAGGTAACCAAGCTGGTTAGGGGAAAGGGATTATGTGACCATCTAGATTCGAGACAACATGCCGAGTGGAGTGATAAAGGGAGGCTATTTTGGTGCTAAGCAATGATCAAGGGCAATCATCGATGCCTCACCCGATCTTTGTTGGACTCAAGATATAGTCAATTTTCTTCAAACAAGTCAAATCCCTCAAGGGATGAGAAAGGCCAAAAGAAGATATTTTAGGCTCCATTGTATCCCATTTATATTGGTTGATGGTATCTTGTTTAATAAAGTTGTAAATGGTGTCCTCCTAAGGTGCCTCAAGGTAGATCAAATAGAGAAGATCCTACATGAATTTTATGACGGAGAAACAGGTGGCCATTTTTTCACAAGGGTGATAGGTCTTAGAATTATGAGGGCAGGTTATTATTAGCCTAACCTTTTTCATGATTTTCATACATGGATTAGGAAGTGTAAAAAGTGTTCCTTCTTCACAGGTAAAGAGAGGTTAGCAACCCTTCTACTCTACCCCATTTTTGTAAATGAACCATTTATGGAATGGGGACTAGATTTCATTGGATTGATTAATCTAAATTCTATGTTAGGCCACAAATGGATCCTCACAGCCACATATTATTTCACCAAGTGGACGGAGGCGGTTGCACTCAAGGAATCAAATGAAGCCAACATACTAGATTTTTATGAAGGGATAGTGACGAGGTTTAGAGTTCGGCCACCATTATATTAGATAATGCTTTGGCATTCCTAGGTGCCAAGATCACAAAGTGGGTAGTAAAAATGGGATATACTTGAGCACCTCATCAAATTACTACCCATAGGGTAATGGACAGGATGAGTCCACCAACAAAAATCTTTTGAAAATTATAAGGAGAACTCTAGATGAGAACCAGATAACTTGGCATGCCAAGTTGAAATCATCCTTATGGGCTGATAGGATTACTCCCAAGAATTCAACATGGAACTCTCCTTATAGGTTAGTCTATGGAAGGGAGGCAAGGCTACCTATATCCCTTGAATTTCCCACATTAGAACTCATGAAACAAATAGAACTATCTGAGTTCAAACCCATGGAAGCTAGATATGCAGATCTCATGGAGTTGGAGGAGACAAGGAACTAAGCCATGCACATCATGGAAAATGATCAAGCATTGATCAAGAGGTGATTTGACAAGAAAGCAAAGGTTATAAACTTCCGAGAGGGAGATTTGGTCCTTAAATGGGATGCAGAAAAGGAAAAGTCGGGAAGACACTCCAAGTTTGATGCAATATGGAGTGGCCCTTATATGATTTATGGCTACAAAGAAAACAATGCTTTCTAGCTATCAAGGTTGGGAAGAGAAGAAATGTAGATTCCAGTCAATGGAATCTATCTCAAGCATTGTTATTGAGTGAAATTTTCTTCTTGTACATATTAGTTTAGGAGTTGTAATTCCTCCAAGTGCTTGTAGCACATCACCTTGTTTTAGTTTAGGTTGCTTTTATAATAAGTGTTTGTGCACTCTCTACATATTCTATTTGGAATGTGTATGATCTTTTGTGTTTGTACATAGTTGTGCCCTTGTTGCTCTTGCACTTTCTAGTTTCAGGCAAAGTTTGGTGATGAAGCAACCAATCCTCAACTAGGGGTTTCTTTTGAAATGAAAATATCCAAGTAGCACCCAGAGGTTGGAAGATAGATTTTTCAAGTGACAGGATAGTTCCAAAATCAATATGACTCCATGCCCAATGGATCCCCTAAGGTCATTGGTCTTCAAGATCAAGCAGGCAGATCATCCCCATGAAGTCACCAATTGTTATCTATTTTTACCCCCTGGTAAAATAGACAACTTGGGAGGATGGGTTGAGAATTAGAAAATGATTCATGGATCAATCTAGAATGATACAATTGGGTTTTTAAGTTTTGGGAATCATTGCAAATGTTTTAGGGAAGTTTCAGAGGTCTTGGGGCCATCCATCAGAAGTAGGCTTTTGGGCCTTAAGGAGTTTGTAGCGTGAAAGAGGACTTGAGATTCAATGGAAGATTTTGATAGCCATGTTAGGAATTATAATTCCAAAAAGTGTCTTTGGAATTCATTTTACATGCCTTACATGGTGGAAAATATGAGACATCTTGAAGCATCATACACTTCCCAAGGCAATTCATTCTTCTGGCACACAACCAATAATCAAGAGAAAGAAGGATCCATTTCTAGGTGATAAAGTAAAAATTGGATCTTGAGACTACCTCCATTGGATTCAATGGGTTGTTTCCATGTGAAATCATATAAAATTTCACCCGAAAACTCATTCGAGAGCTCAAGTTATCACCTTCAGAAGTTGGCCTCTTGAGGTTGGTCGGCCGGGGTAAGACGCCTAAGGGTTGGTCGGGTCACATTTTTGATGCATACAGACAATTTTTGATTCTTTTCACACCCCTCACATTTTCATGACACCCAGGTTGGATGATACAACTAGGAAGGATGGGTCATGGGGGTCCGATGCACGGGGGTTGGCTGGGTCACATTTTTTGACCCGTATGAACAATTTTTTATGCCCGTCACATGACCCTCACACTTCGCACAACACCCAAGTTGGAAAGTATAGCCAAGATGGATGGGTAATGGGGTTTGGATGCTTAGGGGTTGGATGGATGGGGATTGGAAGCTTGGGGGTTGGTTGGATCACCTTTTTGATGCCCATTGCACCCCTCACACTTGCACGACACCTAGGTTCCTGGATTGGTCATGGGGGTTAGAAGCCTAGGGTTGGATGGCTGGGGTTTTGATGCATGGGGGTTTATTGGGTAACATTTTTTGATGTGTATGGATAGTTTTTTACGCTGTCGCACCCTAATAATTTCACAACACACGGGTTGGTCGACTTACAGTTATACGATATGGATGGACAAGTTACAAGCCTCATGAGGGTAGGTGAATGAATGACATCCCAACAACCTAAATTAATGAGGCATGAAACATATGATTACAGGTCCGGGAAAAGTAACAAAATGGATGGTTTCCCTAATCATTTAATTCATCCTACCAGTTGGTGATCCAAATTTTCTATATATTGTAAAATTCACCTCATTTTGAGGGGGATTTTTCCAAAAGGAAAAATAACTCTGTCAAAATTGTTCCAGAGCTATTGTGAGCTAAAGGCCTTGAATTTGGGCTTATTGTAAAATATTTTGTCTTGTGCTTATGGTATGATGGATTGTGCATGTTTCTAAGCAATAAAATTCATGTTTTGTGGCCATTTTCTCCCTAACTTGTATGAATTGCATCTTCTACCTTCCATTACATTTATAAGTATATTGTGCATATATCTATCTCTTTGTAGGGCCCATAGTTTGTTGTGCTTTATGAATATAGGGAATTGATTGTTGTCCTAGAATTTTGATTTTTTTACCAGCCCTCTCCTTCTTAGTTTCTCCCTATTTTTCACTCACTAGGATTGTCTCATCCTTTCTTGGTGCATCACCTTCACTTAGAGTAGTTTTATTTCATGCATATTTCTATCCATGTCTCCTTGGAAAGCATTAGAATAGGGTTAGTTTAGCTTTCCATTCTATGCCCTTTGGAGAAGTTGGCACTAGGTTAGAGGAAGAAGTCATCTTTCTCTAGAGGATTATCCTACTTGTAAAGTCCCACACTGCAGGATAATTCCATGTTATGTAGGTTGCATTGGTTACCTCGTACACAAAATTCTAAGCAATCGGGTGTGAGAATTTGAGGATTCTAATAAATACTGATTTATTTAACTTACATATTACATAATGTTACAATAAATATTTAAATAAATATTACATCATATCATAAGTAAATAAAGAAATAATTTCATGAAATAAATAACATAGGTGACACAATATTTATAGTGGAAAACCCCAATAGGGTAAAAACCACTTTGAAAATAACCTTTTACTTCAAAGAACTTATTTTACATCCAGTAAGATCACCTCCTCCTTTAAAACCCTATTTACCAAGGGTAAAACCAAATCACTTGATTTGCACACCTTTGATATATTTTCTAAATATATCAAATGAGGACCTAAAGTCCTTTTTATATAAGGTGATCGGGTATGTCTCCTGGCCCACCATTACAACCTAAAATGGTTGACACATACTCCTAGGTTTATAATATTTAATATTAGATATATAATCATTTCATGATATTAAATATTTAACCTAAAGTTTATACCTAGGTTAACATATTCAATAATAAAAATATAAATATTTCATATTATTAAATATTAACCTATACATTAGTGATGGACCCATATACATTAAGGGTTGGCCAGACCACTTAATCATTATGTTACAACACTCCCCTTAATGTTAAGTGGGATAACATAACATATGCCAATAGATTACCTGCCCATGGTATACTATAGGATTTACAATTTTTAAACCATAAAGGTTTTAGGCTAGCATATTGGTTGAAGGAATTATAACACCTTCATCATACTCAAATTACCTTTTGGTACAAAAGGATTTGGAATCCCAAAGATCATCCCATGATCAATGGCTAAGTATGATTTTTGAGTTTTACATGTTCTCATAGTTTCTCATAAAAGGTTATTGAATCCAAACATATATGAGCCTTTTACAACCAAGGACTTCGTTAACAATATGCTTGTATTGGATGTTTACCAGTAAACTCAATAACATTAAAGAGTTTATTGAAGACCGCCTTTAAGATCTTTCTACACTTCTTTCTAAAAAAGAAGTTGAGAAGGTATACATGCCTAAAAGTATTTTACACTTTTCAAGGTCTTTTTACACTTTTCCGAAGGTCTTTTACAAATGCCCGAAGGTATTTTTACAAAAACCAAGTTCCATTAGGAGGTGACATTGTCATGCACACTCCCCCTCAATGGAAACTCCGATAATCCAAGTTTTTCACGAAAGTGACAAAACTTTACAGAACTCAGGGACTTTGTGAAGATGTCAGTAACTTGCTCTTTAATCAACATGAACTTGAGATTTATCTCATCACTTTACACCTTCTCACGGGTGAAGCGTATATGTATCTCAATGTTCTTCATCCTCTAATGTTGAACTGAATTCTTAATCAAGAGTAATACAACTATGACCACCACATAGAATATAAATACTTCCTTTAGCTTATATGTGTATCTCTACCAATAGCCGTTGCAGCCACATGGCTTCTTTACTTCTTCTATTATACTTCTCTGCCTCAGTAGAAGAAATGGAGAATGTTGATTGTATTTGTTATTCCAAGTAATGGTTCTTACATAAAAAAACTTGAACACATATCCAATATATTTTATAACACAACATCAAGTATGGTTAGAATCACAAAATCCATATAAGATAGCATTTTCATTCTTATTATAATGTAACCCATAATTGATTGTTCCTTTCAAATATCTAAAAATTATTTTTGCAAGATTCCAATGATCTCTAAAAAAGGTTCCTGCATAAACCTTGAAGTAATTCCTACTTTATAGGAAATATTTGATCTAATTATAGTTCGATAAATAAAACTATCAATTAACAACGTATATAAAATAGGATCAACCTTTTTCATATGCAGATTTAGGATCAATATTTATTCCAACTTCCATTGAAGTAGAAAATAGTTTACAATCAATCATAAGAAACTTTTTTAATACAATGGTTGCATATTGTGTTTTGAAAAATACAATAGAATGAAATACAGTCATACAAATAACATGATGTGAGAGACCTAACTCATTCATTTCAAAGTAATGCTTCAATTTTTCTTTAATCCTATGAATTAAATCATAATTGTCATCAGACATAAGTAAATCATCAACATATATACATATAATGATAATATGTGAGCCTTATTGCTTGATGAATATATCATTGTTAGAAGAACAATTAACAAAACCTAACAGTTTAAATAAGGAAACAATTTTTGCACACCAAGCTCTAAGAGCTTGTTTTAAACCATACAAAGATTTCTCAACTTACAAACATAGTTTTCTTTGAGTTTTCTTCAAATCCTTTAGATTGAAACATGTAAAGTTCTTCTTTTAAATCGTAATTCAAAAAAATATTTTTCTTATCCATTTGGTGGATTTCCCACCCAAATTGAGTGGTAATTACAAATAAGGCCCTAACAATACTCATTTTAGCTACATGAAATGTCTCAACATAATCAATACCAGGTTTCTGAGTGAAACCTCTAGCAACAAGTCTAGCTTTATGTTTGTTAATACTATCATCAACATTATATTTTACTTTGTATATCCACCTAGACCCTATAATACTTCATGACTCAGGTTCATATAAGGTAATTAATGCATGGTACATATGATGACTTCTAGTCATTTTCTTAAGGTTAATATGATTTGAACTTTCTAACATAGATTGAGCCCAATTTAATTTCTTATATAAGAAGATAAGAGTTTCAGAAACATCTATAACATCAAAACATCATCATGACCATTTACTAAATCAGAATCAAAACCATCATTTATAAGCATTTAATGAAGTAACTTCAAGAGAAGAAGATAACACATAAACTTTTCACTAGATTATATCTAGATATTTCATATAAGTTTCGATAATTATCATGTCCTAACCTTTCATGCCATAGTTTTGAATTATTCAAACTTTGAGATAGAAAACAAGATGCAAAAGAGAAATCATCAAAAATATATAGACAATTTATTTAAATTTCTTCATCTATTGTACTCTCATTACTATCTTTGATATACCAAGTATCATTCATGCATGGATTCTAGTTGTGTCCATACCTCTTTTGGATGTTCGATATTATCAATATATTGAAGGTACTCATTGTTCACATTGCATATAATCATAGAAAGAGCCTCATGCATTCGTTGCAAGAATGTATTCATGTTATCTATAGTTTCTTGACAACCTGGTGGGAGCAACCTCAAATCTAGAAACAATCGTCCGAGTTTTTTACCATAAATTTTGTTTTGACCCAAATGTTGTAGTTGGTTTCATTCAGGATCTGGGTTTTGTCAAGACATAAATAGTTGGATGCAATTGTTTTTCTAAACTTGTAAAACACATGCCATTATAATATATAATGTACCACGAGTTAGATACATATTTATCGATAATAAACACAACACTTTTAATAGAATCATATCTAAATTTTATAGATCTACTGAGAAATTATTTGATCATAACTAGTTATGTCATTACAATGCATACTAATTAACCTCCCATGATCCAAATAATAACCCACAATATAAATGGTTTTGCATTATACCCGATATATATATAAAAATATTTCCGATCATATAGAAGTGAAGAAGAGAACCCTAATAATGCATAACAACTTCAAACTTACGAGAAAAAATTAATGTAGACAAAAATTTGACAAAGCTTAAATTTGACATCTAAATGACCATCATAATAACTTTTTTGGTCATTGTGACAGTCATTTGGATATCAATTTTTACACAATGAAAGTTTCCTGGAACCTACGAGATTAAATTTGATGTCTAAATGACCATCATATTGTCTTATGTTTGGTTTACCGTGACGGTCATTTGATCGTCAAGTTTAATGAAGCCAAAACTTCTTTGTGTATTTTATGAATATGAAATTCTAGAATTTCTTCTTTTATATAATAGTAGGGAGGTTATATTTTAATACATTATAATAAACTATTATAATTTATAATGTAAATATATATACACTTTTAAAAAAGAGGTATATAGTTTATAGAATGTAAATAAAAAACAACATATAGTTCATAAAAATTATAAACTATAGTATATTTTTTTATATAAAAAACATAACCCTTATTAAAGGGGTTTAAAGGACATAGACCAGGTTAAAATAATTTTACCAGGTGCAAGTAGATTTATGAGAGTATAGATTAACCCGAGAGGGGACAAGTAATTTCACCCGACCAATGAAATAAATTCAAATCCCTATTTTCATGAACCTTGTCTCCTCCCTTCATTTACTCTTAATTTTACCCTACACATTTAAAACTATGAAAATATTACAAAATATTTTATAGAATTCTTACAAGCTAAAAACTTTAAAACTTTTATGTGGCTATAACTACCAATATTTTAATAAATATTTACCACACTTCACGTGGGCCACTAATAAACTAGCCTTTTTTTTAATTCTCCATTTATACTTGAGAGTTTCACATTTATACCTGAGATATTATCTCATTTTATTCTCCACTCCCACTCTTATATAAAAGAAAACCTTTAAATATGTTCATTTATATAGTTTTTATAAACTATAAGATATAAATGAATGGGGCCACCCCTTACATGGATAATATAAATGGTTAGGGAAACATATTAGGTTTTATTTAATAAGTATTAAGATTTAAAAAGTAATTCCTTCATGGCCAAACAATAAACACAGGCCCCCTTATTAAAAAAGAGTAAGCATTTAGGTTTTTTTAAAACATATATAAACCAAATCTTATAAAATTTATATTTTAAGTGGTTTAAACTAATATATATATATATATATATATATATATATATATATATATATATATATATATATATATATATATATATATATATATATATATATATATATGATTCAAACTTAGTTTTTAAAAAAACTATATATGCCTAGATTTATAAGTTAAGTTTAAATATGATTTAAACTTAGTCTTAGAATATGGTCATTGACTCTTCCCTCAATCCCATGTAATTTTAATATGGTTAAAGGTTTTAATATGTTATTTTTTTTTCCAAAACCATATAAATTTTAATACGATGTTTATATAAATTATTATATAAACCTTATTCTATATTCTATATATTTTTATTTAAAAATAATAATATAGTTTTCAAATTATATAGGATATAGTTATAAATTAACTATAAACTATAGTTGTTCAAATTGAATCCTTTTAGAGGGGACAAAAAAAACACGTATAAATTTACCTTCCGAAATATTTAACCTGCAAACATTTGAAATTATAGAAAACATGAAAATTATTTCATATAGTAATAAATCCTTTCTTTTTCTGTATGTGATTTTCACGCAGGTAAATATTTGAAGCCCCTTTCACTTGTGCACACATCAATCTCCAAACAAAAATTAATTCTAAATTTACAAAATGTAAATGAAAGTAAGAATCACATCATATTACATCTCCCCCAAAGAAATTAGGGATTTAAAATTGAAAAGCCCTAAAATTTTCCTGAGTGTTTAATTGCACAAATGTAATGCCAAAATAAATTGGGGAAAAAAGGGACCGGATACTTTTAAATACCCTTTCGGGTTAGTTGAAAAAACCCGTATAAATTAAATAAATAAAATACAAAACATTTGATCTTAATTTATTTAATTTACCTTGCTCTATTACCATGTTAGAATTTGAGGATTCTAATAAATACGGATTTAATCAACTTACATATTACATAATGTTACAATAAATATTTAAATAAAGATTATATCATAACATAAGTAAATAAAGAAATACTTATAGGAAATAAATAACATAGGTGACACAATATTTATAGTGGAAAACCCCAATAGGGTAAAAACCACTTTGAAAATAACCTTTTACTTCAGAGAACTTATTTTACATCCAATAAGATCACCTCCTCCTTTGAAACCCTATTTACCAAGGGTAAAATCAAATCACTTGATTTTCACACCTTTGATATATTTCCAAATATATCAAATGAGGACCTAAAGTCCTTTTTATATAAGGTGATTGGGTATGTCTCCCGACCCATCTTTTCAACCTAAAATGGTTGACACATAAACCTAGGTTTATAATATTTAATATTAGATATATAATTATTTCATGATATTAAATATTTAACCTAAAGTATATACGTAGGTTAGCATATTTAATAATAGAAACATAAATATTTCATATTATTAAATATTAACCTATATATTAGTGATGGACCCATATACATTAAGGGTTGGCCCGCCCACTTAATCATTATGTTCTAACATCGGAGTGCTGTAATTTTACATTAACACATCCAAAGTTAGAAAATTCACCTTAGTGCTTATTTCAATAAGAATATTACTCACCAACCAACCATCTATGATTGCATCCAGTGTGATTTCCTTATCATACTCATGGTTATGTGGTGGAAAATTAGCATGTAGTATCTAATACTTATGCTCAACCCATGCATGTGGTACCTTCTCACGTAGCCATTCTCCTAGTTGTGAGATGATGTTCTCATCCCGTATCATCTTGCATAGTTACTTTAAATCATCTACATATTTATGTGGGAGATCAATATTCTTCATGCATTCCCTCTTGCGCACATGTTCCTTTAGGCAATAAATCTCACCCTATAAATATTTGATCACTCCCATAGTTTCTTGATAGAATTCCTTATGATGAGAAGCATCTAGATATTTCACATGTATAATCTTCTCCCTCATGGTTAGAGGTTTTTCGTAAGGGTCTTACGTGTATGCATTGCTTCTACATGCATAGTCACTAATAAAGGTTGTAATTTTGGATCAGACATCTTATTTGGTGTCCATTATTCATTATTCATGTGTTTTACCTTGACAATACTTGTGCCTGTGTCCTTATCTTTATTCTTACACATGTGCTCATAAAGATTAGAGAAGTCCTAAACCTTATGTTGTTTCTCACAATACGTGCATACAAAAATTTTCGAGATACTTACACCGAAATGATCTAGGGACCCATAAGTATAAAAAGTCCCACATGTGAATATTCCTCTACCACCACAACCTCTACTCTTATATCCACCTCAGAATCCACCTTCTCCATCATTTCACCCTTCATTACGTTGGGCTTTCGGTGTTTGAGAGCTTCTTACCACAATGGTTTTCCACAATCCAATTTCGCATGCCTCATGAATTTGGTCTATCAAATGAAAATATTTTTTATCATGGGTGTATGCATTAAATTTTTTATAGTAATAGATACATTCTTTAATTATTATACACTAGAAAAGGGGGTAATTCCATACATCATGATTCTTGTGGAAAATATCACAAGATTGTATTAGTGTGCGCACATTCGACACAAACAACTATCCTTAGTATGCCTCTCCACCTCACTATTAGTGCACCATAACCCACTTCGTATCTCATACACCTGAATAGGCATAGAGATTGTCCAGTTTCTTAGCCATTATTGTTATTTACCCCTCAAGAAAAGGGCTCACTCTTGTGTCTACACTTTCAATCGCTTCAATGCATAGAACTACTAATAAATCCTCACATGGATATAAGTATGTCTTATGTGATAAGGAACTTTAAAATAGAGTTAGTAAACCTCTAATGAATGATTGTGCATGTTGAATCTAATGAATATTATAATATAATTTAGACAAGATATTTTTAAACTACACATCATACTCCCTTACACTTTCGAGATAAGCCCCTTAATATCTGTTAGTACAAATGCAACACACCCATGAATGTTGATCAGATTTCTAGTTTGATCATTCTAAGCATCCAGTGTGATTGCACAACATTGAAACCT
The DNA here is from genome assembly GCA_018340775.1 of Taxus wallichiana var. yunnanensis. Classification (NCBI taxonomy): domain Eukaryota; kingdom Viridiplantae; phylum Streptophyta; class Pinopsida; order Cupressales; family Taxaceae; genus Taxus; species Taxus wallichiana. The sequence continues at coordinate 367,807,810 of CM031242.1, read as the reverse complement.
CTCTCCAAGTGTGGGACTTGCAAAAATGAGAAAGGAATTTCCAGAGAAGGCTGGTTCCTCTTCCTAAACTACACCGCCACAAGTTTGTTTCAGTGCGAGCAAGCTAATCATATCCTAATCTAACCTTCAAAGGGACCAGGAGAGGGAATGCATAAAATGAAAGCCTACACTAAAGCGGTGATACACCGAGAGAAGGAAAATGCTGAACATATATCAAAATTGCTATGAACACAGCTCCAAACTTGCAATAAACATTTACACGTGCACAAATATCTGCAATGAAGAGAGGCAAGAAGAAAACAAGCAAAAATGAGCAAGGATGGATAGATGCATCACAAAACATGTTTTTTTTTGCTCCGAAGTTTGCCTGAACATAATTTTAATGGTAAAAGGAAAAAACACCATTACAAAGTAGGGGAGGAGGTTCAAACTCCATTTTCAACCCTGGGGAAGAAAATAAAGGAGAGCAGAGTAGAAAAGATGAATAACCCTTTGAAAAATGAGCCAAATATGGCTTTTACAGTGCATGGGTCGAGACCAGGAGAGAGAAGACATGTAAAAATGTGGGAGCCATTCCTCATTAAATGAAGATGCATTAAAATAGCATGGGCATCCTTACAGACCCATGCCCTGACATTTTTGGCCATGCTGGAGAAGAATGCGACCCATTTTGCATTAAAACTGGTTGTTGAAACATCATTTCTGGCCATTACCACGTGCCAGAGACATTTCTTGATCTTATCTCTCTAAACTAAACTAAAATGTAATATTGACCCCAGAATCATATAGAGAATTTCACCATCTTTCCATTGATATAAAGAACGTGAAAATCCAAGCTCTGGATCGAAAGATATGGTGATTTGAAGATCTAGGGCAAAAACAGGCCAAGAACGGATCGGCGGGAAAAAAGTTTGAATGTTTTACCCGTTTGGTCTTTGGAAATTTTTTTAAATTTTTTCCACACTTTTCCACTTAGATGACATGTGTCAGGCTCTGATTCGTCCATGGGCTCATCCTTTGAAAATTTCTTTCGGGCCCTTCCTTAAAATCTTTTGCCACTTGGACACGTGGCACTATTTTATTGGCTCGGGCCTGAGGGGCGCACTTTTCCCTTCAAAAATTTGGAATTTTTCACTTTGGGAAAATTTCCCATTTCCCCCCCATGCTCTGCCACTTGGATGACACGTGTCAAGATTCCATTCGATGGCGGGGCAGCCAGCCAAAACTTTTACCTTTGAAAACTTGACTGAAACTTGGAAATTTTTCTAAGTCCTTCTCTTTTCCCCGCCACTTCTTGGGATGAAAATCTCCTGCTTCAGCCGATTCGGGCTTCCTTGGTCCCTGTTTGTGGCCTTTTCACCTTTTCACGTCCCACGCGTCCCTTGCATACCTTTGTCCCAATTGTCCCGATCGCACTGGGACAAATTCTCTCAAACCGCCGAAATGGTGTCTTTCGGCAAACTGCCGATTGCATCCAGGCGTACCTTTGTCCCAACTATCCGAACTACGGGACAAATATCTCTCGAACTACACGAAATGGATTGTCTTTCAGCGAATCGGTGGTTCACATCCTCCACATACTTTTGTTCCATTTGTCCCAAACCGCGCGAAACAAGACTTAGGCGATTTTCTTTGCTTTTGGTCGATTCGGCCGTGTCCTTGCGTTCCGACGTCCCAACTGTCCCTAACCATGCGAAACAAAATAATTAGGTGATTTTCTTACTTTTTCAGCCCCAAGCTTGGTACGAAAAATTCAAGATAACCCGAACCCTTGGACTGAAATACTTTAAAACTTGATCCTGAAATTGACCTTATTTTCTACATTTTTTCCATTTTTTCTAATTCGTTGGGATTTCTTCTTGGATGGGAGAGTTAGAAAAAGGCCGAGGGGACCCGAAAAACATGATTTTGGGCCTTGAATCAATCTTACTTGCTCAGATGAATAATCTGATGCATGTTATCAAAATTACCTTGAGGGGTGAATTTTGGATAATAATTTTGGCGACTCAGGCGGGGTCATCTGCGTCTTTGGATGAAGTTCGCCACATTGCTGAAGCATCCATAGGGCATAGAGTCATGAGTTGTAGCTTGTAAATTGATTTGACCTTTGAAAACCTCTTCTCGAGCCACTTGGAAACCCATCGAAATGGGTGTGCAAGAGCAAAACCAGCACCCACCACGAAACTATGTACAAAACTGAAAATCATACATGCTCCAAATGGAACATGTAGAGTGTGCACAAGCACTTCTTTTACTGAAAGCAAAACTACCTATCCTACTCTAACTGGAAGCAAAAGTGGGTTAAACAAACCCTGCAACTGGTTGTGCAAAATAGCTTCCTTTCTTCAAAATTGGCAACCATGCAACTGATTTGGCACTGAACATGGCTGATTGGATGAGTGGAAAATTAACAAGAAGCTGGTCTTCTACCCAAATCATCAAGGTATCAGCTGAAGGTAAATCCAATACCTCTTTTAGTTGCTCTGCATTTGGATTGAAGAGGTATGACAGCTGATCCTTGGTACTTTGTAGCTCATCCTCATGCTTAGAAGCAAGCATGACTGGTTGTGACTTCTCCTTTGACTCCAATGAAGTCAAATACCTTATTGGGCAAGGTATGATCCGTTTGATATGCCCATAGCTCTGATTTTCAACTCCAAAAATGGAGTCTTCTTGTAGACCTTCTTGAATGGATGGTGCAAAAGCAAAGGTAGAACCTTTTTGTCCTTTCTCTTCCTCCAATGAAGGACATGAAAGATTAAAATCTTCCAATCTTGGTTCCAAAGAGCTGCTATAAGATGCGAGCTCGCAAATGAATGCTCTCCTTCATGATAGCAAGAGGCTCAAGTATTTGGAGTGTGGATGATGAAAGAGAGAATGGTGAAAACTCAATTGGTTCTTCTTTATCAAAATAGTCCTCCAAATTTGACAGATACACTACCTCATGGTTGTCCTCTCCGTAAATGCTCAACTTCCTCCATGGTGTCTTCTTGATATGCAAGTTGATCATCATGGTTTCTTTCATCCTCCAACATTGAGTTTGAGAGATCAAACTCTTCTTCAGCACTAGAACTTGAGAGAGATGAAGTAGAAAGAAGAACTAAAGGTTCTCCTGTAGCTTGCTTTGTGCTCAAAGCCCTTGGATCTGCAATTTTATCCTCCACAACTAGAATGTGCTCCTCTTCTTTTGGATTTGGAGCAGCTTCTTCCTCCTCTACTACTTGAAGACAATCTTGCTCTTGATAGAACTCTTCTTCTAGCATGAATTTTGTCAAGTCAAACTCTTCAATCTGCTGCTCTAGAGGACAAGTTGGGACTGCAAGATCTTCTTTTGAGCTTTCTTCCTCTATGGCTGATTGTGCAACTTGAATTGAATCAGCATTCCCTTCAAATAGAGTGCCAACATAGACACTACTTTACGAGCAAAATGATCGCTGATCGCTTCTTCTTTTTGCTCTTCTCCGCTACAACAAAATCAGTCTTAACCACTACTTGTTCTCCAAATCCAACCTCTTTTGAAGGCTTAACCATCAAGGGATCTTTTTCATCCCAAATTTAAGAGCCCAACTCTTCAGACTTTGAATTTCTTCATCTTTGTTTGGCTTCCCTTTTTGCTCTTTGTTTTCCTTGATTAACATTCTGATTTTTATCCTCCCAACATGGATTTGGGAATGCAAGAGGAGAAGTGGATTGTAACTCAATTGATTTTGCAATTTTTTGTGGTGGTGGAGGAGGTAGGAACTCTTGTTTCTTTGGAGGAGGGGTATTTCTGTTAGCTCTTGTGGAGGGGATGACTGTTTGGAAGGAAAAGGGACAAAAGAATTGAGATGAGGTGGAAGACTAGGGGGTGGAGAAATGGATTCAACACTTGGGACAACAGATGGAGAGTTTAAAACTTGACCTTTGCTAAGATAAAATAGATTGGGAAAGAGGAAAAGAAAGGCATGAGATGGCGTGCTTACCCGTTGACAAGGTTCTTTGAATACTCCTCTCATACACCTCTATTCTTTCAATCCACTTTACAAGCAATGGCAACATTGCAATCATGAAGTCAAGCTTCTCTTGAGGGCTATAATGCCTTGGAAAAGGTCCTCCCCATGGACAAGGAGTCCTGCAACCAATTCTGAAAGCATTCATTTGAGGTGCTTTGCTCTTGATTGCACCATCTTTGCCTCCCTCTTTTGGATTTTTTCCACAAAATCTGCATCTTCCATTTGATTGTCTTCATTGCATGCGTACCCTTGCTCTTGATGTGCTTCACAACCAAACTGACTTTGGTACTGCTGCTCATATGGGTAGACATGCTGATTTTGAATTTGACCAAAATGCTGATTTGGAGGATTTGTAAAACATGTTGGAGGTGTGATATACTGCTGTTGTAAATGTTAATTCCATGATAGAAATGAAGTCATGATTGCACAACTTCATGGAATGGAAAAGAATGAAAGAGATGGAAAGAAAGATGGATGGGAAATAGGTCTGTAACTCAGAGAATGAGTTATTTACCAGATGGAGTCACCAGATGTGCTTTTGAAAGTGCCTCCAAAAGGATGAATCTTTAACAAGAACACACCAACCTGTCAAAGATAAAGTGGAAGACCTCTAAGGTCCCACCGGGCATGCCAAAAATGTTAGTGCAAATCAGTAGCACCCCTTGGATGTTGATCAGATTTCTAGTTTGATCATTCTAAGCATCCAGTGTGATTGCACAACATTGAAACCTCTCTCCAAGTGTGGGACTTGCAAAAATGAGAAAGGAATCTCCAGAGAAGGCTGGTTCCTCTTCCTAAACTACCTGCCACAAGCTGTTCCAGTGCAGGCAAGCTAATCATATCCTAAACTAACCTTCCAAGGGACCAGGGAGAGGGAATGCATAAAATGAAAGCCTACACTAAAGCGGTGATACACCAGAGAAGGAAAATGCTGAACATCTATCAAAACTACTATGAACACAGCTCTAACCTTGCAATGAACATTTAAACATGCACAAATACCTGCAATGAAGAGAGGCAAGAAGAAAACAAGTAAAAAATGAGCAAGGATGGACAGATGCATCACAAAACACATTTTTTGTTGCTCTAGAAGTTTGCACAGAACATCATTTTAATGGTAAAAGGAAAATCTGCCATTACAAAGTAGGGGAGGAGGTTCAAAATCTATTTTCAACCCTAGGGAAGAAAAGAAAGGAGAACAGAGTAGAAAAGATGAAGAACCCTTTGAAAAATGAGTCAAATCTAGCTTTTACAGTGCATGGGTTGAGCCTAGGAGAGAGAAGACATGTAAAAAATGTGGGAGCCATTCCTCATTGAATGAAGATGCATTAAAACAGCATAGGCATCCTTACAGACCCATGCCTTGACATTTTTGGCCATGCTGGAGAAGAATGCGACCCATTTTTCATTAAAACTGGTTGTTGAAACGTCATTTCTGGCCATTACCACGTGTCAGAGACGTTTCTTGATCTTCTCTCTCCAAACTGAACTTAAATTCAAGATTGACCTTGGAATCATATAGATAATTTCACCATCTTTCCATTGATATAAAGAACATGAAAATCCAAGCTGGATCGAAAGATATGGTGATTTGAAGATCTAGGAAAAAAACAGCCCAAAATGGATCGGCGGGAAAAAAGTTTGAATTTTTTACCCGTTTGGTCTTTGGAATTTTTTTTAAATTTTCCCTGTGCTCCACCACTTGGATGACATGTGTCAAGCTTTGATTCATCCGTGGGCTCATCCTTTGAAAATTTCTTTCAGGTCCTTCCTTAAATTTTTGCCACTTGGACACGTGGCACTATTTTATTGGCTTGGCCCCGAGGGCGCACTTTGCCCTTCAAAAATTTGGAATTTTTCACTTTGGGAAAATTTCCCATTTCTCCCCATGCTCCACCACTTGGATGACACGTGTCAAGATTCCATTCAATGGTGGGGCAACGGGCCAAAACTTTTACCTTTGAAAACTTGATGGAAACTTGGAAAAATTTCTAAGTCCTTCTCCTTTCCCCGCCACTTCCTGGGACAAAAATCTCCTGCTTCGGCCGATTCGGGCTTCCTTGGCCCTATTTTCAGCCTTTTCACCTTTTCGCATCCCACGCGTCCTCACGTACCTTTGTCCCAACTGTCCGGACTTCCCGTGACAAATATCTTGAACCGCCCGAAATGGGGTGTCTTTCAAAGAAACTACCGATTTCCGTCCGCTGCGTACCTTTGTCCCAACCTGTCCCAAACTACTGGGAAAAATATCTCGAATTGCCTAAAATGGATCTGTTTTTCGGTGAATCGGCCGGTTCAAGGTCCTCCACGTACTTTTGTCCGGTTGTCCCAAACCGCGCGAAACAAGACTTAGGCGATTTTTCTTTGCTTTCGGCCGATTCGGCTTTTTGCGTCCCTCGCGTCCCGATGTCCCGACTGTCCCTAACCGTGCAAAACAAAAGACTTAGGCAATTTTCTTACTTTTTTGGCCCCAATCTTGGTACGACGAACCTTAGTACGACCCGAACTCTTCAGACCCGAAATGCTTTAAAACAGTCCTGTAACCTTATTTTCTGCATTTTTTCCATTTTTTCTAACTCGTTGGGATTTCTTCTTGGATGGGAGAGTTAGAAAAAGGCCGAGGGGACCCCGAAAAACATGATTTTTGGCCTTGAATCAATCTTACTTGCTCGGGAATGAATAATCTGATGCATGTTATCAAAATTACCTTGAGGGGTGAATTTTGGATAACAATATCCTCGAGAGCACTAATACTCTGTTGTTCAAACTATGGGATGTGAAATTCAGCCAAAAACGTAGTGTGCAAAGAATCATAGTCCACCGCACTCTAGTGTGCATCATAATTTCTTTACAAACTATGTGTGTGCCCTTTAAGTGTGGTGGATAATTTTCTTTCCTTTTGATCAAGAGATGTAATGCCGTTAGATTTCCATAGAAATTCAAACTTTTGTACATGCTTAGCCATATCCTCCACACCTCTATACTATGGCAAGTGAAGAGACATATAAAAGTAGACTTGAGATGTCTACTGTTGTGGTTGTTGAGGTGGTGTTTGTTGAGGTTGGTTGAGTGGTGGTTTTGGGGAGGTTTTGTGGTGTGGACTCGCCCTAGGTTAGGACCAGGTCCAGATCCAGAACCTCCACTAGGATTTCCTTTGCATGGTGGTTGAATTGAACCTCCCAAGCCTCCCGCCATGAGCTATGGTATAGTAGATGAACTCCTTTATGTCCCATTTGTTGTGTTGAACTAGACCCCCATTATCGTGTTATCATGACACCTATAGAATTGATTCCAACAGTCTATCCCAATGACATGCTAGTAAAAACACATCAAAAACAATTCCAAATACTAGTGCATAATGCGCTTCCATGTGTGTGTTTTTGATCTTTCACACTTTTTGAGCTAAAACTAAAATGTTCCCGATTGTATATACTTCCTAATGTGGAGATCCATTTTCTCGGCTTCACTATGGTGCTCTTAAACAACTATTTTTATATCGTAACACCTTTTGTAAGAGCTAGGTAGTAGGCTAGGTCATTTGTGTGCGCATGGTTCTCATTCTATCCTCTAACATGTTATCATTAGAAGATGATGGGGTATATATATTGTACTTTCCTAATATCGGGAGGACATGATACTATAGCTCCTCCTCTTCCACGGGGCTTTCATCACTTCCACCATTCATCATTCTTCTCAATCTTAGTGCTTCATCAACTGCCCTCTATTGCACCTCATTATACTTGAGTCATATCTCTTCTCTCTATCTTTCTTCTCGCCAGTGGTTTCCACCATCCTCTCGAGAACCTACTTCTATCCCCGTGTTTGGTGGGAATTTAGCTAGCCATAGGTAAGTTATCCATTCCCGTTCTACCATCAAGATCTTGATAGCTTTGGGTATTGCATGTAAATAGGATCCTCTTAGCTCACACAAAAACCAAAACTCTACTTCCTCTGGACAAGAATATGTTAAAATTATGTACTCCAAAGTATATCTGCACAATACACCTTCCCACCAATGATCTACAACTTTAGTCCACATCTTGGTCAATTCAAAGAGAGTTCGATAGTTTTCATATGTCCAAGATCTCTCCCGGGTGGAGACCTCTATTTTATGCATAAGATGTCAATCACTAGTACAACTCTACTAGGAAAAAATTGAAAAGAGTCTCATACAAGCAGATATATAGATTTTCTTCCAACCACTTGCACATATTAAAATCAAGTCCAGTGATATATCTTTGTGTAAAAGCATCTTGGGTGTCTTCTATTAAGAACTCAATACTCTCCAAAGACAATCGATATGCCATTTGCATGCAACATCCTGGTAGAAAAATTAAAAAGAGGTCCGACATTAGAACCAAAATTTAGTCTTATTTTACCCACTAATGGATATGAACATTGGATCTTCATCCGGACATATTCTAGAAGCTCACCCAAAATGTGTGCAACCATCGGGTTTGTCCGTTGTTATGTCTATCGAAGGTTAACATGCATTCTTACCATATTAATAACCACTTCAACTAATTATGCACAAGGAATCATCATAATGATTACAACATAAGTAATAAGGAAACAAAACCATCACGAACAATAATACTTAGATTCCTAAAACTTCATCATAAGCGTAATCGCATTACATAATAAAGAAGTCGAATACATTTATGTAAATTATAATGTTTTATCCATTGAAAAACACCATTGTTTACATAACATATAAGCTATTTACAGTATACCCTATACATCCACATGTTTGACCATACGCGCACCCATACGAGACTTAGATCATACTCCAGACTAGCACTCTATACAACTATACTCTCAAAACCTAGTACTAGTCACTACTACAGAAGCACTACATATATATATATATATACATATATATATGTATATATACACATATATATATATGTTAATGACACCTATTATTAAGTAATTTCATGAAGCATTGAGGAAATTCCCCTACCCTATATATATATATATATATATATATATATATATATATATAAGGGTGGAATTTCCCTTCAATGCTTCATGAAATTACTTAATAATAGGTGTCGATTCAAAATAGCCTACATACTTTTTATAATCCCTTCTAAAAAATAGACAAACCTAAATATATGAATTTCTTTAATTCTATTATCATAATCAATCTGTGCATGATCCTTTTCTTTTACCTGCATGTTTTTTTCCAATTATAACTCCTTTGTGTGTGTACCGAGCTGTCATGCTTTTTCTATTTTTAACACCTTTCTTAGACATCACTCTAATTGTGTTTTTCTATTTTTAGCCTCCCTATAAAATTGGCTAACTCCTTGACTTTGTACATGCGCGTAGCCCCACGCACTAACTTATTTCACTAAGTACGAGCTCCCTTTGAACGCTATTCGATATTCTATACGTGTGTACTATTTTTCATAACCTTGTTCTCTAATGAAAGTCAATTTTTCCAACCAGCATTCTAAGAACCAAGAGGACAAAGGTGGAAACACTTTGAGTGAAGGAAGCCACATGAAACACGATTAAGGGAGTAACTTCACAAGTTCAAATACCCATTACAACCCCTCAAGTGCCACAAGTAGTTCTTACTACCCCACCTCCTATGTAACAAGATATTCCTACCCATATTCCTATTCAAAATGTGAGATACAATAGTTTCATGAAGATAAATGGAAAGGAATGTAAGACCTATCACATGAGAAAGTGTTCACCGATTTACTATATGGATGGGTCAAAAGTATGGAGATGATATTCTCTAATAAAATGTGAAAAATGCACCAATTGGAGAGGAGGAAGGAGGCCCAATATCCTAAGAGAAATCCATTGCAAAATAAATTGTGAGTGTGAGGTGGAGAAGTTCATTGGAGAAGAAGTTGTAATGAGTGAAATAGAGTAACCACATGTTGAAGAGGTTCCATCGAGTTAAATTTGAGTAACCAAAAACTATGGATCATACTCAATCAACTATGAGAACAATGGATAGAGTAATTTTAGATCATGAAGTTACAGTAGTGGAGGTTCAAAATAAAAAAGAGCCAAAGAATGAGAAAGTCAAGGAACATTATCCATCTAGAGAAGAAGAAGTTGAGGTCAAAAGTATTGATTCAATTACTAAACCATATTGAACCATGACGGAGGAAGAAGTAAAGGAATAAGAGGTAGAAGAAAAAGAGACATAAGGACATATGGTTGAATCTTTAGATCTTCCAAAATTATAGGTTGATGACTCCAGCCTCACACTCCTTGGATTACATGAGGTGGTAATCATATAAAGTGACCCCAATAACAAGAGTAGAGGGAAGGTAGTGTGCAAGTTGGAAGTGGATGGGATCAGTCCTCCCAAATAAGAGGAAGATAAAAGTGTAGGTTGAAGAAACGACCTTCAAAGTATTGCCTCCTTGAAACTATCGAGACCCCCAAATGAAGCCTAAGGAGAAAGGATTTTGGAGGTGGCCACTCCACAAACTGATGTATTAAGGGATAAATATTCCCAGACTATCGATCACTAGGATCCCATTAACTAAGCAAATTATAGAGGGTTTGAAACATAATGTCACCATGGTAATCGGTGGTATCTTCCAGGAAAATAGATAAGGAAAACAAAACCAAAGAGTAGTTGAGAGAGAAGGTTAATATCTTATCAACCTATATGTAGAAATGGATACAAGATCCTCTAATCAGCCAAGAGATAACTTGAGCCTTCACCTTAAAAGTGATAAAGAATACCAAAGACTTAAACTATAGAGGAAGGAAACAAAAAAGTGGGAAAGTGAACCCTTCACAAAAAGAAAGAAAGTCATTGAGGACATTGTTGAATGTTATAATCATGTCTACGAGAAGGTAGAACAAAACAAGAATCTAATTCACAAATGCCAAATAGACATTGATTACAAGAATGAAATATTACCCAATATGGAGACTATAGTGGATCTAGTGGATGGGGTTTTGGAAAAGGATGATATAGTTTCCTCACATTGTAATGGAAAGTAATATGGATATAAAGGGGATATTAATATGAGAATTGATACCTTGGAGGGATGCATAAGAAAACTACAATAAATAAGAGAAAATGAATGGGAGCATATGGATGATATAGATTCAAAACTTGAACAAATACTCCCCTAAAAGAGATACACACCTCGGGATCTACTGATGCAAATAGGTTGATAGAGATCCTTCAACAACATATTATAGGAGAGTTGGAACCTCATAATTAATTTTTTTATTCTTATATAAAAAAATTCTTCATATAGAAGTATGTATAAATAAATTATTCAAGATATGGCACTTAGCAAAAAACATAGAGAAGGTTAATGTGGAAGAGCAAAGTGCATTCAAAAGCGTGGGAGGATCGGTAAGGAATCACACACCGAGGACAAAGATAGATTTAGGACTTAGCCATTTTCATGATGATGAGATATTTTTGGAGATAACATTTGAACACACAAAGCTGGTTAAAGAATTGTGCGTCATGCATTGGTTATTTTGGAGGATCGGCTACGAAACACTTTGCATGGGTACATGCTAAGAATAGATTTACTACTAACAGTTAACTAGAAGAATTATATTGTTAGTGCAGTTGCATGTGAGGCTATTATTGTAATGACGCATGGCTGATAATAGCATGTGACCTATTTTGGGAATAGATAAGTGGTGAAGGAAAAGTCCCCACCCTTATAAATATGTAGTGAACTGGGTAACATAGAATGGTATGTAAGTATTGAGTTATTATGAGGTTATGCTGCCAAATCTGATGCGCGCATAAACTATAGTATTATCTATTGTAATAAGCTTGTGTATTTATTATGTTTAATGTAATGGAGTGTATTAGCTGGAATAAGAATATATAAATCCTGAGTATAATTGGTTCTTGCATGCTTGATTTCATCATGGTTATCATTTAAGTCTGTTATTCTCTAGATCTAGATCTGAATATGCACTATAGAATGATATATTAGTCATGGATCTGAATTATTTAAGTCTTCATCATGATAACATCCTACAAAAACAACTCTAAAGAGGTGCTTGGTACCTTTGCGTGCTTCGGGTGAGCACTCAGTCTAGGTGAGGATGTGCTATGCTTTGGGCTTTTACTTGGTAAATTATAGGCTACATCATTAGTTCCATTATTGGGACCTCTTTGTCGATTGTTTTCAGGATGTTTCGTGATGAAGACGTACTTAGTTGACCCTACTAAGTGTTGAGGAATGGATACACGACTTGGAAGAAGAATACACACAAAGGTTTAGTAATGGATTTGAGTTTGACGCATGCACTTAGGTGGAGCAGAAATCTGTATTACTATTTGTATGAGAGATTATTTTCTATATTTCTAGTAGAATTATATGAGTGGCTGATTGCTTATGCATCTAAATGGAATTGGAGCTATCACACACTTGTCTGGATGTAGGAATAATTTCATGCCCTTTATGAAGTTGATCTAATTTGGAGTTGCGTTGTGGATATGTGGTTCCATGGTGTTTTGAATAGCTATATCTTAGAGTAATCAATTTCCACTTATTCGTGCCCAGAGGTAGCTAAATTCCAATTTTATGATATCCCGGGGGAACTTACGCGTAAGGCATCCCACTGGTGATCAAAATTCGATGGTAAGTAACCGAACTTGGAGAACAAACTGATGGCAAACTAAACCCCACCATGTGCAGGGAAGGAGCAGGTTTGGTGAAAGATGGCAGATCTAGTGATAGAAAGGAAAATAGAGGAAAGATGACTTAAGTATAATGAGGTGTGCAAGAGGGAGATAGAGAAGCAATGGGATGTTGCAGAGCGAATGGTGTTGTTGAGAGAGATAGTTCAAGAAGGGTTTAAAGTTCACGTGGAATACATGGAACCTAAGCATCATGAACTTCCCCATTTGGGAAATAAAGATAGAGAACCCTCCTCAGCCTCACAAAGAAGCACGCTAGTAGAGACGACCTGGGCCGTGGGTGTGAATCTGAATCCAACTGGAAACCTTGCCCTTACGCTTGGTTTTCTAGTATATAGTACAAAAACAATCAGTAAGCTAATTTAGGCAGTGGGAGAGCAGGAGTGAGTCATATAAAAAGCACAATGATGGTAGCGCAAATTCATTTGTTGTTATATGGGAGTACCTTTTCATGTGTATCACCTACATAGAATTTAGGCATGCATATTTTTGGATTATCTTCGGGAGTAGTAACGCTTCTTTGTGCAGATGTCAGGTGCAATTCAAGAGTACTACTATTGGGACATATGGAAGTACATATTCTAGTCTGAATCTAGCTATGGGGTTAGGATTAGGAGGTATAGGTGGCTCTAGTTTTGGTGGATCTAGTGGTTCTAGAGGTAGAGGAAATACAAGAGGTTCTGGATCAGGTGGACAAGGTCCGTACCAACCTCAGAATATTTACATGGAGATGTCTCTTCATCTCTTAGAGTATAGGGGCATAAAATATGCTACTGAACATGTGCACATGTGTGAAATATTGTGGTGTGCAAAAGGAATAATGGATTTTGAGCGTAGGGCAAGTCAATTTTCTACTATGTTACAAGGGTGTGCACATAATTGGTATAAATTTTTTGACCTTGATCGAGACTTGCATAGACTACACAACCTTAAAAGTTGATTTCCTTACAGAGTTTCACATCCTTAGGTTCGAGCATAAGAGTATAAGTGCGCTTAAGGATATTAAGAAAGGCACTACTGAAAGTGTCGAGAGTATGATACTCATTTCAAAACACTGTTATCCAAGCTTTCTTATGATATTCATGCAAGCCAGCATGCGTAATGGTTCGTTGGAGGCCTAATAACACCTTTTAGAAGGGCAATATCACATAAGACATACACCGATCCACATGAAGTACTCGAAGAATATTTATGTGATGAGGAAGTTGGAAGTATAGACATTGGGTTGATCCCATTTTTAGAAGCAAGATCGTGGCTATGATGAAGCAGTTGGAGAAGCTATCGAAAAATTCAGCACATGAGATGCACATGGGGATTTGGTGTACAGATTACGAAGTGGAAGGTCACACAAAGGATAGTTGTCCCTACATATCAGTGCACTCATTGTTGTTGGACTATGAGATATACCATTTAAACCATGATGCTAGCTATTGCCCATTATTACAATGCGTGATAAGGAAGAATGTCTCTTGTTACTGTAAAATCTATAGGCCCATGACTCATGACACGGAAGACTTCTAGCTGATTGGTTAGATCTAGGACATTATATATATATTGGTGTACGATAGATGGGAGTTTCAGATAACTCTAAAGGTAAGAACGAGCATTAGGATCGGGAACACAATCAGGCATGCTATGATTAGAATGAAGGGCATTTTGAAGGTGGTCATGGCAGAGTTTGAGGATATCGTGGTGGATTTGGAGGTTGAGGCCATGGTGGTGGAAGAGGTAAGTTCCCTCATGGAACATGTTATACATGTGGATCTCTAGCTAATGAGGCTTGAATGCCCTCAAAATATTACATGTTCTTTCTATGGAAAGAATCATAGTTATGAGGAGTGCCCAAACTTGTATGATCATCTTAGCAAGCAACATAAATAGGAAAATAAAGGTACAGGGATGGTTAGGATATAATGCGTTGTGGAAAATCAATGGATGCCTAAGTTGGAAGCAGAATCTGAGGCATTCTAGGTGAATATCACAACCCACGCCAAGAAAGCAGTGCATGCCAAAGAAACATTGCAGTAGAGGCCTATCATCACTAAGGAGGAGGTTCTACATGCATGGTACCCAGAATCCCACCCATCAGAAGGAGGTTTACCAAGAAACCATGGAGGTACTAAGGAATCTTCAAGGTTGAAATACAATATTTAAAGGAGTAATAATGAAATATGGAGCAAAAGAAAGCATCAGAGATGGTCCAAACTGATATGCATGATTTGAAAGAAGTGTGCAAGATGTTGCATCATGAGAATATCATTCCACTATTAGGGAATTGGTTAAAAGGAAACACTCTGCGTGTAAGAACTGAGACTAGACGGCAGATCTGCAGGAAAATATTCCCCCTCATAGCTTATATTATAAAAAGGAAATAACTCTAAATGTTGTTGTGGATGGGTGGCGTTTGAGTATTATACTAATTGATAGTGGCGTGGAAGTCAATGTTCTTACCTTAGATGCATGGGTAAAAATAGTGAGACATCCATTGCAGCCATCCTCTAACGTATTTTTCATGGCTAACCGAACTAAGGCCACTCCCATCAGAGTTTTAAAAGATGCATCCATTACCATACAAGGAGCCAAGTTCACTAGAGATTTTGAGGTTTTAGCGCTGGCAGAGTCAGATAGCTTCCTAGCTCTATTAGGGCGTCCTTGTTACTATGCAAATAATGTTGATCTTTGGTTCAAAAAGGGTTATATCAGCTTTGAAAACAATGAGGAAAGAGTTATTATCCCTTTAACAAATGGAAAATCTGCGCCTATGTTGAGCCCTTGAGTGAAGAAGACCTTAATAGGATTTATGTACGTGTCATCTAGGATCCAAAGGTTCTTGAGCCATGTAAAGAAGGAATCCTTTAGTGGGAGGATACATAATCTATTAGTGATACTACAAGTGTTGCTTGTGATAATTAGGCTCATAACACTTATGAGTTAGTAGGGTGCAAAGTAAAGAGCATATTTCCTAGGGTCAACAAACCATGTTATATCAGGAGAATAGGTAACAACTCGATACCTTGTTACATCGGAGAAGGAGACCCTATGGTGTTCCTGCACGCCATGGAAGAATAGTGGGTAGACCTACTCTGGAAAGAAGGAATATGCTAGCATATACCCTATGTGGGACAACAACGCACTGGTGGGTGGTCCACAAGGATAATCTTATAGGATGGAATGAAATTAGGATTTCTCTTGTCACTAGGTTCTTCAGGAGTAATGTACCTACTCAAATCTGTACTTATCATGGTAATCAACCTGTTCAACACCACGTTTAGAAGTGTGAGAGACTCTAAATAGAGGGGAAGGAAGCTTTACCACCTTCGCTCTAGGTGCACAAGTTTTATTCCACTTTACAAGGTTGCGTGCATACTTGGTATGTATATGTAGAAATCCATAGAGAGACTGGAAATTGGTAGGATTTAATAGTAGGAATGAATCATACGTTTGAATTCTTCTCTACCAAGCCTCCGAGTGGAAAAAGCATTAAAAGTCATAAAGCACTTAACTATGGGAGGTAGTGCCAAGGATGAAGAAATCATTCAAGAGTTATTGGATGAAGGAAACTCAGGAATGTGTCTTGTTGAAGAGAAAAAGGCCGATGCCACACTACTTTAGTGTACTTTCCTTGAGAAAGAAAAAGGAAAAATGGTCTACTTAGTGGATGAAGAAGAAGTAGAAAATCTGGATATAAACCATTCAACAGATGGGCGTGAGGTGTTGGACAGTGTAGAAAAGACCACATGTGCCTATCATGAACCTATGAAGACAAAGAAAGTGAATATTGGATCAGATCTGAGCCTAAGGAGGCCACAATTGGGGACTATTGGTCATACTCTGAAGTGGAAAAAATCATAGAGTTACTATGGGATTATCAAGATTTATTTTCTCATGGGTCCCATGAGCTTAAAGGTGTGCATGAATCATTTGGGGAGATGAGGATAAAGCTTAAAAAGGGTGCACACCTAGTTAGAAAGAGACCCTATAGGATGAACCCCAACTTGTGTGAAAAGGTCAAAGAAGAGATTGAAAAAATGTTGAAGTCTGGAATCATCAAGCCCTTAGATGAATCAGAATGGGTTAGTCCAATGTTGATAAGTATCAAGAAGGATGGTCGGGTTAGGATCTATCTCGGACTACAGGGGATTTGAATGTTGCATGTGTGAGTGATCCATTTCACACACCATTCATTGAGAAAATACTAGAAGGCATTGCAGGGCTCGAAATCTATTCGTTTACATATGGGTTCTCTAGGTATCATTAGGTTAGGATTGCCCAAGAGGATCGGGAAAAGACTACTTTACTACTGAATGGGGTAGCTTTTCCTATCTTGTGATGCATTTTGGTATGAAAAATACACCTGCTGTATTTTCATGCATAGTTGTTTAAGCATTCAAGGAATTTATTAACAATTTCTTAGAGGTCTATTTGGATGATTAGACAATGTATGGATTAGTTAAAGGTCATTGTAATAGTCTACATTTAATGTTTGAAATATGTAGATAGTTTAGTATCTATTTGAACATCAATAAGTGCATATTTTCTACACCATTTGGAATACTATTAGGACACATAATCTGCAAGGATGGTTTTTGGTCGATCCATTAAGAGGTTACAGTCATTATTGGCCTAAAAGAGCCTACCAGTCAAAGTGAGGTACAGATTCTTGGGTGACATGACATATTATAGGAAATTCATAAATGGATATGCCAAGGTTACTACACCTTTGGAGGAGTTATTGAAAGGAAAATGTACGTTCTCTTTGGGAGAACCACAACAATGTGCATTTGAGACATTAAAGGAGAAACTTACTACCGCATATATTCTATGTTTTCCTTCTTCGTGGGACCAACCATTTCATGTAAATGTGGACACCTCTGGCACAACCATTGGCATAGTATTGGCTCGGCTGGAGAAGGTATTATAGATCATCCTATCTGCTTAGTAGAAACGACTCTATATAATAGAATTACAGAACTACATAGTGCAAAGCTTTTCAATGATCTATGAGCTACACAAATTTAGATAGTACCTACTAGATACACCATTTTCTTTTATACTGAGATCATATGGCATTGAAGTATTTGGTAATACGCCCATTTTATAGGGCTACATATGAGATGGGTACTCTTATTTCAAGAATTTGATTTCACAATTGTGGTAAAATAAGGAAAAATATTTGGACCAGACCATTTATCTAGAATACAGTCAGGAGAATAAGCACATGTAATTGAAGATACCATGCCCAATGCACAGTTATATAGGTTACAATGCACACCATTGGAATTAGAGGACATTTTTGTCTTTCATGAACATGCATGAAACCGAAGGAATGAAATCCTTTGAGAGGAAATAACATGTTATACGCGAGGTACCCTATATGTTGATTAGTGGTGACATGTACAAGTTAGGTCGGGATGAAGTATTGCACGATTGTGTACTGGAACATGAACAAATGACTATCATGGTGGTATTGCAGTGGCCACTATGCGGTGACACCACTACACGTAAGATTCTACTCGTTGGATTATAGTGGGAGACCATGGATAAATATTATAAGGAATTTTGTAAGGCATGTGATCAATGTCAATGTCTTGGAAAACAAGGAAAATGATATGATATGCCATTAAGGCCTATTCCTAGTGTAAAGCCATTTGAGAAATAGGTAATTGATTTTGAGGGTCCTATTTTTCCAGCTACGCATAGAACTAGATCACGCTATATCATTACTTACGGATTAGATTACAATGTGGGCAAAATAAACCCCTATAAAGGATTGTACAACAGCTACATCAGCTAGGTTTCTATGGGAAAATATTATTACAAGGTATGGATGTCCTTTAAGTTTGACCAATGATAGGGGTACACACTTTTTGAATGAAAAAATCAGAATTTTATTGGATGCATTCATGATTACACACCATAAGACTACACCATATCATCCTCAAGAAAATGGGACTATTGAGGCTTTCAACAAATATTTGAGCCAGACATTGACAAAAATCTATGATGTTGGGCCGAAAGGATTGGGATGATAAAGTATGTAACACCCCCATTTTAAGATACTAAAACAAGGGAAATTTTTTTTTTTTTTATATAAAACGTTCTTTGTTATGAATTATATAATTCAAACACACGTTCAAGTTTTAATAATTGTTCTCTGCCCAAACAATACAGTTTGGAACACACAATTTCCTTTTAAAACTAATGTTCCCTGTTCACATATTTGCAATATGGAACACACATTCAGTGCCATTCAATCTTATAACAGATTCTATATGCTGTTGTAAATGACTCGAAGAACTACCGATCTCCCATTTTCATGGCTCGGAGTTTCAACGATCTCTCATTTCATGACTCGGCAACTACCGATCCTTCATGTTCATTCATGAATAGTATAATATATATACAAGTTTTCTTAACCATTTCTAGTTATCAAATTGATCCATTTAAGAAGCCTATCTGAATATCTATTACTGATATTCATCTGACATCCTGCATCTTAAATTAAGTGATTAGGACAACGCAACCAGCACTTGCGATACTTTGGCCAAAGATTTTCACATGCTTTGCATGATCATATTCCTGGATGTGATACACACCAATGGAATACGTCCTTCACCTCACTTCACCTGTTATCTAGAATGGTCTTTCTGGTTCCTACCAGTCCTTCCAATTTAAGGTCAAATTCTAACTTCCAATTTCCAACTAGCAATATGAACGAATATAGGAAGGCACTCATGGTAACTAAAGATACGCAGACATACGGTGTCGTTCCCAATGACTCCGTGTGTCTAGTTATCTTTAGTCCTCCGGAGTCACTCCGTATACGTGATCATACTCCTATCCCCAGCCAAGAACTTAATATTCAGCCTATGTATTCTTGATGATTTAATTCGGGAGGGCATTGTAATATGTCAGCTATAACATTGTGTCGTCATGAAGACCCTACCTTCATGAAGACACCGTGCTGTAGCTGGCGTATGTCAATGTCCTATGGAATCCTCTCATCAAGAGTACACATCTAGCTCAAGTGATTTGGATATGATCTTAATATTTAAGATCATCTTTTAAAGCAACCATGCTGATCCTTTATCCTAATATCACATTACGGTTGTAAGGAGCTAAGAGAGACTAAATCCGTCTTCTAGCTTGCTATGCATCTTCTCCTTCATACCGAAGGGTTGCATTTTCTCTACTTGGTTCTTTTCTTAATCATTGGATTAAGCAGCCCATTACCGACAGACGTAATAAGTTTAACCTATTAAACTTAACCAAGTTTTCCACAACTGTAACCAAATTCAGAATTCTAGCTTATTAGACGTCATTTAAACGAGGTCTAATTCTCAATAAATGTATTCATTTATTCTCCTTAACCTTACATAGTTAAGGTCTATTAGCCCTGGATATATTTATTCCATATCCTTACTTTCTGAATTTAACATTCGAGGCTATTAACGGAGTCCGAATACGAAGTTCGGTTGCTCCTAAGTTATTTGATATTCCTTAGCTTCCAAGCTAATCCTGAATACCTATCAGTTATGAGATCATGTTCTTCCTAATCCTTTTAATGTCAATTAAAAATTCATCTTTACCCAAGTATGAACTAATTACATTTCAACTTAAAAGTTGTGTTATCCAAAATTCCCCCTAAGGTAATTTTGATAACATGCATCAGATTGTCAGTCCCGAGTAAGTAGAATGATTCAAGGCCTGAAATCATGTTTCTGGGGTCCCCTCGGTTTCTTTCTAACCCTCCTGTCCAAGAAGAAAACCCAACGTTTTAAAAGTATGTGAAAAAGTTGCAAAGAGCCAGGCTTGAGGCCGAAATATAGAGAAAATCGGCTAAGTCCTAACCCAGGCAGCACTTGGGATAGTTGGGATGTCGGGGCGCAAATCGACCGAAAATCCGCCGAGCGATCAAGCAAAGGACATCCTGGGCCGATTGGGACATTAGGACGCGCGGGGCGCGAAAAGCCGAACCGGCCAAAAAAATGAAGAAAATTACCTAAGTCTTGTTTCGCGTGGTCTGGGGACAGTTGGACCAAACGTACGTGAAAGACGCGGATCGGCCGATTTGGTGCAATTCACCCAATTCGGGTGGTTCGGAGAAATTTGTCCAAGCGCACCCGGGACAATGTTGGGACGAAAAGTACATGGAGGCGTGAACCACGTGTCTGGTTTGGATGAAACAGAAACTTTCGTTTGGGACATTCGGGCAGTTTGGGACATCCGACGACGACGTGCGAAAGGACGCGAAAAGCCGATGGAGCCGAGAGCGAATCAAATCTTGCCACGTGTCTTCACCTCAAACAGGGACAAGGAAGCCCGAATCAGGCGGTTCGGAGAAATTTTCCCAGAAAGTTTGGGACATCCGGGCCAAAGGTACACGAAGGACGTGAAAAGCCGAAAGAGCTGCCAACAAATCAGAACGTGCCACGTGTCAGAAGGTTGAAAAGTTGCTAAGTGCACCCCTCAGGCCCGAACCAATAAAAGAGTGCCACGTGTCCAAGTTTAAAGGCCCGAAAGGAATTTAGGAGAGAATGAATGGATGAATCGAGTCCAACACATGTCATCCAAGTGGCGGTGCGCATGGGAAAAACTCAAATATTTTCCGCCGTCCTACTTTGTTTTTGCCCTAAATCTTCAGATAGTCATATCTTTCGATTTAGAGCTCAGATTTTCACGTTCTTTATATCAATGGAAAGTTGGTGAAATTCTCTGCATGATTCCAAGGTCAATATTGCATTTTGGTTCAGTTTGGAGTGAGAAAATTGAGAAACGCATCTGGCACGTAATAATAGACAGAAGTAACATTTCAACAACCAGCTTTAATACAACAGACAGTTCGCCATTTCTGCTAGACAATCTGCCATTTTCCAGGATTCACCACTTCTGCCATAATGAGATGAGTTAAATGCAACCTAGAAGTGGTTGGGGTAGATCTGGATTTCCT
This sequence comes from Taxus wallichiana var. yunnanensis, assembly GCA_018340775.1. Lineage (NCBI taxonomy): Eukaryota > Viridiplantae > Streptophyta > Pinopsida > Cupressales > Taxaceae > Taxus > Taxus wallichiana. Next base: position 367,786,203 of record CM031242.1, on the reverse strand, counting down.
CTCTCTTCCCTCTCTCATTCTTCCTATATATTGTAAGGAGGGGCTTCTTTCTAAAGGTCGAAAATTCCTATTTTGCTCCTCCCTTCTTCTCTTTATCAGGTGAATTTGTGGAGTTCAAACCTCCCATTTGAAACTGTAATGTGACTCTACCTCTTGGTATTTTGTAGTGTATTGTATCAATCTTTGGAGTAAGTAATGCATGTCTGTGGATGATTCTCGACCTTCTCTCGTGTTCATTTGCATCCTCTTGGTCTTTCACTACAAATTTTGTTATCGTGCATGATCTTGCATCACATTTGAATGGTTTGTGTTTATTGGCAAGATAGATGTTCTTCATTCCTCGGTGCATCACCTCTCGTTAGCTTAGGTTTATTTTTACGCATCTTCTTACCCTATCTCCTTAGCAAGATTAGATTAGGTTTTGAGTAACCCTCTACATTTTTGTGTGCATCTAAATAGAGGAATAGGAACCACCTTCTCTGGAGATTCCTTTCTCATTTTTACAAGTCCCACACTTGGAGAAAGGATTCAATGTTATGCAATCACACTTTGGATGCTAGCATGATCAACCTAGAAATCGATCAACATCCGGGAAGTGCTTTGTGATTTTGCATCAACAGTTTTGGCACGCCTGGTGGGACACTAGAGGTCTCATTTTTATTGCAGCAAAGTTGATGTGCATCTGCTGCAATTTTCTTGCTTGAAAAGAGCTATTATTTGCATATCTGGTGACTCCAAGGGGAAGAATCAACTGGTTTCAAGTAGTGCAGGCCTGAAAACTCATGAGAAGAGTCACCACAAGGTCAAGAGTTGGAGAAGAAGAAGTGTTGTTTGAATACCTGCAATTATCTCCAAGAAGAAGGCAAAGAGGAAGAAGGATTCAAAGGTCTCCATCTCCACCAAATAGAACTCTCTCAACTCCTCCACCTGATAGGCCTTTCATTCAGTCAACAAGGGTTTTAAGACCAATTAGAATGGCACAAAACAACCCCTATGTCAACTTCACAGCGAAGCAGCCCACTTTCCCTCAATGCACAACATCCAATTCCTATTACAGCCTTGAAGAACATTCCATACTTCACTGGAGAAAATTAGACTACTCCAGGTGATCATGTTAAAGATATTGCTAACCTTTGTTCAATCCATGAAATCAATGAGATGCAAGTGGCTATCAAGTTCTTTGGCATCTTCATTCAAGGGGAAGGCATCAATGGTTTAGAATCCTTGGAGCTGGTTCTATCACAAATTAGAATCAGTTGTGTATAGCACTTCATGAGCAATTTGGAGAAAAGGGAGACAACTTGTCTCTTTTGGAGCAGTCTGACAACCATCAAGAGAGCTCCCAATGAGTAGCTGACCGATTTCAACTTCAGATTTCAAAAGACTTGGGAGAGAATTCTAGTGGCAATCAAGCCAATAGCAGAAAGTGCTTTTCTCTACTATCTCAAAGCTCTAAATTCTGATATTTCTATGTTGATTCAGTCCATGGGAGGCATAACTATCCCTATGGCTTATAGCATTGCCATTAGGGCTGAAAATTGTTTGATCCAAGCTGGAAAACTTGCCCCTAGACCTCCCATGCCACTATTTCCAAGTTTAGAGAGTCCAAACACCAATCAAGCACCTAATTTGGCTCCTTCTCCCACTCCTAGAAATCAGAGTTCAAATGAAGCTTCCACTTCATCTCCAAGTGCCCCAAATGAGCTTCAAGAAGTCATGAAGCAATTGCAAAACCTAGGCAATGAGCTGGTTACTCTTAAGAGGCAACAAGCCCAAGGTTTTAGACCTTCTTATCAACCCCAAGACCAGCCTAACAGGCAGCCATACCAACCACAAAGGCCTCCTAATCCAGCTGCAAATATAAATCAAACAAGGCCTCCTACCAATAGACCATTTCAGCCCTATAATCCAAATGCCATATCTGCCTCTAAGGCATTGGTGCCAACACAAAACAACATTTCCCAGGAGTATGATTGGTGTTTTCCATGCAATGAGCCTCATAACCAATCCATGTGCTTCAATGGTGCTCTCAATCAAGAATTAATGGTGACAACTACTGGTGTGGAGGGTGAGGGCAGTCAAGGAAATAGCCAACAACAAGAAACATTCCAACATCAATCAACCCCAAATGACACCACATTGGTAAATTGGCAAGCAGAGGATTTTTGTGGCATGAACCAGGTAGTTTCTCAAGGTGTTACAGCCAACACAAGGTCAGAAAGGAGGAATTTGGGTGAAGAATAATCATTAGCCCCAACCAATCCACAACCTTCCATGGTTCCACAAATGGTTGGCAAGCAAAGTCCAATTTCAAATGCACAAGGGCAGCCAAGAACAGCCCCTAGGCCAACTCAAATACCAGTTGTTGCTGCCCACATGCAAGGAGTGAATGTACAAGCAAAGGGACAGCAAAGAGATCCTTCATCACCATTCAGTATCATTAATCAGATGAAGAAGACAAACGTCAATATATCAATGTGGGAATCCCTATCCATCCCAGGCCAAAGAGATCTGCTGCAAGCTGCCATGAAGGACTAGCCAACTTCGAATCAGCAAGTTCAGATGCAAGACAAAGTGCTTACAAATGCTGCCCAGCCTGAGGGAAATCATGGAGGACAGCAAGGTAAAATGTTGAAGCCCCCTCCTTTCTATGTTTCATTGATAATTGGAAATCAGCTAGTGCACAATTGCATGATAGACTCCGGGGCAAGTAGCTCGTAATGCCTAAACAAATAGCTGATCAGCTAGGGCTCCAAGATGAAACAATATCCAAAGGGTAGTGCAAGCTAGATGAGATAGTAGTAGAGAAATGAATTGGAGTGATTAAAAACTTGAGTCTTACCTTGCATGCATGTCCAAACGTTGTTGTTTTACAAGATGTATCAGTCATAGACCTTCCACCACTCTTTGCCCTATGTTTGTCAAGAGACTTCACAGCCAAAATTGGAGGCTATCTTTCTGCTGATTGGTCACACATGTTGTTTAGAACGAGGTATGGAACCAAAGCTACAATCAGGTCAGAACCTATTGCAAACTTCCATATTGAGCCTTACACTCCAAGTCAGATTAATGCCAATTGCTCAGCATTTGATCAAGAAGATCACCCAAGCTCTGATGAAGCTGACACTAAGGTTGGAAGCATCCCGGATCTAACTCTTGATGAATGGGAAAACAAGATACATGCTTTTGATCCTTATCAAGAAGTAGAAGAATCTGAGCTAGGGGTCTATTGTATACACGAAGAAAATCAACCTATTCCTAGCATCACCAAGCCAAACCACAAGGATGACAATGAGGTATGGCAGCTGTTTTTTGATGGATCAAGGAGTAGACAAGGTGCAGGAGGTGGAGCCATGCTTGTTTCACCTCAAGGAGTAAAGTACTATTCAGCTTTTAGATTTTAGTTTGCATGCTCCAATAACACTGCCGAATATGAAGCCTTGGTGCAAGGGATGCATTGGGCAATCAAGAAGAAAATAAAGAACTTGCAAGTCTTTGGGGACAGTGAATTGATTGTAAATCAGGTCAAGGGACAACATGCTGCCAAGAATGATCTACTCAAATGCTACAAGAACAAGGTGTGGGACCTCATGGAGGATTTTGTAGGTTTTGGCATCAAATCCATTCCTAGAAAGAGAATCAAGCGACAGTAGGCAGCAGTAGAGGGGCAGCCTTTGACATTGTGGAAAGTATTCAACAAGACAAGGTATAGCCAAACATCCATGTGATTGTGAGGCCTTCAGTGCCGGATAACAATGTCAGTTGGCAAGTGTTTGAGAATGACCAGCAAATCATCCATTTCTTGCAAGAAGAAGCTGAGTTCTCAGCCAAGAATCAAGAAAAATTGGAACAGCAGTATGGTGACCAAGTGGTACAACTGAGAACTAACAAGCTGCCCAAGGGACTTATCACTTTGGAGTCCATTTTTAATCCCAATGATCAGTTTAGAAAGGAGAAAGAAAACATTCAGTCAAGAGAGAGGATTCAGTATCCATCTTGGTAGAAGAGAACAAACCATTGCAAATTGGAAGGATGACAACTGAACAAGAAAGGTATGAGTTCATACAGCTGTGTCAAGAGTTTCTGACGTGTTTGCTTGGAACTATGAAGACTTGAAAGGTTTCAATCCCAACTTAGCTCAGCATACCATCGAATTGGATCCAAATACTAAGCCTGTCAGGCAGAAACAAAGACTAGTCAATCCACACATGGAGCCTCTCATGAGGAAAGAATTGGACAAGCTGATTGAGTCAAGAATCATATTCCCAATCAAGCATTCTAGTTGGGTTGCCAACTTAGTTCCAGTCAGAAAGAAGAGTGGAGAGATCAGATTGTGTGTTGACTTCAGAGACTTGAATAGAGCCTCTCTTAAGGACCATTACCCACTCCCTTCCATGGAGCAAATCTTGCAAGTTGTGGCTGGCTCCGAGAGGTTTTCATTGCTAGATGGATATTCAGGCTATAATCAGATAATGGTGAAGGAAGATGACCAGTTCAAGACGGCTTTCACCACCAAATGGGGCACATATGCCTACAAGAAGATGCCATTTGGCCTATCAAATGCTGGAGCCACTTTCCAAAGGGCAATGGATATGGCATTCAAAGGGTTGATCAATAAAATAGTTTTGATATATCTTGATGACATCACTGTATTCTCCAAAAATGCAGTGGATCACCTCTTTCATCTGAGGCAGGTATTTTAGAGGTGTAGAAGATTTGGGGTATCATTGAATCCCAAAAAATGCATATTCTGGCTCATGAGGGAAAAATTCTAGGCCATATTGTTTCAAAGGAGGGATTGACGATTGACCCAGAAAGAGTTGAAGCAATTCGAGCGTTGCCATTGCCAAGTCACAAGAAGGCTCTTCAAAGCTTCTTGGGAAGGATCAATTTTGTCCGCAGGTTTGTTCCAAACTTTGCAGCTCTTGTAAAGCCAATAACGTTGATGTTAAAAAAGAGCATGGCATTTAAGTGGACATCTGAAGGCAAGGCAAGTTTTGAGGCAATAAAAGAGGCTATATCTCAAGCTCCCACTCTCGTCAATCCAGACTTCTCCAAGGGTTTCATGCTATATGCCTTTGGTGGTGGAGACACAATTTCTGCAATCCTGGCACAACAAAACAAAGAAGGATTAGAACAACCAGTTGCTTTCTTCAGTCAAGGCTTGGAGGAATACGAAACTAGGTACTCTTTCATTGAAAAGCATGTACTTGCAGTGATCAGGAGTTTAAAGAAATTCAAGCACCTAGTCTCAAACAACAAGATCCAATTATTGGTCTCTCATGCGGGAGTCAAGGACTTCCTTCTAAACAAGGATCTGAATGAGAAACGTGTAGGATGGATAACCCGTGTCATGGAATATGACATCGAGATTAAGGTCACCAAACTAGTACGTGGGAAGGGACTATGCGAACAACTAGCCTTGAGTCAGCAAGTTGAAGTAGGTAATGGAAAAGAGGCTGTCTTGGTACTACAGGATGGTCAAGAACAGGAAAATGATGATGTGCCCACTCCCTGTTGGACTCAGAATATGATACACTTCCTACAGATAGGCCTATGCCCTCTAGAAATGAGCAAAGCAAAGAGGAGATACTTTAGATTACAAGCCATTCCATATGTGTTTGTTGATGGTGTTTTGTTTAAGAAAGACATCAATGGAGTTCTATTGAGGTGCATTGGGACAGGTCAAATTGAGAGGGTGTTACGAGATTTTCACGATGGAGATTCCGGAGGACATTTCGCCCCACGAGTAATAGTTCTCAAGATAATGAAGGCAGGGTATTATTGGCCCACGATTTTGTTCAAAGGATCTGTTATACATGGATAAGAAAGTGCAAGAAATGTGCGATCTTCACGGGAAAGGAAAGACTAGAAGCGCTTCCATTGCACCCAATTTTGGTTGACCAACCATTTATGCAATGGGGATTGGACTTCGTTAGGGTCATCTACCCAAATTCTAGCCAAGGCCACAAGTGGATTCTCACGGCGACAGACTATTTCACCAAGTGGACCGAAGTAGTAGTGCTCAAAGAGGCAAGTGAGTCTAACATAATAGATGTTTATGAAGGAATAGTGACCAGGTTCGGTGTGCCGGCCACTATCATATCAGATAATGCATTAGCATTCATAGGTTCCAAGATTACAGAATGGGCTGTCAAGAATGGAATCTATTTAAGCACCTCTTCAAATTATTACCCACAGGGTAATGGACAGGCAGAGTCCACGAACAAAAATTTGTTAAGGATCATCAGAAGAACTCTAGATGAAAACCAAAGGACATGGCATACCAAGTAAAATCAGCATTATGGGATGACAGGATAACACTAAAGAGGTCTACAGGTAGTTCTCCCTACAAATTGGTCTATGGGAAGGAGCGATTGCCTATATCATTAGAATTTCTAGCATTGGAGCTCATGAAGCAGTTGGAGTTGTCGAGTTCAAACCAATGGAGGCAGCACGCAGAGTTGATGGAATTGGAGGAAATAAGAGAACATGCAGTTTAATGATTAAAAAGGATCGAGACCATAGTAAAAGATGGTTTGACAAGAATGCAAGAGAAAGAACCTTCCAGAGGGGGACCTAGTTCGAAATGGGATGTAGATCGGGTGAAAACGGAAAACATTCCAAGTTTGATGCCATTTGAGTGGCCCCTACATGGTCACGAGATGTAAAAGTGGTAATGCCTTCCAATTGTCTGCATTGGATGGAGAAGAACTCCCGATTCCAGTTAACGGAATCTATCTTAAACATTGCTACTAAAAAGGAAAAGGTTTACCCTTGTAAATATTAGCCTAGATTTCAGTTCCTCTTAGTGCATATGCACATTGTCTTGTTTGTAGTTAGGTTTATTTTTCCTAAGTGCTTTTTGCTTACAGTTTTTCGTTCTCAAAGTTGAATTTCTACAGCTTGAGAGCACTTGAAGAATGAGTTGCAGTATTAGGATCGGGATCAGAGATCAGGTTGGCTTCAGGTTATTACTCCATGCCCAATGGATTGTTAAAAGGCCACTGATCTTCTACCTAGCAGGCAGGTGACCCCGAAAAGTTGCCAAAACTATTATCCAAAATTCCCCCCAAGGTAATTTTGATAACATACATCAGATTGTCAGTCCCAAGCAAGTAGAATGATTCAAGGCCTGAAATCATGTTTCTGGGGTCCCCTCGGTTTCTTTCTAACCCTCCTGTCCAAGAAGAAAACCCAACATTTTAAAAGTATGTGAAAAAGTTGCAAAGAGCCAGGCTTGAGGCTGAAATACAGAGAAAATCAGCTAATTCCTAGCCCAGGTAGCACTTGGGACAGTTGGGACGTCGGGGCGCGAATCGGCCGAAAAGCCACCGAGGCGGTCTATGCAGCGAAAATCTGGGGGCCACGGTTGGGACATCAAGATGCGTGTAGGGTGAGAAAATCCGAATCGGCTGAAAAAATGAAGAAAATTACCTAAGTCTTGTTTCGTGCTGATGCAGGGACAGTTGGACCAAAAGTACGTGAAAGACGTGGATCGGCCGGTTTGGCGCAAGTCAGTCCATTTCGGGTGGTTCAGAGAAATTTGTCCCAGGCAGTCTGGGACAGTTGGGACAAAAGTACATGGAGGATGTGAACCGGCTGGTTCGGATGAAACAAGGAACTTTCGTTTGGGACATCGGGCCAAAGGTACGCGAGGGACGCGAAAAGCCGAAGGAGCCGAGAGCGAATCAAATCTTGCCACGTGTCTTCGCCTCAAACAGGGACAAGGAAGCCCGAATCGGGTGGTTTGGAGAAATTTTTCCCAGACAGTTTGGGACATCCGGGCCAAAGGTACGTGAAGGACGTGAAAAGCTGAAAGAGCCGCCAACAAATCAGAACGTGCCACGTGTCAGAAGGTTGAAAAGTTGCTAAGTGCGCCCCTCAGGCCCGAACCAATAAAATAGTGCCATGTGTCCAAGTTTAAAGGCCCGAAAGGAATTTTTAGAGAATGAACCCATGGATGAATCAGAGTCCGACACGTGTCATCCAAGTGGCAGTGCACGGGAAAAACTCAAATATTTTCCCGCCGACCCGTTTTTTTCGCCTGTTTTTGCCCTAAATCTTCAGATCGCCATATCTTTCGATTCAGAGCTCAGATTTTCACGTTCTTTATATCAATGGAAAGCTGGTGAAATTCTCTACATGATTCTAGGGTCAATATTGCATTTTGGTTTAGTTTGGAGTGAGAAAATTGAGAAACACCTCTGGCACGTAATAATAGACAGAAGTAATGTTTCAACAACCAGCTTTAATACAACAGACAGTTCGCCGTTTCTGCTAGACAGTCCGCCATTTTGCCAGGATTCACCACTTCTGCCATAATGAGATGAGTTAAATGCAACCTAGAAGTGGTTGGGGTAGATCTGGATTTCCTCTCTCTTCCCTCTCTCATTCTTCCTATATATTGTAAGGAGGGGCTTCTTTCTAAAGGTCGAACATTCCTGTTTTGCTCCTCCCTTCTTCTCTTTATCAGGTGAATTTGTGGAGTTCGAACCTCTCATTTTGAAACTGTAATGTGACTCTACCTCTTGGCATTTTGTAGTGTATTGTATCAATCTTTGGAGCAAGTAATGCATGTCTGTGGATGATTCTCAACCCTCTCTATGTTCATTTGCATCCTCCTGGTCTTTCACTGCAAATTTTGTTATCTGTGCATGATCTTGCATCACATTTGAATGGTCTGTGTTTATTGGCAAGATAGATGTTCTTCATTCCTCGGTGCATCACCTCTGTTAGCTTAGGTTTATTTTTACGCATCTTCTTACCCTATCTCCTTGGCAAGATTAGATTAGGTTTTGAGTAACCCTCTGCATTTTTCGTGTGCATCTGAATAGAGGAATAGGAACCAGCCTTCTCTGGAGATTCCTTTCTCATTTTTACAAGTCCCACACTTGGAGAAAGGATTCAATGTTATGCAATCACACTGGATGCTAGTATGATCAACCTAGAAATCTGATCAACATCCAGGGGTGCTGTGATTTTGCATCAACAAGTTGCATTTAGGTAAGAATAGAAATCAGTTCCCTTTAAATCCATCCAAGGACAATTGAATAATTCCAAATCAAGAAATAACATTATATTTCCAATTTAATCAACAATATCAAACTAATATAGTCATCAAAATATCACACTTGTATTCATTAATCCATTTCATAATCTATATAGCCAGTCCAAATTACTGGACTTTGTTTATATAAAACAACATTACAACTCATAGATAGAAGAATGTACTTTCTTCTTTTCACAATTCCTCGTAGAGGAATAATAACTAACAAATACAATTCATCTTCAGACAATCAAAAGAAGTATCAGAAAACAGCCATGTCTTCATTTTAATCAAGTTCCATCTGCAAAATTACTTGCACGGGTCAGTTCAATGAACTGAGCATATTAAGCACTTGTCATTAAAATGAGGTGCTTCTAATTAACTGTCTCAATAAAAGAACCCTACTTTTATGAAATGACAGTATGAACATCAATCAAGAATTAAGTATCAAAAAGAATGAACAGCATAACAACTGAACCATCTAAATACCATCCCAATCAGTCAAAGGATTGCTGTCCTATTTCCCACATAACCATTACAAGATGCAATTTCCTTCCACAGTTCCAGATTACAACATTTGTAAGAACTAGGAATATAAGTAAGCATACTGCTGTTATAACATAACTGCTATCCCTTCCCTTTCCTTACATTAGTAATAAATGCAAAGGATAAAATCTAACTGAAATGTAAACCAATTACTTTCCTTTCAGTTCATGCATCTCATTTGATTCCAAGCAATCAAGTACATGAGATGAGAGAGCAAACAGCAATAAATATAGTTGCTTATGCCCAAGCAATTACAAAATTTGTTCCTAAATGATTATAGATTTCAACTGTATAAGAGAAGAAATGGTCATTTTTCCAAGTTATCCATTCACATTCCTATTTCTTTCCTCATGACTGTCCTAAAAATTGAATCCAAACGAGACACAAATCAAGATAACAGTTCAGAGTGAAACTTACAAAATCCATTCGGAATTCACTTTCCAACAGCAAGAAATAGTTCCGTTCATATTCAGCTTTAAATGAAAACAAGGATGAATTTATCGTCCTTATCAATACTTCATTTAAATCAGGCTCATACGAATACCATAAACAGGTTAGTAAAACATCGTATTCATCATAGGACAAGCAGTATAAAGATGCATACTATGTACTTACTGTACTAGAAGATTCCATACTTCTTTCACTGTATTTTAACCAAATAAACAGTTATACAGCCACGTAATCACTTATTCACATGACCTTCTATATCCATGAATGCATACAGTTCATAATAACAATTTGCACATTGTTGTTACCTACAGCAAGACCAATTCATATTGCACAGTAAAGCTCTATTATTGCTATTTCCAAAACTCAATCAGCAAAAGAGAAAAATTCATTCCCTTAACTATTTCAATAAGAAAACATCCATTTCCTTCAAATACAACAAGAATCAGTCAAGTCGAATTCACTTTTTTGAATGACAATGCAAAATCAGAGATCTCCTGAAACATTCCAAATTTCCGTTTGTACAGAAAGATAACAGCACTTAGAAAATTAATCAAAATATCACTATCACTTCCGTCAAGCTGAATCCAAATGATCAAAGAAACCCAATTATCATTTCTTCAGAATTAAAAACAGCAGAAGGAAGAACTCATTTCTTTAATAATTCCATAAAGAAATAATGACAATCAACTCGCATAGCTAATATGTTTCATCACTCAAGTTCGTATTGGAAAAAGAACGATTGCACAACAATGAAAACAACTCATACAGCCTGTACAGTTTCATATAAACATTTACAGAGAAATACCCAGTTCAAATTCCCCAATACTGTCAAATAAACCAAGACAACATGTTTGTATTTCCAACTCAATTTTATCCAAGACAGTTCAAATCACAACAGCAAGAAAATGATTCTACCCAAATCATTTCCAAAATAACAGTAAAATCGAATAAACCCAAAACCCGTTCAGAAGAAGAGCAGGGTTGTTTTAATGAGACGCTTAAGTAAAGCAAGTAGTTTTAAAGAGAAGGGCTTAACATGCCTGCAATTTTTCCTCGAAGCTCGAAGAAAACCACGTCTACAGGTGGTATTTCCTTCCACAGCGACAACAACAAGCTTTCCAAACAATCCCTTCCTTTACAGAGCTCCAGAAAAAAAGCTTTCAATTTCCAAAGAAACAGTGATAATCAACCAAACACAACTGGTTCGACTGAACCAAGAAAAACCAAATGTAGAGCAACTTTCCAAAAATCGAACAAACACAAATGACCAACAAAATTCCTCCATACTCTTTCCAAGGTGGGCTGGTCGCGAAGACCAAGAAATTAAATGCATTAAAGGCTCTTCCTTTTTCTATTTCCTCACGCCACCGCCGACTTGGGTTGGCGAGTTGCCAATTTCAAATTTTGCATGCAAACCAAGTTTAGTCCCATAACCAACTAGATACCTCCACCTTTTTCCTGTTCCCACCAAACTTGGCGCTGTCCACGCAAGGACTCACATTTATTGCCATTAAATTTCCTTCCATCCTTATCCTTTCCCATGGGTCTGTGTGTCCCCTTCTAGGTTAGGATTAGTTTAGGATTAACAATAGTGTTCATACCTAGGTCATAGGTTAATAGAACTTAGGTCTATTTTCACCATTAGAATTTAAAAATCCACTTAGGATAGCAATTAGGATATAAGGTAGAACTTAGGGTTAGATTAGGGTCTAATTCCCCCAACACTTAATTAATCAACCTCTAATCCAGTCTTTCCGACTGTCATCAAATTCCAACACTGTGCAGGACATTTCGTCCCACGTTCTACATGCCTGAGCCACCCGTATCCAGGCATTTCTCACCTTACGAGGTCTCACGTTACGACAGTGTATGGTTCGTGAATCGAATCTTTTCCATTGGCATCTATGTTCCAACTGTTCATACATGAAATCAAGTGCTACACATTTATATCAACCTTCAGTCTGGTTTAAGAGTAAATCGACAAAGCGATCACAAGAAGGCCACAACATACTTTGGATCAATGGAATTGATTCAAGGTGTGCTGTCAATCAGCGAATAGAGTTCAGCAAGCATACGACAAATTTGTCGTCACATCAGCAAACATACAAGCAATAATAACTGCTGTCCCATGTAAAAAAATTACAGTATGCAAGAATCCAGATTAGCAACACATTCCCTTAAGATCAAAATATATATCTTAACATGTTTGCCTTCATTTCAGCAGTTACAACATTAAGAAAGTAATCACCATGATAACTTACAAAAATCAGGACATTACAAAGTATCTGTAGTACTTTAGGCATATCGAATAACATATAAAAGGTTGGAAAAAACCACACCATTTCAATTAGTGTTTGGAGCGGAAGCATTTCTTCCTATGGAATACATGTTACCATATTTGCGTATTACGTGCAATTGGATGTCTAGATGATGAGAAAGAATTAGAAGAACAGATTAAAAGTTAATAAAGATGTATGAGTGATGAGAAATAGCATGTTGGAGTCAAAAACAACAAAAGGCTAGGTAGAAAGCATGGCATGACAGGAACATCAAGGATAAAAATTTCACATTGGACAAATGGTGCTCCTTTATGATTTTAATTTTTTTCACCATCCAGGAAAAATAAAGGTACATTGGTTGGGGTCGTATGTTGTCACTCACATACTTGAAACATGCACTTGCCAATTAGAGGTGCTTGATGGAATACGATTACTCGTATACTTTAATGGGATTAGGATGAAGCCCTAATATAAATAAGTCTTCTTGGTGTTTGTAATAAGGAAGTGTTTCCATTTAGATTAGGTTTTCAATTCTATATTTTCCTTAATGTGTTTCCTTATTTTTCACTATGTTTTGTCAATTTAGTTGGTGTTTTAGCGTAATAAGTACGTTTGCGCACCAAAAGCTAATTACTACTTGAAGAATTTTTATGTGTAGAAGAATGCACATACCCTTAGTATGAGGTGGTTATTGATATCTAGGTATAAGACTGATGAAAATAATTACACATGAAAGGAAAAAACTACTATTGGTGCTATTTAAGTTGGAGAATTGAAAAGAAAGAGTGTTTCTGGAAATGATGATCATAGGTGGAGATGACTGAAGAAACAAGTATAATGAAAGGTAAGTAGAGGCCATGGGAAATACCAAGGGAAGGCACAATGGTGAGGTACTCGGGTGTATGGAGGCACACTGAATAGAAGTCCATGGCTAGAAGGTAGGAAAGCGCTAGAAGGTTATAGCTTGGGTGCGAAGATGTACCGTGTGGAAGGAATGAAAATGGTTGATTAATGAGAGGATTGTTGGTAAGTGGAGGAGCAATAAATGCACTAAATTTTGAAAATATATATAAGGATGGGATGTGAGTTCATTTTTACCATTTCAATTGAGAGAATTTGAAAATAGCTAAGTGCAAATGAGCCAAGCAATCGTGTTGAGGTGCAAAGAGTGTGAAACCAAATGTGGAGAGAAGGTTTGTGCGTAGGAGAAGCTTGCGTTCCCATAGGTGAAGGGTTTGAGCGAAGTAGACACATTACAAAAGAGCTAGGGCACATGATTTCCACTAGGGAATGAAGATTTGAACTAGGGTTTCAACTTTCTTGATTACAGAGGGTAGAAAAGAGAGTTTTTCAAATGGCACTGAAGAAAGCACCCATAACAAGAGTAAAAGGGAAGAAGAAGGTCAAAGTGGAAGAAGAAATTTCTCCCGAGAGTAATTTCTTAGAAATGTAGTATCCAGAGGGCATGATTGTGGGACAAGAATGGGATTCCCACATCTGTAAATGTAAAATCAATGATTACAACCATCATACATTAGATAATAAGAAGGAACTAGATGTGTTGTTGAGCACAAAAATGAACAAGTACATAGCAGAAGATATGCTAGTGTACGATGATGCTAGTGAGAAGTTACTAAAGAAAATTGGAGTCTACTAGTTGTACGATCTACCATACCTTTTAAATTATGAACCATTGTATTGATGGTTGATGAGTAGAGTCCATTATGACTTATTATACTTCTCCAGATGGAGGGTTAGAATCACATCTACCTTAATTTCAACAAGAATAAGACTAAGGGACTCGGAGCAGATCTAGAAAGTGAATTAATAGATAAATAAGTGATCCTAGGGACAAGGAAGGAGCTGGGGTATACCAAGGGTGTGTGTGGCATAAACATCGACAAATTAAAGTAGTACCCGGTAAGAGTACAGCAACTACACATACCGTAACAAAGATGAATGACCAAGAAAGGTGGTCGTAGGTGAATCTAATGTGGTTGCACATTGTAAGGAAGATATCTCAAGGATTGATCTACAATATCGTGGATCACATAGCAAATAAAATTATTGAAGAAGCACGTGTACGTAACATAATAATTTTTTCACTATTTTATCGTCTTTTGTGTTTATGGAGATTAGAGTGCTTGATGGGCCAAAGGAGAAGATTTGGGAGTACCCAACGAAACACAAATCTATGGTGGAAAGATTTAATAAATACTTGTGTGAAGGATACATGAGTGGACCATTTAAGGAATAGGGTGGAGAAGTGGTATGATAGGCTCGTGCAACGTTAAAAGAAGAATGATAGATACCCAATGAGTTACCTTCGGTAGTAGGGAAGCGGTGCGCTTTGTGGTATACCAACACTTTTACATCTCACAGTTCACCATGAAAGATGGGGCTTGGATCCCATGGTGAAAATTACCATATGCCTTCACAACATGATATTTTTAGGCATCTGTTCACCGATTTTTGGATGCACACCGCCTAAGCTTCAATACAGTCAAGGTAGATTGTGACTACCATACATTGAGAAAGACATGTATATCTAGGACAAACTACCTACATTGAGAGGCTGATCTTAGATATAATAAGCATGAAGCTAGTAATCTTGGCCATTGGAGACATTGGAGCAGTGCTTGTGTACCTTCAACTCAAGCCTAAGCTAGAGAACAATAAGTATGTGGAGAATGAGTTTGCACTCCCATGGCCAAAAAAGGGTAAGTATATAATGGAAAATGTTGCAACACCTAAGCCCACTGAGAGACAATAGAAGTAAATGATGAAGAGGAGGAGCATGAAGATAATAGTGGTTTGGAGCACAAAGGTAGGAGGCAGCCTACGGATAGGGTATAAGCTGAGCACACAAGCACCCCACCCTAGCCACAAGAGGGAGATGATGAGGACATGGATGTAGTCTCGAGGAGAGCACCATTTCAAAAGGGTGTTTAGGAGAACCAAGACCCAAGGTGCTAATCCATAATCAAGTGCACAAATCACCTCAAATATTTCCACGTAAGGCATAACCGATAAGAGAAGGAGAAAGTTTAAGCTATACATGGAGGCAAAAGAGTATGAGGGTAGTGTGCCCGAATCTCCTACACCTCGAGAGAACATTCAAGAGCCAAAGGATGAATAAATGAAGGATAAAGAAGAAGAATAACATGAGGCAGATGAGACAGCGAATGCAACTGCTCAGTGGCATAGCAAAACAAGCTCCAAATATTGAATCTCAAGTTCCTAAGGGGCCAAGATCAAAAATAACAAGTGGAGAATATGTTGCATCGGTCATGGGCTATGTGGAGGACATAGGTAAAATTTTCCACATCCATTTTCAAATAACAACGACATCAAAGGAGTTGTATGGGTGAGAGCGATGGATGAAGATATGGAAACCATGCACATAGGAAGTGGAGAGGAAAAGGATATGGTGATGAGGAAGATTGCCTCATATGAGGCATTTCTCTAGAGCTTGCAGGAGGAGCTAAAGAAATCAGATCAAGCATTGAATATTTGTACAGCCCCAGAAGCCGTTATAAGAACCAGGACCATTATAGACGACAATGAAGTGCTAAAAGCCATGAAATATGATACCTTGGGATGCGTAGAATGATTAGCACTTGTTAAGAAAAAGTGTGAGGCCCTTACAACAACACAAGAACCACATAAGGAAAGGTTGGATGAGCTTGGGAAACTCGCCCTAGAAAAATATGGACTTATTATAAGGAAGAATGACTATAATAACTAACATTATTTTGGTCTTTCGAGAATGAAAAAGAGAAATTACATGAGATGAGCTAGAGTCAATTGCAGTAGATATCCCGAAGAAAAGGTAAAGACCGTGCTCAATGATTAGCAGACATTAGAGGTGGAAATAAAAGAAGAATATCTAGAATTGATTCTTCCGGTTGAAGCAAAAGATGTTGTAGGGTAAATTCATTCTTTTATTCATAAAAATTATTTCTATTCTTTGATTCATTTTGGAGACAACCATTTCCGGGCAGAAATACAATTTGTGGGGTAATGTTGGTTAGTTAAGATATGACACTTAGTGAAAAACATACAAAAGGTTCGCATTTAAAGAGAAGAGCACATTCAAAAGTGTGGAAGGATGTAAGGAATCACACACCGAGGAAAAATAAAGATTCAGACTCATCTATTTTCACAATGATGAGCCATTTTGGAGATAGTGTCTTGAACACACAAAATATTTAAAGAGTTACGTGATGACATTGGCTATTTTTAGAGGATTGTCTACGACGCACTTTACATGGGTACAAGATGAGAATAGATTTACTACTAACAATCGACAAGAAGAAGTCTATTGTTAGTGCACTTCGCATGTGAGGCTATTATTGTAATGGTGCATGGATAATAATAGAATGAGAACTATTTTGGGAATTGATAAGTGGTGAAGGGAAAATCCCCACCCTTATAAATATGTAGTGAAGCGTCGTGGTAGCATAGAATGGTATGTAAAACCGAGTTATTATGAGGTTATGCTACCAAATATGGTGCACACATAAACTATGGTATTATCTATTGTAATAAGCTTGTGTATTTATCATGTTTAATGTAATGGAGTGTATTGGCTGAAATAAGAGTATCAAATCCTGAGTATAATTGGTTCTTGCATGCTTGATTTCATCATGGTTATCATTTAAGTCTATTATTCTCTAGATCTAGATCTGAATATGCACTATAGAATGATATATTAGTCATGAATTTGAATGCTTTAAGTCTTCATCATGCTAACATCCTACAACAACAACCCTAAAGAGGGGCATAATACCTTTGCGTGCTTTGAGTGAGCACTCAGTATAGGATGAGTGATGTTCCATCACACCTTGGATTTTACTAGTAAATTCTAGGCTGCATCAATTTACAATCATTAGCAGCAATTGAGAGAATCTTACATGTCTCCCTTGTCAATTGAACACACATGACCATTTTTCCATGGATAAGTCTGTTATTTCATAATGTAAATAGAGATGAAATCAAGAAATATATCCTTTCTTTTGTAATCTTGCATCTATTATGTCAATGAAATACAAAGAAGCACATTTTATATTATTGTTTGGATTGGTCATTGAATGAATGTTGCTTTGTAGTGTTACTTTGCAATGTTTATTTCAGTTATAAAATTCCTTTCTATAATTACAATTTGGGAGTGAATATTTTCTACTTTCTAAGGGTATCCTAGGTTTTATGGATTTGGTATAGTAGATACATGAAGTTTTAATCACAAGTGTTTATGTTAAAGTTTTGTAGAGATTATTTGGTAGTGTTTGCACAAATTGGGTATCCATGAATGTAAATAACCCCTGAAAGGTTATCTTATTTTGATTTCAAGCTCGAATGCATCATAGGATCATCAGGATAAGATGGCAAATGCTAGTGTTTCTTCCCATTAGATCCCCATTCCCTTTTCATCTAATTTCCATTGTACCATCTTGTTCTACCTTTTCATACCACATTATCCTCCTATATGTAACATGTTTTTGAATGAAAACCACATTACCTTCACATATTTTAAGTGAGTTTGTCTTTGATCTTAAATCTTAGCATTCTGAATGTCATTATGTTCCAAGTTGTTAACAACATACTTTGATTGACATTCATAATTATATCTCATTTGTATCTAGTAACTTGTACATGATATGATAAGTATGTGTAGTGTTTTCACTTATGGATATACATCATTCATATTTATTTAACAATAACTCTAAAGGATTGAATTATAATACCCACCCCCCTCAAGATACCATTAGGGTCCTGTCACCTTGGTTTAGGAAACTCCAAATAGAAGCAAGAGTTAGACACTTCCTCTGTATGTGCCTCCCATTCATTTCCAAGATTTGGTCATGGAATAATGTTAGATCCCTCCCTAGCTACAAAATGACATACCCCCACATCTATAATTCTTTTTTCCATTTTGTTGCAAAATTGCAGCCAAGTAATTTGATGTGTAAAATTGGGAACCAACAAAAATTACTATTATTAATTCACTATAAATTGAAAAATTGGTCAAACCACCTATACAAGGAAATGGATAAAGAAATAAGGAATATTTACGAGATTGGATATGGTTTGTATTGGCGATATCTATGTAATTTTAGGTTTAAAGACACCAAGTATTATGATAATATGACAATCATACATTTGAGTATGTTATGATTTGTCTTAATCTTGATTACTAAAATGAGATTGGAAATATTGCTAGAATTGAACTAGTTTTAATCTTATTCTTATTAAACTATGAGTGAACCTAACTGTTGAATTTCATAGTGCTCAGATATTGAGCATGATGTTGAAATCTAAAGTTTTTTGAGTATATTAGTTTAAATGGATTACTTGGAAGAAGATGTTTTACTTTACGTGTGCGAGTGAGGATGTCTAAGCTCTTTTGTTTTACAAGTTTATTTATCATGTATTTATATGTTAGTAGTTCTATTGAGGCATTGAAAGTTAATTTTGTATATTTTATACTAATTTTGTATGCATGTAAGACTTTCCATTTTTTATTTGGGGTATTGGGTACCTAATTTTTTTTGTGACCTTTTAAATTAGACTATTTATATGTTTTGATTTCAATAATTGTTATGAAGTAGAATAGTAAAGTATAAATACTTGGTTAATTTTATATACAAATAGTTGAATTATGGATGTTGATATTGTCGATCTAGTTAGTTGGATTCATATTTTTTAATGTAAATAGATTTGTTGGGTGACATGTATTTGTTATTAGATTATTGATTCATATGTATTATATATGTTGTTTTGGATGTATTTAACGTGTCCATTTAGTTTACAAGTGACATGTAAGATGAAGGTGGTATGTGAGGGACTTAGTCATGCTACTTAAATTCACAACCAACCTAACCATGACCCATGTTTATCCCTCATTATATTTTATTATTTTTGTAAATAAGTTATGTATATTTCCACTCATAAATGTGTTTAAAATTATTTATTTTTATTAACCTTCTTTTATTTTAATTGAAAATCAAACCTTAATCCTAAACAACTTATACAACATTATAATCATGTTTAGGTAAATAATTCCTAAAGTAAACACTCATATTTTCTCTCAAATATAGGATTTCTAATTCTAAACACTTATTTGAAGGAGTGTTTGACAAGTTAAACGACCTTTTAATCTTAAATATATGTCCTTGGTCAAATAAAATTACCATGGAGACATTTTTCTAATGTTTTATTTAGGGGTTATAAAGTTTCTTGATCCATTATAAGGCCTTGAAAATTTCACCTCAAGAAAACACATATGATTGGGTGTGGGAACATAGAAAGTTTCTTATTGCAAGATAAACTCAAGTGACTTGTAAGTGGGTGTACATGCATGTGTAAGAACATATTTTATTTTTATAAGGAAGGAAAAATTATTCTATAAATCTTGTAGCTGCCTTAATATGAGAGTGGAAAGTTTTCCAACCCCATTGGGTGTTGTGATTGAATCCTCTTCTTACTTATTATCAAAAAAAAATTTAGGAGGGAGTTTTTCCTTCTAGATTATGGAGAGAGTTCTTTCTAGAGTTCGAGAGTTTTGGAGTGGAGTTATTATTTCTTGAGTAGATTGGATTTTGGATTGGAGAAGAGCTTACTGTAACTTATTCAATAGGAGAGATACTCTTGAGGTAGGACCTTTTGTTTCATATTTTTAGATTATGCATGCATGTAAAAGTGGAATTTGTAGCTTGATTAGAATGGAGAATTTTATTTGCTAGCTTAGTATTTGGTTTCTTGGTCTCCCTTTATTTTTTCCTATATTTTTAAATTTTAGGTTAATTTTTGGGAATATTATGTTCTCCTATTTCACCATTAGGCTGAGTTTGGGGGTACATGTGGTAATACGATATAAATAAATGTTAAACCTACAAAAATTGTCAAGCCCTCTATTATTCTATTGTTATAATATATGATCCTCATCAAATGGTGTTGGTGAGATTGGTCGAGTTGCTAATGGAACCTTTTTGCAAATTGAAAACCCATTTTACACTCGAGTTTTGAAATAATAAGAGAAGTGGTTGTTATTGTGGAAATATTAAATTTGTGGATGAATAAGGAACTATTGTATAATTGAAAAGGGTCTGCATGATATATCATCTTCCATTGTTGGATGCATTGGTTACATTCATGTGATTTTTGGCGTTTTTGCTACTTTTGTGTTTGGATGTTCCTCCATTTCACTTCCTATTTTAATAAAATATTGTGGAAATGGTTTTAGAATGCCTCTTTCCCTTAGCCTTGGTGGGAGGATATGCAAGCATCCCATATTGGTGGAAATTCTTGATGATTAAATAAAATAAGAAAATTTTCTATTATTTTAAGTTAATCTAAAGTAGTAACAACAATGAAATAATTGATATGAAGTGCAATGTAAATGCTAAACGGTTTTATTTAATATTGAAATGAAATGAAATAATTAAAATAGGAGGGATAGGGTACTAACCTGAAAAATGACTCACCTCGTTGTGTGTTGGATTTGAATAGGATGATGTGGATGAAGCAAAGTGTGATTGCACAACCCGTAAAATTGCAGCGGTGAAGATCCGATGGGACCGGGGTGTCTATGGGCTACCCGGTCTATAGAAAAGCTCGAGTCTTAATCTAACAAAGTGTCTCTATATCTTTGCAGATCTTTATCTTTGTTGCATGGTTGTCGCAATACCTTCTATTACATCACTGTGAATCTATGATGAAGATCTACTTGCAAAACCCCATATAAAGCATCAAATCCCTAAAAATGAAAGATGCATATGAAGGGGTCGGACTGACCTTAGCTGCCAAAATGGTGGACTTATAACTAAGAATTACACTACATTCCAAACCCAATGTAGTTTTGTGTGCTTGTGTACCTAGGGTGCCCTATTGTCTACATGACGTAAAAGTAGGGGGAAATAACTAGATATAAGATGCAAATGGTGGATGGAATATAATGAATAAAACCCTTTCCCCTACGCTTGTGTGATGCAGATGTAAATGATGCCCAAATGCTTTCCTTTTCCTTAATATATAGCTAGCTCTTGATAGTAGATAGTCGCACATAAAATAGTGATTATGCTATACTTATATAGGGATCTATTATTCAAATTTCGACACTAATGACCTGACATGTCAACTAGTACCTAGGGGAATGAGAGGGAAAATGAAAAAGACCGACCTTGAATAAGTAAATTAGACCCAAGTGTTACGGGGACTAGGGCACCTAAAATTAAGGATCTGGGCACCGTGTGTACCCTAGTACTACCCTAGGCTCTGTAGAGAAGTACTAGAGACAACAAATGACTAAATAATGACACCTGATACTCCCTGAGAGATGACCAAAACTGTGTAAACAACTAATGACTGTGTAAGACAAATGATGATGAAGACCGACTAAATGATGACAAGACTAGGGATGGATCATTAGTGAATATTTTTCTTACGTGAGATGCATATATAAAACAACATACTTGGCGGTATAAATGTAATAGTAAGTGTATGATTTTGTGATTACAATTGTGATAATTCCAATAGGTTGGGTGGACAAGCTTAGATATCCTCTTGGTCACTTGTAGTAAGAATATTTATTAGATCATAGAGCCATGTGTTTATTGTTGGTTGTAGGATTCCTTGGAAGCTTTGATTAAAGGAGGGGTTTTGTAGAATTCTTGTTCTCTTATTATTATTTTAGTTTTTGTGGCATGGAGTGATCTTGTGGACTGCTTTTCCATTATAGACTATTGTGAATGAATTTGCATTTGTGAGGTAGTTGTATACCTTTTGTAACTTATGTGGACATTTGATATAATGAGAGTTTGTTGTATTTTGTATATTGTATAATCTCCTCCAATAATATAAAATTTAGGAATTAAAACCAAAGAGGAAATGAAAATTTACTTGTATATATTCCTGAGATGAATAAATTATCTTATTTACAAATTTATATGAGTTACTGACTACAAAATTAAATGTTTGTTGAAAAAATATATATATATATATATATATATATATATATATATATATATATATATGTATGTATGTATGTATGTATACATGTATGTGTGTGTATATATAGATTTACTTGTATAACAAAATGAAAATCACACACACACACACACACACAAACATGTTTAAACCAAATAAACTTCATTATATAGTTTAGTTGTATTCAAGTTTTTTTAAATGCTTTGAAAGTGGTATATTTATCTACCAACTTGAATATGTCATAAATTTTGTTTTACAACCTCGATTGTAAAATAATTTGAAGAGTATATAAATAACTATGTTAATAACAATTTAAAATTTTTTCATCAAAGCCTAGATTTCCAAATATGAGAAATAATGATCTTAATACCAAGCTCTAGTAAAATATTAAAAAAATAGATAGATACGGTCATGAAATAGGTCATCGAGCTTTTTTACACGTTGGAATTGGGGAAAATTTAAAGGGTATTTAAAAAACTATGTTAAGAATAATCTATCAAAATTGGAACAAAACTATGATTTCCAATTAGGTTAAATCATGAGTTTAATCTAGGGTTTGGGAAATTATATTTAAAAACATGTACATAACACTAAAAATATATACCAAATGTATGCATATGTCCGTATAATTATTTTTAAAGGAAAATAAATAAAGATAGATTTTGTATATTATATATATTTATGTGTGTATATACATATCTACATCTATCCATATATAAAAGTACATATACACACTTATATACTTTCTAACCCAAAGATGTATATATATCTAATGTTTTAAAAGAGGGTTTTAATATTAAAACTAAATCAATGAAATGAATATTCACAAAAAGGATAAATAACAAACAAAATAAGAGCACAATAGATGAAAATGAGACTACATTCAACCCATAAGGAAATTTAGGAAAATTTAAAAACCTAGAGATCCTAGGGTGTAGGATAATTTAATCCAATGGATTAAATTTATTCTTACTTTTGTACTTAGAAGAGTTAACTTTTCTTTAGCCATTCCTTAAGATAAATTAATTAGTTTAAGTAAATGGGGCTGCACTTCATCATGTTTTAGATGGTGTATTTTATTACTTTACAAGGATAATTTTTTTAATGATATAATACAACTATATAGAAATTAACTTTCCTTGTCTTTTGAATGGCCAAAATTTGGGAAAATATCCATACAACCTTAAATAGAGTAAATGATAAATTAATTAATTAAATTATATTTGTATACCATTTTAGGGTTAAGATGTGGAGACACTTAACCTAAGGACCCATATAGTGAAAACTAGAAACCCTAATTGTGCACTTTCTTGGTGAATTTTTGTAATATAATTAATTATTAGATTAAATTATGTAGATACCCTAGGTTGTTGGAAAACCATGGATGTCCCACTTGACACAACCTGTAATATAATAATCTAATTAAAATATATATTTATTATGTTACAATTAATAGTGATTGTTCGTTAAACATTGTTTAACATAATTATTCGAGTTTAATTGGGTAGATTTTGGGGTTAAGTATTAGGAATTATAGAGTTTTAGTCCAACTTGGATCCATAAATGTCCCTAATAGGTTAGGTGAATGTGTTTATAAAGCCAAATTTTGTGAATGATTTTTCACTCAACTAACCCTAAGTTGACATGCAGTAATTTTGCATTTTAAATTATGATGATCACAATTATACACCAAAAAGGTTTATTGGCCTCCGATAGATTATTTAGTCAAACTTGTCTTGAACAACAAACCTATACAATATTAGGATGAAATATAGAATTTAATATGAGACATGAAGTGGATTACTAAAATGTTAAAGATATGTTCTATATATGTTCTAATATGAGACATGAAGTGAAAAAAAAATCGAGGATATCGAGACACTGTTAGTCCATTGTGAGTATGCCACTAAAATTTGGAGTTTTGCCTTTTCTAAATTCAAAGTTTACTGGGTTGTGCCGAAGGATTTCATCTAGTTTTGGACCCAATGGAACCCTCCTTTTAAACACTGTGTTGTGAGAAGACTCTGGAAACTGGTAATGCCCCATATTATTTGGAGGATATGGAAAGATAGAAATGACATCATTTTTAGAAATATTAAACAACATTGCAAGCTCACTTTGTTAAGATTACTAATGCTTTGTCAAAGAGAACATCGAAAGATTCAAACCTCCTAAGAACAATAATTATCCTAAAAATGAAGAGCATATTTTGTCCAATTGGAAGATTGGAGTTGATAATATTCAGAATAACATCATTTCTAGCATTGACAGGTCTTTGATACATTAGAACCCTCCTGATCTCAACTGGCACAAGCTGAACTTTGATGGGGATCCTAAGGGTAATCTTGGGATTGTTGCAGGGGGAGGAGTGATTTGATACCATAGAGGCAGTTTGATTGCTGCCTATGCTGGAAAAATGGGGATACAAACTAACCATTATGTTGAAGCCTTGGTTGCTCTATGGGGGCTTAGAATTGCTTAGACACATAACATTCAGAATATTATTCTGGAAGGAGACTCACTAAACATCATTAATCATCTAAATCAGTCTTCACCTCCTAGCTGGAATATCAAGGATTTCATCATGGAATCTATAAGCATTTGTCAAACCTTCAAAAATATCCGAATCAAGCATACATACCGGGAGGGAAATAAGGTTGTTGATGCATTGGCTAATCATGGCATAAATAATAATCTAATTATTTGGGATAATGTTAATCACATCCCTGAGAAGGTACAAAGCAGCATTAAAGTAGATATTTATGGGCACTCAAGTATGGAGTAAGGATAATGATAAATTGGAGTGGGATTTAGAGGGGATAAAAGATCACACATGCGGGAAATATCATGTAAGCTATGGCCACATTAACTTTCATTACTCCCAACAAATGTGCAAAAATCTTGAAATCCAGGGTTCAAACAAGGGTTTTGAGGACAAGATTTGCAGTAATTTCAGAGAGGAAAAAATGGGAGGAGCCCCATGCCAGTTAGAACCCAGCAGTGACCCGGAATGGAAGAGCAACAAGGAGCTGTGGAACCTCCTCAAGAAGGGCAGAATCACAAACTTCATTGATCAAATTTAGGGACACGATCAGAGCATTTCGGTCCAGTTCGCTATGGATTGGAAAGATCGAAAAGTGGAGTATGGAGGACATAAAATCACTGTTAATGAAGAGCTAATTGCTGAAGCTACAGGCCTGGAGATGGATGGCTTCCATTTCTTCAATAAGAGGATTGACAAAAATGCTGAGGAGAAGAAGTTTTCTACTGATAACGAGGAGCTGGTTTTGTTACTGCGGGATTGAGGGTAAGTTCTATCCCCTCGCCCTTTGATGAAATCACCCGAATGATGGTCCGGTATATCTCTTTGGAAGGGAGATATGTTATAGTTCCTATTAAACACCTAGTGTTCCTAAACCATTTCGCAGAAAATCACTGTCTGCTTCCCACATTATCTTTTGAACTCCCTCGAACGCTCCATCTTGGATTTCTAGAAGCATTCCCATGCTATTCCCCTACATCAAGGCCTTATCCTTTTTATGCACAAGCTCTATATTTCCAAATACCCCAGTCTCCCATCATCCCCCAGCACCGTTCCACTCTTTCCTACCACCACTACCCCCACCCCCATCCCTTCCACCAAAAGAAGCCCAAATTGGACACCCTTGTTTCGTAGAGTTCTTCATAGCAATTAGGATTTGGAAGATGTCCAAAACTTATTACACATCAGCAGTGCAGGCCAAGAAGAGACCTTACAAAAAGAGGGAAAAAGTACTTCCCAAAGGCTGGAAGCTTTGGAAAATGAAATGATGCAACTGAAAGAAGAAGTGCAACATTCGGCCAATCAAAAAGGCAAAAGGAAGATGGATGAGGATACTGACCTTGGCAATAAGCAAGTTGAGGACATCTATAAAAAGCTAAACTCCTTGGACAATCATCTGGGGAGAGCAAAGGATCGCCATGATCACAACATGGCAATTTTTAATGCAATCAGTGATTTCCTTGAACAACATGTTCATAGTGTTTCTGTGCTTAGTGAGATCCTAGACACTCTTTGGGGAATGGACAAGGAAAGTAGTCAAACCATAGCAAAATTTGGATGCTAAGGACCCCACACACATGACAACGGTGGCTCTTTTCACCTCGCTGCAAACTATTAAGTCCAGAATTAACAGAGCTGCCAAGAAGTAAAGGAGGTCTTCGTTGTAGATGCTACTTTTCATCGTACTTTTTTTTTTTTGCTATTTTTGCTATTTTTGGCTACTTTGTTGCATAGTGCATGCTCTATTTTGCTTTTCTTTAGTAACTCTCTTTCGGTTACTATTGGCTTTAACACCTATTCTGGATGTTGATCCTTTTTGTGGAACCTCTTCATGTTTTATCTGGCTTTTAGGCCCTCTATGTAAACAGGGTATAGTCCCTTCAAAACTATTTACCAATAATAAAAAAGTTGTATTCATTCCATAATTACTAAGATAAAGACCAAGTTATAACCTAATGAAATCAAAGTGAGGGATTAAGAAAGATGCATTTAATTTTAGTCAATAAATGTATAAGTGCAATAATTTGATTACACCCTAAATAAATAAAAAGAGGGGGAGAATGATATTATTTATTTAAAAGGAATAAGGGTAGTGCATGTTGTATATTCCAACTAAATAATAGACATTAACATGTAAATTAGTAGATCTCAATGAAAATTTAAAGATATAATAACAATATATATTATTGCTCAAAACATAAGAGTACTTAGCTGATTACATAAAAATAAAGTGGTTTAGGGGTCCATAGTTATTTTGCATACTGAAAATGATTTATATGTGGTTCAATTATGAAATTGTGATTACACATTTATTTGGTATAGAACTATAAGCCCTATCCTAGAGTGTTGTATGATAAGGTCCCAAGTTATATGGTTTTGAACATGTATATGTTGGCACTTTATAACTTTTTTAATCATAGCTAGCCTATAAATGTTCTTGGATGTATTATGTCGGGTTCACAAATGTGTGAAACCTTCTCTAATGACATATAATAGATGAAAACCCTATATCATTGTACTAGTTCTTCACAAACATGATTAAATAAAAAAGGAGATAAATATATGTGTGGTGGAGTTCAAATAACTCTAATGGTCATCCCATACTAATATGATCTAGGTTCTATACATGAACCCCTCAATTATGGGAGGAAACTCCATGTAGTTTTCCTAGTGTATGTGCGATAGTGCATGTAAATCTACACCAAGCTCCTATCTTACCCTTATGTCTATTGATGTAGATATAGTGGGCATAACTATAGATAAAACAAAATGTACCCTTCATTATTATGATATAATGTGTTGTTCTTATAAATTATTGAATGATTCCCTTGACCCTTAATTTTTTTCTAGTTGATATTGGCTTGACCTTATTATGACTTGAATTTAGGCTCTTTAAAGGCTTGTATATGGGAAAGCTAGAATCTTGAACCTAGTTTGGTTAGTTTTAGACATGTGTATGTGTTGCTCTTATGTTGTGATATTAATTAGAAGGATTTTAGGAGAGATTGGGTATTTTTAGGAATGAATTTTTGTAATGAGTGCTCTTTAAAGTGTCATGTCTTTCAAACAAGTGACTAGAAATTACTTTTATTAGTTAGTGCTTGTGGTTTAATTTTGCATTAAGGCTAATATATGGGATATCAAACGACACAAAGAAAGATATAAAATTGGAAAAGTGACTATTGGTTGGAAAGATATGGGATTATATGGATCTAAATTAAACCATTGTATGGTTTAGTTCCATTCAAACAACCCTAATTAGGTAGCTTAAGATACTATACATGATTCTCAACAAGATGCTTGTATATGTTATATTGTTGTGGATTGATATTATCAGCTTTATGAACAACATAATAATGTGGATAAATAAGCAAGTGACAAAAGGGAGATAAGAATAAGTCATCTAGGATTAGAATGTGCACACAAGTAACACTTAAGGTGTAAAGCCACAATTTTCATTGTAAAATTTTGTATTTACATTCCCTCCTTTAAGTATGAAATTGAAATTACATGCTTATAGGAAAATATAATTGAGTGTGAACATATACTTTGTCTTTTCTTAGATTTGAAAATTTCATTTGAGTATTGGAACATTCCATAACAAAACCTGTAACATATAGTGTAGTAAATGTCCATAAAATAAATTAAATTGTAACTCAAATTTAGAATATATTGGTAAATTTGAAAACTATATTTATATGTAGTAAAGCAAAGAGGAAAAAACATGAAAGGAATACACTTGTTCAGTTTTCCAAGGGATAAGCTCTTGAATTTTTCATACTCAAAGATTTGGATTTGAACTAAGTTGTTGAGGATTGGGGGTTATCAATCCCCAATATTTGTGAAGGATATGTCAAATCCATAGAAGAATTTATTTTTGATTAATCCAATGCCTAAAATTATCCACAAGACATTTTCCCTAAGAACTTCAAAAGAAGGAAGGTTACCACAAGGTTTTCTACTCACCCTAATATCTTCCAATAAAAGTGAGATGAAGGTTACCAAAATGTTTTGTAACCACATTAATATATTAAAATCACAGTAACACATCGCTGAAGCTAGGTATATGCCCAAATGTAAAATAACAAAAATTTAAAAAGGGAATGACCAGTCTCATTCCTCCACAAAGTGTTATGCAACTCCAAGTATGAGAAATAAAATTATGAATTTAAACGGCTTTACTTAAAAGAAATAGTAAGGGGTCAAATGGACACTAGTCTTGAAAAAGTAGTAGTAAGGGGTCAAATCGACACAATGAATAAGAAAAAATTGCAGAACTTCAAACGGCCATAACTTTCTGCTCAGAGATCCATTTTGCACATTCTTGGAATTTTCGGAAAGGTATCGTAGCCCTCTACAAACTTAAATATTCAAATTCCAAATTTGGTGAAGGGAAGGTGTTCAAAAATCTAGATTATTATGTTGCACGCCCAGAAATGTTACAACGAATGCATTGCAGTGAATTAGAAGGCTCTTACTAAAATAGTAAGTGGGTGGTCATTTAACATAAGTCAAGTAGAGGAGGTTCAAATTGACATAGAGATAAGAACATGTGTTAAGTGGTGAAACAAAGAACTCTTTCTTTTCAATAAAATGTAAAAGAAAGTAAAGCCGATGGAGTTCGACACAATGAGAAGGTGAGTCATTTGGAGTGTATTACGGTGATTGAAGGAGTGTTTACTTCACAAGCCGAGCCACCCCAAATCAACACAAGTAAATAAAAATCTTAACTATTACATTATGAAGCTATTTAAGAAATTTGAAGTAAAATCATTCACCACATTGAAAGCTAATGCAAAGGAAATTCTTGCAATGAATGAAAGTTACTTTACTTCTTTTAAATAAGATAAGTAAAGTAATGCACAATCACCGCAAGAAATAAGGAATGAGAAAGTAAAGAAAGATGGAAAATGTAAGATAATTTACTTATTTTAAAAAGGGAAGTAAAGAAGAAGGAAATCAGTGATGAAAAAGGGGTATTAGTGAGGATTCGGTTCACCACAATGAATTGGAGAAGCAACAACAATGGCCCCTGCTTTCCCTTGTCATAAGTTTCAAAATGCCATAACTTTCTCCCTAGAGCCTTGTTTCACGTGAAATTGGACTTTCTAGAAAGGTCTTGAAGTATTCTATGCACCGTAAAATTCATTTTTTAGTTTTGGTGAGAAAAAAGGGTAAAAATGGTGTTTATTCTCTAGCACTCCATTGCACTGTATAACCACTACCACCATTAATGGGGCATGGGGACCATTTTCTTGTCCCATAAGCTAAATTCTAGTAGTGATGGGATATGAAGGTGTCCCATGATGTTTTAAATTTATTTTTACACTTGGTAGGTGATAAGTGGTTGCATTTCGGTTTCTCACATTATCTCTCTTCTCTTTCAAATTTCTATAAATTGTAAGGGGGCACATTTTGTAAAGGTTAGACATTATTTGGTGCTTCCCTCCCTTATTCTTCTTTACAATAATGTTGTGGAGCTTCAAGCCTCCCATTTGTAAGCTATGAAGTGATGAATATTTCCTCTCTTTGTTGTAATGGTGCATTGTGCATACTTAGGATCAATAAAATTGATGTGTTGTGACTATTTCTCTACCCTTCCATAATTTTGTTGTCTTTTCTTTCCTTTCTCCATGTTTGTAGGTGACTATGCATATCTTGCTCTTATTGCATGTTTAAATGTGTTTGTGCTAATTGAAAATGGTGTGTTGTGTGTATTATCTTGGTCTGTGATGAATGTCCATACTCTCCATGCTCACCTTCCTCTATCTCCAGGTATTAAGCTTTTCTAGTAGCTCCTTTTCTTGGTGTAACACCACTTCTAGTTTAGGTTTCATGTTTATACAACTCTTTCCCTATATCCTTAGAATTTTAGGATAGGTATAGTTAGTTACTTTGCTTTCATTAGGAGTAGTTTTGGTAGGTAGGATTAGGAAACGATTTGGCCTTCTCTAGAGAGTTATCTCAAGTTCTCAAGTCCCACAGCTTGAGAGATAACTCCATGTTACCAAATTACACTGATGGCCCATGCACACACATGTGTGTTATTAGGGGTGTTGTTATTTCATGTTAATAATGACTTACCTTGTTGTGTGTTGGAATTTAATAGGATGATGTGCGGATGAAGCGAGTGTGATGGAATGGCCTAGGAAATTTTAGCGGTGAAGATCTAACTAGACTGGGTCATCGGAAGAGGACCGAGGCACATGTGGGTGCCCTAGTCTAGAGTATGTGCACTCTAGTTTGTAGAAAATATTAGAATCTGAATTTGATAGTGTCATTTGGATCTTGGCAATATATTTATCTTTATCACATGGTTGTCCCAATACCTTTGGTTATGTCATTGTTAATGTAATGAAGATATACTTGAAAAACCCCATACAAAGCATCAAATCCCTAATAAATAAATATGCTTATGAAGGGTTGAAATGACATTAACTGCTATAATGGTGGACGTACAACTAAGCATTACACTACATTCCAAACCCAATGTAGTTTTGTGTGCTTGTGTGTGTAATTGTGTTCCTAGGGTTCCCTAACATCAATGACGTAGAAGTAGGGGGCAATAACTAGATGTAAAATGTAAATGGTGGATGGAATAGAATGAATACAACCCTTTCCCCATATTCTTGTGTGATGTAGAAATTCAGTCCTTTTCCTTAGTAGATGGCTAGCTCTTGATAGTAGATAGTCCGCCCATAAAATAGAGATTATGCTATTTTTATACGGGGATCTCTTGTTCAAATTTTAATCCACCCATAAAATAGAGATTATGCTATTTTTATATAGGGATTTCTTGTTCAAATTTTAACACTAATGACCCAAACATATAAACTAGTACTTAGGGAATGAGAGGGAAAATGAAAAATTCCATCCTTGAATAAGTAAATTAGACCCAAGTGTTATGGGGACTATGGTGCTTAAACTTAAGGATCGGGGTGCCCATGGGTGCCCTATTGCTACCCTAGGTTCCCTAGTTAAGGACTAGAGATGTAAAATGACTAAATAACGACACCTGATACTCCTTGAGAGATGACTATAAGCTGTGTAAAAATTGGTGATTGTGTAAGACATATGACAATGATGACCAAATAATTGATGACATGACTAGAGGACGAGTCAAGTAGTGAATAATTTTCTTATGTGAGATATATATATATATATATAAAAACAACATAATTGGCGGTATAAATGTAATACTAAGTACGTGATTTTATGACTACATTCACCCCCACTTTATATTGGTGAGATGAAAGCTTGGTAACATAAAGTAGATAGAGATGCATACCTAAGAGAAATTAGAGAAGTCCATGTTGTAGTAGGACATGCAAATGTGTTGTAGAATCATGCTAAAAGATCCGTAAAGCATGCTAAACCATGGTTCAACGGGTTGATCCATGAAACGTAATGAAAAGCGTACTAGTATGATGAAGTGCACTAAATGAGAGTGATGATTGTAATGTATGATGATTTTGAATGTGTATAATGATGATAAGATGGGGAAAGGAGTGATCAGTTCCTAACCCAAACACGTGTATACAAATAAACGACTAGAGGATTTAAGCATCTTACCACTAGAGGAAAAGTGTAGGGAAAAAGTGTGTTATTCTCCAATCTTTGACTACATCCTCAAGATTTAGCTGCTACATATGGACTCGATTAAATATTTTTGTTTTTGGATCCAAATAATTCGATAAAAAGATGACCCATATAAAAGTGTTATAGGAAAGGAAATTTTCCCCCATTTCAAGGGTGTCACTGCAATGTGATGGATTCCAAGTTAGGTCATCTGGAAGCGAATGCACAATGTGAGATGGCTTCCAAGTTAGGTCATCTAGAAGAAAACGTGAAATGTATGAATAGCTTCCCAAGTTAGGTCATCTGAGAAAGCAATGAATGTAATCTCCTAAGTTAGGTCATTTAGGAGACACATAACTTCTAAGTTAGGTCATCTGGGAGGCAAATTGTGTTAAATTTGTAGTGATGATATAATTTTTATATTTATAGGTTTGAACGTGTTTATTGATTGATTGATTCAAACTATTACTCACATGGAGATTTTATGCTAGTTTCCCTAGATTGAATCATTAGGGGAATCGATAGAAATTGGTGAATGATCGCATGGAAATATTTTTAGTTACTTTTCCCCTCTAGGTTAGGTCATTAGGGGGAAGTGATGTAATGCTTCATATAAAAATTGTATATTTGTTGCCCCTAGATTAGGTCATTAGGGGGAATTAATGGTGAAATGTCATGTAGTTTTTTTTTATTATTGGCAAATAGTTTTTTGAAAGGGACTATACCCTTGATTACAAAAGATGGCCTAGAAGCCAGGATAAGAATGAGAACCAGAGAGAAAAGGATCAGAATCCAAATGTGACAATGAAGTTCAAAGTAGCCAAAAAACAGCTACCTAGACAAGACAAAACAGCAAAATTACTGCAAACAAGCAGTAAAGGGACCGCAAAAAAATAGCAAAAGAACATACAAGAACAGCAAAAGCATCTACAACTACTTCTTTGCAGCTTTGTCTATGTTGGTTTTGATATTCTTCCAGGACTTGAACATACCCAAAGTAGTCATGTGGGCAGCGTCATTATAATCCAGCTGCTCAATGGCCTTCTTGCTTTCCTTATCATTACCCCAAAGTGTTGTCGGAACTCCACTGAGGTTGGAGACACTTTTGACATGTTGCTCAATGAACTCCTCAATCGCCCTGAATATGGCCATGTTGTAATCATGTCGAGTTTTGGCCTTCCCTAAACGGGAGTCTAAGGAGTGCAGTTTCTTGTAGATATCATCAATTTGGCTGCTGTCAATTTCCTCCTCCTCCTCCTTCTTCCTCTTACCTTTCTGTTTTGAAAAGTTCTTAACTTTATCTTTCAGATTTCATATCAGCCTCTAAGGCTTCCAGTCTTTTTGAGGAGCTTTCCAAATGCACATCCTAGGGACTGGCACTGCTGATATTTAGGAGGTCATGTGCAATTTCAAATTCATGAGAACCCTTCTCAAATTCATGTAGTAAACTAATAAATGTTTTGGAATTATTGCATCAATAGTTTTTAAATGCATGGTTATATAAGGGGAATTATAGGATGACCCTATTGATATGCACCCCTTTCAAATAAAGGGGAGTGATGATAAGAACAAACACTAAGCCGATAGTAAGCATGAAATAGATAGGAAGTGATAGAAATTGCCAAAAATGTATGCATTGGATAGAAGAAAAATTTAAGGAGAGATAATGCACATGTAGTGTATACAAGTATGGTGGTAGGCCAAATTCTAAAGTTAATGCCACAAATGGGGTGTAAATCGGAGTATAAATGCTCAAGATATGACAAAAATGGTGTGGCATGTATTAGTTGCGTGAATAAGCGTGAAATAATGACTATAGTAAAGTAGGTGAAAAAGTAACTATAAGTAGTGAAATGAAAAAGTGTTTAGTCACTTCATTTGTTGTTTGCATGATTGTGATATTGAGCGTAAAGTGAGAAAAAATCCCGCAAGTTAGAGTAGCACGTACTAGTCATTTTGAGAGGGTGGCGACCACTGTAGTGTCATGCACGATCATGCGGAGTTGGGATCGGATAACCCTACTTTTTGAAGTTGAATTATGGCCTCTTTTTTTAAGGGTTTTACCAATAGCTCGACATGAGTTTTAACATGCTTTATGTCATTGTCTTCCGAAACCCGAAACCCGCCTTGTATTGAGAAAATCGGGTTTTCGGACCCCGGCGCATCGGAACATCCATAATCAAAACATGTTTTATGCCCCATGTTTTCCGATTCCCGAAGTCTGCTTAATCCTTTGTATCGGGTTTTCGGGGCTATGTAGCATCTAAGCACCTCATGCTTTATGCATCATGTTTTCGAAACCCGAAACCCAAAGTGCACTAAGTCCCCTCGCACTAAGTCCCCGGGTTTTCGGACCTCCCAAACATCTTGACATGGCATTCATGCCAAGTGGTCGGTGAGTTGGCACGTGCCGAGCTGAAGTGTATTAATTACCAATTTTCTTATAAATACGTGGATTTCCACGTCATTCTTACCATTCGTATTTTTAATTCGTGGAATTTTTGTGCGTGCTCTTCCGTTTTCAAAACCCGAAAACTCACCTTGCTCGATTGGATCGTCTGTTTTCGATCTTACATTTCTCGAATTGAAGGTATTTTTCTTTCCCTTCTTTATTCTTGGTTTTTATGGATCGATTGAGCGTATTTTATTCCCAATTTTTCTCGGGTGTTGAAGGTTTTCTTTCCTTCTTCTTTCTGTGTTGCTTTGGAAAGGGTTTTAGGTTTTTAGGGTTTATCTCTTCTGAACTATCACTTGGTTCTATTCTCTTGAAGTTTTCAATTATATGCATGATGCATGAATAACAAAAGGAGATTGTATATTTGGAATTCAAAGAAAAACCCTGTTTTTGCTTCTCGGGTTTTGAAGATTGTTTTGCAGAGTCAAAGGCCCGAAGTATATTGGAAGTTTGAAGTGTCGGGGTTTCTCAAAGTTCCGACATCAAAAGCAAGTGCCGGGTATCTCCGAGTTCCCGTCATCAACGCAAGTGTCGGGCTTTGCCAAAGTTCCGACATATCAAACTTGTCGGGTTCTCAGGGTTTTCGACATCCTCCTCGAGTGTCGGACTCTTTATTCTTCCGGCATATTGATCGATCGGGATTTTCAGTGTGGATAACATCTCCTAAGTTTCAAGCCTTTCTCCCTCAACATTCTTCATGTCGGACCCTGGTCCATCTCGGGAGAAGGCGAGAAATCTAGCAGGATGAAGTACAAATTCAAGAAGCCAGAATCTCCATCATATATTGATTGCAATTATGATATCGGGGACATGAACTTGGCAATATAGATATGGATGACACGGAATAGGGTGAAGAGTTCCTCTCAAACCCCATGGATGACGACTTTAGCTAACGGTGGCTTGCCCCTTGCGCGAGCTTTCCGTGTCCGTGATGTCAGAATTTGTTTTGGCTTGTGCATCTAGTTATGACTCGGCTTCTCATTCCGTGAAGAGCCAGGCTGGTGAGGTAGTGATCAGGCTAGATGGAGCATATTTTGATGATCTTCTAAAACTACCTAATTTCGAAGAGTATGGGGACCTGAACATCAAGTCGGCTCAGAAGGCCTGGGATAGTAATCAGGAAGGCTGCATTAAGGATGTCAACAAGAAGTTCCTGGTCAAGGCTAAACCAGCAGTATCTAGATTTCCAAGGACTATCCCCAGATGTGATTTCATACAAGAAATCAATGATATTATCACCTCTTGAGCCGGGTTTTTGGCTTGACTGAATCAAATGTATTTCATGGATGGATGTATCAGTTTATGGTCACCATCAAGAAGAATCAGCAAGGGATTGAGTGGGGGACCCTTATCAGCAATGAAATTGATTCTCAGATGATGACGGTCTTATCAACTGGAAAGTTTTATATGTTTTCATATGTGGCTTACGCGGCAGTAGGGATGAGGAACTATCATTTGGCTGGATACTAAGGAAGCGAGCAAGCGACAAACCCGGTTTATAAATATTTCCCTCAAATAACAAAGAAGGGGTCAAAGAACATTTTAGAAGGGTAAATGATGCCTTCTTCTACGAGAATATCTGCATTTGAACCCGGGGTTAAGAAAGACAAGAGTCTCGAGGCGAGGCTTGGGTGAAGTATCCAAATGGGGGGTATCTTCTTCTTGCAATTCAAGAAGTTTACATATCTTGAAGCAGTCATGTACTCGGGAGAGCCTTTCCAAATCTGCCTCGCTATCAGGGGATAGATTGATATTGATAGAATTGGTCGGGGCATTTGTTGGATTTTCACAAATTCCAACAAAGCAAGCATAAGGCATTGTATCCTTCCCAATTTCTATCGGAAGATATACTTGCTCGGCGATATGTGCAAAGGCCAAAAATGTTGAATGCGAACTTCGGGAAAAATTGAAAAAGCATATGAAGTCTCGGGATGGTTTTGACATCGAGGAGTGCTTAGAGCCTATGGAGCCCAACATCACGCACGGGCGACATTGAGGATATATGGGTTGATCTGCGTACTTGAAGTTGCGGTTCGCGAGAAAAAGATAATAGTAGGTTGACTATTGATGAGATTGAGATCTTTGGAGCTTTTCGATTTGCCGGATAGCACGGCCCGACAATGAAAGTGTGTTGGATATGTCCTATGATGGGCTTAATGAGGATCAATAGTTTTCCCACCTATTGATTGGTCCGCCAGGGAAAAAGCCTCTATTACGAGATAGGTCGGCTCTCATTCTTGCTCGCACCAAAAAATGGCTCTCCTCTTGGGGAATGAATTTTAAAGATGACAAGTTTCCAAAGTTGGCTGCTTCGGAGGCGGGGCCCTCCAAAAAGGAAAAGGACAGAAAGTCTTCTAAGGCGCCTATAAAGGTCAAGATTGTCAAAAAGAGGAAAGAAAGAGAAATCTCTTCAATTGTCTCTCCTGTAGAAACGGTGAATGTGCCAGAATCACCAACACCACCAGAAATAGGAGAAATTAATTTGGAAGAAGGAGGAAGCCAGCTCTTGACTTCATCATTTGTTGATTATCAAACTGAAGAAACTTTGTCTCTTGCATCCCAGGCTTTGGAAAGGCGAATGTGCCTCCCCCCCTCAACAACCACTCCAACCTCCTCATTCCCCATCCACTTCTTGAGTATGGCGGTATTTTCTCACGGACTCTCACCCCTCTCTGCTGGAACCCAAGTGATCACCAGCACGCCCCAACTGTACCTCTCTTTGTTGCATCTACTACCACGTTTGACTCTTGTTCCCCCTCAATAGTAGAATCTTCTCCCCTTGAGAGTAGAATACCGATTCTACAACATTGGCAATTTCCTCGATCGCCACAATGGCTACTCGAGCAAACTCAGGAAGAGGAAAGTGATTGTACCCCTACCAGACCTTTGATTTCAGCTCACTCAAAGGCTTCTCTGCGAAATCAGCCAAGAAACCCAAAAGCAGTTTCAAGGGTTTTGGTAGATGCTTCGAGGAGATAAGTTCGCAGAGATTGCCACTCCCTCGGTGACAAAACTAGAGAGGATATAACAGCTTTGCTGATTATCGGGTAACTTGAGGGTGGCTCTAGGGAAATACTTGTGAGAAGGGGCGCAACAAGATGCAAAGGATTCCATAGGCGTCTGTGCCAAAAGTTGAAAGAAACAAAGGATAGCGAGAGATGAACTTAAGAGAAAAGTGGAAGCGGTTGTGAGGTTTTGCTTAAATTCTCAAAACCCCTTGAATCCATACCACCTTCTTACAGTTCTGTCGGATTCGATTTCTCATCGGTGCTACGATTGAGAAGATTGCTAACAAGGAAGGGTGGTTGATGAATGGGTCCAAAGGTTGCTCAACGGGGAAGGAAGTAATACAAAGCGTTGTGAAAGTTCATCAATCTATGGGAGACATTGAGAAAGATGGAGAAAAGATGGATGAGGAGATTTCTCAAGAAATTGGGCTGACTTGATTTGACTTATGAAGCTCTCTCAAGTGTTAAAGCAAATACCAGCACATCTCTTGGTGAAGAAGGTATTCTCCCTCATACGGATAAGCATTTCCAGCTGACCAAGGCCATCAGATTTAGGGTGAAGATTCTCAACGAAGCTGCTGCGCTAAGTTGAGAGAATCGAGGATAAAGCTGATTGATGGGAAAAGTGATTTAGAAGAAGAGTTGCTGAAGATTTGTTCAAAGGTGTCAGTAGGAAATTCAGGTGTACTATCAGCGGATGATCTCTTCAAACAATTCCAAGAGTCTGTTCAGCATGAATCAATGCTCGGATTTGATCTTGAAAAGATGGACCGGTTGGTAAAGATTGAGCATTCTTTGGAGGCCTTAAGAAAACTCAGCAAAGGATTGAAAAAGCTTCCCGGCACTGCCAGCGATGTTCATGAAACTTGCGAAATTTGGAATGATCATTCCACTGCACCTGATGAGAACGAAATGCAAGGCATAATTCGAAAGTTCCAGGAATTTCAGAGCAAACAGTCTCAGCAGGAGGAAGAAAAAGAGGAAGGAGCAAAAGATGATGATTCGGATTAAGTCCCAACGTCCCATGTCATTTCTATTTTTAGATTGACATGTCTTTTTTATTTCCGTTTTGTCATATTTTTGATTCATACTTTGACTTGATCTCCTGCGTGAGAATCATGCAAAACTGAACTCTAGTTAACATGCTACTTTTTAGGATCTGCCCTATTTTATCTCTAGTTCCTTTTGTTATAAATAAGGGATGCCTGTGCATTCAAAAGGGTCGAGATTTTTTGGAATATTTAGGGGCTATTGGAAAGGAGAAAAACTTTGTGTTTTCATTCAATCATTTTGAAGAATAGGAATTGATATCGTTTTACAGACTTTGTGTTGTGGAATATATCTTACTTAAGACAGTGTTCTTATGTTCATGATCTTAAGCTATTCTTTGCATAGCATCTTAGTGTTTCTGATTATTTCGGACATTATATTTGTGATCTAAAACTCGTATGATTATTTCGTGCTCTGCGTTTACTCAAAAGAAAATACGTTTCTCCCATTTCTTTTCTATTGTGCTTCTTTCATTGTAACAGTTTCTAATCCAGTTCATTTAAGAAAGAAATACCCTTGAATCTGTGAATGTGGATTTCGGGATTTCATTCCAACCCTGATGGTTAGATTAGTGTGAATTGTATATATTGTTTACCGTGTTTTAGATTAGCAATAAGCAGGCAGCCTCACTGTCTTTGAGGAGGATTTAATCCCATGTCTTGTGGTTGAACCTCATATTTTGGTTTGACAAAATATCCAACCATGATTTTGGCGACTCATTTGGGAATACGGATCTATAGTATAAAGCTTATCCTCTCGGTGTTTGGTGACTCCGTATTTGCCTTATTTTTCAACAAGATCTCCTTTCAGTTCAAGCTGGCCAGGAAGATCTTCACTCGGTCCCACCGAGCTCAAGGTGAAATTGATCCACTCTTTGAGTTACTGCAACAACACAATTTCAGTCTTTCTCCCAACAGCATTGTCTCTAATCGAACTAGAAGTTCTTCACCTGTTCGGAGAAACCGGATCCCTGTGGAAGGGGAAGCATCTGCAACTTGTCGTGCACTACTCTTATCTGATACTCGGATCCCTGTACGCACTCTTTTCAGAAGGATGGCGGTTCAACCTGTGCCTTGGGGTGCAGTTATTGGTCCTCTTTCCTTGACTCCTCCATTGAATGAGTTACCACGTGGATCTCGTAAAAATATTCCCAAGTTCAATGGAGATGGGAAGCAGCATCCTGACGAGCACATAGCATCTTTCTTTGTTGCATGCGGTGTTCTCGGAGTAGCCCACGAAGATGTCTCCGTCGACTCTTCGTTGAAACGTTGCAGGGTGTAGCAGCCGAATGGTTTTATCACCTCCCGAATGCATGCATCCCAAACTGGGCTACCATGCGGACTAAGTTCGAAGCACGTTTCAAACCAGCCAAAGATTCTCATGCTTTGTTAGCTCAGCTCACTCATATGAAGAAGGAATCGCATGAACCTATGCGGGAATTCGTGGCAAAGTTCAACAAGCTGATCCGGAAGATTCCAGAAATAGTTGTACCTACTCTGGAAAACCAAAAATGCTTTTTCATCAATGCTCAACCTCCTGATATAAGCTTTTTATTAAGAAGGTCGGTTATCCCAGATTTGGCTACTGCTCAGTCAACAGCTACTGAAATAGAGGATGATCTCATCTTGGCTGGAAGGATCAAGAAAGACATACCCAAACTCAAAAATCAAGGTTCTTCTCAAGGTAA
Source organism: Taxus wallichiana var. yunnanensis (assembly GCA_018340775.1). Taxonomy (NCBI): domain Eukaryota; kingdom Viridiplantae; phylum Streptophyta; class Pinopsida; order Cupressales; family Taxaceae; genus Taxus; species Taxus wallichiana. The sequence goes on along the minus strand of CM031242.1, from coordinate 367,745,572 downwards.
CACAGATCCTATGTTTCAAAAAATGGCTAATGATTTGATTGCTTTAAAGAAGCAAATGTCCCAGCAGGTGAACAATGTTCCATATCGGGATATACCTAGGTGGAATTTCAATAATAACAATGGTGCACCTGTCAGAGATAGGCCACGGTTAACTCTGCTCAGCCAGAGACTAGCAATTGAAGCTCCCCCGTCAATGCGGCGGTGGAAATACTTGATGAAGAAGATGAACCGAGAAGAACAAGAATCTCACGAGGCTTTCGAAGCTTCAGGATATGCTGATGAGTCTTATGATGAGTCAGCTGGCGACTCCAGCATTGGGTATTTGGAATACGATGAAGATGAATGTGCGCCAGATGGTCAATCATTTGCTGTCTTCACTCGGTCCCAATCTCAGAATCCCAGAAAACCTCTTGAAAACACTAAGGAGAAGAATAAGGATCCTCCCATATCTATAGTTAAGAGGGGTACCCCTATTTCGGTGCAAAAGCGAAAGAGAGGTTACCAAAAAGGCAGCTGCTCCTTATTCTCCTTCTCCTAAGATCAGTGCCTCGGCACAAGCTCATGTAATTAGATCTGAGCCTACCATCATTCCTTCTTATACTGCTTTTGACATTATTGATCATGCAAAGAGAACCAAAATTCAAATGTCAGAGGCAGAATACCTTCAGTCGAATCCTGAACAGTTTGAAAAGCTGGCCAAGTTCATCAGGAGTAAAGCGGCCATTCCATCACCTTCAAAAGGTCTCCTTCCAAATCCTGTTCAACTTCCACCACAGAACAATCTGACCTCTGCTTCTTCCTCAGGAAAGATTGAACCATTTTATTTGTCTCTACTTATAAATGGGTTTAAACTCAGCAATTGCATCATCGACTCAGGGGCCTCTGATAATGTTATGCCCGCAAAAGTGGCCCATGCCCTTGGACTTACTTTGACTAAGTCATATGGACGGTGCTATTCTATGGAAACTAAACAAGTCCCTTTGATAGGTCAAATCAAAGATGCACAGTTTGCATTTGTTGCCTTTCCTGAGAAGAGAGTGAAAATGACTATTCTGGTTGCCGATATTCCTGCAGCTTACGGTATCCTCTTGGGTAGAGGATTCTGTAAAGATGTCGGAGGAGAGATTAGTATGGATTGGACCAAAGCCAAGATCCCAGTCAAAGGGGTTCAACAGGTTCTTCATCCTGAACCGCAGGCAAAGTATTTGGTGACCAAATCAGATGATCCTAAGGCTCAGATTCTTTTCGAAGATGCTAGCTTCGGGAATTATTTCATGACTTCAGAGATACCAATTGTGGATGTTGAAGAAGAAGATCCCAATGCTATTTGGATGCTCGAATTTGATGGTAGCTGCTCAGCCTCTGGGTCAGGGGCTGGTGTTGTTCTCATATCTCCTAGCTCCGAGATTTTCCCATCAGCTTATAAGTTGCAATTTGATAATACTAACAACACGGCCGAATATGAAGCCCTGTTATTAGGATTAGAATTGGCCAGACAGAAGGGAATCAGGAATCTCAAGGTTCAGGGGGATGCGGAGCTGATTGTTAATCAGGTCAGGGGTATATATCAGGTAAAAAATGATCGGTTGAGGCATTACAGGAACAAAGTTTGGGATAGTATAGAATGCTTTGATGCATTTTCTATTAAGGCAGTTTTAAGAGATTATAATGACAAGGCTGATTCTTTGGCCGTGTCTGCATCTCTTCTTCTTCCTCATCCTCAGTTCAAGCAAGATACATACTCTATCGAGATTGTGTACCGTCCCAGTGTCCCAGATAATGCAACTCACTGGCAAGTGTTTAACGATGATCAACAGGTGTTGGCTTTCCTAGAAAAGGCTGACAATTTCAGTGAGCTATATTTTGAAGGTTCGGAATCAGCCTTTCGTGAAACTATTTCAGATCCATATCAAGAGGTTGATGGTGAATTTATCCAGCTGAAAGGCAACAAGATACCAAAAGGTCTGGTTTCCCTGGAGGGTCTGTTCGACAAGCATGATCGCTTTATCCAAAACAAAAGGCAAGTTGAAGGAGCTTCTTCCTCTGAAGTAGATCAAATCAATCTAGGTTCGTCTGACCAACCTCGGATGGTGAATATTGGGAAATGTTGTTCTCCTGAAGAGAAGGCGAGATTCACTTTGCTTTTGAAGAAATACATTGATGTGATGGCCTGGTCTTATGCAGATTTGAAATCCTTCAAGCCCAAAGATGTTCAGCACAGTATTCCTCTGAAGCCCGATGTGAAGCCGTATAGACAAAAGCAAAGACATTACAATCCCAAGATCTCAGGAACTATACTGGCAGAAATTCAGAAGATGTTAGATGCTAGAATTATTTTCCCAATCCATCACTCCACTTGGATTGCTAACATTGTTCCTGTCAGGAAGAAGAATGGCGAGATTCGGATCTGTGTTGACTTCCGAAACTTGAATCAGTCCTCGCTGAAGGATAACTATCCCTTGCCTATCATGGACCAGGTATTACAAACTGTTACTGGGTCAGAAATGTTATCCATGCTCGACGGATTCTCAGGGTATAATCAAGTCGAGGTAACCACAGAGGATCAACACAAGACGGCCTTCACGACCCCATGGGGTACCTTTGCTTATAGAAGGATGCCTTTCGGCTTGATCAACGCCGGAGCCACTTTTCAGAGAGCTATGGACTTGGCATTCAGAGATCTGATGGGCAAGGTCATAGTTGTGTATTTAGATGACTTGACCGTTTTCTCTAAAAAATGGAGTGATCATTATGGTCATTTAGAACAAGTACTTTTGAGATGCAGACGTCACGGGATTTCATTGAATCCTAAGAAGTCCATGTTCGGGGTAACCGAAGGAAAATTGCTGGGTCATATTGTGACTAAGGAAGGAACTAAAATTGACCCGGAAAGGGTAAAGGCTATTCAGAGCCTTACCTTGCCCACAAGTAAAACAGGAGTTCATTCTTTCTTTGGAAAGGTTAATTTTTTGAGAAGATTTGTACCTGATTTCGCTGACAAAACCAAGGATATCCTTGGAATGATGAAAGGCAAAGTCCCATTCAGATGGAGTGCAGAAGGGAAGCTTTCATTTGAAGAAATCAAAAGGGCAGTTGCTTAGCTCCTATCTTAGTATGTCCAGACTTCAAGAAAGATTTCATCATGTATAGCTATGCTTCTGCTCACACAGTGTCAGCCATCCTGATGCAGGAAAATGGGGAAGGCATTGAAGCTCCCATCGCATTCATGAGCTGTCCGTTGAAGGAGCATGAATTGAAGATGTCGCAGATTGAAAAACATGCTTATGCGGTGGTGCGAGCGGTGAAGCATTTCAGGTACTATGTGCTGAATTCCCATACTCGCGTTCTCGTTCCTGATACTGCTGTTAAATCCATTCTGACTCAACAAGAGCTGGGAAGTCAATGAGGTACCTGGATAGCTAAAGTTCAGGAGTACGATTTAGACATCAGGCCTACCAAGTTGGTACGAGGAAGGGGCCTGTGCCAATTAATTGCAGAAAATCATGCCGAAGCAGAGTATGAAGAGACTCAAGATACCTCTTCAGAGCTGCCTATGGTGCTATTCGTGAGTACGACCGATGAATGGTACACGGACATTGCTTTCTTCCTAACTTATGGTGAATGCCCTTCGCATTTAAATCAAAAGGAGAAGAGGACCGTCAAGCTGAGATCTGCAAAATACCTTTTGTGGAATAATGCAATATACAAGAGAGGTATAGATGGTGTTTTCCTGCGTTGTGTTGATAAATCACAACAGGAAAAGTTATTAGAATCCTTTCATAGCCTAGCATGCGGAGGACATTTTTCGTCCTCTGTAACAGCGTATAAGATCCTACGGGCTAGGTATTATTGGCCTACTCTTTTCCAGGATTCAGCAGAATGGGTGTCTAAATGTGAAGCTTGTCAACATTTCGTTGGTCGTCCCAAGCTAGCAGCTCTTCCTCTGAAACCTGTAGTGATTGAAGAACCTTTTCGCCAATGGGGGATTGATTTTATCGGAACATTGAATCCTGCTTCCAGTGCCGGACACAACTATGTGCTGACCGCTACAGATTATTTTACCAAGTGGGTAGAAGCTGTACCAATCAAGCAAGCAACTTCTGAAGCTGTTTGCAAGTTCCTGAAAGAAAATATAATCGTCAGATTCGGTGTGCCTCATAAGATTGTAGCTGATAATGCTTCTAATTTCTCATCACATGAGTTAACTGAGTTTTGCTATGGATTTGGCATCACTCTGGCTCACTCATCTGATTATTATCCCCAGGGTAATGGGCAAGCTGAATCCAGCAACAAGAACCTGGTTACCATAATCAGGAAACTAGTGGATGAAAATCAAAGGACATGGCACAAAGCATTGTATGATGCGTTGTGGGCTGATCGGATCACTCCAAAGCGAGCCATAGGGATGTCTCCTTTCCAATTGCTATACGGGATTGATGCTGAAATTCCTATCTCAGTAGAATTGCCGGCCTTGCAGTTGGCAAAAGCGGTTGAAGATGTAGCTTTTCAGAATTCTATCGAGAAGAGGGTTATGTACCTAACCAGGCTAGAAGAAGAGCGAATCAAGGTGGTTGATCGTATATCAGATCATCAGAGCAGGGTGAAGAAGATTTTTGATAAAAAATCAAAGCAGCGCAACTTCCAGATTGGAGACCTGGTGTTGCTTTGGGATAAAAGGAGAGAACAGAAAGGAATGCATGGAAAGTTTGATTCTTTATGGAAAGGACCTTTCAAGATCCACGAGTTGAATGGTGAAAATAGTTTCCTTCTATCATATCTGGATGGAGGGTTACTCCCTTTGCCTTTCAGTGGACAACATCTAAAGCTGTTCCACCATTAATGCAAGATGCTCTCTTGCATTGTACATATTTTGCTTTTTGTTGTGTGTTTGCTTTTGGTTTTCTTTCTTTCTTTCTTCGTTTTGTTTTGTTTTGGTTTTCTTCTTTTCTCCGTAGCCCAATGAATAAGACCAGAGATTCTGAGTTCTCTTCCTTTGGTATTACAAAGAAAGTCCCCAACTGGAGCCAGCTGTTATCCCGTTTTGAGTTCACGACAAAACGATCGGATAACCCCTACGAAATTTTCGAAGTTGATTTTGCATTATGGCCTCTTTTTAAGAAAATCGGGTTTTCGGGTTTTACCAACTGACTCGACATGAGTTTTAACATGCTTTATGTCATTGTCTTCGAAACCGAAACCCGCCTTGTATTGAGAAAATCGGGTTTCGGACCCCAGCGCATCGGAACATCCATAATCAAAACATGTTTTATGCCCCATGTTTTCCGATTCCCGAAGTCCGCTTAATCCTTTGTATCGGGTTTTCGGGGCTATGTAGCATCTAAGCACCTCATGCTTTATGCATCATGTTTTCGAAACCGAAACCGAATTGCACTAAGTCCCCTCGTGTCGGGTTTCGGACCTCCCAAACATCTTGACATGGCATTCATGCCAAGTGGTCGGTGAGTTGGCACGTCTTGAGCTGAAGTGTATTAATTACCAATTTTCTTATAAATACGCGGATTTCCACGTCATTCTTACCATTCGTATTTTTAATTCGTGGAATTTTTGTGCGTGCTCTTCCATTTTCAAAACCCGAAAACTCACCTTGCTCGATTGGATCGTCTGTTTTCGATCTTACATTTCTCGAATTGAAGGTATTTTTCTTTCCCTTCTTTATTCTTGGTTTTTATGGATCGATTGAGCGTATTTTATTCCCAATTTCTTGCCGGGTGTTGAAGGTTTTCTTTCCTTCTTCTTTCTGTGTTGCTTTGGAAAGGGTTTTAGGTTTTTAGGGTTTATCTCTTCTGAACTATCACTTGGTTCTATTCTCTTGAAGTTTTCAATTATATGCATGATGCATGAATAAAAAAAGGAGATTGTATATTTGGAATTCAAAGAAAAACCCTGTTTTTGCTTCTCGGGTTTTGAAGATTGTTTTGCGAGTAGGAGCGAAGTATTGGAAAGGCGCGGGCTTTCTCAAAGTTCCGAAGTATATTGGAAGTTTGAAGTGTCGGGGTTTCTCAAAGTTCCGACATCAAAAGCAAGTGCCGGGTATCTCCGAGTTCCCGTCATCAACGCAAGTGTCGGGCTTTGCCAAAGTTCGACATATCAAACTTGTCGGGTTCTCAGGGTTTTCCGACATCCTCCTCAGCGTGTCGGACTCTTCTATTCTTCCGGCATATTCAGTCGATCGGGATTTTCAGTGTGGATAACATCTCCTGAGTTTCAAGCCTTTCTCCCTCCAACATTCTTCATGTCGGACCCTGGTCCATCTCAGGAGAAGGCCGAGAAATCTAGCAGGATGAAGTACAAATTCAAGAAGCCAGAATCTCCATCATATATTGATTGCAATTATGATATCAGGGACACTGAACTTGGCAATATAGATATGGATGACTTCTGGAATAGGGTGAAGAGTTCCTCTCAAACCCCATGGATGCGACTTTAGCTAACGGTGGCTTGCCCCTTGCGGCGAGCTTTCCGTGTCATGATGTCGAGAATTTGTTTTGGCTTGTGCATCTAGTTATGACTCGGCTTCTCGTTCCGTGAAGAGCCAGGCTGGTGAGGTAGTGATCAGGCTAGATGGAGCATATTTTGATGATCTTCTAAAACTACCTAATTTCGAAGAGTATGGGGACCTGAACATCAAGTCGGCTCAGAAGGCCTGGGATAGTAATCAGGAAGGCTGCATTAAGGATGTCAACAAGAAGTTCCTGATCAAGGCTAAACCAGCAGTATCTAGATTTCCAAGGACTATCCCAGATGTGATTTCATACAAGAAATCAATGATATTATCACCCTTTGAGCCGGGTTTTGGCTTGCTGAATCAAATGTATTTCATGGATGGATGTATCGGTTTATGGTCACCATCGAAGAAGAATCAGCAAAGGGATTGGTGGGGACCCTTATCAGCAATGAAATTGATTCTCGGATGATGACGGTCTTATCATTTGGAAAGTTTTATATGTTTTCATATGTGGCTTACTGCGGCTGTAGTAGGGATGAGGAACTATCCATTTGGATACTAAGGAAGCGAGCGACAAACCCGGTTTATAAATATTTCCCTCAAATAACAAAGAAGGGGTCAAAGAACATTTTAGAAGGGTAAATGATGCCTTCTTCTACGAGAATATCTCTGAACCCAGGGTTAAGAAAGACAAGAGTCTCAGACGAGGCTTGGACTGAAGTATCCAAATGGGGGTGTATCTTCTTGCAATTCAAGAAGTTTACATATCTTGACAGTCATGTACGGGAGAGCCTTTCCATCTGCCTCGCTATCCAGGGGATAGATTGATATTGATAGAATTGGTGAGACAGCTGTTGGATTTTCACAAATTCCAACAAAGCAAGCATAAGGCAGCTGTATCCTTCCCAATTTCTATCGGAAGATATACTTGCTCGACAGTAGCAAAGGCCAAAAATGTTGAATGCGAACTTCAGGAAAAATTGAAAAAGCATATGAAGTCTCGGGATGGTTTTGACATCGAGGAGTGCTTAGAGCCTATGGAGCCCAACATGCACTGCGGGCGACATTGAGGATATATGGGTTGATCTGCATGCTTGAAGTTGCGGTTCGCGAAAAAAGATAATAGTAGGTTGACTATTGATGAGATTGAGCCATTTGGAGCTTTCGATTTGCAGATGGCACGGTGACAATGAAAGTGTGTTGGATATTTCCTATGATGGGCTTAATGAGGATCAATACGTTTTCCCACCTATTGATTGGTCAGCCAGCGAAAAAGCCTCTATTACAGATAGGTCGGCTCTCATTCTTGCTCGCACCAAAAAATGGCTCTCCTCTTGGGGAATGAATTTTAAAGATGACAAGTTTCCAAAGTTGGCTGCTTCGGAGGTGGGGCCCTCCAAAAAGGAAAAGGACAGAAAGTCTTCTAAGGCGCCTATAAAGGTCAAGATTGTCAAAAAGAGGAAAGAAAGAGAAATCTCTTCAATTGTCTCTCCTGTAGAAACGGTGAATGTGCCAGAATCACCAACACCACCAGAAATAGGAGAAATTAATTTGGAAGAAGGAGGAAGCCAGCTCTTGACTTCATCATTTGTTGATTATCAAACTGAAGAAACTTTGTCTCTTGCATCCCAGGCTTTAGGCGAATACATGCCTCCCCCTCAACAACCACTCCAACCTCCTCATTCCCCATCCACTTCTTCAGGTATGGCCGGTATTTTCTCTGGACTCTCACCCCTCTCTGCTGGAACCCAAGTGATCACCAGCACGCCCCAACCTGTACCTCTCTTTGTTGCATCTACTACCACGTTGGCTATTGTTCCCCCTCCAATAGTAGAATCTTCTCCCCTTGAGAGTAGAATACCAGTTACTACAACATTGGCAATTTCCTCTGATACGCCACAATGGCTACTCGAGCAAACTCGAGGAAGAGGAAAGTGATTGTACCCCTACCAGCCTTTGATTTCAGCTCACTCAAGGCTTCTACTGCGAAATCAGCCAAGAAACCCAAAACAGTTTCAAGGGTTTTGGTAGATGCTTCAGGAGATAAGTTCGCAGAGATTGCCACTCCCTCAGCTGACAAAACTAGAGAGGATATAACAGCTGCTGATTATCAGGTAACCAGGGTGGCTCTAGGAAAGTGCAGAAGGGCGCAACAAGATGCAAAGGATTCCATAGACGTCCTGTGCCAAAAGTTGAAAGAAACAAAGGACAGCAGAGATGAACTTAAGAGAAAAGTGGAGCAGTTGACAGAGGTTTTGCTTAAATTCTCAAAACCCCTTGAATCCATACCACCTTCTTCTGTTCCTGTCGGATTCGATTTCTCATCAGTGCCTGCAATTGAGAAGATTGCTAAACAAGGAAGGGTGGTTGATGAATGGGTCCAAAGGTTGCTCCAACAGGGGAAGGAAGTAATACAAAGCGTTGTGAAAGTTCATCAATCTGTGGGAGACATTCAGAAAGATGGAGAAAAGATGGATGAGGAGATTTCTCAAGAAATTGGACAGCTTGATTTGACTTATGAAGCTCTCCAAGTGTTAAAGCAAATACCAGCACATCTCTTGGTCGAAGAAGGTATTCTCCCTCATACGGATAAGCATTTCCAGGTGACCAAGGCCATCGATTTAGGGTGAAGATTCTCAGCGAAGCTGCGCTAAGTTGAGAGAATCGAGGATAAAGCTGATTGATGGGAAAAGTGATTTAGAAGAAGAGTTCTTTGAAGATTTGTTTAAAGGTGTCGGTAGGAAATTCGGGTGTACTATCGGTGGATGATCTCTTCAAACAATTCCAAGAGTCATTCGGCATGAATCAATGCTCGGATTTGATCTTGAAAAGATGGACCGGTTGGTAAAGATTGAGCATTCTTTGGAGGCCTTAAGAAAACTCAGTGAAAAGGATTGAAAAAGCTTCCGGCCTTTGCGCGATGTTCATGAAACTTGCGAAATTTGGAATGATCATTCCTTGCACGATGAGAACGAAATGCAAGGCATAATCCAAAAGTTCCGGGAATTTAAGAGCAAAGCAGTCTGGGGAGGAGGAGAAAAAGAGGAAGGAGCAAAAGATGATGATTCGGATTAAGTCCCAACGTCCCATGTCATTTCTATTTTTAGATTGACATGTCTTTTTTATTTCCGTTTTTGTCATATTTTTGATTCATACTTTGACTTGATCTCCTGTGTGAGAATCATGCAAAACAGAACTCTTGTTAAAATGCTACTTTTTAGGATCTGTCCTGTTTTATCTCTAGTTCCTTTTGTTATAAATAAGGGATGCTGTGCATTCCAAAAGGGTCGAGATTTTTTGGAATATTTAGGGGCTATTGGAAAGAAGAAAAACTTTGTGTTTTCATTCAATCATTTTGAAGAATAGGAATTGATATCGTTTTACAGACTTTGTGTTGTGGAATATATCTTACTTAAGACAGTGTTCTTATGTTCATGATCTTAAGCTATTCTTTGCATAGCATCTTAGTGTTTCTGATTATTTCGGACATTATATTTGTGATCTAAAACTCGTATGATTATTTCGTGCTCTGCGTTTACTCGAAAGAAAATACGTTTCTCCCATTTCTTTTCTATTGTGCTTCTTTCATTGTAACAGTTTCTAATCCAGTTCATTTAAGAAAGAAATACCCTTGAATCTGTGAATGTGGATTTCAGGATTTCATTCCAACCCCCAATGGTTAGATTAGTGTGAATATTGTATATATTGTTTACCGTGTTTTAGATTAGCAATAAGCAGGCAGCCTCACTGTCTTTGAGGAGGATTTAATCCCATGTCGTGGTTGAACCTCATATTTTGGTTTGAACACATTAGAGGATATAGAGAGGTAGATGTGAGTGGCAAGACATATTTTGGGGACTTAAGTGCCTGCCGATGCCCATATTAGTCAAGGAGGTGGGTCAATATTCATGGGCGTAGGATGGATACGAGATAACTACATGACATTGATAGATAGGAAAGGGCCCAAGAAACTTACATGGAGGCCATACTATGATTATGGAGGATGGCCCGAGTATGCTATAGAGTTTATATGTATGCAGATGACTATGTGGTTGGAGGACCGATTACCAAGTGTGGTCGAGTTGTTCCAAGTGGAGAGGGTATCTCGTCAGTTTGGTATGGCTTAGGTGTGCCCCCAGAGCCATATATATGGTTGAGAGATAGTAGGGCACCGAGGAGTGCTGATATAAAACCGGGGCCCATAATAGATAAAATAGCTCCATCTAGTCTAGATGAGGTAGATGCGGTGATAGAGGTGATAGATGTATTCAACGCAGTTGCATAGAGGAGTACCACGCATGGTGGGCAATACATTAATGGGTATTGTTTCTGTTATTTGTAGGTCTAGCTAGGTTACCACATATAGGAGGAGGAGGAGAGGGGGAATCACATGCCCTTGACAATGTGGTGGCAGTTATAATAGAGCGTAAGTATCTATATATGTCTATTTTGTGTGTTTTGTTATTGGTTGATGATTTGGTAATGGTTATCTAACGTGTTATGTTGTTTTTTGTAAGCAATGCATATTGGTCCTTGATAATCGACACATCCATCCACACATTGACGTGGAATGTGTCAACTAATGTACTTGGTGGAGGTATACTTGAGTGAGTGGATGAGATCGTGAGCATGCCCATTTATTTGAGCTAGTGGTTATAGCGAAGCAGCCACATGTACTTGTATTGATATCCGAGAAATACGAGGCACATGAGGATACTTAAATGGCTAGAGAGACATTAGATGGTGGTCCCCTAGCACAATATGTATTTATTCAATACATGGATTTATAGTTCCAATTATCGAGTATTCTACAAATAACACCCTATTACGTAGGAAAAGGTATAGGTATCGGGGTCATGAACAACGATGCCGAGTTAGTGATAATGCATCTAGTTGTAGGGTTCTCACGGTACCTAAGAGAAATAATGATGATGAGGTGTGATGGGTATTATTGTATATGATGTAGGGGACTTTCCCCCCAGTGATGATTGTATTCACTATGTATGGACAAATGTGACTTATATATGATGAGCTTATTTTGTGTTGTATCGATGTTGTATGATTTTGTAATTATTGTTGGAATGTATGTGATGTTTTTGTTGTTAATGTTGATTGATGTAATATTTGTGTAATAGTAGCAAATAGGATGTGTAATAGATAATGAATGTGAATAATGATCTAAGTGAAGTGTTTATTAAATGGAATTTGTAACGCATAGTTAGCATGATGATGAATGTAAAAAGAGATGATGTATGATTATCAAACTAACATGTTGTGATGAATGTGTGTCATGATAATGTAATGTAATATTAGTGTGATAAATGGGGGATTAGTGATGCCCCCAGTGTATGGATGATTAGGTCCATTTAGTTAAGATCCCTCAACAATCAAGAATGAACTCAGTAAAAAGTAAGAGTGCGTCATCGGGAAATGATTGGGTGTGCTAGATGAATGATGGAGTGCATGATGAAAGGTTCTTAGAGAAATCCTCAACAATCATGTAAGAACCATAAGAACACAAGTGCATCATCAAGGGGTAAGGTGATAGTAACCACATACCAAACAACAAGGTAGTGTGAAGATGTGGAAGCATGTGCGATGGAAGCGTATGAGTGCATGAACCAAACTAAATATCATATGGAGTTGCAGTGGGATGCACGAGATTAGAGTGTTGTGAAAACAATGTAAAGGAGTAGTGTGATGCATTGGATAGCACAAATACAATGAATGAGATGGATGAAGTGGATGTAATGGATGTGATGATGTAATAGTGTATGGATGCGGTGGAGAGCATGTATGAGTAAAAAATATGGTGAACATACCATGTCCTGAGCACCAGATGTAGGAGATGACTCAACTATAGCAGAAATCCTATGGCGAGGTAGAGGAGAGATGGATCACTCATGTGAGAGAGAGCCAAAGGAGATGATTCCCTTATCCTCTAGTTGTTGCAATCGATCATGAAGGGCAAGACAATCATTGTCCCTATGAACATTTATGCAATGATAGTTATGATAAGGTTGGTAACGTTGCCAATGTAATTGGTATTGTAGATGATGCTAGTTAGATGGTAGGTGAATTAATCACTTAGTAAGTAAAACATGTAACACATCATGTGGTCGAGTGTGATGAGAGAAATGCAAAGGCTCATGTGACCTAGGTGGAGTGGTGGGAGAAGTATCTTGTTGTGGAGCCGGAGAAGAGTATGCTTTTGTGGTGGAGTGGGTTGAGCTTGTTTTCTTTTCTTGTGAGGAAAAGGTGGAGACTATGTAGGATGCTCAACCGGAGGCATTGACAGAGAACTAGATGAGGTAATAGCCATAGAGATGTGTGGAGGATCTATGATGTGTGTTGAGAGAAGATCTTGTTCTAGGTTGATAACTTTATAGCATAGAAGAATGAATGACTCACAGGTATCATACTATAATATTTTCTTGAGTGGAGGAATTAAACCATGATAGAAGATGAATTGATTCTCAAGATCTATAGGTTGGAATATTAATTGATGCATATAAGTATTGAATCGTAAAATATAATCCTTGATAGGTTCAGAGGAGCCTTGATGTAGAGTAGGTAAGTGGTCATAAGTAACTTTAGGGCCGTTTTTTATTATAAACCGATGGAGGAAAGCATCCTCCATGTCATAGAAAGTACTAATGGACCTAAAGGGGAGATGAGTGTACCATTGTAACGCCTCATCAATAAGATTGTAGCAAAATGCCTTAAGCAATAAGCAATCATTAGAATAAGAGGCCATAGCCATACGATAATGTATAAGATGAGCATGAGGGTCACCAGTACCATCAAAACATGTGAAAGTAGGTATGATGAAACCCTAAGGGAATAAATAATTATGAATATTTTTAGGGACATGGTTTCCATGTAATGAATTATTGTAAATAGAAGCATAATAATCCCTAATTTCTAAAGTGAGGGATTGAGCTTGAGATTGTAACTGACCTACGCCATGCATGAGAGAGATGATATCCTGTGAAGGAATGGTGGAAGATGGAAACAATGTATTAAGCGGTTGTAATTTTCCATTGTGAGTGATCGTAGGAATATCAAGAGGTGATGTTGGAAATTTTTATGCTAAAGGCACACTAGGAGTAAGACTATTGGATTCTCAACAATACTAATGCCTATAGGGGAATCTTCAAAATGAGTAGGCACATATTGTTGGCCATCTAGAAGTTGTTGTTTGATATGATTGGGTGTAGTAATAGGAGTACTATATAGAGCCTTTAGCTCAACGATGGCAGCCTCATCATAGATAGGGTTAACGCTAAAATGAGACATGATGGGAGAAGAAGATGAACTATCCTTAGCCATTAGGGTTTGATTGGATCCTAGGGAAAGATATTCAAAAATACGGGTTCACCAAAATGATTAACTAAAATAAAGAAATTTTCTATTATTTTAAGTTAATCTAAAGTAGTAACAATAATGAAATAACTGATATGAAGTGCAATGTAAATGCTAAATGATTTTATTTGATATTAAAATGAAATGAAATAATTAAAATAGGAGGGATAGGGTACTAACTTGAAAAATGACTTACCTCATTTTGTGCTAGAATTGAACAGATGATATGTGGACTAAGCAGAGTGTGATGGCATGACCAGAAATTAAAACAAGTGAAGATATGACTGGACTAGGGTGCCTAGAAGAGGACTGGGGTGCATGTGGGCACCCTGGTCTATAGTATGAGTGCTCTGGTCCGTAGAAAATCTCGAGTGTCTAAATCGGGCAAAGTGTCGCTAGATCTTCATAATATCTTTATCTTTGTCACATGGTTGTCACAATACCTTCACTTATGTCATTGTGAATCTATGATGAATATCTACTTGCAAAACCCCATAAAACATCAAATCCATAAAAAGAAAGATGCATATGAAGGGGTCAAACTGACCTTAGCTACCACAATGGTGGACTTACAACTAAGTGTTGCACTACATTCCAAACCTAATGTAGTTTTGTGTGTTTTTGTGTGTAATTGTGTGCCTAGGGTGCCCTAACATCAATGACACAGAAGTAGGGGAAATAACTAGATGTAAGATGCAAATGGTGGATGAAATAGAATGAATACAAACCTTTCCCCTATACTTGTGTGATGCAGATGTAAATGATGCCCAAATGTAGTCCTTTGCCTTAGTAGATAGCTATATCTTTATAGTAGATAGTTCACCCATAAAATAGTGAGTATGCTATGTTTATATAGGGATCTCTTGTTCAAATTTTGACACTAATGACCTGACATGCCGACTAGTACCTAGGGGAATGAGAGGAAAATGAAAAAGAACAACCTCGAATAAGTAAATTAGACCCAAGTGTTGTGGGGACTAGAGCACCTAAAATTATGGACCAGTGGCACCCATGGGCACCCCAAGTCTTACCCTAGACGCCCTATTTTAGTACTAGAGACAAAAAATGACTAAATAATGACCCTTAATACTCCTTAAGAGATGACAAGAATTGTGTAAGACAAATGACGATGAAGACCAACTAATTGACAAAAGGACTAGGGGATGGGTCAATAGTGAATAATTTTATTATGCAAGATCCATATATAAAAACGACATACTTGGTGGTATAAATGTAATAGTAAGTGCATGATTTTGTAACTACACTTGTGATAATTCTAATAGGTTGGGTGGACAAGCTCTGGTATCCTCTTGGTCACTTGTAGTTGGAATATTTCTTAGACCATAGAGCCATGTGTTTATTTGTGGTTGTAGGATTCCTTGCAAGCTTGGATTAAAGCAAGGGTTTTGTATAAATATTGTTATCATATTCTTATTTAAGTTTTTGGTGGCATGGAGTGGATCTTGTGGGTTGTTTTCCATTATAGACTATTGTGAATGAATTTGCATTTTTGAGGTAGTTGTATACCTTTTGTAACTTATGTGGACATACGATCAAATGAGAGCTTGTTGTATTTTGTATATTGTATAATCTCCTTCAATAATATAAAATTTAGGAATTAAAACTAAGGAGTAAATGAAAATTTACTTGTATATATTCTGAGCTGAATAAATTATCTTATTTATAAATTTGTATGAGTTACAACTTAAAAATAAAATGTTTGTTGATAAAAAGATATATTTATATATCTATATGTATATATAATATACATATATGTATGTATATTATATATATACATGTATGCATGTATGTATGTATATATGTGTATATACATGTAGGTGTGTGTATATATAGATTTACTTTTATAAGAGAATGAAAATAACACACACACACACACACGCGCGCGTTTAAACCAAATAAAATTCATTATATAGTTTAGTTGTATTCAAGTTTTTTTAAATGCTTGAAAGTAGTATATTTCTACTAACTTGAATATGTCATAAATTTTGTTTTACAACCTCGATTGTAAAACAATTTGAAGAGAATATAAATAACTATGTTAATAACAATTTTCAAAAAATCATCAAAGCATGGATTTCCAAATACGAGAAATCATGATCTTAATAACAGGATTTAGTTAAATATTAAAAAAATAAAAATAGAGACGGTAATGGAATAGGTCATTGGTTTTTTACACGTGGGAATTGGGGAAAATTTAAAGGGTATTCAAAAATCTATGTTAAGAATAATCTATCAAAATTGCAACAAAACTAAGATTTCCAATTAGGATAAATCATGAGTTTAATCTAGGGGTTTGGGAAATTATATTTAAAAACATGTACATAACACTAAAAATATATACATATATACCAATGGTATGTATATGTGCATATAATTATTATCAAAGGAAAATAAATAAAAATATATTTTGTATATTATATATTTATGTGTGAATATCTACATATCTACATGTATAAATATATAAGTACATATACATACTTCTATACTTTCTAACCCAAATGTGTATATATATATGAAGGTTTTTAAATAGGGTTTTCATATTAAAACTAAATCAAAGAAATGAATATGCACAAAAAGGATAAATGGATCTATGTGGGTGTATATACACCAATGCTCAAGCATAAAATCATCCATGGGAGATCCAAAAAAGTGTAAAACAAAACAAACAAAATAATAGCACAATAGATGAAAATGAGACTACATTCAACCCATAAGGAAATTTAGGGAAAATTTGAAAACCTTGAGATCCTAGGGTGTAGGATCATTTAATCTAATAGATTAAATTTATTCCTACTTTTGTAATTAAAAGAGTTGACTTTTCTTTAACCAGTCCTTAAGATAAATTAATTAGTTTAATTAATGGGACTACACTTCATCATGTTTTAGATGGTGTGTTTTACTAATTTGCAAGAGGATAAATGTTTTAATGGTATAATACAACTATATGGAATTTAACTTTCCCTTGACTTTTGAATGGCCAAAAATTGGGAAAATATCCGTGCAACCTTAAATAGAGTAAATGATAAATTAATCAATTAAATTATATTTGTATACCATTTTAGGGTTAAGATGTGGAGACACTTAACCTACTGAGAACCACATAGTGAAAACTAGAAACCCCGATTGTGCACTTTCTTGGTGAATTTTTCTAATACAATTAATTATTAGATTAAATTATGTAGCTACCCTAGGGTTGTTAGACAACCATGGATGGCCACTTAGACACAATCGTAATGTAATAATTTAATTAAAATATATATTTATTATGTTACAATTAAAAGTGATTGTTCATTAAATTTTTTTTAACATAATTATACGGAGTTTGATTGGGTTGATTTTGGGGTTAAGTATTAGGAATTATAGAGTGTTATTCCATACTAGATCCATAAATGTCTCTAATAGGCTAGGGTGAATGTGTTTATATAGCTAAATTTTGTGAATGATTTTTTGCCCAACCAACCTTAAGTTGACTAAGGTAATTTATGCATTTAAAATTATGATAATCACAATTATACAACAAAAAGGTTTGTTGGTCCCCGATAGATTCTTTAGTCAAACTTGTCCTTGAAAAAAAAACCTATACAAGCTTAGCATGAAATATACAATTTTATATGAGACATGAAGTGGATTATTAAAATTTTAAAGATATGTTCTACATAAATTGTATTCATCCATAATTACTAAGCTAAAGACCAAGTTATGACCTAATAGACTCAAAGTGAGGGATTAAGAAAGATGCATTTAATTTTAGTCAATAAATGTATAAGTGCAATAATTTGACTACACCCTAAATAAATAAACAAGAGGGGGAGAATGCTACTATTTATTTAAAATGAATAAGGGTAGTGCACGTTGTATATTTCAACTAATTAATAAACATTATCATGCAAATTAGTAGATCTCAATGAAAATTTAAAGATATAAAAATATATATTATTGCTAAAAACATAAGAGTACTTAGTTGATTACATAAACATAAAGGTGGTTTAGGGGTCCATAGTGATTTTGCATACTGGAAATGACTTAGAGGTGGTTCATATATGAAATTGGGACTACAAATTGATTTGGTATAGAACCTGTAAGGCTTATCCTAGAGTGTCATATGATCGGGTCCCAAGTTGTATGGTTTTGAACATGTATATGTTGGCACTATATAACTTTTGATTTTCATAGCTAGCCTATAAATATTCTTGGATGTATGATGTTAGGGTTCACAAATGTGTGAAACCTCGTCTAATGATCTATAATAGATGAAAACCCTAGATTCTTGTACTAGTACTTCATGAACATGATTAAATAACAAAAGTAGATAAATATATGGGTGGTGGAGTTCAAATAACCTTAATGGTCATCCCATACTAATATGATCTAGGTTTTCTACTTCAACCCCTCAATTACGGGAGGAAACTCCATGTAGTTGTCCTAGTGTATGTGCTGATAGTGCATGTAAATCTACACCAAGCTCATGTTAGTGTAAAATCAAAGCACCTCGAGTGCCTTCAACTAGATGAACTAAGACTCTTAGTGTGAATTCACAACACGGAGCATCTCTCAAAGTGTGGAACCTTGTGAGTTGAGAGAGCTCTCCGGATTAAGGTTGGTTCCTATTCCTCTATTCAAGTGCATATAACTAAATTATAGAGGATCTACTCTAAAACCTATCCTAACTTTCCAAGGAGAAAGGGTTAAGGGAATAAAAGAAATAAAACCTAATCTATCAGAGGTGATGCACCGAGGAATGATGAACACTTTCTTTGCAATAAACACAAACCATAAAAAATGCAATACAATATCCATGCACAGATAACCAAAATAGCAATGAGAGATTAGGAAGATGCAATGAACATAAGAGAGGGTTGAAATCATCCAAAAACTTATTTTATTTCTCCAAGAAGTTGATATAATCCATTACAATGGCCAAGAGGCAATATTTCATTACAACTCAAATGGGAAGTTTGAAAACTCCACAAATTCACTCGTAGACAAGGGAAGAAGGGAGGGTGCAAAACAAAAATGTCCAACCCTTTACAATGAGCCTCGCCCCTTCTTTTATAGATTCAACACAGAGAGGAGAAGGAGAGAGAGGTAGGAAAACTAATTTAAATATCAGCTACTTACCATCAATACCTCCGCAAATCCACCCCAAATCTGTCATGCCCACCACTTTGTGTCTTCTCTGTGTGTTGAAGAAGGGAGAGCGGCAGTCGAATCAAATCTGATCTGGTTGTTGGGGACAATTGGATTGCATATTAATGGCATGAAGACTTTCCACCATTTTTCACCCACCAAACCTCTTTGAAATTAAATTTTCAGGTTTCCATGGTGTAGGCAAAGTTGAGACCTTTCCAACGGTGCCAAATTTATTGAATTTTGGGCACTGGGTCGAAAGATATGTCCATTTGAAAGTTTGAGTTGGGTTCGTACAAAATGGAAAAAATAGTGAGAAGAACGGGTTCACGGGCCCAATAAATCACTTTTTTCCCTTTGGCACCAAAAATACAAAAATGCAAAATTTTCCTTCCAGCCCC
This sequence comes from Taxus wallichiana var. yunnanensis, assembly GCA_018340775.1. Lineage (NCBI taxonomy): Eukaryota > Viridiplantae > Streptophyta > Pinopsida > Cupressales > Taxaceae > Taxus > Taxus wallichiana. The sequence continues at coordinate 367,726,192 of CM031242.1, read as the reverse complement.
ACCATTCACTTCTTGGAAAAAAACATTTTTAGGCTCAACGGTCTATTTATTCCATTTGGGCAAAAAGTCACTCCAAGGCCCACGTTCGCATGCAATTGAGGCTTAACACATGGATCTTTGGGCATCAGTGGAGGTGTGGCTCATTTTTTCACTTTATACCTTCTAGGTGTAAAAGTTCAAAGCGCCTCCGATGACCTGTCGACCCGCTTTGACTTTTCAACATGGCCACGTGTCCTTTTGCGGGCTTTAGGAATTTTTCTTTATTTTGGCTTTAAGATCCCGACAGGCTTGCGGGCCCAAAATTCACTTTGTGCCCTATTTAAAAATCACAAAAGTTTCAAATATCCCCATAGGCCCGCCTCTCCACATTGGTGAAAATCTTTAAAAACTCCCACATGACCCACTTTTAGGCAAAAATACCTTCCAAGGTCCACCGACTCATAACTTGCAAAATATGAGGAGTTAGAAGGAATTATTTATATTTTTGGAAAGGGGAAGAAATTTTCCACCTGATGAAGATGCTTTTAGGAAACCTTAAGTTCTTACCATAGCTAAATTTTTTTATTGAAGCAGAAAAGGGGAAAATGGGTGTAGTTAACCTAGAAATAAGCATGAGCTTATTTTGGATAACAATTTGGCGACTCAAAGGGGACATCTACCTGCTAGATGAAGAGATCAGCTACCTTTTGAAGCATCCATTGGGCATGGAGTCATAATTTATAGCTTGATCTGATATGAAATTTTAAATACCCACTCCCGAGCCGCTTGGACATTGTTGGAACCAGAGTTGACCCGAATCTTTTGGAAATGGGTCCTTAGAGACTTGATTTTAGTTGCTCGTATTTGTTCTATTTTAAAACTAACAAATGACATGGTGACCATGTGTCTCTATGATGTAAATGCTTTGAAGGACCTAGTGCATTCACTTTGAGGAACATAAAACTATATAATGAGACAACTGAAGAAACAAAAACTATGCCATAACACTTAGGGAAATAAAAACTATGCTACAACAAAACAATGTGCATACGCACTTAGGGAAATGAAAACTTATGCTAATATTTTACAGGGGAGAGGAATTTTTCCTTTTAGTAGTAGTGTTTGAGGTAGATCCCATTGACTAGGATCTACAATTCTTCACCATCCAACTTAGCCATCCGGAAGGCATTGCTACTTGTACATTTTGTGACCATGTAGGGGCCACTCCAAATGGCATCAAACTTGGAATGCTTTCCTAGTTTTTCCCGATCAGCATCCCATTTTAGAACTAAGTCTCCCTCTGGAAAGGTCCTTATTATTTTTTTCTTATCAAAGGTCTTCTTGATCAATGCTTGATCTTTCTCCATGACATACATTACATGCTCTCTTTCCTCTCCTACTTCCATTAGCTCGCATACCCGATCACCACAGGTTCAAACTCGGCTAGTTCTAATTGTTTCATGAGATCCAAAATGGGAAACTCCAATGATATGGGCAATACTACCTCTTTCCCATATACAAGCTTGTATGGGGAGCTACCTATGGACCTTTTAGATGTGATCCTATCAGCCCATAGGGCTTATTTGAGCTTTGTATGCCAAGTTCTATGATTTTCATCAAGAGTCCTTCTGATAATCCTTAACAAGTTCTTATTTGTGGACTCTGCTTGGCCATTACCCTGAGGATAATAGTTTGATGAAGTGCTGAGGTATATGTACGTCGAAAAGAAACAAAGTAGCGTGAGAATCAACAAGTGACTCTTCCACGCACCCGACCTCCCGAGGTCGCCGAGACACGGCAGTGTGGGTAGAATGTGCAGCAAACTAGTTAGGCAATCTAATGTCTTCGACACGCACTAATGGTATTTGTGAATCTAAGGCAAAGAAGGCCCTTCTAACTTGAATCGGTGTGATAGATCGATCGGTGAGGATGACTGCTCGAAGGCTCCAATCAATATCGAGCTCGGCGTGATTCGATCTATGGGTTGTCAGGATGCGTGGAAAATGACCCGGGATGGTTTCGTGTATTTCTCCTGATAGGGTCATATGGTGAATATAGTCAACTCTATGGACGATTCCCTGGGCTCCCTAGGTCCCGTAATTGTCATGCAAAAGCAGTAATGAAACAAACTATAATAAAGTAAAATCTAAGTACACTTCTAGCATATATAATTTCTTTTTGTATTTTCTGGCAATTTATAAGAAAGCAGCTATTTAAAATATTTAGAATTGACAACTAAACTAACAACGTAAAACAAACAAAATAGCCGATTGTAGCTATTTGTCTGTGCAATTTTGTATATCTATTCTAAATAACGAAATAACTAATCTATTTGCAAAATTCTCGATCCTACCTCAGAAGTGAGGAATGAATCATAGTTTCTCAGAAACTATCAATCCCCACAACCTCCCTGGCAATATCGAGAATGGAAATAACTGTAATAAAGCGATTAACTACTTTATTTGATAAGTTCTAACTAAAACTTTGAAAGATGAAACCTGGATTTCGCAGAACAGTGGCGAATCCGACGGTGTGTGTGTGTTCTTGTCCCCTCAGTATGATCTCTTCGTTCTTTGTGCTCACGTGAATCCAGAAAAGCGTGGAATGCTTGCATCAACAGGAATAGATATTTGGATCAATGGACAGCCTTCAGAATGCAGACAGAATAGAATGCGGATAGGAGAGGGATAGCGCAAGAGTACAGAGCTTGGCCTATGCAATTCCTAGCGGGGTCTACTGCGAATCATGCAACAAAAGTGTCCAGAACCTGAAACTAGTCTGTATGAAGAACAAAACCTGCAACTTTAATGGCTGCCTAGACTATTCTACTCCAAAACAATAATATTGTTTGCACAAGTTGGATCTGTGGCTTACCAACAGTGACACAAAGCTAAAACAAACCTGCAACAAACTATGCTACCAATCCTAAGCAAACTAAAGGGACACAACACTGAAAACATGAAAGTTGGAGTGAAAATGGTGGCCCAAATAATGTTTGCACTTGCACAAGTTGGATATGTGGCTTACCAGCTGCAACACAATACTAACCAAAGCACTCAATGAGAAAACTAAGAACCCTAAGCAAAGGAAAACTAAAACTGCTGTAACAAGAAATTCAAAAGCAAACTTTGGAGCAAAATTCAGAGCCAAATTCGGGGCCATTTGCATGTGCACAAACCATGCATTTATAGGAATCCAAACATCCAAAAATCAAATCCAAACTGAACTCCTAAACATTAAACAAAAGAAAAACACTATTCCAGGGGACCAAAAACATTAATGCATGCTCAAGTCGGCAAGAAAAGCTGGTGAGTCGTGATATTTCACGCGGGTCGCGTCAAAAGAGCGTTCTGGAAAACGCGCACAGGACCGCCGCCCTTCAGGGCGGCGGTTTCGTCACTGAAGACCAAAAAGCCAAGAAAAGAGGGAAAAATAGGGAAAACAAAGCACGCGGGGGCTAAGCGGGGCATGCGGGATGTTAACGCATATCTGTAAAGCTTCTCTGGATCCCGAACACCTTGCGAAGAGACCTGTATCATCATTGGGGCACTTATTACATCGTTCAGTACAGTACCTTACAATTTTGGGTACGTACATATTGCCCCCTCGGAGAAGCGTTTTAGCCATGAAGAGGCGTAAAACGGTGGGTCCGAGTATGGCCGTCCCGAAATGGGAAGTTAGAAGTTATACCTTACACGCCCGTGTGTTGAAATGACGCCGTCCAAAATTCCCGCTACCTGCGAAATGAAAAGAGAACTCAAATGCAGATAGATACAATAATTTGGAAAATAAACGTTAAAATAATAGAGAAAGAGGACGTACCATTTGTGCGAGGATAGAAACTTACCTCCGTCGGCGCTCCGAACCTGTGAAAAAGATATTTAAAACGAATCGGGGCGTTATATATATGAAAGTGGGCCCATTTTCCTATTCATTTGCGCGAGTCGATTTGGTTGATTTCGAGCTCTGGGACCCACGGTGACGGTTTCTCACGCGAGTAGAGTCAAAACGTCCGCAGTGAGATAGAGATCATGCCTCCACGTGCGGAACGCCACCCCGCGAGATCACAGGTTGGTTTTCTTCAATTTTGTGTTTTTCCCCCTTCTGATTTGAAATGTTAAATTCTTTGCAATGGGGGGTAATTTCGAAAATGTTTGGTTTAAAGGGTCCATCTAGGGGGGGCGCCTACTGGGTAGGCCCCATTTTTGATTAAAATAGTCATTTTTTGCATTTTTTGGGCTTTTTAAGCCCAAAAACCCGCGCGGGTTTTCGGACCGCGACCGCCGCCCTGGACAGGGCGGCGGTTACACGACCGCCGCCCTGTACAGGGCGGCGGTCACGAGACCGCCGCCTTTAAGGCGGCGGTTACAAAACCCCCCCCCTGCTCAGGGCGGCGGTTCTGAACAGAATGCAAAAGAACCTATTTTGAAAGCTTGTACTTGTATTTTTAGCATTTGTACGTGTTTTTATGCTTCTCTTGATATCGTTTAGATACTAACTTACTCTTCTTTGTGTGTTTTGGGCGTGTATGCAGGCAAAAGAGGAGTACATTAGATGGAGCCGGGAGAGAGAGTGTGACTGGCTGCCCGGGGTATTGGATGCCCTCTCAGCAGATGAGGAGGACACATTGCAGAGGGCCGGCATATTGCGTATATCGCGTGTGCCCCACGTTGCTCCATCCAGTCACATTCTTTGTGACCTATTTTCATATTGGGATGCAGATCGGAACACCTTCCGACTGCCAGGGGTCCGTGGTGAGTGGACCATCACTTTGGAGGATGTTTACCGCATCCTGGGGGTCCCGATTATCGGGAGGAGACTCACACTGGAGACAGCTGGTTCCAGGGCACAGATAGCTCAGTGGGCTGGTTATATGGGAGATGCAGCTATTTCCACGGGGCCGAAGAAGGGAGTGCGAGTCAGATCCATTCCTTCTTTGCCCATCCCTATCTTTCGACAGGCTATTATGGGGATCCTTGCCTCGAGACTCATCGGGGACAAGGGAGGGGACACCTTATTATACTGTTGGGGCCCCATCATTGCACAGATAGAGGGACATGGCCGGAAATACGCCTGGGGCGCGGACATTTTGGGGACCACCTACCATGACTTATACAGGGTGGTCCGATTGCAGGGACAGTCCTTGAGCCACCCCACTCTAGTCATGAGTTGGGTGTATGAGCGCTTCATTCCGTATGGCAGAGGCGTGGAGGTGGCAGATCCCGGGGCGGTGAGGGCAGCCCGATGGTCAGGTATGTCAGTGCTCAGAGCACCTCACCAGCCAGTAGCCACCCTTACCACGGCAGACATGGAGGCTACACCGTACCAGCTTATGGCCGGTATATGGGGAGAGGAGACCACGACATTGGTCTCCTGCTCCATCACAGGGCAGCTTATCGATCGTGTGGGACGGGTAGAGGTACACCCCTTCAGCAGGGTTCCTCAGCAGTTTGGCCTCCCATACGCGGCTATGCTTCCTCCAGTAGCACCTGTTTATAGATCAGTCCGAGAGGCTAGAGGGGGGCCTAGAGGCCGTGGTTGGACAGTGGTTACCCCTGGCATTCCTATTACAGCCAGGGGGATAGTTCGGGCCAGAGGGAGAGCTGGTGCGCCTCAGGCACCATTACTTCAGATTGCTGCAGGTCCTGCTCATAGCAGTGACGACCCCATAGATATTGACTCCGATTCTGAGGAGCACACAGAGGGAGGGTCAGAGGAGCAGACGGACGAGAGCGATCCTGAGTGGCATGATACTCAGGACATTCTGCGGGCAGAGAGGGAGGAGGAGAGTGCAGAGAGAGAGACCGTGGCTTCTGAGGAGCCACTCTCCCGAGGCCATGGTGGAGATGATGAGTCCGTTGCGGGGCGCCATGTTGCCCCAACTACAGGAGCAGCTCCTCAGTCGGCAGCGGCATCTGCAGCGGGTCCTGGCCCTGGCGACCCATCTTGGAGGCCTGGTGATCCGAGTAAGTTATCCTCTCCTCCTTTCAATGCTTGTTTGTTTTAGGATTTGTCTTTGAATGTTAACTCTCCTTATATTTGTATTGTGTACACTTTAACCTCTTGCCTAGTTCCTAATTCGTTTTTCTTTCTTTGCTTTGCAGAGACTGTTGATGAGTGGCGGGATCTAATCCGTAGGGTTTGCGTCGATTCTCTGATGATCCCTATGGATAAGACCCGTGCGGAGTTATCTGTGGATGCCGGGGAGCCCTCAGCAGCCGGCAGGCACACTGACGTCTTCGCTCCCGTTTGGCATGTGGCCAAGATGGTGTCAACTCTCCGTACAGAGTTGGCAGGCTATAGGACAGCCGAGCGTCTTATGAGGAGCCGCTCTCATGGCGAGACTACGACTGCCCCTAGGGACCCCGAGCCCTCCGTCCATTCAGAGCGCCAGCGTAGCCGGAGTCCTAGGCGAGGGCGCGCACCTTCAGCGGGATCGCGCAGGGGTTGAGAGGCCACTTGGCTTTCTGTATTTGTATTTAGATTCTTTTGTGTATTACGGGCTCTTTGAGCATTTTGACCATGCCTAGTGCATGATGGCATTGTATATAAACTTTGATTATTTATATATATGCGTCGGTTTTGGATCAAAACTTGTCATTTGTATTCTACTTTCTTTATTTCCAACTGCTTCGTGTATACTATGATGTATGTATTATATGCTTTCTAGAATGTATGCAATGGAAAACAGATGATGCAAATGTTTGCTTTCTTTTTGTGTTTCATGATGCTGATACATGATTTGTAGATATATTGTGATCTTGAATCTCAACTTTTGTTTAGCAATTTGGATACCTCATGATTTGTTTTGGCAAAGTGATGAAAATAATCAGTATGATGAATAGATTAACTTGCCCCACTCCTAACTCCACGCAACTAGTAGGATGCGAGGGCTCATCACCAAGAGCCAAGAAGGGCGCAAGTTATGGAATATGGTGAAGTGATAGTGGTGAAAGACAGACGAAGCTTTGGTGGAACCAAATGAAAACTACAAGCTTTATTCTACCTGAATGACTTCATAGTTTTGGATGCAACTTGCTTTGCGGTTTATCCAGACTTAGACCCGTAGATGGCCACATAGTAGACAAAATCTGGGTTTTTAGGATTTTTAACTCTCTTGGAATTTTTGAACATCTGATTCATTCGTTATTGACTCAAAGTTTGAATTGATTGTTTATGACCTTTTAACATTTACTTTGTTTAGAGGACCCCCTACACTTTGCCCCATGCTACCTGTAAGAAACATGGGTTTATCACCATGGGCAAGGCATAGGCGAGTAAGGGCATTTCCATCCTTTCCCAACCCTACGTCACTAGTAAGAGACGCAAGCTTATCACCGAAGGTTGGTGGGGCAAGGAAATGTGTAAAAATAAAATTTTCTGTTTAATCACTTCTTGACTTGTCTATTTGAGTAAGATGTCAGTATATTCTTATTTCCAAAGAGATGTGCATATGGGACAGATGTGACACCATGAAGCTTCTAGAACAGACCATAGGCAAGACACCTATCCTAAGAAGAAACCAAAGTGAGAACAAACTTGCAGAGCTTGGTATGGTTACCATTAGGACTTCGTCATGTCTGATTTTGTTTGATAAAAGATTCGAGTTGATTGATGATATCGAAGACGGAGAAGTATGATTAAAGAACTTCATGCCAGAAACATCACGAGTTTGTAATAAATTGCTTTGAGAATAGATTCCTTGATCACAATGTGTGTAAGAACAAGTGGACAAAATGATCCTAATTTATATGAAAATGCGATGTAGATAGTTATATAGGCAGCGCTTGCTGCTTATGCGTAGAAACGTTTGAGGTGGAGGGAATTGACTGTTTCGCCAAACTCCTCACCTTCTAGCGTGCATAAGAGATAAGCGCCATTCCCGTAGTCTTTCATGACTCGGTATGGGCCCAACCATTTGGGCCGGAATTTCCTTCCTTCGCCGGTCTTCTTGTCGATCCGGCTGTCTAACCTTAGAACTAGGTCACCTTCGTATATGTCACGTTCATAGACCTTCTTGTTGTACTGCCGGCACATCCGGTCGGCATAGACTCTATGTCGTTGTTCAGCATCTAACCTAGTTTCATCTAGGCTTTCTAGTTGGGAAAGACGTGCTTCTTTGTAAGCATCTTCATCTAAAATCCCTTGTAGTGAAATGCGGAGACTGGGGATTTCAACTTCAAGTGGGAGAACTGCTTCTGACCCAAATACCAATGAGAAAGGAGTTGCTCCTGTTGGCGTTCTTATCGAGGTTCGGTGGGCCCACAAGGCCGGATATAACTTTAAATGCCAATCCCGTTTGTTTTCTTTTACCGTTTTAAGGAGAATGGCTTTCAACGTCTTGTTTGTTGCTTCAGCCTGCCCATTGGCTTGGGGATAATATAAGGAAGCCGTATGATGGCTTATTTTGAACTTACTGCATAGCTCACGAACTTCTTCGTTTTTGAAAGAAGTTCCATTATCTGAGATAATGATTTGCGGGATACCGTACCTGCAAATGATTTGGTTCAAAATGAACTTAGCGATTACGGAACCAGGTACAGTTGTAAGAGGCATAGCCTCTACCCATTTAGTGAAATATTCAGTGGCCGTGATTATAAAATTGTGGCCGTCTGTGGACGAGGGAGAGAATTTCCCTATCAAGTCCAGGCCCCATGTAGAAAAGGGCCACGGAGTAGCGATCGGTTGCAAAGCTTGTGCCGGCATGTGGATCTCATGAGAGAACTCCTGACATTTATGACACCTGCGTACAAACTCTATTGTGTCATGTTCTAGAGTGGGCCAGAAATAGCCCATTCGATGTATTTTTCGAGCAGTGGCATGGCCACCGAAGTGGCCTCCACATATACCGCTATGGGATTCATGGAGAATCCTCTTGGACTCTTCTGTGTCAACACACCTTAAGAGCATTCCATCGAATGCTTTCCGATAGAGCACCTGCTCTATAATGACGTATTTAGCTACGATAATGCGTAACCGCCTTCTTTGTTGAGGTGTAGCTCCTTCTGGATACCTATGGTCCATGATATAGCTGATGATATCAGCGTACCAAGGGCACTCAGATATAGCAGGTCGGGTTTCGACGTAGTATACGCACTCATCTGGAAAGTCTAAGTCTACTAAGTCGCCTCCGTCTAGCGGGTTATCAGCTAACCAATCTGCGATGATTTTCCCTTTAACTGACTTTTGGTTTACAAAAGTTAATTCGAACTCTCCCATTAAGGTTATAAAACATCCAGCTTTTTTGGACAAGGACCCTTGTGTGAGAAAAGTCCGTAAATGGTCCGTCTTTACTATGACCCTTGTCTCTTGATTTAGCATGTAGTGTCTTAGGCGTTTAGTAGCAAAGACTATGGCAAGACATTCTCGCTCTGCTTGTGTATAGCGCGTTTCGTAGTCGAGCAATGTTCGGCTAATGAAATAAATCACACGCTCTCTTTTGTCATCGTCTTCTTGGGCTAGCATGCAAGCTAACGAAACATCGGTGGCAGTGAGTACAAAATTAAAAGGCGATCTAGCTTTGGTGGCATTAGCGTAGCGGTGATAGCGAGAAGCGCTTGACTGCATCAAAAGCTTCATTGCAATCTTCAGTCCAATCAATGCTATAGTCCTTCTTGAGTAAATTGTTGATTGGATGAACGGTGAAGCTTAGATCCGGGATAAATCTCCGGATTGCACCCAACTTTCCGAGAAATGATCTGATTCCAGATTCATTCGAGGGTGGGACCATTTCGAGGACAGCCCGAATTTTGGCTGGATCAACATCGATCCCTCGTGACGATATGATGTAACCTAGGAGCTTTCCTCCTGTTACACCGAAGACGCATTTCTCTGGGTTTAGGGTAACTCCATATTCTATTAGGCGTGAAAGGATGATGCGGAGTACTTCGGGATGGTCACAACGCTTCTTGGCCTTAGCCAACAAGTCATCTACGTAGGATTCCACGATTTTATGGATTAAATCGTGAAATATGTATGTCATGGCCCGCTGGTATGTAGCACCGGCGTTCTTGAGACCGAATGGCATAACAGCATAGCAATAGGTTCCCCAAGGAGTTATAAACGTGGTTTTAGCTTGATCTTGCTCGGATATTTTGATTTGATTGTATCCCGAGAATCCATCCATGAGAGACAAGAGTTCAAAACCTGTTGTTGCATCAACAATAACGTCTATGGATGGTAATGGGAAGTCGTCCTTAGGGCAAGCTTTGTTGATATCTCGAAAATCTATGCAGATGCGTATCTTTCCATTCTTCTTGAGAACGGGAACGATGTTGGATACCCATTGGGAGTAGTCAACTGGCTTGATGAATCCTACCTGAAGGAGCTTTATTACCTCCTCTTTTACCATGAGGGCTACTTTGGGCTTCATGGGTCTTGATTTTTGTTTAATTGGCTTTGCATCTGATCTAGTGACGAGGTTGTGTACCATGATGTGGGGTGCGACTCTGTCATCTCTTTGTAATTAAATGCAAATGCCTTTTGATGTTCTTTGAGAACCTGAGTATGTATTTCCACTTCCTCTGGGGTTAACGAAGAACCTAACTTTAGAATTCTTGGTTCATCTTCCGTTCCGATATTGACATCGATTGTTTCTTCAATTAAAGAGGCATTACCCTCTTCGAACTCGGGTGGTGCCGAGGTAGATCTATATCATCCCCGTTTTCCACCACGTATATATTAGGTTCTTTTTGTGAGGGAAGATTCATTATGGGATTTCCGAAGTAGGAAGATGAATGCGGGATCAGAGATAAATCTAGCGTGTGATAGGAGAGATGTAGTGCTACATAGGCATTTAAGTAATCCAAAGTAGCCGCATCATTTCCAACATGGTCTAGGACGGTAGATTTATTTCCGTTTGAAAGAGGATTTGTTATTGTTTTTATCAATGGTTCGTTACGAATGGATACTGTGAAGTGAGTATCTTCTAGCTCATTGCTTGGAGTGAAGCGTGATGCCGAAGTTGCTATTGAATCAGCGAGAAGATTTTTCTCTCGCGGGATCGCTTCAATGGATATGAAATTAAACGCCTTGCTTAAATCTAATACAGCGTTTTTGTAAAGTTAAGTGTTCGGCTTTAGTTTCATATACCTCTGAAACTTGGTTTGCCACTAATTGCGAGTCTCCTAAAACTACGATATTATCGATACCAATTCTTTTGGCTAAGGTAAGGCCAAGGAGGAGGGCTTCGTACTCGGGCGCCGTTGTTTGTGCATTCAAAGTTCAATTTAAAAGAGAATGGGAGGACCTTTTCTCGGGCGAGGTAAGAATTATACTGCCCCGCTCCATAACGGCATTTAGCTCCATCGAAATGGAGAGTCCAATACTTAGCGGGAGTATGGATGTAGGTGTATCTGCTTTGTGTTTACACACTCTACTTCTACCATACAGAGATCTTTCTGTGGGCAAGGAACCAACACCTAGGGAAAATCCGATACCTCTTGAATCGAATGGTAAGAACATTGGTGAATCTTGTTCTATCACTCAACGATCTTTACGGTAGTCCCTAATGATACTATTTCTTTAGTTTTACCTTTAGGGGTTGGAATTGTTTTGGCTATGTTGGTAGTTTCAAGATCGTCGTAGGTATCAACTTTTCCTGCGGCTTTGGGTCGAGGGTTTGTTAAGTTGGTTTGTTGGAAGTTGAGAATTACGAGTGTATACTGGTCTTTTCTTTAAATCAGCTAGGTGTACGTCAAACGGCTTTGGATCACCTTTGGCTACAAATACCTTTCCCCGAGATGCGCAGAATCTTACTTCTTGAAATAGCGTGGAAGGGATTGCCTTCATTCGATGTATCCAGGGCGGCCGAGGATCATATTATAGTTAGTTTCCCGATCTATAATATAAAACTCAGTCAGGATTGTTTTAGGTCCTAAGGTGACCGGTAGTATTATAGTTCCTATCGATGTGGCTTTAAGGCTATCGTAGCCTCTCAAGGTATTTCGTGTAGTAGAACAGTTTGTTTCTCCATATCCCAATTTTTGGAGAAAAGAGAAAGGGACTATGTTAACTGCAGCCCCGTCATCAACCATTGCCCGTTTTACATAGTTATTATAAACTTGTACTTGCAAGTGTAGGGCTGGATCACCTCGGCGTGTGATCTCAGCATCTGTAGGCATTTTACTTATTTCGAATATGAATTCAACATCCCTATCCGCCTGTCCCGGTGGATAAACATCAAAGTCTATATGATTTACTTGCGCTTCCGGTGGTGGAGTGATACTAACTAAATGACCCAAACCTAACGCCTCTAAAAGAGCAGCCCTGTGAGCAGGGGAATTCTTTAGTAAATCAAGGAATGAAATATGCGAGAAGGTTTTTGTTAGATCATTAATTAGATCGTAAGCACCCATAGGTTTTGCTACGGTTTGTTGGATGTTATCTGTTTCCGGCAGGTGGCTTGGACTTGGTTGAGAGAAATACTCTCGTGTTCTCGTAATTGCTTCAACGGGTAATTCGGAGTCTAACTCTACTAATCCAACTACCTTAGGTCGTGGTTGACTTCCTAGTTGTGGCGCGACTAACGGATTTAGCGAAGTCGAAGCCTCGTGATCGTTGTTTCCTGTTATTGCACCTTTGTTTGTTCCAGTTGGTTTCAACCTATCGCTATCATGATTTGGGAGTGGATCATTAAAGATCTTGAGAGGGGCATTCTGAGGGGAAACTGCCCCTGCGAAGGTATTTGCCGTTGGTGACGTAGGATCTGTTAAGAACATATCCATAAAGAATTGTTTTTGCTCATTTGGCAAGCGTTGCATGAATTTGTTGTAATCACGACACGTTCTAGTGTCATGCCCTTGAATTTTATGGAAACCACAATAAGAATTGGGGTTGTAATTCCCGTTTTGTTGGTTTGGTGTGTATTGTGGCCTAAAATTCCGATCAAACTGTTGCCTATTAGGACCAAAGTTTTGTTTCTGGTTTTGACTTTGGTTTTGATAACCAAAGGAGTTTTGGCTTGATCCTTGCATGGGATTTCACCGTTGTTGTTGTTGTGGATTATTAAAATCCACCGTATTGATCGTCGGGGTAAAATTGTTGTTTCTTTGGTTGTTTGTTTGTGACGGAGTATTAACGACATTTACCCTCTTGGGCTGGTCAGTTACCCCATCTGTTGTTACCCCACGATTTTTATTAAGGATTTTGGGTCCTTGATTGACGCTTGTGGTGGTTGTAGTATTTTGAGTAGAGGTGATTAACCTCCCGTTTGCTCCATACGTCTTACGGCCACTATCTATCGCTGCTTGATCAATTCGCAGAGTGCTCTCAAGTACCTCGTCATAAGTCCTTAGTGGGAACTTCTGGACTTCTTCCTTCACTTCTCTGCTAAGAGAATGAAGGAATAAATCGCATAGCTCCATCTGATCCATGTTTGGAGCGCTTGCCGAGGAATAAAGGACTGTGCGCCACCTTTGGATGAAATGGGCGACAGACTCGTTATGTTCTTGCTTGATGTGCAAGAACTCCCTGATTCCTGTCCTTAATAGTTTGTTCATGTCGAAGGCTTTGATGAACTCAGACACGAGTTGTTTGAATGAATGTATGGAAGCTTCAGGTATTCTATAATACCAATCGAGAGCGATGCCTTCCAAGGTTTTGGGAAATATTTTAGCAACAACCCCGTCCCAAGGGAGTAATTCTCGTATGGCTGTAGCGTAGGCTTTGATGTGCGCGTTTGGATCTCCTTCACCCTTGAATTTGGGCAAATCGGGCAGAGGCCTTGGAAGCATAACGCTTCTTATGGCGAAATCTAAGGGCTCCTTTAAATATTCTGAATAAGTCCCTATTGCATACGTCTCAACCATTGATGGTGCCTGTTGAGGAGGTGGTGGCGGAACGGGTTGTTGATATGGCATAACGTACGCGTTGGCAGGGGCATAAGGAGGTCCCTGCGTTGGAGCAAACATGCCGGGGGATGAGTACATATCTCCTTGTGGTGATTTGGAGTACATGTTTAAGTACGAAGGTGTACTATCCAGGAATGGATTGCTCTGTACTGGACCAGGAGGAACAGTGCTAGCGATAGTGGGTCTAGTTGGCACTTGTTGTGAATATTGAGGAGTCATACCTAACGTGCCTACTCCTGTGAGGAGATCTACTTGGCTAGGATGGTGCGGAGGATTGGAACTCCCTGTTTGTATGATTCTTGAATTTTGACTTGCTTGGGCAAGTTCTAATCCTCTAACCTTTTCTATTAGAGTTGAAATGACTTCGTTTGGTGAAGTCACGATATCGTGCCTTGGTGGCGTTTGTTGTATAACATGGCTTTGCGGAGGTATGTGATATCCTGCTATGAACTGATCACTATCCTGCCAAGCATTTCTGAGAGTATTTTCTATATGTGATGGCATAGAGGTATTTTCTTGAGGAGAGAACTCGGGCTGTATCTGCAAAGTTCCTACAGGTGGGTACATGCCTTGAGAGCGTTGTTCACTCCTAGGATAACGTATTGAATACTCGTCATCTAGAACTGAGTATGGATCTGATTGTCTACTAATAGGTGGTCTGAGTAATACCTGAGGAGATGAAGCAGACTCTCCAGTTAATGTCATATTGTTCGAGCCTGAAGGCTCTGTTTGTGTTTGAGCAAGTTGCTCCAACCCCTCTGTTTGGAAGGACGAGTTATATCTAGTCCTTGGTGTTTGTGTTGACAACTGATTAGTTGAATAGTTGTCACCCCACATTGAGAGTGAGGGTGATGACTGCCTATTCTGTTGGGCGTAGTATGCCTCAAGACCCAAGAGGGGTCTGCCGTATGCATCGAATCCCGACATATTCGGGGGGTATATGAATACCCGCAGAATAATGGGAAGGAGCGAAGGTGATTGAGAGAAGATGAAACTTCTCAAAGAGAAGGTGAAATAATTGTTTGATTCACGTTGGGTTCACCAATTTTGTACGTCGGAAAAGCAACAGGCGAGCGTGAGAATCAACAAGTGACTCTTCCACGTACCCGACCTCCCGAGGTCGTGCCGAGACAGCCGGTGTGGGTAGAATGTGCAGGCAAACTAGTTAGGCAATCTAATGTCTTCGACACACACTAATGGTATTTGCGAATCTAAGGCAAAGAAGGCCCTTCTAACTTGAACTGGTGTGATAGATCGATCAGCGAGGATGACTGCTCGAAGGCTCCAATCAATATCGAGCTCTGGCGTGATTCGATCTATGGGTTGTGGGATGCGTGGAAAATGACCCGGGATGGTTTCGTGTATTTCTCCTGATAGGGTCATATGGTGAATATAGTCAACTCTATGGACGATTCCCTGGGCTCCCTAGGTCCCGTAATTGTCATGCAAAAGATAATGAAACAAACTAAAATAAAGTAAAATCTAAGTACACTTCTAGCATATATAATTTCTTTTTGTATTTTCGGCAATTTATAAGAAAGAAAACTATTTAAAATATTTAGAATTGACAACTAAACTAACAACGTAAAACAAACAAAATAGCCGATTGTAGCTATTTATGCAGTGTAATTTTGTATATCTATTCTAAATAACGAAATAACTAATCTATTTGCAAAATTCTCGATCCTACCTCAGAAGTGAGGAATGAATCATAGTTTCTCGAAACTATCAATCCCCAACCTCCACGGCAATATCGAGAATGGAAATAAGCTGTAATAAAGTGATTAACTACTTTATTTGATAAGTTCTAACTAAAACTTTGAAAGATGAAACACGGATTTCGCGAGAAGGTGGTGAATCCGACGGTGTGTGTGTTCTTGTCCCCTCAGTATGATCTCTTCATTCTTTGTGCTCACGTGAATCCAGAAAAGCGTGGAATGCTTGCATCAACAGGAATAGATATTTGGATCAATGGACAGCCTTCAGAATGCAGACAGAATAGAATGCGGATAGGAGAGGGATAGCGCAAGAGTACAGAGCTTGGCCTATGCAATTCCTAGCGGGGTCTACTGCGAATCATGCAACAAAAGCGTCCAGAACCTGAAACTAGTCTGTATGAAGAACAAAACCTGCAACTTTAATGGCTGCCTAGACTATTCTACTCCAAAACAATAATACTGTTTGCACAAGTTGGATCTGTGGCTTACCAACAGCGACACAAAGCTAAAACAAACCTGCAACAAACTATGCTACCAATCCTAAGCAAACTAAAGGGACACAACACTGAAAACATGAAAGTTGGAGTGAAAATGGTGGCCCAAATAATGTTTGCACTTGCACAAGTTGGATATGTGGCTTACCAGCTGCAACACAATACTAACCAAAGCACTCAATGAGAAAACTAAGAACCCTAAGCAAAGGAAAACTAAAATTCTATTGTAACAAGAAATTCAAAAGCAAACTTTGGAGCAAAATTCAGAGCCAAAATCGGGGCCATTTACATGTGCACAAACCATGCATTTATAGGAATCCAAACATCCAAAAATCAAATCCAAACTGAACTCCTAAACATTAAACAAAAGAAAAACACTATTCCAGGGGACCAAAAACATTAATGCATGCTCAAGTCGGCAAGAAAAGCTGGTGAGTCGTGATATTTCACGCGGGTCGCGTCAAAAGAGCGTTCTGGAAAATGTGCACAGGACCGCCGCCCTGCTCAGGGCGGCGGTTACAGGACCGCCGCCCTGTTCAGGGCGGCGGTTTCGTCACTGAAGACCAAAAAGCCAAGAAAAGAGGGAAAAATAGGGAAAACAAAGCACGCGGGGGCTAAGCGGGGCATGCGGGATGTTAACGCATATCTGTAAAGCTTCTCTGGATCCCGAACACCTTGCGAAGAGACCTGTATCATCATTGGGGCACTTATTACATCGTTCCGCAGTACAGTACCTTACAATTTTGGGTACGTACAGTATACACCATTTTTACATCCCATTTGGTGATCCTTGTACCAAGGAATGCTAATGCATTATCTGATATAATAGCGGTACAGACTCCAAACCTGGTGGCTATCCCTTCATAGAAATCCAAGATGTTGGATTCATTTGCTTCTTTTAGTGCCACTGCTTCATTCCACTTGGTGAAATAGTCTATTGTAGTAAGTATCCACTTGTGGCCTTGGCTTGAATTTGGGTTAATCACATCGATGGAGTCTAGTCCCCCTTTGCATGAATGGTGATCAAGCTGAAATAGGATGAAGGGGTAGGGCTGTTAGCTTCTCCTTTCCTGTGAAGAATGCACACTTTTTACACTTCTTGACCCATGAGTAGCAATCCCTGAACACTGTAGGCCAATAATAACCATCTTTCATGATCTTGAGAGCTATTACTGAAGGGGAAAAGTGACCTCCCACTTCTCCATCATGCAACTCATGCAACATTCTCTCAATTTATCTGTCTCAACACACCTCAATAGAACACTATTGATATCCTTTTTAAACAAGACACCACCAACAAGCACATAAGGGATGGCTTGTAGTATGAGGTATCTTCTCTTTTCTTTGTTCCATTCTAGAGGAAAAACGTGTTTGAAGGTAATGCACGTGAGCTTGAGTCCAACACGTAGTAGGTGCATCATTTAGTGGGATCTCTTGATCATTTTGTAGAAATAGGAAAACCTCTTTTCCACCACTGAATCAACTTATTTCTTGGAGGCGAGATGTTCACATATACCCTTGCCTCAAACTATTTTGGTCACCTTGATCTCAATGTCATATTCCATTACCCAGGTGATCTAATATGCTCTCTTCTCATTCAAGTCCTTGTTCAGGAGAAAATCCTTGACACCAACATGAGATACTAGTAGTTGAATCTTATTATTTGAGACCAAGTGTTTGAATTTCTTTAAGCTTCTAATAATAGCAAGGACATGTTTTTCAATGAAAGGGTATTTTACCATGTAGTCCTCCAAGATTTGATTGAAGAAGGCTATTGGTTGTTTTGAACCTTCCCCTTTGGGCTGGACTAAGATGACTGAGATGGTGTCTGACCCTCAAAAATCATAAAACATGAAGTATTTTGATAAGTTTGGGTTAATAAGAGTTAGAGCCTATGATATTGTGAGCTTGATGGCCTCAAAAATCTCTTTTCCTTTTGTTGTCCATTTAAATGCAAGACTCTTATTTAACATCATTGTTAAAGGCTTCACAAGAGTGGAAAAATTAGGTACAAACATGCGAACAAAGTTTATCCTCCCCAAGAAGCTTTGGAGATATTTTTTGTGTTGTGGAAATGGAAGTGTCCGGATGGCTTCCACCCTTTCAGGATCAATTGTCAACCCTTCTCTCGAGACAATGTGGCCCAACAATTTCCCCTCATGAGCCAGAACACACACTTCTTTGGGTTCAATGATACCCCAAACCTTCTACACCTCTGAAATACATGTCTAAGGTGGAAGAGATGGTATGCAACATTCTTTGAGAAGACAATGATATCATCTAGATACACCAGGACAATATTTTTGATTAGGAATTTGAATGCCATGTCCATAGCTCATTGAAATTTTTCTCGGAATTTGATAGTCCAAATGGCATCTTCTTATAAGCATGTGTTCCCCATTTGGTGGTGAAGGCTGTCTTGAATTGATCTTCCTCTTTCATCATTATTTAGTTATAACCTGAGTATCCATCTAACAATGAAAACCTCTCAGAACCAGCTACAACATGTAAGATCTGTTCCATTGATGGAAGTGAATAGTGTTCATTGAGTGATTCTCTATTAAGATCATGAAAGTCCACACATAGTCTGAGTTCTCCATTTTTTTATCATAGGCACCAAGTTTCCAACCCAACTCGAATGCTTAATAGGGAAGATGATACTGGCCTCAATTAGCTTGTTTAATTATTTTCTCATGAGAGGCTCTATGTGAGGGTTTACTGGCCTTTGCTTATGTGTGAAAGGCTTAGATCCTGGATCTAGCTTGATAGTGTGTTGTGCCAGCTTTGGGTTGAAACCTCTTAAATATTTTTAAGTCTATGCAAAGATATATGGGAATTCT
This sequence comes from Taxus wallichiana var. yunnanensis, assembly GCA_018340775.1. Lineage (NCBI taxonomy): Eukaryota > Viridiplantae > Streptophyta > Pinopsida > Cupressales > Taxaceae > Taxus > Taxus wallichiana. Next base: position 367,707,311 of record CM031242.1, on the reverse strand, counting down.
TGACAAATTTGAATAAACTCAAATTTTTCTTGTTGAGTGCATACCTTGCCAATCCATAATGTTTTGTCTTCTTCTATGGAAATGGGCTCTGAATCTTCAGCCTTTACCTGAATATTCACCTTCTCCTTTCGGAATTGGTCATTTGGGTTGAAGATTGATTTTTAAGTCATAAGACCCTTTGGTAGTTTGTTAGTCCTCAGCTGCACCACTTGATTACCATACTCTGCTCCAATCTGTCTTGGTTCCTGGAGGAGAACTCAACTTCTTCATGTAGAAATTTGACAATTTTTTGATCATTTTCGAAGACTTGCCAACTTGTGTTGTTGTCTGGGATAGCTGGCCTCACAACCAACTTGATATGGGGCTAAGATTTATCACTCTTGATACTCTCCACAACGTCAAAGGCTACCCCAATTGCTGCCAATCTATCTTCTGCTTCATTCTTCTTCCTTGGGATGGAATTGATGTTGAATGCTTGAAATCCTCAATGAGGTCCCATACCCGGTTCTTGTAGCTCTTTAGCGAGATAGTTCTTGGAAAATTTTTATCCTTGGACATGATTATAAAATAGCTCACTATCATCAAAACTTACAAGTTCTTGATTCCTCTTTTCCTTGCCCAATGTAGTCCATGGACTAAAGCCTCATATTCTTGTATTGTTTGAAGCAGGGAAAATTAGAAAGCAGAAAGTGAGTAGTATTTCATACCTTGGGGTGACACAATCATAGCTCCTCCTCCGTCTCCTTGTCTACTTCTTGAGCCATAAAAGAATAATTTCCATACCTCATTATCATCTTTGTGTTCCGGCTTAATGATGTCAGGAAGAGGGTGATCCTCCTCATGCAGAGAGTATAATCTTAGCTCAAATTCCTCCATCTCTTTATAGGGGTCAAAATCATGCCTCTTGTTCACCCACTCGTCGAGGATCAAGTTTGGGATACACCCCACCTTGGTATCTGCTTCACAAGTGCTTGGGAGGTCTTCTTGATCAAAGGCTGAACAATGGGAATTGATTGGGTTGGGTACATAAGACTCAATATGGTAATCTGTAATGGGCTTAGATCTGATCATAGCCTTGGCTCCATATCTTGTTCTAAAAAGCATGTGTGACCAATTAGCAGAAAAATAGCCTCCAATTTTGGCGGTGAAGTCCCTTAACAAACATAATGAAAAATGTGGTGGCAAGTCTATGAGTGATACATTCTGCAACATAGTCACATTGGGGCAAGCATGTATTGTGAGGCTCAAATCTTGAATGAATCCAATTGTTGTTACCGTTGTTCCATCCAATTGCACTATGCCCTTGGAGATGACTTTGTATTGGAGACCCAACTGATCGGCTATTTATTTGCTTTGGCATTACGGAGATACTTGCTCCCAAATCAATCATGAAATTATGTTCCAATTTGTCCCCAATGATCAATGAAACATAGAAGCGAAGGGGGCTTTGATTCTTAACTTGTTGTCCTCCATTGTTTCCTTAGAGCGAGCAACATTGGTAAGAAATTTCTCTTGCTAGTTAGGGTACCTATTTGAACTTGACCAATTGGCCATAACAATCTGTAATAGATCTCTCTATCCTGGAAAGGCCAGTGACTCCCACATTGAAATGTTCACATTTGTCTTTTTCATTTGTTTAATGATGTTAAATGAGCTATCCTTTTACGCCCCTTATGCAGTACATTTTTCTCTTGGACATGGGTCATTACAATTGGTGTCCGAGTGGGTTTGGAAGGTTTTGGGACTGGATCTAAATATTGGGAGTTGTATTCTAAGTGCCAATACCTTATGGATAAATAGAGGGTTGAGGATTACCTGCATTTGGTGATTATCCCTCTCCAATATTCCTTTTCTTAGACTATGTATTAGCAACTACACTTTGAGAAGGTGTTTGATTCATCCCACAGAAATCTTCAGCCTACCAATTAACAAGCATAGTTTCACTTGGAGATGCTTCTTGCTAAACTCCTTGCTACTGATTTTCTTCTTGGCTAGACTCTTGTGACACACCAATGGTTTGTACCATCAAGGCTTGGTTTAGTGCACCATTAAAACACATTGATTGGTTATGTGGTTGATTACATGGGAAACACTAATCATATTCTTGTTCAGTTTTGTGTTAGAACCAAGGCCCTTGATGTTGAAGTTGTGTTTGGATCATATGACCGGAAAGGCCTAGCAGTTTGAGGTTGTCCTTGGTTTTGGTTTTGATTTGCAGCCTGAGCTAGTGGCCTATTTTGCTAATATGGGGTCTAGCCTAATATTGAGCTTGAGGCTGGTATGGCCTAGAACTATGAGCTTATTACCTTTTGATAGTCACTAGCTCATTCCCTAGGTTCTGTAGCTGTTTCATAACTTCTTAAAGCTCTTTTGAGGTGCTAGAGGATGAGGTGGAGGCTTTAGTTGAACTTTGA